>CAVLGL010000090.1:29280000-30530000 GCA_963668995.1 Parnassius mnemosyne
CATGTGTATTTAAATGCACATTGCTAGCTTTGTCGAGTTTAGGCTATCATAAAAGCGTGTGTCTTTAAATGCACATTGCTAGCTTTGTCGAGTTTAGGCTATCATAAAAGCGTGTCTTTAAATGCACATTGCTAGCTTTGTCGAGTTTAGGCTATCATAAAAGCGTGTGTCTTTAAATGCACATTGCTAGCTTTGTCGAGTTTAGGCTATCATAAAAGCGTGTCTTTAAATGCACATTGCTAGCTTTGTCGAGTTTAGGCTATCATAAAAGCGTGTGTCTTTAAATGCACATTGCTAGCTTTGTCGAGTTTACGCCATCAAAAAAGCGTGTGCATTAAAATATACTTTGCCATGTGCAGGGTTAAATAAAACATGCTTTATTTTTATCCAATCAATGTTTTATTAATATGAAGTATTTTATAAAAAACTATCTGTTTTGCTTATATTGCCCATATAATTTTATCATAATCATTTAAGAGATCAAAAATAAGTAAAAAACATCAACAAATTCAACTTTTACCTTTAGATCAAGTCAAATCTATATTATCTTTGTTGTTAAACAATTATCACAAACTAAAGTTACAACTATTTATCTATTAAGTATCGTATGTTTATTTATAAAGAAAAAATGCTACTAAAATAAGAGATCAACAATCAGTATTAAAGATATCAACAATCGTAACCTTTAAATCAAGGCATCACATGGTCAATAATGCTAAACAATCATCACAAATTAAAAAAATATAATATTTTATATAAATTAAGGACTTATAAAAAAATGTTGTTAAAATTAGGTTTAGTAAAAAAATTAGGCTGACTTAGTATGATAATCAAAAAAACAATTACGACCCTCTACTAAACAAAGACGTACATTACATTTCACACATATGAATTTAGTCTGACTTTTTATGCATTTCTTGCATCTGCCTTTACTTGCAAAAGATGGCATGTGCCCAATTTGGTCCAATCGGCCATAGTCAGATATTTGTGGTGTGACAAAATGCGCACCTCTAGAAGTATTAGCAATCTCCTTTGTTCTTTGAAATGTGTTGAGATCATTACTTATGGCACATCGAAAAACTTTGAGTTTCATATGCTTTTTACCTTTGTTTTCACGACGATAGATGAGCCATGCATTATTAACACATATGTCAAGAAGCTGTGAGCATAAAGGAATATACCAACGATGTGCTCGCATTTCAGTCCGATAAAGTGCAACAAGCATATCTGCAAGATCCACACCTCCCATAATTTTGTTATATTCTTTAATTATGTTGGGACATGTAACAGGGTTTCTGCTTTTTGTTTTTTTGCAATATCGCCACACTTGTTGCACTGGTTGGGAGTGAGTGTACGTACTTGCCGCAGTGACACATTTAGTGTCAAACCATTTAATTACCGCTATTTTGCATTCATTAGAAATGACCTGGGCAAAAGATCCACGGCCTCTTTTCTAAGTTTTTATCAGTCGGCAGTTTAGCTGCAGCCCCTCTAAGTCTATTTTGCCTTATAGTCCATAAAGCAAAGATGCCATATTCATTTCTCAAATGCTTCAGTAACTCCAGAGAAGTGAAAAAATTGTCGAAGTACAGCACTGAACAAGCTTGTTGTTTGATTGTCTTGGATAAAGCTAATACAACTTTTGCGCCTAAACCCATGCCATTTTCATCTTCCGTAAAATCATGATAACGAAAAGTATCCTCTCCACCGTATGCCAAAAAGTCATAAATAATACCGGATACTCCTGCGCGAACGAATACTTTAAAACCCCATTTACGGGGTTTATTTTTAATGTATTGTTTACGTGAACCAGCTCGTGTACCTTTATAAGGCACCATCATTTCGTCAATGCTGAAACTATTTTCCTCTTCAATTTTGAGACAATTACGGCGTATACTTTCTAAAAGATTTCTAACTTTAAAGTACCTGTCTCCATCATCTTGTAAATTATTAGCAGTGTCAAAAAAAAAATATCTTCGGATCTGTTGAAACCGTTTAAATGGCATTATGTTAGCAATTTTATTGTAACGCAGCGTTTTACACCAATAATCTGTGTAAGCAGGCATGTTTACTACACCCATCAATAAATGTATCGCAATGAAATCCCTTATTTCATCCGTTGTGACATTAAGTGGTGTGCTTTTTGTTTGCATGTGATACAAATTAGTTTGCTGGACAATCAATTCTATAAGGTCATCGTCAAAGAACATCCGAAAGTACTCTAACGGTGACCTAGATTGCAGTGATGGCGGGAACATTCTAACTTCAATATCTGCTTTACCTTTAAACGATTTTGTACAAGTCCATTTCGTATCTATTCGCTTTACGCGTACAAGTGCCTTTTTGACAACAACTGTAGTTTTTTTCTTCGATCGAGTGCCACCAGATGGAGATGCAATGTTAAAATCATTTCGACCAGCTAATGGTGAAATTTGCGAAACGTTGAAAGCTGGTATAGATGAAATGTTTGTAGCCAGTGGACTTTGGTGTTTGATTTGCTGGTTTTGGCTATCTGAAGCAGTTGGAACTGAAACTGAAGCTAGTATAGACGGTGAATCTGGAGCAAGATAAGATGGGGTCGATACTTGATGACATGAATTAATATTCGAGTCAATCACTGACGAGCTTACAGTTGTTATGAAAACTGTAACTTCACCACTATCTGAAAGTAAATGAAGATCCTAGTGATGGTGGTTCTGAACTTAAATCAGAACCCTCAACGATCTTGTTTTCCACAATTTTGCGTGCATAATAAACTTCATCTTCAGAAGAATCACTGTTCTCGATGTCGGAACCAGCACCAGACTTAGGCACTAACGCCAAAATTCTGGCGGTTCTTGCAGAAGACTACAACAAAAAGAATATTATTAAATAACCAACCAAAATAAATAATTAATTTCATTGTTATCCATAATAATATATTAAAAAATAATTGCCTCCAAACTGGCAATGTATCCACAAATGCACACACCCAAATTCAAGAAGTCTGTTGTTAAGTTGGCAATGTGCATTTAAAGGTACATTCAGAATGACACGAAAATTAGACTAAGAAAACTAAATTTAATTAACAAAATTTATAGTTCACTCGAAAGAATGTGTTATTAGGTACTATTTCTAGCAAGTTGTTTTTCATTTTTATAGTTAAATGATACGATTCCAAACGATTTTTACCTTGTATGTCGTAGACGCCCGCGCACGCTCTGCCATCTTGTGACCTACTGTGCGTCCTGGTGTTGCCACTGCTCATCAATATTTTTTGCCGTTAGATATGGGTATTACACTACGCGAATGTAAACAAAATAAATGAAAAATATTCTTGATTTTTGCCTAGGATTTTTTACAAAATAGTGTGCATTTAAATGCACATCGTCAAGTATAGGGTTAACACATTGTAAAGTATTAGTAATGATTGATTGTGCGTATAATGACGAATGGACGCAACAATGTAGTGGTTATTAACGTGAACTGAAAACGTCAAACAAACTTGTTCTTGTAATTAATTTTGTGTTTTTCATAAATTTCTTAAGTGAATTTATCATTTAATCAATTTGTTTCGACAACAATAAACACCATAATAAGTAGTCCAACAAGTGTTTTAATTATACCTGAGATTTGTTACTAAATAAAATACTAATTGTAATTAAATTATAAAAAACTGAATTATTAATTTTATCGCTGGTCTAAATGGCCTTTAACCTTTCTGAGAAGTTTTTGTTGGCTGAAAATATTAGGTAAGAATCGGCGAGATGTTTAGCTTCCAGGAGCAGTCAATGCTACCATATGGTAAATGGAGCTTCAATTTATCGCATTAGCCATCCGGATATTTTTATAGCATGGTTGTTACTCGGCTCACTTATAGTTGCTTAGCAACTCATGAGCTAGGCGGACCAGTGCCCCGGGGCCCCCAAGCTAAAGGGGTCCCTCGATCTCCAAAAACGACTTGAAAAATTATGTACTATCCTAGTTGTATAAAGAATAATTTGCGTTTTAACTTTTTGGCCCCTGACCGCGAACGGCTCTAACTGAACTTTCAAAAATGACTCCCACTTTCAGTACATAAATATAAAATTGTTAAAGATAATTGTCTACTTCGTTTTATTGTATTTTTTTTATATAGAAGAGTGGGACAAATGAGCATGTGGCTCACCTGATGGTAAGCGACTACCGCCGCCCATGAACAAATGCAACACTAAGTGAATGCAGATGCGTTGCCGGCCTTTGAAGGTGCCGAAGTCGTATCGGTCCGGAAAAGGGATCTTTTTAGCGGTTTTGAGGATTAAACAGGACTAGATTTAGTCTCCCCCAATACGAGACTTTGTTCTGCAAAGACTTGACTTCAGACGCAAGTTTGTTCCGGTACTCGGCGACGTTTTCCCGAGAAACATTTGCACGGCCGGTGTATAGAGCATCACCAGTGCTGTCATCCGCATAGCAATGAATGTTACCGGATTGCAACATCATTGATATGCAGAAAAAACAGCGTTGGTGATAAACACGCAGCCTTGTGGAACATCAACGTTAATAGGCTTGTAGTTGGAGCACGCTCCGTCTACAAGGACCTTGATGCTCCAATCTGCAAAGAAGCTGGTGATCCAATTGCACAATTTCTCGGGAAGCCCATAGGAAGGGAGCTTCGAAAGAAGCGTTTGTGCCCAACCCGATCCAAGGCCTTCGCAATGTCCAAACTAATGGGCAATGCCTCCCCCTTGGACTCAACTGCCTCCGCCCATTTATGAGTCTGGTAGACCAGAAGATCACCAACTTATCTATCCCGACGAAAACCGTATTGGCGGTCACTAACCAGCTGGTGATCATCAAGGTACCGCATGAGCTGGCAGTTTATAATGGATTCCATTATTTTGGAGAACAAAGAGGTGATGACGATAGGCCTGTAGTTGGACGGGTCTGAGCGGTCGCCTTTTTCGGGATCGGGTGTACGAAAGCTGTCTTCCATAATTTCGGTACTATGCTTAGGGAGTAGGAGTACTGGAAAAGACACGTTAGAACCGATGCCAACTCCGGAGCACACGTCCTCGGCACAATTGGGGGGGATTTCGTCAGACCCACTCGACTTGTGGATGTCCAGGGAGAGGAGTGCTTTGCGAATCGAGCGATGTGAGAACCGCATATCCGGCACGGAGCACTCACACCGCAGGATGTCCGGCGGTATATTCCCCCCTTCATCAAGAGTGGAGTTGGACGCAAACAGGGAGCCTCAAAAGGTCGGCTTTCTCTTTTGCGGCGTGGGTCAGTGAGTCGTCCTCCCTGTGCAGAGATGGTAGAGATTGCTTAAAGACATTCCCTTGGGCAGCCTTGGCGAGAGACCAGAATGCACGGGTTCCCGAAGTAAGGCGAACTAGTTTCTCGCCAAATCAGCCTATGTTTTTTTTATAGGATGGTAAGTGGTTACTGTGGTCCATAGCCATCTACATTTATCCTCGTTTGCGAATCAAAATGCAGATGCGTTGTCACCCGTGAGGGCTAAGATGGAATGCCTCTTTTCCAGTAAAAAGGGTCTCCGGTTCTCTACACTCACCATACGAAACACAGCAGTGTTAAGCTGCTATTTTACGCTGGTATTCTGTGACAGCGTAGACCTTCCCCGGTCGAGCCGACCCATTCGTGCTACAACTACAACTATACACTAACTATGTAGCTGCAGCATGGATCTACCACGTATAAAGTGCTCTGACTTTGCCTTGGCAATAACTCTTTTGAAGGACCTGGAGGCAAAGTTATAGTTCTTTTTAAGCATGCTGGTGTTTACATCACGAGCCGCCGAAGCCTCAGCCCAGGCCTGATAACACTCCTGCTTACTGCGTATTGCAGTCTTACAGGAGCGACCAAACCAAGGCTGAGACCTGTCTCCGATGGGTACCACATATGATTGAATAAATAGTTCAATTCCCTGTAGCTCCACATCATGACAGAGTCAGCAACAGCGCTGGGATCATCCGGCGAGAAGCAAACCCGTCCCCATGGGTAGGATGCAAAGAAAGACCGCATTCCGTCCCAATCCGCCGACCTGTAATGCCAAACACGGCGACAACCTGCAGAACGCAACCGCGAGGGGTGCGTGAGTGACACCACACTCCGGATCAGACAATGGTCTGAAGAGCTGGAATCCGCGTAGGCGAAATAACCAGTTGTGTCAGACTATATGTCGAGGCAAAGTCCTAAACAGATCTCCCCGCATAATCGGTTAAACGTGAACCGAACCATTCGGCGTGGTGGGCTTTAAAATCGCTAAGGATCACGATCTCTGCGGATGGGACCTGTTGTAGCAAGAAATCTGTAGCCATTTGGATGTGGTCGATGAGTCGGTCTGTTTCGGCATTACCGCTATGGGACCTATAGAGGCACCCGTAGACACGCGGATGGTCGTCGCTGTCTACGCGTAGCCATAGGATAGACACGTGCGAACCTTCAAGACTGCCGAGGCGTCGAGAACAGATGTCCTCTCTGACGTATGTACAAGGGCGGCACTGAACATTTCGGGAATCAAGGAAGTGACACA
Organism: Parnassius mnemosyne; assembly: GCA_963668995.1. NCBI lineage: Eukaryota > Metazoa > Arthropoda > Insecta > Lepidoptera > Papilionidae > Parnassius > Parnassius mnemosyne. Next base: position 29,286,518 of record CAVLGL010000090.1, read on the forward strand.
ACATTACTATTTAAAAATGTATTTATTGCTTTTCGAAGTATTCTCCGCGAAATTTGACACATTTTTCCATACGATGGAACCAATTTCTGAAGCAACCATTCCATTCGGAAGTTGGGGTCTCCAAAATGGCCGTTTTGTAGGCGTCCACAGCTTCTTCAGGTGATGAAAATCTCTGTCCAAGCAATTTATTCTTTATTTTAGGGAAAGTATAAAAGTCATTAGGGCTTAGTTCGGGGCTATACGGCGGATGGTCTAATAATTCTGTTTTCTTGCTCTAAAAACTTTTGTTCTGTGTGCGGTGTGAGAACTCGCATTGTCGTGATGGAGGATGATGCGGCGGTTGCAGTTCTCTTTACGGAGTTCAGAAACGACCTGTGGCAAACAAATGCTAGATACGATTCTGCATTAACCGTTCTTTGTCCCTCAAAAGGAATAGTCGTAACATGGCGGATTTTGGAGACAAACGTGGCCACCATTTTTTTGCAACACTCCGTGAACGAACAATTTTTGTTGGCTTTAACTCATTTTCGAACACCCAAACTCGTCACTGGTTTTTTGTTTCGGGTTCGTACGCGTATATCCAGGATTCATCACCTGATATGATGTTGTATACAGCATTTGAGGATCCTGCGTGGAATCTTTCGAGAGCTCTGACGCACCAAGTAACGCGAGCCGCTTTTTGCTCTTCACAGAGCGAATGCGGTATCCATCGGGAAGACAAGTTTTTTACACCTAATTGTTCATGCAAGATTATTTGTATTTGACTCATGCCAATGTCTAAAGTTGCCTGAATTTCGCGGTATGTCACATGTCGATCTTCCTCAATCAGCTTACGCACAGCATCAACGTTTTCTAGGGTGACTGCAGTTTTTGGACGACCTTGACGGGGATCATCACTGAGCTTGACACGTCCACGTTGAAATTCAGCAAACCAGCGATATATTGTGGTTTTGGATGGGGCTTCATCACCAAATGCAGAAATCATCCGGTCAACACCCTGTTTTTGTGTTAAACCACTTCGAAAGTCATAATAAATCATCGCTCTTGAATTTTCTCGAGTCAATTCCATTTACTCAACGACTAAACAAGTTTGACAAAACCTTGTGATAGACCGAGAATCTTTTTTTAAATAAATAAATGGTATTCGATTTTAAAACCAAGGAGTTTTCAATTAAAGAGATTTTAATTTTAATATGACAGGAACAGTGGAAATATTCCATTCCCGATACTTTTAGTGCAGCCTATGTACGCAAACTCCAGCCCAAGGCACAAAGGAGTGCTATAAAGTGTCGCCCTCCCCCCCCCCCCCCCAAATACGCGGGGCAGCCAGAGCACCCACGCTTAGGAGTGGCGTCACATGGTCGTGGATGCTCAGCGAGGGATTTTCCTGTGGTGCTGGTACCCTCCTGGGGTGGTTGTTGATGTGGTGGGGGGGGGGGGGGATTACAGGCGCGTTGCCGGCTTTTAAAAAAGAAGGAAGCTTGTGTGAGGGGCTGAAATTAATCCAAGCAATTCCTCTGAACACCACGTATAGAAAATGCAAAAGGATGCGACATCTCTTCGTCTCGTCTTTCGTCTTCGTCGGTCGTCGACGATTCGAGCCGCTTTTCACTGGATGCGGTCAAGGGAAGCAACTGGTACTAGGGAGTTCCGGCCCAGGGATGAGAACCGTGTTCCATGTTAGGCGGAACCTGCCCCTTGTATAGATGCAAGCAGTGTGCCGGCATAAAATACTGTCTTGCTCTGCTGAAAACGCCAAGCTTTTAAGAGGCCAATTCAGCTTTCTCTTCCGAGTGACCACGAAACTGCACGTTATTCGATATGTCAACGCCGAAGATTCCGATACTGTCTGAGGTAACAAGAGGAGTGCCTTGAAATTGGAGAGTTACAACAATGGGGTTCTTTTTAGTGGTAAACTCGCAAACTTGTGTTCTGGGCATTGAACTTAATTAGATTTAGTCGCCCCAATCCGAAACCTTATCCGGCAAAATTCGACTTCAGACACAAATTTGTCCCGGTACTCGGCGACGTTTTCCCGAGAAATATAGCACAGCCTGTGTATAAAGCATCACCAATGCACGTTACTGGTTTGCAACATATTATTGATAAGCAGAAGAAACAGTGTAGGTGATAACTCGTAGCCTTATGGAACACCAGCATAAATAAGCTAGTAAATGTAGCATGCACCTTCTACTACGACTTTGTTGCTCCAATCTGCAAGAAAACTGCTGATCCTGTTGCACAAATTCTCTGGAAGCTCATAGTAAGGAAGCTTCAAAAGAAATGCTATGTGCCAAGCCCGATCGAAGGCATTAGCTATGCCCAAACTAACGTCTAGGGTCTCAGGGTAAGCCAGATGATCACCAGCTGAGCAACCCCGACGGAAATCGTACTAATAGCGGTCACTTTTCAGTTGGTGATCCTCAACCTCATGTGCGGGCAGTTCACAATGGTTTTCATTATTTTGGAGAACAGGTTGTATAGATATATCGATTTCGATTATTTTTTAGGGATCTGGTGCAGTAAAGCTGTATTCTTTGAGTTCGGGAACGCCTTGAGAGAAACAGTTTTAGAAAAAACACGTTACGACTGGTGCCAACTAGGGAGCACACGTCTTCAGCTCAATGGCAGAAACTCCATCAGGCCCACTAGACTTGACATCTAGGGAGAGTAGTGTTATGCACACCGAGCGCTGTGTAAACCGTATCGTACCAACCTGAAGAAGAAATTATATTTCTTTTTAACAGCGCTGGTGAAGCACTCCTTTTATAGCGCGATGTAATTTTTCAGGAGCGACCAAACCAAGCAGCACAGATGATAGAATAAAGAGTCCCATCCCCTGAAGTACCACATCAGCGACAGAAGCACGTTGGGATCACAAGCATAATATCCGCCCCTGTCGTCAAAGGAAGGATACAAAAAAGACTGCATCCTGTCCCAATCGGCCGACCTATAGTGCCAAACACGGAAGCTATATGCAGAACGCAACCGCGATGGGAGTGTGAGTGGCACCATAGTCCGGATCAGACAATGGTCCAATGAGCCAAGAGGGGCGTTGATAGAGATCTGATATCCATCCGGATGAGAGGTCAGCAGAAGGTCTAACAGGGAAGGTGCACGATCCTCCACATTAGAATCCGCGTAGGTGATGTAACCATTTGTGCCGGACCATATGCCAAGGTAAAGTCATAAACAGATTTTCCCACATGATCGGTTTAACCAGAACCAAGCCATTCAGCGTGGTGGCCGTTAAAATCACCAAGGATCATGATCTCCGCAAATGGGACCTGTTGTAGCACGGAGTCTGCAGCGATTTGGACGTGGTCGATAAGTTAGTCTGTGTCGGCATTACCTATAGAGGCACCCGTAAACGCGATGGTCATCGCTGACTGACAAGACTGCCGAAGCCTCAAGAAAAGATGACCTCTCTGACGTCTACGCAAACTCCAGCCCGAGGCACAAAGGTGTTCTAATTTATACCCCGGATAGGAGAGAAGTACCGACCGGAGAGGACACCTGCACTTTGGTTAGAAAGAGCAAGGTCGGCTTCGCCGTCTTCAGATGGTACCTAGTGGACTTCGTTAACGTTCGAAAGAAATCCCCTGATGTTGCAAAAATTCACGGATAGCGTGGCAGGGATCACCTTTGTATTATTGCTCTACTTGCCACAAGCAGTATTAGTCTTGAGCGGAAATGCACTCCCCCCCTCCTCCTCAGAATACGCGAGGCAGCTGAGCACCTAAGGAAGAGAAGGGTAGCTTGTGCGTGGATGCTCAGCCAGGGATTCTCCAATACCAGGGGTGCTGGTAGCCTCCTGGTTTCTTATTTTAATTACACTACTGTTAGATCCAATAAAACACCGTAATTTAGGTAAATACGTGTATTGTGCTAGGTAGCAAAACTAATGACAAACTGGTTGGCTTAACTAACATTATTTCTTGACAATGTTATGCAAGTACCCACCTTCATAACTATTTATGACAATATATGATATAACATACCGTTCCCCCAAGTATGTACATACAATATTCATTACTTACAAACTCAACAACCAACTTCTAATACATCATCTATATAAACTAAATATGTATTTCTATTATAATAAGTAAACTCAAGCTATAAAATTATTACTAAGTCTCTCATACGGTGACTTAGAATGAACATTCATTTTATTCCTAATTTTTCCCCCAGAATAAGTTACTTCCATATTAGTTGGTATACCTAACATTTCCGCCCATTTCTCCTGACTAGGTATTTCAATAATTTCTTCTCTTACATCATTATCTGTCTAATCTTTTTCAAAGTTATAGTCAGTAATTTCCTCTGCTAAGTCATTGTCCATTATTTCACTATTATCTGTGATATCTTGCTTCTTGGACATCTCTTCATCCTCTTTCCGGGTTATCGCGCTCATGTCAGATTGTCTTCTGTTAATTAATTGATCAATATGTCTATTTATTAAAGATCCATCTTCTGTAGTAATCTCATAACTAGATGGTTCATTTCTATTTACTATAGTTCCTGGTAACCATCTTGGCCCATTACCATAATCCGCTGTGAGTGTCCCGCTGGGTTTCTTGCTGGTTCTTCCCAGGACAGAGGGTTTTTTTTCGAACCAGTGGTAAAGTAAAAAATGACTTTCAATAAGAATTACACATGTAATGTATATTGAATAAAAAATATTCTATTCTATTCTATTCTAATTCCGATACATAACATTCTCACCCGTCTCTGCTTCCCTATTAATTTTTTGAGCGTTACTAATAATTTGTTGTGTTCTTTTTCTTTGCTGGCGATTATCAGGATGTAGTGTATCCAGCAAAGTACGTAGGCGCCTGTTCATTAAAAGTTCCGTCGGACTCTTTTTAGTCGCTGTACAAGGTGTAACACGCAAACCTAGTAAAATGTTAGGAAGTTTGATATCCCATGGGATATCGTCCATCTTTCGTAGTTTATCCTTAATGGTTTGGACCATCCTTTCAGCCAAACCATTGGTAGCCGGGTGATAAGGTGACATGTTTAATTTTGTTGGCTTCAAGAAATATTTTCATTTCTGTCGATACAAATGGTGTTCCATTATCTGAAACTAAAGTTTCACACAATCCATGTGTTGCAAACATATTCCTTAAATGTCGAATAACTGTTCCAGAAGTCATATTATTTACAATACAAACCTCTGGCCATCTCGAATAGGCATCGACGACAATCAGAAATGTCTTATTTTGAAAAGGTCCGGCAAAGTCTACATTTATTCGAGACCACGGTTTAGTTGGTGTAATCCATTCACAGCTTGTTTTAGGGGGCATGTGCCTGTTTTCTAAACATTTTGAGCATTCAGCTACTAAAACTTCAATGTCTTGATTCAATTGCGGCCACCAAACGTAACTTCTGGCTAATGCCTTTGTTTGCACGACACCTGCGTGTGTCTTATGTAAGGCACCTAGGCAAGGCTCACGCAACGATGGTGGTACCACTATGCGACAACCAAATAAAATACATTCTTCATGCAATGAGAGTTCAGTTCGATGTAACCAATATGGACGCAGTTCACTGTCCGTGACTCTGTCAGGCCAACCGCTTAGTACGTAATGACTTACTCGCGATAAAGTTCGGTCTCTCTTCGTTGCCGTTGCTATGAGATCAACATCCACTGGAAAATCAGCAGGCGTCTCCGCCATAATCAAAACATCACAAAGCTGTTGTTCTGGTTGATCTGGAACTGGCTGTGGCCATCGACTTAAACCATCAGCATTTCCAATTACTCTACCTGGCTTATAAACAATATTGTAGTTGTGTGACGTGAGTATTAACGCAATTCTAGTTAACCGAGGTGACAAAATCGCTGGCATTGGCTTTTGAGGATCAAATATACCAAGCAATGGCTTGTGGTCTGTAACTATTGTGAAAGACCTTCCCATCAAATAATTATGAAATTTAGCTACCCCAAAAATGATGGCAGTGGCCTCTTTATCCAATTGGGAATAACGCCTGTCATGCGCATGTAAAGTCCTAGAGCCCATCGCAACAGGTCGCTCTGTTCCGTCCTCCATTATATGTGATAATACAGCGCCGACGCCGTACTCAGAGCTATCACAGGTAAGAACCAATGGCTTATTAAGATCGTAATGAACAAGAGTCAACTCTGAAGAAAGTAAACGCTTGGCGGTATCGAAACTATTTTGTTCCCGGTCAGTCCATTGCCACATTTGTGACTTATTGCGTAATCTATGTAGAGGTTCAAGAATAGTTGCTTTGTGAGGTATGAACCTCTCGTAAAACTTATAGAGGCCTAAAAATGCTTGTAACTGCTGTATATTTTTAGGTTCCGGAGTTTTAAGAATCGATTCAACCTTGCTCTGAGATGGATGAATACCATTCGCATCGATCACAAAACCTAAAAACTCCACGCAATCCTGCTCTTTCAATGCGGTCCAGTACTATTTCAAGACGTTGAGTCATTTCTGTCACTGTGCGGCCGCTAATGATGATGTCATCAATCAGCACGGCTACACCTGTTATACCTGCTAGCAGTGCTGTCATCAAACGTTGAAACATTCCCGGACAGGCCTTCACGCCGAATGCCAATCTGTGTACGGCGTACAATCCTTTGCATGTATTCAAAGTTAAAAGCTTCGCTGTGGCGTCTGTGACCTCCACTTGCGTACATGCTCTGTCTAAATCAAGTGTCGTGTAATAAGAACCACCTGTATAACTGTAGTATAACTGCAAAGACTTCACTAGTCGTGGGCATTGGGTACGTATCTGACTCAGTAGCTTGATGTACCGTACTTCGATAGTCTCCGCATAGTCGTGTCTCCATTTTTTTTTTACTATAGGAACTACTGGTGTCGCCCATTCAGAAAAAGATATGGGGCTAAGTACCCCCTCCCCCACTAAACGATCGATTTCCTTTTCAATCCTTTCTTTTAACGCGAAAGGCACTGGTCGCTTTTAAAAATTTAGGCACAGTATTAGGCTTAATTTGTATGTTTACAGGGTCTCTATATGTACCAAGCCCTTCTTTGAAAACAGTATTATATTTATTAACTCATCAAAGCTCGGCGAATTCATTTGGATTCCCAAAATGTCACTTTGTAGATCTCTCAGAACAATTCTTTTTTAAATGTAATTTATAAGAACCATATATCTAATTTTCTAATAAATTTATTAGAACTAGTCTCGTTACTAAATTACGCTTCTATAAAATAAGAGCATTTAGTTCAAATGACGAGTTTCCGCCATGATGCGTCGTATTTACTACAGTATATCCCCATGGATAATACACTATATACCAGGAATAGATGCGCCACTCTCATTTCAGTTTTCGAATGAGTGTACGGTGTACGCTAGATGCCGCTGTATTATTTAGTACAACACGGCTTGCGGTAGTTACGACATGGTTACCACTAGATGGCGTATTTTGTCAATGACTATATTGATAATTGGACCCATTAAAGCGTCTCCCACACGCAAGCGGCATGCGGTGGCGGCTAACCACGGGCCGTGGCGCCAGCCGCTGCAACAACATACCACCGCGGCCGGAATGGCGGCCTGAAGCGCCATTCGCTGTGGTGTCCGTGCTACGATCAGACGCCAGTAAACATGACAAACCGTGGCGAAGTTTTATTATATTCAGCAATATTATCATATATTTTGTTTTTAATCCTAATGCTTTTGTGATCACGATGCGAATAATCATAAAGTACAGGATAATTTTGCACTGTCTTTATTAAAACCTCTGAATTTAGCACCATTATTCACGCGGTACACGCGGCCTGTTGTAAAAATTTACAACTGACCGCGCTGCGGCCATTGACTGACCGCGTACTCGCTAACATACACGCGTTGGCAAATGGGGCATAGCATGCGGCCGCGGCCAGCCGCTGGCAGGCCGCGCGATGGCCGCACGAGTTTACAGACTCACTTACATTGCAAGCGAATACAACTGGCCGCCACCGCGGCCACTACCGCAAGCCGAGGCTGTGTGGGAGACCCTTTACGCAAACAGGAACCAACCCACTGTTTGAGTGAAATTGAATTTGGTACATAGATGGCGCTGAAATGACACTTTCTCTCTCCCCAAAAAAAATTTTTGCTTTCCGACGAATAAAAACAGAGATACAACACTGTCACTTATGGAACCAACTCACTTTGGTCAACTTTAAAAAAACAGAAAAGAACCATGCTGCATGGTTCACTATTTAGTATCGAATTTAAGCGCTAAAAAGACCCATGCCACTTGATGCCTTTAGAACCTAAGTATTTTCATTATGCAAACAAGAACTAAAGTTGGTTGGTCCTATTTAGTTACCAAAATATTGTAACTTTTTGTGCCAAACGGAACTAAGTAACTTTGGTTCTTGTTTGTATAATGGAAATGCTTAGGTCCTAAAGTCACCAAGTGGCATGTTCCTTCTAATCTTTCAAATTCGGCACTGTATAGTGGAACCATACAACATTGCTTTTTCTTTTTCTAAAGTGACAATGTTTTAACTCTGTTCTTAGCTTAGTCGTCGGAAAGCTACAAGTGTATATAAGAGATTTTTTAACTACTTCTTAACTTAGGTAACTAGGTACTTAAACACTAATTATTTATTTTATACCCTCAAAAGTAGTCAATTCAGATTCGAAATTAATATTTTGATGATTAATTGAGACATATCCTTGTAATTAAAAAATCCCTTCATCTTAAATTATGAAGGTGTAAACTACAGGTTACAGGTAGGTTGCAATTTAACTATTTTATTATATAATATGTCAGAAGATGACATTTTGGTTTTTTCTGCAGCTGCATTTTGCTGATGACGAAACACTTTTGTTTGGGAAAAAGTGCTTATTTCTAGCTTCGACAATTGTTAACAATGAAAAATAATCACGTGGAAAAAAAAAGCTTCAAATGAAAATGCTGTTGAGGATATTGGGAAAAAAGTATAGAGCCACCTTCCTATTCTCCACTTACACCTAGAGTGTTAGGTATAAGTGGAGAATGTTACATACACAAGTGATTGTAAACAATGCATGAACATTTCTATATCCAATGACAACGAGCTAACTATAATCGGCGCACTGCCTTACGAAAGTTCAAAAAGAAGTATCAAATTACTAGGGTGTCTTGTTCTTCAATCTCCAAAATCACACGATTCAATAAAAAAAAGTATCCCAAACACTGACTGTCCATCTTCCCTGTAGTGACTTATGTCGCAATGTCGAATCGCTATGATAATTTCGTGTCATGATGAAAATAGTATATTTGTTGATAAAAGCTCTGAAAATTCTGTCATTGATAACCACGTGAACGGAAGTCCATTACACACCGAATGAGACGGTACTTGCAAGTATTAGTAGCAGCGAAATATTGCAGGAAAAAGAAACTGAAACTGAATCTCCATACCAAGCAAGACCAACCAGAGGTAGAAAAATATTATATGATAGGGCGCTAAGAGAAGACAGAAAGAAGGACGGTACAATAACCAAAGCTATGTGAACTCTAAGAAGCAAATCATCGATTCCAAGGTTTTCACCGATTATAGCTGCAATTGTGTAAAAAATGTCAAGAGAAGATCTCTACTGAAGAGCATAGATATTGATGTCTATGGGCCACGGCAACCACTTATCATCAGGTGGACTGTGTGCTCCCTTGTTATCCTTATCGAATTGCCTTAAAGATAAGCGTGGTCAGCAAGAGGGTCATAATGTGGCTTCAACGGAACGGAGAAGTGTGACAATAATCACCTTTGTCCAAGAGTGATATGAACTTGCTTTGGCCCACTGGGAAAACCGTTTCCGAGGCAAAATTAAGAGATAAAAAAGTATTATGCACCTTATATCGAAAGATGCACAGGATTTTTATAAAAAATAAAGAGAGCAACTAAGATGATATTGATGTTTATAATGGTGCTATTGATTTTGAGGTAGATGATGACAATGGATATTTTTAGCTTAAATTTTTTGTATTTCATTTATGATTTTTGTATGTTAGATATAAAGAAAATGCTAAGATAGATATTTCACAGCAATAAAGTGTTTAAACATAAGAAAACTTATTATTTTCTGCCGACTTCCAAAAAGGAAACGGTACTCAATTCGACTGTATTTTTTTGTTATTTTTATGTGTGTTACCTCATAACTTTTTACTGGGTGAACTGATTTCGATGATTCCTTTTTTATATGAAAGCTGATACATCTCGTGTGGTCCCATATGAATTTGATCAAGGTCAGACCAATAGTTTTCGAGTTATTCTTAATAACTTATATTGAAGTCGGCTGTACAAAATTTTAAATTTTAAATTATTAATAATTGTATACACAGCTAGAACGCTCAGCGTCACACGTGATCACGGCAGTAATAATCAAGTTCCTATTTCATATATGACATTCTTTAAATCACACGTCAAAGTCTCAAATGTATTCAAACTGAAGACAATCGAGGAAAGTGATATTGTGAAAATAACACAGTCATTAAAGTCAAATGCGGTGGGTGCAGACGGTATTTCCTTGGATATGTTAAAAATGTCTTTTCCCGTAACAATACCTGTTATTACGGAGATAATTAATAAATCAATTACAACGCAAACATATCCCTCAGAATGGCAGCACGCACTCATCAGACCTATACCCAAAAACTCAAATCCTATTACCATGAAGGACATACGCCCGATTAGTATACTCCCCTGTGTATCAAAAATCCTGGAGAAAGTCGTGGCTGAGCAGGTAAGAATATACTTAGAAACTAACGATGTGCTTCCCAGTCTTCAGTCAGGGTTTAGAAAACACCACAGTACGTCAACCGCTATGATAAATGTTGTCGACGATATTCTATCAGATATAGACAGTGGCAAAGGAACGATTTTAGCCTTGCTAGACTTTTCCAGAGCATTCGACTGTCTTAATGTGCCATTGCTTTTGTCTAAATTACGTTACTACGGTTTCGACATATCTGCGATAAAATGGTTCGAAAGTTATTTCGAGCATCGTATACAGCAAGTAGAAATATCAGACGAAAATGGGTTACCAGTCATTTCGAACGCTCAGGCTGTCAAACAAGGCGTTCCGCAGGGATCTATCCTAGGACCTATTTTGTTTGCCGTGTATTGTGCGGATATAACAAATTGTATTAAGCATTGCAAATACCATATGTACGCGGATGATACACAGATATATATACCTTGTAAACCGGGGGAGACTAAATTAGCGGTGGAAAAATTAAATGACGATCTCGAAAGAATTGCAGCTTGGTCAGATTCGAACGCATTAGTCCTTAATGGAAGCAAGTCTAAATATATGATTCTAGGTACGGCTCAGCAAATACAAAAAATAGCAAAACATGATGCTAAAGTAACCATAAGGAGCGAACGAATTGAACGCGTGACTGAGGCTCGTAATTTGGGTTTGTTGATAGATGACAAGTTACGCTTTGAAAGTCACATAATAAACACTGCAAGAACATGTTTTTATAGGTTAAAAGTATTATATCAAATTAGAAATTGCCTAAATACCGATATGCGGATAAGACTGTGCGATTCTTTGATTCTGTCTAAATTTAATTATATGGATATAGTGTATGGCCCACGTCTGCTTGTGCATAGCAAGAAACTTGTCCAGAGGGTGCAGGATGCTTGTGCGAGATTTTGTTTTAAGATACCTCCACGCGCTCACGTCACGCCGTACATAAACGAGCACAATATTTTAAAAATGCAGTATAGGCGAGAACACCACCTAGCCACATTTCTATTTGGATTAATTAAATATAATGTACCACCTTATCTTTATCACAAATTAGTGTGGTCTCGCGACGTACAATCAAAGATCACTCGCGCGTCATGTTACTCTTTGGTTGTACCCTGCCATCGTACCATCGCCTTTCGTGGAAGTTTCAAATACTCTGCTTCTAAATGCTGGAATAACCTGCCGCCACCGCTTCGTAGTCTGAAAACATTAAATACATTTAAGATAAAATATAAATCTCACCTAATTATTGTTCAAAAAGCTATGGCTTGATATTTACCTACCTAAATAATTACAGACACTTAGCGCTGTCCGGCGGGGTCATACGGAAAGCATAAGAGTGCATAGTACTCTATTTTTTATTTTTTGATACTTAAATGCTGAAATAAAAGCGTTTTTCATGCTATTAATTATAACTATGATACAAGTATATGTTTAACGTGCAATCATTAGTGACTTTATTAAAATATTGTTTCTAGTGATAATATTGTTGCTTAAGATTATGGTTATGATTACATACCTGTGAGAAAATATTTTTGTAGGATGCCATCATTTAGTGTTTCTTCTTTCATATTATTCCCAACTAATACCACATAGATACATGACTCTTATGGTGATAACAATACTTTTTAAAAAATTTTTTTCGGACATTCTTTGTACTAGATCCAGTTAGTTCATTCATGTAATCTATGTTAATTATTATTAGTCTATCAATGACAGTGTGAACGTCCGTGCGTCACTTAATTCACAGGCCCACTGAAAACCAGCGCTGTAGTCTCGTATCGACTGCGGCATTAAGCTGAGTGCGGTCTGTTTGCCGTGTACGCCACACACACTTGTGTGCGTAAAATGTGTGATGTGTTTAATTTTTTTTTTGTTTTGTATTCTTCTTTTATTGTTTTTTTTTTCTTTTTACTATCTATGTATTTTTTATGTTTATGGTTTAAATGTACATGTGGCGTATTTGAGCAATAAATGTTTTCTTTCTTTCTTTCTCTTTCTTTCTTTCTAATGATAAATGTCCATCGCCTTTCAATGGATGCCATCTTGTCAATTGTTTTGTCAGTCAGAAAATGTAAAGTTACACAATAAATCATATTCACACAAGATTCGCATGATTGGTGATGATAATCACGAGATACCAGTGTGTAGAAAAGCGTTTTTATCCTTACATGTTATCACTGGAAGAAGACTGCAATTTATTCAGAAATCACTGGCTGAGCATGGTGTTGTCCAAAAAGATAAACGGGGTACACGTGTGAAAACACAGCTTCCTAAACAAACTACTGATTTAATGTACAAGCAAATCGACACTCTTAAATCAGTTAATAAAAATATTTTATGATAAAAAGAGAAAAGCTCGTTTGAGGGCTAGGCAGGATGCCACAACAATCGCGATATCAATGGATTTTTCAAAAAATCTTGCCGTGCCAAACATAACTACCAATGACGTTTACTATAAAAGGTAGCTTAGTTATTTTATGTTTAATGTTCATGTCCTTGCTGATTCCTTGTCTTATATCTATGAATACCATGAGCGTATTAGAAAAAAAGGATCGGATAATGTGGCCTCTCATCTCTTTCATTTTATATGCCATGAAATGTATATGCAGAGCAAGACTTACAATCTTCTGTGATTCATGTGGCGTTTAAAATAAAAAAATACACCATTTTTAGAATGTTACACTACTTGGTTTACTGTTGCAAACGCTTAGAGTCTGTCACATTGATAGTCTCGATAAGAGGTCACTCCTATGAGGAATGCGATCGAAACATGGCCTTCTTAAATCCAAAGGCTAGGATTGAACTCCCTGAAAAATGGGCTGAACACGTATGTGGAGCTCGACAGAGAACGAAACCTTTCAATATCATTGAATGTTCACAAGATGCATTCAAGGGCTGGACTGCATTTCTTAAACCGTTTTACAAAAAAATCTTGTCCATTTCCCATAAGACCTCTACGTGAATTTAGAGTCCAGAAAGAACATCCACGGCTCATGTTTCACAGAAATTTTAGTAATAGTCAATGGGAATCAAAGTGCGGTTAACACACCAGCTTCTATTCAATCTACTAGGGCAGGTATTAATGAAGGAGAATTTAAATTACCTGATTTAGCTTATCAAGAGAAGCTGAATATATCAAATGCGAAATATAACGACTTGCAGTTCCTGACAATAATCTGTAGGCCTGAAGAAAAACGCTATTACAGCGAACCTCGTCATGCTGCAAATAAAAAACAATCAGAAGATAACTAAACCAGTCATTTGGACATCATTATTGACTGTGAATGCAGAGTGGACAGTGATCATTATAGTCCTGATTTTTGAAGACTTACTTAAGATTATATTATTTTTATTTAGTTTATAATACTCAAATAATGGTTATTTGCCAAAGTAATAATACTTTAAAACCTATCCTTTAATTAAAATTAAAATTATATCTTTATCTTTAAATCTAAGTTTCTTTTCACCGTTTATAAAATTAAAGCCTAATTATTTTAAAATAAAGAAAAAAGGACATTCATCATTATTGCAGAGGACCCTTCATATATACATATACACTATATACACTGCATTACGAGTACATACTCCACTTTGTTGCAACTGCAAATCAGGACTAGGACTACTATTTGGAACATTTCGCATCAAAAAAGTTTTAAAAGTTTGTTATTCCATTTTTTATTTTGTACCTATTGCATATTTTTTGATAACGATTACATTTCCTTCCTTACTATATAATTCAAGTTTAGTTATAAGTTTATATAATGTTATTTGAGTTGCCAGTGCTCACCGAAATTGTTAAGAAATGGCCAAAGAAATATTTATTTCTTTCTATTTTCAAAGTGCCCAAACCTGCCTCAGCATAAAAGTATTACTTGGGTTGTTGAGGCACTGCGAAAGTTGCCGGCACAGCATCCTCCGATTATGTCAGCGTTGTATTTTTTAGCTACGACAATTACCATTGAAATTTCAACTATAACAGTATAAAGTTAACTCGTCTTAGTCACCTAAGAGTTCCTCACCGTGCCGTCCCAGTAGTAGCGACCGGGCCTAAATGTTCTGTTTTCTGCAACTACGCGAAACATTAGTAAATAAGTAGCTTTCCACAATTTAAATGCAGCACTGTCCCGGCAGTACCGCATCACAAAAATTAATTACAAAGAATTCATCTCAAAACGATATCATCTCTCACTCTTCTACTAGACCTGATATTTACAAGGAAAAAATCAAAATAGCGCGTTACAAGGTCTGCCTAGCGAAATCTAGCGGCATGTTAATGAACACCTGTATATTGAACCGAACCCCGAGTCATTCCATCCCTTGTTTGGAGTGACATCTAACCAGCTGCACTGTAGTGATTATATCGTTACCGTTACAGCTTATTAAAGTCCACTGCTGAACGTAGGCCGCATCCGATTGTTACTTTTTACATATTTCCAAAGTTTATATCAATATTACTTTTAAAATCAATAATTTCTTATGTGCTGATCTTAAATGTTCACACGTTGTTTTTTAAGTGGTAGAGCCATGCCGCTTACTAAGTTATTTGTTATTTAATTAGAAAGATTTACTATCGTGTGATGGATGGACCATAAGACCGGTGGTCTCGTATAGTGCGAATGTTCTCACATTTTGTGATAACAGACATGAATATAATATTGTAATATTTATTTTGTACTCACGAATTGATTATTCTTGATTTATATTTTGTTAGAAGCTTTAATACCGTAGTCAAGTTAATCCGTGACAAGTGATGAGTTCATAGTAGTAATGTGGCAGCGGCGCGTCGTTGCCACGCCGTGTTCATATTGCCAAATACTAATTCACGAACTAAATGAATTACTATATACGTTTAAGTTGTGTTTTTTTTTCTGCCGACTTCCAAAAAGGAGACGGTACTCAATTCGACTGTATGTTTTTTTTATGTGTGTTACCTCATAACTTTTTACGGGGTGAACCGATTTTGACGATTCTTTTTTTATTTGAAAGCTGGTACTTCTCGTGTGTCAAGATACATAATATCAAGATCAGACCAATAGCTTTTATGTTATTCTTAATAACTTATATTGAAGTCATCTATACAAAATTTTTAAATTTACATTATTAAAAATATGATAGGAATTGAAACCCAAGTTCAATTTGAAAAGGAACCAAGCAGGCGTGTCACTTTGTAAAAATCTGAGGTATGGAAAATGGTGGCGCGATTTTCAAATTTGTTCGCATTACTCGTGGGGTATTAAGGTTTAAGAGTTTGCAGTGTATATACTCAACTTATTTATTGAACTATAAGATGTGGGGTATTGAGGTTTAAGGGCTTGCGATTTATTTATATGGGGTTTGTAGTAATATGCGATTTATTTCCTAATTTCAGCTATGGAATTCCATACCTTGAAAAACTTGAGGTATGGAGTGCTCCATACCTTCCATAGTGGAAGTGACACCCCTGGAACCAAGTCACAAATTTGCTTTTTACCAGAAGGAACCAAACCGCTTTTTAATTATTACTTTTTTTTTCATTACAGCCCTTCACAAGTCCACTGCTGAACATAGGCCTCCCCAAAGAATGCCACAAAGCACGGTCCTGAGCCACCTGCATCCATCGACTTCCTGCATGTCTTACCAGGTCGTCACTCCACCTCGTGGGGGGACGCCCTACACTACTACCGGTACGAGGCTGCCACTCGAGAACCTTTCTTTCCCATCGGTTGTCGGTTCTACGAGCTATATGGCCGGCCCACTGCCACTTCAGCTTACTAATTCGTTGGGCTATGTCGGTTATTCTGGTTCTACTGCGGATATCCTCATTCCTAAGTTTATCACGCAGAGAAACTCCGAGCATAGCCCTCTCCATAGCTCGCTGAGCAACCTTGAGCTTCCTCATACGGCCAGCAGTGAAGGACCACGTCTCAGTTCCGTAAGTCATCACTGGCAAGACGCACTGGTTGTACAATTTCGTTTTAAGGTTTTGAGGTATGTCTGACGAGAAGATGTGTCGTAGCTTCCCGAACGCTGCCCAGCCGAGTTGAATCCGTCGATTGACCTCTCGGTCGAAGTTGGACTTACCTAGTCGGACTATTTGTCCCAGGTAAACATACTCGTCAACAACTTCGAGCTTAGTGCTCCCAACAACTACCGGCATAGGCACACCTATGCCGGTAGTTGTTGGGAGATCATGTTTAATGTCCATGTCACAACATGGACATTAAACATGATCTTTGTTTTGTCCATGTTCATCTTAAGACCTATCCGTTGGGAAACACTATTGAGGTCATTGAGCATAGTGCTTAGGCCCTCCAGCGATTCTGCCATAAGGACTATATCGTCGGCAAATCGAAGGTGAGTGATGTACTCGCCATTGATGTTGATACCGTATCCTTTCCAGTCCAGAAGCTTGAAAACGTCTTCCAATGCAGCGGTGAAGAGTTTCGGGGATATGACGTCACCCTGTCTTACACCTCTCTGCAATTGGATAGGTTTCGTACTCTGGTTCTTTACTCGGATAGCCATCGTAGCCCTACTGTACAAGCACTTCAACACTTCGATATACCGACAGTCAATTTGGCACCGCTGAAGGGACTGCAGCACCGCCCAAATTTCGACGGAATCAAAGGCTTTCTCATAGTCCACATACGCCAGACATAGTGGTAAATTGTACTCTTCGGACTTCTGTACAACTTGCCGAAGGGTATGTATGTGGTCTATGGTGCTAAAGCCCTTTCGGAAACCGGCTTGTTCGGGAGGCTGGAAGTCGTCAAGTCTGCGCGCGAGACGATTCGTAATGACTCTCGAAAACAGCACGTAGACGCGGCTCAGAAGGGAATTCGGTCTGTAGTTCTTCAAGAGAGCGTTGTCACCTTTCTTGAAGAACAAGACCACCGCACTTCTGCTCCACGCCTCCGGTGTAATGCCACCATGGAGGACGGAATTAAAGAGCTTCTGAAGGACTTCAAGTACCGGTCTTCCACCCGCTTTCAGAAGCTCCGCTGTAATTCCATCCTCGCCTGGGGCCTTACCGTTTTTAAGGTGCTGGAGAGCCATTCTAATCTCGCTCAGACTGACGTCCGGGATATCTTCGGAATAGTGTCGGATGAGACTCGCTCTTGGATCGTTACTCACACTTGCGTGTGGCTCCAACGATGACGTGTACAGCTGCCCATAGAACCTCTCAATCTCACTCAAAATCTCAGGTGTCCCGGAAACGATGATGCCACATTCCGTCTTCAGCTTTGACAGTTGGCTCTTTCTGGCAGACAGATCTCTGGTAAAGACTTTGGAGCCTTGGTTCCGCTCTACCGCTTCTTCAATACGAGCTGTATTGAAGTTGCGTAAGTCCCGCCGCATGCATTTGGAAATCTGTCTGTTCAGATGCCTGTATGCTGTCAAGTCTGTTGAAGAATGTAGCTTCATCTCCCGTCTAACAGCCATGAGATTAAGAGTGTGATCGGAGAGTTTTTGTGTTCTTCTGCGGCGGGTCTTGCAGAACTTAGCTCCGACCGCATGGACAGTTTCCACGAGCTTGTCATTTATATCGTCCACTTCATTGCAGTCTTCTAGACACTGAAAACGGTTTTGTAACTCGAGCTGAAAGGTTTCGGGACTTTGGAACAGAGCACGAGGGGGACGGAGCGTTGACTTCATTAGACGAGACCTCTCCAACTTAACGTTTAGGTTCAGTGTGCCTCTAACCATTCGGTGATCGCTACCAGTTTTCACCCTCGCGATCACGTAGACATCACTGAACAGTTGTCGTCTGGTCGTCATAATGAAGTCAATCTCATTTTTTGTCGAACCGTCGGGGCTCGACCAGGTCCACTTCCTGTGGGGCCGCTTCTGGAAGAAAGAGTTCATCATAAAGAGTCCCTCTTTCTCCATGAAGTCGGCCAGCTGCTGGCCCCTTGGGTTCCGTTGCCCTATTCCAAATTTCCCTACTTTCAGCTCACCGTTCTCTCTTGTGCCTAGTTTTGCATTGAAGTCTCCCATTAACACCGTATATTGGGTTTTGGAGGAATGCATGGCTCTAGAGATATCCTCATACATTTCCTCCACCTCCTCATCGGGGTGTGCCGAGGTTGGTGCGTAAACCTGTATGACCTTCAGCGAATACCGTTTGGTGATTCTGAGTATAAGGTACGCAATTCTCGTCGACACACTCCCGATCTTTACAACGTTGTTAACGAGAGACTTGTGGACGATAAATCCGACACCTCCTTGGGACAGATGGTCGCCTTCCCGGTGATAGAGCAAGTTGCCGGATTCGAGGATTACCGAGTCCTCCCCCTCTCTTCGGACTTCGGATAATCCTATAATATGCCAGCGCAACTTGTCTATCTCTTC
Source organism: Parnassius mnemosyne (assembly GCA_963668995.1). Classification (NCBI taxonomy): domain Eukaryota; kingdom Metazoa; phylum Arthropoda; class Insecta; order Lepidoptera; family Papilionidae; genus Parnassius; species Parnassius mnemosyne. The sequence goes on from CAVLGL010000090.1 coordinate 29,305,577, forward strand.
TTCCAGCTCCACGATCTTCTCGTCAGTCCTCAGGGTGCGTGCGTTGTACGTTGCCAGGTCGAGTCGTCTAAGGTGGCAAGCGAACCACCACCGGAGATTCTTAGCACCCCCTGCCCCGCCGTTACCATGGTCGCCACCGTAGCCAGGAATAGCGGGGCCGCCGGGGACTGGGGGCCGTCTGTTTGTTGCTTTAGTCATTGGGGGGTATTTGTCATAGTTGCCACGCTTGGCGAGCGGGTTGGCAACCACAGTTTTTTTATTATAATTTTGGCTATTATCAGGAAGATGCTGCTGCCTATCTTCTGCCTGTTTCCCTTTGTCGCCTTTTACGACACCCACGGGAGGATATGGGGTAGTGGATATTCTTGACCGCCACTACACGGCAAATTAATAATTAATTATTATAAACAATTAATTATTACTTATAGTAAAATCTTATAAATATGTATGAATTATGTATTCCTAGAAAGGCTTCGATGTCTCACATAAATTTAATAAATATTTATTTTTTAATATGCTTCGTATACATTTTGCACACTCTTTTTACAAAAGTCCTATTTTCTCGAAATCAATCTGCTGTGGGTTATTTCGCAAGATTCGTTTTATTACAATAATCATTATAGGTGCAACCCTAGCGCATTCGTGCGATGACGCGTTTGCACGTGAGGCGCACGGCGGTCAACACAATCTCGATTCTTATGCTCGTACTTATGGTACATTTTCTTCTCGCTGCGAACAGCAGATATTATTATTAAGATTTTGTAGGCTATTATAGCTAGCTTGCTACATATATATTTATCTATGATTATAGCGTAGGTATTTTCGCTTTTGTATGGGAGTGATGTATATGTTTAGTAAACTATTAAGTAATCTGTGGTACAGACTCTATAAAAAAGTGTCCGTAGGAAGGCGTTAAATAAGGGTGGCGCCACTGTAGCTACAGTCTAAATTTTAAAGAACTTTTTATAATTATATTTATTGCACAGACTCACCATAATTCTTTTTACAATAATTATTTTATTGCTTTCAAAATTTTTATTTTCAAAATCACTCAACGTATTTTACGGCGATTTAACATACCCCGTAGCTACTCGAGCGCTGTAGTGGAGAGTCTTTGAACTAACTGTTATTTACTGCTTACAGATGGACACTTTTTTAACTATTCTCGTATGGGAGTTGGTACTCCTTACTTTTACACTCCATAGTTGAGTGGTTAATCTGTTACCGCATGTTTTGTTTTTTTTTTATAGTATAACCGTTTTTCTTTACTTGGCTACTTCAAAAGAAGGGTAATGTTTTTGAGTATGCATGTATGGATGTCTTTTTCTTTGATACGCTCTGTAACCTGAATTGCTTGATGGATTTTTTAATATATGGGGCATCGTTAGATTTGCCTTAGTTGTGGAAGTGACATAATATTTGAATTTTATTCTTTTCAGTAAACTAGATATTATTATTTATCATTGTTTTAACTCTCATCAATCTCTCACTTGTAATGTCTGCTATCTTCTCTAATCCTTGTAGCGTAACACAGGCTTGACACTCACTTAACTAAACACGTCCATTCTCGCCCGAGGCTCTCGTGTAACTGACGCGGTGCGCTCGAGACAGTGTCTTATATATAAATGTATGTTTGTGTATTTGTGCATGGTAAATTATTAGTAAATAAAACAAATAACAATATTTACTGTATACTACATATATGCAAACACTACAATAACTATTTATGACAATCTATGATATAACAACTACCATGTTAAAGGGAAGAGGGATTAGGCATCCGAACACCTGCACTTACCAGGCAAAGTTAACTTATACTTCACACTGATTATTTGTAAGGTCATGGGTCTCCTCGGCACAAGCCAGTCCACCCATTCATTACAGCTCTTCATTTTATGTCTTACCAGGTCGTCACTTCATCTTGTCTGGCTCACCCATGCGTTAGCAAAAGCTGCCGTGTGGCTCTTCCACTGTTATGTTGTCTGCGCCTATATTATTAACTGTATTCTACTTTGTCATAGTTTATGCGTTACACATAATACTTAGTAGAAAGTAGCTTTGCTTTATTATGCCCTGCAATGGGCCACAAGGAGCTGATGATGAAGTAGTTTTGCACCTTTAAAGTATTTAGTTTAGTTTAAATAGGGCCCCAATTTCATTTTTGCCCTGTAGCTCTTGGTTACATAGTTACGCCACTGCTCACATATAGTACAATACCACTACATAGAACACTTATTAAGAATTAAGCTGAAATGTAAATGAAACTTTTTAAAAGTTAAACTAACTTAAATAATAGTATATATCTGTAAATATTGTTTCCTTTTATTAGTCTTCTAAAAACCTCTTGCCTTAGGAGTGATGTAATGAAATTTTTTAAATAATTAATATTTTTTTTTATTATTATATTAACAGGGGTTCTGCATAGTAACTAAAAAGGCTTATGAAGCAATTAGTCTGCCACTATGCTACTGTTTGCATATTTTACATGGACTCCAAATATTTTATTTTTCGGATAGTTACCTTCATGAGCAAGCACAATCAGGACCAAAGCCAAGTTGCTTGTATATATGTAGTATTTATGGTGAGTCTTTATTAGCCCCTAAGCTATGACAGCTCAGTTTTTATACCTGGAAGGAAGTACACTGCATTGCCTTAAGTGCTAATTTTGACACTGCACTGCTGAGCATTATCAAAATTAGGTTTTGATATTATGTTTAACATTTACAAAACACACTGAAAGGGACCATGCTTGGTTTAAACTTTTATTTTTTTTATTCTATTTTAATTGACTTGTTATTTTTAATTTGTCAGTCCTATTTTTTTTCTTGGTATGTTTAATCATAACCAAATAATAATACATCATTTGAGCAGTTATTAATAATGGCTTAGAGAAACTGTTTAGGTAGGTAGGTATCAATCTACATATATATTACACATTTTTGTTCGTTTTATTGATCAAGACTTCGTGATGCTTCCTGGATCATTCTTTAAGAATTAATAGGTGTCTTAGTCCCAACTTCAGGTGACTATTATCATACCTTACCTTATGATATACACAGTAGTAATCCAGTTGCGCTAATTTAAAAAAATAACACCGGTGTGAAATAAGTATTATCAAGTTTGTTTAAAAATAATGTATAATTTAGATAAACTATCTTAGTATAAACATTAATAAATTAATAGAAAAAACGAAATATTGATATTAGTCTTATATTATTTTCAGTTGCTTACTTCTTTTTCATCAATTTGAGGAGTAGTTTTGTATCATTCAACTGTGTCTGTTGTCGCTTCTTCTGCTTTTCCACAGGTTTTAGTTTTTTTGTTTTACTAACAGGTTCCTGAATCGTTACTTTCTTTTCATCTCTCTTTTTTGATAGATTATTCAAAAGTAGCTCCGTCTTTTTAATGTTCTGTACTAAGGTGTCGTTTTTTACTGTTTCTTTTAGTAACACTTCTTTTTGGAATGTTACCTTCTTCTCTACGTTCAATTTCTTTTTTAATATCTTGTTCGTAACATTATTAGGGGCAACATTTCGGTTTTTCGTAAGTTTGTTTAATGTTTTAAATTTATTTTTACCAAACTTTACCATTTTAAATATTGTTTGTACCACACTTAACACTTCTTCTTACTAATAGTTTGTGCATATATTACATACTATACAATATAGAATTAATAGTATGGATTTTTATTGTTTAATACATAGGGAAGTTAATAATAAATACTAACTAATACATAGGTACATAGCACAGTTCAATATTTATTTTAATAAACACGTGTCTGTTGTTTCGCACACCATATGACCATAAACCTATATATAATGTACTCTGTGCCATAAACCATATGCAGTAGAGGTGGGCGATACAAACTGTATACTGAATTACTGATACGAAATCTATATATTGGTACAATATCTAAAAATCACTTACTGGTTCGTTTCAAAACTATGTATTACAAAATCTGATATTTGCATACCGCCGCGATGCCTATATCGCTCCGCATCGGTCGGTGGCTAGATTAGCCGTGTACGACGGAGCGCGAGCGATATAGATATTATACCGATTTGTTCGAAAACTATGTATTACAAAATCTGATATTTGCGTACCGCCGCGATGTCTATATCGTTTCGCATCGGTCGGTGGCTAGATTCGCCGTGTGCGACAGAGTGCGAGCGATATGGGTATTAGATCAGACATGGTGGAAAATTAAAGTCTTACTAAAATCTTATATTTGTACACTACACTAAATAATAAAATAAAAAAGGCAATTTCACTAAAAAAAGTTTTTATATAAATCCCTTGTAATATTTTGATGAAACAAACTATATTAAACTGGCACCCCTTTGTTTAAATTACTACCTATCAACCAATATTTGAGCCAATATCGTAACAACAAAGTACATAAAATTAACATCAACCACTAATGAATCCAGTCAATAGCGTTACATCTATGTGTTAAAAATATCATTTCGTACGTCGTAAACAACACTTCAAAAGATTAAACCGCAAACGATTTATTTAATATGATAACTGTCAAAAACAAGTTCAGCATAAAATATTTGATATAAGTTTGACTTTAAGTATATATATATTTAGCAAATAATTGTTACAATCCTTATTTTTAGACATGTGAATGTTAATGTAATAAATCATAAAATTGCTTTGTAAACCGCCATCTACTCCATTCTATGGGTAAAGTCATTTTATAGAACGAAAATTGATTGACTCTCAAGTTGTAACGTAAAGAAGACGCTAGATGGCATAAATACGGCTAGGTAAGAAATCGATCGTGGATGATTTTGAATGGACTGAAATATGATAATTTTATTCATTATCGTTTATTTTATTTATTTAATAATTTAGCAATTTTCTTAACTGTTTATTTTAACAGTTAAAAGATATATTAACCATCTTCCATCAACCAAGGAGCGAGCGGTACGGCAATTTCTTCCCAGTCGTGTAACCCAATAGTATATGATTTAGAACCTAATTACCATAACTTTACGAACTATTTTTATGACATCGTTACGTTACAAAGTTATTTCATTATCTTTAGCTTTAATCTTATATGTAAGAATTTAAAGTTTGACTTATGTTGGCCAATAATGATAAATTTCAAATCTTATGGTTTTTAAAGTCTAAAATCGAGTGCATTTTATAATATTATTTGATTTAGATTTTCAATTTATTTTTAGTTCTAACATATTTGCCAGAATAAATGTAGTGGAAGGAGAAAGTTGCACATTTTATCCTTTTAAATGCAATTTGTGATGTAAATAAATAATGGAGATACTTACTGTGTGTTTTTAGAATTCCGAAAATCTCAAACATTGATACATACCTACATACGGGTCTAATAGAGAACTTTCTTTTTTAAAGTCGGTAGGTTCTCTATATAATATATTTACAAACGTAGATCCGCTCAAAAAAAAATTTTGAGAAATCCCAACAGTATCCTTTTAAATTGATTTTCACGCGGCCAAAGTTGCGGGAATCTGCTATTTAATTTGTTAACATTTGTGTACCTACATAAATAAGTCATTTACAGTCATCGATATATATGTAGGTAAAGCAAATTGTACTAAATTGTCTTGACCGAAATCTAGTTCAAAACTTTAAAATAATAAAGTTAAAACTACAACTATATCTGCATTAGCTCCAAGAAGATAACATAATATAAATTTACTATAATATATCTACAATACTGATTCACATCGAATAGGTAGGTGTTCGCGCAAAACTCTGTTGTCGGAATCGACAACAGATGTCACTCGGCTCGGCGCGATTCCGGTCTGAAGTTCTTCCGAGCGTGGCAGTGGCGCGCGGGTCGCAAGCGCGTCTGTCGTCCATAATCGGTGCTGACGTGAGCACGCGGTCCGTTCTGTTAGGGAACTCGGAATAATTAGGTGCGGCCCGTAAATATACGGTCTAGGATTTGTGACGCGCATTCCTACTGGAGAGCTTCCCGGGACTTATTGTGTCTGACTCAGAACCTGCATAAGTGCATTCGACAATATAAGCTAGTGCGGCCCCGGTATTTAGAACTAACTGTTGCCACGCGAAACGGTAGTGACCTTTGACCCAGAAACTCCGGGCGTGTTTTGTGCGGTAACCTTATACCCCGCGATAGTTAGTGGCTTCTGTAAGCTAGTTAATCGTACGATAGAGTTAAGTGACTGTCATCGTGGTGAACCAAGAAAGTGACTGTGGATAACCTCGAAAGGCCCCCTCAAGTTGGAGCGGTGTCGACGCTCGGGCTGCTGCCGACGGCTAAGGTCCAGGTTTAATCACCATCAGTCACACCCAGATACACACCACATCACCATTCTTTCCCTTGCACTACACAACTACGTGCGACCTGACCGACTCCGGAGGGACCAGTCGTCTTGGATAGAAGTAAGTGAACTCCGCCAAATTCCTTCCGGTCGACTGGCCGTAGTATAACGCTCCCCCATATATTTTAGTGTAATTAGAGAGATTCCACGTGGCCTTAGGAGGCCCGACCTACGTCTGCTCGGGAGGTCTTCAGCTCATGGGCCCCTGAGGATCTGATCCTTTAAGAGAGCAGCCGTAGGCCGTAACAAACTGGTAGCAGAGCGCGGTTCCGGGTTCGATTCCCCGGTCGATCCCGACCATAGTGTTTGATAAACATTAAACAATTCTGGTGGCAGGGAGCGTTGGTTTGATTGGTTTAATTTGTATCTACAATCACGCCCGTCCGTAATACGTAAAAATATTTTTTTGTACGTAATAATAGAATTATTTTCCTTTGTTGCTTGCCTTTTTTTGGTTAGACGGTAATTTGAAAAGCCGCGCCCTAGGTTGTGCAAGCGGGAGTTTTCTAGAGATATACGTCATGTAGGTAGATGGTTATTTTTACGTAATCGGTTAATTATCGTTGTCGGATAGTTGTAGTGGATTACTTATCGAAGGGTCGATTTCCGAGCTAGGCATTTTTTGTTGATCGACCGTGATGTGTATCTTCGTTTATACTGTAAGTTGTATTTGAACTAAAGAGTAGTAATGGTATTTGCGCAATTTGAATTTAACTTGATTTGATCGCACTAGTATTTGTTATTTGTCAATTTGATTTGTGTCTTTTCTTTTGTGCTAACTTGTATTTGGTTGATACGTAGTAATTCGTATTTGTGTAATTTCTATTCAACGCGATTTGATAGGAACTGCATTTATTAACTGTTAATTTTTTGTTGTATTTCTTATTTGTTATCTTTGTAAACTGTGCTCAAGCCGCGTCGTAATTTGTCTTTAATAGTGATGACATCGCCCAAGCTACTGATCCGTTAATTGCGGACTGAGCTACGCTGGGCCACAAGCGCCCATGCTTTGATAGGTCGACCGGATAGGTTCCATAACTTGATGAAGCGGTTCGAGCAGGTGGATGCTCGAAGGGCCGCAGTGGAGGAGGCTTACGCTGAGCTCGAGGATTCGGATGTGGAGAAGGGAGTTCTGGACTCCTGCTTCGCGGACTATGAGCAGTTCTTGTGGCTCACGGACGAGTTGATCGAGGCTGAAGGCAGGTATGCCGAGGAGGCGCGTGAAGCTCGGATGAGTAACCTGTCCGAGTCCTCTCTGAAGCAGCTTCAGCCGGAGCTGTTGGGACGACTCCCAACTCTGGACCTACCAAAGTTCTCCGGGGTCCTTTCCGAATGGCTGACCTTCGTTGGTCTTTTCGACAGCCTAGTGGACGCCCGGAGTGACTTGACCCCGAGCCAAAAGATGGCGTACCTCCTGGCCTCACTGGAGGGGGAGGCCCTGGGCGTCGTCGGCCACTTGAAATTGTCGGACGACGCCTACCAGACTGCTCGGGACCTCCTAGCCAGAAGATACGCCAACGTCCGGCGAATAGCAGACGAGCATGTTAAGCAGCTTCTAAGCCTCCCGCTGCTTAGTGACCGGGCCTGACTGCGTCCGGACCTGTTGGATCCAGTCTTGGTGGCCTGTAATACGTTGAGGTGGCTGGGTTTACCAGTGGGCGAATGGGCTTTTTTGTTGCTCCGCATCGTGCTGTCCCGTCTACCTCTCGACCTTCGAATCCATTTTGAGGAGAGGTACGGCGGGGACGAGGCCTCCTATATTCCGCCCTTCTATGACCTGCTGCGGTTTTTGGAGGAGCAGTGCCGGCAGATAGAGAGCGCGGCGGGCACCGTTGACGACTTACGAGCCGTGCCCAGTGAGAGGCTGAATCCTCCAGGCAAGTCGTCGTCAATCCCCCCCTGCTCCTATTGTCGAGCATCTGATCATCGGGTAACGTCGTGCCCGAAATTATTAGGTAAGCCGGTTTCGGCTAGGCGAACTATCGCCAAGGAGCGCCGCTGGTGCTGGTCATGTCTGGGAGGGCACCTCCAGCAAGACTGTCCGCATCGACGGCCCTGTCTGCATTTCCAGGGCAATCATCATGCCGTTTTGTGCCTGAGTGCGAACGGCGTCTCCTCTCGGGGCTCTGCCAGGCCCTCGACTCCCACGGGCGGGGGCGCTCAGCCACGCCCTCTGCCGGGCGACTCTCGGCGCCCGCCGGCCAGCCATCAGGCCCCTAAGTTTGAAAGGGGCCCCTCCCCCGACCAGTTGGGGGGTAATTCCCCCAGGGGCGGTGGTGTCATTACCCCCCCTCAGCGTGTGGAGAGGAACTTCACGGCCACTCATCGGTCCGCTGGACCCTTCTCACTTCCGTTAGCTGAGTGGCCGCGACTGGTGTACCACTGTTCCCCATTTGATGGAGGCGGCCCTGTCTAGCTGCCGCCTTAGCTCCCACCACGGCCGCCTCCACTGAGCCTTAAGCCGTCAACAGTCCACTTGTCAAAATGTTCTGTTGCCGACGGCCTCATTGAAAGCGTACAACCCGAGTTGCAACTGTTAAAGGTTGTGCTCTATTTATCTCGGGTTCACGCCATGTGGCCTCCCCTTGGTGGTGGGAAGATTAGGGCCCCCCTGGAGCGTTGAATCATGCTGTCAAGGGGTATTAGATTTGGTTTGGTCGAGCACTTAGTTAAAAAATACTTTGAATTAAAATTAAAAAATGCTTTGAGCTTTCCGCGAAATTTTCCTATTTGTAGCGGTTTAAATTAAAATGATTGAATTTAATCTACTCTTTTAAATGCTACTGCATGTGTTTTGTACATATATTTAATCACTGTATTTGATCGTTGCGTCTGTTTGCTGAAAGGAAATTGAATGGCGCACTATTTGAAAAATTATGTTTATGTTCATGATAGTGTTTAATCATTTTGCTTTGCGAAGAAGTAGGGGTGTCCCTTACGTTATTGTTTTGTTTAATTTGCAAGTTGACCTATGCGCATCGGTTATTAATTTGGTTGAATTAATTCTGTAGTTGAACATTGATGCTTTTGAAAAATTAGTTGAAATATGAGCATAGGACTACTTGTCTAACAGGCTCGCTAGTTTTGGAGATTATCAGATTGAAATCAGCTGCCGCACTATTTTAGTAAATGATGATATGGTGGGTGGCCTGGCTAGGCCTACTTGTTGAAAATTCATACTAGGGATTATCTGTGCGTTTCGTTCGGCTCTCCACAGACGACGTTCATGTGGAATTTGTGGGTGCGCTCTGCACTGAAGCAACTGCTGGCACAAAATTTGTCTGAGCAGCTTCGTGTAGTGTCGCTGTTTGCAGAGCTGATCCGGTCGGATTGCGGAACTAATCATAGGGGCACAGATAGGCGTTTGAAAGAGGTCGTCGGACTTCTGTCCAGTACAGGACTTATTAAAGTGCTGCGATGCCCAGGAGGGGCATCCAGTGGAGGCTGACCCTCCGGCTTGCCACATTAGGGATATCTTTGAGGCGTTGATTGGGGTTGCAAGACCTAATGGATTGCCTAAGGTGGCCCACTTTGGTTGTAGATTCGGCCTTGCAACTTGCAGTCTCGACCTTGTCCCGCTGACCGGTTTGCTCGCGGACCTAAATCCTTATGTCCGGGACGGGGGTTTGTTCGCGCAAAACTCTGTTGTCGGAATCGACAACAGATGTCACTCGGCTCGGCGCGATTCCGGTCTGAAGTTCTTCCGAGCGTGGCAGTGGCGCGCGGGTCGCAAGCGCGTCTGTCGTCCATAATCGGTGCTGACGTGAGCACGCGGTCCGTTCTGTTAGGGAACTCGGAATAATTAGGTGCGGCCCGTAAATATACGGTCTAGGATTTGTGACGCGCATTCCTACTGGAGAGCTTCCCGGGACTTATTGTGTCTGACTCAGAACCTGCATAAGTGCATTCGACAATATAAGCTAGTGCGGCCTCGGTATTTAGAACTAACTGTTGCCACGCGAAACGGTAGTGACCTTTGACCCAGAAACTCCGGGCGTGTTTTGTGCGGTAACCTTATACCCCGCGATAGTTAGTGGCTTCTGTAAGCTAGTTAATCGTACGATAGAGTTAAGTGACTGTCATCGTGGTGAACCAAGAAAGTGACTGTGGATAACCTCGAAAGGCCCCCTCAAGTTGGAGCGGTGTCGACGCTCGGGCTGCTGCCGACGGCTAAGGTCCAGGTTTAATCACCATCAGTCACACCCAGATACACACCACATCACCATTCTTTCCCTTGCACTACACAACTACGTGCGACCTGACCGACTCCGGAGGGACCAGTCGTCTTGGATAGAGGTAAGTGAACTCCGCCAAATTCCTTCCGGTCGATTGGCCGTAGTATAACGCTCCCCCATATATTTTAGTGTAATTAGAGAGATTCCACGTGGCCTTAGGAGGCCCGACCTACGTCTGCTCGGGAGGTCTTCAGCTTATGGGCCCCTGAGGATCTGATCCTTTAAGAGAGCAGCCGTAGGCCGTAACAGTAGGAGTAACCATAAAATCCTCGTATCAGATTTCAACAGCGTATTGGAGTAGAAAATATAAACAAGTGTACGCAGAATATATAGATATTGAAATATATAGTTTTGATATCAGATATTGAAACTCGAAATCTGATTTAGATACGATTCTCAAAAAACGCGATACGACCCAGGCCTAATATGTCCATATGTGATATGACATTGACCACAAACTAGGGTACGCTAAACATCGATAGACTATCGATGGTATCGATAGTTTTTAGTAAAACTATCGATACTATCGGATTACTAAACTATCGATGTTTAACGTATAGTACCCCAAACTAAACTAGGGATGAGAAAAATAATCGATTTTCATATTAATCGATAAGTTTTTCTTATAATCGATTTTGAAAGGTCGATTTTTTTTAAATAAAATCGATTTTAATAAATTTTTAATAAATCGATTTTAGCAGTTTAGTTTTAAAACCAGAAGATTTTTTTTATATGATAGGGTTATGGAGTGTAGAGTAGAAGGAGAACCATCTTATAAGGTGCGAAAGTTGAAAAAGTGTCCCAATATATACTGAAAATAGAGGTTCCAAAACCTACCACAATAGCGCTGTCGTCTGAAAAACTACGATATGAATATAGCTGTTGTAGACGGAGTGAAGTCAGCTGAATTAAAATATTTATAAAATTTCATGACTAGAGTAGTTAGTAAAATGCCAGTATACAAAACGTCAACTATTTACGTAGTACAAAACCAAGCGGATTGGTCGGTCCTTGTTTATTTCTCCATCTTATTCTAATAAATTTTGGCGCTTTTTTTTTAAATTTATCCTATGCTACTGCAGCGCCACCCTTATTGGACGCGTTTTAGGGACACTTTTCATATACAGAGATGGTCCTCCTTCTACTCTACACTCCATAGATAGGCTGACAAACGAGCACACAGTCCACCTGATGGTAAGTGGTTGCTGTGAGCTGTGACCCATCGACATCTACATTTATCCTCAATAAAGAATCATAATGCAGATGCGTCGTCACCCGTGAGGACTAAGGTGGAATGCCTCTTTTCCAGTAAAATGGGTCTCCGGTTCTCCACACTCACCATATGAAACACAGCAGTGTCAAGCTGCCATTTTACGCTGGTATTCTGTGAGAGCATGGTCCTTCGCCGGTCGAGCCGACCCATTCATGCTAAACTATACTATTAATATAACTGCTGCTTTGTCGTTCTGATTATGTTTTATACTTATCATTTTATTTGATTTTATTCGGATAAATTGTTAATACTATACTATCGTAGTCTTATTAATATATAGGACAGCAGGCATTTTTACGAATAAAATAAATATTTTTGCAAAAATCGATTGTTTTTTTCATAAAAATAGATTTTTCCTAAATCGAATAATATCACAAAGTAAAAATCGATTTTTTTAGTAATCGATTTTTTCACTCAATGTCACATCCGTACCACAAACTATATGGACATACTACGTGCAAAGAGTATAGTAATTGTCCTATACAGGAAACTCCGCGTTATGACCATGAAGTTATAGATAAAATGGCTTATTGCAAAATGCAACTAAAACTAATATCGTCATGTTCAAAGCCACCACAAGAAATAATGACATAACAGAAGTGAATGTAAATGGGGAAATAATAAAAACTGTAAGTTCTGTGAAGTTTTTGGGAATTCATCTGGACGATCTCCTAAATTGGAAAGTTGAGCTGGCAGCCATAACAGACACAATAAGTTCAGCTGGCTATGCCTTACGCACCTTGCGGGAAGAATTAACAATTGATCAACTTTTAAACGTGTACTATGCGCTTGTTGAGTCCAAGCTAAGATATAGCATCAAATTCTGGGGCAATAACTATAAATATAATATGAAAAAAGCATTTATTACCCAGAAAAGAGCTATAAGAGCAATGGTATGCGTTCCGCCTTGGGAAACATGTAAAGAATACTTCAAAAAGCTAAAAGTTCTTACAGCACCCAGCCTGTATGTTTTGATACTTCTGAACGATGTTATTAAAAACAGATATTTCTATGAAAGTGATGAAGAAATGAAAGAGAGAGAAAGCACCAGAAGGATGGACTTGACTTTACCTATTATGCCTAAACTGAAAATTGAAAAACACTTTCCTCGTTATCAGGCAGTTTTACTTTTTAACAAGATGCGTAAAAAATCAAAAGTGTTTTTGAAACAGAGTTGAAGGCACTACTTATAGAGAAATGTATTTATAGTGTTGATGAATTTTAACTATAGAGTAGTCAGAATTTTTATTTAAATGATAAGAAATTTAATAGTTTGTTTATTTCTTATTTCTTTTTATTTTGAAGTTTCGTTTTTTTTTTTAATTATGGAGTAGGTCGACATTTGCTAGCTTTCTTTTAATTGGTTTTTCTTTATTGATGAACATTTGTGATGAATATTAATCGTTAAGTAGGTAGAATAATGATATAGATAAGAAAGGTACAATGACATTTATTAGTTAATTTAATTAATATTTTTTAAATTTATTTTATTGTTTGATTATCTAATTAATTTATTTTGTTTAACTAAGTTAAGTTTCAGCAATATAAATAGGACATTGCTGTAATATTCGTACACAATTTATTGTTAATGAATAAAGACATTGATTGATTGATTGAAAACATACTTCAAGCCGCCGAAGAAGATTAGTAAATTTTTACCATCCGTCAAGTGTAATATCCCTCTACAAGATGCAGGAGTGTACAAGCTTGATTGTGAATGTGGTCTCTCTTACATAGGACAAACAAAAAGATACAATAAACCTACGTGAAAGAACATATAGCTGACGTGAAGCACCGACGCTCTGGGAAGTCTGTAGTCTGTGAACATGTTCAAGATCGTCCCCGCCATTACATCAGATTTGATAGACCACAAATCCTCACAAAAGAACACCGATGCCTACCAAGGATGATACGCGAGGCTATTGAAATTAAAAAACATCCTAATTTCAATAGAGAAGATGGATGGGTGCTACCGTCTGCTTGGGTTCCTATAATTAACAAAATTAAATCCATACCCAAGCATACCACTGCTAGACTTCAAGATACTGTAAGTTCATTCTGCGTAAATCGAACCAAAAATTAATATTAAAAACTGAAGGTAGCCGGGCTAACTGTGATATCGGGACGTCAAACATCTCAGTCACACCCGTGACCATGGGTTGCTTTACAGCAACCCATGGTCACGGGTGCACACTGCGCACTGCGCACTGTGATGCATGTGCGGCGACCGGCAAGCCAGCCGATCACTGGGCCGGAAGCAGGGCCTGCGTGTCACCCGCCAAGGCCAAGGCCGCGGGTAGGGGAGGGCCCTCCTCCGCCGCCACTGCCTCTATGGCCACCGCCGCAGCTGCAACTGCCGCCGCCGCCGCTGTCACTGTCGCCGCCGCCGCCGCCGCGACACCGACGCCTGCAGAGGGGCGCCCCGTGGAGGAAGCTGAAATGGAATGCCTATAACAGCCCCATTAAGCTTCCTCCAGGCGAATATCAACCACTGCGCGTGCGCTCAGGATCTGTTGCTCCAGAGCATGGCGCAGTGGTCGATTAACATCGCTGTGGTCGCTGAGCCGTATTTTGTCTGGCCTAGGAAGGAATGGGTGGCGGACCTTAACGGCTCAGTGGCCATCATTTCATCGGCCGCCGCCGGTACCCCGACCCTTGAAGGTGTCAGGAGGGGTCAGGGGTGCGTAGCAGCACGGTTCGGGGAGTTCGTCGTTGTGGGGGTGTACTTCTCCCCGAACCGATCTCTCGCCGAGCTCCACAACTCTCTTGCAGAGCTGAGAGCAGTCGTCGTCGGAAGCTATCCCCTCCCCGTGCTTGTCCTCGGGGACTTTAATGCCAAGAACTTGGCTTGGGGTTCACGTCGTACACATGTGCGGGGTAGGATGGTGGAAGACTGGGCTCTGGAGACAGGCCTGGTCGTCCTAAATCGGGGTTCTGTCCCCACGTGTGTGCGGATGCGGGGCTAGTCGGTGGTGGACATTTCGTTCGCTAGCCCCGCTCTGTCGCCGCGTGCCATTGACTGGCGAGTCATGGAGGGAGTGGAGACCTACTCCGACCACCGGTACATCCGGTTTGACGTCTCCACCCAGCCCTCGAGCGCGCCAGTCCAACAGGCCCCGAGTGGTCCGCGTTGGGCGCTGAAGCAGCTGGACCGGGAGCTCCTCCTGGAAGCCTCGATCGTGCAGGCCTGGGTGTCATCACCGGATAGGCCTGCCGACGTCAATGATGAGGCAGGGTGGTTCCAGGAGGCCATGTCCGAGATATGTGACGTGGCAATGCCCCGCGTCCGGCCAGGAAGCGCCCGGCGTCAGGTGTATTGGTGGTCGCGTGAGCTGACGTCTCTGCGCGAGGCGTGTGTCGCCGCGCGGCACCTGTACGCCAGGCATCGCAGGCTCCGCATTCGTCCACCGAATGCGGCAGCCATTGAGGCGGAGCTGTACGAGGGATACAGAGCGGCGAAGACCGCCCTCCGGGAGGCTGTCATGCGGGCCCGGGATCGGGCCCGTGAGGAGATGCTGGAGACTCTCGACAGAGATCCGTGGGGGCGCCCAATCCCCTTTGGTAACGTTCGTTCACTGGTACGTAGACACTTGACTAATCAACACACTCAGCTTTGGAAAAAATCTAGTAGACTGTAGACAAGCTAGGGAGGCCCTGCCTGAAATAAGCAGTCGTTTAACCAAAGTTCTAATAAGTTGAACAAGCTGCAGATAGGATAGTAACAAGTGCTATCACAGGACACGGCACCTTTAACAAACATTCATTTACAACATTAAATCTTACCTGGCAAGAGAAAGGTGAGAAGTGCACCAGGACCTTCTACTCCATGTTAGAAATTTTGTCTCAAAATGGGCATGACACACTCGGCGGTTTCGATGCACATAGTGGGGATCTAATGATGTGTCAAGACCAATTGCTTTTGCTCGTACCAGGGCGCCGTACTTTGAAGCGAATACCTGGTTTTAAACCTGGTAGCGTAAATACGTCTCATCTCTACTCAGAACGGCGAGACCCCAGAGCCGTAAACACAGTTATTAAAAAAAATGTGATGTTATTGTTGTGACTTGTGATTGTGACGAAAATAATTCAATTATATATATTAAAGCTTTACGAAATAAATATGGCCTTTAGTGAAATATGTAGAATTTGTTTAAACCTTAATGTACGCATGATTGTACTAAATAAGACTGGCCTCCAAAATTTGTATATAACATTGACGAACAGTTTTGTAAGTTTAATAATACTTCTATTGCAAATTGAAGTTGCTGTAATTTGTTGTTTTCGCTGGAGAAATAAATTATAAATTGCCTAATATAAAATGCGATAGATCATGGCTAGTCTAAGGTACAGCGTTAAATAAAGTGACAAATATAACCAGAACCTGAAAACAACAATTAGCCTGGAATCCTGGGTCACACTAAAATTTGTATTCTCATTGAAGTAATATGTACTACATACCAGAAGAGACGCCGACACTTAAGCCTCAGTCACATACAGAGAATACTTGCTGCGATTAGGCACTCGCATCGAGAACTATGTATGACAGACTACTTGCTGCGAGTACCCATTCCGCTCAGCGCGTCACTCCAGACTATATGCCTGTGCATAGGTTGTTTAGTTGCTGCATGATATGTGTGAGCTAATCAAATGAGTCAACCAAAAACCAATTCTCTAAAGTGGGGAAATTACGATACTAGACTACTATACTATACAATATAATATGTGAATTTGTTTCTTGTGTGTGTATAGAAAAAATGAGGTGTGGGACATAAATAACAGTAATTGAAAAAAAACTAGCGTAGTACTAGCTGTGTGTGACAAGCAGGCATTGAATTGTCCTCCCACCCTCCCTCAATCGCGCCCACTATACCCATCGCCATTAATCCCAGCCATACCAACCCCAGCACCAGCACACTAGGCACGACACACCACTCTCGAAAATACGACACGTGTTTCGCTTCTACATGAGACATCCTCAGGTGAAGTAGACTCTGCGGAGGCTGACTGCTAAGTGAGCGGCGAACCGAAACTACTGCTATTTATACTACTTGCTGACGCAACCGCGCTCCAATTACGTAGCGAGCGATTACGTCATGCGATCAATCACCACCTGACGTCTGCCGATATTTGCTGTGAAATTAACAACAAACTACTGCGAAACGTCCGCCTACCCTACAACCACGCAACCAAACGTGACCACCGCACTGTGAGGGTGACAAACGACCATGTTGCGAGGCTATATATCATCAACGAGCAGGCTTAAACATGTTTAAGAGAGGCGAGTTGGAAACATTATCAATTAACCAAACTTCCACCGGAGATTCTTAGCGCCCTCTGACCCACCGTTGCCATGGTCGCCACCGTAGCCATGGTCGCTACCGTAGCCTGGAATAGCGGGACCGCCGGGGACTGGGGGCCGTTTATTTGTGTCATTGCTCATGGAGTATATATTGCCATAGTTGCCACGCCTGGCGAGCTGGTTGGCAACCGCAGCTTTTTTTGCTTTTTGCTGTTATCAGAAAGATTCTGCTGCCCATCTTCTGCCTCAGTTTCCCTCTGTCGCCTCTTACGACACCCACGGAAAGATATGGTGTATTCTTAACCACCGCTACACGGGACAATATATGGGGAAACATAATTCTCGAGTCTCATACTGCTAAGCATATTGGTTATCTGATAAGACAGAAAGTCGATGGGCGTGGGCAGATTAGGACTGTGTTGTGCAGTGATGATGATTTACTAGGTGGTAGGACTTCTTTCTGCCTAGAAGTCTGTGTGGGTAGATTTCATCCCCTTCCTATTTCTGTCACCAAGCAGCAGTATGTGTCTCAGTCTAAAGGACATGAGCCATTATAGTAATAGGCTGTGATACATTACATCTTAGTCCTCAGAAGTAACATCATATCTGTAGCCTTTGCTTGAAGTTCATAGTAGGTGCCCACAGGTATCAATAGTCATAGGTGGATTGTAAGTTTATTTGTCACTTCAACGTTATAAAACAATGATGTTGATGAAGAAACTTGTGGTAGCCAATAGATTTTATCACAAACATATATTTAAGTAGTTTTCCATATTTATGACAAACTTTCATATTTTCAGATGGGTGAGGATGAGGGGCCCATAATTGTCTGTTTCACTTGTCATGCAAGACTCACTCGTTGCAGAAGATTACAACAACAGGCTATTGAGTCAAATGCAGTTCTGGAGCAGTTGCTTGCAGGAGTGTCAATGGTATTATCTATTCCATCCATTAAAACCTATAAAAGATCACTGCTGAACATATGCCCCCCTCGTAGATTGCTTCATAGGAGAGATTTTGCCAAATTTGCCACGCTTGGCAGGATAGCAACCGCAGTTTATGTTAGTCAGAGTTGTTATCAGGAAGACGCTGCTGCCCAACTACTGTTTCTGTTTCCCTCTGTCGAAACTGTTTTCTGTTGTCTGTTTTGTTACAGCAATGTTCTATATTTTATGAATTTCAGTACTAATATATATTATTCTATTGTATATAAACCAAATATTATCTATAGGTAATTTTACTTAATAGATAGATTTTTGTCAATTTATGGCATTCGTGAATCTGATTTGAAAAATTGTTGAGATCTTATTCTCGAAATGGATGAACTATCTACATTCTTATTTAAGTTTATTTGGTACCATCACTTTTGTCCGGTTTTTATTATTATTTGGAGTTGTTGTCAGGAAGATGTTACTCCCCATCTCCTGCTTCAGTTCCCCTCTGTCCTTTTTTACAACATCTGCGGGATTGTATGGATTTTCCTATGCCACCACTACACTGTCTTTTTTTCTTATTTAAAAAAAATAATTTGATTTTAGACAATACCAAAACCGCATGAGGCTAGAGATGAGATTCAATTCACACCAATTTGTCATATAGATATCAGGCCAGTAGAGTGTGATATAAAAAATGATGAACTGGACGAAGTTTTTAGTCTTGAATCTGTTAAAGTTGAGGAAGAGAATTTCGGAAATGAGAATTCCAAAGAGCAATGGCAGACTTTCATACATAAAATTAGTTGAGAAGAAATGGTAGCGTCTATATACCAAAAATATCTTAAAATGTTAAGCGTCAGTCCCTTAATAACTCTGTCAAAGAATTTTGTACTGAGAAGGCGTCAAAGAAAAGATATTTACATTTGAACCTTTTTAGGTTATGTCCTATGTCACTTGGAAAAAGTCATGCTTCCTGTGGTTGTTTGATGTTAGCTTAATACATAATACATAATTGAGAGTTTTTAGATTATTGTATCTCTATTATATATTTGCATACTATAAATGTATATTTCTGACATGGCTCTAGGGCTTTTGTACCATAGTGACATTCTCAGAAGGGCTAGAACCCAGAGCCGTAAAGCCAGTAAAAAAAACAGTGACATTTTATTTTAGATAGTGTTGGCATAACATTAAATGGAATTATTACATAGTACTATGATTGAGATGAAGTATTATTGTAGGAAATTCTTTGTAAGAGACTTATTCTCAGCCATATTACTTTTATTTTTGTTATTACTGATAGTAAAGTTATTACTAATAATAACTTAATATAAAAATATTTTGTGTGTTGTGTTGGTAGTATTACAAAATGTATACGAAAATAGTAGGAATATACTAAATGGCAACATTTGAATAGAGTAAAATGATTTCAGTCATTTGATATTCCCAAAAATGTTTGTTTTTTTCTGTGGCTTTAATTAAAATACATGTTTATTTGAAAAATCAAAGAAAAACAATAAAACTCATTTTATATATATCTTATTTCTAGACGCTATAATTTTTGTCAACTATTTTTCTGCCATTGCTCTTTGAAGAAAATGGCAATGATGAAACGGGTAAGATATATACATTTTGTTATACTATTAAAAAAAAAACAGTGTGTGTCGTGAAGACACACAACACACAGTTATTGTAATCATAACATTGTCCTTTCCGATTGGCTCGACTCATTGGCACTGCGAAGAGATGTTGCATCTCTTTGCATTTTCTTTCGCATTTACCATGGGAAGTGCTCTGAGGAATTGTTCGGATTAATCCCAGCCGCCAAATTTCGCGAACGCATATCGCGGCAGAACTCCCGATACCATCCACACCATCTGGATGATTGGCGGTCCACCACTGTGCGATTTAGAAGATGTTTTCTTCCTCGCACAACTTCCTTGTGGAATAGTTTACAACCAGCGATTTTTCCGGACCGATACGACTTAGGGACCTTCAAGAAAAGAGCCTACTCCTTTTTAAAAGGCTGGCAACGCATCTGCATTTCCCCTGGTGTTGCGGTTGTTCATGGGAGGCGGTAGTCACTTACCATCAGGTGAGCCGCATGCTTGTTTGCCCCCTCTCCTATAACAAAAAAATTGTCAGAATAACGTCATCATTATCATATGAATTTAGTTTCTCTATCTTTCTTTCCCTCTAAAAGTGAAAATGAGAGACATTATTCAAGGTAATTGCCTAAAATACTTTATATCTAATAACATTATTTAGTTGAATTATGTAGAATATAATAATTTCTCTATTTCTCCCTGGGTTAAACTCCGCCCATTGAAAATCGTTTAAGGTGTCTTACAATAAATAAAATGTTTTAATTCGTATTTCAGAACAATACATCACACCGTCAAATAATTCAGAACCGTCTGAGAAAACGATTAAAGCAAATTCTACTGATAGTAACATAAACGATGTTCGTAAAGCAAACCTCGATTTAGAAAGTTCTACTATTAAATCAAACCCTAAATTGAAAAAAAATAATCAACCAATTAATAAAACAGGAAAGCATCCTGCAAAGATTATGAAAAAGAAAATTTTGAAACAAATTACGAAAAAAACATCAGGGGCATCAACAAAATACATTTTTGAAGGTGATGCCTATAGCAAAAAAATTTCAACAAAAGATATTCTCGCCAACCACATTTCATACAGTCATAAGACGCAAAAGAACTCAGACACCACTGCATTTCGGACACAAGTTGAACAAACTCCAGTACTAACAGATATTTTTAATTGTGATATTTGCGAATTTAAAACATCACAAAAACGTTGCATTTTGGCACATCTTAAAGCGCACGTCGCTAAACAAGTGCACTTTTGTAATAATTGTTATTATATATGTACAGATAAAAGCAATTTGCTAAAACATATGAAAATACATACCGGAGAAAAACCGTTTTCGTGTAATTTCTGTGAATATAAATGTATATTAAAAAGTAATTTGGAAAAACACATGAAAATACATACTGGAGAAAAACCTTTTTCGTGTAATATTTGTGAATTCAAATGTATTATAAAAAGTAATTTGCAAACACATAAGAAAATACACACCGGAGAAAAACCTTTTTCGTGTAATATCTGTAAATTTAGATGCAGTGCAAAAAGAAATTTGCAAAGGCATATGAAAATACATACCTGAGAAAAACCTTATTCATGTCATATATGTGAATATAAATGTATACAAAAAACTCATTTGAATAAGCACATAAATATGCATACCGGAGAAAAACCTTATTCATGTCATATAATGTCTTTTGAAAAGACACATAAAAACATACTGGAGCAAAACCTATTTCGTGTAATGTCTGTGGTAATATAGATGTGTAAGTAAAGATCTTTATAAAAGACATTTGAAAATACACGCTAGAGCAAAACTATTTCGTGAGAGATCTGGTAAAATTATGTAAAAGTATTTTATGTATAAATATAAAAGTGTACGAGACAACAATCCATTTGTCATGAATTGGGTGTTTGTGAAACGCTCCCGAAAACGAAGACAGACGATAGTACTAACTATACCTTTGATAATGGGTGAGAAATAAAATCGATCCTGATGAAAAACAAAATCATCTTTTCACAACGTTTTATTAGCTTTATTCACGCTCCATCATGTTAGTACAGCTAAATAAAACGATAATTTCATTAAAAAATCATGAAAATGCTTAAACATTGAACCAGCAGTGGAATTTAAAATAAATAAATCATAAGATCAGCTGACTAGGGTCAATATCCGCGTGGAAGCCAAACTCTTCCCGTCACGTGCAAAGAATGCTGAGCGACAGTAGAGGGGGTGTGACTGCGCATGGGTACAGTCGCGTTATAAAGTACTACATGGTACTAGCTAGGCTATTATTTTATAATATAATAGTAATTAATTGGTTTAATGTACGAGGGCTGCACTAAAAGTATCGGGAATGGAATATTTCCACTGTTCCTGTCATATTAAAATCTTTTTAATTGAAAACCCCTTGGTTTTAAAAATCGTATACCATTTATTTATTTAAAAAAAGATTCTCGGTCTTGTCACAAGGTTTTGTCAAACTTGTTTAGTCGTTGAGAAAATGGAATTGACTCGAGAAAATTCAAGAGCGATGATTTATTATGACTTTCGAAGTGGTTTAACACAAAAACAGTGTGTTGACCGGATGATTTCTGCATTTGGTGATGAAGCCCCATCCAAAACCACAATTTATCGCTGGTTTGCTGAATTTCAAAGTGGACGTGTCAAGCTCAGTGATGATCCCCGTCAAGGTCGTCCAAAAACTGCAGTCACCCAAGAAAACGTTGATGCTGTGCGTAAGCTGATTGAGGAAGATCGACATGTGACATACCGCGAAATTCAGGCAACTTTAGACATTGGCATGAGTCAAATACAAATAATCTTGCATGAACAATTAGGTGTAAAAAAGTTGTTTTCCCGATGGATACCGCATTCGCTCTGTGAAGAGCAAAAAGCGGCTCGCGTTACTTGGTGCATCAGAACTCTCGAAAGATTCCACGCAGGATCCCCAAATGCTGTATACAACATCGTATCAGGTGACGAATCCTGGATATACGCGTACGAACCCGAAACAAAAAACCAGTCGCGAGTTTGGGTGTCCGAAATTTAGTTAAAGCCAACAGAAATTGTTCGTTCACGGAGTGTTGCAAAAAAAATGGTGGCCACGTTTGTCTCCTAAACCGGCCATGTTACGACTATTCCTCTTGAGGGACAACGAACGGTTAATGCAGAATGGTATGCTAGCATTTGTTTGCCACAGGTCGTTTCTGAACTCCGTAAAGAGAACTGCAACCGCCGCATCATCCTCCATCACGACAATGCGAGTTCTCACACCGCACACAGAACAAAAGAGTTTTTACAGCAAGAAAACAGAATTATTAGACCATCCGCCGTACAGCCCCGACCTAAGCCCTAATGATTTCTATACTTTCCATAAAATAAAGAATAAATTGCGTGGACAGAGATTTTCATCACCTACAGAAGCTGTGGACGCCTACAAAACGGCCATTTTGGAGACCCCAACTTCCGAATGGAATGGTTGCTTCAATGATTGGTTCCATCGTATGGAAAAATGTGTCATTTTCGCGGAGAATACTTCGAAAAGCAATAAATACATTTTTAAATAGTAATGTTGCGTCACTTCCTTGATTCCCGAAATTTTCAGTGCCGCCCTCGTAGAAACATAATAGGTACTTTACTAGCTACTTAGAACTTTGGAAGAGGTTGGAATTAAAAATGGATAATGTTTACTTGAGCATTATTTTTTATTTCTGCCGTAAAATATAAGGTAGTTTGTAACAAGAAAACTTAAGCTAAGGGTGCCACGCCGTCCATTATATCGTCTTGGGTCACATGGAAGCCAAATGTCGATGGTGTGTTGGTGTTATTGGTTGCTACTTCATCATCACTTTCATCTTCGCTTGAACTTCAGTCATCAGAATCATTATCATCAAATGTTTCCGTCATCAGATCGACCACATGGTAATTTTTTCGGTATTCTTCCTCAATACCTACTTTTAACTTTACTGCACAATTTTCACCTATCACCTTCTCCCATCATATTTACGTTTTCGTTTATGATAATTTTTCTTATAAATTTTTTTTAAAACCGTCGCCCGTCGTGCAAACAAAGCTGTGTGTGCGACTGTATTTTGGGAGCAAACGAAAGTGCGGGACCAATGAGGAACCAATAGCGTGCGCGCACAGTAATACTGGCGAGCATTCCCCCGTCGCACCCCCTTCGTACCACGCGCTGCCGCCTCTCGCCCGAACCGTGTCACCTCGCGTCAGCGTTGCCAACATGTGGAGAATTCCCCATATTGCGGGGAATTAAAAGTTGATATTATGCGGGGAAAATGCGGAGATGTTGAAAATCGATATACTTATCTTAACATTTTGGTTAGGTTGCTTATGAATATCGAATGACTCCCTTTTTTAAATATCTTCATTGCACCACATTTAATTTTCGGATTTATTTCGGCAACTTTTGTGTATCATTTAACGCTTTTCATTTGTTATTTTTTTTTTTATTTTAAAGCAGAGAACCGCATACATAAATGTAGATACTGTGGTACTTTTTAATGGCAACAAGGGAAGGAATTAAAAATACTCCATGGAGCAAAATGCTTGTTATTATATGAAGTGTGAAAAAAATTTCGGTAAAAAAAAATTAGTTAAAAATAAATCTTATAAAATTAGTTGAAAATTGCTTAATTTCTTAAAATAAAATTGAGAGGAATCTGTTGAACTTGTTTTGTCCTTAAATTGGGGAATATGACATGGATTTTCGGAGAATTTGACAAATTAGTGTTGGCAACGCTGCCATGTTGCGCCGAAATTTACCTACTAAGATTTGTTTGCAAGCGACATAAGAATTAGAGGCGGCAATCACAATAAAACTTGCAAGTAATTTTTAATAGTTTTGACGTATCTCTTTTCAAATTAAAGTATTGGACGGATTAAAAACAGAAAGTCAATTAAAATAAAGAAAAAGATCACATGGCTCTCATAATTAATAGAATCTACTTACTTTGCGGAAATCCATTATAACGGGGTTGTTATAAACTACGAGTAATTTGCTTAATTTCGCAAAGAAAATGATGTGTCCTGCCCAGTTTTAAGACACCCATTACACGCCTAGGCAAGCGTCAATCAGTTCGATCAATCATGACTGAGGTTTGAATGATGGAATAATTTGGACATTACACGCTCATGCTGACTGATCGTCAGTCAAACCCAAATTTTCGGAGTGAAAGGACGTACCTATAAACTAAATTCATTTTCGATTCACCATTTAATTATAATTTTATATCTTGAAAAGAAAAAGAAAAAAAACGAATAGGAAAAATTGTAATATTTAATATCATTTTACCCATTTTAATTTAACGCGCGCAAATGTTAGACCTCTTGGAGTGCATAATCGATACGCGGCTTTATTTGAAACGCATTTATGGACGAAAAATAAGCTTAACTTTTACATTTATTCGTATAGGGTGGATGCCCCTATTACCAGCCTTTTAGTGCCAATTTCAATTTCCTTTTGTGTATCTAATGCCAGCATAGCATAGGGCTATGCCTTTTGAGTTTTTGGTAGGTACCTATTGTAGGTAAATTTTAGGGGCACTGAAATAAATTCATAACAACTTTTAATTTTAAATCATGCATGTCACAAGTATGGAATATGTATTAAGATAGACGACAACAATTATTTTATTTTAATGTTTTACTTCTTACCTTACTGTGGCTTAGCTTTAAGCAGTTACATTTTATCTTTTAACACTAAACAATTAATTAAAATAATATTATAATAAAAATTATGTATTATAGTACACCGATTTCTTATAATTTAATCATCCAAGTTTTTGAATCTTTATCATCATTTCAGCCCTTCACAAGTCGACTACAGAACATCATCCTCCATAGAATGCCGCAAAGCATGGTCCTGAACCACTTTCCTTTTTATGACTTTTTCATTTATGTTCTTAAATTATAATAAAATTAGTATTACTAAGTTGTAGTTAATTACATTTATTGTTTGTTTTTGTCTTTCCCAAAAAATAATTAAATATTGTATGGTGTTCTTAACATATACCAAATGTCTGAAAAGCAAGTACGTATCATTTGTTAAACTTTTAAATCAAACACCAATTTTAAAAAATAGACGAATTGACCATAACTTACTTAACTATAAAATAAGTTATGTTTTTTTTTTATATAGGATAGGGTGACAAACGAGCACACAGTCCACCTGATGGTAAGTGGCTACTCTGACCCATAGACATCTACATCTATCCTCAATATAGACTCAAGATGCAGATGCGTTGTCACCCGTGAGGACTAAGATGGAATGCCTCTTTGCCAGTAAAAAGGGTCTCTGGTTCTCTACACTTACCATACGAAACACAGCAGCGTTATGCTGCTATTCTACGTTGGTTTTCTGTGTGAGTTCAAATTAATGGTATTTATTCTAGTTTATGACTGCCCTGATTTATATTACGTGGTTGAAATAAGGTACTTCTTATTATTTACGTCAAACCAAATAACAGTCGGGCGACTGACATTATGCACTCCATAAATTTCGTATATCTAATTACAGCCCCATTAATTTCCACTAAAATAAAATAAAAAACTTATAAATTTAAACAAAAATAGCTGCATTACTATGTCTATAGTCACATTCATATAAATCAAAAAGCCTAAAGATGAGCTAATGTAAAATATGCTTATGTTTTGATTTTTAATTTAACACTGTTAGGTTTAAAACTGTGAGGTAATATTTTAAATATACTTTCCTCTAATTACGAAGAATTTTTAACCGACCATATTTGTAGTTAAGACTACTAGAAATCTTATTTACGAAGTAAAATGGCGGAAAGGCTGGAATTAGGGGCGTGGCTGGTATTAGGGGCATCCAACCTACCCGGGGTTTTTCGTGTCCCACAACTCGGGGAGAGACTGAATATTTAAAATAAAATCTTTTTCTGGCTGAAACACATTTGGTGGGAGTGGCGACGGGTTGAGCGAGCGCGTAGAAGCAGCCTCTTCAATATATTCTGCGTAAGCCTCCATTGCTGTCTAAGCGTTGACTGACGAAATGTCATTACACGTTCAATCAAAATTTGTGACTGATAGTTGATTGACGTAAAAATCAAAATATCTAGATATTTGTCAATCAATTTCATGCAACCGTCAATCACCGCATTACACGATAGGTTATTCGTCAATCACAACCGTGATTGTTGTAAAACTGACAGCAAAACCTACCGTGTAATGGGCGTCTAAGGGGACCTCCCACCCTTCCTCAATCGCGCACTATACCCGTCGCCGTCAATCTCAGCACTACCATCCCCAGCACCACCACACTAGGCATGACACACCACTCTCGAAAATATGACACGTGTTTCGCCTCTATACGAGGCATCCTCATAATCCTCATTATAATCCCAATAAATCACATTTTGCCAAACATCTCTTAGACGCTGGACACAGCCTAGCCAATGACCACTCCTTTAAAGTCTTGTAATAAAGGGCGACGGGTATAGTGCGCGATTGAGAAAGGGTGGGAGGTCCCCTTAAATCTGGGCAGGACACAATTTTCTTTCTTTCTTTACGCGGAATTAAGCAAATTAGCTACCCCATCACATGACTCTCGTGTGATAACAGCAGCATTTCAGCGAGGTTGGAAAATATTGCTCCGGTAGCGGCACTAGGTGGAAGTCAAGTGGCTGTCCACTACGAGGAGCGCATTTTAGATGTCGTTCGCCGGTATCCGAACCTAGGTACACGAAGTATTGCTAAATTGTTAACACTTCGGGATGGAACAAGTGTGTCATACTTTGTAGTTCACAAAGTGTTAAAGCGTAACCGAATGCGCCCATATAAAGTGCAAGTTTTAGTTCCCAGCGATCACGTACCGCTGACGAGTTTTCTGCCATTGGTTATTAGACCAGCAACAACGTGTGCCTGGTTCGATTGAGCACGTTGTCTGGACAGACGAGTCGACATTTACCACAAACGGCCTGTGGAACCGAATAAATACACACGTGTATTCAGAGGTTAACCCGCACGCTGTTCGACAAACTGGGCACCAAACGCGATGGTCGGTTAACGTATGGGCAGATTTATTTAAAGATCGCTTACTGCGACCAGTGTTTCTGCCACAGCGACTTAACGGACAGCGATACCTAAAATTTATAAATGAACAGTTCGTTGACATTTTAGACGACCTATCGTTGGCTGAATATCGCCGCACATGGTTCCAGCGTGATGGTGCACCTCCACATGTCGTGAGGTTCGTCCGTAAGCGCCTCACCGAATTATTTGATGATCGCTGGATTGGCAGACTAGGACCACACGCTTGGCCACCTCGCTCACCAGATCTGACCCTGTTAGACTTCTTTCTGTGGGGGTATGTGAAAGTTTTAATCGTTTAATCGTGCGTGTGATAGTGCTGACGAAATGCGCCAAAGGATCGTGGATGTTTTCGACAAACTACGTACGAACTGTGTCGAAGACCACACGATGATGCCTCACCTGCGTGAGGAGACGCAACAACGAGCCCAAATCTATCTCGAAATGAACGGAGCACAATTTGAGCCGCATCTCATAAGACCACGGAGGATTTAGAGCGGCAAGCCGTTTCATAACTAATTTTTTTTAAATAACTACTGAATAGGTACATAACTGAATACATCAGAATAATAAACATACCTACAATATGGATAAAAAAGCATGACTCTAACCTTGTTAACATTTCATTTAAGTAATTTTTTCATTAGCGGGGAATCCCACCAGTTATTTGGTTTATTTAACCTGTGAATTCGAATTAAAGTGGCTAGGTGGAGACAAGCACAGTGGCAAAATAGTAGGTTGTCTTTTGACCGCCAGACCTAATATCAACATTCTTTCCCCGGACGCCACGCGCATTTTTTCCCCTAAAATTATTATTCGTTTCGGTAGGGATGTGCCACTCTATGCAAAACTTTTACGATAAAACTTTTAAACTTAAGTTTGCCAATATTACGAAGAAGTACAGAAAAGAAACGGTACGACTTTCCATTGACGTCAGTGGAGTTTGGTGTTGATACGTATTTTTACAGAAAGATTACACTATTATAAGCACACACACAGTCTCAATATACGGAAACGCGTAATTTTTGAGAAAAGAATAATTGAAAATCAATTATTCTTGCAATGTTTGTCTAATCTGCTAATAAACTGGCGCCATTTTGTAATGTCATTGTCGACGTCAATAGGGATGTCGATTCTTTCCGAAAAAGATCGATTTTTTAAATAGATTCGAATTGTAAGCTGATGTATCGATTCCCAAAAAATCGATTTCTAAAATATCGATATTTTTTTCATGTTTGCATTTATAATGTAAATATAAATCCATTTTATGAGAAAAAAATCCCCTTCATCATAAAAAAATAAGGGGACTGATTCATAAGGATTTCTGTATCTATTTTGAGACTGCTACGTCTCCGGCGCTGCGGGAAGACCAACCTCTACGCCTTAGCGTAACAAATCGCAGGTATCGGACGAGTCGGAGCGGCTGAGGCTGGTCGCCGAAGGCGACCAACAAGCCGAAGCTGCGGAGGCGAGGCAGCAGGCGGAGGCTGCTCCCCCTACGCGCCTCCGGCTCTATAAAACCACTCTAGGGGTAGGACAGACTCGTACCAGGTGGAGTCGGGGTCAATCAATTCGGTTCTTTGACATAAGTTGAACCTAACCTATTTTATTTGTTATCTGCCCTAATAGGTACTGTTAAATAAAACAAATTTCAATAAGAGATCATTTATCATGGTATCTTTCTTTTTTTCATAAAATGGGTTTATATTTACATTATAAATAGAAACATTAAAAAAATATAGATATTTTAGAAATCGATTTTTTGTGAACCGATACATCAGCTTACGATTTGAATCAATTTAAAAATCGACCTTTTTCGGAAAGAATCGACATCCCTATTGACGTCGACAATGACATTATAAAATAGCGCCAGTTTATTAGCAGATTAGACATAAACATTGCAAGAATAATTGATTTTCAATTATTCTTTTCTCAAAAATTACGCGTTTCCGTATATTGAGACTTTGTGTGTGTGCTTATAATAGTGTAATCTTTCTATAAAAATACGTATCAACACCAAACTCCACTGACGTCAATGGAAAGCTAAGCCAAAGAAACTGATCAAAATAAGCAATAATACATTAATGGGAATTTTATTTCACCTATCAATAAAGATTTAACAACAAAATGTTTTTAGGATGTAAGATCGGGATCAAGAATTTCAGCGCAACTAGTGGACGCCTTAAAGCGCCAATGCCGACCTCAATGTGTATTTTAGCAGATATTTGCTATATTTACTTTATGCTACATTTAGTGATGTAAGTGACTTTATCGATGTAATAATATACTTTATACATGTTACCACATTAGCAAATCTGATAGTTATTAAGAAGATATTAATTATTAATATTATGTAATAAGTAAATCAGAATGCAAATATTGGTTAATCATATTTTTATTCGTATACAAAAACAGTAAAGTTTGTTCACATATTCAGATATTTTTTTTCATGGTAGGTACGAAAACATGTTATATAAAGAGGCACTTTACAAATTTCACACCAAATTCGTGTTTCCCACCTTTTACGGTATAGATGACTACTCACTGCATTGTAATTTTCTGGTATTTTGTATAAAGGCTGGCATGTGCCGAGCAGCGTTTCCGATTAATCGCATAGGTTGGTCTTTAGCTCGCACGGTAACTGGAAGAATCCTATCCGCGCTGTACTTTATGACAATCTGTGTAATAACCGCTAGTTAGAATTTTGCAAAACGTAATGTATCGTTTTCTCGTAGTACTTTGCAATAATAGCAGGAATTCAGTAAATGCATGTCAACTATGTGGAAAAAAAGTTTTTTGTACCACTTTGTTACTTTTCTTATGCTGTGTAGAGAGCTAAGAATCATATCATTTATATCTACTATACCCATGTTTTATTGTAATCAAGGACATATTCGGGTTTCATAACCGGTAAACCGGTAGATCGATCCATTTTTTCACTTGGTCCCATTTCATCTTCATGAATGGTACTAAGTCTTTTTTATCATGTCATTTTAAAGCCATCATTTTTGAGGTAAATTTCACATCCCTTTCACCTTTTTTATTTTTTTGAATTTCGGCATTTCTTTTAGTCTTTTTTAACAGTTCCACATGCCCACAAGTCATAAGACTTGACAAGTCAAAAAATCAAATAATTTCGGACTACTGTACCAGTTGTCCATGTAAGTAATACGATTAGTGAAATAATATTTTTGCAGAAAGGTAAGAACTACTGACCCACTTATACCAATGTTACTATCACGTATAATTTCTGTTTCAGTACCAGAGTATACAATGAAATCTAATATAATTCTAGTTTTAACGCGAGAGCCAGAGACTTCTCGCATTACATCTCCGGGGTGATAACTTATCTGCATTATGATTGTGTGTCTACAGGCTACAGCATCCACTTACCATCAGGAGGACAATGTGTTCGAGTCTTTTTTTTTTCGAGAATTTTTTTTATTTTTAATTTCTTTTAGACATGCGCGTTTTTTCACAGTGTTTATCTACGAGTACGTGTTCTGCTCTATCAAATTTAGCTTGATAATTTTGACAGCTCACTGTAGGGATGGGGTGGTGTGTAATCATTAATGAATCTATTCGATTATTATTCTCATAGAACTTGCAATCGATAGTTACATGTTTATGCTGTATGGATTTGGAATTTTGAACAATTTATTATCTATTGAATTAATAATAAATTATCAATACGATAATAAAATCCCTCCCACAATAACGATTTCGCCTCGTGCATATTTTTATTCGGTCAGTCATACTATTTAGTTGAATACGTGCGAATCAAATTATTTTTTTTTAGGGCTTAGTTTGAAATAAAACAAGGAATTGTAGTTTAAAGTTATTTATTATTAAAACAATGGTGCACAATCTAAATCAAGTTCATTATTATCACCATCATCATCATCATCTTTACTAGACTCACTACTGGAACTGTACCTTACGTTGATCATTAATTCTTATTCACAAACTCTGTCAAAGGGGATATCTTGCTCCCGGTCTTCTAGTATATTATATTTTTTGCGTTTTCCACATATTTTCTCCAGTCATCCGCAGTAACGTTATCACAGACTTTTTGCAAAAAAGTCAGCATTTTCTTAGCCGTAAATGTTGGAGATGTGTTATGTTTGGCTGCGTGATTTAAAAAAAATAGGTATCTATTTATGTAGTAAACGTAGGTACTAGGTATAATGACAAGAAAACGAACCTTTGAAATAAGCCCAAATCCGTTCGATGGCATTGTAATGGCAATGATATGGTGGCAATCTAAGCACCGTATGACCATGTTGTTCAGTGATTTCATCCAAAATGTAGGTTGACTTTCTGGATTTGTTTTCTTTCACTAATCTGACCAATTCGGGTTTCAACATATTTTTATTGGCTTCAATGCCTTTGCTCTGCAGCCAAGATATAAGCTCCAGTTTTCTGCTGCTGGATGTTGGAGCTTTGTCCTTTTGTAAGGAATGGTACGGCGCATTACCCATAATACTCATATGTGGTTCAAGAAGATTTTCCAGTAATGTTAAAAACCACTCTTTGAACTTTTTGAAATTCATCTCTTCATGACATTCTGTTGTTTTTGTTGATTTGAAAGCCAACAAACAATTGAGTACGAAACCGTTTGCCATCCCAGCGTGTGCTAATCAGGCGTTGTCCACGCTTTCGGTACGTTTCGTATCAGAAATAGGACTTTATCCCAATTTGAAATATGTTTGTTTGGCTTTTCTCAAAAAGTCCACCCATGCCAAGGCAATATCTGTGTGCTCCATTATTATTTTTCTTTTATCACATTTTTTATAAGCAAAGCCAATTTTCTGTCGACTTCCAAAAAGGAGACGGTACTCAATTCGACTGTATGTTTTTTTTTATGTGTGTTACCTCATAACTTTTTACTGGGTTAACCGATTTCGATGATTCTTTTTGTATTTGAAAGCTGATACTTCTCGTGTGGTCCCATATGCCGATATGAATTTGATCAAGGTCAGACCAGTAGTTATTGAGTTATTCTTAATAAATTATATTGAAGTCGGCTGTACAAAATTTTTAATTTTAAATTATGTGTAGTATGGTCTTTAAGGGACACTATTAATTTTCTTAGTGTTGGATATTCAGCACGTCTATAATACGCCTATATCACAGTCTATAAATCCATACAGTCGTCCGACGAAGACGTCTAGACAGGGCAATCGTGCGGGGTATGAGGGGTGAGACGCGGGAAGGACGAGCCCGAGCTTCTTATGCCAATCGTATTAGTAGCTCGGGACACGACTTCCAGGGTTAACGCGCGTTTGCCTTTATGATATTTAAATTTAGTGTTGATACTTATAACTAAAATGGTTCATACGACGTGTGGTGTGAGAGATTGCAAGTCGTAATCTTGCATAAATAAAGATCTGCGATTTCACCAAATCCCGCACACGGAAGAAAGGTACATAAATATTGTTATTAATTTTTATATTATGTATATTTTGTCATGTCATGCCAAATTGCCAACGTAAAAAAAAGGGCGGACGTAAAAAATAGGTACCTACTAGTCGCTGGGCATTACTGTTTCCAAGTTTGATTTTTTTTCTTCATCTAAATCGTGTGGTTGGACAGGCTAAGGTTTAAGACCATACTATAGTGCTTCGTCTTCGGTTTTTTGGAAGTTTTTTTATAAATTATTAAGATTTAGGGGTCAATTTTTAGGTTTGTCGGGATGCTAATTACGAAAATAGCATTTATTTTTAAATCCAAGATGGCGGTTATTTTTAATATATGTATGATATGGATGTCAGTTTCGAGGTTTATTGGGGTGATGATTACGAAAATGGCATTCATTTTTATATCCAAGATGGCGGACTTTTTTTTAGTAATATGATATGGGTATCAATTTCAAGGTTTCTTGGGGTGCTGATTACGAAAATGGTATTCATTTTTAAATTTAAGATGGTGGATATTATTTTTTTAATTTTATGGATGTCAATTTCAAAGTTTCTTGGGGTGTTGATTACGAAAACGGCATCTATTTTCATATCCAAGATGGCGGACATTTTTTTAATAATATGATATGGGTATCAATTTCGAGGTTTCTTGTGGTGCTGATTGTTATGGATGTCAATTTCGAGGTTTCTTGGGGCGCCAACTACGAAAACGGCATTAATTTTCATATCCAATATGGTGGATTTTTTTTAATAATACAATATGGATGTCAAATTTAAGGTTTCTGGGGGTGATAATTATGAAAATCTATTAATAAGTATTGTATTTAAAAATTTCAGATGCAAATTATGGATGGAAGTTATTGGAAGACCTGATTTAGTTGGAAGAACTTCTGAAAGCCTAAAGAATCAATTATAAAATAAACTAATAATTCAATGTCTGTAGTCATTGTAACGTTAATAATAATATGGATTTAATGTTTAGCTAAGAGTATAAGAACGATTTCATGTAGCGAAATTGAGGTATGGCCACATATCGAGAGTAGAGCACTCCCTCACGTTCTGAGGCGTGCAATTAACGTTTTGAGTACTTTCAGGAAAAATTTAAGAACAAATTGTTACTTATTTTTTATATTAGTAATCATACTGTTGCTGACGATGTAGATCTAAAATAAATAATTAAATTAGTAAAAGTTGTTAATTTGTGACAACCCTAACCTCCATACGCTGTCTAGACGTTGTCGGCATTTACCACGAGATCAAAGGCGTCGTCCTACTGTATGTTTATTTTTATTATACTGTGCCTATATATAGTTGCGTATTGTGGCGGCATCAAAATCATCAATCGCAGTGATACTCGAAACTCTCCTTTTCTTATTCGGTGTCGACAATCATTTTTCTGTGTCTTCTTCTATTACTCGAGTTGATTATACGAGATTTTTGTATACCTACTCTAGTCATGAAATTTATTAAATATTAGAATTCATCTGACTTCACTCCGTTCACAACAGCTACCTTAATATCGTGGTTTTTCAGACGCCAGCGCTATTGTAGTAGGTTTTGGAACCTCTATTTTCAATAAATAGTAAGACACTTTTTAACTTTCGCCCCTTATAAGATGGTTCTCCTTGTACTCTACACTCCATATTCTTCACAGAACATTAACGTAAATTTAAATCAGCAAACTTCTCATGGTGAAAACTTAACTCAGCCCAAATACGTAATCTGAAACAGATACAATGCGAGTCAATACAAGAGTCAATGTAATAATCCCTACAAATAACGGTCAATAAATTAGACTTAAAATAATATTGTCATAAGTTTTTCTTTTCCTATTATAGGAAACCTGCAGAAAGTGATCAGACGATTTTGTGCTTTTTATTTGCACAACACAACTTACTTTCGATGATGATCACACATCGTGCATAAAATTTTGAAATAATGAATTAATTTATAGTCAATTTCTTATACAGAGTTAACATCTCACAAAAAATCTTTACCGTATATTCACGACGATATTATGACTTATGTAATATTTGATGTATAAATATAAAAGGGATAAAAAAAAGAAAAAGATAAAAATCCATTTGTCATGAATTTCTTATGTATTTATAGAACGAGTAGAAAAACCTTTCCTTGTCTTATGTGCTGATTGAAACTGCATTTATTCGGAAGAATATTAAGTAAAAAAAAAAATAGAACCATACTCCTTCAAGCGTCGGCTTATCCATTTGGCGATCTACTTGTCATAGTATTAAACCCCGCCAGGGTATAGTAATATTTTGAAGATATACGGATTTTAAAGGTTTTTTAATAACCACCCAGAATTTCTTATTAAATTCTAAATAAAAATAAAACCTTTTTTGTATGCTTTTTTTAAAAGTTTATTTGTTTTCTTGAAGCTTCAACCAAGCGAGTACAATCATAAAATGTCACGTACTTTAAAAAATTTCAAGACGAGACATAAAAATATTTTTAAAAATATGCCCATTTAATCAGCTATCCAAAAAGGTAATAATGTCCCAGTGAAATTAATGAATAATAATAATAAAATGGTCTTTTACTTAACGCAGGTAACGAGAACGGCAACGAATGACTGCTCTTAGGAACGAACTTGCACACTTTTAGTAACTTGGCGTCTGATTGGTTGTTGACAATTATTCAGAAAGCAGACGGCCATTTTAAATTGAGTCGTAGCGACGCTCGTTAGTTTCTACTACTGCGCAAGCACGTGTTTTTAAAGTTCCTTCTGATAGACTCTCATCGCGTTAATTCATTTGTTATTGTTTTTAGTCGTTATCGTTATTGTTATTATTGCTACCGTTATCTTTTACTGACTATTCATTGTTACTGTTTTTGTGCGTTGAAGTTAAAATGTCGTCACAATGTAATAAAGAATATGCCGACATCATGTACTGATATGATTTTGCTGACGGTAACGTTGCTGGGGTTCGTAGAGGATATGAACATCGCTTTCGTGACCACCGTCACTGAATTAATGTGTCATTAAGTGATATTACTGATTTACTGATAAATTTTCGTATGGTTGCGTTGATTTATTTCCGCCCTATCTTTGCATTTTTTTGCATTCACTTGTATCAACCGATTGTTTTTTTTACTGTAGTGACGGTTCAACATCTACTATTGAAGGGAAAAATATTTAAAAAATAACTGTTGCGTCTGTTGGTGAGACAGGACTTACTCCAGTAACATCAGTCTCAGATCAAGGGGCTACATTCAGATCTGCTCTTAAACTACTGCAAGAGGAAATTAAAACTACTACTTCAAATAATAGAAAATAAAAACCCAGGTACAATTAATCAAAACTTTACCGCCATGTTTACTTTTAATAGAATTGCCTTGTTATTTACATGATTTATATTTCTATATAACTTGATACATATAAGTAAGTTTCAACATTGTTTCATTTGTATTTACCTCATTTTATTTTCAATATAATACAATTAATTTTGCAAGTGGCTATCATTTGGGACGTCCTTTGCCTGGTATAGCTGCTTCAAATTAATAAAAAATGTCATATATCATTTTGCTACAACCAATCAGGATGCAGAAGCTAAGTCGAGTAAGTTTACTTCGTGAGATGTCCGTTTGATTCGGGCAGAATCCATTGACTTAGAAGTATATGGACTGGGCATACCAAAAGAATTAGCGTGACTACCTAAACAAATCTGGCGCATAAAATGGCCGCCTTTTATAAGGTTTTTTTAGGGGATTTTTTTGTATTAGGTACACAGTCAAACAAGGAGTTAAGTATGCAGGCAGCTAACTTGCAACTTGTTTTAAACAATGTTCTGAGTATGCTAAGTGCTTACTCAAGTTTTGAAGTTATACTTCTTTTGGCGCGTTTAAGAAAAATGATGAGAGCGAATTTTTTACAACTTCATTTGGTAATTGTCTTTTAATTGTTAAGTTTTCTGAGAACTGATAACTATATTCGAGGTAGTTATTCAAATATATATGAATGTATAAAACGTGTTTTATTTTAGTTATTTTTGTTTTGTTACGCTAAAGAAGTATAACTTCTTACGTGCGTACATAAGTACACACAAACGTTTTGTTTTATATCAATGTGAACATAGTTAAAAAGTCATAACGCACACAATAAAAATGAATATTGACAGAGTAATGGGAAAATGAATATTTTTGCTTGTATACCAAATACCTTTGTTTACTGTAAAATAATATTGTACAGTAAACAAATGTATGGAGATGGGATGGAGATCCTTGATTCCATATTGTAATCCCATATTATAGTATTTTTAATATAAAATAATAATTAGTTGAGTAAAAATTAAATAAACTGTTTTTAAAATCAATAATTATTTATTATTAATTGATATAATTCGGTTCTGCCGGATATTATATTTAATTTTTTTATTCGGATTTTAAATGAATAATATTATTATTTTTCGCAGGTACATTAATTTTGTTCATTTAAAATTCGAAAATCTGGCATGATCATGAAACGGTGGATCAAATATGATATCCAGGATTTATAAACTATTATTATTATCTTATATTTATTTCTGAACAAAATAAATTTATTAAAATAATTTCTATCGACACCATGGATAAGAATGTACGACACTATTTCACTGGTTTTTTGACAGTTTGACAGCAGATCTACCTCAAAACTTGGCGCTTAACATGGCGGTGCAGTCGCGCAAGGGTGAGCTAATAACGTCACACGAAAGTATTACCAAAATAAGCACTTTACAAACTGTAGATGTCACTCTTTTCTATTACAGCTACTGCTTTGTTAAAAAGAGACAAAACTGTTTTTGAAAAGTGTGTGTCGATATTATAGATATTTGTATAACTATTATTTCTATGGTGGAATATGCCCTCTCCATAGGTATATATCTCTATGGCAGAATCTAAGTTTGTGGGTAGAATCCACTAGTTAGTCTGTGGATATTACTACTCATTAGAAAAGAATCTTAGAACAACCAATACGAACACGGTATTTTAGAGTTTGACATTTGATTACTTTTAATTTTTTAGGCCTAAGGCAAAACTAGGCCATTGATAAAGCCTATTTACATACACCTCACAGATATTCACCATTTAAAACATAATTTTAAAATGTATAAATCTAAATTTATAGTACAAAAATAAAACTACTTTTATTTTATATATTCAAGTTTAGGTACATTTTTTATTTCTGTTGAAAGATTTTATATGCCATATCTTGCATTTGTAGCAATTGGTTATCTAATTTTAATGTAACAACATCCAATCTAGTCGCAGCTCCACCAAACCCTGAGCTCGTTGATGGCGCGGATTCCGAATCTCGCTCAGCTGTCGCCTTTGCTTGCCAATAATTAGAATCAATATCCAGTGAGTAATCTAAGGTTGTCCAGAGAAGCAATCCAATCGGTGTCCAAAAGCGTAGCGAAGCCGACGTAAAATAGCAAGCAATCGGTAGCCAGAGGGGTAGCGAAGTCATCGAAAAACGGGAAGCAGATCATAACGATACGACACATTCACGTAAACTCGGAAGGAACGGAATGAATATATATATGTATATATATATATATATATATATATATATATATATATATATATATGTATATATGTATATATATATATATATATATATATATATATATATATATATATAATACTGACAGACGTATTTCAAATAGCACATCTCAAAAACTTTAATTATTTATATTGCACCCATGTAGTTTAGAGATAAAAAATAGTTAAGAATCGCTCACCTTATAATGTCGATATAATAATTAGAATTGGGTACTTTTGTAATAAAAAAATACTGCACCTTGCTTGAATATAATTGCACCATCGTTAGAAATACATAAAATGCAATGATAAGCACAATGACAAGCAAAAAACCAAATTTGTTAACGGTCGAATGCACCCTTCCTACACTTAACATATTTATTTCCCTTTGGCGGGACGTATGTCAAGATCACAAACTAGTAAGAAGTGCTAGCTCAAGATGCACGTGGTCAAGATGGACCGTGTATAAAGATATATAATTTAAAGATAAGACTTCCGGTGTCATCGGAAGTCGTCCAAGTCTATGGGTGTCATGGATATTTTCTTACCCGGATTTGTCAATTCTGACAGGCATAAGTCTATGACCATACAGCCTACTTGGATGTATATTTTAGTCACTCAATTCTTTACAATATGCTGATGCGTTAAGTTGAGATGTTCTTAGGAAATTTGACGACAGCTTAACCTACTAGACCGTTGATGGCGATAATATCTCAAGGAGCCCAAGTGGATAAAACCGTTAAAATTTATATTACCATCGAAACATTGCAGTAACATCGTTTCTGCTGATCGTTTACATGCACAAACATTTACTACACAAATTCGTACTATTTTTAAATGGCAAAATCAAATTCAAACCATCATAATATGATTAGTAGCTAGGTTTAAATGTCGCTAGAAATCGCTATAAATAAAAAAAAAAACAGCAACTACACAGCTGTCGGCGCATCCTAGAATCCAAATTGAGTGCATTCAATGAAAAACGAATCGTCACCGATCAAATTTTTCCCTCGGCTTAATCTATTAGCCTTGCGTAGAGACGATTAAAAAGGGTATAGAAAGACTGCATAGTAAGACATTGTGAGGCATTCCATATTAGTCTTCAGAAGTTAAAGTGGCTGCACGTGATAATGAACTGTAGTTACCGCTTAGTACCAGGTGGACTAGAAGTTAGCTTGTTACTTCAGTTTTATAAAAAAGGAGACCTAAACTGGCAATGACTCGGGGTTTTACAAGGTTATTTCACCATCTCTTAAGAGGCTTTGGGATTTAAAGTTACATACTATATACGTCCCACTGCTGTACAAGCCTCCTCTCATTTTGAGAGGGTTTTAGGGCAAGGAAATGTGTTGGCGAACTTCACATGTCTTCTAAATATTTTTTTCTTATTTCTCAGACATGCAGGTTTAATCACGATGTTTTCCTCCACCGCCAAGCACGTGGTAAATCAGCACAAATTGCAATTAAAAATTTTATTGGTGCCGGCGGGGATCGAACCCGGGTTGTTCGCGTAGTGTGAAACGTACAGTGAGCGAAAACCATCTGAGCTACCATGGCTCAGATGGTATGGTTAAGAGGCTTTGTGGTTTGGAAACAAAATATTTAGCACTCATGTACTTACTGTGTGCATGCAACTCTTTCTAAGTGAATCATATTCCGGCTAATCTAGGGAGCTTCGCTAGCTAACCACATGTAATGGTCATAGTTAAGGGGTCCTATTAATCATTTAGTTGACCCGCTGAAAAGCTGTACCACCAACTAGTAAAAACTCGAGAAATGACTATACCGTGCCATTTTGCAACCAGGAGAGAGGAAATGATAGCGATCTCTGAGGATTTTCAGCGATCTGTTCTCTCTGAAACTCTCTTCCTGCTGTACCTACCCTTATAAAATTGTTTTATCATCTATTGATTTATATTGCTTCATAAGGACAGGTCAGAAAGCGCATTTTGTTTTATCACCTATTGATTTATATTGCTTCATAAGGACAGGTCAGAAAGCGCATTTCAAATCGGTGAAAAATTGAAGCTGAGATCAAAATATA
This sequence comes from Parnassius mnemosyne, assembly GCA_963668995.1. Lineage (NCBI taxonomy): Eukaryota > Metazoa > Arthropoda > Insecta > Lepidoptera > Papilionidae > Parnassius > Parnassius mnemosyne. The sequence goes on from CAVLGL010000090.1 coordinate 29,346,338, forward strand.
CATGATATCATAGCAGATTCAACGATATTGCTGATTAAAATGTTAAAATGGCTTTTTAACATTGGTGTGATAATGATATTTAGAGGTGTAGGTTGCGCAATGCAATAAAAAAAAATAGACCTTATACTGGTTTTTTAAAAGGGTTAAATAAGAATAAACAAATTAAAAAAAACGAAACGAAGTTTATGTTTCACTATGTTATTATTGTCGCATTGTGTCTGCAAGGCGTCGCCGAACGAGTAACAGAAACAACGATATGACTATTACTAATACATTTTCACAATAGTTATTGGCTATTATAATCAGATCGAAACAAATTATAGCACTAATATTAGCAAATGAATATTACTTATATAGTAAAAAAAATAATAATATCGTTAGGTACCTAATTAATAAATTATCTCAAGTCGTCAAATATTTTTACAAAATTATTATAGCAATTCTGTAGTATTATATTATGAAGAAAAAAAAACTAGAAATGTCATAATTATTACCATATTTTGTTGGTACAATAAAATACCTTACTTAAAAGTAGAAAAACATGCACTACTTTTTCATCTATACTAATTTTAATGATTACAACCAAAAAGTTAAAATTGGAATGTTTCCGTATGTCAATTTATATTTACAAAAATATAAAAATTATAAAAAAGCGTTTAAAAAACTGTAACTTATATGTATATAAACGCTTAAAACTAGACACAAATTGGAACAAATCTTTGGGCTACTGGCGAAAAAATTATTACAAAAACACAGCCATTATTACATAAAGAAACATTTACATTTGTTCGATTTATATTCATTTCTAAACCTATAATTTGTTCAATTTTTACTATTATAATTAAATTATTTAGAATTATAAAGAAATTGCTTGAGATACTTGAAAGGATTACCCACCGAAACTAACTAATATATAATAATTCGTCTTAATTTATACTCATAGTTATAAACAGTGTTGGTGAAATAATAAAATAAAGCCGTCAAAAGAGAAAAGTTTTATACATTTTTTTTTTTAATAAATCCTTGGCGTAGCAAGGACGATAGAATTGGATAACGTAGGGGACGATGGCACTGGGAGGCAAATTTTAGAAAGCGGCATTTTGGGAAAGAAATAATTAGAAAAGTAAGGAATGAATATTGGCGTGAGAATTTCAAAAATAGCTTTTAGTAAGTTTTAGTATTTGATTAAAATGTAATGAACATAGTAGCATTTAAAAGTATAATAAGTACAAGGATACATTAAATTGTTCTATTCATTTTTAAATAATAATATATATGCATAGACACATTTTTCCAATTTTATATTTTAAGATACTTGCGAAAATATGGGGGTGGGGTCGGAGGGCAGCATTTTTGATATGCCACTGAAACTAGTGAATGTCTGAGATTTGACGTAAAATTATTTTTACTTAATAATCAAATTATTGTATTTCTTACAACCAGATTATAATTTTTATAAATATATTTTATACATAATAAAAAAAAGTGTTATGAAGAGTTCAAGTCAATCATATGAGTCTGTGGTTCAACCTATAAACCTTGAGTATACTCAAATGATTGAAATAAGACCTATGTTTTGAGGCTATAAACTATATGAAGCGCACGTTGACAAACAGGCAGACAAATAATTGTTCCATTTGGTTTTACATCACCCAAAACATTTCCATAATTTTCAAAGTTATCAATGAACAAACAAGCCGTTTTAATTCATATTATATGTATAGATCAAATAATAAAAATTATTGTACTCGTACGTTGTACTCATAGAGCAACACGGGCCTCCGGCGGACCAGAGAGGAGTAGCTACAGCATATTTTCTTAATGTTACAGCTATAGAGTCCTAATTCAATACTCTAAAATAAATATCGAATATCGATATATCATGAATAAAAATATCGACGATATATATGGATATTTTTATTAGAAAATATCTATATTTCGATATATCGATATGTTTTACTTGGGTTAGGCTTGGGCCTAGTATGTCTTCTCCCCTCCGATCCGGCGGCGTGGCGCAGCGGCCCGTGTTGCTCTACGGTTGTATCTATAGGTATATATAAATATATAATGTTACAGCTATAGAGTCCTAATGTATTGTCCTTTTGTTATAAGAAGCATAATTCTTAAATTATAAAACACTTATGCTAACCAAACTGAAAATTATGTAAGATTGCATAAAACTAATGTTAAGAATTTTATTGCGTTTCATATTAGTTTTTATTTTCTGATGTTTGCGGCGCTTTACAGCATCCGCGATCACGCCCGCGAAGTCGCCAATAAAAGAGTAAAATTAAAAGCGATAGAATCCATGCAATTAATGTGTAATATTCGCATAAATAAAAGAAATCATTATGCCGTACGATGTTTTCCTTTTATTCGATTTATTATAAGTACTTAAGATAAGAAAGAACAATATGTCTAAATTATTCTGATTTTATATATTTAAATAATTATTGCTCTCGAACAAATCAAAAAGAAATTTTAATTTTGATACTAAACAGCTTAGTTCTTAAACATGTGCATTTCTTTGCATTTTTATGGCGATGCCGTTAAAAACATGGGGCCCACTGGCTAGATCTAAAACGAGACTATATTTTAAAAATAAATTATACAATAATAATTACGAAAAAATGTTGTACAAACTAAGTTCTTAGAAACAAGTCAATAAATACCTATAATAGTTTTTATTCCTTGCCGTAGTAAAATACAGATTTTATTAACAGCACAATAATAATAGCTGCATAAAATATACTTACTTTTTCTTGCTATAAGAGTCTATGGAATGTTCCCTTTTACAATAATATGAGCGATGAAAGTATATATACTCATATTTATTAATCCATGCAGAAAATCTATGAAAAACTTGTAGTCAAGAATTTTCTGATGGTTTGTGATATGATGAGGCGACAATATTTATAAAATTTTATATTTGTAGAAAATTAGATATTTATTTAATATTTTATTGTACAGATTAATTAGAACAAAAAATTTACAATACTAATAGCAGATCTATGTGAGATCTATTGCATGCCTTAAGCGCAAAGCGCGTAATTATGTTCAACTAGCGTCTAAAAATCAAGATTCCAACATTTTATCGCATGAAATTATATCTAACAATCATATTGGACATATAAATGATATAAAAGCACATTGTCAGAAAGATATATGATTGTTGAACTTTTTTTTAAATCGACTAATTTATCAAGCCTACGCCTCTATGCGAGGCGTAAACACGATAACTTTTGAAAATATCAATTGTTTAACTCAATCTATTTTTTAAACCTTTCATCTACCATGCGGGAAGGCATGGAATATGGCAGTTTAATTTTGTTTGTGTAGTTATAATTAATTTATTTTCGGCTGCGAAATAGCGAAATTTTCGGCGTTTTGAGCAGCCTTGTATTAATATATTTTACTAAATACACTTTGCTGTGCCTCACTCCCGGCCACAGAGTACTTTTTACTCCGGGCTCAACCGTCGTCGTGAGTGGTCGTTTGTTTACAGCGATTCGTGCTGAAAATATCGATCACTTCAGAAAAACAAAATATTGCAAAAGCCAAATTTGATACATACTTGACCAAGGTAAGATATTATTATTATTTTTATAATAACAGATTTTTGTTGCAATATTTTATTTAGGTAAAAGTACGCAGGATTTATATATAAAGAAATATACTTACACGTCTTGGACTTTATAGACCTGAAGTTGTACTTCGATATCTGCTACTGGAACTCCTCGACAAGTAGGACCAGGTGTGCCGAGATTGTGCTCGTTATGTTAGTTATGGTGAGACTTTACCCCGACTTGAAGGTGTAGTTCAGTGAATGCTACTGGAACTCCTCGAAGAGTAGTAATAGTAATAGGTGTGCTGAGTTGAGTATATTGACTCGTTTTGTTAGTTATGATGAGACCTTACCTCCAGACTTGATAGAGTGACTTGAAGGTGGACATTGACGACTGCTGCTGGAACTCTCGACGAAGAAAACTAGATGTGCCGAGTTTGGGCTCGTTTTGTTAGTTATGAATAGACCTTACCTCCAGACTTAACGGAATGACTTGAAGATGTACTTCGGTGACTGCTACTGACACTCTTTGACGAATAAAACTACAATTACCATTTATTTTTAATTTTTTCACTATTATATGAGCCGTGCACTATTGGATTTTCCAAACTTTTTTAATTGAAGTTGACATAAAATTATATTAAAGAAGAAGTATAGTAATTAATGAAAATTTGTGTGTATTTAAACTACTTTAAAAAAATTGGTATAATCATTTTTTTATACGTAATTTTTAATACGCTTAAGGCATGAACAATTAGATTTATCAATATTTTTTTAGACTATCGGCAGTTTTTCGTACTTTAAATTTTCGTCAATAAAAATGCGATATTCATTTGTATTCCTTCTAATTTTTCTACTTGTAAAAATGCTAGATATAGTATAAAGGATAATATATTTAAAAGCGCAATCTACATATAAAATTATACTATCACTTTATAACTCCCAATTCTATCAACGTGTTACCAATCTACTAGAAGTGGTCCTTCTTAAATTTGAAATTGCAAGAAGTCCTAGTAGTTTTTGACGATTATAATTTCAAGCTTTTCAAAAGCTTTTGATTTGAATAATGTAAGCATAAAGTTAGAAAAGTAAGGAAAGGTAGAAAAATTAGTAGGTTCACGCGAACATAGAAATACTTAACTAATCAAAATAAATGTAGATAATACATTTCTTACCTATCCTAAATTACAACAATCAACAATCCATTAAATGCGGTTACACTATGCAAATGGTAACATCAGCATCACACAATATACTCGAGGACATTCCTAACATCTAATAAATTATTACGTATATAGCGTGGCTACGTATCTTCATTTTGGATTTTAAAAGTAAAATCCTGATTGATGACCTGCACATTTTGAACATATATGAAGCCTTAATACTATTATAATAAACTAAATTCAAATAGATAAAATCATCTAAGGCTTTTAGCGAATTTACTCGTATTTTTCATGATAAAGAAATATGGCAACCTGTATGACATACACAATATTTTTGTTTTTCCGTTTATTTGTCTTTATATTGACTTAATTTTTATGATTTTCATTGAATACAGTTAAACGAATGATATAATATTGCTAATATAAATTTTAAATACGAATATCATAATTTGGCTTAATGCAACTACATTATTATAATTTTTATTAAATACTGTTTTTTATGATTCAGGAAAACCGGGCCGGATATGTTCGAATCTCCGAAATTGGATTGTTTCACTGCAACAAGTATTAATGTGTTTAATATATACTTAAATAATATTACAAAATGATATTCCAGCTTTATACAATAATACATAGAGGCAAATGCTTTTTTTTTAAATATTCTTGCAAGCCTACTTTTTAATTATTTTTCTGTTTAAGTATAACGGTAGAAAACAATATATGTATTGTTTTCTACCAACTTCAAAAAGGGTGAGGTACTCAATTCGACTCTATGTTTATTTTATGTGTGTTACCTCATAACTTTTTTCTGGGTGAGCCGATTTTGATGAATCTTTTTTTTATTTGAAAGCTGGTGCTTCTCATGTGGTCCCATATGAATTTGATCAAGGGCTGACCAATAGTTTATGAGTTATTCTTAATAATTTAAATTCAAGTCGGTTGTACAAATTTTTTTATTTTAAATTATTGTTTAAAAGAATTACTTCCACACTAGGAAAATATCCCTTAGCATTAATGCGTTTCTTCAGATTCGGAACAATTAACAGTGGGCGATTAAATTGTTATTTTGGGGCGGGACTCGAACCCGAGTCCAATAGTGCCTCAGTTACAACGCTTGCTCGCTTAACAACGGACGCCATTAAAGTAAAGTTTTTTAAGCTAAATAATAATGTAATATCATGATTTTTAGAATATTAAGATTTTTTAACATATTGTGGTTAAAATTATGACTCACCTTCACTTTAGGTCGTACCGATAACGTCAGTTTTTGTATTAACCGAGTGGTCCCGTCTGTGGAAGAAATTGCAATATTATTATTAAATTATGTTTATTTTTAATTTGTAGCAGAGGAACACTATTTAATTTAATTAAAATAATTGCCTTATTTAGTTTTCAAAAATATATTGATTTTTTTTGGATAGGTAACGTTTATTACAATCGCATCTAATGCAATTATAATCTGTGATTGTAATTTTTTTTTTATTTTGAAAGGTAACATAATTAACAAATATATTATTATTTCTGTGGTGGTGGTTTTTTTTTATAGAATAAGGGTGACAAAAAGACAAGCATACAGTCCACCTGATGGTAAGTGGTTGCTGTGGCCCATAAACATCTACATTTATCTTCGTTTACGAATTAAAATGCAGATGCGTTGTCAGCCGTGAGGACTAAGATAGAATGCCTCTTTTCCAGTAAAAAGGGTCTCCGGTTCTCTACACTCACCATACGAAACACAGCAGCGTTAAACTGCTATTTTATGCTGGTATTCTGTGAGAGCGTGGTCCTTCCCCGGTCGAGCCGACCCATTCGTGCTACAACTATACTACTAATATAGCTGCAGCAGGGCTCTACAACGTTTAGAATAAATTTATAATTTAGAATAAATATGTTGGTATTACATATATTGTAGTTACTTAAACCGAGGAAGGATAAGGACCGCATCGAATACCAGCGTGAAAAGTAGCACGCTAGTATTCTGTAGGTGTAGATGTGTGTAGGTGTGGAGGTGTGGTGGTACGTAGGTGTGGAGGTTTGTTGATGTGCAGCTGCGTTTTGTATGTTGAGTGTAGAAAGTCAGAGACCCTTTTCACTGGTAATGAAGCATGCTGTCTTAGTCCTAAGGTGACAACGCATCCACATTTTGATACTTAATCGAGGATAAATGTAGATAGATATTTATGAGCGGACTGTTTTTTTTTTATAGGATAGGGTGACAAACGAGCACACAGTCCACCTGATGGTAAGTGGTTGCTGCGGCCCATAGACATCTACATCTATCCTCTATTACAAATCAAAATGTAGATTCGTTGTCACCCGTGAGGACCAAGATGGAATGCCTCATTTCCAGTAAATAAGGGCCTCCGGCCACCTGCACTCGTCAAGCGAAACGCAGAGGTAAACCTCTACTTCACGCTGGTTTTCTGTGGGTCGTGGTAGCACCCCGGTTCGAGCCGGCCCATCCGTGCGACAGCAAAAGCTGCCGTGTCGCTCTACTTATCTTCACGCATAATCCCTGACGGGGTAGCCAGAGAGAACAGATCGCCAAGTGTCACGATCCTTACATACCTCTTTCACTTCTTTCAGATTCATTATCTTCTTCATACATGCACGTCTAGGTATCCGAGTACTCATGACCCTACTTCGAAAGTTAGTCTCGGTCTACCTCGACACCTTGTAATATTAACTTTCGCGCTATATATTTTCTTCACCATTCGGTCTTCACTCATTCGCTCAACGTGCCCAAACCATCGAAGCACGGCCTTATCAATTTTTGTGATAAGGTCATCTTTCAAACCTGCCATATTGCGAATCTCTTCGTTTCGCTTTCGGTCGGCCATGGTAACGCCGCACATTTTACGAAGAGATCGCATCTCCACTGCATTCAACTTGCTTTTATGCTTCTTCTGGCATACCCAGGTTTCGCTGCCATATAACAACACTGCGTTATGTATTGCAAGGCGTGCACTCTTCGCTACGCCTTGCCTTTTGACTAACGCAGTCAGGGCACCATTGACTTTGTTCCCGGCAGCGACACGCCTGTCCACATCTAAATCACATCTTCCATCCCGGCTAAAAGCACTCCCCAAGTATACAAAATCATTTACCTGTTCTAGACATTCCTGATTTACCCATATTTCACACTTCGTTCTCTCTTCGTCCGTTTCAAATACCAGAACCTTAGTTTTATTAGCATATTGGCTCTACCACTGTTAAACTGTGTGTTCGCTATTATCCTTCTTTTATTAAGAGATGTTTAAAATATAAATGGAAGGTGTAATGCGAGGTGGGGTGGAGGTGTGTAGGTGTTGGAGTATGGAGGTGAGAAGGTGTGGAGATGTGGAGGGCTGGAGGTATGTAGGTGTGGAGGTGTGTAGGTATATAGGTGTCAAGATGTGTATGGAGATGTTAGGGTATGGAGGACGGAGGTGAGAAGGTGTGGAGGTGTGGAGGTAGTGGGTGTTGGGGTGTGGAGGTATGGAGGTATGGATTTGTGGAGTGTGGAGGTGTGGTGGTATGGTGGTGTGGGGGTGTGTAGATGTCGAGAGTGGAGGTGGAGGTATGGAGATAAAAAGGTGTGGAGGTGTGCCAATGTGGAGGTGTGAAAGTGTGGAGGTGTGTATGTAAGAAGATGTGGAGGTATGGAGATGTGTAAGTATGTAGGTGTGGAGGTGTATAGATGTGTGAGTGTGTAGATGTGGAGGTGTGGAGGTATGTAGATGTGTAAGTGTAGAGGTGTTGGGGTGTGGAGGTATGGAGGTGAGAAGATGTGGAGGTGTGGAGGTGTGTAGGTGAGTAGATGTGAAAGGGTTGTGTGGAGGTATGTAGGTGTGGAGGTATTTAGGTGTGGAGTTGTGTAGGTGTGTAGGTGTGGAGGTGTGTTTTTGATAAAGTGTTGAGATGTTGAAGCGTTGAGGTGTTGAGAAGTACAAGTGTCTTGGTGTGGAAGTGTGGAGGTGTGAAGTGTAGAGATGTGGTGGTGTGGTAAAGTGGTGGTGTGGTGTGGTGACGTACCTGTGATGTTGGCGAGGCCGCGCAGGCGAGTGTGTGGCTCCAGCAGCAGCAGGTACACGGGCACGGCCGTGAGGATCATGAGGCAGCCCACGCCCGTCTCCGCGGGCGACGCCACCGCCGGCACCGCCACCACAAGCACCGTGCACACTATGTACACCGCTGCAACCCGCCAGGGGAATACCCCAATATGTAATGGCACTACCACATGTCGTCCCGTGTGGGTCGTAAGACGTAACAGATAACAGCAGTGTTTTTATCATAAGACCTTCAAATTATGAAAATATAATTACGGTTGCTAACCTGCCTACCAAGCGTGGCAATTATGATAAAATATCAGAAGAAAGGGAAGAGAAGAAGCGGAAACGGGTCATATATATAGGAAATGACCCGGTTATCAGAATTATAAATTCGACCAATGTTATTATTGTTACAAGCTTGGGGTTCGAGACAATTAAAACCTGCCTATTGAATTACCAAAATTGACACTTTAATTAGTGTTCTAATTACAATTTAAAACCAGACTAATAATAAAACACAATTGTACTACTGATCACTTTAGTTCGCAGTTATTTCGCTTCGAAGTATTCGCTTGTATCGCCGATTCAATACTGACTCAGTCGTGGTCTATACTGGCCTTATATAGGGTCTCAGATAGTTTCCATAACCTCCTACTGTAGAAACATCTAGAATGTTCGAGTACATATCGGTCCCCAAATTTCTAGAAGAATCTCGACTCTCCTAGTTCTGCTACTCAATACTAGAGGGCGCTAGTGGTAACTAGTGTTGCCATGTACAAGACAATGACAGTGGCAATGATAGTGAACATTATAATGATATTTATAAGCAAAGTATTTTCTTTCACATGAACCAATACATAAAATATTTAAGAATGTACAACACGCGCGCAAAAGGTTTGCAAATAGCGTTCATGATTTCACGAGCCGATTGAAATATTGCAAAAGGATCAACAAAAGTGGAGAGTGAGTATCGACAAACCTTCTGGACGTGAGCATTTTCCATGAAAATCATAGGTTCTTAAAAGCCAACTTAATCTAAGTGGGAACTTACCAGGGAACATTAGGTTAACTTTAATCGGTCTCTCCAGATTCGGTTGCGTGTAACGTAGCACTGGTAGGCAGAGAACAGCTGCGCCAATACTTAACTGAAATTAAAATAAACTTCGCTTTTATATTATAAAACTTTCACAATGACCCTTATAGGTAGAGAATAACAGTTAAATTTAAATATTAAAAATAGTGTTGTGTAGTGGTATAAGATACAAGAAAAAGAATCAGCCATCGCCGAGTATATTTCTCCTGATGATGCCTCATTTGGAGAAGAAATACCTACGTGTCGTATTACTGACGATGGTTTGTCTTTCCTAGTGTGTTGTATTGAGATCAGATTCTTCAAAGTAGGTAAGACGCAACGTTTCTAGTTTTAAGCGGATTTTAGCTAATTAATTTTAATATCTTTAATATTATGAAATGAAACTAATTTTCACGGATTTTATTGCGTTTAATTTAACTTTTTAATTCCCGACGTCCATAAATCCTAATGATTTGTTATATTTACGCAAAGACTACATATCAAATGAAAGTAATTTTTACGGAATTGATCGCGTTTAATTAAATTTTTTAATTTCCGACGTTTTGGATGCTTTACAGCAACCATGGTCACGGGGAAACTGAGGTGTTTGACGTCCCCGATGTCATAGTTAGCCCGGCTACTTTCAGTTTGTGAATATTAATTCCGATCTACGCAGAATGAGTTTACAGTATCTTAGGTTTCTTAGTAACTTTAGATTAAATTATACGCGATAAAATCCGTAAAAATTAGTTTAATTTAATGTGTAGTCTTCGCATCATTATCTTTAATTCCAAACCTCCTGTCTAATGGGTGTAGTAAAAGCTATTTAAGGGAAAATGCCAAAGGATTTTGCGATGTTCGAATGGCACAATAATTAGCATATTTCTAGACCTGCAATACGATTGTGTATTTGTGATGGGCATTGTTTGCTGGCAGGAATCGCTTCACAACCGCGTTATCTTTTTTCATTTAGTTATTTCGTAACTTAAAATAAAATGGATGTTAATGTATAAAAAAAGATATCGGTTGTATGTAATCAGTACTGATACGATAAAATCAAAATACGCACGTCAAAAGGAAATCAAATTATAATTAGTTATACTATCGCACTGCAATCTAGAGTGGTGATTTGAAGTATCGTGAAAAATAGGAGAGGTCTTATACTGTCAATACGTAGTATGTTAAAATTAAGTGCCATTTGGCATGCATTAACTGAAAGATTTGCCCATACTACCCACGCTGGGCAGGCGGATGGTGTGCACAATCGATGCTCTCGCAATGTTAATACCGGCCCTCATTACCGGTTTGATGGATTTCAGCTTGGTATATTAAGAAAAAATACTGCCAGTCAGTCACCACACTCTCGATCGTTAGCTGGCCACGTGTGCAGGTGATGTTTGCCCTTAATGTAAGATTTTTCCATCTTACATCCTACTGTACTAGGTTTTATGGTATAGCTGTTGATGAGAGCGAAGATGTCGGACACGGTGAGGTAGAGCAGCGACAGCAGCGCGACCGCGAGCGAGTAGAGAGAGTACCGTTAGTACTGACCCAGGTGGCGAAGCCCACGTAGTTAATGAGGGCGTAGATGTCGGACACGGTGAGGTAGAGCAGCGACAGCAGCGCGACCGCGAGCGAGTAGAGAGAGTACCGTTAGTACTGACCCAGGTGGCGAAGCCCACGTAGTTAATGAGGGCGTAGATGTCGGACACGGTGAGGTAGAGCAGCGACAGCAGCGCGACCGCGAGCGAGTAGAGAGAGTACCGTTAGTACTGACCCAGGTGGCGAAGCCCACGTAGTTAATGAGGGCGTAGATGTCGGACACGGTGAGGTAGAGCAGCGACAGCAGCGCGACCGCGAGCGAGTAGAGAGAGTACCGTTAGTACTGACCCAGGTGGCGAAGCCCACGTAGTTAATGAGGGCGTAGATGTCGGACACGGTGAGGTAGAGCAGCGACAGCAGCGCGACCGCGAGCGAGTAGAGAGAGTACCGTTAGTACTGACCCAGGTGGCGAAGCCCACGTAGTTAATGAGGGCGTAGATGTCGGACACGGTGAGGTAGAGCAGCGACAGCAGCGCGACCGCGAGCGAGTAGAGAGAGTACCGTTAGTACTGACCCAGGTGGCGAAGCCCACGTAGTTAATGAGGGCGTAGATGTCGGACACGGTGAGGTAGAGCAGCGACAGCAGCGCGACCGCGAGCGAGTAGAGAGAGTACCGTTAGTACTGACCCAGGTGGCGAAGCCCACGTAGTTAATGAGGGCGTAGATGTCGGACACGGTGAGGTAGAGCAGCGACAGCAGCGCGACCGCGAGCGAGTAGAGAGAGTACCGTTAGTACTGACCCAGGTGGCGAAGCCCACGTAGTTAATGAGGGCGTAGATGTCGGACACGGTGAGGTAGAGCAGCGACAGCAGCGCGACCGCGAGCGAGTAGAGAGAGTACCGTTAGTACTGACCCAGGTGGCGAAGCCCACGTAGTTAATGAGGGCGTAGATGTCGGACACGGTGAGGTAGAGCAGCGACAGCAGCGCGACCGCGAGCGAGTAGAGAGAGTACCGTTAGTACTGACCCAGGTGGCGAAGCCCACGTAGTTAATGAGGGCGTAGATGTCGGACACGGTGAGGTAGAGCAGCGACAGCAGCGCGACCGCGAGCGAGTAGAGAGAGTACCGTTAGTACTGACCCAGGTGGCGAAGCCCACGTAGTTAATGAGGGCGTAGATGTCGGACACGGTGAGGTAGAGCAGCGACAGCAGCGCGACCGCGAGCGAGTAGAGAGAGTACCGTTAGTACTGACCCAGGTGGCGAAGCCCACGTAGTTAATGAGGGCGTAGATGTCGGACACGGTGAGGTAGAGCAGCGACAGCAGCGCGACCGCGAGCGAGTAGAGAGAGTACCGTTAGTACTGACCCAGGTGGCGAAGCCCACGTAGTTAATGAGGGCGTAGATGTCGGACACGGTGAGGTAGAGCAGCGACAGCAGCGCGACCGCGAGCGAGTAGAGAGAGTACCGTTAGTACTGACCCAGGTGGCGAAGCCCACGTAGTTAATGAGGGCGTAGATGTCGGACACGGTGAGGTAGAGCAGCGACAGCAGCGCGACCGCGAGCGAGTAGAGAGAGTACCGTTAGTACTGACCCAGGTGGCGAAGCCCACGTAGTTAATGAGGGCGTAGATGTCGGACACGGTGAGGTAGAGCAGCGACAGCAGCGCGACCGCGAGCGAGTAGAGAGAGTACCGTTAGTACTGACCCAGGTGGCGAAGCCCACGTAGTTAATGAGGGCGTAGATGTCGGACACGGTGAGGTAGAGCAGCGACAGCAGCGCGACCGCGAGCGAGTAGAGAGAGTACCGTTAGTACTGACCCAGGTGGCGAAGCCCACGTAGTTAATGAGGGCGTAGATGTCGGACACGGTGAGGTAGAGCAGCGACAGCAGCGCGACCGCGAGCGAGTAGAGAGAGTACCGTTAGTACTGACCCAGGTGGCGAAGCCCACGTAGTTAATGAGGGCGTAGATGTCGGACACGGTGAGGTAGAGCAGCGACAGCAGCGCGACCGCGAGCGAGTAGAGAGAGTACCGTTAGTACTGACCCAGGTGGCGAAGCCCACGTAGTTAATGAGGGCGTAGATGTCGGACACGGTGAGGTAGAGCAGCGACAGCAGCGCGACCGCGAGCGAGTAGAGAGAGTACCGTTAGTACTGACCCAGGTGGCGAAGCCCACGTAGTTAATGAGGGCGTAGATGTCGGACACGGTGAGGTAGAGCAGCGACAGCAGCGCGACCGCGAGTGAGTAGAGAGAGTACCGTTAGTACTGACCCAGGTGGCGAAGCCCACGTAGTTAATGAGGGCGTAGATGTCGGACACGGTGAGGTAGAGCAGCGACAGCAGCGCAACCGCCAGCACGGCGGGCACGGGCGTGGCGCGCACCGACACCATCGTCAGCATGGCCGGCAGCTGCCCGTTCGCCGCGCCAGCGTAGAACAGCCTGCAGACACGCATCCTTCATTAATTCTTAACCCAGAACAGCCTACTGACACGCATTCTTCATTCATTCTTAGCGTAGAACAACCTGCCGATACGCATTCTTCATTTACACTGGCATTTAATATTTCTTTCATTAAGTTCATAACGTTTGCATAATCAGTAAAAATAACTAACTTGAAACTGAATATTGAACTATTACAGTCTAAGATGGATTATAAATTTATAATTTTAAAAAATACATCATTATTTCGTAAAGTTTGGAAAAGGAAAACACTCAATTTAAACATAAAAATAAACATCAATTAAAGAAAAAGCAGTGGACCTGGCACAGTGCCTTAAGCAACACTTTCGGTTTATTTTTTAAATACTGATCTGTTTTATGATATTCCCAGTCACAGATCGAAATAGGTTACTTGAATTAAGTCCAAAGCCTTTGGTGTCACATCATATCTTTATTTTTATTAAAATGTTATAATTTTTACCGACTAAACAATCGAAGGCTTTTGATATGTCAGTTACTTTGTTTAATAGCAAGTTTATTAATATTTTAAGATGTACTTATATGAGTTTATTTTTGTGAATATATCATTGTCCAATCACTATTATCGTCATCAGTCCGTAAGAACTCTGCTACTGAACATCAGTCTATCGAATTGTAAGCTTAGTAATAAGCGGCCCTACGCTTGACAGGTAATCACTGTACTAAACGTTTTACAACTCGGTGCTGTCCTCTTGATCCCGGTTGTAAATATTAATTTTTCCATACATTGTCTATTTATTTGAGGCAACAATGACCCATACATATACGTAAGTGTAAAAAAATTAAATCAATCAATCAATCAAATTGGTATTTACGAATAAAGGTATCAACAAAGGTGTTTTATAATATTATACAATATATATTAAGCTCTTCTGTATTTAGCATTGGCATGCAAAAGAATATACATTGCATAAAAATAAATTCATACTGTTATAACTTATAATGAAACATTTCATTAGTTACAAAACTGACTGATATCATTCAGTTGGTATTGTAAAAGAAGACAGAGGGAAACAGGAGAGGGGAAGAAGCGTCACCTGATAACAGCTCGAAAAATAGTACGAAACTGCGGTTGCCGACCAACCTGCCAAGCGTGGCCACTATGGCAAATATCCCTTCTATGACGCAATCTATGAGGGAGGCCCTATGTTCAGCAGTCGACTATGATGGGCTGTAATAAAACAAGAGTGTAAGTTCACGATGTTCAGAATAGAATCCAATTCTAAGGATACTTTAAAAATTAATTGGGTACATAATTGTATACTAAAAGATATAGTTTAATTATGCAGCACAACATGTAAAAAAGTAATTACATGCAAAAAGATAAATAAAACGAAATATTTACCAACATTATAAATTTAAGAAAAAATACATTAAAAACTGTGCTGCAGCATAAAAATGCGAAAAAGACCAAGACTACAAGAAGATAGTACAGCACTGGTTTTCAGCTCGGCATATAACCCGATATTACTGCTGCCCAATAGCAGCGCTTGAACTGCAGTGTTCCGGTCTGAAGGGAATAGAGAGCCAGTATAATTACAGGCGGTGAGGCTATCCATCTTAGACCCGCTACATACATCAGCAAATCCAAATAAAACTATGACCCGTCACACACGTACGATAGTTATCCGTTCAAAATTTACCGGCCAAAACAGTGTTCCATTTATGTTTAGCTAACCCATTCGGAATTCCGAAACGGATTCCCGAAACGGAATTCCGTAAGTATGCGGCCGGCCTTAGTCCTTAGTGGTGACAAAGCATATGTAATCATCTTTATCTGAAGTTTGTTTCAGGTGCCAGTGGGCTCCAGTAGCCACTAATCATCAGGCGGACTGTATGTCCTTTTGTCACCACAATTTTATAAAATACTGACTCCATGGTGATGGTAATAAATCTTTATATATAAAATATGTTACAGCGTGGCTTTATCACGATAAAATAGATAACATCTTTCTCTAAACTAAATATTGATATACTCGTATACACACAAAAAAAAGCAGTCTTAATAGAAAAGATAGTTTATAATATTGGTCTCAGTCTCAGGTTTAAACTAGTCTGTTTGAATAAAGAAGTCCCGTGGAAGTGGAAGAAAAATTATATGCTACCTAAAATGTAAATAATATCCATGAAAATTGTTATATTATATATTTGTTCCTATTATATACATTATGTAAATACTAGGGTTAAGTTACAACTTAGTAGTATTGTTATTTTATTAATTACTAGCTGACCAGGCAGACGTTGTTCTGCCCTTTCCGACGACCATTTGCTTTCCTTAAAAAACTCCTGAGATTAGCAATAAAAAAATTGAGGGTCACTTATCGGGATAAAAATTATCCTATCTCTCAAGTTGGACCAAACTGCACACAGTATGCAAAATTTCATTGAAATCAGTTCTGTAGTTTAGGAGTTCATCGCGGACAATGTGACACGTAATCTATAATATAAAAATGAATCGCTGAATGTGTTGCTAAGCGCAAATCTCGAGAGCAGCTGAACCGATTTCGATATTTCTTTTTTTATAATATTCCTTGAAGTACGAAGATGGTTCTTACGGAGAGAAAAATTTAAAAAATTGCCTGAAAAAGTCTAAAAACAACACTTTTCTATATTCCCATACAAAATATTTGTAATAATACTTAAAAGTCAATTTGAACTTTCGTACCATACCATAAAGTTTAAGTGTTAGTGGAGGAGTAAGTATAAATATTAATGTCAATATTTGTCGATATGTATACGATGGTAACATTACTCAAAAACAAAATTAGGGTTCCGCGAAAAAAAATTGATATCCATGAAATCGTAGTAAATTCAACGCGGGCGAAGTCGCGGGGCACAGCTAGTGTTGTATAAAGAAGGATAGGATGTGAGTATTCCTGCGAAGGCAAATCGGCAGCCACTTGAGACGTTTACGAAATTTTGAAATGTGATCATATTTACGGAGTCCAAATATGAATCGTAAGCATACATTTTGAATACGCTCAGGTTTATTTAACTGCGCTTCGGTAACGTCCAGATCGCAAACATCAACATACTCAAGAATAGGCAGGGATAGAGCAAGCGCAACTTTAGTGGCATTAGGGAGAAAATTTCTAAGTTTCCGCAGAGAGCTTAGCGCTGCAAACATTTTCCTACTGACTTCATTAATTTGACTCGACATTTTTCAATAATATTTGGACGTAGTTATATAAAAACGTTCCAACTCACAAGTGATTCAAAAATGAGTTCTTCTTCTTCTTTACTTTTTGGCTTCCGATAAAAGAATTCTGCCAATGTCAAGTCAAAAATGAGTTAAATATACAGATCGCGAAGATGTAAAAATAAGTAGATCTGTATATTTAACTCCTTTTTGAATGACCTGTGGGTTGGAACGTTTTTGTATAACTACGTCCATTTTATAACCTTAAAAAATATTGGTTACTAAACATAATTTTGTTGAATGAGGCCGTTTATGATGGAAACACATTTATTAACTACACTTACACAATATTGCATTATGATATGTCAGTATATAAAAAAATTAACCTTACATAATAACAATACAATATGAGGCAACACAAGTTAAAGATAGAAAGAAAAGATGTTAAGAGTTTGTACATAACATGTATATGAGAATAGTGGTAGAGGCATGCTGCAGCTATATTATGGTTGTAACACGAATGGGTCGGCTAGACTGGGGAAAGACCACGCTCTCACAGATTAGTGTTTCGTATGGTGAGGGTAGAGAACCGGAGACCCTTTTTACTGGATACAAGGCGTTCCATCTTAGTCCTCACGGGTGACAACGCATCTGCATTTTGATTGCTAATCGAGGATAGATGTAGATGTCTATGGGCCACAGCATTCACTTACCATCAGGTGGGCTGTGTGCTCACTTGTCACCCTTATTATATAAAAGAAAATACTACACTCATTCTTCTTTTGCCATACGCAACATTTACTTTTATAAATCAATGTGAAAGAATTTAAAATGAAACAATACTGTTACAATACGCGGGCCACTCAAAAAGTTTTGCGATACTTAAAAGTAAGTTCTATGGTTAAAGTTTTTATTACCTATTCAATATTTTCAAAGAAACCCACCATAATTTACACAAAATTTCTCCCGTGTCGACCAGACGAATTTTCTAAACACTTTTTCATTCCGCCTCAGGCGCCTCTTCTGCGGCGTACGGAGATACGGAGTGTACGTGCACATTGCCATGGTGAAGCAGTTTTTAGTCGCTAGTTGCCTAGAGCAGTGAATACTTCTGGCAAGCATTTGGTTATATACGTAAGACGTAAGATATACCATTAAAATGAAAAACTAGATCATACTGGACCGATTTTAATGAAATTTTGTGTATGTGATTAAGTTGATTTGAGAATGGTTTAGATTCACAATACCTCTGTGTATTGTGAATATTATTGTAAATCTAACCAGTGGCACTGTTGTTGAGAACCCATGGGAAGCCGGTGTGGATCACTAGTCAATTCGTAAAATAAATTTAAATTTCAATGTCAATACTTAAATACTAAAAGAACCACGTATGAAAAATAACGTGAACGTTTTTCATTTCACAATAACCAATATTAAAATATTGCATAATTCCTAGACGAAATATATTAATCATACCACGGTATCAATCCACGCGGGCCTGATTCTGAGCATTAGGGAGGTTGTGTGGCCTGGCAACCAATGCGAAGCTTCCTCTACCCCCTCCCCCCCCTTTCCTTTCAACATGAAGTTAAATCTTATGAACGCTTAATCTGGTGTCTACTTGTTTGTTGCGAAATTTGTTATACCAGGTTACGTCCCACTGCTGGTATAACTTTCAGTTACCCCTGTAACTTTATTTTACTTTACTGGTTAATAAAAAAACATGCTTCTGACCTGGAAGAAGTGAGCAGCACGCCATTAACAGCTCCAAAGGTGGATGCGGCCACGAAGAGTGGGATGCTGAGCGCGAACCAACCGAACAGACGCTCTGCGAACGTCACCGCCACCGCCGCGGATCCCAGCACCTGCACCAAGTTACCATCACCATCAGCATCAGCATGCAACAGTACGCGTACGTGGTAGAGACACGTTGCAGCTATATCATCATCATCGTCATCATTACAGCCTTCACAAGTGAACACAGGCCTCCCCCAAGGAATGCCACTACGCACGGTCCCGAGGCACCTGCATCCATTGACTTCCTGCATGTCTTACCAGGTCGTCACTATCGTGCATAAATTAATATAATATTATATACATTTATTTTTAAAATATTGTCTCGTTTTATGCCTAGCCAATGAAGGCTGATTATCTTCCGTTCACAAGATGTCGCTAGTAGGGACTAATGTAAAGTTTTTATCACATCATGCCAAATAATTGAGAAATTAGTTTTAAATAAAATTAATTATATTAACATTTAATGTTTATCTCTTTAACTTTTTCCACATTTTTAACACTTTTTAAAATGTTTCTATTTTACAAATGTCCGTAAATTGGTTTAATCGTTTCTAATCTACATATACGAATAAATAAAATTGAAGCGCCTGTTTGTTAAGTCAAACTAACAGCTAATAAATATATATAAAAGTTCTTATTTTTTACCGAAAAAACATCTTTCTAATTTTTGTCTGTTTGTTTGGGCTAATCTCCAAAATGACTGAATCGGTTTTGAAGGGATTTTTACTGACAGATAGCTGATGTTATAAGTCGCGGCACGTAAGTCTAGCGCTGAACGAAATGTGGAGGGTATAGCTGCGCATGGGTACTGTCGCGCACGCAATATTATCATTACTTTAATTAATTGATAGTATTTAGCTGAATGCGTGTATGAGTGTAAGTGTATGTGCTTGTAATTATTATAGTTTATAGTTCCAAATTCCAAAGATGTTATGTTCTGTACGTGTATATGTTTAAGTTACCTAGGATATAATTTTTAACAAGCTTATGGGGAGTAGAAAAATAAAAAGACTCACGAATTTTCAATATTTATTTTAGATATAAAAACTAGATTCTGAATTAAAGATGGGCAAAATGGAAATCACACACATTTACACAACCTATGCTGCCCTTTTCATCGTCTGAATCAGACAATGGTATCACGCCTTTATACGTGGTGGGGCTATGCTGCAGCTATATTAGTAGTATAGTTGTAGCACGATTGGGTCGACTCGACCGGGAAAGGACCATGCTCTCACAGAATACCAGCGTAAAATAGCAGCTTAACACTGCTGTGTTTCGTATGGTGAGTGTAGAGAACCGGAGACCCTTTTTACGGGAAAGGAGGCATTCCATCTTAGTCCTCATGGGTGACAACTCATTTGCACTTTGATTCGTAATCGAGGGTAAATGTAGATGTCTATGGGCCACAGCAATCACTTACCATCAGGTAGATTGTGTGCTCGTTTGTCACCCTTATCCTAAAAAAAATGGTTTCTCGACAGGGCCTTTTGCTCTTTGACGCCCCGGGCTCAGGGCTGCTTCGGTAGTCGGCACTAGAAGCGTCATTGTCTTCAGACTCACCTCTGAACTATATTCATCAACGCGACTAGTGAATTTTTCTGATACCAAATCCATGACGTGGTCACTCTTTGCATATTGCTCTTCTAAATCCTTCATCTTTTTGCATAACTTTTGCCAATCTCATGCACCTATCAGTAAAACTTTTTCATTAATTAGCTCTGTACAATTTAGCAACACTCCATTTCACATTTTTCTGCCTACATATTGTTTTATATCGGATCATGCCATTTCGATAAGATTTAGATCTGGGTGGTATAGTGGTAGTCTCAAGACCTGATGGCCTTTTTCAGCTACAATTCGGTCAATCGAAAATGTTTTGAATCTTTTCTTTTTTGCCTTTACTAAATTGTATAACTGAGGTTTCAGTAGTGGTTCCTCGTACTGTATGCCTTTTTCAGTGAGCTAAGCCTGCATGTCAGCTTTCTTGGAATTCGAGGTTGGTACGAGATCCCACTGTTTATTATGATAGGACGAGTTGTCGACTACCACGATGGTATTGGGTGGTAGATTGAGCATTAACTAAGTTCTGAGACATTTTTCATAATTCTCGAAATTCATATTTTCTTGGTAGTCGCCTGATTTGGTAACAGCTTTAAAAAGATAGCAACGCATTGGGTATAAACCCACTTTCAGACCCTGCGGACACTAGTGGACCGCTATCCATCGTGATGATGAAGATGAAATTTTTAATGCTGTCGCAGAGACCGATGGTGGAATTCAACAGCTGGAATTAATCCGAACAATTCCTCTGATATATGCAGTAGAAGATCCATAACATCTTTATGGATCTTTGCAAAGCCAGTGGATGAAACCGATCGGAAAGAACTTGATCGTCGACGATTCGGGCCGCTCTCCGTTGAATATGGTCAAATGAAAGGAGTTGATACTAGGGTGCCTCGGCCTATAGGCCATATACCTACGGCTAAACTGCCATCAAAAAAGCTTGGTGTGCTTAGTAGATAGAGACGGTAATAGGTGCACTCCTCTTCCTGGACATCCAGAATTCGAGTGGGCCTGACGGAATCCTCCCAATTGTGCTGAGGACGTGTGCTCCGGAGTTGGCACCGGTCCTAACGCGTCTTTTCCGGTACTCCTACTCCCAAGGCCTAGTCCCGAATTCATGGATGACAGCTTTTGTCCACCCGATCCCTAAAAAAGGCGACCGCTCAGACCCGTCCAACTATAGGCCTATCTCGATCACCTCCTTGTTCTCCAAAATAATGGAATTAATTATTAACTGCCAGCTCATGCGGTACCTTGAGGATCACCAGCTGATTAGTGACCGCCAATACGGTTTTCGTCGGGGTCGATCAGCTGGTGATCTTCTGGTCTACCTGACCCATAGATGGGCAGAGGCAGTAGAGTCCAAGGGGGAGGCGTTGGCCGTTAGTTTGGACATTGCGAAGGCCTTCGATCGGGTTTGGCACAAAGTGCTGCTTTCGAAGCTCCCTTCCTATGGGCTTCCCGAGAAATTGTGCGATTGGATCACCAGCTTCCTTGCAGATCGGAGCATCAAGGTTGTTGTAGACGGTGCATGCTCTGACTACAAGCCTATTAACGATGTGTTCCACAAAGCTGTGTGCTATCACCAACGCTGTTTCTTCTGCGTATCAATGATATGTTGCTAAGTGGTAATATTCATTGCTATGCAGATGACAGCACTGGTGATGCTCTATACACCGGCCGTGCCAATATTTCTCGGGAAAACGTCGCCTAGTACCGGAACAAACTTGTGTCT
The DNA here is from genome assembly GCA_963668995.1 of Parnassius mnemosyne. NCBI lineage: Eukaryota > Metazoa > Arthropoda > Insecta > Lepidoptera > Papilionidae > Parnassius > Parnassius mnemosyne. The sequence goes on from CAVLGL010000090.1 coordinate 29,368,425, forward strand.
GAAGTCTAGTCTTTGCTGAACAAAGTCTCGGATTGGGGGCGACTAAATCTAGTCCAGTTTAATCCTCAGAAGACACAAATTTGCGCGTTTACCGCTAAAAAGAACCCCTTTGTCGTATCTCCTCAGTATCAAGGCACTCCCTTTCTTGCCTAAGCCAGTATCGGAATCCTCGGAGTCGACATATCGAGTGACGTGCAGTTTCGTGGTCACTTGGAAGAGAAGGCCAAATTGGCCTCTAAAAAGCTTGGCGTGCTCAGCAGAGCGGGACAGTATTTCATGCCGGCACACCGCCTGCAACTTTACAAGGCGCAGGTTCGGCCTCACATGGAATACTGTTCCCATCTCTGGGCAGGGGCCCAGAGATGGGAACATGGGATGGATGGGATGGCTCCCCAGTGCCAGCTCCTTCCACTTGACCGCATCCAGCGCAGAGCGGCTCGAATCGTCGACGACCGAGTCCTTTTCGGTCGGCTCGATTCATTGGCACTGCGAAGAGATGTTGCATCCCTTTGCATTTTCTTTCGCATCTACCACGGGAGTGCTCTGAGGAATTGTTCGGATTAATCCCAGCCGCCAAATTTCACGAACGCACATCGCGGCAGAACTCCCGATACCATCCACACCATCTGGATGATTGGCGGTCCACTACTGTGCGATTTAGAAGATGTTTTTTTCCTCACACGACTTCCTTGTGGAATCGATTACCATCAGCGATTTTTCCGGACCGATACGATTTAGGGACCTTCAAGAAAAGAGCGTACTCCTTTTTAAAAGGCCGGCAACGCATCTGCGATTCCCTCCCCGGTGTTGCAGCTGTTCATGGGCGGCAGTAGTCACTTACCATCAGGTGAGCCGCATGCTCGTTTGCCCACACTCCTATAAAATAAAAAGTTGAGAACAGTATTCCATATATGGCCAAACCTGCGATTTGTAAAGTTGCAAGCGGTGGGCTGGCGTGAAATACCTCTCTCTACTAAGCACACCAAGCTTTTTTGATGGCAGTTTAGCCTTCACTTCTAAGTGACTGCGGAACTGTACGTCTCTCGAAGCTGAGTCAATAAGAGGAGTGCCCTGAAATCGAGGAGATACGACAAAGGGGTTCTTTTATGCGGTAAACGCGCTAACTTGTGCCTTTGGGGGTTAAACTGGACTAGATTTAGTCGCCCACAATCCGAGACTTTGCTTAGCAAAGACTCGACTTCAGACACAAATTTGGTGTCCAGTACTCGACGATGTGTTCCCGAGAAATATTAGCACAACCGGTGTATAAATATCGCCAGTTCTGCTGTCTGCATAACAATGAATGTTACTAGTGTGCAACATATCGATGATACACAGAAGGAACAGGTTAGGCGATAGCACGGAGCCTTGTACACCACCAGCATAAACAGCCTTGGAGTGGGAGCATGCAACGTCGACCACAACCTTAATACTCCGATCTGTAAGAAAACTAGTGATCTAGTTGCATAATTTCTCGGGAAGCCCATAAGAGGGAAGCTTCGAAAAAAGTGCGTTGTACGAAACCCGATCGAAGGCCTTCGCTATGTCCAAACTAACCACCAGGATCTCCCCCTTGGTCTCAACATTATCCCATCGGTGAGTCAGGTACAAGGGTGACACTGAAAGTTCATAGAAAATCATAACTGAACAAAGTAGCAAGTTATTTGTTTTATTATATATTTTCAAAATAGTGTCCATTTACATCAATATATCGCTGCATCCAATGGAACCACTGAGAAAAGCACTTTGCCCACTCGTTCTTAGGGGTCTCTTCGACGGCATTTTGAAACGCGGCCACTGCTTCCTCGGCGTCCATAAAACGTTTTCCTCGAAGTTTTTCTTTTATTTTCGGAAATAAATAAAAATCGCAAGATGCGAGGTCAGGGCTATAGGGCGGGTGACCTAGTAATTCCACGTCTGACGCTGCCAAGTAGTCGATTGTTTGTTTGGCGGTGTGTGACGAGGCGTTGACGTGGTGAAGGAGGATTCTACTCTATTCTTCTGCCGAACTTTTCCAAGATAAATGGCAAACAATTGTTAGTGTACCACTCTGCAGTAACTGTTTTTTGATTTTCTAAAACAATTGTTGCGAAATGATCTGTCCTTTCGAAGAACGAGGCTACCATCTTTTTTCCCACGCTTCGACCTCTCTTCACTTTAATTGGCAATTTCTCGGAAGGAAACACCCAGACAGCAGACTACACTACACTACACTATACTACAGGTAGGGTAGATCACGGTAGGGTTGTACGTGGTAGAGCCATGCTGCAGTTATATTATGGTTGTAGCACGAATGGGTCGGCTCGACCGGGGAAGGACCACGATCTCACAGAATACCAGCGTAAAATAGCAGCTTAACGCTGCTGTGTTTCGTATGGTGAGTGTAGAGAACCGGAGACCCTTTTTACTGGAAACGAGGCATTCCATCTTAGTCCTCACGGGCGACAACGCATCTGCATTTTGATTCTTAATCGAAGATAGATGTAGATGTCTATGGGCTACAGCAATCACTTACCATCAGGTGGACTGTGTGCTCGTTTGTCACCCTTATCCTATAAAAAAAAACACTCCTGCTTTTGCTGAGACGCAAATTTGCAGACACTGCAGATGACGGGATGAAAAGTTCCATCCCCTGAACCAATACATCGGCGACAGACTCAGCAACGATATTGGGATCATCCAGCGAGAAGCAAATCTGCCCCCATAGGTAGGATGCAAAAAAGCCGGCATCTCAACCCAATCTGTTGACCTATAGTGTCACACATGGTGGCTACCTACAGATTGTGCCTGCAATGAGCACGTGATGGGCACCATACTCCGAATAAAGCAGTGATTCAAAAATCCAAGAGGGGCATCGACGGAAACCTGGTAGCCGTCCGGATGAAATGTCAGCAGAAGGTTCAACAGGGAAGGTGTATGATCCTCCACATCTGGAATCCGCGTGGGTGAAGTAACCAACTGTGTCAGACCATATGCCAAGGTAAAATCATAAACAGATTTCCCCGCATGATCAATCCCCGCATGTACAAGAACAAAGCCTTTCGGTGTGGTGGGCGTTGAAATCGCCAAGAAACAGGATCTCAGCGGATGGGATTTGTTGTAGCACGAAATCTGTAGCCGTTTGGACGTTTTCGATGAGTCGGTATGTTTCGGCATTACCGCTGTGGGACCTATAAAGACACCCATAGTAGACACCCATATATACACGGGGTGGTCATCGTCATCTATACCTAGCCACAGGATGGACAGGTCCCAGTTTTCCAGACTACCGAGACGTCGAGAACAGATATCCTCTCTGACATACATACGAACTCGGGCCCGAGGCAGGAAGTAGTGTTCCAGTTTGTAACCTGGGTAAGATAAATGAGATAAGATTTGAATGAAGTCCCCTTATGTTGCAGAAATCCACATTGAGTGTGGGAGAGGGTGCGGGTGTCGTTGTGATTGTGAGTAATTGGTCGTTTGCCTCGTGCATATATGAAGACTTTTTAAACACCGCTTTCATATTGGGAGCGGGGGAAGGGCCATGGATGTAAAACAGAATTAAAAATATATTAAGAATAAGCGCTATCAAATCCACAGGTTTAATTTCTATTTCTATGAGCAATAGCGTAAGTAAGAATGTAAGAATCAGTATTGCCAGGGTTTTTTTTAAAGTAGGTTACCTCAGTTGGCGACAGCGTAGTATAGAAGGCAACATTGGTCAATGTGTACACGATGGTGACCAACGTGCACGAGATTGCGATAGCTCGCGGCAGGTTCCTTACGGGATCCTTTAACTCCTCGATTATGAAGTTCAGGTAGTTCCTGGAAACAAAATTAATAGAATCAGGCGCTACTTTGTAGAATTTTATTACATTCAGTATAACCGTGTGTGGTTTAAGGTACCTTCAAGAAAAGAACCTTCTTCTTTTTAAAAGCGCATCCACGCACCCGTAATGAGGGCTAGATATTACGCTCACCAGATGTCGCTGGTATTATAAAAATAAAATGGTAGCATTACTGCAACCAGTCCACCTGACGGCAAGTGGATGCTGTGGCCCATAGACATTTACATCTATATTCAAATTGCAGATACATTGCCGTTGTCACCCCGGAGTAATAAGATGGAATGCCTCATTTTCACTAAAGGAGTTGTCCGGTTCTCCACACTCACCATATGCAACATAACAACATGAAGCTATTTTACGCTGGTATTCTGTGCCCCGATCGAGACGACCCATTCTTGCTACAACTATAATATAGCTGCAGTATCTACCACATATAAACTTCTATGTCAGGCCACAATAGTCCACTGCTGGATTATAGGCGTTTCCCGTTTGAAGGATTTGCCATTATCGCCACGCCTGGTCTGGGTCTGCCCGGGTACAGAGCTGTTCTATATATAGCGCAGTACTTCGGAACTTCGATAGCGTGATGTAGGCTACGCGATACGTTTCGCTTGTGGCGCGACGACAGCGCCGTCACAAGTCGATAGGTAATCGCAGTACCTGACGTCTCGCACTTTTGACGCTGCAGCCTGTCGCCGGTAAGGGTAACTTTACGCCTGGCGTAAACCACATGGTTATATTAATGTGTATAAAATAACGCATAATGAAGTTTGGCGTCAGATTTCCTGGATACAGGCTTGCCTAGTGAGAAAATCAACGTATATTACCTATTGTATAATTGTTTCTTTTAATAAAACATTTTTCATTTTCATACAGCTACCTATCGGAAGTTATTCCGATAGGTAGATCGTTCTGGATCGTTAGATCTTTCTGGAGTCTCCAAATTTGTCGTATGATGGATGCCATACACGATCCAGTTTACCGTCAAGTTTGCAGCGCGCTTGAAGCGGCGTCAAGTTTGCAGTGCATCTACTGGCTATCAAGCCATACACCGTCAAGTTTAATGGACGCCGCTTCAAGCGTGCTGCAAATTTGACGGTAAACTGGATCGTGTATGGCATTCATGAGCCGTACAAGCTGTCAGAGAGGAAAATTTATTCATATGGTTGTATGCGATAGCAGTAAATGACGAAATAGAGCTGCACCATCACAAATAGCTATAGTTAAATAAATAGTTTATTGTAGTTAGATTAAAATATTTTGTATCATTGTCATCAACAACCCTTACAAGTCCACTATTTCTTTCTCTCATTTTTTAAACGTTACACTAGGATTTACTCCTATCTCATGGAATCAGTTTACACACATAAATTGTACAAAGACAAACATTCTGACTCGGAACCACTATTTGTAGGCCATACAAATATTTGTTCAGTGCGGGATTCGAACCCGCGTCCATAGGCGAAGTGTTCACAGAACCTGTTTGAAGTTTGCTACGAGCCGGGGAGAATAGCTCAGTGTGACGTCAGGAACATCGCGAATTTCATGCTTACCATCCATTGTACGCGAAAAGTCCGGAGTAGAACGAGAGGGCGATAGACGTGACGTCACTCGTTGTTCCATCAAACGTGAAGTGTTCCACTTTACCTGGAAATAAAAAAAAGAATTATAAACATAGACTGTTAACGTAACATAATGTACAAGACACGATATTTAAATAAATTTGGCTTTATACGTCGAAGACATGTCAAAAAAGATTATTATTTAGTCATGAGGTGGTCATGAGTTGTGGCGAAACTACAACGCAGATTTTCCGTAATTTTAAAGAAAGTTTCATCATCATGATCATTATTACAGCCTATTACAAGTCCGTTGAATATAGGCATCCCTTAAGGAACGCCACAAAGCACGGTTAAAGAACTGAAATCTAAGTTTTGAGTGACAATAATGGTGAACCTAAGATTAGCGCGATGGACAAATAAACCCTTTTGGTAAGTTCCTTTTTATCAATAATATTTATTCTGAATTCCCTGTGTAGTGGCGGGTATGAATACCCACCATCCCATATATTCCCGTAGGTGTTGTAATTGGCGACAGAGGGAAACAGGCAGAAGATAGGCAGCAACATCTTTCTGATAACAGCAAAAGGCAATAAAACAACGTTGCCAACCCGCTCGCCAAGCGTCGTGCTATGGCAATATACCCCCTATGAACAAATAAGCGGCCCCCAGTCCCGAGCCATCTGCATCTATTGACTTCCTTCATCATACCAAAGAAAGTTTAAAATAAAATCATTAAATTCTTTAATATAGTTCAATTCTATTCTAATCAATACTCAAACGGCGATTTTTCTGGACCGATACGACTTAGGGACCTTCAAGAAAAGAGCTTACACCTTTCTAAAAGGCCGGCAACGCATCTGATATTCCCCTGGCGTTGCGGTTGTTCATGGACGGCGGTAGTCACTTACCATCAGGTGAGCCGCATGTTCGTTTGCTCCCTCTTCCATAAAAACAAAAAACCTATACCAATAAAATTTCTAATTTAACAGTGTTTTAATTCCTTTTTACTCTTATATAAAAAAAAAGTATTAATTTAATGAGAATCTCGCCGACACTTGATCGCAGATCTGTGAACATACGCAGACGGGAAGCATAATCTTTTGCAGTAGCTAGTCGTGCATCGCATCATCCGCTTACGTTTGTGAAGCATTTCACAAGAAAATTAAATAATGCAACGTAATCAGAGCGCACCGGATTGGGGCAATCATCTAATAAGCAATGCTCTGTCGGCTCGCCCGCCGACGCCTTCCTAGCGCTCCGAGGAAGCTCAAATTGACGCTATTTTGAATGCCGCCATGACAGTAATTTTGTAACAATAATGGCATGTTTTATTGACATTCTGATTATGTCTGATTCGTAAGTACATTCATTAGTACTTGTACTTATTTTAAGGTCTACATGGTGAACTATTTTAGAAGGGTGGCTGAGCGTGATATGAGCACATAGAAACCCTATGGTAAGAGGATACTTACATATATCCTCGCTTAGGACTCAAATTGCAGATGCGGTGTGCCCGTTTAATATCCACTATGCGATTTAGAAGAAGTTTTCTTCCTCGCACAACTTCCGTGTGGAATCGATTACCACCAACGAGCAAAGAGAAAAGAGTCTACTCCTTTTTAAAAGCCCGACCACGCATCTGCGATTTCCCTGGTTTTGCAGTTGTTCATGGGCAACGGTAGTGACTTACCATCAGGTGAGCCGCAAGCGCGTTTGCCCCTCTCCTATAAAAAAAGTTAAAGTAAAAGCATTTCGAAGTTGGCTACAAGTGTTCATGGACTGCAATAGCCACTTATCATCAGGTGGGTTTGTTACTTCAGTTTTATTAAATAAAATAAGGTTTCCATTATTCCCTATGACATCCCAATCACAAAACTGACAGACTAAATACGATATAGGATTTTTAGCTACCGATATAACCACATAATGTCTTTATTAAATGACAATAATATCAATATATGAATAAATTATATATACGTATCGAGACGGTGAAAAAATATCCACTACCCCAAATCATCCCGTGGCTGTTGTAAGAGGCGACAGAAAGAAACAAATTAGGAGATGGGCAGCAGCCCATAAATTAAAAACTACGGTTGCCAACTCTCTTGCCAAGCGTGACAACTATGGTGACTATGGCAAATATCCTCCCTATGAGGCAATCTATGGGGGAGGCCTATGTTCAGCAGTCGACTTCTATAGGCTGTAATGGATGGATGTATAGAAGATAATATACCAGGAGTACATGACCCACTGAGAGGTGAACTATGGCAAATATCCTCCCTATGAGGCAATCTATGGGGGAGGCCTATGTTCAGCAGGAGACTTTATTAAGCGGTAACGGTAATCATAAAACACTAGAAATACTAGAGTCAGTTGATTGTAAAGGCTACAGCGATAAGATACAATGCGAATTATTAATTAATGTTAATAAATGAATGGACTAAATATCGAACTTTCATTCGTTCGTGTCACCTTCACCTCGGCCACGGTCTTGCGAGTGGCACGCGAGGTCACATGCATTACTAACTTTTAATCTCGAGTAATACAGACTACATTCAACATTGTGTTAGTCGATTAGAATGGCATTTCTTTAAGCGACTACAAAAAAGAAGGATGTAGGTACTCAATTTGTCTGTATTCTTTCTATCCTTATTAAATTGTATGTTCGAGTATAACTTTTTTGTTATTTTTTTATAGTATAGGGTGACAAACGAGCATACAGTCCCCCTGATGGTAAGTGGTTGCTGTGGCACATATACATCGACATTTATCCTCCTTTGCGAATCAAAATGCAGATGCGTTGCCACCCGTGAGGACTAAGATGGAATGCCTCGTTTCCAGTAAAAAGGGTCTCCGGTTCTCTACACTCACCATACTAAATACAGCAGCGTTAAGCTGCTATTTGACGCTGGTATTCTGTGAGAGCGTGGTCCTTCCCCGGTCGAGTCGGCCCATTCGTACTACTACAACTATACTACTAATATAGCTGCAGCATGGCTCTACCACGTATAAAAAATGTTAATATAATATACAATATTTTATTATATACAATATTAAAAACTATAATAAAAAAAATAACTAAAACTAGTAACTTAATTATCATACGATCCTACTCCCCGCGGTATCGTGCCAAGAACGCTGGTTGCGTTTCCCCGCTGAATGACTATACTTAGTCTTTGAGCGACAAAATAACCAGCCCTATTATCACTCTTTGTTAATGAACTGATTTTAATGATTCGTCTTTTATTCTTATCTTAATTTATTCCTACGTAAAAAGGCTCTTAGAGCTTCCCTTTGACTTGTAATTTGACTACCTCGTTGGTGTAGTGGCCGTAGAGTGGTCGTGATTGCCGATCCTGGGTTCGAATCTCGAATCGGGCGAAAACCAATTATTAGGTTTTTTTTGTCAAGAATTGCTCAGTAGCAGCCCGGAGTCAGCAACTTTCCGAAAGGCTTTACGTGCTTTCCTTGGAAGCCGTGGGTCCTGCGCTTAATCACTCTCCGAACATATCGGACTACGAGAGGGCACTATAATCCTGTCCTTCGATGAGTCTGGCCGCCGTGACCGAATTTCGGTCTGAAGAACATTATTAGAGCTTCCCTCTCCGCTACACGTATATTTTTCCAGGACGAAGTAACATGCGTCATTTGGCGAACAAAAAGTTACTTTATTTGCAACACATTTTTGCTTATTATCAGTAAATAAAGGATCTAAATAAAAAAAGTAGCTGATGAAAAATCTAATTCATCAACATGCCTTTTCTATTATCGTAAAATATTATAATAAATTAAGCGATAAGCTTAACAAACCGAGAAATCGAACGTCATAGTTTTTCCCCGGCTATTAAATTATAATATTGTCATCTTAATAAATATCAAATACTAGCTGACCCGGCGAACTTCGTACTGCCTATTCTTTAATTTTTTTTAAAACTTATCCTGCTTTTCGAGACACCGGATCAGCTAGGTATTAGGATAAAAAAGTATAAAGAAAGTTGATAAGTCAACAATTACATTATGTCAAAAAAAATTATAAAACACTTAAAATTCTTTTAATAGTCACTAAAAATCACAATGAAACTTACAATCTCTGATTTCTTATTATGATACCTACTTATTATATTTCATTTTATTTTTACTTATCTAATTGACAAATATTGACATTTGTATTACGTATACTAACGTCACTGAATTGTTTTGCCTCCCCGGAACCCCTCCACTAACACTTAAACTTTATGGTATGGTATTAAAGTTCAAATTGACTTTTAAGTATTATTACGAATCTTTGGTATGGGAATATAGAAAAGTGTTGTTTTTAGACTTTTTCAGGCAATTTTTTAAATTTTTCTCTCCATCTTCGTACTTCAAAAATATTATAAAAAAAGAATTACCGAAATCGGTTCAGCTGCTCTCGAGAATTGCGCTTAGCAACACATTCAGCGATTCATTTTTATATTATAGATTTTAATAATCCATTCGATGAAGAATTTTATTGAGTGTTTCATTCACGTATATATGTCTATGTTTTCCGAGCATATTCTCTTTCAATAAGTATAAATTGTCGAGCGTTATGTAACACGATACTTCAGTGGTGGTGGTTAAGTGGTGGTGGCCATATAAACTACCGTGTAGTAGCGATGTATGAATATCCACTACCCCATATCATCCTATGAGAGTCGTAAGAGGCGACAGAGGGAAACATCTGGAGATGGGCAGCAGCGCCTTTCTAATAACGACCAAAAATAAAGAAACAGCGGTTGCCAAGCGTGGCAACTATGGCAAATATGATTATTAATAATTTATGAGGCAATCTATGGGGGAGGCATATCATCACCACTGTGATGGTGGTCCCATATAAGTTTAAAGATTTTTTTTATTCCTAGGAGTGGAAAAATGGGGTAGGTATTATTAATAGAGCTATTTAGACGACATTCTAGGCGTTACCTTGAACTAGTGATATTCTATTTTATAAATCCACTCAAACGAGTAAAACACTTTAATAAAAAGTAAAAACCGGCTGCAAAAACTAAAAAGAATAAAATAATTGAATCATAATCGTTTATAAAGACGGAGCTATAATTCTTAGACACACTGTGCCTTAGCACCGAATTTAGAAGCTATTTATGTGGATGTGGTCAAGGTTATATATGTAGTGACAGATATTTGTAAGACACGGATGTAACTTCTGTAAGTTCGATTAAAAATTAAAATTTAGTCTTGCTCTTGTCACATTTTTTACGTGGTAGAGCCATGCTATAACTATATTAATAGTATAGTTGTAACACGAATGAGTCGGCTCGACCGGGGATGAACCACGCTCTCACAGAATACCAGTGTAAAATAGCAGCTTAACACTGCTGTGTTTCGTATGGTGAGTGTAGAAAACAGGAGACCCTTTTTACTGGAAAAGAGGCATTCCATCTTAGTCTGCATTTTGATTCGCAAACGAGGATAGATGTAGATGTATATGGGCTGTGTGCTCGTTTGTCACCCTATCCTATAAAAAAAACTCCCTTTGAAGATGGAAAGTTGGAAAGCCCCATTTATCAGTTAAAAATGACATACGATTCTCAGTTCTCATCCACTGTTCGTTTACTCACGAATTTTCCTCTTATTACAAAAGTACGTTATTGAAACAACCAATACGTAGCCAATATGGTTGCTGGTTTCTGATGATGTTTTTGTTGTTAGCCTTTTGGCTTTTACATAGGCTTGGGCAAGAAATATAAATTTTATTATTAGATATTTTATTGATATACGCGTATTTTAAAATTTTGTACTAATGGATAAAACATGATGCAACAAAAGCAGATACAAATGCATTCATGATCCACGTGCGGTCGTCGTTTTTATTCGTCGTCCAACCGTCAGTAATCAAAATTTTGGGCTTATCATGCAAGAGATGACGATATATCGACTAGAGAGCATATTTATTAACAAATCGCTGCACCTTATATTATTACAAGTAATCTTAACATCTTGTTTTAGTTATTTGATCTTTTAGTGTATCGACATCTAGTAACAAGTTTAATAGCTAAACGCTCACCATACGAAACAGCAGCACCATGCAGCTTTTTTACGCTGTACGTATACTGTGAAAGTTTTATTTCTGCTGGCTATCTTTTCAAGGAGGATTTTATGATCCACCCTGTCAAAAGCTTTGGGAAAATCAGTGCACACGATGTCAATCTGTTTATTTGCATCTAGTCCTTCAAAGAGATCCGTTGTATAAATAAGTAGATTAGTAATCGTGGAACGACATTCAACGAATCAATCTTGTTGTTGTAAAATGGAGCTATGGAGACATGGGTAAATGGCTTTATGTACTAATATTTCGAAAAGCTTCGGCAGGGTAGGCAAAATAGGCCTATAATTTTCTACTTCTTTCTTGGATCCTTACGACCTTCCTTGGATTGGTCTTTCTCGGATTTATGTACAGGGACGATTCTGGCTGATTTCCAGATCTTAGGAAAGACTCCATCACGTAAACGTTTATTAAATAAATAGCATTTGGGTTCATCAATAGTATCAGTAGTCTGTCTCAAGAAATAGGCATTAATTTTATCAACTCCAGCACCTTTATTAACATCAAGCACTTTAATTGAGGTATGAACTTCTTCCTTTGAAATTTCTACACTACATATTAAGGCACCAGGCATCTGACGGTTATCTATATTAATATCTTTAATTTCAAAGTTGTCTGATACAAATGAAGGTTCGAATACTGATTGGAAAAATGTCGAGAAAAGACTACATACTTCAGAAGGTGAATTGGCAGTTACGTTTTGTAGTGCATTGTGTTGGGTATATTTGAATTGCTTTTACGATTGTTAATGTATGTCCAAAAAAATTTAATATTATTTTTTATACCGTATTCTACATGCTTAAGGTAAGCTTTATAACGCCGATCTGACATTTCTTTAAATTGTTTTCTGTCCAGGCTCGCTCTTTTTTCTTATATAAATTAATAACTGCGGAGTAAACCAATTTGGAAAAAGTGACGATTTAATAACTTTTGAGGGCACATGTCTTTTTTATAATGGCATATATCCTTTCATAGAAATTAGAAACTGCCTCTTCCACTTCTTTTTCCATGAATAGAAGATCCCAATTAGTATTTGCTAGTTCCTCATTAATTTTTGCATAGTCCGCGTATTTGTAACAATATTTAAGATAGTTTTTACTTTTTAAGCGATTGAATTCCCCAATAAAATATACAATTACTTGGAACGGAGGATGATATCCATCTAGTGGAATCAATGGAAATTGTACAGGAGAAGTTATGCTATTTACATTATTACTGATGCATAAGTCTAATATATTATTTGTTTTATTTTTTAACGAATTCAATTTATAACAATCAAGTGATGACATAAAGTTAATTAAGTATCTATGCGTGGGAGTTATATCAGAATTTATAATTGTTTGAGTGAAAATGTGTAATGGACTAGGCAAATTAAAATCACCTATTATATAAATGTCAGTATTTAAATCATGCACCGCGATGTATAAAACATCTAAATAAGCTCGGTATGTGTCGTAGTTTTGTTTAGGTGGGATATACACAGCGCAAATAATCAGTTTACTTGAGTTGGATCATCAACTGATCAACAAGAGGCGGGAGAGGTACGTCGGTGGCGGGCAGCGCGAGCGCAGTAGCACCATATGAGTAAATAAACGAAACAGAGGTAAAGCTTCATACAACCGCGTAATCGGTTGCACTACTACAAGCACGTGGGGCATGTATGCGTGACTACTGGCCGCTTGTTGCATACGCGGCGAGACTGGAAAAAACCGGTTACGCTGGCACAGTCAGTGGACAACAATCTCAGGGTCAGTGCGACGCACGTTATTTCTTTTGTTAATTGCAAGTTTGAATATTTTAATGTAAAAACGTGGTATTATTAATAATGGTTGTTTATTGTACTGTGTGTATGAGTATTACTAGAAAAAATAAGTAAGACTATCCCAAGGAGTACAATAGGTAAGTAAATATTTGATTATTACTTTTTCAAGTAAGTATCTCTATTTTATTGTATGATCACGACACGGTGTGACTTTACCTTTTTATTGTTATTACAAGCTTTTTCCAAACATTTGTAGGTATGTGGTTGAGTTGGTATGTAGTAGATTTATATGTATGTGTGTTAAGTTCACATATTGCAAGTAAGATTTGAATCACTTTCCGATGTCGGATTGAGTTGAAATTTTGTATACCGTAACTTTAGAGACAAGGCAATAGTATGACAGATATAACCTGCAGCCAGCATTGTCTTCTTACGAAGGAACTCTTTAACGGTTAGTAGCATGGACTCGAAACTTTATATTTAAACATAATTTTGCTTGCTAAATATGATCTTCACCATAAACTGCTGCTGCAAATAGGATAGTCTCTACACGAGGGAACTCCTCAATTGCGAACTCCTTGTCAATGTTGGCAACAACATACTTAAAAGTATTAAAGATTGTATATTTGATATGCCGTGTGAGTATTACCCGTTAGATTACTTGAAAAAACTTTATCTTAGTTTCAGAATTTACCAAACCATTAAAAGAAACAATAAACTATAAAAAAAATTATCATACTAAATAATAAAACTATTTAACAAATGTTTTGTTTAATCTGTCTTCACCTATTGTGACAACCCTACCAAAATAGGTAACAATTTTGCACGTTCTTAAGAAGCTTTATTTCTGTTCCGTTTATCTATATATATATATTACTCATGTGGTAGCACGAAGCGTTCGCGACGCGGTCACAAGCACGCCGCCTCCATGCCGCCGGCCACTGGCCGATCGATCATGATCCTTCCTAAACACCTTATACCTAGAATCAATGTATTCACTATCGGAGATGTCATTACACAACCAAGTTTCTGTTAAGATTATTATGTCGTAGGTACTGGAGATAACATTTGTGTAAAAAGTGTGTAGTTTTGTTTTAAGTCCTCTGCAATTTTTGGTAGTACAGTGTTAAATAGCTATTAGCCATTTTCAATGAATAATTCCTATAAAATTTGAGAGATATAATTTGGGTAATATACCATTATTGAGACTATTGCCAAGTAATTTTTACTAAAGTACTTAAGTGCTATGTTTCGTATCGTTTTCCAAAATTCCATCAAACATAAATTATTTTTCACTTGATAGTTACAACTCAAGTTAGAGCCGCACAAGTTATTATTATACATACAGTAATTTTTATGACAAACTTTATCATAACAGGTTAATGCACTATTTGGAACACCCAACTAAAATTATAATTATAATTTGCGATTCGCACAAACAAGAGACACGGGTTATATGATAATAGATTAAGGGGACTTATTTTTTTAACCGTGATACTGATATATATGTTTTTACACCATAAAACAAAAAATGCAAATTATTATTGACGTCACTATTTGATTTTATCAATGTCTTGTTCGTTACGTATTTCAAATATTGGTCATGAATCGGTTTGGTGAACAAGTACAGTTCCATGCTTAATCCAAGTGTATTTATAATTGTTTTTTCGCAGCGACACGGCATAAACGAAATAATGGTCTATTTTTTGGAGTCAGGTGCTCATTTCAATAGACGGTACACGGAGTGCCAGAGATTTAGAGTTGGTCAGATCTGACTCATCTTACTGCCCGCCGCGCCACAACTATATTGTCTCGCAATATTTTGGAGGATAATTTAACAATCACAATTTTGGGGTGTTGATTTTTCTTATCAAAATGCGGTACACGATGAGCGGAGAGAATGTCTGTGGCATTGATAGGATGTTTTATTATTACACCTATTTTCTCTAATAAGGTTATTAGATTTTCGTTACGGCGTTCCGGGAGATTAGCAATCTCGATATTATATTGCCATGCCTATTGCTCGAATGATTCAACTTTATTCTCTAAAGCGGCAATTTGGGAAATTACATTGCTACCCGCGACAACATTTTCTTCAATTAACTTCAATCGACTGTCAAAATTATCTTGTCTTTCACCTGAGTAGGTTATAGATTTTTCTATGTCATCCAGTCTAGTAGTTATATCTTTGAGTGAGTTGTTAATAGACGAGGTTAATTTACTCATTTCGTGCTCAAGTGTCGCGATAACAGCGTTTCTTATAGTTGCGGCGATGCTTGTGTCCAGCCGATTCTTCCAAACTGCAAGCTGTCCATTTATTTTTTTTGGCTCGACAACCTCCACTACGGAGCCCGCCATATCAGATTCGGGTTGTTTATGCTTACGTATTATAGAGTTATTAAGCGATGAGTTAGGTATATCGGGGTTGGATGCACATTTAAAAGTTACCGATGGCGGTGTACGTTGCATTACGGCCGCAAGATTTAATATAGATTGCCTTTTCAAGCACAGCACAGCAAGACACATAAAGGCGAACTCAGTCGCTAACTAGTTACGGTCGAAATTAGAGTGCACGTAATCACCAATCTAAACTTTTCGTATCTTTACATGTCTGCGCAAGATTTACTTTACACGGCGAATTATATAACAGGGATTAATTAATTAGGTACACAATGCTGTGTTAGTACCTACTTTAATGTATGGTAGTGAAAGTTGGGTGTGGCAGAAGAAGCATGAGAGTAGAATAAATGCTGTAGAAATGCAGTCATTAAGGAGTATGTTAGGGATGAAACTGAATGACAGAGTGAGAAATTGTTTAATAAGAGAAGAGTGTGGTTTACAAGATGATGTTGTGACCAGGATTAAGAAAGGAATGCTTCGGTGGTTTGGCCATGTAAAAAGAATGAATGAGGAAAGAGTGACAAAGCAAATTTATGTTGCAGAGGTGAACGGCATAGTCGGGAAGGGTCGCCCTAGGCGAAAGTTTATCGACCAAATTGGCGATATATTAAAAATGGGCCAAATCAGAAGTACCTTTAACCGACGAGCGTGTATGCGTAGGTATATGGATGTGGAGGAAGCGAGAGAGGTGTGTCAGGATCGTGCCAAATGGAAGTCCATAATCTCTGCCTACCCCTCTGGGTGACAGGCGTGAGTGTTTATGTTATGTTATGTTATGTACACTAATTACTTTAGAAGGAGCAAATAGAATAAAATAAAATTGAGTAGGCACTAAACCTTAGGGCATAGAGATTTAAAATATATATATATATATATATATATATATATACTATAGAGCGGGCATTGGGAAAATATAGCAAAACTACGCTATCATTTATTAAGACAACAGCATAGACAACATTTTAGCTATTCCCCAGTAGGTGACGCTTATAAATATAAGATCGTTTTAGGAATGTTACCCTTTCGATACCAAAGTATCGATAATGTTGTTGAAGGTTACTAAGTTCGAAATGCTTTAAAATATAATAATAGGGAATATAATGATTGTTTCATTGTATACATATATTTATCATGACTTCCATCATACGAAAAAATCACTTTAACTTTTTATGCCTCTTTAGTGACATGAAATAAAATATTTAATTTCCAATAACTAAGAATCAATTCAAACAGTAGTCACTTTGGTTGCCACCTTGGTGGCATCTTAGATGACGTCACTCGGTCCATTAGAAGCTATAATAATAGCATATGATTGGTCGATCGCCGTTGAAGGCACATCAAGAAACGCCAAATTCAATAAGGGAGCGCCTCTATATTTTTAAATTCGTTTCTTTTACAAAAATACACTTTAAATCTAAAATTTTTAAAATTGACGGCTCCGTGGCACCGTGGCTTAGCAATCAGTTGTTGCGCTGGGGGCCTCGGGTTCGAATCCCGCACGGAACAAGTATTTGTATGGCCTACAAATAATTGTTCCGGGTCTGGATGTTTGTCCTTGTGCAATTTATGTTTGTAAACTGCCTCCACGACCCTAGTGTGGGGGGGGGGGGGGTAACGTTTTTTTATAACAAAACAAAATAACAAAAAAATATTTAGAAAAACACTGAACTTAAAAGCCGTTTCACGATAAATCATTTTATAAATTTATATTCATACATTCATATTATAAATACGCTGGTATGTTATGTACCAATATTGTTCAAAGAGATTTATGCTCAACAACTTGAGACATTACTGACTCGGTGAAAGAAAGCATAGTGAAGAATACTGAATATTATAATCTGAAATCACGAACATGCACTAAGCAAGTGTTGTGATTAATGCTCGTTATTTCCCTGTATGTAAAGACTACTTTGCGCTACAGTAGGCTAATACAGGCTAGTATTATTATAAGAAATGATGTTATTCCAGTACTTTCAACGGTTTTATTTAGAAAAATCTTTAAATTGTTGTGAATCGAACTCATAACTAATACTCATAACAATTTGTATCATTTTCATTTATTTATTAAATTCTCACTGTGCACCATTGCGATATTAGGTACTAACGTACTAGAGAGGCCTTGCGGTACATCATACCTGGTACGGTGTACGGTTGGATACTCACTGATGAGTGAACACCCATCACGTTTGGACAAACCGTATCCACTTTTCACGCACTGCGCTATAAATTGACGGAAACCTAAAATTACCAGATACGTGCTTACACAAAAACCATAATTATACTGCCGGTTCATAGAACTTTGTAAGCAAATGATTTTTAATAACATGATATGTTCCAAAACAGTTTGTAAAGGAGAATGGGAGTTTTGGGCCTGAAGTTAACTAACTGGCTGGAAAAATTGGCCATATTTTTCTTAAGTAAAATACAAAAAAGTAGCTCTTTTTACAATCTAGATTTCGGAAAAATACTAAAACAAGAAATAAGTTAGTAAATCGATTGTAGTGTATTACTTATGGCAGTAAATTGATTACAATAAAGAATAGACTAGTGAAATTCTCGTTTCTGAACGTTATCTTTCAATAGAGGACTTTTCATTTTGAATCTTGACTTGACAGTTGAAACTTCAAAATATTTACTTAAAAGAAAAAGACAGATTTTCGATTCAATTTTGAAACGAGCGCAATATAATCTAATTATCGATTAAACTGAGTATTTTAATATCTATTTTCGATTCTTTTTCTGTGCTAACTAGGGAGATAAAAAAGTTGCGTACATATCTGCAAAATAATAATAAAAAATATAAAATATCAAAAATTCCAACAAGTAACAATTACAACAATAATTCAAGTAATCGATCTCAGATCAATATCCCTAATATTCACTTCACTTTGTTGTTGTTTTATCTTTCGTTAATCGTTTCACCATTTCATTTCATTACTAACCACAGTTTTTTTGGTGATTTTATACTGATCCTGCTTTTATATCTTTAAGTGATTATAGTGAAAAATAACCTATTACAGTGTAAGTAATAGATAATCTCACTTTTACTTATTCTACAATAACTCAGTTTCTAGATTGACAAATCTTGCCAGGTTTTCAGCTATTAATTGTTTATATATACGATTTCAAATGGTACTTTCATCTTGTTAACACTTGGGCCCAAGAATGTATGGAGACGTCTTCTTCTCCTTTTATATTATTTTGTCAATTTCATCAGCTGCACTACTTAAAGACACTACCCACATCAATAAAAATTGTTATTTTAAGTTTTTATCTTATTTTCTAACTCAGGCTTAACCTACAACTTCTTGCATCTAATATCTTTAACAGTACAAATTGTTTTTAATGTAACAAGCCTATAGCACTCTCCTATCACCGTAAGCCAGGATCTATAATGGTTTTGTCCTTGAATACCACCAGATAGCCCGGTATGTAAAAGAGAAGACTTGCTGTATTGCTGAACATCAACACAGCAAGTATCCTCAGCATGTTCATAAGCAACACAGAAAATCTCATCATCATGCCTAAAAAAATTTTCCCACACTTCCACATAAAGTAGGCTACTTAGCATAGTTGGTATATGCTATTCATTTTTGTTGGTATGGGTACAGTATCGTTGACTGTTTTACCTCCTTAAATATTGTAAATGATTAAATCGGCATCCTGTATATTATTTTTATCGATAACCCCAATCGATAAACGTCCTCAATCAGTAACTTTAAATAAATAGTGACGCTACTGGATAACAGAGGGCGCTTAGTACAATAAAAATAAATTTTCTAGAACAATCTACAAGAAATAATAAAATTTAAAGATTATTCGGTAAATGTACGTTATACTTACGATAATAAACCGAAAATACGTTCATTTTTTGCTCCATATCGTGACTTACAATATCTTAATGCACAACCAGGCATATTTTCTTTAAAAATATTTTTTAAATATATGAAACGAATGCATCTTGACTTTTTGAAGATGTCACTAAGACTAATTGACAAAAATCGGAGATATATCCTATAGGACATAAGTTACAGACGACAATTTTGCTATTGATGTCCGGTCTATTACTACTACTACTTAAATGTCTTTGCCTTAGGGCAAGGCTCCTGACACAGAATAAATAATAGTACTAACGTACAGAAGTTGCACTTTTTTGATGTTGACTGCTTGCCGACGTTTTAATAGCCTACATAGTTATTATTAATGAGATAAATCGCGCACGCAAGCTAAATAAAACTTTATCACTGCGCGCGAGGGTCCGTATTACTTTGCATATTTTCTCCTTACTACGTCACAACGGACTTTCCGTGGTTGCTAAGAGCTGTTAATAAAGAGTAAAAAATACATTGTGAAATGGTAAGTTACTTAGGTAAAGTACCTATGCTGACTATAATCGACCATATTATCTACTATGTGAGTTCTGTGATGCCCAACGCATGCAACTTGCAAGGCCATTCGTCGGGAAAATAAACCCGAAAAACGATTACTAACAGAAATATGATCGTAAACTACTTAGTTAAAAATCTTGTAAGCAAAGTTTTAATTTCAGTATTTTGTGCTATTACAACTTAAAATATTTTAATTACAAAGACGAGTATAGGTATGTAAGTAGGTACTTGGGTAGTGAAGTAAACTTCAACTAAGTTTTGTAATAAAGCACTTAGGTATTACTTCTGTAGTTGAATTATTACTTGATTATTCGCTATAAGTACCTATCTAACAAAAAAAATTAAATATTCATTATCCTTCGGTAACTCAGAAAATGATATATCTGAATCCTTTTAATTGCTCATTAAGCATCCATCCCCGCAACAATTATAGTAGGGACGACGTTTTGTCATTATAACTTATCTAATAGATAGGTAATATACATATATATTATTCTTAAATTATATTAAAACTTTTCAACAATTTATCCTACGATTAAATATACTAAACACTAAACAAAAACTATTTCGACGAGTATTTCAACAAGTATTTACAAAAAATTATTTACGTAAACAGCGTTAATAAAACTTAACATTCAATCGTATAGAGCGCGCTAGCCCCGACTACGATCTACCCCTGGGGCATACTCACGATTGTAGGTAATTATTTCACGCAGGTAGCAAGAGTGACAGAGGCCTGCTCCTGAGCTATCATGGAATAGCCACCTCAATTATTGTCAGTTAATATTTATTTATTTTTAATTATTTTGCACGCATTAAGCGAATTCCACTAATTAATTTAGTAGGTGCATACAGAACAAAATTAAATTGAGTACTATAATATTGCAATAAATCAATGAACATACAAAATTTAAATCAGAATTATTAAATTAAAAATAATAACGAATTAAACTAAAAAATGTCAAATATTATAGAGCAAAAGCAAACAGCTAAAAGTCAAGGCTCAAAAGATTACATAATATTATATTATAAACTAGTTTTTACCCGCGACTTTTCCGCGTTAAATTTAGAGGAGAATACCTGATCTTTAAAAGCAGTCTTTGGGCAAATAGTTATCCTATCGAAAAACCACTTTAAGCTCAATGTTTTTAGTATTATTTCGAAAATTTTGTGCGAGATGGGAAAATGTTTAAAACAAAAATTGACCTTCACGTACAAAAAGTATTATGATCTTATCATTTATGTAGCAATCATAGTTTTATTGTAAAGCAGTGTTGAAGTGTCATCAACACTTTAAGAAACTTTTTTACGTGGTAGAGCCATGCTGCAGCTATATTATGGTTGTAGCACGAATGGGTCCGCTCGACCGGGGAAGGACCACGCTCTCACAGAATACTAGCGTAAAATAGCAGCTTAACGCTGCTGTGTTTCGTATGGTGAGTGTAGAGAACCGGAGACCCTTTTACTGGAAACGAGGCATTCCATCTTAGTCCTCACGGGTGACAACGCATCTGCTTTTTGATTCGTAATCGAAGATAGATGTAGATGTCTATGTGCCACAGCAACCATTTACCATCAGGTGGACTGTGTGCTCGTTTGTCACCCTTGTCCTATAAAAAAAAATGTAAGAAAAAGTGTGAGGGCCTTTTTTGTAAATGTAAAATTACAAACCAAAAAAACAATTTTGTTCGAAACATACTTGCTCATTTATATCTTTTACAATTTATCTGATAATCACGAAGAATCATTTATATTAACAGTTTCTCGATTTTTGCATTTTTTTCGCATAGAACATGACATGGATTACTTCAGGCATTGCTCTCTGTCTGTTCGTGAAGTTTTATCACAATCGTTCAGCCATCATGAAGCTAATCTTCACCCCGACAGGCAGACAAAATATCAAAACTGGTTATTAATGTCTTAACAGCTTAATAGAAGACAGTTTTTCGATATTTAAATTTTATTTATGTAAATGTATGCGTATTAATATTTATAGATGTATAGATTATATGAAACTGAACAAGTATGAAACGTAGTATTGTTGCTGAATAATATAATTTAATTTATGACAAATTTACATAACATAATATACAATATTTTATTATATACAATATTAAAAACTATAATCATAAATGTGTTATACATGTGTTATACAATGCATAAGTGTATAACACATTATACACTTATGCATTATAATCCTGTCATGCTCAGATGCCTTGTCTTACAGCGGCCTTGTCTCCCTTGAGACAAGGCCTTGCATAACTTAACTCCTCCCTCTCCCTTGCAGTATCTGACAACTAGACGCTCGACCAGTCTGCACCCTTTCGTTGTCGATGTACCACGCGTTCGAACCAAACGGTTTGATCAATCATTAATCATGCGTACAGCAAATTATTGAAATAAATGATCAGAATTTGTCTTTCAATCCAATTACAACGTGGGTGTTTGTGGTTGAGAGAGTAGGCTTTTGTTAAACTAAGTCGGTGTGCTTCACCATCTTCAGCTGCATCACCACATACCATATCAAAATCCTACATAAAACACGTTACTTATGCAACGACCTTAAATTGGTAGGCACCCCAAAAAATAATAGGCCAGGACCCCAGAAATTCGCGGTCCACCCCTGTGTAGGATAATAATAAAGCACTGGCTTAGAATTGTTTAAAAATCTATGTATAAGTACAGCGGATTTGGTGGGTAACAGCTAGCCTAATGTAAATAAGAAATAGTTACGCCATCTGTCGGGAGTCAAAAGATATTCCGTGACAATACAAAAAGAAAGTACTCCGTCACCCACAGGATGAGACGAGAGCGAGGCGATGGTTGGAGAGTCTGATTCTATTAACAAGTCGATCAACTCCACGGACAGCGTATAAAGGGGCAATTTGCTGGCAAATTAATTTATCTCGCACTCGCACTTTGTAGAGGCAAAGCTACTGAACAACGCCTGCATGGAACATCCGTTAACGAAGTTTTTTTTTTATTAATTGAAAACCTAAGAATTGTGATCTCAATGACATTTTTAATACGGTTTTCGCCAATTATACCAATAAATCTTGTACATACACAACTAAATTGAGTACACTATCACAATACATCATTATTAATTACAAAATTTTTCTAAATCTGATCAAATAAGATAAATGCAGCTAAAAGCCAAGTCTCAAAATTATAACAAACATTCAAGTTCTCATCTCACAGTACCGCAAGCATCCCGACAAATCGTCATATTCATTTTCTAACAGATCGTACTGTGATGCAAAGTCCAAGAGTGCATCGAGCGCTCGAACTAAGAATCTCGAAACATTTTACAGAATGAAATTTCATTTTATTGCCCACACCATTGAAACATGAAAGTAAAGTTGGGACATTAGGTAGTCCTCCTCTTTTTTATTCTCAAGGTAAAGTTTCACGTCATGAGCGTAGACTTTGATCGAGTTTAGTGACCATAGAAAGATCTTTTACTATCGAAAAAAGAAGAGGACCAAGTATTCATCCTTGAGTAACTCCGGAACGTGTATCATAGGGGGCGACACTACACTGAGATGCTGCCTAAGACATATACTGTTAGTGAAGGTAATTAGCAACGAAATTGAGTAGGTTTGGTGTCATACAAACAAATACCCTGGGTATTGCCTTCTCTAGTCTCTAGATATATATCGTTGCTAACCCTGTCAAAAGCCTGCCGGAAATCAAAGTACAGTACGTATTTAAAAATATGTTCGTTAAGACAGAATAGAATAGAATAGAATAATTTTTATTCAATATAGATTATAGTACATAATACCTATTGAAATTCATTATTTACTTTTACCACTGGTTCCCAAAAAAAAAAACTCCTGGGAAGAACCAGCAAGAAACCCAGCGGTAGGCATGCAAAATTTTAAGGGTGTAGGTCTAATAAATTTCTAAGTGGCTCGATATGTTTTGTGTTTTGTTATAAAAATAGATAAGAGAAGAAAGTAATCCAATAATCCCATTTCTATCTGTGGGTGTCAAGAAAGGTGACTATGGGTAGTTCCAGAAAAATCTTATGGCTTTCCTAATGTATCGACATTAGGAAAGCCATAAGATTTTTCCTTCTTGTTAACACCAATAAAATAAAATACCCATACCAACCGAAGAAGGCGTTAACGGCAGCAAAAGCGCAAACATCTGGTATTGGGATTGTCAATTCATCTGAGAAGCGCGACATTTAGGCAAATCCTCCCTACAATGGTAAGGACCCATGGCCAGCAGTGGACTTTTAAAATATACACTACCAGTGCGTTTCTCTTTTCTTTTTCAAACTTGGCTGACACACGACAAGTTCTTTCAATGTAAATTTTTATATTCCCAAACCGATTGGGTCTTCTGTTCACTGTAAGAACCAATATTAAAATATATTGTTATATGATTTAAAGGTATTTCACGAATAAAATAAACATTTTGTAATAATAACGTTTACAGATCAATAAAGGTGCTATATCGAGTCGATCGATGAAGGCGCTATTTAACTAGACCTGTTTAAAAATACAAAAATGTTTGTATCAACAAAAATAGAAAAATAGCAACCTTTTTAAAAATTAATGAAGAATTAATATACTGTACCTCTACAGAGCTGGTAGATCCCGGCAGCGATGATGATGAAGAGCGCCAGCAGCTTGGCGTACGTGAACCAGTCCTGCACCCGCGTGGCGGCGCGCACCGACCAGCAGTTCACGAACGTCAGCAACACTGTAAGTTACGAACTGCATTACGCAACTCCATGTGAATACTTTTTCCGTTATGTGATGACAGAAACACTCTGACTGTATCTTCGGATCATCATTCATCATTACAGCCCTTCACAAGTCCACTGCTGAACATAGGCCTCCCCCAAAGAATGCCACAAAGCACGGTCCTGAGCCACCTGCATCCATCGACTTCCTGCATATCTTACCAGGTCGTCACTCCATCTAGTGGGGGGACGCCCTACACTTCGCCTGCCGGTACGAGGCTGCCACTCGAGAACCTTTCTTCCCCATCGGTTGTCGGTTCTTCGAGCTATATGGCCGGCCCATTGCCACTTCAGCTTACTAATCCGTTGGGCTATGTCGGTCACTCTAGTTCTACTGCGGATATCCTCATTTCTGAGTTTATCACGCAGAGAAACTCCGAGCATAGCCCTCTCCATAGCTCGCTGAGCGACCTTGAGCTTTCTCATCCGGCCAGCAGTGAAGGACCACGTCTCAGTTCCGTATGTCATCACTGGCAACACGCACTGGGTGTACGGTCTCGTTTTCAAGTTTTGAGGTATACCTGACGAGAAGATGTTCCGTAATTTCCCGAACGCTGCCCAACCGAGTTGAATCCGTCGATTGACCTCTCGGTCGAAGTTGGACTTACCTAGTCGGACTATTTGTCCCAGGTAAACATACTCGTCAACAACTTCGAGCTTAGTGTTCCCAACAACTACCGGCATAGGTGTGACATGGACATTAAACATGATCTTTGTTTTGTCCATGTTCATCTTAAGACCTATCTGTTGGGAAACACTATTGAGGTCATTGAGCATAGTGCTTAGGTCCTCCAGCGATTCTGCCATAAGGACTATATCGTCGGCAAATCGAAGGTGAGTGATGTACTCGCCATTGATGTTGATACCGTATCCTTTCCAGTCCAGAAGCTTGAAAACATCTTCCAATGCAGCGGTAAAGAGTTTCGGGGATATGACGTCACCCTGTCTTACACCTCTCTGCAATTGGATAGGTTTCGTACTCTGGTTCTGTACTCGGATAGCCATCGTAGCCCTACTGTACAAGCACTTCAACACTTCGATATACCGACAGTCAACTTGGCATCGCTGAAGGGACTGCAGCACCGCCCAAATTTCGACGGAATCAAAGGCTTTCTCATAGTCCACATACGCCAGACATAGTGGCAAATTGTACTCTTCGGACTTCTGTACAATTTGCCGAAGGATATGTATGTGGTCTATGGTGCTAAAGCCTTTTCGGAAACCGGCTTGTTCGGGAGGCTGGAAGTCGTCAAGTCTGCGCGCGAGACGATTCGTATTGACTCTCGAAAACAGCACGTAGACGCGGCTCAGAAGGGAAATCGGTCTGTAGTTCTTCAAGAGAGCGTTGTCGCCTTTCTTGAAGAACAAGACCACCGCACTTCTGCTCCACGCCTCCGGTGTAATGCCACCATGGAGGACGGAATTAAAGAGCTTCTGAAGGACTTCAAGTACCGGTTTTCCACCCGCTTTCAGAAGCTCCGCAGTAATTCCATCCTCGCCTGGGGCCTTGCCGTTTTTAAGGTGCTGGAGAGCCATTCTAATCTCGCTCAGACTGACGTCCGAGATATCATCGGAATAATGTCGGATAAGACTCGCTCTTGGATCGTTACTCACACTTGCGTGCGGCTCCAACGATGACGTGTACAGCTGCCCATAGAACCTCTCAATCTCACTCAAAATCTCAGGTGTCCCGGAAACGATGCTGCCACACTCTGTCTTCAGCTTTGACAGTTGGCGCTTTCTGGCAGACAGATCTCTGGCAAAGACTTTGGAGCCTTGGTTTCGCTCGATCGCTTCTTCAATACGAGCTGTATTGAAGTTGCGTAAGTCCCGCCGCATGCATTTGGAGATCTATCTGTTCAGTTGCCTGTATGCTGTTAAATCTGTTGAAGAATGTAGCTTCATCTCCCGTGTAACAGCCATGAGATTAAGAGTGTGATCGGAGAGTTTTTGTGTTCTTCTGCGGCGGGTCTTGCAGAACTTAGCTCCGACCGCATGGACAGTTTCCACGAGCTTGTCATTCAAATC
Organism: Parnassius mnemosyne; assembly: GCA_963668995.1. Classification (NCBI taxonomy): domain Eukaryota; kingdom Metazoa; phylum Arthropoda; class Insecta; order Lepidoptera; family Papilionidae; genus Parnassius; species Parnassius mnemosyne. Next base: position 29,395,242 of record CAVLGL010000090.1, read on the forward strand.
GTCCACTTCATTGCAGTCTTCTAGGCACTGAAAACGGTTTTGTAACTCGAGCTGAAAGGTTTCGGGACTTTGGATTAGAGCACGAGGGGGACGGAGCGTTGACTTCATTAGACGAGACCTCTCCAACTTAACGTTTAGATTCAGTGTGCCTCTAACCATTCGGTGATCGCTGCCGGTTTTCACCCTCGCGATCACTGAGACATCACTGAACAGTTGTCGTCTGGTCGTCATAATGAAGTCAATCTCATTTTTTTGTCGAACCGTCGGGGCTCGACCAGGTCCACTTCCTGTGGGGCCGCTTCTGGAAGAAAGAGTTCATCATAAAGAGTCCCTCTTTCTCCATGAAGTCAGCCAACTGCTGGCCCCTTGGGTTCCGTTGCCCTATTCCAAATTTCCCTACTTTCAGCTCACCGTTCTCTCTTGTGCCTAGTTTTGCATTGAAGTCTCCCATTAACACCGTATATTGAGTTTTGGAGGAATGCATGGCTCTAGATATATCCTCATACATTTCCTCCACCTCCTGATCGGGGTGTGCCGAGGTTGGTGCGTAAACCTGTATGACCTTCAGCGAATACCGTTTGGTGATTCTGAGTATAAGGTACGCAACCCTCGTCGACACACTCTCAATCTTTACAACGTTGTTAACGAGAGACTTGTGGACGATAAATCCGACACCTCCTTGGGACAGATGGTCGCCCTCCCGGTAATAGAGCAAGTTGCCGGATTCGAGGATTACCGTGTCCTCCCCCTCTCTTCGGACTTCGGATAATCCTATAATATGCCAGCGTAACTTGTCTATCTCTTCTTCCAGCTCCACAATCTTCTCGTCAGTCCTCAGGGTGCGTGCGTTGTATGTTGCCAGGTCGAGTCGTCGTAGGTGGCAACCGAACCTCCACCGGAGATTCTTAGCACCCCCTGCCCCGCCGTTACCATGGTCGCCACCGTAGCCAGGAATAGCGGGGCCGCCGGGGACTGGGGGCCGTTTATTATTGTCATTGCTCATGGGGGGTATATTGCCATAGTTGCCACGCTTGGCGAGCGGGTTGGTAACCGCAGCTTTTTTATTGTTATTCTGGCTATTATCAGGAAGATGCTGCTGCCCATCTCCTGCCTGTTTCCCTTTGTCGCCTTTTACGACACCCACGGGAAGATATGGGGTAGTGGATATTCTTAACCGCCACTACACGGCATCTTCGGATACCAAAAATATAATTTGTTATCAAAAAAATTGCAATGATCTATTATTATCTTTTACTCTATTAATGTGGCGTTATTTAGATCTGAGATAATCAAAGACCTGTTCGAATTTGTCAAGCCGTTCAGGCCATAAGCTACGTCGAAACGCACAAACATTCACCCGGAAAACATAAGAGTTCTTCTGAGGCATTTGAGGGAGTCCTGAAATGTCTTAACAATTAGGAATTGACTTGAGAATTAGTGAGTGGTGGCACCGTAAAGAGAACCCATCACCACATTCTTCCCATGAGTGTTGTAGGAGGCAAATATATATATATATATATATATATATATATATTTAGATATAATATATGTACTACGCACTAGATTTCGCATTCCGAACTTTATGTTCAACTGAACTGTGTACTGCAATCCGTACACTAAACTAAATATTGCGTAAATTGAAGATTTGTGAATTCCATAAGATAATTATTATTACATTTTATTTAGAAATATATTTGTTTAGATTAAAATAAGAGTATTTTATATTAAATAATTATATTTATTTTATATTAATATCTTATGTTATATTAAATTAAAGTCTCCGCGCATGCGCGACTACTACTATCTCCCGCGCATGCGCGAAAACAGAGTAGCGCACAATTTTTTTTGGAATAGTTTCTCTAGTACGTAGTACCATATAACTCAATGGAGGCATAATGATTTCTTATATTTACGCGAACACTACACATTTTTAAATAAAACAACTCAGTCCCCCGTGACCACGGGTGCTGGAAAGCACCCGAAACGTCGGGAATATAAAAATAAAAATAAGTTAATATACGCGATAGAATCCGTAAAATTAGTTTTTTTTATCAATGGAGGCAACTATAAAAAATGCCAGAAAATTCTCGTGGCTTTCGGTAAATAGCGTTATAACTTATAACCAACCCATAGACTTGAAATAATCTAACCAACCCGTTTCTACCCACCCCTCTCGTCACAATTATACCTAAAAAAATAGCAAAAAATAGAAAATTGTTTTCGAAACTGACTTAGTTTAAATAGAACTAATATCCCGTGTGATACTCTCTACATTAATGTATGGTAATGAGTTGGGTGGGGTAGAAGTAGAACGGGAGTAGAATCAATGCTGTGGAAATGCAGTAAGGAGTATGATAAAAGAAAAGTGTGATTTGCAAGATATTGTGACCAGGAAGAAAGGAATGCTTCGATGGTTTGATCATGTAGAAAGAATGATTGAGGAAAGATGACAAAGTGAATTTATGTTGCAGATATGAGTGGCAGAGTCGGCAGGAACGCCCTAGAGCCCTAGACGAACCTTTATTGGAAATGAGCCAAATTAAGTTTATCCTTAACCCTTAACCAACGGGCATGTATACGTAGCTATATGGACACATGAAGGAGGCGGGAGAAGTCTGTAGTCTGCCCTCTAGGTGACAGACGGGAAATATTTAAATCTATACAAATAAATAAAAATGAAGTGTCTGTTTGTAATGTCAAAATATCAGCTTTTTACTACATGCATATGAAAGTATATAATTATGGTACTTATAACAAAAATACAATTTTAATTTTTTTTGTCTGTCTGTTTGTTTTGACGGGATTTTCACTGGCAAATAGCTGATGTTTTATGGAGTAACTTAGGCTACTTTTATTTTAAAAAAAGAATAAAGGTTTCGCGCAAAAGTTTAAAATCCTAAATTACAGGGCGAGGCGAAGTCGCGGGGAACACCTAGTCGTTATATATGAAAAAATCATTTGTGTACTACTTGGATGTTCACTTTATTTTGTCTGTCTTAACGGCAATATAGACATAATATACTTTATTTCTGCACATATGTATATAGCATTTTTATATTTTTACTTGAATTACGTAAGTTTTTTCTCCTTTGATAATAAATTCAAAGAAAACGTCCGATAATTGTTAACCAATAGATATGTACCCACACATTTCCACTTTTTGCGACCCTGTTTATCCAAAGGTTGTCTGGAAGAAATCACTTTTAGCGATGAGACCGCTCTTTGTGTCATTGAAAAATATTTTTTTCTTTCGTTCTTATTTTTGTTTAGTGTATAAATAAAAAAAAATCTATCTAGAAGAGCCGTAGTAGCTCAGACGATTAGCGCTCTCTGTAAATTTCACAGTACGCGAGCATCCCGGGTTCGATCCCCGCCGGCACCAATGAAATTGTTAATTGCAATGTTCAGTGCTGACTTACCACGCTGTTCGGCGGTGGAGAAAAACATCGTGAGAAAACCTGCATGTCTAAGAAATAAGAAAAATAAATATTTCGAAGACATGCGAAGTTCGTCAACACGTAATGGAGAAACGCGGCGGGCACTTCCTAGCCCTAAAACTCTCTCAGAAATAAGAGAAGGCCTGTGCCCAGTAGTGGGACATATATAGGCTGTGAATTTAACTTTTTATCTATATCTATGCATAAAAATAAAGTTAGTGTCTGTCTGTAATATCATATATCTGTATAACTGCCTTCTTTAAGCTATGAGGGTTATTGGCATGCAATTACGACATGAATGACAATTTTTGAAATTATTGTCTGTCTATCTGTCTGTCTGTCCAGGCTAATTTTCGAAATGGCTGAACCGATTGCGATGAAACTTCACAAACAGATAGAAAGCAATGTCTGCAGGCAATAAATGCCTCGGCTACATTTTATCCGAAAATCTTGGCGATTTTTGTAAAATAAAATGTTGCTAAAATAAATGGCCGTTAATGACTATCTAAGATCTAAATGATGACATAAATGACTACCCAAGCGAAGCCGGGGCGGGTCGCTAGTATTTAATATAATATAACTTACGTATACAACATGCTGCTAGCAATCTCGTAGCGTCTTCAGGCGGATCGCATTCAGGAAATATGGGCTTCAGAACGTACACGCTGAATGTTAATGCAACGATTGCCTGTGAGTTAGAAATAATTTTGTTATTTATGCTTTTTTGATATAAGTAGCAAATGTTTAAATCTTCAAACTAAGACATATTTTAAGTGTGTTCACGCCGGGCCCAAACTTGTATGCATGCTTATGCATCTCTTTTCTGCTCCGATTTGAATGGAAGCACTAGAATTTCGAGCTCGAAGAGCTCTAGTGGTTCCATCCGTCCATTCCATCCATTCGTGAAGGAATATTTGTCGAGTGTTTTGAGATCGAAGATTAGTATTTTTTTTAATATTGAACGAATGTTAATGCTACTAAATTCTATTTCAAAATGTTTGGCGGCTGAAATGGGTAGAGAGTGGTAGGTACCAAACCGACTCTAAGCAGTCTTTTACTAATATAGCTGCAGCAGGGCTCTACCACGTATAAAATTATGTGTTTTAAGACAGAAAACGAGTCCTACCACTTACCGTTACCGTTCCAGTCTATGATAGTCCACTGCTGAACATAGGCCTCCCTCATAGAGTGTCTCATAGGAAGGATATCTGCCATAGTTCACCTCTCAGTGGGTCATGTACTCCTGGTATATTATCTTCTATACATCCATCTAATACATCCCATTAAAGTCCCCTGCTGAACATAGGCTTCTCCCACAGATTGCCTCATATGGGGGACATTTACCAAGCTTAGTAACGGGTTATTAGGAAGACGCCGCTGCCCATTTCCTGATTTGTATCCCTCTGTCACCTCTTACGACACCCACGGGATGATATGGGGTAGTGTATACTCTTACAACGCCACTACACGGTTACTACCTAGTCTGTTACTTTTAGTAAACAATTAGTAAAATTAAAAAAAAATCTATCGGTTCACCTAGCAAAAAATTCTGAGGTACAACACATTTAAAAAATACAGCCAAATTGAGTACCTCCTCCTTTTTTTGAAGTTGGTTAAAAGACTTTATATTATGTAAAATAATAAACAATTGTAGTGACAGACAATACGCTAGTTTTATTTTCACATCCAGTAAAGACAAATTGTATATTGCGTCGTTCAACAGTCAATAAAGTCTTTTATCCAATAAAATACCTAATAGGGTTTTATCTGTATCAAGGTTTTATCTGTAATTTAAGCAATGAAGGAAATCACATTTTGTCACTGGCGATATTACTTCTAAAGCTACAATATAGCTTTTATCAAGCACTGTAAATCTTACGTCTCACTGTATATTATGCTACAGTATAAAATATATAGTTTTCATGTTTGGTTTTGTAATTATTTCGATATGAGGAAACTCAAGGTCGCTCAGTGACCTATGAGACAAGTTTTTTTTTAATAGAATAAGGGTGAAAAACGAGCACACAGTCGACCTGATGGTAAGCGGATACTGTGGTCAATAGACATCTACATTTAGGTATCCTCGATTTTTTATATAATACCAGCTGCTACACGGCGCTAGCTGCCTCAGAAAAATAAATTGTGGAAACATCGTTTTAAATTTGGAAGTGTCATAAATTAATGACACACTTTCAGATAAATATCTCGGTACGACATGCGCACCACCTACTGAATATAAATTAATTGTACTATGCCTATAACCTTCGCGCAAATGCAAGCAATAAGTTGACAGAGTTTTACCGCACTCTGATGAACGGTATGGTAGCGCATAAAACACGAACAAATAAAAATTTATTTTTATATATTAAACTTTTTTAATAATAAATAAATGCTTTTTGATTTTTGTAAATCAAAATGCAGATGCGTTGTCACCCGTGACGACTAAGATGGAATGGCTCGTTTCCAGTAAAAAGGGTGTCCGTTGCTCTACACTCCCCATACGAAACACCTAAGCTGGTATTCTATGAGAGCGCGGTCGTACCCGGGTCGAGCCGTTCGTGCTACTACCATAACATAGCTGCAGCGTGGCACTACCACGTATTAAACGTTTCTGGGAGTGATAGTAATCGTAATGAAGATATCCGCAGTAGTACCGGAGTAACCGACATAACCCTACAGATTAGTAACCTGAAGTGGCAATGCAAAGGCCGGATATGTAGTTCGAAGCACCGACAACTTATGGGGAAAAAAGTTTCTCGAGGTGCAGTCTCGTAGCGGTAAAACAAATGGTAGACTTTAGCAGGGGACTTGTAGAGCGCTGTAATGGGTGCATGGATTGCAACACTTAGTTTTTATACCTTTATGTTGTGTAAGTTAGTATGTTTGTTATTCTGACGATCCAAAAATTAATAAATATTCTTTTCCTACATATACTGGCTTTCCGATCTGGCTATGTATCTGATAGGTTTTTAGCAGAGTTTTTTTTTCTTTAGTATTAACGTTTTCGAATAAAAATATATTTTACATAATGTCTTGCGTTAGCTGCCTGCGTCACGCATCTACATGAATCCATTTGAAATAATAAATAGTAAGAACCTGTTACTGGTGTACCGGTATTACCAGGTAGCGAATAATGGCGGCATCCTTGAGGAAGAAAATATTGAGAAAGAATATATATTAAGTAATAATAAAACCAATTTCACGTGGTACGCCATGCTGCAGCTATAGTAGTATAGTTGTAGCACGAATGGGTCAGCTCGACCAGGGAAGGACCACGCTCTCACAGAATACCAGCGTAAAATAGCAGCTTAACGCTGCTGTGTTTCGTATGGTGAGTGTAGAGAACCGGAGACCCCGTTTTAATGAAAAAAAAGGCATTCCATCTTAATCCTCACGGGTGACGATGACGACGCATCTGCATTTTGATTCTTTATTGAGGATAAATTCAATACTACGTAGTAACGTAGTATTGATTTTTTATTTCTTTTTAATGCAAAATATAGAAATCCAACTGTAGTCCAAACACAACTGGATTTTATGTGGACACACCTTGGAGTAGCTTTGTCACTCTACCTAAACCTACTTTAAAAAAAAGAAAGAGGTGTTCATTTCGGATTTGAGGGAACATTTTGTTAAGTCTACTGTTTACTGTTGAACATAGGCCTCTCCCAGATTTGGCTATAGTTGCCACACTTGGCAGGTGATTGGACACCAGCAGTTTCTCCCCCACAGTAAAAGGAATTATCGTTTAGCATACATCATTTTTGATGTATGATAAACGATAATTCCTTATCATGAAGTTCGATTTTAATAACTATTTTTACGTTGTACCTGAGGTATGGTCTCATATATAAAGTCAGTCAAGAGCCGATGATGAGATCCATGAGAAAATCATCGAACTCTTCAATTTGTAAAGGCACCTGCAACTTATGTTCAATTATATAAATAATGATATACCGTTATTGCAGTTTATGGAAATACCAGTAAATAAGGCTTCTACTTTTATTTGAAATTATCCCAAATTGAATGTGATTTATGGGCAACAACGTTTTTGCCTACCGATCGACCCTTACAAATGTGTGCGTTCGTAGTAAAATCACATAAAATAGTGCATTACCACGCATTTTGAATTTAAAAGTTAAAAACGACAGAATGTATGAGGTTTTTTTTTTAATTTTTTTCATCATTTTTCTATACTTATTACTTATTCTGAACCTTCTGTACAAATTTTGTTTATTGCAAAATATCCTGTATAACACAATGAGAAGCCTATAGCCAATAAATACAAATCTTATTTTTCCATAATCCAATTTTTTTTGCGCCACGGAGGCGTCATTACTGTGTTAGTAGCAGTTATAAAAATTACAGTTATTAAATACTCGTGGTAGGGCCACGCTGCAGCTATATTATGGTTGTAGCACTAATGGGTAAGCTCGACCGGAGAAGGTCCACGCTCTCACAGAATACCAGCGTAAAATAGCAGCTTAATGGCTTTCGTTTGGCGAGTGTAGGTAACCGTAGACCCTTTTTACTGGAAACGAGGCATTCCATCTTCTTATTCTTCAATAATCGAGGATAAATGTAGATCTTTACGGGCCTCAGCACCACTTACCATCCACGACCTACCACATAAAAAACCTTACCGCGACAGTTTCCTTGACTTGAATCTAAGGTACTCACCTGGGAGCACGGTCGAACTATCATGCACTCGATCCAGAGTCGGATGAATGCGGCAAAGGGCCCAAAGGTCTCCATGATGTAAGCGTAGTCTGCTCCACTCAGCCGGATCATTGTTCCCAACTCAGCGTAACAGTAGGCGCCGATCTGTTAAAATATCGTCCATTACTTATGTTATCGCTGGAAATGCGTGCAACATAACAAATAGGATTCACTAATAACAATAGTAACTTAAAAATCTGAAAAACGGATGACCCTGCAGGCTATCCCTGAAACTTTCCGCTTATAAAATAAATCTTTGAAGCGGTTAGACCGATTGACTTGAAAATCTAATCAGCTCGAAGTGTCAATGAACACTTTGGAATGCCGTGTCGCTCATCTCGATCGTTTCGTTCTAAAGAAATCGTACGACAAAATTTTATTTACACACACAGACACACACACACACACACACACACACACACACACACACACACACACACACACACGCACACACACACACACACACGCACGAGCGCATTCAAGCACGCACACACAGACGCACGGACTCACGCACGGCTTCCTAGGACCTCAAAACGTAGGGATCTGAAGAAAACTCGCATTCTCAAAATTGGACCGAAACGTATAACTTCCTACTTTTGATAATTATTAATTTTCAAAGCGGGAAGTTAAAAAAGCAAATACCTAGTGACAAAAATGCAGTCACTGGGGTGATAGCCCCGTCGCTGTGATATATTATAGGAGAATCTGCTATTTCATTTCGTCCTGTAGTCCTATTAGGGGAGGCCTATGTACAGTAATGAACCTTGATAGTTGCAATGATGATGATGATGATCACTAAATAGTGATGGTGATAGATGATAAATAAACTTATTTAATTTGGGGTAAGTTGCCGGCCAAAAGGCTTTTGAAGAAACTGTCATTACATGAACTTCGTATATTATAGAAGGACCGTAACGGAGAAGTCTGGTGGCAAGAGCTATCTACGTGGTAGAGCCATGCTGCAGCTATATTATGGTTGTAGCACGAATGGGTCGGCTCGAACGGGGAAGGACCACGCTCTCACAGAAAACCAGCGTAAAATAGCAGCTTAACGCTGCTGTGTTTCGTGTGGTGAGTGTAGAGAACCGGAGACCCTTTTTACTGGCAAAGAGGCATTCCATATTAGTCCTCACGGGTGACAACGCATCTACATCTTGAGTCTTTATTGAGGATAGATGTAGATGTCTATGGGTCACAGTAACCACTTACCATCAGGTGGACTGTGTGCTCGTTTGTCACCCGATCCTATAAAAAAAAAAAAGAGCGCTGGTTCTTTTCTCGCCCAAAGTCTAAGGATAGTCAGTTCACCATAGAAACGCAGCCAGCGTACTTTGCACTAAACCGCGGGAAATAGAACTATAATAATATATCTATTTATTATAATAATATAAGTTTTGATTTATACAAATTAATACAAATATTTAATTTATAAATTCAAATATATACAATATTTATTAGCATGATAAAAAAAAATTAGTATAACCAGTATTTAGTTTTTTTGCATGCTTTAACCGCAAAGCGCGTAGGTATAATATGTTCTACTAGCGCCTAAAATCAAGGTTCCAACGTTTTGTCGCATGAAATCGTATCTAGCAATCATATTATACATATAAATGATATAAAAAGCACATTGTCAGAAAGATAAATGATTGTTGAACTCATTAATTTTTTTTAAATCGATTAATTGCTATTTTTACATAAAAAGGGGGTTTTAGTGTCTTATGGTGTAGATTAATTAAATCCGCATGGAGTGGTAAATACGATAACTTTTGAAAATAGCAATTGTTTAACTCAATCTATTTTTTAATCTCTTCATCTATCATGTGGGAAGCCATGGAATGTAAATGGCAGTTTCATTTTCTTTTGTTTAGTTATAATTAATTTTTTTCGGCGTAGAATTCCAGAAATATTCTGTGTTTTATCAACCTTGTAATAATTTATTTTACTAAATAGACTGCCTCACTCACTCTCGCTCACTTCGTCGTCAACCGGCGTTCGCCGTTGTGAATGGATACTGTATCGGTTATTTGCAGCGGCTCAAAAAGATCGCTGTACAAATACAAAATGTTCGAAAAACCAAATTTTATACATACTTGATTATTATAATAATCAGAGATTTTTATTACAATATTTTAAAAGCACAGAATAAATAATAGTACTACGTACTAAAAGTAAGTACGATGTATGTATATTTAAGTATATTTATACTTAAATACGTCTTGGATTTCATGGAGTGACCTGCATGATGATATGATGATCATATGAGCATTATGAGTCGTGCACTTTGGATTTTCCAAACTTTTTTGTTAATTGAAGTTTGGCATAAAATTATTGCAAAATTGGAAGTATAATAATAAGGTAATTAGTAAAAACTTGTGTGTATTTAAACTACTTTAAAAAATTACACATAAAAAATTACGTATAGTTATGTGTAATTTTTTTAATGCGCTTAGGGCATGCATAATTGGATATATCAATAGTTTTTTTTATTATCTATACAAATAAATATAATTAAAGTGTCCGTTTGTAATGTCAAAATAACAGCATTTTACTAAATACCTAGGAAAATATATATGGTACTTACAACAAAAAAAACTGGTGTCTATAGGTAAGTATCAATTTTACTCATTATATCCATTTTCTCGTTTGTCAGCTTCATTCCATTAAAAATCTCTACATTAAGACGTGGAGGGAAAACCCTTTTTGTACCGCTTTTGAAGCATATTTAACTCACGAAGAAGTGTGTGATTTGGCAAGGTTAAAGTTTATTTGGAGAAGGAGTACAAAAAGCTAAAATTTATACATAATATGTGTATTACAAAAATATCTACATAGTATAAAACAAAGTCGCTTCCCGCAGTCTGTACGCTTACATCTTTAAAACTACGCAACGGATTTTCATGTGGTTTTCGTCAATAGACAAAAAAAAATATTAATAAGTTCCACAATCATTTATCTTTCTGACAATGTGCTTTTTATATCACTTATATGTACAATATGATTGCTAGATACGAGTTTATGCGACAAAACATTGGAATCTTAATTTCTAGGCCCTAGTAGAACATAGCGATGCGCTTAGCGCTTACGGCATGCAATAATTTCAGAGAAAGGTTTATATGTATAATACATGCATATTATATATTATATCATTCTTCTGACCGTGTCTATGTGACTGAACTCCTCCTCCAGCTGTTTGGACCGATTTTGATGAAATTTTGTGTGTTAACTAGAAAATTGTTTAGATTCACAATTGGACCCGACAAGTGGCATTGTCGATATCCAGAAATCAACAGTGCGAAGCCGGGGCGGATCGTTAGTATTATATAATATATAATATTCACGTAAATATAAAAAATCAGTATTAAATTCAATTAAGGTGAAAGCTCCAGGGTGGCCCGAGAAATTCAAATTTTCTTACGTTTTTTGGAATTAGCAGGTTAAGATCAGGTTGTATGTTTAACAAAATATGATTTGCGACCGTAACGAGTATGTGTTTACAGAACCATTATCATTAAAATCACCAATACAACCCTCTTAGTTCATATAATCCTTTTGAATGAGTTTTTCTGGAAATAGCCATACATTGGGATTATACGAACCTAGAGAGTTGTATTGATAATTATAATGATTATAATTATGTAAACACATACTCGTTACGGTCCCGAATCATATTTTGTTAAACATACAACCTGAAACTGACCTACAAATTGCAAAAAACGTAAGAAAATTTGAATTTCGCGGGTTACCCTGGCGCTTTCACCTTAAATAAAACATTAATTGCTTATGTTCACACTGCCAATATCTACACATAATAGTCTGTGGTCAAACAGTCGCTCAGAGTAGAGAGAGACTGTATCCAAGCAACTGTAATAATGACTACTTAATTTTCTCTGTTCAAATCTTCCTTTCTTAATAGTCTGTGGAGTGTATGTCAAGTCGAAAAACGTTTATTCTATTTTTTTTTAAAGATATATCTACGTGTTAATGCGCAGTTAAAAATGAAATACAGCTTGTTTAATATATAAACTTTAAATTTTAATAAATTATGGTCGAATTTTGACCATTATGCTATCACTAATAAACTAATAAAGTGAAATTATATATTCACAGTGTTGTAACCAATAATTTATTATTCACATAAACTGGTTATTTTAAAACGAGTTCGATATATGCGGCAGTAGTCATACAAATGGGTGTTACGTAAGCCGATCGGTCAGGGGGCAGTTCGTCGATATCAACATGCTAATTGAACATACCTCCAGCCAGATGACCACGTGACGCTGATAGCTGTCGTTGACTTTATTATGCTTACAGAATATTTAGATTATGAATCAATTCGCTTTTATATTTTTATCGTAATTAAACTTCAAAAGTTATCTTGTACAGGGTTATTTTGCAATAACCGGCCAAATTTGCAGAGACGGTTCAGAGTAAGTAATATAGGCAAATGGCGAAGAAAAATTAATTAAAAAATCTGAAACATTCTGTCCTTTTTATCTTTTAAATATAAAATGTGTGGTAATGCATTATTTTAACTGATTTTACTGCGCACGCACACATTCGTAAGAGTCGATCGGTAGGCAAAAAAATTTCAAATAAAAGTAGAAGCCTGGTATTTATATATTTGAACTTGACCCTGTATATCAAGTTTGTCTGTAATATCGATTTTTTTATTATATACCATAATAAAAACTATAACAATAAAAAAAACTAGTAACTTAATTATCATACAGTCCTACTCCCTGCGGTATCGTGCCAAGAACGCTAGCTGCGTTTCCCCGCTGAATGGCTATACTTAGCTTTTGAGCGAGAAAAGAGCCAGCCCTCTTATCGCCAGCAGCAACGACCATCCGCGGATGGAGTTCCTTTAGGAACTTCACCGCACGTGGACCCCACCCCACGGAAATCGAAATAACTGCCTTTTATTGAGCAAAGGTTTTTTTTTTTATATACAAGAGGGGGCAAACGAGCATGCGGCACACCTGATGGTAAGTAACTACCGCCGCCCATGTACAACTGCAATACCAGGATAATTTACAGGTGTGTTGCCTGCCTTTTAGAAAGGATTCAGCTGTTTTCTTGAAGTTCCTTAAGGCGTATCGGCCGGAAAAATCGCCGGTGGTAAACAATTCCACAAAGAGGTTGTGCGAGGAAGCAAACTACCTAAACCTAGTAAAACGTAGTGTTGGACCGCCGAGCATCAAGATGGTTTGGATGGTAACGTGTATTTATTGGGTTATTTTTGTGTTATGTTATTACTAGCTGACCCGGCGAACTTCGTACCGCCTACCAGTCGATTCTTTATTTTTTTAAATATTTATTCTGCTGTTCGGGACACCGGGTCAGCTAGTAAGATAAAAAAGAAAAAAGAAAGTTGATAAGTCAACAATTACTTTATGTCAAAAAATGAAAATTATAATTGTTTTGCCTTAAACTTTATGGTATGGTATTAAAGTTCAAATTGACTTTTAAGAATTATTACTAATCTTTTGTATGGGAATATAGAAAAGTGTTGTTTTTAGACTTTTACAGGCAATTTTTTTAATTTTTCTCTCCGTAAGAACTATCTTCGTACTTCAAGGAATATTATAAAATAAGAATTAGCGAAATCGGTTCGGCTGCTCTCGAGATTTGCGCTTAGCAACACATTCAGCGATTCATTTTTATATTATAGAAGACATGAATGAACAATTTTTAAAGTTCAAAGACTGTCCGGACTCGGGAAAATCTTCGGCAAACACATTCTTAAGTGTAATGCCACAGAATAAATAATAGTACTACGTAGTAATGCTAAGATGCTAGGACACTCGTAGTAGTTCTCGTAGCTCCGACTTCAAAATGTAAGATTATTTTATTCTTTTTATTTCTCTGAAATTTGCGTTTACATTTCATTAAAAGTAAATTATAACGCTGTCCATATACAATTGTGTAAAAATTTGAACGCTGTCCATCCGTCTGTCTGTCAGCAGGCTGTGTCTCATGATCCGTAATAGGTAGACAGTTGAAATTTTCACTGAATGTATATTTCTGTTGCCGCTATAATAACAAATAATACAAATAAAAATAAATTTAAAAATAAAAGGGGGCCTCCCCTACTAGAAACGTGTGATGGTACGGAACCCTTCATGCGCTAGTCCGACTCGCACTTGCCCGGTTTAGTTTTTTACTCTTTTGAGTGGACTAACTAAATATCTAGCTTTATGTGGTAGAGCCATGCTGCAGCTATATTAATTGTATAGTTGTAGCACGAATGGGTCGGCTCGACCAGGGAAGGACCACGCTCTCACAGAATACCAGCGTAAAATGGCAGCTTGACACTGCTGTGTTTCGTATGGTGAGTGTAAAGAACCGGAGACCCATTTTACTGGAAAAGAAGCATTCCATCTTAGTCCTCACGGGTGACGACGCATCTGCATTTTTATTCTTTATTGGGGATAGATGTAGATGTCTATGGGTCACAGCAAACACTTACCATCAAGTGGACTGTGTGCTCGTTTGTCACCCTGTTCTATAAAAAAAATATCACGATCTCATTGTCGTCTAAATAGTAGCATTAAAAACTTCATACCCTATTTCGCCACTCTTAGTGGGTGGAATTTTTTCTCCCAATTTATATGGGACCACTGTCAAAGTATAATAATAGATATAATTTATTCCAGACCGAATTACGGTCATGGCGTCCAGCCTCAACGGAGACCAGCCATCGATGCATGACAGGAGTATAGAGCACAGGTGCACTCTCTATTCCCTCACTCTCATAGTCCGATGGGACGGTAAACCGACACGACCGGAGAGAGATCAGGCGCACGACCATCGCCTTAACGTGCTTTCCGATGTACAGGTGTGAGACACCGCCAACTTTCTGACTCCTTGAGTGAAAAACTCAATAACTGATTTTTTTTGGCGGACCCGGGATGTGAACCTGGGACCTCATGATCATCAGTCGCGTTTACAACCACTAGACTAACGAGGCAGTATCTAAAGTATAAACTATATAATAAAAAAAATCATCAAAATCGCCTTACAATTAACGAAGATCCGCCATATTTTATTCTTTTGAATTCTTTGAAATATCCTTTTTAGGGTTCCGTAGCTAAATGGCAAAAAACGGAACACTTATGGATTCGTTATGTAGATATATTATGTAAACCGCATTAAGATATTCAAACAAAAATAGAGAAAAATAATAATAAATTTTGGGGGGTAATCCCATACGTGTGTTATATCTAAGGATAGGTCTTCAAAAATGATATTGAGGTTTCTAATATCATTTTTTTCTAAACTGAATAGTTTGCGCGAGAGACCCTTCCAAAGTGGTAAAATGTGTGTCCTCGCCCCCCTGTAACTTCTAAAATAAGAGAATCATAAATTTTAAAAAAAATATATGATGTACATTACCATGTAAACTTCCACAGAAAATTGGTTTGAACGAGATCTAGTAAGTAGTTTTTTCAATACGTCATAAATCGAAAACCGCAATTTACCTTTCATTCAATCAACTCAAATGTAAAAATAAAAATAAAACATTTAATTTCATAAACATAAGCCGTGATGCACAAACCGTGATGATTTTCTAATAATAAATCTGTAAAAGGTGCCTACGTAAATAATGTTACTTGCTGCTACGGAACCCTTCATGGGCGAGTCCGACTCGCACTTGCGCGCTTTTTTGTTATAAGTTTTATTTTAAATAATGCGATTACTTAGTTTTTGATGAACCTGAAAACATCCGCGTTTTTACTGTACGTACCAGACATTAAATTGATTTTTCTTTATGAAAAAAAAATGTCGTAAATCAAAACATAACAAGTTTTCATATGATTTATTGTTACTCTCGAGACTTAAAAACTGGATTGCCGTTTAAAGAAAAGAGCTTTCACATTAAAGAAGCTTTTCCGACTTATAATAAATCTACAAGACTTATCTTCGTTATAAATGACGCTGCACAGTCTCGGAGGACTTGAGGATGCCATTTCATTGTTCACCTAAATGGCACAAAATTAAAAAGCTTCAATATTTTTTATCTTTCGTTCTTAAACTATATTTTTTTAATTCTTTTTCGTGATCAGTAGGATTTTCTCCTGTATTGTGGATGCAGTTTACAAACATAAATTGCACAGGGACAAACATCCAGAGCCGGAACAATTACTTGTAGATCATACTTTATACGTAGTAGAGCCATGCTGCAGCTATATTAGTGGTATAGTTGTAGTACGAATGGGTCGGCTCGATAGGCGAAGGACAACGCTCTCACAGAATACCAGCGTCAAATAGCAGCTTAACGCCGCTGTGTTTCGTATGGTGAGTGTAGAGAACCGGAGACCCTTTATGCTGGAAACGAGGCACGCATCTGCATTTTGATTCGTAATCGAGGATAGATGTATATGTCTATGGGCCACAGCAACCACTTACCATCAGGTGGACTGTCGTTTCACCCTTATCCCATAAAAAATACAATAACTTGTTCAGTGCAGGATTCAAACCCGCAGTCCCGAGCGCGGTAACTCATTGCTAAGGCACTGCGCCACGGAGCCGTTATTTAGTTCGAATGTAAAATATTTTAAAGATTTCAATAACATCTTTAGTTAGCACACTTCTAATTTCTCGTCTTCTAAACGTCATAAATCACAAACTTTTCCAATTTTCAGTTTGACCTTAACCCAAATATTTAGTACAAAGTTACTTTAGCCCCTTCAATTATTACGCACTGGCTTCATGTTAATTGAACCATAAATCCCTCTACAGATAATTGCAAGTAATAAATTAACTTTAATTATTATTAACAACGTTCTATATAATCTATACATATAAGAAACCTGTAGAAAAAAATTGTGTATTCACGATTCACGTAAAAACTACCGAACGATTTTCTGTGAAATTTTGTATATAGGCAGTAAATGACCGTGTATAACATATAGGCAACTTTTTATCCACTTACGGAAGAGTAAAAAAAAAAGGGTTATGTTTCCTTTTTTTTTAGTTTATTGTCATTATGGCTGCTGACGGTTCTGTAAGTCCTAAAGAGGAATTAGCTATACGTATAATAAATCTACAGAAAAGTGTGTGTGTGTGTGTGTGTGTGTGTGTGTGTGTGTGTCTGTGTGTCTGTGTCTGTGTGTGTCTGTGTGTCTGTGTGTGTGTCTGTGTGTATGTGTGTCTGTGTGTCTGTGTCACTGTGTGTCTGTGTGTGTGTGTGTGTGTGTGTGTGTGTGTGTGTGTGTGTGTGTGTGTGTGTGTGTGTGTGTCTGTGTGTCTGTGTGTGTGTGTGTGTGTGTGTGTGTGTGTTTGTGTGTGTGTGTGTGTGTGTGTTTGTGTGTGTGTGTTTGTGTGTGTGTGTTTGTGTGTGTGTGTGTGTGTGTGTGTGTGTGTGTGGGTGTGAGTGTGTGTGTGTGTGTGTGTGTGTGTGTATGTGCGCGCGCAAAAATAAACTCATCGCACCACCAAATAGAAAGGACAGAATAACATCGGCTGGGTCAGCTAGTTTCAGTAATAAGAATATCATTATTAAAACGCTAAATATAGTCTATGTATTATAGTTACGTAGACCTCCTTTTGAAACTTTTCATTATCGTTACTTTGTTATAAGTTCGTTATATTTAACGTTGCTCGCGTTACTTGTAGTTAAGAAACGTTTTATTCTCTATTAGGTTCAGTTTTGATTTAATACACGAAGTTACGAAGTGCATATTCATACAAGTGCTAAAATTATAAACTTTGTACAACCGACTTCAAAATAAATAAAATGAGAACATCATCAATGTGGTCGAAGTCAATTAAATACGCATTATTAAAGATAACTCAAAAACAAATTATAAAATTTATATGGGACCACATGAAAAGCACCAGCTTTCAAATAAAAAACAATCATCACAATGGGTTCACCTAGAAAAACGTTCACCCATAAAAACTACAATCGAATTGAGAACTTCTTCTTTTTTCGGAAGTCGGTACAAAACTGCTTTTATTACAGTCTATTAGTTTTCTACCTAATTTTTATATTTTTTCATACGACGGGGGGCAAAAGAGCATGCGGCTCACCTGATGGTAAGTGACTACCGCCGCCAACGAACAACTGCAACACCAGAGGAATTGTAGATGCGTTGCCGGCCTTTTAAAAAGGACGTATCGGTCCGGAAAAATCGCTGGTGGTAATCGATTTCACAAGGAGGAAGGACGAGGAAGAAAACATCTTCTAAATCGCACAGTGGTGGACCGCCAATCATCCAGATGGTGTGGATGGTATCGGGAGTTCTACCGCGATGTGCGTTCGTAAAATTTGGCGGCTGGAATTAATCCGAACAATTCCTCAGCGCACTCCCCGTGATAAATGCGAAAGAAAATGCAAAGCCAATAAATCGAGCCGATCGGAAAGGACTCGAAGTAGTTCGCAAGTTCCAGTATTTAGTTTTATTTGCTAATGCTTTTTTTTCTGCCGACTTCCAAAAAGAAGACGGTACTCAATTCGAGTGTATGTTTTTTTTTATGTGTGTGTTACCTCATAACTTTGTACTGGGGGAGCCGATTTCGATGATTCTTTTTTTATATGAAAGCTGATAGTTCTCGTGTGGTCCCATATAAAGATCAAGGTCAGACCAATGGTTATTGAGTTATTCTTAAATAACTTATATTGAAGTCGCTTATATTGTAGTCGGCTGTACAAAATTTTTAATTTTAAATTATTCATGCACTGTAAAAGTTAAAACGGAAGGTAAGGGCAAACGAAACGTTTTTATATAATTAGGGACTCGGTATTACCAGGTATCATTTGGATGATTCGGTGATGCGTTACCATCATCCTCACCATAATTACCTTGTAAATATGGCTGATCGTAATATACAACGGAACATTTCCTGAATATTGCGAACGGATTGTAGTCTGTTCGCTGATAGTGTCGGTACACCCGGAGCTGCACTTATTATATTGCTTTTATTTTATTATTTTTAACTGTGTTTGTTAAATAAATGTCTTTCTATTCTAAGAATAAAATAGATTACCTTTTTATTCTTATGTTTATTGTAATAAAATACGAATATAAGCAATAAACACAAGTTAGGTAACAAAGAACCTTTCACTACAGCGTTCTAAAATGCTAAATCTTCCTGCGGGTGTACGGTACGCGGCACGCGGCGACCTTTCATGAGATATCACGGCGATGCCTTTGATAAGATGCGGCACGTGGCAAGGCGACGCGACGCAAAAGCGACCATATATATAAGGCATTGCCTGTGATGTTATACCTACAGTTTACTGAAAATTGTTACAAATATTTAACGATTATACGCCGATAACATGCCTACAAGTTAGTTTAAATCATTAAAACAACGTTGATTCTACGCGACTGTCTGTGTATTTACGAGTCCATATACTTTTAATTACTTGATGGTGGGTGGACAGTAAATCCAATCATATACCTATTCTTTGTTTTTTATTAGGTAATTTATAATTGTAAATTGTAATTATAAATTGTAATAAAATAAAATAATAACATTTTATATTACGAATAATTGTGAAACGTAAAATAATTAATGAAGCAGTGGTTACAAATGAGTTGTAGCGCTAAGGGTCGCGGGTTCGAATCCCGTGCGAACAAGTATTACCTACAAATACTTGTTTCAGGTCTGGATGTTTGTTTTTGTGAAATTTAAGTATGTAAACTGCCCCCACGATACACAAAAAAATTGTAGTGGAACTAAAGTTCAATAAAATTACCTTATTTAAAGAATTCGGTTTATTTATTTATCAAAGCCAGCGGATTACGGTGCGCTCGGAAAAATACGTGGGTTGCCGTCACACGTTAAAAATTTTAACTTAAGATTTCACATTCACGATCAGTTTTTGGATGTACGTCACTTCAACGGAATAGTTTAACTGACAGCACGTCCGAATAAAATCCGTGTATTCCGTCAGTTAAAAATTTCAACTTAAGATTTCACATTCACGGTCAGTTTTTGGATGTACTTCAGTTAAACTGATCAGTTTAACTGACCCTGTGTGGCCACCATAAGAAAAGTGTGGTTTAATTGTAAGACAACGTAATAATATGTCGGAAAAAAGTATCTTCGTATTTTGTTTCTATAAAATTGAAGAAAAAACCCTTTGGTAGTACTGCTTGCAACTGGCTGGTTTTACATTAAGAAAAATACAAAGTAAAAAAAATTGCCGCCATTTTTCATTTGTTTTTCTGACCGCCAAAATAAGTGAATCTAACGAAGAAATTCGGTACTTACATTCTAAAGTTTTATTACAAAAAAGGGAAAAATGCGACTCAAACCGCGAATTAAATTTGTGACGTTGATGGACCTAATGCAGTGTCAGTAAAAGTAGCACAAAGTTGGTTCAAGCGTTTTCAGTCCGGGAATTTTCGCTCTGGTCGCCCTCATACGGATAAAGTAGATACCATTTTTGAAAAAGTGGAGCAAGCAAGATCGGCATATCAATTGAGGATTGACCACAAAACAGTTTTGACTCATTTGAAAATGTCTACCTATACAAAAAAGCTCGATATATGGGTACCACACGAGCTCACTGAAAGCAACCTAATTAATCGTGTACTCACTTGCGACACCAGCAAAGCAGCGGTAACCACACTGCTTTGCTAAGGAAGTAGGTATAACTTCGCCTTCATGTCCTTCAAAAGATATATTGCCATACTTTATGAGCAGTTTCAGATTCAGTGAGGCAGAATTGGCGAGAAATTAGTTCGCCTTCTTTCACGAACCCCTGCATTCTAGTCCAAAGTAATTTCTGTGAGCCATCACTAACACCTCTGCACAGGGAGGATGACTCACTAGCCCACGCCGAAAAAGAGAAACCCGACCTTTTAGGCTCCCTTTTTGCGTCTAACTCGACTCTCGATGACAGGGGAACACACTGCCGACCATCCCGCAGTGTGAGTGTTCTATGCCTGATGTGCGATTCACACAGCGCTTATTATGCAAAGCACTCCTCTCCCTGGACATTCACAAGTCGAGTGGGCCTGACAGAATCCCGGCAATTGTGCTGAGGATGTGCGCTTCAGAGTTGGCACCAGTTCTAATGCGTCCTCCTAATCCCAACGCGGTTCTAATATGTACTCCTACTCCCTAGGCATTTCCCCGAATTTATGGAAGACAGCTTTCGCCAGTACGGTTTTCGTCGGGGTCGCTCAGCTGGTGATCTTCTTTCTTATTTACCTAGCACACAGATGTACGCGGGCGATCGAGTACAAGGGGGAGGCTTTGGCGGTTAGTTTAGACATAGCGAAGTCTTCGATCGGGTTTGGCACAAAGCGCTTCTTTCGAAGCTTCCTTCCTATAGGCTTCACGAGAAATTGTGCAATTGGATCACCAGTTTTCTGGCTGATCGGAGGATTAAAATCGAAGTAGACGGTGCATACTCAAGTTTATATATTACAAGCCAATTAACCCCAGTGTTCCACGAATATTCTACCCTGTTCCTTCTCTATATCAATGATATGTTGCATACTAATAACAATCATTGTTATGCAGACGACAGCAATGGCGATGTCCTATATACCGGCCGTGGTATTATTTCTCGAGAATATGTCGTCGAGTACCGGTACAAACTTGTGTCTGAAATCGAGTTTTTCTAAATCTAATTCAGTTTAAGCCCCAGAAGACACAACTTTACGCGTTTACCGCTAAAAAGAACCTCTTTGTGTGTTTCCTCAGTTTCAGAGCATTCCTCTTGCTGCCTCATCCAGTTTCGGAATCTTCGGCGTCGACATATCGAATGACGTGCAGTTTCGTGGTCACTTGGAAGAGAAGGCCAAATTGACCTCTAAAAAGCTTAGCGTGCTCAACAAAGTGGAAGTCATCATGCCGGCACACCACCTGCAACTTTATAAGGCGCAGGTTAAGCCCCTCATGGAATACTGTTCCCATCTCTGGGCCGGGGCTCCAAAGTGCCAGCTCCTTCCATTTCATCGCATCCAGCGCAGAGCGGTTCGAATCGTCGGCGACCGAGGTCTTTCTGATCGGCTTGATTCACTGGCGTTGCGAAGAGATATTGCATCTCTCTGCGTATTCTATCATATCTACCACGGGAATGCTCAGAGGAATTGTTCGGACTAAAAATTCTAGATGCTCAATTTCACCATCGCACATCGCGATGAAACTCCAAATACCATCCGTACCATCTGGATGATTGGCGGTTCATTACTGTGCGATTTAGAAGAAGTTTTCTTCCTCGCACAACTTCCTTGTGGAATCGAATACCACCAGCAATTTTTCCGGATCGATACGACTTAGGGACCTTCAAGAAAAGAGCCTACTCTTTTTTAAAAGGCTGCAATTCCCTTGGTGTTGCAGTTGTCCATGGGCGGCCGTAGTCACTTACCATCAGGTGAGCCGTATGCTCATTTGCTCTCTCTCATATAAAAAAATGTAATGAAACCCAACCATTTTTAAAAAAACTGTTCACTGTTTTTAAAAGATGTATCACCTACGACAAGAACGTACGAAAAAGATCATGGTCAAAGGGTAGTCAAACTCCACAGACTGTAGCGAAACCCAGATTAAAACGCAATAAGGTGATGCTGTGTGTATGGTGCCCTTCCACATCATTTATTATGTGCTTTTACCGCCGGATAAAACCATCGATTTGGATCAACAACTAATGAGAATCAAGCATAAATTGAGAAAAAACAGGCAGAAGTGATCAACAGAAAAGGAGTGGTCTTTCATCGTGATAATGCCAGACCACATACATCATTGGTCACTCAGCAAAAGTAGAGAGAGCATGTTTGGGAAGTGTTAAGGCATCTACCATATAGTCCTGACTTTGTACTCTCTGATTTTATCTGTTTCGGTCTCTTCAGAATTCTTTGGGTAGTATTAGGCTTGTCGTATTTATTTGATCAAAAATCCCAAGATTTCTACAGCAACGAGATCATGTCACTACCTACAAGATGGCAACAAGTTATCGATTAAAATGGCACATATTATTATAAATAACTTTGATAAAAAATGTCTTGAATTTATATATTAAATACGAAGAAACTTTTTCCCCGACTTTATATAATAAATTAATATGTATTTATTAGATACACTTATAATTTGTAAACACAAATACTTTGTTATTTAATTTGAAATTTTCGAGTAATGCTTTCTGACGGATGCTACACGATAAAACACTTCTGCTATCTTTCAAGTTATGTAAGGTCTTTACATATATGTATAGTTCAGAAAATTTAACGTTTTGTGAACAAGTTATCAAAATTCAACATCACACTGGTGAATTGCGCCCTTCATTGCGCCTTACTTTTTTTATAGAATAAGGCTAATAAAAGAGCACGCAGTCCTTTATTCTCCTCAAGGTCACCATTTCTCTGCACTCACCATACGAAACACAGCAGCATTAAGCTGCTATTTTACGCTGGTATTGTGAGAGCGTGGTCCTACCCGGGTCGAGCCGACCCATACGTGCAACCTTAATAAAGCCGCAGGGTGGCTCTACCACGTATAAAATTAAATATATTATACTAACCATACTAAAAATTCCCGATGCAACCCACACAAGTAGACTTGCGTTGACAGATCCTGTGTATTTCAGTACACCTGTCGGTGACACAAAAATTCCACTGCCGATGATAGAACCCACGATGACAGTGATCCCGTTGAGGAGGGACATCTTCGCTTCCAAGGCGCCGACATCCTTTTCGGAGTCTTCGATTGGAGGGTCCGACTTCAGGGCTTCCGTCTCGCATTCTTCTTCACCAGCTTTGCTCTTCGGAGACCTGGTAGATAAATATTTATTAGTTTTATATGATTTTTATATAAAAGGCTGAATGCACGCTCGATTAAGGATCAAAATGCAAATGCGTTGTCACCCCTGAGTACTAAAATGGAATGCCTCGTATTCCGTATTAAGAATCTCCGGTTCTCTACACTCAACTTACGAAACACAGAAGCATTGGCTGCTATTTTACGCTGGTATTCTATCTACAACCATAATATTCTGGTATTCTAGATCAATTCAGATCGGAGCAGACCAGAAGTCTCACAGCTCTGATGCCCCTTTGGTATTTTAAGTCTGGCGATAATGATTTTTTATACGTGGTAGAGCAATACTGCATCTATATTAGTAGTATAGTTGTAGCACGAATGGGTCGGCTCGACCGGGGAAAGACCACACTCTCACAGAATACCAGCATAAAATAGCAGTTTGACACTGCTGGTGAGTGTAGAGAACCGGAGAGCCTTTTTACTGGAAAAGAGGTATTCCATCTTAGTCCTCACGGGTGGCAACGCATCTGCATTTTGATTCACAAACGAGGATAGATGTAGATGTCTATGGGCCACAGCAACCACTTACCATCAGGTGGACTGTGTGCTCGTTTGTCACCCTTATTCTATAAAAAAAATCAAACAGTTATACCGCTATCTATCGGAAGCCATGAGAACTTTCTAGCGTACCCTATAGTCGCCTCTTACGACACACACGGGACGAAATGGGCTGATAGATTATCTTACAACTACAAGCCACGCTTATTGACAATGAATGATGTAACATCTTGGTCGGAATTAGATAAGGATATTATAGCTGATCCTCAAATTTCAGTACTGTTCGTTAGTAGTGCAACAGACTGAAATTTTTAACCAAAAAGAGAAGTATTGAACCAATCCATTTTCGTTCGTTACAGTCCACTACGAACAACTCGTCGTAAAAAATATGAAAAGAAGTAAAAATCATTATTTAAATTGCAATGGTATCGAAAAAATCTATCGCCCTATTTCGACTATCAGTAACAAAAACCATAAGTACATTTAGATCTTTTGACTGCAAATTATAGCTGTCGGAATCACTAAATTTTATTACTGTATGGCGACCCCTCACTAGATGAAGTGTACATCTAGTGAGGGATGCAGAAAGTCGATGGATACAGGTGGCTCTGGGCCGTGCTTTATGGCATTCCTTGGGGGAGGATTATAACGATTCGTTGTAGGGTCAAGTTGGAACGTATTTCAGCTAAAATTCAAATGGATTAGTTCGGCCGAGGAAGGACCACACTCACAGAACACTAGCGTAGTCCATATGGTGAGTAACAAGAACCGGGGACCCTTTCAAAGCGGCATAGTCCATCGATTTTTATCTACCGACTTCAAAAAGGAGACGGTACTCAATTCGACTATATGTTTTTTATGTGTGTGTTACTTCATAACTTTTTTCGGGGATGAACCGATTTCGATGATTCTTTTTTTTATTTGAAAGCTGGTGCTTTTCATGTGGTCCCATATAAATGTGATCAAGTTTGGACCAATAATTTTTGAGTTATTCTTAATAATTTATATTGAACTCGGTTGTACAAAATTTTTAATTTTAAATTATTTTGATAAATCGAGAATAGATGTGTCTATAAAGCCCAGCATCTAATTACCTACTAATAAAATAATTACCTAGTAAAAAAGGGGTAATAAATCAGATGGACTATGTGCCCGTTTGTCACTCTCAATGATTAAAAAAATAAAAGCCGGCCAAGTGCGAGTCGGACTCGCCCATGAAGGGTTCCGTAGCAGCAAGATAATTTCGATGTAAGTAATTGAAATTAATTTTGTCCAACGAAAACAGTATCAAATCGTAAACGTACAATATTTAGCATTCGCAAATGTATCGAAAAATTAGCTCCGCGAGCACCGACGTCTGCCCTGCCCGCTCGGGTAAGCGCACGTCCCGACTGCGCGTGCGCTTACCCGAGCGGGCTTACCTGCCCCCAGCGCGCTCCGCACCCGCTACCGATCAAGCCACGCCCCGCGCGAATTATAATTATTATTTACTTCGGCACCTTTTACAGATTTATTATTACAAAATAATGGTTCACGGTTTGTGCATAAGGCTTATGTTTATGAAATATTTTTTTTTTTATTTTTATATTTCAGTTGATTGAATGAAAGGTAAATTGCGGTTTACGATTTATGACGTATTTAAAAACAAAACTACTTACTAGATCTCGTTCAAACCAATTTTCTGTGGAAGTTTACATGTTAATGTACATCATATATTAGTTATATCATTCTCTTATTTTAGAAGTTACAGGGGGGAGGGGGGGGGGGCACACATTTTACCATTTTGGAATTGTTTCTCGCGCAAACTATTCAGTTTAGAAAAAATGATATTGAAAACCTCAATATCATATTTGAATACCTATCCATAGATACTAGATTAATGCGGTTCACATAATACATCTTTTACCAAGTTTCAACAGCATAGTTCTTATAGTTTCGGAAAAAAGTGGCTGTGACATACGGACGGACAGACAGATAGACATGACGAATCCATAAGGGTTCCGTTTCTTGCCATTCGGCTACGGAACCCTAAAAATTATCGCATAATAATATACTGCTAGTCTAAACATGGCGGAGTATCTTTAACTGATCAGTGTTTATAATTTATTTCAGCGGCCAATACTTTGCGTTTACTACTCGTAGATACCGCGTGACAGCGCTAAGACAGAGTCACGTAGCGCAGTCGAATGAGGTTATCGATTAAGTTGGAATGACATATTTTCAGCAGAAATATAATCGAAGTTCTTAAACACATCCGAAATAAATATAACGGACAGATTACATACTATTTAACACGTGATAAAATTTAAAATTTTCTTCAACCGTCTTCAATATAAATAAAATGAGAACATCATTAATATAGTCAAAGTAAATTAAATACGCATTATTAAGGATAACTCGAAAACTACTGGTCAGATCTTAATCAAATTTTATGGGGCCACATGAGGAGCACCAGCTTTCAAACAAAAAGAGAATTTTCCAAATCGGTTCAGGCGTCTTTGAGTAATCAGTGAACATACATAAAAAAAGAGATGCCGACGAATTGGGAATCTCCTCCTTTTTTGAAGTCGGTTGTAAAATGCAACCACGTGTTACAGTTGCGGACATACACCTTTTGTAAGAAACAAAGACAGTATTTTAACAAGTCTTGAGTGTAGTTATAATTAGACGTTGCAGAACGAGACACGAAGTATGAAAAATGGAAAGAAGACAGATAGTCGATGGATGCAGGTGGCTCAAGACCATGTTTTATGGCATTTCTTGGAGGAGGCCTATGTTCAGCAGTAGACTTCTGAAATGCTGCAATGATGAATCATCATCGTAATCGTAACCATCAGGTGATGGTTACGATGATGATGAACGAGACAAAGAGGTCACAGTCACACTGAACATTTGCCGTGGCGATCCATGACCGCTGGTTTTCAGTCTCTTTTAAGCAGTTTCATTGCATTACGTTGTAAAACAACGCTGCAGTTGTCCTATAGCTGCGGCACTAATGCGTCGGCTCGACCAGGGAAGGACCACTCCCACACAGAATACAAATGTGAAATAGCAGCAAAATACATTTGTCACTTCAGCCATAATACACCGAAACGTGGCTCTACCACGTATTAAATTACTAATATTATAATTTTTTGGTTTGGATGTCTATCACGCTTAGACAACTAACGACTGGACGCGTTTTAATAAAATTTGCCATAAAGCTTTATCATATGGTGATAAAGGACATAGGATAATTTTAAAAGAATTACTAAATGGCCAGGCAGACGTTGTTCTGCTCTTTCCGACGACCTTTTGTCTCTTAAAAGAAAACCTTAAATTCGCCATAAAAAATATTGATGGTCACTTAACTATCCTATCTCTAAACTATCCTATCTCTCATGTTGGACCAAACAGCACACAGTGTGCA
The DNA here is from genome assembly GCA_963668995.1 of Parnassius mnemosyne. Classification (NCBI taxonomy): domain Eukaryota; kingdom Metazoa; phylum Arthropoda; class Insecta; order Lepidoptera; family Papilionidae; genus Parnassius; species Parnassius mnemosyne. The sequence goes on from CAVLGL010000090.1 coordinate 29,423,091, forward strand.
AAATTTCATTGAAATTAGTTCAGTAGTTTAGGAGTTCATCGCGGACAAACAATGTGACACGTGTTTTTTTATATATAAAGACTAGCTGACCAGGCAGACGTTGTTCTGCCCTTTTCCGAGATGACCCTTTCTCCAATAAAAAAAAAACCCTTAAATTCCTAATAAAAAATGTTAAGGGTCACTTATCGGGATAAAATCTATCCTATGTCTTAAGTTCGACCAAACTGCGCGCAGTTTGAAAAATATCATTGAAATCAGCTCAGTAGTTTAGGAGTTCATCGCGGACAAACAATGTGACACTTAATTTTTATATATAAAGACTAGCTCGCCAGGCAGACTTTATTCTGCCCTTTCCAACGACCCTTCTATAAAAATCCTTAAATTCGCAATAAAAAATTTTGAGGGTTATTTATCAGGATAAAAACTATCTCATAAGTTGGACCAAAATGCACACAGTGTGCAAAATTTCATTGGAATCAGTTCAGTAGTTTAGGTGTCCATCGCGGACAAACAACGTGACACGTAATTTTTATATAAAAGATTATAGAAGTTGAATTTATTTAATAGAAAGAAGCGAAAGAGGTGTGTCAAGATCGTGCCAAATTGAAGTCTGTAACCTCAGCCTACACGACTGGTTGACGGGCGTGATAATTTATGCATGAATGTATGTATTTAATTTACGCATAGCGAAGCGAGCGGATACTATATTTCGTGAACCGGTTCTATTACGTTTTTACAAATAAGTCTCCGTGTCTAGTGACGTATTTTATTTTCTTTTGTATAAATACTCAGATGGAAACAAACCAGTCGAGATGGACGTCTTTCTAATAATAACTAGAAAAAAAAACTGTGGCTACAAACGTACAAACCCTCCTTCTAAGCATGACCAACTACGTCAAATATAGGGAAGCCTGTAATCAACAAAGTACTTAGACAGGTTGTAATGAATGAAAGGTGATTGCCACCATGCTGGTTCTATGAAAATTCATTTAAAAATTGTATAAACAAAATTATTGTTAAGTGAAATATGTTTAAAAAAAAGAGCCGCTGCGTTTCTTGCTGGTTCATCCCAGGACAGAGGCATTTTCCGAACCAGTGGTAAATAAAATATGACTTTCACTAAGTATTATGTAATAATCAATATTGAATAAAAAATCATTCTATTCTGTTCTATTCTAATGAATAAATAAATATGAAACATACAAACCTCAAACAATACTCAATTTAACAAGACTGAAACCAAAGAGTATATAACCACTACGTTTAACTGAAACTAAGATTTTATAACTAACTTTTTTCCTAATTAAGGTAATTAGTCATCATGGATTCCTGAATTTCTAACCCCCATGATTTTTTTAGGATAAGGATGACAAGCGAGCACTCAGTCTATCTGATGGTAAGTGATTGCTGTGGCCCATAGACATCTACATCTGTCCTCGTTTGCAAATCAAAATGCAGATGCGTTGTCAGCCGTGAGGACTAAGATGGAATGCCTCCTTTCCAGTAAAAAGGGTCTCCGGTTCTCTACACTCACCATACGAAACACAGCAGCGTTAAGCTGCTATTTTACGCTGGTATTCTGTGAGAGCGTGGTCCTTCCCCGCTCGAGCCGACCCATTCGTGCTACAACTATACTACTAATGTAGCTACAGCATAGCTCTATTTTTTACAACTTTCTTTTTTATTGCGAATTTAGAAGACATTATAGAATTAGAACACATCCGGATGGTTTGGACAATAAATAATAAAGCCGTGTAATAACGGCGCAAGAGAATCCCCTACCCCATATCATCCCGTGAGTTTCGTAAGAGGCGACAGTTGGAAGTGAAACAGGAGTTAGGCATCGACGTTTTCCTGTTAACCGCTCAAAAACCTTTTACTTAGACTTACTTTTACTTTAACTTTAAAATACATTAATCGGTATCTATGACTTTTTCTGTCACTAGGGCGGCGCCACTTAAAAGTGAGGAGAATGTTTGACAGATTTCATAGTGGGTTAATTTGTTCGAATAATGTCAAATTTAATGTTTCTTTCGGTACTATTAGTTATATTTTGTATTATCTATAATATAAAAATGAATCACCGAATGTGTTGTTAAGCGCAAATCTCGAGAGCAGCTGAACCGATTTCGCTTATTCTTTTGCATGCCGAGCGCAAAACACATAGGTATGTTCTACTAGCGCCTAAAAATCAAGATTCCAACGTTTTGTCGCATGAAATCGTATCCAGCAATCATATTATACATATAAATGATATAAAAAGCACATTGTCAGAACGATAAATGATTGTTGAACTTATTAATATTTTTTTTAAATCGATTAATTGCTATTTTTACATAAAAAGGGGTTTTAGTGGCTTATGGTGTGGATTTATTAAGTCCTCAAGGCTTGTAAACACAATAACTTTTGAAAATATCAATTGTTTAACTCAATCTATTTTTTAATCTCTTCATCTATCATGTGGGAAGCCACTGAATGTAAATGGCAGTTTAATTTTGTTTTGTTTAGCTATAATTAATTTTTTCGGCTCCAAAATGGCGAAATTTTCGGTGATTTCGCAGCCTTGTGTTAGAATTTAATTCAGTAAACAGAGACTGCCTGTGGCTCGCTCACTCGCTCGCTTAGTTCGGTCGGCGTCAAGCGCCGTTGTGAGTGGACTGTATTGGTTGTTAGCAGCGGCTCAAAAAGATCGCTGTACAAATAAATACAAAATATTCGAAAAACAAAGAACCATGCCCACTTTCCATACATTTAAAAACCTGATAGTAAAAGTTTATGTATAGTTATAAGGTATAGAAGAAAAGCTTCATATAAGTTTAGAAAATAATGTCATGTAGTAATTTTTACGATTTAAACGCTACGAAGCCCAAAAATATTAATGTTACTTTTTATGTTAGGATTTGCCGTTACCAAATATTTAATTTTTCTATCTCTTATTAATGTTCTATCACCACTTCATCTGAGATTATACTGAGAAAAATCTTGTGTATCCCTACATATTTCTATTCTATATGATCAATGAAGAACATAAAAAATGGGACAATATACAACGAGACGCAAACACAACAAGTGATTATATTCTTTTTGGCAACAATGAAGGACTGCGCCGATACCAATCGTAGAACTGTTAAATGTCAAAAAAATTTGTTTCACTCGTGTGCACTCAATGACATACTGCATTATTTATTTATTTAATTATTATATTATTTTTCAATTAATCTGTACTATACAAAAAGTAATAAAGAAATATATATAAAAAGGAATATATATAAGAATATGGAGAAATACTTACTGATTAAATAAAATAAATGTTTAAAGCTCAGAAACAGAGTTCAATTAAGTGAAGTAGCGAAATGCGAAGTATGTGAAATGGAACGTCTTAGAAAAAGGATAGTTGAGATGCGTTCAAAATATGGTGGTAATAAGCTTACCCTTGACGTAGAATAAGCATAAATAAATATTAAAAATATTTTTCTCCTGCGTTTCTTTTAACATTGTGATACGCGTATTTAATTAAGAATTCAATTAGCTGAATTTTAAGATTTATTTCATTTCTATACATAGTCAGGTGAAAAATGGGCATCCTTCTTTCATACATACTTGATTATTCTAATAATCAGAGATTTTTATTACAATATTTTAAAAGCACAGAATAAATAATAGTAGTACGTACTAAAAGTAAGTAGGATGTAGTATTTATACTTGAATACGTCTTGGACTTTTTGGAGTGACATGAATGATGATATGATGATCATATGAGCATTATGAGTCGTGCACTTGAGATTTTCCAAACTTTTTCAAATTGAAGTTTGACATAAAATTATCGGAAAACTGGAAGTATAATAAGGTTATTACTTGTGTGTATTTAAACTACTTTAAAAAAATACCGTATAATCATACGTAATTTTTTTAAAGCGAAGGCATGCTCAATTGGTTTTACCAATATATTTTTATAATATTCCTTGAAGTACGAAGATGGTTCTTACGGAGAGAAAATTTAAAAAATTGCCTGAAAAATTCAAAAACAACACTTTTTTAAATTCCCATACAAAAGATTCATAATAATACTTAAAAGTCAATTTGAACTTTAATACCATACCATAAAGTTTAAGTGTTAGTGGAGGGGTTTCGGGAAGGCAAAACAATTGAGTTAGTATCTTATAAATATTATATCGTATCGTATCGTATAAATATTTGTCAATATTTATACGATGAAAACTTAATTTAGAATAAGTAAAAATAAAATGAAATATAATAAGTAGGTATCATAACAAGAAATCGGAAATTGTAATTTTCATTGTGAATTTTTAGTGACTATTAAAATAATTTTAAGTGTTTTATAATTTTTATTTTTTGACATAATGTAATTGTTGACTTATCAACTTTCTTTTTTCTTTTTTTATCTTACTAGTTGACTCGGTGTCCCGAATAGCAGAATAAGTATTAAAAAAAATATTAAAGAATCGACTGTTAGGCGGTACGAAGTTCGCCGGGTCAGCTAGTTAAGATTAAAAATAAGTAAACAAAACTGCAGATATTCATAAAAGTATAAAAATAAAAAAAAGTTAAAAATGTGGAAAAAAATTAAAGAGGAAACTACTGAAGCATTTTTTGTGTATTAATAAAGTCCTCTAGAAACTGATAAACTTTTATTAAAAACGAACTACTCAATTAAATGACATTCTTTATGAAAAACTTTACCTCAGTGTCAACTAGCGACATCTGGTGATCGTAATGTTATTAGCCCTCATTGTACTATGCCTATAACCTTCGCGGAAGTGCAAGCAATTAGTTGATAAAGTTTTAACGCAATCTGTTGAACGGTATGGCAGCGCATAAAATACGAACAAACAAATATTTTTTTGTATATATTAGTTTGTATTGTCATCCGAATTTGAGCTATATTCAAAATTTCAAGTAACCAGCTCATCGGGAAGTTAGTAGAACATCAATTATACTAAATTCCACCCGGAACGGCAGACAAACAGGAAAGTAACTTACTAAAACCGTGGTAAAATGTAGATTAGATTATACTCTATTACTTAAAGCAACAAAAATACTTTTTATTTATTTATAATAGTCACTTCTAAAAGCAATACAATTGTAGTTTTTAAATTGTGTATATAATAATACTACCTCTTTTTAATATTTTCAGAAGAAGACTTATTTAAAATGCTCTTAAGTATTAAAACCTCGATTGTGTTGTCGTAAAATTTAAAATTGAAAAATTATGTACAACCAATTTCAATATCTAATACCTTTAAACGAGCAATTCTTGTATAAGATACCTGAGGGTAATATGGTCACCTTAAGCTTTGCAGCCCTATAAAACCAAAACTAGGAGGAGGACAAAGACAAACATACAATGTTGTATATTATAAGTTATAACTAATATACTAAAAAAAAAAATAACGAACAAGCCTTGGCAACAATTAGGAACACTTCGAAAAATTTACTGAAAAAAATCTACCTACACTACCCAATACTAAAATCGACTAAAAATTTTTCAAATAAAACCAAGCACAGCTTGTTCAGCCAGGTACTATATTATTAAGAATAACTCAAAAACTATTGGACTTGATCAAATTTATATGGGACCATGTGAAAAGCACCAGCTTTCAAATAAAAAAAGATTTTTTAAAGAAGAATTTTACACATAAAAAAACATACAGTCGAATTGAGTACCTCCCCCTTTTTGAGGTCTGTAGAAAAGAACTAAAATCAGTTGCCAAGCCCTTATGAGAGCGTGCTGTGTAGTGCGTTCCCAGACGCCTTTTATCCTGCCTCTCAAAAGACGAATGGAAGGAAACCGGTACCATTGTGTGCGGTGGATCATTATAATATCGCCCAATACGCAATGTCCTGTTTATATTATATGTTTGATATATAATATTTTTCAACAATATTTTATAATTTTGTGATATAATGAAGTGTATATCTGTAACATTGAAATATTTGATTTTTATAACGCATTATTTTCTTGCTATACATAAATAACCATTTTCAAAAAAAAATGTCAGTCAGGGTTAATCTTCGAAATGGCAACAAGAAAAGCAATGACATAAATTATCTAGGCTATATTTTATTCGAAAAACTTGTTTTTTTTTTTAATTGATAAAGATAAAGAGAAATGACAGGAGTTATTAAGACTATATTTTATCCGAAAAATATAAAAATAATTTTTTTAAAACGAAAAATTTATAAAAAAGTCTTTGATTATCTTTGAATCTAAATACCGCCTTTAATACATGTAGGGGACAATCACGATATATATAGTATTATTTGCTGATGGTACCTCTTTAATTTTCAAACTCAAACGACAGTCAATTAATTTTGACAATGTAAATAAAGCTCTATCAAAATTAGTACATTGGTTTAACGCCAACAATTTGCTCTTACGGTGCGTACACATTATATACACATTATACACACGTTGTTATATAACACGTTTCAGTAATGTGGAGGCTGAATGTCATAAAACGTGTTATATAACGTGACACAAATGTTATATAACTCGAACGGCAAAACGACAAACGACAATGTCATACGACAATGTCATATAACATTGTTATATTCCATTGTTATTCTAATGTATACAGTATTGTTATATGTTGCAATGTTGAAATACAATGTTACATAATGTGGACGTGTTATAAAACATAAGTTATACAACATGTTATTTGATCTGTACGCACCCTTAAACGGCAATAAGACAAAATGTACCTATTAAATTTACAATTCCTAATGTTAAACATTCAAATACCAATGTGCTCTTAAAAGGGGGAGAGTTGTGTCTTATGGATACCACTGTTTTCCTTGGTAGTACTATTGACGCGAAGCTTTAATGGGGCCCCCATATATCTAAATTACCAGGCAGACTTAGTTGTGCAGCATATGCTGTAAGGAAGATTAGAAGTCTCACAAATGTTGAGACAGCTAGATTAGTTTATTTTAGTTACTTTCATAGCGTGATGTCTTGTGAAATTATGCTGACTTCAACGCCATATTTGTTTTGCAAAAGGGAGCCGTACGGGCGATTTATAACTTAAATTATAATGAGTCCCTTAGAGAAAAAATTAAAGAAATAAACATATTAACTTTGTCCTTTATCCTTTATCCCTGTTTAAAGGACACGAATTATTTAGAAATGAAATAATGAATAAAAATTAATGACATAATTGAAGTTACCTACATTTTAAGGTAAATTAAATAGTGCTTTTATAAACAAATATAGCTGGCAGTTTGTAATATTAATATTAAAAAATATTTTTTTTTAAATATTAATGTGATAAAACAGTCCATTCGATTGTGAGATACTATCGCAAAGAAGGAAACGGATGCGCATTTTATATTCGCATGATAAAATAGTACATTCAATAAGATTCTACTGCAATGAACTGACTACCAAAAAGAAATGTGCCTGATATATATTGTGATTATATTGATTCTCTTATCTTACCCCTCAAAGCCGAACTCCTCAGTGTGTGCCCTTTACAGTCAAACACATGGAGTATACATAATAGCTTGCTTATGTTTATCTAAGGTCAAATATGATTCGTACTAAAATGGCTTCTTACATTTGCTGGCGCGCAGATCGAATAATTATAAATAACAATCTAATGAGTTCATAAAACTAAGTAATTAAATAAATGTTAGCTTTTTTATATAGAACTAGCTGTTCCCCGCGACTTCGCCCGCGTGTTAACCGGGGTTTTAATTTTTTTACGCGGAATCCTAATTCTTTTTCTAAAATAAAAGTGGCGTAAGTTACTCCTTGTGACATCAGCTATCTGCCAGTGAAAACCCCGTCAAAATCGGTACAGCCGTTTCTGAGATTAGCCGGAACAAACAGACAGACAGACAAAAACTTTAAAAATTGTATTTTTGTTATTAGTACCGTATATACTTTCATATGCATTTTGTAAAAAGCTGTAATTTTGACATTACAAACAGACACTTTCAATTTTATTTATTTGTATAGATAAGGGTGACAAACGACCATACAGCATCCATTTACCTGTACAGCATCCATTTACCTGATAGTAAATGGATGCTGTGGCCCATATACATCTACATTTATCCTCGATTGAGAATCAAAATGCAGATGCGTTGTCAGCCGTGAGGACTAAGATGGAATGCCTCGTTTCCAGTAAAACGGGTCTCCTTGCCCTTCTTATCAGAAACTCAGGAGACCTGTCCTCAATAGTGAGATGTGACGTCTATATGCTCTTCGATATCATAATGCAGCTTGGTAAGTGGTAAATTTAACAAGTTTGGAAGATTCAAATTATAACATACTGGCAACCCGCCAACCCGTCTTCGCATGGGTCGGATTGGGTCGGATCTATTAATGTGGCATTATTTCGATTTTAGGTAATCATCGAAGACCATTAAATTGTTCGAAATTTCTCAAAAATAAATCTCCAAACTTTTCTGATACATTATAGCGTAGACCACTCCTGACGTTGCTATTACTTTATCTGTTCGTGAAGATTCAGCTATCTCGAAGATTAACCCGAACAGACAGACAGGCAGAGAGATAGACAAACATTTTAAAAATGGTTATTCATATCTAACTCTCTCAGCTCAATAAAAGGCAGGATTTCTATAGTACAGACGGACACTTCAATTTAATTTATATGTATGTATAGATAATAAAATATAATCTATACAATCTATATAATAAATAAATAAAATTGAAGTGTCTGTTTGTAATGTCGAAGTAACAGCTTTTTACTATATGCATATGAAAGTATATACGGTACTTATAACAAAAACACGATTTTTAAAATGTTTGTCTGTCTGTCTTTCTGTCTGTCTGTCTATTTGTCCCAGCTAATCTCTGAAACGGCTAGACCGCTTTTGACGGGACTTTCACTGGCAGATAGTTGATGTTATAAGGCCTACATAGCCTACTTTTATTTAAAAAAAAATTGAGATTTCGCGTAAAAAAATTTATTAAAACCTATAAAATCCAATCGGAATAAATTACATGCGGGCGAAGTTGCGGGGAACAGCTGGTGAAACAATATCATCATTACAGCCTTTCACAAGTCCACAGCTGAACATAGGCCTCCCCCAAGGAATGCCACAAAGCACGGTCCTGAGCTACCTGCATCCATCGACTTCCTGCATGTCTTATCAGGTCGTCACTCCATCTAGTGGGGGGTCGCCCTACACTTCGCCTACCGGCACGAGGCTGCCACTCGAGAACCTTTCTTCCCATCGGTTGTCGGTTCTTCGAGCTATATGGCCGGCCCACAAGAAATAAATTTTATAACTGCGTCTCTCCAAAATTACGAAACAATAGCGTTGTGATCGTAAATAACTAAACAACCAGTCTATTTTTACTCTATGAGCCGCTTAAATAAAAAGCAGCTCAAGGTCTCTCTGCTAGGGAATAATCAATAAGCTTATATGTCAAAGAACTATGTTTGTATCTCGTAATGAAGATGATGTTTAAAGTGTCCGAAAAGTGACGCCATAAAAGGATCTGCTACACTTTATCATCCCGTGGGTGTTATAAGAGGCAACAGATCAGCAGCACCTTCTTTTTTTTAATGTTTATTGTACAAAAATACAGTCGGTTATTTCTACACTACTTTCGTCAAACTGCAGTGCAGTTCGTTGGCGAACACTTACACTATATACCTCTGTAACAAATAACTTAATCTTGGACTTACAACTTAAAACAGAAGAAAAAAAAATAATAAAAAAGACAAATTAAATATAAACTTAGCAATGTTATTTATATACTTAATTATATTTAAACTTATACATATTGAAGCTTAAACTTTTTTTATATAGGATAGGGTGACAAATGAGCACACAGTCCACCTGATGGTAAGTGGTTGCTGTGACCCATAGACATCCACATTTATCCTCGTTTGCGAATCAGAATGCAGATGCGTTGTCAGCGGTGAGGACTAAGTTCCAGTAAAAAGGGTCTCTGGTTCTCTACACTCATCATACGAAACACAGCAGTGTGCTAACCCACCTGCCATGCGTGGCTAATATGGCAAATGGCCCATGAAACAATCTATAGGGAAGACTTTTAGATATATTTTTTTTTTCATTTTTAACTTAATGTTAGTTGCCGGAGTAAGTTTAGGCGGGCAGATCTCTAACAAAAACTTTGAAGCCATGGTTTCGCTTAATAGCTTCTTCAATACAATCTGAAGTTGGCGTGTTCAGCAGAGCGGGACAGTATTTCATGCCGGCACACCACCTGCAACTTTACAAGGCGCAGGCTCGGACTCTCATGGAATACTGCCATACTGTTCCCATCTGTGGATTGGGGCACCCCAGTGCCAGCTCCTTCCACTTGACCGCATCCAGCGCAGAGCGGTTCGAATCGTCGACGACCGAGTTCTTTCCGACCAGCTTGACTCACTGGCACTGCGTAGAGATGTTGCATCTCTTTCCTAATTTAACGCATGTACCACGGGGAGTGTTCTGAGCAATTGTTCGGACTAATTTCAGTCGCTCAATTTCACCATCGCACATCGCGACAAAACTCGCGATACCATCCATGTCATCTGGATGATTGGCGGTCCACCACTGTGCGATTTACAAGATGTTTTCTTCCTCGCACAACTTCCCTGTGGAATCGATTACCACCAGCGATTTTTCCGGACCGATACGACTTAGGGACCTTCAAGAAAAGAGCCTACTCCTTTTTAAAAGGCTGGAAACGCATCTGCAATTCCCCTGGTGTTACAGTTGTTCATTGGCGGCGGTAGTCACTTACCATCAGGTGAGCCGCATGCTCGTTTGCCCCCTCTCCTATTAAAAAAAAGTTACGTAAGTCTCGTCGCATGTGTTTAGAAGTTGCCGGTATGCTGTAATATGTATTGAAGATTGTAGCGTTCATTTTTCGTCTAACAGCCATGGATTACCCACTTCAAAAAGGAGACGGTACTCAATTCGACTGTATGTTTTTTATGCATGTTACCTCATAACTTTTTACTAGGTGAACCGATTTCGATGATTCTTTTTTTTTGATTTGAAAGCTGGTGCTTCACATGTGGTCTCATATAAATCAAGGTCTGACCAATAGTTTTTGAGTTATTCTTAATAATTTATATTGAAGTCGATTGTACAAAATTTTTAATTTTAAATTATTTGCGACTTTCGAGGCTTCGAATTAGAGCACTAGGTTGAAGGAGCGTTGATTTAACTAGACACGACCTCTCCAACATAAGGTTTTGGTACATCGTGCCCCTCACCATTAGGTGGTCGCTACTAGTTTCACCCTCTCGATCATCGAAACATCACTGAAAAGTTGCCATCTGGTCGTCATAATGAAGGTAATATGATTTTCGCCGAACCATTGATATAAGACCAGGTTTGCTTTGTGTGGGGCCGCTTCTGGAAAAAAATAGTTCATCAGATATTGACCTCTTGAGTTCCGTTGCCCTATTTAAATACATATTTCGTTGCCTTTCTTTCTTGGGCCTAGTTTTGCGTTGAAGTCACAAAAGAACCGTACATACGTTTTGGAGGAATGCATCGCTCTAGAGATATGCTCATAAATCTCCTCCACCTCCTGTATCTATGTTGATGCATAAGCCTGTATGACCTTTAACGGATATCGTTTGATAATTATGAGCATAAAGTACGCAACTTTTATCGACATTCTCCACATCTTCACAACGTTATTAATGAGAGACTTGTGGACGAAAAATATGATACCTCCTTAAGATAGATAATCATCGCGTCGGTGATAAAAAAATTGCCTGATTCGAGGGATACCGCGTCTTCCCCCTCCCTCCGGATCTTAGATAATCCTGTAATATCCCAGCACAACTTGTCTATCTCTTTTTCCAGCTTCAGGGTCTTCTCATCTGTGCTGGTGCGTGCGTTAAATGTTGCCAGGTTAAGTCGTCGAAGGTGGCCACCAAAGAGCCAATGGAGATTATTAGCAGCCCCTGCCCCGTCGTTACCATGGTTGCTACCATAGCATGTAGTCTTGTAATGAATGCAAAATGTTTGTTTTTGCGATTATTGCCTTTCGTTTTAAATCCATTGGTTTATTTGATAAGAAGTTTGAAACTGAAAAAAAATTATCCAATCTTTTTTTTATTCATGTTTGGAGTTTGAATCCAGCCCAGAGTGTCTGCATGGTCTACTAATGATTGTTGCGGGTTCGGATTTTTGTCCTTGTGCAGTATAAGTATGTGAGACAGCCGAAACACAGCCGATACAGGCGAAAATACTAGTGTGGGGCTTTTTAACTCCCGAAGAAAACATAGGAGTGGCATGTTTGAAGTGTTTATCTGTGTGTCTGTCTGTATGTATCTGCGTGTCTGTCTGTGGAATCATAGTTACTGAACGGATGAACCGATTTTGTTTAAGTTTTTTTTTTTGTTTGAAAGATGTTTTAATCGAGAGTATTCTCAGGTATGTTTCAAGAAAAATCTGTTCAGCCATTTAAGATCATGCGTGGATTTTGAATGTTTTTTTATTTTTTTTTATTAAATATTAGCTGGTACCAGACGCGTTGTTGCCACGGAAGAAATAATTGTGGAAATATCGGTTTAAATTTTGAAGATTTATATTGTTTAATCAGAAATGATAATCCATTCAAAAGTTGATTTTTTTTTATAGGATAGGGCGACAAACGAGCACACAGTCCACCTGATGGTAAGTGGTTGCTGTGACCCATAGACATTTACATTTATCTTCAATAAAGAAACAGAATGCAGATGCGTCGTCACCCGTGAGGATTAAGATGGAATGCCTCGTTTCCAGTAAAATGGGTCACCGGTTCTCTACACTCACGATACGAAACACAGCAGGTATTCTGTGAGAGCGTGGTCCTTTCCTGGTCGAGCCGACCCATTGGTGCTACAACTATACTACTAATATATCTGCAGCACGGCTCTACCACGTATCTAAAATAAAAATACCTACCTAATTCCCCTAACCCTAATTCTTTTCGAAAATACCCTAATTCTTTTCTAAAATAAAAGTAACCTAAGTTACTCCTTGTGACATCAGCTATCTGCCAGTGAAAATCCCGTCAAAATCGGTCCAGCCCTTTTGGAAATCAGCCGGAACAAACAGACAGACAGACGGACAGACTAACAGACAGACAAAAACTTTAAAAATTGTATTATTGTTATTAGTACCGCATATACTTTCATATATATTTAGTAAAAAGCTGTAATTTTGACATTACATACAAACACTTCACTTTTATTTATTTGTATAGATAACTCGAAAACTATTAGTTAGACTTCGATATGGAACCACATGAGAAGCACCAGCTTTCAAATAAAAAAAGAATCATCGAAATCGGTTCACTGAGAAAGAAGTTACGAGAAAAAATTAACACACATAAAAAAAAATTAAAATTAAAAATGTTGTCCAACCGACTTCAATTTTTTTTTTTATATAGGAGAGGGGGCAAACGAGCATGCGGCTCACCTGATGGTAAGTGACTACCGCCGCCCATGAACAACTGCAACACCAGGGGAATCGCAGATGCGTTGCCGGCCTTTTAAAAAGGAGTACGCTCTTTTCTTGAAGGTCCCTAAGTCGTATCGGTCCGGAAAAATCGCTGATGGTAATCGATTCCACAAGGAGGTCGTGCGAGGAAGAAAACATCTTCTAAATCGCACAGTGGTGGACCGCCAATCATCCAGATGGTGTGGATGGTATCGGGAGTTCTGCCGCGATGTGCGTTCGTGAAATTTGGCGGCTGGGATTAATCCGAACAATTCCTCAGAGCACTCCCCAAGGTAGATGCGAAAGAAAATGCAAAGGGATGCAACATCTCTTCGCAGTGCCAATGAATCGAGCCGATCGGAAAGGGCTCGGTCGTCGACAATTCGAGCTGCTCTGCGTTGGATGCGGTCAAGTGGAAGGAGCTGGCACTGGGGAGCCCCTGCCCAGAGATGGGAACAGTATTCCATGTGAGGCCGAACTTGCGCCTTGTAAAGTAGCAGGCGGTGTGCCGGCATGAAATACTGTCCCGCTCTGCTGAGCACGCCAAGCTTTTTAGAGGCCAATTTGGCCTTCCCTTCCAAGTGACCACAAAACTGCACGTCACTCGATATGTCGACTCCGAGGATACCGATACTGGCTGAGGCCAGAAGGGGAGTGCCTTGAAACTGAGGAGATACGACAAAGGGGTTCTTTTTAGCGGTAAACGCGCAAACTTGTGTCTTCTGAGGATTAAATTGGACTAGATTTAGTCGCCCCCAATCCGATACTTTGTTCAGCAAAGACTCGACTTCAGACACAAGTTTGTTCCGGTACTTGGCGACGTTTTCCCGAGAAATATTGGCACGGCCGGTGTATAGAGCATCACCAGTGCTGTCATCCGCATAGCAATGAATGTTACCAGTTAGCAACATATCATTGATATGCAGAAGAAACAGCGTTGATGATAGCACACAGCCTTGTGGAACACCAGCGTTAATAGGCTTGTAGTCAGACCATGCACCGTCTACAACGACCTTGATGCTCCGATCTGCAAGGAAGCTGGTGATCCAATTGCACAATTTCTCGGGAAGCCCATAGGAAGGGAGCTTCGAAAGAAGCGCTTTGTGCCAAACCCGATCGAAGGCCTTCGCAATGTCCAGACTAACGGCCAACGCCTCCCCCTTGGACTCTACTGCCTCCGCCCATCTATGGGTCAGGTAGACCAGAAGATCACCAGCTGATCGACCCCGACGAAAACCGTATTGGCGGTCACTAATCAGCTGGTGATCCTCAAGGTACCGGATGAGCTGGCAGTTAATAATGGATTCCATTATTTTGGAGAACAAGGAGGTGATCGCGATAGGCCTATAGTTGGATGGGTCTGAGCGGTCGCCTTTTTTAGGGATCGGGTGGACAAAAGCTGTCTTCCATGAATTCGGGACTACGCCTTGGGAGTAGGAGTACCGGAAAAGACGCGTTAGGACCGGTGCCAACTCCGGAGCACACGTCCTCAGCACAATTGGGGGGATTCCGTCAGGCCCACTCGACTTCTGGATGTCCAGGGAGAGAAGTGCTTTGCGAACCGAGCGCTGTGAGAACAACACATCCGGCATGGAGCACTCACACCGCGGGATGGTCGGTGGTTAGACCTCGATCAAATTTATATGCGACCAGATGAGAAGCAACAGCTTTCAAATAAAAAAAGAATCATCAGAATCGGTTCACCCAGTAAAACGTTATGAGGTAACACACATAAAAAAAGAAAAAACATACGGTAGTACAACGAATCGCAACGTGGTAACTAGTCACAAGAACAAATTCACTATTCTGAAAGCAGGTCAAAAAGAAACGCCGACCTTAAACTCGCGACAAGGCTTTGCAATTATGCGCTTGACACACAAAGAATGTTTCGTAAATGATCTTGTTCTAATGCAATCTTGATTTCCTCGCGTCAGATTATAGAGAAAGCAGTTGCCTTTTATGTTCATACATACTTCGTTAATATTGATTGTAAATAAAAGGTTAATAGACGGCGTTCTCTTTTTCCTTGTCGTAAAAAAAGAAGGGGTGCTTGCTAATTGACCTACTTGAAAAAGTAGGTGACTTACAATTCGACTGTATGTTTTTCAACCGACTTCAAAAAGGAGGAGGTAATTAATTCGACTGTATGTTTTTTATGTGTGTTACCATATAACTTTTTTCTCAGTGAACCGATTTCGATGATTCATTTTGGAACGCAGTTCCTTATCGGACGGTACGGGTTTGGCGGATGGGAACTAGGCGACAAAAAGTGTAAGATTTTTTCAACACTACGCCTTGTGTCATAGTGTATTATTTTAAATGACGTTTCATTTTAATAGACACTAGTAATGCATTTATTTGTATTTGTTAATCAATATTATAATACGTTTATCAATAATAAGGAATTTGCTCCAAGACACTCGGTTGGAAAGAAGTTCCTTAATTTTCCCACTTGTAGCAAGTATGTTATATTTTTTTTTATAAAATAAGGGTGACAGACGAGCACACAGTTCACCTGATGGTAAATGAAAGCTGCGGCCCATAGACATCTACACTTATCGTCGACTAAGAATCAAAATGCAGATGCGTTGTCACCCCTGAGGACTAAGAAGGAATGCCTCGTTTCCAGTAAAAAGGGTCTTAGGTTATACACTCACCATACGAAACATAGCAGCATTAAGCTGCTATTTTACGCTGGTATTCTGTGAGAGCGTGGTCCTTCCCCGGTCGAGTCGACCCATTCGTGCTACAACCATAACATAGCTGCAGCGTGACTCTACCACGTAATAAATTGTGCGATATCTTCGTCGATTGTGAACCGATTTTGATGATACTTTTTTATTTAATAGGTAATATATCAAGGGTTGTCCTATATCGATTTGGAGAAAAAAAATACCCTAAGGGTGGCAAAATATTACTATTTAGACGGCATCGAGATTGCGATATTACTTAGCCAATGGGAAAGGTTCTTATAAATACTATAGTATAGCAGAATGTCATCATCATCATCATCATTACAGCCCTTCACAAGTCCACTGCTGAACATAGGCCCCCCCCCAAAGAATGCCACAAAGCACGGTCCTGAGCCACCTGCATCCATCGACTTCCTGCATATCTTACCAGGTCGTCACTCCATCTAGTGGGGGGACGCCCTACACTTCGCCTGCCGGTACGAGGCTGCCACTCGAGAACCTTTCTTCCCCATCGGTTGTCGGTTCTTCGAGCTATATGGCCGGCCCATGGCCACTTCAGCTTACTAATCCATAGCAGAATGTAAAACAATGTAAATTATTTCCTTTTAGTTTTTTGAAGTCGGCTTTTACTTCTTATTAAAACTATTTTTAAGTGAAAAATATAACTAATAAGTTTTTAATCTATATTGGATAAAAAAATATATTTATTATAATTCTATTCCGTTAGGAGTTTAGGCGGGAAATTAACCGGGCGGCTGATCGCTGCTTCTGTATCAAATAATGGTTTGAAGTGGATTTTGATATTTAAAAGTGGTGCGAATTTGTGTATTAAATGTCTGCGCATGTGAATTATTAGTGGAAACGGTGAAACAAGTGCTCTGATGGTGATGTGATTCTCAAGATAAGGTGTCTGTCTGCTTAGGTGCCTTGAGATACTATCGCTAACTGTCAGCAGTCTGCTGGCTCAAGTTTCAGTCAAAATCTCCCAAAGGCTGCGCAATGTGACGCATCAACATGTTGGAAGCAGTGTACTATAAAGAATTATTATCACTTGATACTGAGATAAATGAAGACATGGCTTTTTTATAGGATAGGGTGATAAACGAGCACACAGTCCACCTCATCAGGTGTAAAATAGCAGTTTAACACTGCTGTGTTTCGTATGGTGAGTGTAGAGAACCGGAGACCATTTACCACTTATGATGGTAAGTGGTTGCTGTGGCCCATAGACATCCACATCTATCCTCAATAAATAATCAAAATGCAGATGCGTTGTCACCCGTGAGAACTACGATGGAATGCCTCTTTTCCAGTAAAAAGGGTCCGAAGAGAGTCTCGGACTCACCATACGAAACACAGCAGCGTTAAACTGCTATTTTACGCTGGAATTCTGTGAGAGCGTGGTCCTTCCCCGGTCGAGCCGACCCATTTGTGCTACAACTATACTACTAATATAGCTGCAGTAAAAGCTTAAAGGACAATCATCCAAGGTAAAAATCTTAATAAAATAATGTATTCCGTTCTCCCCACAAACTAGAAAGAAGTAGAATCCCGTAGAATTCTGACCGTTTGATAGCCTTTATCACATGTCTGATAGATTCCAGCGAAGAGAGTAAATAATTAACTACCGATCTCTATTAAAGCTTATATCTTCACTTCCGCGATAGATAACTGTATCGAGTTTATAAATAATATCTGTAGCTACTGTCCCACATTGACTTTTCTTAAATCATATGTTATTTTTACGTCAGTGATAGTAGCTATCTTTGTTTACGTTCGAAATTCGGTAAAATGTCAAATAAAACTAATTTTAATATTTTCGTTAATAAAACTGTAACGTTAGGGGTCTTCGAACGAAGACGACAAACTTGTACAAAAACATATTAAAATACGATTATAATATAGTTGTGTTATGTGAGACTTGGTTAAATAGCACTATTTTTGACTCCGACTTGTTTAGTGATCGTTACGCAGTTTATAGACGCGACCGCGAGACTAGCGGCTTTCATCAGCACAAATCTGGTGGCGGGGTATTGGTGGCTGTGTCAAAGCATATTTATTCCCGTAGGCTACACCATTTTGAGAGTAAATGCGAGGATATTTGGATCGAATTGAATATACCTACGGAAAAAGGTACCCCAAATAAGCTTTTATTGTGTGGCGTCTACCTCCCGTCGCCCATTCAAAAACATTTTCTGGAACATTATGTCGACAACGCTAATAGAGTCTTAGAGTCTAACGCAAAAGTGTTAATTTTGGGAGATTTTAATCTGAGTGGTATTGCCTGGAACGATACAGAGGTACCGTTTGCTGTAAAGGCAATAATATGACTAAGACTTCATTTGAAAGCACTTTACTGGACTTCATAGCTTTAAATAATCTTACTCAATATAATACTACGGTCCTAAACCATAAAGGCAAAATTTTAGACCTGGTTCTCTCTAATCTTAATATACTGTTGAATGTGACACGAAGTAACTCTGAGCTCAGTTCTGTAGATGATTATCACCCACCGCTGGAATTTACGCTGCCCTCCGGGTATTCAGCTAAACTTCTTTCCCGTAATTATAATGAGAGACATAACTTCTATAAAGCTGATTTTGAAAAAATATCTAATTATTTAAGCTCGATACCATGGGAGAGTGACCTGGCTTCGTGCTCCTCGGTGGATGAAATGACTAACAGATTTTACTCAATACTAAGAAGTTCTATCTTAAAATATGTTCCTAAAAGCAAACCAGCATCAAAAAAGTTTCCCCCGTGGTATACCAGGGATCTTATTCGCCTTTCACGTGAGAAGTATAAGCTACAATTGGATGGGATACAAAAAGTACAATAACCCACTCGACGAACTGGCATTCCGTACAGTTAAAAAAAGGTGCTCTGATTTAACAGAATCTTGTTATCTTAAATATATAACTGATCTCGAAAAGTCCCTATCAGTAAATCCAAAAAAGTTTTGGACCTTCCTCAAGAGTAAAAAAGTCAATAGCAACGCGTATAAAGAAGAAACTTGTGGAACTGGTATTTGTAATCTGTTTGCTTCGTATTTTGCCTCGGTTTACCGGCCTAGCTTGCCTCTCTGCAATGTACCTGATCTAGAATACTTAGTCTCTTGCTTCCTTGGAAGTCTCACCCTTAGGCGGGAGGATGTTCTGAAAACTCTGAAAGGACTAGATAGGACTAAGGGAGCAGGACCGGATGGAATACCCTCTTTGTTTGTAGTTCAATGCTGTGAATCTCTCTCCTTTCCTCTAACAATAATATTTAATGAGTCTTTAATGAATGGCGTATTTCCCTCGATCTGGAAGGAGGCAAGAATTGTTCCAGTTTTTAAGTCGGGAGATTCAGCATCCGTGAAGAACTATAGGGCCATTTCGATACTATCAGTCTTTGGGAAGGCATTTGAATCGTTGGTTTGCCCGGTCTTGTCCTATCACATAAAGCATTTAATTTCTCCTCGCCAATCAGGTTTTTTAGCAGCTCGCTCAACGGTAACTAATTTGATCCCGTTTGTGGATTTCGTTTCTCTCTCCCTTGATTCCCGTATTCCTGTAGACACCATATACACCGACTTTAGTAAGGCTTTCGATTCAGTTGATCACAAAATTTTACTGGGTAAACTTTCTCGTTTGGGTGTGTACGGCAGCCTTCTGGAATGGTTTGAATCCTATCTTTATCAACGCAAGTCGCACGTTGTAGTTAATGGCTACTCATCGCACTCCTTTCAGCCAACTTCCGGCGTTCCACAAGGTTCGCATCTGGGTCCAATCCTCTTTAATATATTTATTAATGATATCGTGGGTATCTTTGATCATGCTGCTTGTTTCCTCTACGCTGATGACATGAAACTGTCTATGCAGATCAGAGGTATTAATGATTCATTATTATTACAAGAGGATTTGGATCGATTCGCTGGATGGTGTAGGGAGAACAGGTTATATTTAAATACTGAAAAATGTAAATTTATTAGATTTTCGAGATGCAAAACAAGCTTGTCGCCGTCCTACAATATTGCCGGTCAAAAATTGCTAGAGGTGGACTCTATTCGCGATTTGGGCGTCATTATGGATAAAAAACTACGCTTTCACAAACACATTGACCAAGTCGCAACAAAAGGTTTCCAGATGCTAGCGTTTGTGCTGCGGAATGCAAAGGAATTCAAAAAGCCCTCAACAAAAATTCTCCTGTATTTGGCATTGGTTCGTTCGGGTTTGGAATATTGTAGTCAGGTTTGGTCCCCACATTATGAGGTCCATATTAAGCGAATCGAGCGAATACAGAAGAGATTTCTCTGGCACCTATCCTACCAATCTAACAAAGCCAAACTGCTGCCCTCATATAAGGAACGTCTTGCCTATTTTAAAATGACTAGCCTACAAGGGCGAAGATTGTTTTTGGATCAATTACTTTTTTATAAAATTATCAATGGCCTCATTGACTGCCCTGCGTTATTGCGATCTGTCAATTTTAATATCCCATACAAGTTGCCGCGTGGCGTACGATACGTTCCATTTTCACCAAAAGGTGCCAAAAGTAGCTTAGGTCACCACGCCACCATGAATCGCTTACAGAGACAGTACAACGTAATATCTAAGTCTTACAACATCGACATCTTTTCTGACAAGCCGTTGAAATTTAGACGCAAGCTCGGTCAGTTTCTCGAGTCAATGGTGTCTGTTTGATTCAAGTATCTATATCTATTGTTTGATTTTTTTTTAACATATAAAAATAATGATTGTTAAATGATGATTAAAATGTTTAAGTTTTCATTTGCTTAGTATTAACTAACCTATTTAAGTTTTATTTGTATAGTCCACATTTGCATGCCGTGGCAGCCTATAATTAAGATGACGCTTAGCTTTAGTTTTATATTCATGTTACCTTAATATCCATGTATTAGTGTTCGTCTTGTTGGTTGTCCTTTTAAATAAATAAAATAAATAAAAAAACCTGCATCTTTATTATGTACCCATTATAGTGCAATGTCAGTAGTTAATATAGTACCTTTTGGATCATATCCACAATATACTATATTAAGTGGTTAAATTAAAAATTTTGTTAAATCAACTTAAATACAAATTGTTAAGGATAACTTAAAAACTATTGGTCAGACCTTTATCAAAATATGGGACAACATGAGAAGCACCAGCTTTCAAATAAAAAAAGAATCATCGAAATTAGTTCACCTAGAAAACAGTTATGAGATAAGACACATAAAAAACATACAACTTTTAACATATATATATATATATATATATATATATATTAAGTTATAACATATATAAAAGTAAAGTAAAGTTAGAGCCTATATACGTCCCACTGCTGGGCACAGGTCTACTGTCATTTCTGAGAGGGTTTTAGGGCATGGAAGTGTCCGCCGCGCTGCCCCAATGCGTGTTGGCGAACTTCACATGTCTTCGAAAATATTTTTTTCTTTTTCTCAGACATGCAGGTTTCCTCACGATGTTTTCCTTCACCGCCGAGCACGTGGTAAATCAGCACTTAAAATTGCAACTAACAATTTCATTGGTGCCGGCGGGGATCGAACCCGGGTTGCTCGCGTATTGTGAAATTTACCGCGAGTGCTAACCATCTGAGTTACCACGGCTCTCAATATAAATTATACAATAAACTAAAAAGAGGCATTCATTGACAATATTATAATTTGTGTATTTATTGTAAGTCCACTGCTGAACATAGGCCTCCCCCAAAGAATGCCACAAAGGGCTGTAATGATTTATTGTAAAAGAAATCATACATGTTTGGTAACAAAATACGATTTTGATTGCGATGCGACGCGCGGTTTTGCTCTGGCCGCGTGACGGGAAAATAAATATGTTATTTAAAACGATTAGGTAGCTAAAATATTTAAATCTTTCGCGGACCACATTTAAACTCATGCGGAACACTGGTGGTCCGCGGATCTCTGGTTGGGAATCACTGATTGTTTGTTGGTAGGATTGCGATGCTGGTTATTCACCGTAGACGATCCTAATATATCATCACCAAATTATAAAATAAGAAAGCATTATCACTGTCAAATTCTTCTATTTAGCTATCTTATGTCGTAGTGTTAATCGATGGGGGGAAAGGTTCTCGAGGCGGCCTCGTACCGACGGACGAAATGTAGGGCGTCCCCCACTAGATGGAGGGACGACCTGGTAAAACATGGAGGAAGTCGATGGATGCAGGTGTCTCAGGACTGTGCTTTGTAGCATTCCTTGGAGAGGCCTATGTTCAGTAATGGACTTGTGAAGGGCTGTAATGATGATGATGTCTCAGTAATTATTTTCTACGTATTATTATTTAATGTAGTTTTATTACAGCGCGAGCCCTGAATCCGAGGTAGCTGTTAAAGCCAACAAAGTTTACACCACTAACATAACAGAAAAATTTCTATTGTATGTATTTTATGTTGTATTGTATGTTCATTAATTCATTACAGTCTATCAAACGTCCATTACTGAACATAGGCCTCCCTCATAGATTGCCTTATAGACACATATTGGACATAGATACATATTGTATATCTGTAGTAAATATTACATATATGTTTATTGTATTTATGTCAATATACCTATATAAAATTAGTCTATTTTTAAGTTTATCAGTAGTATTTTTTGTGATAGGTCATTTTATTATAGGCACCTACCAAATTATTTCCCACACGTCCCGCGTTGATTAGGAGTGAATGCCAAAAGGCTTTAAGTCCGCCCTTTGTAATCCTTTTATTAAGGTGTACAATAAAGTGTAAATAAATAAATAAATTAATAAATAGACATAGACATGCATTTATTAAGCAACTTACACTCATAAAGTTTTCATCCTCACCATCATCATTACAGCCCTTCACAACTACACTGCTGAACATAGGCCTCCCCTAAGCAATGTCACAAAGCACGGTTCCGAAACACCTGCATCTATTGACCTCCTGCAGGTCTTATCAGGTCCTCATTCCATCTAGTGATGGAACGCCAAAGAAAGTTTTCATACAGAAAATAAAATGATACATAAAAACATCAAAGATATAATTTAAAATTAAAAATTTTGTACAGCCGACTTCAATATAAGTTATTGAAGAATAACTCAAAAACTATTGGTCTGACCTTGATCAAATTATGGGACCACACGAGTACTGTCAGCTTTCATATAAAAAAAGAATCATCGAAATCGGTTCACCCAGTACAAAGTTATGAGGTAACACACATAAAATAAAAAAAAACATACAGTCGATTTGAGTACCGTCTCCTTTTTGGAATTCCGCAGAAAAATAAATAAGAGAATACAAACATAAAATAATTCGATTGCACGAGTGATGTGATGCTGAATCTAGGGAGAATATGAGCCGTAGTTCCTCACGGCATAGAACTGAGACTCTGCTCTACATGACCAGTACGCCACCGAAAAGTAATATCGATATGTTTGTGTTGAATGGTTGGGAGTAATGTAAAAGACCTACCTTGCCTATGCGTTACCTAGCCTAAATATTAAGGGATCTTCTCTTCCTCAACCTGACAAAGTCCACTGCTGGCTGAAAAGCAGTCCTGCGACCTAGTAAATGTAAATATAGGAAAATGCTGTCAACAAATCAAATCTTAATACTTGGTACAGTTGTTCTCGTTATCTAGAAGGTAGAAGAGCAGGGAAGATACTATCATAATATCCTAAAGCGAGTTGTTCTATGTAACTTGTTGTGGTTTAATTTTTACTGACAAATTTCAAGTTTCCTCGCGACGTTTGATATTTACTACATACAAATAAATAAAATTGAAGCGTCTGCTTGTAATGTTAAAATAACAGCTGTTTACTAAATGCATATGAAAGTATAACGCTAATAATAACAAAAATAATTTAAAATTTTTGTCTGTCTGTCTGTCTGTTTGTTCCGGCTAATCTCCGAAACGGCTGGACAGATTTTGATGGGAGTTTCACTGGCAGATAGCTGATATTATAATGAGTAACTTAGGATACTTTTATTTAAAAAAAGAATTAATGTTCCACGCAAAAAATTAAAACCCATGAAATCGTAGTAAATTCCACGCGGACGAAGTTGCGAGGGACAGCTAGTGCATACTCGTAACTAGACAAAACTGCCAATGGAAGAGAGGTCCCATATCTAACAGTGGTCTATTTATTGACCTATGAGATTTAATGATAGACCGGCTATTGTTTGAATATGATTTAGACATTATGCAATAAATTTTAAAAAAATTGCAACTCTAAATGCTTTTCCTTATTTAAATAACTTAAATTTAAAATTTAAAAAAAAACACCGTAACAAAAAGAGCTTATGATCTACAAATGCCTGATCAGAATTTCTTGAAACACTATACTAGGCAATAACACTCCCGATTAAGACACCTTTCAAACAAAAAAAAACACAATCTAAATCGGTTGATCCGTACAGGAGCTATGATGCTACAGACAGACACACAGATACACATTAAAAACTTATAACACCCCTCTGTTTTCTTCGGGGGTTAAAAGAGACGACATGTAGCGAGAGAGAGAGAGACCTGACGAGTATGTACTTGCACTTGTGTAGGTGACTTCGATCCCTCGAGAGAGGTAAAGTCCTCGTATGGTATGCTACGTGTGTAGACACTTTGTTAGTGACTTTGTTGTCACCCTCAGTTAGTGCGCTGAGAGCTTTACTCGGTGTTTGCGAAAAGTTTGCTGTCTCACATGGTTTACAATACAATACCAAAAAGTCACAGTTCATGGTGTTTAAGGCTGGCAGTAGATGTCCTAATGTTGTACCCCCTATAAAGCTCTATAACGAACCACTAGAAAGGGTCTATAGTTTTAAATATCTTGGACATATTTTGACTGACAGTCTTAAAGACGATGAAGACATTGAAAGAGAACGTAGGGCACTGTCGGTCAGGGCGAATATGTTGGTGCATAGATTTGGTCGCTGCACTGACGCTGTAAAGATCACGCTTTTCAAAGCATATTGTGCGTCAGTTTATTCTTGCAGCCTATGGACCAACTACACCAAAAAGGCCTATAGTGCCCTACGTACTCAATACAATAATGCATTTAGGGCGCTGTTGCGGCTGCCGTGCTACTGTAGCGCGTCTGCGATGTTTGCACTGGCGGGTGTGGATAGCTTTGATGCAATAATCAGAAAAAAGACCGCATCCTTGCTAAACAGAGTGCGCGGCAGCGGCCACAGTGTGCTGAGTGAGATTGCAGACAGTGGGGACTGTCCACTGATTAAACAAATGATCACCAGGACTATGTCCTGTTTAATAATTAACTATTGAGTATAAATTATATTACTAACATAGATGTAAGTTTTTCTTTACTAACAAATTCTATGGATCTTGTTGTCCGAAATAAATTATTTTTATTTTATTTATTTATTTATTTATTTTGGCAACCTGTCGTTCCAATGGTAACTCGTTTAAAGCCGTGTAGAACTTGGATTAACACAAATAATACTATTCGCTACAAGAAAAAAAAAACTGCAAAATAATTAATACGAAGGCGTTTCAATTTCCACGCGGGCAGAAATGCGGGCAGAATCTAGTTGTTCTTTGTTTTAACAATATTTACACAACAAATACAATATTTCTCTAATATGTACAATAGATGCAAAACTTTCTTCCTTTTCAGAACCAGAGAATACACAAAAACTCTAAAGTCTAATTAATCAAATTCTACATATCTGTGTGATTATTTAACATTTTATGCTAAAATAACAAAATCGCCAACTAAAGAAATAATATGTATTTTCTGCCGACTTCCAAAAAGTAGACGGTACTCAATTCGACTGTATGTTGTTTTTATGTGTGTTACCTCATAACTTTTTACTGGGTGAACCGATTTGGATGATTCCTTTTTTATTTGAAAGCTGGTACTTCTCGTGTGGTCCCATATGAGTTTGATCAAGGTGATACTAATAGTTTTTGAGTTAGTCTTAATAACTTATATTGAAGTCGGCTGTACAATTTTTTTAATTTTAAATTATTTTTTGTAACATTGTTAGAGAAATATCGAAAAACAATTACAACCATAAAACTAAATGTGCTCCTTGATATACCTAGAACTTTTATTAATTCGTTTATGAACTCGTAAATACCTTGATATTGAGCACCTAACCGTCGCAAGGAATTTCAATATGGTTTCCTCCGGATATCCTTGACCTAAATAAGGGTGTTAGCATCCTTAGAAAGAGAGCGTGTAATGCTCGCTACAGATTGATCGTCGCGTCATTCACATCGCTAGTTATGAGAATTGCATGCCATTATAAGACTAGCGACCAGCCCCGGCTTCGCCTGGGTTATAATACATAATTTAGTTTTAAGATAATCAAAGGCCGTTTACGTTATAAACTTTTTAGTTTTTTTTTTTCAAACAATATATAGTTTTACGGATAAAATATACATCACTCCTGGCCTGTTCTGACCAGTTCGTGAAGTTTCATCACAATTGGTTGAGCCATTCCGAAGATTAGCCCAGACAGACAGACAGACACAAAACTTTTCAAAATGGTTATTAACGGCCTGCAAATTAATAACCTAGGGGGTTATTAAGCTTAAGAGAAGTCAATTATTTTTATAATACAGACAGACAGTTCAATTTTATTTATATTTATAGATGAAATGTGATTTTGCATAATACTTATTTATAAAGAATAGCTGTGAGACATAAAAAATATAGCCTATTAAAGTCCACTGATGAACATAGGCCTCCCCATATATTGCCTCACAGTGGCGTATTTGCCATAGTTGTAGTGTTACTGCTGATTTGAAAATTTCACCTCTCAGTGGGTCATGTGCTCCTGGTAGATTATCTTCTATACATCCATCCATTACAGCCTATTAAAGTCCACTGATGAACATAGGCCTCCCCATATATTGCCTCATAGTGGCGTATTTGCCATAGTTGTAATGTTACTGCTGATTTGAAAATTTCACCTCTCAGTGGGTCATGTGCTCCTGGTAGATTATCTTCTATACATCCATCCATTACAGCCTATTAAAGTCCACTGCTGAACATAGGCCTCCCAATAGATTGCCTCATAGTGGCGTATTTGCCATAGTTGTAATGTTACTGCTGATTTGAAAATTTCACCTCTCAGTGGGTCATGTGCTCCTGGTAGATTATCTTCTATACATCCATCCATTACAGCCTAATAAAGTCCACTGCTGAACATAGGCCTCCCCCATAGATTGCCTCATATTTGCCATAGTTGCCACGCTTGGCAGGCGGGTTGACAGCCGCAGTTTTTAAAGTTATTATTAATATGTCGATGCTGCGCATCTCTGGTTTGTTTCCCTCTGTCACCTCTTACGACACCCACGGGAATATATGGAGTAGTAGATATTCTTACTCCGCCACTACACTAACACAAATTATATTAAATACTATGCACTCGCCCCGGTTCGCTTGGATATGATCTGTTTATGTAACACTATTTTGATTTAAGATAATCAAAGGCCATTTATAAAATTTTTGTTCTTTTTTTTTTCAAAAAAATGTTTTTTTTTTTTGTAAAAATCTACCCTACATCCCTACTGGCATTGTGAAAATAAGCCAGGACAGACAGTATGACAGACAGACAGACAAAAATTTTATAAGTGATTGTTTATCTATTAATAGCATGCAAAAGAAACCCCTAAGCTGAAGAGAAGCCAATTATTTTAATATTACAGACAGACACTTTTTACATATGCATAGATCTGTCGTCTGTCTGAACACGCCTCACGCAAAAACCTGTGAACCGATTTGGATGGGACTTGCACTGACAGATAGCTGATGTTATAAGGAGTAACATAGACTACTTATACTTTAGGGTTCCGCAAAAAAAATACATGCGGGCGAAGTCGCGGGAAACAGCTAGTTATATTATACACTGAAGTTAACATTAGTTCGAAATTTATAACGTACTACTGCGGAAGAATATTCTTTATATTAAACAAAAACTAATATCGTAGATATTATATTGTTTACGTTATATGTATGTAAATATTGATAACTTCTTCTTTCTAAACAGGGTTAATGACACAGATAACTTGTACCTACGTAGAATATTTGAGTTGTGCTGATATACTCGTTGTCCGTAGACACAATAAAGACACCTAACATAGTTCTTAAAAAAAATAGCTTATCGGGATTTTGTCGGGATCAACCACTTCCGGGACTACTAAAAATTTTATTTAGAAGCTCTAAAAACATTGTCATAAATCTTTTTGAAGTTATACTTCTTTTGGGGCGCTTGGGAAAAATGATGAGAGTGAATTTTTACGATGCGCACACACACCGACACCTAAAAACGACACCATGAAGTTGTCACGAGGCGCGCGAACACTGACACCTAAAAGCGACAACTTCAGTGGGTATTAGACGGAGTTAGACGGCTCCGTGGAGCAGTGGCTTAGAAATCAGTTGTTGCGCTTCGGGCCGCGGGTTCGAATCCCGCACGGAACAAGTATTTGTATGGCCTACAAATAATTGTTCCGGGTCTGGATGTTTGTCCTTGTACAATTTATGTTTGTTAACTGCCTCCACGACACAGGAGAAAATCCTAGTGTGGGGGTAACGTTTTTTAAAAAGAAAAGACGAAAAAATTGTATCTCAAGTTATTTATGGTTTGTTACGCTAAAGAAGTATAACTTCCTACGTGCGTACATAAGTACACACAAACTTTTTTAAGAATTAAGGTGACAAACGAGCACACAGTCCACCTGGTGGTAAGAAGATATTGTGGCCCACAGACATTTACATTTAAAAAATGCTGAAGAGGACTAAGATGGAATGCCTCGTTTCCAGTAAAAAGGGTCTCCGGTCTCTACACTCACCATACGAAACACTGCAGCATTAAGTTGCTATTTTACGCTGGTATTCTGTGAGAGCGGGGTCTTACCCCGGTCGAGCAGATCCATTCGTGCCGAATAATATAGCTGCAGCGTGGCTCTACCACATATAATATCTCCCCTCCACTCGTTATTTGGAATTACTACGTTCATTAGAGTATATCGATAATCTATATGGATAATAGATAATAGATGGATATTTATCACTAAAGTCCCCACCTGAACATAGGCCTCCCCCAGAAATTGCCACTAAGTATAAGTATAAGTGATCCTGAGCCTCATGCATCCATCGACCTGCGTGTTTCATCAGGTCGTCACTCCATCTAGTGGATATCGTAAGAGACTACAAAGAAAAACTGAATCAGAAGATCAACGGCAGCATTATTTTATATATTTTATACATGGTAGATGCTGCAGCTATTGTTAGTATAGTTGTAGCACAAATGGGTCGGCTCAACTGGTGAAGGACCACACTCTCACAGAAAACCAGCGTAAAATATCAACTTAATGCTGCAGTGTTTCGTATGGTAAGTGTCGAGACGGGAGACCCTTTTTAATGAAAACGAGGCATTCCATATACACAATAGACCTCACGGATGACAACGCATCTGCATTTTGATTATTTATTGAGGATAGATGTAAATGTCTATGGGCCGCAGCAGCCACTTACCGTCAGGTGGAGTGTGTGCTCGTTTTTCACCCTTATCTTATAAAAAAAGCATCTTCCAGTTAACAGCATATTAAAAAAAACGGGGGTTGCCAACACGATTGCCAAGCGTGGCAAACTATGGCATGTATCCCCTCTAATAATCCGATGAATATTTAATAACTAAAATACTACTAATTCTTTAATAATATAATGTCATATAATAAAATATGACACTTCTATATGTAGTAGAGCCACGCTACAGCTTTATTATGAATATAACATAATTGGGTCGGCTCTACTGACGAAGGACCACGTTCAATGGCTCGTAGACAACCGGAGACCCTTTTTACTGGATACGTGGTATTCCATCTTTGCCTCAGGCGGCTAGCATGGGCTGGGGACAAAAGATTTATCTCCAGATTATATCCACTTATATCCACAAAACGAGTAGACATATATCCTCCCGTCCGTAGCATGGAGCCAAATGAAAAAAAAAATTATGTTTTTTTGACATTTGAAAGGGACAATTTTATCCTAGTTCATTGGACGTGGGCTTAAGTTTATATTCATACGATAAATCTATCTAAGTCTAAGTCTATCTCCTATTTTATCTACTGTGGATATTATATCCACCGGTGTGCCCGTGCTCGAAGGGTGGATAAAACTAAGCGATATAAATATTTTCTCCTTTCCCTGGGGATAAAATTGTGTCCTGCCCATGCTAGCCCTGCAGGGTTGACAACGATTCTGCATTTTGAGCCTTAATCGAGGATAAATGTAGATATTATGTCTATAGGCCACAGCATCCACCTACAATCAGGTGGACTGTTGTTAATTTTCACCTTTATTCTATAAAAACTAAACTGGTGGGACTAAATATTTGAGCGTATGATAAAAATTACCTACATGTTCTTATTCGGTATTTTAATTCGATAACAATCAAAATTAAAAAAAGAGTTAATGTTAAAGTTACAGCCTATATACGTCCCACTGCTGGGCACAGGCCTCCTCTCATTTCTGAGAGGGTTTTATTGCAAGGAAGTGTCCGCTGCGCTGCCCTAATGCGTGTTGGCGAACTTCACATGTCTTTGAATCCTCACGATGTTTCCCTTCACCGCTGAGCAGTTAATCAGTTTGTAATTAATTATTGCAAATAAACAATTTCATTGGCGCCGGCGGGGATCGAAACCGGGTTGATCGTGTACTTTGAAATTTACAGCGAGCACTTACCATCTGAGCTACCACGGCTCTAATTTTAATGCTAGCTTTATGATACAAATAAGCATCAGAATGAAGGAACTATATCCACGATTTGTTATCGCTTACTGGTGATAAAAGGGCTAGTATAGTAATTATGCGAAGAAACGCAGCCAGCGTTCTTGGCACTATACCGACGGGAGTAGGACAATATGATAATTTGAGTTTTTAGTTTTACATTTTTTTAATAATATGATAATAAATTTCCTGAACGCTGCCCAACCGAGTTGAAGCCGACGATTGACCTCTCGGTCGAAGTTGGACTTACCTAGTCGAACTATTTGTCCCAGGTAAACATACTCGTCAAAACTTCGAGCTTAGTGATCCCAACAACTACCGGTATAGGTGTGACATGGACATTAAACATGATCTTTGTTTTGTCCATGTTCATCTTAATACCTATCCGTTGGGAAACACTATTGAGGTCATTGAGCATAGTGCTTATGTCCTCCAGCGACTCTGTCATAAGGGCTATATCGTCGGCAAATCGAAGGTGAGTGATGTACTCGCCATCGATGTTAATACCGTATCCTTTCCAGTTTTGAAAACTTTGCTTTTTTTGCTTGAAAACGCCTTCCAATGCAGCGGTGAAGACTTTCGGGATATAACGTCACCCTTTCTTACACCTCTCTGCAAAACGACAACCGATGGGGAAAAAAGGTTCTCGAGTGGCCCAAGTATAGGGCGTCCCCCACTAGATGGAGTGACGACCTGGTAAGACATGCAGGAAGTCGATGGATGCAGGTGGCTCAGGACCGTGCTTTGTGGCATTCCTTGGGGGAGGCCTATGTTCAGCAGTGGACTTATGAAGGGCTGTAATGATGATGATGATGATGATAATAAATAAATCAGATTTCAGTAAGCCGTATATAACAATAACACAATAAATAATAGAATTAAGAACAGTGGAGCCGTGATAACGTAGTGGCTAAGTGCTTGCTGTAAATTTGACAGTACTCGAGCAATTCGATTCGATCCCCGACGGCGCCAAAAGTTAATTAAAATTAAAAGTGCTGATTACCTCGAGCTCAGCGGTGAAGGAAAACATCGATAGGAAACCTACATATCTAAGAACAAATATTACGAAGACGTGAGAAGTTGTCTAACACGCGGTGGGGTATTTCGGCGGACATTTCCTTGCCCTAAAACCCTCTTAAAAGCGAAAAAGGGCCTACCCAAAAGTAGTATGTCCATAGGCTGTAACTAAACTTTACTTTTATTGATAATAGTCTCGACAAAATTCAATAATTTTTAGTGTATTAATCTACTTGTCACAGGCTGAGGGAATTCCTCAAGCTTATGTCTAGACTAGTCGGTTTTAGCATAAAATAGAGTTAGCACTTTTTCATAAGCATATTCGAGTATTTAAAAGTGTAGTTTCAAATGGAAAATAGTATTTCAAGGTCGTGAACCATGACCTTATTTGCTCTTGTTTTACCCTGAAAGCTTTACATAATAAAAAAGAAATGTACAATGTAATATTATGTAAGTGAGATATAAGTATCTACTAATGTTATATATGTGTTATAGGATAGGGTGACAAACGAGCACACAGTCCACCTGATGGTAAGTGGTTGCTGTGGCCCATAGACATCTACATCTATCCTCGTTTGCGAATGAAAATGCAGATGCGTTGTCACCCGTGAAGACTAAGATGGAATGCCTCTTTTCCATTAAAAAGGGTCTCCGGTTCTCTACACTCACCATACGAAACACAGCAGTGTTAAGCTACTATTTAACGCTGGTATCCTGTGATAGCGTGATCCTTCCCCGGTCTAGCCGACCCATTCGCGCTACAACTATACTACTAATATAGCTACAGCATGGCTCTACCACGTATGAAATAAGTACTGATATCATATAAGTGTAAGATAGTATTTGGGTGGTTGTTCTTACATACACGCATTTCGCCCCAAGGGGTAGGCAGAGACTATGGACTTCTATTTGGCACGATCCTAACATACTACCCTCGCCTCCTTCACTTCCAAATACCTGCGCATACATGTTCGATGGTTACGAGTACTCTTAATTTGGCCCATTATCATCAATTTGGTCTATAAACTTCAGTCTAGAGCGTCCCTTGACAATTCTGCCACTCTCTTCTGCAAGATAAACTTACTTTGTCACTCTTTCCACGTGTTTAATCCACCGAAGCATTCTATTCTTAATCCTGGTCATTCTTCTGTCAAGCATAAACAGCTAACGGAATTTAAATAACATTTTTGCTAATATCTACGCAACGTATGACGCTCGTTATTACAAACAGTTTCAACGTGCACTGGAATAGGTCCGATTTTTGGAAGACCAAATTGCAACATATTTCCATGTTATAAGGTCCGCAAGGTTCTTTTCATTGTTTTGTAAAGGGTTGGCTTTTGTGTAACACGCGCGCGCGTTTGTGTGTGTGTGTGTGTGTGTGTGTGTGTGACTGTGTGTGTGTGTGTGTGTGTGTGTGACTGTGTGTGTGCGTGTGTGTGCGTGTGTGTGTACCTATAGGTTTGTCTGGGTGGTGAGAAGTAGGGTGCACGTGTGCGTATGTGTGCGTGTGTTTGTATGTACATTCGTAAAAATATAAAGCTTGCAAATAATCACCAAAAGGGAAATTAAACAGAAAGAAGTTTGAGCAGAACAAACCCACACCTTTTTTTTATGCAACGCCTATAAGAAAGTTATGGCAATCTTAAGTCTTATTATATAAAATTGCCCAAGGGCAGATATTATAAGAAATTTCGCGGGCAAAATACTGACTACGGACCACTGACGCGCCAAACCTTTCTGACCCCAACAGAGGGTGGGATGGGGACATTCGATCGATTCGCCCACGTGTTTCAATCTTTGCTGATGCAATGTCGAGAGATGAAAACGTACTTCTAAATATTTTTTATTGTTATTTCAATTTTCCTGCGTTCTAAAACAAATATATGTTTAATATAATATAGTAGCCATTAAAAAACGAGAAATTTAACATATTTTAAATTTTATCGAAAAAGCTCTAAAAAGGTAAAACTTAAATAATTTCAAGAGCTCTTAATTTTTACAAATATATTTATGCGCGAGCTAAATGATATAAATCAGCTAAACACATGTTTATGTGTATGAATAAATTATATGTAGATTTATAAATGTAAAATACCTAACTGATGTTCTTTGAAATGAAATATTATTATCCTAGATTTTTAATGGTTACTCGTACATCATTAAAATAACCTCATTGAAGATAAATAAGAAAGAGAATTTAAATATTTCACGAAATATTATTACAATAGTAACAGAAATTTAATAATATATTTTAATTATATATTTTTCTTATACATATAAGTATGCACTTTATAATATTTTATAGACTAACTTTATTATTTACCCTAACTTAACCTAAGCACAACATTACAATAAAAAATGAAATATTATACCTAAAAATACGCAAAATATAAGATATGTATTGAAGAGCAATATTAATTATGTAGCACGCCGTTAAAAAAACTGTGATGTAATTATTTACTTATTTAATTTGATTTTAGTGAGTATAGATTGCTATAAAATGGTATGGAAAAACTTCTTGTGTTTCGATATATTCAAATATTATTTCATAAATTTTCTGAAATAATATTTGGGTTCTGAAATCGTGTGGGTTTTGAAATTTCGCTCAAAAACCATCAATTGATTTAATTATAAAAATTGAACAAATTTTTATTTAGTTGACTGATCTCTACTACATTAACGATTAAGTTACATTTTTATAATAAAATGTTTATTAGATAATTATCATTTTAGCTAGATGTCAAAGGTGAATGAAACTTAAAAACTGATAAAGTTATAATAAATATAAACTTATATTTACTATAACTTTTAAGAATTTGATAACACACAAGAAAATTACTTACATTGTAAGATTTTTTATATTTATTAGATTTTACTAGTAAATTTTCAAAAAAATACACTTCACAAATTTCCCGCGTATTTCGAAACGAGCGACTTAGCCCGCCTAGACTACTCACGAGACTGCCGTGCGCCATTTATGAGCGAGACAACAAAAGAGTTACTAACGTTGGTGCAATAGAGATATACATATTCGTATTTCGTATTGAACGATTACTAGGGGATGAAACAGGGTTGTAAGATTTTTTCATAGAAAATTCTAAGATTTAAAATAAAGAAAAATTTCATAACAGCGTGAATATCCAAGTGAAACTTTATTGATAGCGTGGATCACCTCTTACTCCATTTTATAATTAAAAAATTTATAATTAATATTGTCTCTACAGAACTGATTCATAACTGTTTTGACCTGACTTCACGACGGCAAAGACACAGTTACATTTTTCAGGCATAATTGGGTCCGTGCATATGTGGGATTCTTTATACCCTCGAAGTATCCCAATGGCTGGATGGATTTTCATCAATGAGGTGTCTATCGATTAGTCTAAACAGTGCCACTTTTTAGGGTTCCGTACCTCAAAAGGAAAAAACGAAACCCTTATAGGATCACTTTGTTGTCCGTCTATCTGTCTGTCTGTCAAGACCTTTTTTCTCAGAAACGCGTGGAGGTATCAAGCTGAAATTCATATCAAATACTCAAATCTACTGTCCCTTGGAGCTGTGAAAAAATCAAACTTCTAAGCTAACGCAATCAAAAGATACAGCCGCTTATGCCGCAAATTTTCGACATTCGCAATGGAATCAAAACCTACAGGGTACTTCCCGTGAACTCAGAATCTTAGAATTTGGTACGAAGCAACGTATTATAGTATAGATAAAGGAAAAATTGCGAAAAGCATAAATTATTAGTTACATCATATAAAAAATATTTTTGATAATTTTAAACTTATATACCTACGGATTTGTTCGGAACCCTCGGTGTGCGAGTCCGACTCGCACTTGAGCGGTTTTTTTTTAACAAGCTTACACTGAATGTGCTGAATTGAACAGATCAAAGTGCTGAAGTGTTTATATTACTGTACAAGCATACTACGATGGCTACCTGAGTACAGAACCAGAGTGCGAAACCTATCTAACTGCAGAGATCCTCGAAACTCTTCATCGCTGCATTGGAAGACGTTTTAAAGCTACTGAACTACAAAGGATACGGTATTAACATCAATGGCGAGTACATCACTCACCTTCGATTTGCGGACGATATAGCCCTTATGGTAAAATCGCTGGAGGACCTAATCACTATACTCAATGACCTCAATAGTGTCTTCCATCGCAAAGATCTAAATATGAACATGGACAAAACAAAGATCATGTGTAATGTCCATGTCACACATATGCCGGTAGTTGTTGGGAGCACTAAACTCGAAGTGGTTGACGAGTATGTATACCTTGGACAAATAGTCCAACTTCGACCGAGAGGTCAATTAATGGATTCAACTCGGCTGGGCAGCGTTCGGAAAATTACGACACATCTCGTCAGGTATACCTCAAAACCTGACCTGTATACCTGAAACGAGACTGTATAACCAGTGCGTGTTGCCACTGATGACCTATGGATCTGAGACATGATTCTTCACTGCTGGTCGTATGAAGACGCTCAAGGTCGCTCAGCGAGCTATGGAGACGGCTATGCTCGGGGTTTCAATGCATGGTAAACTTAGAAATGAGGATCAGTAGAACCAGAGTGACCGACATAACCCAACGGATTAGTAAGCTGAAGTGGCAATGGGCCGGCCATAACTCGAAGAACCGACAACTGATGGGGAAAAAAGGTTCTCGAGTGGCAGCCTCGTACCGGTAGGCGAAGTGTAGGGCGACCCCCACTTTTTGAATCAGTCTTACAGTTTGTAATATATGAATAAGAACGTTTATAAATATTCTAAGGTTAGGAACTTTTCCTGTAGAAAATAATTGGTCTTAAATCAAGAAAACATAATTATAATTAACAATTATTGAAAATTTCAAAATCCACGAAACAAAAGAACTGATGTTTTCAAACGACTGAAAACATTTTCTTTTAATCGTAGCTAAGAACAATATTGATGAAGTCACCTTTCAAAAAAAACCGCCGCCAAATGGGTTCCCCTTTTAATGGCTACGGTGTTACAGACAGACAGACAGACAGACATAGCGGTCAAACTTATAATACTCCTCGTTTTGCTTCGGGGGTTAAAAAATAAATTCTAAATACGAGTGTCAATAACTCTTTATAAACAACAATAACATTGAGAGTATCGAATGGAAGTATAAATCCAGGGGTAGTAGGAATTAAAATGTAAACTCACTCTGTATTATTTATTTAGCAATAACATAGTTTAAAAATTAGATAATTAATATGGTAATTACCAACATATTTGGCTTCAAAAGTTTTGACAAACAATAAAATTTAGGGTTGTTGAGTTCCTTATCTATAATACTTATCGATGTTCTTTTTTACCCATATCTGTTAACAACCAAAATCGCCGACAACAGATAATAATAACAAAGTAACTGTAAAATACCCAGTATTGGCTTTTTTTTAATAGGATAAGCGTGACAAACGAGCACACAGTCCACCTCATGGTAAATGGTTGCTGCGGCCCATAGACATTTATATCTATCCTCGATTACGAGTCAAAACGCAGACGCGTTGTCATCCGTGAGGACTAAGATGGAATGTCTCATTTCCAGTAAAACGCGTCTCCTATTTTCTACATTCACCATACGAAACACAGTTATTTTACGCTGATATATATTATGCTGGTATTCTGTGAGGCCAGCCGAGTCGACCCATTAGTGTTACAACTATACCAGTAATATAGCTGCAGCATGGCTCTACCACGTAAAACTTCTACTGAACGTTTGTGTTGCAAAAACGCAAGTTATCTGAGAAAGAGTAAAATTATTCGAGGTTAGTTACCTACTTTTGTGTAACGTTTTATTTGGTCGAATCCACCTGTAATATTATATTTTTATTAAACGGCTATTTAACCGTATTCTTTACTGTAATGTTATCCCATCACGGTTAATTACTTGCTATTAATATTCATCGTATATCTAATAACGTCATTGCGTTGCTGATTTCAATCGTTCGTTGCGGTGAAAATTTTAGAGCAACAAATTTTTAAACTTGGTACTTAATTAGCAACTAAAAAGCCCCTAATTTCGGCTTTTTCTAAAAGCATTTTTGATTCTATTCTGATTTTCAGAAAACCTGAATTATGCTTTGTTCTGAATAACGACTTTATTTTTATTAGGGGTGCCTTGTCATTGCCTATACTTGCAGCACCTAATTAGCACCTAATTCCTTGCTATTAATATTTATCGTATATCTAATAACTTCATTGCGTTGCTAGCGATACGTTTTGCAAGCAACGCAAATTTCAACAGTTCGTTGCGGTGAAAATTTTAGAGCAACTAATTTTTAAACTTGGTACCTAATTAGCACCTAAAAATCCCCTAATTTGGGCTTTTTCTAAAAGCAATTTTGATTCTATTTTGATTTTCAAAAACCTGAATTTTGCATCTACTATGTTCTGAATAACGAATTTAATTTTTTTAGGGGTGCCTTGTTATTGCCTATACTTGCAGCACCTAATTAGCACTTAATTCCTTGCTATTAATATTCATCGTATAAGTAATAACTTCATTGCGTTGCTTGCGCGACGTTTTGCTAGCAACGCAAATTTCGACAGTTCGTTGCGGTGAAAATTTTAGAGCACCTAATTTTTAAACTTGGCACCTAATTAGCACCTAAAAATCCCCTAATTTTGGTTTTTTTTTAATGCAAATTCCTGATTTAGCGCTGCTGGCGAACACAACTGGTTCTTTGAACGATATCATCTGAAGAGCTCGTGTCAGTACAAATGTTCCCCTGGTTTTAGAGCTTTGTAGAATATTTAGACTCGACTAGATTAGATTAGAAGTCATAACTCTGGATGCTTGTGAGAGAAATAAAGCTTTAGTGTGGAATACTACTTGCGAAGACACTTTGGCAGCTTCTCATCTCAGGGGTACCTCGTTTAAAGCAAAGGCAGCATCAGAGGCACCTGACCTAAATAAGTAGCCCAAATATGAGTCTTTAAATAGAGTCCTACTCCCCGCGGTATCATGCCAAGAACGCTGGCTGCGTTTCCCCACTGAATAGCTATACTTAGCCATTGAGCGATAAAAGAAGAAGCCCTCTAATCACCAGCAGCAACGACCAGTCGCGGATAAATCACCTTTAGGAACTTCACCGCATGTGGAACCCATGGACCGATAGTCTCTACAGCAAATGGCACAAATATATATACTAGGGCAATAATATATACTAGGGCATTACCTCTCTCCCAAGATACCAATATCATACCGTCGGGTCTCCTGCCATCTATCTATTTATTCTATTTTTTAAAAACGTTACCTCTACACTAGGATTTTCTCCTGTATCGTGGAGGCAGTTTACAAACACAAATTGCACAAGGACAAAAATCCAGACCCGGAACAATCATTTGTAGGCCATACAAATACTTGTTCCGTGCGGGATTCGGACCCACGGCCTCTAGCACAGTAACTCATTGCTAAGTCACTGCGCCACGGAGCCGTCAGTCAGTTCATCGTCTCTATATATTCCAAAACCGTGGGAACATTTATAGAGACAAGAGCCCTTCGGATGACATCGTTCAAAGAACCGTGCTGTGAAAACCTACCAGCACTTTTCTTACATGAAAGTCCGTGGAGCCCAAACTCGTCGACACTGCAACCACGGGGGCACTGATTGGTTTGACAAATTGCCACTCCTAGTCGGATTCCTACAGCGATATGCAAGCTTTCCCCTTCAAGTAATGTGCCGAGATTTCTTTATGGTAACTAGTGACTATATTCCTTAATCGAAATTCGAAACAGCTAGAATGTGTGCCTGAAACAAATATTTCTGCACGATCTGTACCAACGGAATATCCCACTGCTTTTGTTGGTTAACTTTCAGTGAAACATTTTCACCGGGACAGAACGTTCGCCATCTCTGCCCTGTCTCTGTAGCAAAGCACAGGTCTACTTTATTATTTAAAATTATGTTACATAAGTCACTAACACCATGCACGAAAGCAAGGAAAGCAGGCAATTCAACGCTAGAAAGATTTCTCACACCAATACCACCAAATTTTACTTGAGTCTAGGCTGTTGTACTTAAAGTTAAATTTACAATGTTTTCTACAGCTATTTTTAGAATCAATATTTTTTTAAATATTTGAACATTTCCAGACTGG
Organism: Parnassius mnemosyne; assembly: GCA_963668995.1. NCBI lineage: Eukaryota > Metazoa > Arthropoda > Insecta > Lepidoptera > Papilionidae > Parnassius > Parnassius mnemosyne. Next base: position 29,463,127 of record CAVLGL010000090.1, read on the forward strand.
ACTCGAGCGGTGTAAGTATGTAAATCTAGGTACAAGGAGACAATATTTTAAGGCAAAGCAATGTGGAGCTTTAATTTATACAATTTGTCAACGTGGTTTAAACACTGATCAAATTTTGTTTTAAAACAGGTTTAATACTATCAAATTATCAAACTATTCAAATGAAAATGGGTGATCACGCGAAGAATGTGTGGTAGTTAGGATGCAATTTTGAAATAAAAATCTTCGTCTTCATAATATGTAAATTATAATATCGTACTTTGAATTACAATACTTCTTCTTGATAAGACTTATTAGATTATTGAAATTACATGCAATGATACAATTCAAGAGAAAAACGCCATGTTTTTTAACATTCACAAAAAACAGTCTCTTTTTTCTCAATACTCGTGATATCTGTCTTTTTCATTCTTTACAATTTATTTAAAACTAAAATAAAACAAAACATATAAAAACTCCACGAACAATGGGAATACGCAAAGGTAAAAGACGAATAATTTTCCCCGAATGCAAATAATTTTTGCTAACTCTTTTAACTGTTAGTGAATCAATTTTGAATAGTGCATGACAATTCTTTAGCAAACTGTATTCTCGCACCACTAGAATTTCCTTTAACCACAAAAAAAGGGAAAAATTTGTGTCATTAGAGGAATTACTAATAGAGTTATGAATTTCTACGGTAAGCTGTGAAGCCGAAATACTTTTACTATGGCATCGTACAATATGTACATTTTATCCCCTTTTACCTTTCAACAGCCTACCGTCCGTACAATTTTGACACTGTAGGAAATCCGACTGTGAATGTAGCGGAGATATTCATTAAAAATCTAGACAGATCTCTACAACACTAAAAAATCTTTATATTACATAGCTTTTTGCTAAAGCTGTAGCCAACCGTATGTATTCGGTACTGAGTAACGGGTGCGCCATCTAGTTAGTACCGAGTAACGAAACGTTACACATGAATGTCTTTCGTTACTCGCATTTTTCGTACTATGGGTACCTACACTGTTTCAGTTCACGCAAGTACCGATGATACGTGATGCGTGTATTGAAACATTTGCTGATCGTATGTTTTACCCGTGTGCACACTTATTCGGTGAATTTAAAAACGTACGTTACAAAGAGCGATGTTTGTTTATTAGGTAAAGTATAATTTGGAAATACGTCGTCCAAGTTTTTTACTGCTTATTCAAGGTATTGTGTGTGTAAACGAAGTTTTGGATTGGAACAGAAAGAAGGTAGGAAAGTATTTTTTACAAATTAGAAATATGTATGTTTTTGTTTTTTATTATCGCGCATTTTCACGTTTTTTGTTTGTTCTTATCTTAAAAGAGATATTATAATAAAGCCGCTCTTATGGGAGATAATTGTTTCTTGCTTAACAAAAGCTGTTAATTATCAAATATTGTTAATTGTTCGTTCATTTTCGTCATTTACGACAAAATAGTAAATCCATTGCAAATTTAGTAGATTCCGTCAACAGTTCACTTGTAGTTTTACACTTTACCTATTAAATTAAACTAAATTTAGAATAACTTAAACACAAGTCTGCTTCAAAATACGCCGCGAGGTCATACTGTACGCGTACGCAATACGACTCGATTCGATGCTCTAACATAACAGCATGTTGTGAGGTATCAGAAGTAACGAGTAACGTAACGATACGATAGTAACGAGTACTAATTGTTAAAGTAACGAATACATACGGGTACGCTTTTTTTCGTTACTTTTACACCTCTACTTTTTATGACTATAGCTATTGACTAAAATGTATCCCGCATTTTTTCCTGAAATACAGTCATTTTTGACGGCTCCGTGACGCAGTGGCTTAGCAATGAGTTACAACTCTGGTGACCGCGGGTTCAAATCCCGCACGGAACAAATATTTGTATGGCCTACAAATAATTGTTCCGGGTCTGGATGTTTGTCCTTGTGCAATTTATGTTTGTAAACTGCCTCTACGATACAGGAGAAAATCCTAGTGTGGAGGTAACGTTTTTTTTAAACCAAAAACAAAACCATAAACGAAAAAAACATGCGTGAGTGTCGTGGAACAATCGGTTGGAACTAAGTTCCTTTCGTAGTATATTATTATTGACACTTACATGTGGCTCCAACGATGATGTGTACAGCTGCCCATAGAACCCCATAGAAGAAAAATTTACTTCGCAAATATCCGCGTTAGAAAATAAAATGATGTGTCTTACCTAGTATGAAGAGCACCTCCCGCCCTCCCTCAATTGCGTGCACTATCCCCGCACAGAAAATGGTGGCGTGTTTGTGTTTTGATCTGGGTTTTCTGGTTCACATTGCAGAAACTTTCTAACAAGTCTACATGTGTTTACTATCGCGGCCTTCTGCAGTAGATGATAGATATTTGTAGGTAAGTTGAGGGAATTAAGGGACTGGTGAAGTTGTTTCGGTATTACTCCTGTTGTAGACAATACTATCGGTACTATTGTAACTTTTTGCAGATGCCAGAGTCGGGCTACTTCATCTTTTAATTCAGTGTATTAACTCAGTTTTTCTGCTATTGTTGTCTGCAAGTTATGGGTATTTGTATAGCAATATCTATTAAATATCCACTTTTGTTTATCTTGTTTATAAGTGTAATATCTGGTCTATTGAAATGGATTGTCCGATCGGTAAGAATGGCGCGGTCAAAATATAGTTTTGTTGAGGGGTTCTCTAATACAATTTCTGGATTGTATTTGTAGTATGGTGTAACGGAATCTATAAGTTTGTACTGGTGTGCTAATTTTTGGTGTATAATGTTGGCTACTTGATCGTGTCTATGTTTGTAGTCTGTTTGGGTTATTGACTTGCACGCGCCTGTTATATGCTGAATCGTTTCTGGAGAGCTATGGCATTTCCTACATGTGTCATTACTTAAATTTTTTATGATAAACTTTCTGTAGTTTTTGGTTTCAACTACCTGATCCTGTATAGCAAGCATGAACCCTTCAGTCTCCGGGAAGAGTTCGCCTCGATTTAACCACGCGTTCGACGCCTCTTTGCCGACATTTATCTGGCATAAGTCTTGGCGATGTCTTCCATGTAGAGATTTCTGCGTCCATTCTAAAAGCTTGGTTTTGTCCTCAATTACTTTCTCATTTTTCTGTTCAGTTGTATCTTTTAAATTTAGGGGTGTTAAGTTTTGGTAGTTCTGTGATATAATTTTATGAAGAATAGAGGTTTCGGTTTTTGAGAAAAAGAATTGTCTGAGTGCTTTTATCTGTCTGTTATGTAGGTTTAGGATATCAATTAGTCCTCTACCTCCTACTTTCCGCGGCAGTGTTAATCTCTGCAGACATGATCGTGGGTGGTGTTTGCGGAATTTGGTCATTGTGGTATTAACTTTTCGTTGAAGGTTTTTCAGATCGGTTTTTGTCCAATTGATTATCCCAAAAGAATATGTGATAACCGGTATAGCGAAGGTGTTGATTGCTTTGATAGTATTTCGAGAATATAGTTGCGTTTTCAGAATTGTGTTTAGCCTATGTTGAAATTGTAGTGTTAATTTTTGTTTAGTTTCTTTATAGTGTATCTGTTGTGATTATGTGTAGCCAATGTATTTATAACTATCTTGTTCTTCTAATGGTTCTAATCTGTTCTCCTGTTCCTAAAGTGTATTGGTATTGGTAATTCTGTCCTGCTCTAATTGAATTTATTTTACATTTATCTATGTCGAATTCCATTTTGATATCGTTTGAGAATTGTTCTGTCAAGTTAACTAGTTCACAGCGTTGAGTCTCAATTTTGGCGTATAGTTTGATATCATCCATGTACAACAGATGATTTAATTCTATTGTTTGAATTTCATTTTGTCCTTCGGTAGTTGTATTTTTTAACGGGATTCCTAAAGTAGTTGCGTTTAATATATTAGATAGGGGATTTAGAGCAAGACAGAACCACAGTGGGCTTAAAGCATCTCCCTGAAAGATCCCTCTCTGAATTATTATTGGGATGGTTTCTACTATTTTACTGGGCGAAGTTAGTCTTAATACAGTGGTCCAAGTTGTCATCATGACCTGCAGGAATGCTACTATAGTTGGATGTATTTTGTATATCTCTAAAACTTTTAGAAGCCATGAATGGGGAACAGAGTCGTATGCTTTTTTGTAGTCAATATACATACTAAACAGATCGGTTTTGGTTTTTTGTACTTTTTGAAGGATAACTGAGTCTATGATTAATTGTTCCTTGCAGCCTTGGCTGAATTTGCGACATCCTTTCTGTTGTTCGGCTAAGATATTATTAGTGTCGATGTGTTGATATATTAGTTCAGATATACAGGATGTGATAATTTTGTACAAGGTCTGCAAGCATGTTATTGGTCGGTATTTTGCTGGATTTGAGAGATCATTACGATCTTTAGGTATCATAAAAGTTGTACCTGAAGTTACGTAGGACGGTATTGTTTTAGGATCCTGTATGAAAGTATTTATGTAATTATAGAGAAAACTATGGGTAGATGTAAATGTTTTGTACCAATAACTATGAATGTTGTCTGAACCGGGTGCTTTCCAATTATGTAAACGAGAAAGTACTTTATGGAAAATTACTGGGGATATGTGATCAAATGTCATTGCTTGAATATTTGTGTTGCTGTTTGTCAGTTCTGTTTGTATCCACTCTGCTTGGGCGTTATGTTCGATTGGTTGTTCCCAAATTCCTGCCCAGAAGTTTTGTAACGTCTCTGAGTCAGGGTAGTTATGATCAGGGTTGTTATCCTGAACGTTAGATGTCGCCTGTCCAATATTGCGGTAGAAGAGTTTTTCATTGTGGTTGAATTGAGTGTTTTGTAGTTTTCTTTGGGCACAAGCTTTGTATCGTTGTAGTCGGCCTGCTACGACTGACAGTTTTTGTTTAAACGTGTCTAATGTGTGAGCTGCTTGTTTATTTGGTTCTTCATGAGCAGTGTGGATTCTATATTGTTCTAGTATCTTGTTAACGTGTTTAATTATTTTCCTACTTCTATTGCCATTGATGAATAGTGTCATTTGTGCTATCTTTGAACGTAAATCATTTAATGTTCGTTCTAATCGTGTCTCCCAGTTAGGTTTATATTCTTTTTTGCCCTTTGGGTGACTTCTCTTGGTTGAATGGTTATCTTTGCTCCGTTAACTTTTGTCGCAGTCCATGCCGCACAATATATAGTAGTTTGTAAAGTATAGAAGTCAGTTTCTTTGTTAACGTTTTCTGGTAATATTATTTATTTTTATTTTTATTTATTTATACTCTTTATTGCACATAAAACACTACACAACATAGCAAACTTAAATTTATCAACGAATGTACAATTAGGTGGCCTTATCGCTAAACAGCGATCTCTTCCAGGCAAACCTTGGTGAAGGAGATAATTTTCATTTAAATATATTGTGTGTAATGAAGTGTGCATAAATAGTAGATAAACAAGCATATATTAAAAATAATATTATATATACCTATACACATAAACAAATATATACATACACACATACATATACACATATACCTACATATACATACATAGAATACATACACTTTTATAAATATTTCTGTAATATATTATAACTATATATCGTATACATAAACCTTATCAGGAAAAGTAGATATGACAATAAAATATATTAAGTAGAACACATATTTAAATAATAATCTTTAACCACATTTTTGAAAGACTTAATGCTTTGGAATTATTATTTTGTTTAGGTAGGTAACTATACGCGCTAGTTTTTTTAGAAGGTTTTTGTTTAGGAATAAAAATTCTTTTTGTAGGGCTAGTTTCTTTATAATATTGGAATGCTTGTTGGAACGTCTCATCTATTAGGGGATTCCTATCTAGGTTTGCTTGTGGGTTAGGTTGTATTTCATCTGCAATGTTGATTTCAGTATGATTTAAAGTAAGTGAAGGTTCTTGTGTTGAGTTGATGTCAATGCTGTTTATAAACTGAGTTTCAGAATTACTGTTGCGGTTTGGGTTTACTAGCGTCGTTTCGCTTGTAAAGTTGGTATAGTTAAAATTATGTAGTCGTAATTCTTCAGATACTTCTAGTTTTAATGAATTTAATCTGTTACTAGTAACGTAATTATTGTTCACAATTGCTCTCCTTTGATCAGCTATTCGTTGTTCGTTAAGATGAGCAAGTGCAGGAAATCTGTTGATAAAATCTTCATACATGCGTCTTCTATATACTGTTTCGTTTTTGCCTAAATCTGTAACTCGATAATAAGAACACATTAAAGCTTCATTTAGTTCACTAGTCCATCTCATTCGGGTCTGCGTTCTATTTTTAGTACATAAGTGTTTCTGGGGTTCTAGGTTGCATTTGGATAGATTGTGTGGATGTAAGTATTTGTTGTACATGGTCGATAGAGTTATGTGACTGTTGGGTCGAATGATTCAACAGTAGACGATCTAACTATTCTTTTACGTCGTTTCGTATCTCTTCTATAGTTTTCTGTGGAAGTAGTTTATTGTTTATTATGGCTCTACGTTGGTCTCCTATTCTCTGTCGACTAACCTGCATGTTCGGGTATTTTTCTATAAATTTTATGTGGAGTGGTTCAAGATAAGTTTTTCTGTCTGTATCTAGTGCAGTCAATTGAAGGTAAGTGCGCAGTATGAACTTATTCATTTCAAGTGTCCATCTTCTACGCGTACTTGAGGCGCTTGTAGTGGGTGCAAGCTTAGAGTCAAGTTTGACTTCCTGCACAACACTATCAAGCGTGCTGGTGGTGGACAAGCTAACTGATTTTCTTGTCACGTAAGAGGGTCGAGTCGAAGGGATGGATGAAAATAATGAAATAGTATCATCGCCCGTGGAATCGGCTGTAGCTTCTACGTAGTGAGCCCGCCTGTTCAACTCACTACGACCAGCTGTAGCAGATTTTTCGGTGGGAGCCCGCTTGCTCAACTCCTCACCGCCGATGGTTCGCATGCTGTGGCACCTAGCATCGGCTCCAGATGCGCCCCGGCGCTCCCCGGGCAGCGACCGTAAATTATATACTCTCTTATTACTCATCTCCATAGAGGGTTACCTTTCCTTGTTAGCCGCGCAAGTTTTTTGTACTGTTGTACAGTACGCGTGTCCGCCCTCCACGTAGCTAGGTGTTCAGCTCGGACGTAAGGTAGGATTTTAGGGGGCTTATTATTATTATTATGGGGTATTTGTATAGTTTTCTCATCTGGTTGGGCTGTATAAATATATAATTGTAAATGAAAATGATAAACTTACATAAATATCAATAAAATAAAATAAATACATAAAAATTACATAAATATATAAAAACCCAACCAGATGGAAGCCCTCGGCAGGGGAGACCAAACGGCCGAGGGTTAGGGGGAAAGGGAAAGAAACCGGCGGACGATGCGGGCGGTATCGAGGAGCACCGCCTTCTGCATTTGAGCTTGGAGCGATCCGCCACGGAATCCCAGACGCTTCAGATGACCCGAGAGGCTTACTGGGATTAACCCGTTCGCAGAGATGACCACAGGAATAATTTCGGCCGGCAGACCACCCCACATGTCGGTCACCTCGTGAGCCAGGTCCAGATATTTTGTCAACTTATCTGTTTCGGCTTACACGAGGTTCTCGTCATAAGGAGTGGTAATGTCGACCAAAAATATCCTTGACTGTGCCCGGTCCATCAGCACAATATCAGGCTTATTCGCAAGAATAGTCCTGTCTGTGATGATGGCCCGGTCCCAGTAGAGCCTGGCGCGGTCATTTTTGAGTACGGCTTCCGGCAAGTACTTATAATACGGCAGTTTCCGATCCACGAGACCGTATTTCAGAGCGAGCTCCTGGTGTAGAATCCTGGCTACTAAGTTGTATCTGTGCAAATACTCAGAGTTAGAAAGCGCCGAACAACCGGAGATGACATGCCTAAGTGACTCAAAGGGATGGCGACAAGCTCGACAGACGTTGACGGTGCCATCCTTTAGGATGTATCTCCGATAATTGTTGGTCTTAATAACCTGGTCCTGTATCGCACAAACAAAACCCTCGGTTTCCCCAAAGAGGTCACCGAAACGTAGCCAGTGGAGGGAGGCGAGTGTGTCTATGCAAGGCTCATGTAGAGCCTTGTAGAACCTCCCGTGGAGCTCCTTCTCCTTCCATACGGTCTCCCGGTCGGAAATGCTCTGTACTACCGGGTCTTGCCAATGCTCGTTGGCTAAGGATAGAGGGGTAAGTCCTTTATCACAAGAAATAACGTCCCTATAGAATGGATCATCCGCTCTCGTCAGAAAGTAATTACGGAGGCTGCACACTTTGCGATTATGCATGGTAAGCGTGCTTAAAAAGCCGCGCCGACCATGCTGCCGCGGCAAGTACAGCCTCATTACTGACGATCTCGGATGATGCATCCTGTGGGACGTCATTATAGTGCGGACTTTTCTGTCCAGAGCGTTCAGTTCGGTCTGAGTGCACCTGAGCATGCCAAAGGTATACATGAGAACAGGCATGATCCAACCGTTATATGCATGTGTTTTATTAACGCCAGATAAAAGACTGTTAAGCACTTTTGTCAAGCGTGCATAAAACACACCGCAAACTGACTGTTTCATGTCCGCCTCATCGATACCTATGTTCTGTGACATACCCAGGTATCGGTATGTCTCAGCCTCGGATAGGGTCTTTATGTTGATGGGCATAGATAAGTCTATGCCCTCAGAGTTAGCAACCCTACCCCTTTCGACATGGAGGACCGCACACTTATCCGTCCCCAGCTCCATTCTAATAGAATTGCTAAAATCACAAGTGATGTTTAGCAATTCCATAAGATGAGAGCGACTGGAGGCGAATAACTTGAGATCATCCATATAGAAAAGGTGGGTCACTTTTGTACCTCCTCTCCGAAGCTGAAATCCCCTCCCGGAACCCTCCAGTAAGGTACTAAGAGGGTTCAGAGAGAGGCAGAACCAGATTGGACTCAGACAATCGCCCTGGAAGATACCCCTTCTTATCCTTATGTGGTTCTCCGCAGCCGTCGTCCGCTCGCCTAGATGACAAAGGATCGTACTCCACTGCCCCATACACTGCCCGAGGAAGTCTCGAACTGTACAGTCAAACTTGTACAGCTCGAGAACCCTCTTCAGCCATGTATGTGTATGAGGCACCGAGTCGAATGAATTTTTGTAGTCTATCCAGGCGGCGGAGAGGTTCCGACGGTTGCGTTTAACCACCTTGCCAATGACCGCGTCAATGAGGAGTGGTTCCTTGGTTCCACGACCGCCACCCTGACATCCATTTTGAGCGCGCGACATCACCTGATTTGAGTTCAGGTGACGAGTGATTCTCGCGCTCAAAATGGATGTTAGTGTCTTGTATATGGTAGGTAGACACGTTATGGGGCGGTATTTGCTCGGGTCTGTGGAATCTCGGTCTTTAGGAACCAAATGAGTGATCCCAGTAGTGAAGAGGCTCGGGAGCGACTTTTGGTCGAGAGCCTCTTGAAACTGTCGGGCGAGAACAGCGTGACACACCACGAACCCCTTCAGCCAGTAGTGATGCAGTCCGTCGAGTCCCGGACTTTTCCAGTTCGGGGCCCTACGGACCGCCTCAGCTACGTCATCCGGCGTAATGATGACGGGGTCCATGGGCGTAACATTCGCACACTGACTCGCCACAACTTCCGTCCAAGGGCCCTCACTGTGGTTTACGGGCTCTGACCACAGGCCGCGCCAAAATGCGATAGTGTCGGCCTGATTCGACAGACGAAGACGAAGAGACGATTCTGGTTGAACCATGTCGACCTCTCGGTATATCGCCGAATCCGCTTCCCCCAAGCAGCGATTCTCTGCTTCAGGTCGTCTATGCGCTCCGTCAGTTTTTGCGTTATATCCGGCTGGGACAAACTGATATTTGTCCCAGCAAACGCCATCCTGACGGTGCGCACAATTCTCGGCCTATTATTGCCCGACCTGAAGCTTATCAGCCTGCCGATGAGGGCCCTTGCCTTTGCGATACGGTCCTCAATCCTTCTTCTCCAGGCTGGGATGGCGCTACTTTGTCTAGTAGCGCGTCCAGCCTTGGGAAGTTTGGCGCCAATAATACGGCAAACTGCCAGTGCGGCGCCAAAAAGAATTGAGTCCGTCTCGCAAAGGTCCCGGCTGGCTTCCAAATAGGTCACCAGCATTGGGTTGAGAGCCCTCACGACAGCCCGATTCCGCTTGTTTAGGGGTATACGGGGAAGTCGCGGTCGATTCTCGAGAGGCGTACTGCGCGTTTCCCTAATCGCCTCTTCCACTATGCTCCTCATTTGCTCTAGTTCTGGGGCGACTATTCCATCGTAGCCTTTTTTTTTTTTTTTTTACGGGGGGAAATCCTCATGGACTACCTCCGCCTGGGGAAAGGCGGAGGGGCGTGCCGGACTCTTACCGGCTAAAACCACCCCGGTGTCTCCTCACACGTGCGCGTGGGGCCGCGGGAATCCAAATTCTTCCGCAGCCCCACACTAGTGCTGGCCCGGTCCGTCCGGGCCTCGTCTCCTGCACGGGGTAGTGAGGTGTTAAACTACCCCGTGTATCGCCTCAGGGGCGCGCGCCGACACCCGCGCGCGCCTCCGCCTCGGGTCCATCGAGTAGGGGTGGCGGGGGCTTCCCCAAAACCCTCGCCCCTGGACCCATTTATGGGGGCCGGAAAAGGGCGTTATCCGCCCTTCTCCTGCGCCCGGTGCGCCTTCTGCGGCCAGGGAAGGGAGTCGAGATCTCCCTTTCCCGTTCCGCAGTTTCCTTCTGCGACATCACGTCCTCGCAGAAGGACACCACCGCATCCCACGACTCTGCGCTACCGACCATCTTCCGCACTAAGGCCGGCAGCGACAGATCGCCTCCTACTTTATTTGTGAGGACACGGCGCTGCTCCTCCCAAGCTACACACTCGGCGAGCGTGTGTTGCGCCATGTCCTCCCCGCAATGGACGCAGTGGTGGCACCGAGCGTCCGGCTCCCTGTCTATGCGGCGCAGGTACTTGCCGAAGCAGCCATGCCCCGACAGCACCTGCGTCACCCTAAACGACAGGGAGCCGTGCCTTCTCCCGAGCCAGTCGTCGAGTACTGGCCGGATCGCCTCGACGGTAGCGAGGCCGGCGGTAGGGCGCAGAAGCCTTTGCCGCCATTCCGCCACCAAGATCTGACGGAGCTCCTCTCGGCGCAGCGCGATCTGCCGCTGCACCGGCCTCGAGCCCCGTGCCCGCTCTTCCTCGCGCCATCGATATAATGACGCGAGTACTTTCGCCTCTAGGTCCCAGGGCGGGGATCCGGCCAGGACGCAAGCCGCCTCGTAGGAAATCGTGCGATACCCGCGGACGACTCTGACGGCCATCGCCCTCTGCGGTTTACGCAGAATGGCGAGAGTGCTGGCCGTCATGTCCATCGCCCACACAGGGGCCCCATACAGGGCCATGGACCGCACGATTCCCACGTACAACCGCCTACAGGCGGCGCTCGGGCCCCCCAAGTTGGGAAGCAACGTTGATAGCGCGCCCGCTGCACCCATCAGCTTGGGCGCCAGCCGCCGGAAGTGGGGTCCGAATTCCCATCGGCTGTCGAGCACCAATCCCAGATACTTCATGGTGGACTCGACAGCTATCCGGGCCCCGCTGACCACGATGTGTGAACCCGGCGGTGGCGCGCGTCGAGGGCCATGGAACACCATGGCCTCCGACTTACTTAGGGCCACCTCCAGGCCCAGGCACCGGATGCGGTTCACCACTTGTGACACGGCAGCCGTGGCAACCAACGCTGCTTCCCTGTACGAACTCCCCCGGGCAGTGACGAGCGTGTCGTCCGCATAACACGTCAAGTCGGCGCCCGACGGGAGTTCACCTCTCAGCACCCAGTCGTAGCCGATGTTCCACAGGAGCGGTCCCAAGACCGATCCCTGCGGAACACCGCACGACATGACGCGCCGACCAGCGCCGTCACGTCCCCAATAGGTAACGCATCTCTCCTCAAGGTAAGCCCCTATTGTGCGGCGGAGGTAGGGAGGCACGCGATGGTAATTCAGCGCCTCCCGAATGCAACTCCAGGGTAGGGTGTTGAAAGCGTTGGAGATGTCTAAGGACACCGCCAGCACCACCCCACCCCGGGATACTGTCTCCTCCGCCAGGGCCCTCACGCGCGTAATAGCGTCTATGGTGGAGCGCCCGCGACGAAAACCAAACTGGTTGTCATCCAGGTCCGGCCCCTCTCTGCACAAGTGGCTGACGAGGCGATCTGCGATGATACGCTCAAAAAGTTTGCCCGCCTCGTCGAGCAGCACTATGGGCCGGTACGCGGACGGTGAGTCCGCGGGGCGCCCCTCCTTCCTGAGCAGGACCAGCCTCCCCTCCTTCCACACACTGGGAAACTGACCCTGCTCGAGACATGCCGTGAAGAGCCCTCTCAGCTGGGGCTCTAGCTCCTTCAGAGCCAGGACGAGAGCTCGACCAGGAACTCCGTCGGGTCCGGGCGCTGTGTTCTTAGCCCGGAGTCGCGACACGGCCACTCTCGTCTCTGCTTGCGTCACCTCGGGGACATCGGTGCTCTCCTCTTCTGGAGAGTCTGTGGCTGAGGGCGAAGCCATCGCCGGGGGAACGTGTCCCACTCGCTCAGGGAAGAGAGTCGATAACACCGACTCTAGCAACTGGGGTTGCATCCTTTGTGTTAGTGGAGGCGCCCAGGGACGCAACTTGCCCCGAATCCAACGGTAGGGGCGCCCCCACGGATCCCGATCTAGGGACCCCAGCAGCTCCTCCCTGGCACGCGACTTTGAGTCGCCGATGGCCAGCCACAGAGTCTCCTTAGACGCGCGGTACACCTCATACAGCGCGTCCTCCTCGGCGGAATCCCGTCGACGCCGCCTCCGGTATCGGGTGTACCGGCGACGAGCCGCAACGCACGCTATGCGCAATTGCGCGATCTCGGCGGTCCACCAGTACACCTGGCGCTTTGCGGACCGTTGGCGGACACGGGGCATTGACGCGTCGCAGATCTGCGTCATCGCCCCGCGAAACCATAACGCCACCGCTTCGACGTCGACGGGGCCGTCCGTCGTCGACTCCCAGATCCAGGACTGAACTAGGGCAGCTTCCTCGAGTAGTTCCCTGTCGATGCGCTTAAGCGCCCAACGCGGGCCGTCGTTAATCGGGGTTGTTGGATGGCGGCCGCTCGCAGTCTGGGCAGAGACGTCGAACCGGATATATCGATGGTCCGACAGTGTCTCCACCTCTACGGCGACACGCCAGTCGCGGACTCGGCTGGCGACAGAAGGGCTAGCGAACGAGACGTCCACTATCGACCCACCCCGCTGCCGCACGCACGTGTATTCCGAACCCCGATTCAGGACGACCAGACCAGTCGTCACCGTCCACTCTTCAAGCACCTCACCCCGAGGGTCAGTGACCGGAGATCCCCACGCCGATGACTTGGCGTTGAGATCCCCGAGCACCAGAACGGGACGAGGGTGATAACGGCCTACGACGGCGCCCAACTCGACAAGGAAACCCTCAAAGTCGGCGAGACTCTTGTTGGGGGAGAAATACGCCCCTACAATAACGATGCCGCCCGAGACCGCAGCAACCCAGCCGCGGCCCCGAGACGGGTCGATCAGAGTCTCGCCAATAATGGCCACCAAACCGTCAGCGCATCCCAACCAGTTGTCACGGGCTGGAATGAAGTACGGTTCGGCGACCACAGCCACGTGAATCGACCACTCTGCCATGCTCTGGAGTAGGAGATCCTGAGCTCTGGCACAGTGGTTGATGTTGCCCTGGAGAAAATGGAGAGAATGGAATTGTGCCATTATTGACATTCCATCCCCTCGGCAACGGTCCTGGGCCGGGAGTCGGCCGCGGAGCTGCTAGCCTGCGAGGGCAGGGAGGTTAACCCGGCAGGCTTAGTGCTCCTCTCCTTTTCCTTTTTCTTTTTCTTGTTCTTGCTGGTAGGCGCCCCACAAGCCCCTCCGCCTACTCTGTGCTCCGCTGGCCTTCCCGCAGCAGAACAAAGGCTGCAGTTGAGCGCCGCGGAGCACAGGGCAGCCTTGTGGCCAGGCTGGCCGCAGCGATAACAGAGGTCACTACGGTCAACCTCGGCGGTGCACTTCGCCCGGACGTGCCCTTTTTCCAGACACCGAAAGCACTGCAAAGCCCGGGGCTGTAAGAGCTTGGTCCTTGCCGCCACCCAGCCTACCAGCAATCTGCCGCTATCGGCGATCTTCTTCGCCGACGCTACAGGGCACCGAACCCAGACCGCGCCGAGTCCGGTGGCGTCGGTGCGTATATCGCCAGCCCGCACCTTGTCCGGCGGACACTCTCCGCTTCTGGCAACGGCCGCCACCACCTCCTCTGAGGTCACGGAGTCGTCCAGGCCAGCAATCCGCACCTCTGCGGTTTTCATTGGCCTGGAGACCCGGACGTCCTCTGGGTTGAGGACCTCCCTCATCTTGGCGGCCAGTGCGTCCGCCTTTTCGGCACTGCCGCTCACAGTGCCAGCCACCTCGAACAGTCGTGCACCCGTGGCAGCCTGCCTGAGGGTGACGGACTGAAGGCCAAGATCAGATAATTTGATCTTGGCCTTGGCCTCGGCGATGACCGACTGGTACGTCACGCCACGCTCCACAGCTCCAGGCTGCAACGTTATTGTCACAGCGTTGGACCGCGGAACATGTACAGCCGGTCTCTTGCGACCGCCTTTGGCAGTCCGCTGTGCAGGTTTAGGAGCCGTCTTTGCGGTTCCCCCTGGGGCACATGCGGCTGCTGCGGCCTTCTTGGCGGCTTTGCGGGCCTTCTTGCGGCCCACGACTTTCGCCCAGGTCTCACCCTTAGACCCGGCAGTCGTGGGCTGGTTGCTCGGAGGAGCTCCCTCCGCGGGCTTTTTGTTACCCTCCGCGGGCTTCCCCTTTTGAGGCGCAAGTCCCGGCGGCTCCTCAGTCCTCCGCGTGTCAGCCGCTAAAGGCGGACGGAGGATTTCCACCGGGAGACGCCGAGAAATTGCCTCCAGCCGAGCGTTAACCATGCTCCCGCACTGGAGCATGCAGAGCCGGACAATGCGCTCGACCTCTTCGTCGGTACGAGGGCTTGCCGGTCGCAGTGCGGGAGTCGGGTCCACTACAGGTACGGCATCGCTGGACGTGCGTTGCTGCTGCTGCTCGCTCAGCGCAGCAACTTGCCGCCGGAGGTCCTCCAAGTCATTTCTGAGGCGGCTGTTTTCCTCCTGTAACTTTGCGACCTCGTCAGAGGCCGTCCTGTTGAGGAGGATGCCAACCGCCTCCCTGATATCCGCGGCAGCCTCCTTTAAGCCACGGGTGAACGTGCCCTTCAGGCTGCCGGACTTGGTGGCAACCTTCAGGACCAAGTCCACCCCATCCAGAGCCAGCTGGCTTAAGGCCACCGCAGATGGCTCACCCCCTTCCGCCGCAAGAGCAGCTCGTCGCTCGCGAGCACGTCGGGCCATTTCCGACACTTCGTCGGCCGCGACGGCTTTGCGCTGCTCCCTCTTGGCGGCATTGAGCTCCGCCTTTGAGCTCCCCAGCGAGGCACAGCTTTCACCGCCATCGCCAGGGTCCTCCGTAGTGAACCCCATGTCACTATCCGCTTCGCTAGCCGCCGAGGTATTGGAGCACACGAACCGTCCGTGCTTATCCCTCCGCGGCTGCGAAGTACTCGCCCCTCTAGATGCCTGCCGACCCCTCCCCGAAGTCGGCAACTTGGGGGCCGGCAGACCTTCCTCGTCTGACAATCGGCACACTGGACGTTTCCTAGCGGAAGACGTCCCACGCGATCGATTTCCGCCGCTTCCAGTATCAGATCCTGCCTGATTTTCTACCTCTACGTTTTTAATGTTTTTATATATTTCCATGTTTTTTCCCACGAGTGTGGAGGAAATAGCAGTCCATCCGAGCAGTGCCTCCTGTGCCCGGATAAGCCTATGCGTAACCCGTCAAGGGTGTCGGCCGGTACCCCGACGGGGGCAACGCTAACGACTGAACATTTACCCATCAGCCATGCAGCTCCTCACGGCGTGCCACGCTTGAGCTTCGGGTGATTTTTTAAAGAGGTTATCATCCTCGCGACTCCAGGCGGTTAAGCCAAGAGCCCTCGGCCCCTAAGGCGCCGCGAGACGTGATCCACGACACGCCAGAGGGATTCCGAGGTTCGAATGGTGGCAGAGTCGATGCGGGTTCTTCTCATGCCTGCCCAGAGACCGGGTTAGGGAACACTGAGCCCATTCAGTTTCCTTTTTTACAGGGTGTGGTCCCTGAAAATCCCGCGATTACGGGTTGCCCGGCGTCGGCAAAAGCCGAGTGCACCTGGCACCTCACCGCGCATGTCACATTCTCTGTTCCTCTCAAGGGAGAGGATACAGGAAGCAACTAATAGGCCCTCCGCTATGCAAAAAAGCCCTCACCCAGCCAGTTTTGGTCCGCGACGGTTTCCCGCTACCACCCATATCTGAGTGGCGTTCCCCTATCCGCCACCTGGGGACGCGCCCGATGGGAGCTCTGGCAACTCCACACGGGATTCCATCGTAGCCTGAGTCAACTACAAGGAGATCTACGGCGGCATCTACATGTGCGGGTTGCTCTGCAACTCGTAGAGCCGCATCTCCTGTGGTAGCATTTTCATTCGACAAAGGAATAGCCTCACGTCGTAGCCGTTCGAGTTCGGCGTCATCAAATATTTTTGAGCGCATGATGTACCGAACTCGGTCTGCCAGGTTTTGCTCGGTAACGGTAATAGATGGCTCCAGCTCAGCAAATAGTCGGTGCATCCTAGCCCGATACCCAAAACCTCCAATTTCTCTCCCTTTCGCCCCAAAATACGCCCGCAATGCATTTTTTTGCGGCGTACTCCACCAGTGGCGGGTGATGATTGCTTGGCCAACGAAGACCCTGCCAACACCAAGCCAGCTGGTGGGGATGATGGATGCGAGGGGCTGCTGGGTGATCGTGCAGCATCTCGCGGTCGACTGGCGGTTCGCATGCTGCCGCGTCCAGCGCCAGCTCCAGACGCGCCCTGGCGACCTCCAGGCAGCGGCCCTTTGCGCGTATTTCTTAAATCCATCATCCATGAATTGGGCGTCAGTTAACGGGAGACGCCCAAACCCGGCACCGTTTCATGGTGAGGCCATGTGCACAATCGGGCCTTTGCACCTCCAATTTTGCCGAGGCACGGCGCTAACACCTCAAGGCAAGGTGCTTATTATTATGGGGTATTTGTATAGTTTTCTCATCTGGTTGGGCTGTATAAATATATAATTGTAAATGAAAATGATAAACTTACATAAATATCAATAAAATAAACTAAATACATAAAAATTACATAAATATATAAAAACCCAACCAGATGGAAGCCCTCGGCAGGGGAGACCAAACGGCCGAGGGTTAGGGAGAAAGGGAAAGAAACCGGCGGACGATGCGGGCGGTATCGAGGAGCACCGCCTTCTGCATTTGAGCTTGGAGCGATCCCTCCACCTCCCATGGCCCCACCAACCTTACGGTTATACGGGCCGAATCTCGAGAGATGCACGCGGTACTTGCTCAGGGCTCTTTCCCGCATGCACTTTCTTGACTCTCTACAAGTTATTTAATCTACTCCTTGTCCCGTAGTGTCACTCTCCCTTTCTGGGCTGGACGAACACGTTACGCCTTCGGTTCCGGGCAGAATCCTTACTTCGTTCCTCTCCATCGCAATTCTCCGCGCATGCCAACCATGCGCAAACTCCCGCAGCCGGCCAAAGTTCTCCTTACCGTCCACGAGGTCCGGGTAGTAAACCGGACCCACCCCTCTGCGTACCATTCCGTCCATCATCTTACATCTCAGGTCAACATACAATTCGCACTCCCATAGCACGTGATGCCTATCCTCATAGGCAGCACCGCAATCACACATACCAGATTCAACCAATTTCATGTCATGCAGTCTCTTTCGAAAATTGGAGCTCGCTTGGAGCGATCCGTCACGGAGTCCCAGTCGCCTCAGATGACCCGAGAGGCTGACTGGGATTAACCCGTTCGCAGAGACGACCACAGGAATAATTTCGGCCGGCAGACCACCCCACATGTCGGTCACCTCGTGAGCCAGGTCCAGATATTTTGTCAACTTATCTGTTTCGGCTTTCACGAGGTTCTCGTCATAAGGAATGGTAATGTCGACCAAAAATATCCTTGACTGTGCCCGGTCCATCAGCACAATATCAGGCTTATTCGCAAGAATAGTCCTGTCCGTGATGATGGCCCGGTCCCAGTAGAGCCTGGCGCGGTCATTTTCGAGCACGGCTTCCGGCAAGTAATTATAATATGGCAGTTTCCGATCCACGAGACCGTATTTCAGAGCGAGCTCCTGGTGTAGAATCCTGGCTACTAGGTTGTGTCTGTGCAAATACTCAGAGTTAGAAAGCGCCGAACAACCGGAGATGACATGCCTAAGTGACTCACCGGGATGGCGACAAGCTCGACAGATGTCGACGGCGCCATCCTTTAGGATGTATCTCCGATAATTGTTGGTCTTAATAACCTGATCCTGTATCGCACAGACAAAACCCTCGGTTTCCCCAAAGAGGTCACCGAAACGTAGCCAGTGGAGGGAGGCGACTGTGTCTACGCAAGGCTCATGTAGAGCCTTGTAGAACCTCCCGTGGAGCTCCTTCTCCTTCCATACGGTCTCCCGGTCGGAAATGCTCTGTACTGCCGGGTCTTGCCATTGCTCGTTGGCTAAGGATAGAGGGGTAAGTCCTTTATCACAAGAAATAACGTCCCTGTAGAATGGATCATCCGCTCTCGTCAGAAAGTAATTACGGAGGCTGCACACTTCGCGATTATGCATGGTAAGCGCGCTTAAAAAGCCGCGCCCACCATGCTTCCGCGGCAAGTACAGCCTCATTACTGACGATCTCGGATGATGCATCCTGTGGGACGTCATTATAGTGCGGACTTTTCTGTCCAGAGCGTTCAGTTCGGTCTGAGTCCACCTGAGCATGCCAAAGGTATACATGAGAACAGGCATGATCCAACCGTTATATGCATGTGTCTTATTAACGCCCGACAAAAGACTGTTGAGCACTTTTGTCAAGCGTGCATAAAACACACCGCAAACTGACCGTTTCATGTCCGCCTCATCGATACCTATGTTCTGTGACATACCCAGGTATCGGTATGTTTCAGCCTCGGATAGGGTCTTTATGTTGATGGGCATAGATAAGTCTATGCCCTCAGAGTTAGCAACCCTACCCTTTTCGACATGGAGGATCGCACACTTATCCGTCCCCAGCTCCATTCTAATAGAATTGCTAAAATCACAAGTGATGTTTAGCAATTCCATAAGATGAGAGCGACTGGAGGCGAATAACTTGAGATCATCCATATAGAAAAGGTGGGTCACTTTTGTACCTCCTCTCCGAAGCTGAAATCCCCTCCCGGAACCCTCCAGTAAGGTACTAAGAGGGTTCAGAGAGAGGCAGAACCAGATTGGACTCAGACAATCGCCCTGGAAGATACCCCTTCTTATCCTTATGTGGTTCTCCGCAGCCGTCATCCGCTCGCCTAGATGACAAAGGATCGTACTCCACTGCCCCATACACTGCCCGAGGAAGTCTCGAACTGTACAGTCAACCTTGTACAGCTCGAGGACCCTCTTCAGCCATGTATGAGGCACCGAGTCGAATGCCTTTTTGTAGTCTATCCAGGCGGCGGAGAGGTTCCGACGGTTGCGTTTAACCACCTTGCCAATGACCGCGTCAATGAGGAGTGGTTCCTTGGTTCCACGACCGCCGCCCCGACATCCATTTTGAGCGCGCGACATCACCTGATTTGAGTTCAGGTGACGAGTGATTCTCGCGCTCAAAATGGATGTCAGTGTCTTGTATATGGTAGGTAGACACGTTATGGGGCGGTATTTGCTCGGGTCTGTGGAATCTCGGTCTTTAGGAACCAGATGAGTGATCCCAGTAGTGAAGAGGCTCGGGAGCGACTTTTGGTCGAGAGCCTCTTGAAACTGTCGGGTGAGAACAGCGTGACACACCACGAACCCCTTCAGCCAGTAGTGATGCAGTCCGTCGAGTCCCGGACTTTTCCAGTTCGGGGCCCTACGGACCGCCTCAGCTACGTCATCCGGCGTAATGATGACGGGGTCCATGGGCGTAACATTCGCACACTGACTCGCCACAACTTCCGTCCAAGGGCCCTCACTGTGGTTTACGGGCTCTGACCACAGGCCGCGCCAGAATGCGTTATTATTATTATTATTAATATAAAATTTGCTTTAAAAAAAGTCCCGCTGGGTTTCTTGCTGGTTCTTCCCAGGACATAGGTTTTTTCTTGAACCAGTGGTAAAGTAAAAAATGACTTTCAATAAGAGTTACACATGTGATCTATATTGAATAAAAAATTATTCTATTCTATTCTATTCTATTCTACTGAAGACAACTTCATTTCCTGTCTAACAGCCATGAGATTAAGAGTGTGAGAGTTTTTGTGTTCTTCTGCGGCGGGTCTTGCAAAAATTAGGTCCGACCGCATGGACAGTTTCCACCAGGGTGTAATTCATATCGTCCACTAAATTGCAATCTTTTAGGCACAGAAAACAGTTTTGTAGCTCGAGCTGAAAGGTTTCGGGGCTTTGGATTAGAACACGAGGGGGACGGAGCGTTGACTTCATTAGACGTGACGTCTCCAACTTAACGTTTAGGTTCAGTGTGCCTCTCACCATTCGATGATCGCTGCCGGTTTTCACCCATCACACAGACATTACTGAACAGTTGTCGTCTGGTCGTCATAATGAAGTCAACCTCTTTTTTCTCGAACCATCGGGACTCGATCAGATCCACTTCCTATGGGGCCGCTTCTGGAAGAAAGAGTTCATCATAAAGAGTCCCTCTTTCTCCAGCTTTCAGCAGCGGAACCCAAGGGGCCAGCAGCTGGCTGCTGGCCCCTTGGGTTCCGTTGCCCTATTCCAAATTTCCCTTCCTTCAGCTCACCGTTCTCTCTTAGCGATTATGGCAGCAGTTTGTTTCTTCTTTCCACTTTCATTAAACTATTTATTGGACGACGAATCAGGTGATTCAATCTTCATTAAAATCGATACTGTACTTTCTCAACAAAAAAAATTTAAGTACCTTACGAGTGAATTAGTGACTCCAAACCAAACGCTAACTGTGCACACCGATACTTATTTAATATCTTTTTACAATAAACAAATTAACGAATAAGTAAACGAGTTAACTTCAACGACGTTTAAAGTTAATTTTTTATATAGGATGAGGGTGACAAACGAGCACACAGTCCACCTAATGGTAAGTGGTTGCTGTGGCCCATAGACATCTACATCTATCCTCGATTACGAATCAAAATGCAGATGCGTCGCACCCGTGACGACTAAGATGGGATGCCTCGTTTGCAGTAAAAAGAGTCTCCGGTTCTCTACACTCACCATACGAAAGACAGCAGCGTTAAGCTACTATTTTACGCTGGTATTCTGTGAGAGCGTGGTCCTTCCCCGGTAGAGCCGACCCATTCGTACTACAGTTATATTACTAATATAGCTGCAGCATGGCTCTACCACATAAAAACGAAATTCACGCAACTCGAATTAAACTCGAGTTAGCAGTACGAAACAGAGTAAATGATTTGTTACAATTATTTATTTTGTTGGGTTAGGACAGCTATCATTATTATAATTAGTAGATAGAATTGAAATAAAAAGGTTTATTTAGTATATATAAAATACATATGTATTTTTGATTTTAATCTTTACCTACTATTTGATTTTAATCTAATTTTTACCTATATTTAACAACAAAACTAGCTAAAAGGTTTTTCAATTCCCGCGGGTAGATTTTGGCGGCCCGTGGCAGTCATTTTGTTTTGGTGATATCTATCAAATCATTTTCTTTATTATTCAGTTACTTATACCAAATGACCTTGGTAATTTGCGCGATTTAACAGCACGTTCAAATGATAAAACTTTATTATCAAGATAAGTGTTCGTTAGTGCAAACTTTGCACGCATTGTGTCCATTTTACGGTAGACCTGGTAGCCCTTCACAGTCGACTCTTCAATGTTTGGTGGCCAAATTTGAAGCGAATGGTTCGGTAAACAATCAGCCAATACCCGTACGTTCAAATAACGCAAGATCGGCCGAGAACATCGTCGTGGTTCGTGAAAGTGTCCAGCAGAACTCGAGGCAGTCGATTCTTCGCCGTGCACAAGAACTCGGCCTTTCGCCGACTTCAACTTGGCGAATTTTGCGTTGGGACTTAGGCCTACACCCGTACAAGATCCAACTGACCCACAATCTTAAAGTTCAAGACCATAGACAACGCCGTTTGTTCGCTGACTCACCTTCGAATCGTTTGGAAGAGAACCTCAATTTTGACCAAAAAATTATCTTTAGCGACGAGGCGCATTTTTGGATTAATGGCTGTGTTAATAAGGAGAATTGCCATATATGGGACGACACCAACCCACGGGAGTTTCACCAGGTAATAATGCATCCTCAAAAAGTTGCTGTAAAGTAGCGTAGATTTTGGGCCGGCGTCTTCATTTGGCCGTACTTTTTTGAAAACGACGCTGGTGATGCGGTCACCGTCAACGGCGAGCGCTACAGAACGATGATAACCAATTTCTTATGGCACAAATTGAACCACATGGACCTAGACGACATGTGGTTCCAGCAGGATAATGCTAGGGTTGGATTTAGAATTGTTTGGCACGAATTTGGCGGAGTAAGGTGTTTTATTTGGTAGAGATTTGGTCCCCGATTATAATAATACCGATCACATTAAAAGGTAATGCACCGTTATCGAAAAAATAAATAAAAACTATTATAACCTAAAATGCGTAAAACATGGAAAAATACAGAAAAAAAAAACAGTGTGGAAAGATTACAGAATTTTGTGTAAGTGTGACAAGGACGTAAAACTAGTGTCACATTATTCTACTGTCTATGCTCTCTGTCAAGAGATATTTCGCTAAAGACAACTATAATAATAGAGAAAATTTTACCGACTTGATATATGAATATTTATGGAAAAGAAAAATTATATGGAATAAAAGAGATCCTTTTGAGGAATTAATAAAAAAAATATGTTTACAGACAAGAAAGAAATGATTATATTATACGGTTTTATTTCTGAATTGTTTAAAACTGCCCAGAAATACTTGAACACCCAGAAATAATTTTAGTTGTAATATGTTTCTAACGTTTGGTTTGGTTGTGGCGGGAGTGAAGGCAACCTGACTTTATAGATAAGATATCTGATCTGATCGAATCTGTATTAAAATTAAACCAGCACGCCCCGACTCCACGTAGTCTTGTCTGCCCTACTCCTGAAATGTTTTTGTAAAGCTGTAGGCGCGGAGGGAGAGCAGCCCCCGCCTGCAGGCACTGTCTGTGATTCGCTACGCAAGGACGAAGGGGCTGCACTTCCCGCAGCGCCGAAGCCGTTCTAAAAGTAACTTTGGGTCAATATTCCTGTGTAAAAAGTGAAGTTATGATTTTACAAAAAAAAATTACTCATAAACTATACTTTTCTGCAACGAGGGAAAGGTAGGGGGGCTTTCCCTGATAGTGCACACTCCTGCTACCCTCTTCCCCCCTCCTGCCAGAGATGATAAATGTTATTTTCAGGTAAGGTCTATGGGATTTTCTTTTTGATTTTTCTCAAGAACGGTGTATTACCTTTTAATGGGAGTGGTGTCGGGAGTAAGGGGACGCTCCCCCTTCCCATCCACTCAACCCCTGCCCCATCATCCTGCCAAACGATTTTAAATTTCAACCCGATGCTACACAGCGGACGCCATGATTGACATTTTCCATGAGCGATTTGAGAGTAAGCTAATCTCTCGCAGAGGTGATTTGAATTAGCCACCAAGATCATGCGATTTGACCCCGCTAGACTTTTTCTTGTAGGGAGAGACTCGAAGTTGCAGGTCTCTGCAAACAAACCACAATCGACCGATGCCCTAAAGGTGAACATAACACAGGTCATCGCTCATATTCAGCCGGATCTATGCAAAAGAGTCATTGAAAATTGGATCACACGGATTCGTGCCACTGTAAAAAGCCGAGGCGAGCATTTGAACGATGTCATATTCCATACTTAATGGCACATGTGGGCCTTTCAAATAAAAAAAGAATTTTGTTAATACCTCACACACAGCTCGTTTTATTTCATTTCAACATCTACCCGTCCTTACTGAAAAACCTTTTACATAGCAGTCTTCATAAAACAATAACAGTCTAGTTTTAAGATGTAGGTACATAAGTTATTAATAGTTTAATTATCGCAGTCAAAATATATTTTAAAATAATTTCAAATTTAAAATATTTATTTTAAGTTAAATATTTATTAAAGTAACATTGGCGTTTATTTAAAACTAGCTGTTTCCCGTGACTTCGCCCACGTGTAATTTAGGTGTTTAATTTTTTTGCGCGAAACTCTAATTCTTTTTCCAAGGTAAAAGTAGCCTAAGTAGAAATAGAAAATATATTTATTTAACCAAAAAGACATTGCATAATTAAACAATACACTGGTCTCTGCACTAAGCTCTAGGCTTGTATCGCAGGCCCCCCCGAACGGGTTCCCGCCTTGTCGTGGCGGGGGGGCTTAGTAGCCGTGGCTTGGTCACCCACGGTGAACAAAGAGGAACCCCTTGGCTGGCCCGTGGTGTAGGGCCGGCCCGAGGTGGCCACTCCGAGTGGGCTTGACGAGCCCACTTCGGATGTGTGTCGGTGGGCTGCGGTGAGAGGGGTGTCCGCTCCCTCTGACGCTGCAGCCGAGGTGGAGTCGCGGAGGAAGAGGAGTGTTGGTATGGCGGATCGCCACTCGCCCTATCCTCCGCGACTCAGATGGGGCCGCACCGTCGATTGATGCGGTGGTGGTGGGGCTGCGGTGGGAGAGGAGTGTCGGTATTGCGAGGCGCCGCTCTCCCTACCCTCCGCAGCCGAATCTTGGTGGGCGGCGGAGCCATAGACCAGATCCGCCGCTGGGGTCAGGAAGGCTGGTACTTCTGAGTGCTAGTTTTTCCTGGCCCCATGGCCTTCGCACATCGGACACGGGGGCGTCCGTTGCGCATGTGAAATTGGAGGCCGAGGAGGAGGGCGCGCCATGTGTTCTGGTGCGTCTTACCTGAGAAGGAGATGGGGGAGGAGTAGTCCTCTCCCGAGGAGAGGCTGCCATGCGGCGGCCAGCGCAGGTGGGGCCGCGGATGTGTGCGAAAGCGTTCCCGTGGCCCTGCCAATATGCGACGAGGGTGGAACACCATGGGGTTTTAGTCGGCGCGAGTCCGACATAACCCGTCCTTGCCCCCGCGAGGCGGGTATGCGTAGGCATTTCCCCATGTAAAAAAAAAGGCTTGTATCGCAGGAACCAAGAACATTGACATCTTAGAATAGAAAAGAAACATTGACGGACAGCGTTTACACCGACTAGTACATAGGACTCCGATTAAGTTAAAATAATGCTAAAATGTTAGTATAAATGAATGCACGAAAGAAAAAAAATTGCAAATTTACTTTGCAATTTTTTTTCTTTCGTGCATTCATTTATCATGTGCGTGCGTGTGTTCGCGCACGTGTGTATGTGAGTGAGTGTAAGTATACGCGTGCATATGTAGGGGTCAGCTATGAAGAGAAAGTAAGTTTTCCGTTTCCTGATAAGAAGTATGGAGCAACCAGGTTGTTATTTTGTGCTTGACTTTGCTTGTGGACAAAGACCTCAAACCTGGGAAGAGACAGCAGAATTTGTTGTAGATGCTAGGCAGAAGAAATGGTGAGTTGCGTTTTATAAACTACTGTGTGAATTGGGAATCGGTACTCGATAGAACCGACGCTTGCACACGCTATGATAATCTGGGGAATTTATTATTTTTTCTATGGGTTACAATTACTGCTTTTAAAATTTAGATTTGGCGAACCCGTAGCACCTTACATTCCCTATACAGTACGTCAGTAGGCAATCTAAAGTTTTTAGCTGGCATTACTTTTAGTACTGCTCGCTGGGCCCTCTCGACTTTTTTGTTTTGTTAGCACCACCCCAAGCCAGAGTACAGTAGTAGAGTACGGATTGTGTTAGTGCTTTGTAAACCATTATCATTGTGTCTTTAGTAGCACAGCGTCGCAAAGCTTTCATTATGTAAATGGTTTTCCTAACACTACCCGACAAATGGCTTAGGTGGTTTTTAAATGATAGGTTATCATCAATGATGCTGATGTTAGATACCTGACGTTATCTGTGTTGCTGATTGTATTACAGCCGCATGAAGGTACTTTAGATTGGCAATTGTGAATTACTAAGTTTACTAGCGAAAATGGTTTTGATGCGAGGGTTTTGTGAAAGGCTATGAACTTGGTTTTTGGTAGTTTTCATGCATATATATAATCACGCCTCTTTCCCGTAGGGGTAGGCAGAGACCACTTGTTTCCACATGCTACGATCCTTATCCAACCACGCTTTCTTCTTTTCTTGCACAACCCTTTGTACATCTTTATCCATCCACACATTATAGTTCTTTCTTCCTTCCCTTCTTTTAGCTACCCCGCATACCTCAATAGTATTATTCACGACCTGTTCGCGCCAAACGCTAATTTCAGGAATCAACGCAAGAGGGCGCGCGGCTCAGTACCATACCGGTTTTGACGTCAGCCGAGCGGTGGGTTGAGAGCGCGTAAAGGCGAAAGAGTCGTCTGCCAGCTGTGCTTGGGACAGCACGCTGTCATTTTATGTCGGGAACTCGGAATAATTAGGTAAAATTAAATTACGTAATCGGTTAATTATCGTTGTCGGATAGTTGTAGTGGGTCGACTTACTTATCGAAGAGTCGATTTCCGAGCTAGGCATTTTTTGTTGATCGACGGTGATGTGTATCTTATTTGTATTGTAATTTGTATTTGAACTAAAGAGTAGTAATTGTATTTGCGCAATTTGAATTTAACTTGATTTGTTCACACTAGTATTTGTTATTTGTTAATTTGATTTGTGTCTTTTCTTTTGTGCTAACTTGTATTTGGTTGATACGTAGTAATTCGTATTTGTGTAATTTCTATTCAACGCGATTTGATAGGAACTGCATTTATTAACTGTTAATTTTTGTTGTATTTTTTATTTGTTATCTTTGTAATTTGTGCTCGAGCCGCGTCGTAATTTGTATTTAGTAGTGATGTCATCGCCCAAGCTACTAATCCGTTGCCTGCGGACTGAGTTACGTTGGGCCACAAGCGCCCATGCTTTGATAGGTCGACCGGATAGGGTCCATAACTTGATGAAGCGGTTTGAGCAGGTGGATGCTCGAAGGGCCGCAGTGGACGAGGCTTACGCTGAGCTCGAGGATTCGGATGTGAAGAAGGGAGTCCTGGACTGGCCTGCTTCGCGGACTATGAGCAGTTCTTTTCGCTCACGGACGAGTTGATTGAGGCTGAAGGCAGGTATGCCGAGGAGGCGCGTGAAGCGTGAAGTAAAGAGCTGTTGGGACGACTCCCAACTCTGGACCTGCCAAAGTTCTCCGGGGTCCTTTCCGAATGTCTGACCTTCGTTGGTCTTTTCGACAGCCTAGTGGACGCCCGGAGAGATGTGACACCGAGCCAGAAGATGGCGTACCTCCTGGCCTCACTGGAGGGGGAGGCCCTGGGTGTCGTCAGCCACTTGAGATTGTCAGACGACGCCTACCAGACTGCTCGGGACCTCCTAGCCAGAAGATACGCCAACGTGCGGCGAATTGCGGACGAACATGTTAAGCAGCTTCTAAGCCTCCCGCTGCTTAGTGACCGGGCCAGACTACGTCCGGACCTGTTGGATCCAGTCCTGGTGGCTTGTAATACGTTGAGGCGGCTGGATTTACCAGTGGGCGAATGGGCTTTTTTGTTGCTCCGCATCGTGTTGTCCCGTCTACCTCTCGACCTTCGAATACATTTTGAGGAGAGGTACGGCGGGGACGAGGCCTCCTATATTCCGCCCTTCTATGACCTGCTGCGGTTTTTGGAGGAGCAATGCCGGCAGATCGAAAACGCGGCGGGCACTGTTGACGACTTACGAGCCGTGCCCAGTGAGAGGCTGAATCCGCCAGGCAAGTCGTCGTCAACCCCCCCCCCCCTTGCTCCTATTGTCGAGCATCTGATCACCGGGTAACGTCGTGCCTGAAATTATTAGGTAATCCGGTTCCGGCGAGGCGAACTATCGCCAAGGAGCGCCGCTGGTGCTGCTCATGTTTGGGATTTGGGCTCAGGGTTTCCAGCGAGACTGTCCGCATCGGCGGCCCTGTCTGCATTGCCAGGGCAAGCACCATGCAGTTTTGTGCCTGGGTGCGAACGGCGTCTCCTCTCGGGGCTCTGCCAGGCCCTCGACCCCCACGGGCGGGGGCGCTCAGCCACGCCCTCTGCCGGGCGACTCTCGACGCCCGCTGGCCAGCCACCAGGCCCCTAAATTTGAAAGGGGTCCCTCCCCCGACCAGTCGGGGGGTAATTCCCCCAGAGGCGGGGGTGTCATCACCCCCCCTCAGCGTGTGGAGAGGAACTTCACGGCCACTCATCGGTCCGCTGGACCCTTCTCACTCCCGTTAGCTGAGTGGCCGCGACTGGTGTACCACTGTTCCCCATTTGATGGAGGCGGCCCTGGCTAGCTGCCGCCTTAGCTCCCACCACGGCCGCCTCTACTGAGCCTTAAGCCGTCAACAGTCCACTTTTTAAAATGTTCTGTTGCTGACGGCCTCAGTGAAGGCGTACAACCCGAGTGGCGACTGTTAGCGGTTGTGCTCTATTGGTCTCGGGTTCACGCCGTGTAGCCTCCACTTGGTGGTGGGAAGAGTAGGGCCCCCCTGGAGCGATGAATCACGCTGTGAAGGGGTATTAGATTTGGTTTGGTCGAGCACTTAGTTAAAAATTCTTTGAATTAAAATTAAAAAATGCTTTGGGCTTTCCGCGAAATTTTCCTATTTGTAGCGGTCGTGATTAAAAGAATTGAATTTAATCTACTCCTTTAAATGCTGCTGCATATGTTTTGTAAATATATTTAATCATTGCATTTGATTGTTGCGCCTGATTGCTGAAAAGAAAATTTGAATTCATTTGAAATTGAATGTCGCGCTATTTGTGATAGTGTTTAATCATTTTGCTTTGTGAAAAGGAAGGCTGAAATTAGATAACCCTATTTGTGCCGAAGTAAATAAAAGTCAATTCTCCTTTGGTTTACATTTTGTTGGCACTGTCTAAGTAACGTAAATGAGAAATAGGGCTGTCTCTTGCGTTTATTGTTTTGTTTAATTTGTCAAGTTGACCTATGTGCATCGGTGATTAATTTGGTTGAATTGATTCTGTAGTTGAACATTGATGCTTTGAAAAATTAGTTGAAATATGAGCATAGGACTACTTGCCTAACAGGCTGGCTAGTTATAAATTATCAGATGGAAATCAGCTGTCGCACCATTTGGTAAATGATTATATGGTGGATGGCCTGGCTATGCCTACTTGTTTGAAAATTCATACTAGGGACTATCTGTGCGTTTCGTTCGGCTCTCCACAAACGACGTTCATGTGGAATTTGTAGGTGATCTCTGCACTGAAGCTTAGGAGGCCGCTCTGGCCCGCTTCGTGTCGCGTCGCTGTTTGCAGACCTGACCCGGTCGGATTGCGGAACTAATCGTAGGGGCACAGATAGGTGTTTGAAAGAGGTCGTCGGACTTCTGTCCAGAATAGGACTTATTTATGGGCTGCGATGTCCAGGAAGGGCATCCAGTTCAACCCTCCGGCTTGCCCACGTTGGGGCTGTAATTTTGAGGCGTTGGTTAGGGTTGCAAGATCTGATGGGGTGCCTAAGGTGGCCTAGTTTTGGTGTAGATTCGGTCTTGCAACGTGCCGTCGCGACCCTGTCCCGCTTGCCGGTTTGCTCGCGGACATAGGTCCTTATGTCCGGGACGGGGGTTTGTTCGCGCCAAACGCTAATTTCAGGAACTAACGCGAGAGGGCGCGCGGCTCGGTGCCATACCGGTTTTGATGTCGGCCAAGCGGTGGGTTGAGAACGCGTAAAGGCGAAAGAGTCGTCTGCCAGCTGTGCTTGGAACAGCACGCTGTCATTTTTTGTCGGGAACTCGGAATAATTAGGCGCGGCTCGTAAATGTACTGTCTAGGATTTGTGACGCGTATTCCTTGCTGTGGAGCTACCCCGGGACTCATTGAGTTTGACTCGGAATCTGTATAGGTGCATTCGACAATATTATCTAGTGCGGCCTTTGATATTATAGAATTAACTGTTGCTACGCGAAACGGTAGTGACCTTTGATCCAGAGACTCCGTGTTCGTTTTGTGCGTTAACCTTATGACAAACGAGAGTTAGTGGCTCTGTAAGTTAGTTAATCGTACGATATAGTTAATGGACTGTCATCGGGACGAACGAGGAAAGTGACTGTGGACAACGCCGCGGAAGACCTCAATTTGGAGCAGCCTGGAACTCGGCCGCTGCTGGTCGCCTATGCTTGCCAAGGCCCCACGCATTCACACCTCACTGTACACTACTCACCATCTACTATTAAACACACTCACGGCCTGCCCAAGCTTTGGTGCGAAGTTAGCTTCGGATAATGGTAAGTACTACGTATTTCTAGCTTTCTCCCTTATTGTTTAGTCTAACTAGAGATTTTCCACGTGGTCATATTCTGGCCCCGTCCCTCTGCTGCTCGTCGATGGGATTACTCATGGGCCCTAATCCCGTCATCCTTGATTGGGGCAGCTAGGGGCGTGTACACGACCCCTTTCTTAAATGTCTCCTACAAATCTTCAATCACACCTATCTCTTTTATGCCTTTAAAACTTTCTTTCAGTTTCTCTTCATACTCGTCTTTCTTTTATTTTTCTTGTAGAATTTCCACATTTACTTTGTCCAAAACACTCGTAGGCTCGGCCCCTCGGTGTCGCCACCGTTTAAAGTGGCCACGCATTCGGTCTATGACCAGGAAGTGGTCTGCGTCGAGGCCTACTCCGCGGTATGTCCGAGTGTCTAGCACTTTCTTCCTCAGTCTTTCATCCACAATTACAAAATCAATCATATTTCTAGACTCACCCTCATCTCTTGTATACAAATGGATCTTTTTGTGGTCAAACATTGTGTTGGCCACGCACAGATTCCATTCACTCTCTCGTCCCCAAACGTACCTAGAACTCCTTCATACCCATCACGCTTTACTCCAACCACCCATTAAAGTCCCCTAACATCACGATCCGTTCATTTTCTCCGCATTTATCCAAGACCTCTGTCATGCTGTGCATCAAGGATAAACAAGCGAGTGAGTCCGACTTTTAAACTAATCCAGAGGAGTCTTGGGCTTATACATTCATGCTCCATCACACCAACTCCCTGACATCCTTGGTTGGTTTGGGGGACTCCCGCCCAGTATGCCGTGTAGGGACCATGAACCGTGGTGTCACATCCTTTTCTCTTGGTTTCGTTCACGCACAGAATATCTCTGTATCGTTCATCCATCATCTGACATACCTTACCATCCATTCCTCCTCTTACATTGCATTGCAATATAAATGTGCTAATTATTATGGCAAAATAACGTTCCAATGCTTAACATCGAAAATTTACAACATTTTACCGGGAGAATGCCTTACGCATAAAACAAAAACACAGTTTAAAAATAAGTTAAAAAAGTTCATAGTAATTAATAACAATATAAGCCGTAGTTATTATGTATACGTGTACCTCGTGTGTATATGTGTATGTAAATATGTATATATCGATACTATTGATTTATTATATTTGAGAGTGTATATTTGTATTAAGCTTTTTCCTTTTTTTTTTGCATGTTAGGAAGTAAGAGAGCATTTTTCTTCTGCCAACAAACTGCCGAGCAGTTTGGCAGACTGTAAAACTTTAATTGTGTAAATTTAAATAATTTTGTTAAATAAAATAAATTAAAAAATAATAATAAACATTCAACGTAGCGAAGCGGCTCTCCGTGGGTCGCTTTTCGCCCCCGCGAAACGTGATGGGTAGCGGAACCACATCACCGCCATTTTGGTTAATTAAATTATTTTTATGATTATCCATTGCGTTCCCACGAATAGCGAGGGAAAGGTTTGTCGCCCTCAGCAGAGCCCCGCATGCCAGCGTAAGGCTGGCCTAATTCTGAGGTCGCCCGGTCCCAGGGCAGTGTGGCACGCTAACTACTAGCCTTGTCCCTAGCCATGCATCCATCCGCATGGCAGACGTTGGATTGGCGGCGAGGGTAGGAATATGAAAAGGGAAGGATAGTTGGTGTGAAAAGGAAGATTGGTAAGTTAGAGTGGGAAATAGGAAATGTAGGATATTACCGCCCAGGAGGGCAAGGGATAGGACAGTAATAGCTGGGAAAGCCGGGGTCGCATACCCGTATACTATACCACAACTACCGGACAGGTAAATTGGGATGAGTATCCCATGACTATTGTAGTTTAGGGTTAGCAAATTAGAACTTAACCGTTTATTTAACACCACAATCTAGGATTAAACATATGAGTAAGTGATTGCAGAACAATGTATTTTATGTTATTTAATCAACATTGGGGTGCAGCCGTCGATACCCGGTGCACTATCATTTTTAGGTGGTCAATAAGGGTACCAAGTTCATAAGGATCAGTTGGCTGCAGAAAGAGGGAGTTCTTGCAAAGCACTCTTGATTTGTATTCTGCAGCTAGCACGTCTTCCTTGGTGTTTAATCTACTGAGAATGTCATTTGCCAGTTCTCTGCCAACTCTAGAAAAGTACTCGTTACAAGCATTTAAAGAAGAATCTGGGTCTTCGTCAATGTTCAACAATTCAGTGGCCTCGGTAGTCTTACGTGAAAGATTACATATATTTTGAGCGTTTGCCACAGTTTCTTTGGGTTATCTTTATTTAGCTGAATTTGGTTATTCTCATACTCGGTCTTTAATTTTCGTTGTAGCACATAAAGGAAGTTTCTGTATCGTTTATAAGTTTATTGGATCAATGTGTTATAAGAGTATCTCCTGGCTTCCAGATGCAGACTTTCTCGGTGTTTTTGGCATCTCATTAAGCCCAGAGTTATCCATGGCTTTATAACCCGTTCTGGCCACCACATTACTTGTGTTACGCATACACGCTCGTCGGTTAAAGGTACTCTTGACTTGGCCCATTTTCAATATATCGCCAATTTGGTTGATAAACTTTCACCTAGTGCGTCCCTTCCCGACTCTGCCGTTCACCTCTGCAACATAAATTTGCTTTTTCACTCTTTCCTCATTCATTCTTTCTACATGACCAAACCACCAAAGCAATCTTAATCCTGGTCACAACATCATCTTGCAAACCACACTCTTCTCTTATCACACAATTTATCACTCTGTCATTCGGATTTATCCCTAACATACTCCTTAATGACCGCATTTCTACAGCATTCATTCTACTCTCGTGCTTCTTCTGCCACACCTAACTTTCACTACCATACATTAAAGTAGGGACTAACACAACATTGTGAATTGCCATACGTGCCTTTTTGTGCACATTCTGACTTCTCACAATAGGGTGTAGCGGCCCATTCACTCTATTTCCTGCGTTCACTCGTCGTTATATATCCTTATCATATCTACCATCTCCATTGCTCGACCAACTCCCCTTCTATTCTTATTTCACATATTGTTTTACTTTCTTCTCTTTCAAAAACCATCACTTTCGTCTTTCTTGCGTTCACTTTCATTCCCTTTTCTTTTAATGTCCTGTTCATTAACGTAACCATCATTTGCAACTCGGCCGCCTATGACGCAAGTACAACTTGATCATCGGTGTATAAAAGGCATTTGACGGTTAGCTCACCCATTCTTAACCCGCATTCTTCTTTCTTTCAAATTTTCCAAACAACTGTCCATAAATAGGTTGAACAGCCACGGGGAAGCCACAGAGCACTGTCTGACACCTTTATGGATGCCAAACCAGTCCGAATAGGCCTCGTTGATCCTGACACAAGCACTAGAGTCCCTATACAGAGACTTCAATGCCTGTATCAACCCAGTGCTCAACCCAAATGAGTTCGCATGGAAAAGACCTCTAATCTATCTATATCTAAATCGTATCCGTAATCCTTTCTAAATCCCGCTTGCACATCCCAAATTTTTGCATCAGTTTCTTACATAACTCTTTCAATTAGTATCTTAGCATACAGTTTTCCCACAATGCTAAGAAGGCTGATACCACGGTAGTTTTTACAGTCCTGATGTGATCCTTTTCCCTTATATATTGGGACTATTACGGCTTTGCACCAGTCTCCCGGTACGCGCTTAAGTTCCCAACATAAATTAAACAAGGTGAACAGCAGGTCTGCCACTTCTCCTTCTCCAGCCCTTAGCATTTCGAGAGATACTTTATCATATCCGGTAGCCTTACCTGCTTTCATACTTTTCATTGCTTTTATTATTTCATCTATACTTATGTCTCTATCTATTTCCTCTTCTTTCGGAATTGCTATTTCATTTAATTCAATCGTCTCATCATTCATAAACACGCTTTCAAAGTATTCCTTCCATCTCCTTAAACTCAAAACTTCGTCATTCAGAATACAGCCATTCTGATTTCGTATAGCATTCATTCTAGGCTGTTTTGAATGTCCCCTGGCAGTTCTTACGAGTTTCCAGAACATTTTAATATCATCATACATACCGCTAGAATTACTAGCCTTGGTTGTTAATAAATCTAGCAATGCTTTCTTCTTTGCTTCAACTTCCATCCGTACCTCATCATCCCACCATAACGTGTTATTTTTCCTCATTCGTTCTCTTACTTACACCACATACTTCGGTAGCTGCATCCACCAAACCTTTCTTGACATTATACCACACAGTCTCCAAGTCTAAATCATTCATTCACAATTCAGCCATACCACTTATATTTTCTCTCAATCTACATTTGAACTTCTCTTTCACACCTTCATCTTGTAACCTCTCTGTTCTTATACGCTGTAACGCAGTGGTAGGCACAGATGCCCGATGTCCCCAACGTCTGAAAACACCATTAATTCGGCATAAGACCAAGTAATGGTCCATCCCTACGTTAGACCCCCGGTAAACACTTGTATCTACTACCGCGCTCCTCATTCTTTCATCAACAATTATGAAATCTATCATGCTTCTATTATCACCTCTTTCCCATGTATACGTGTGAATCTTTTTATGACGAAAGAAAGTGTTTGTCACAAAAAGATTCTTTTCCACACATACGGTGAGGAGGCTTTCGCCATTCTCATTTATACTTTCATCACCAAACATTCCCAATATCCTTTCATAACCAAGCCTCCTCACCTCATCCTCATATTTTCATTAACCTTGCATTTCATTAGCACCATCCTTACCAACTCCCAAAACTGCTCTCGGATATAAGTGGGCTTAGACATGTCTGGGGCGTAGACCCCTAGAACAAACAACTTCTTTAAGCCCACTTTCATTCGTATGCATAGCAGTCTCGGGCTTACACATTCATACTATTTCACACAACGACCCATTCTTTCTGATAGGATGATACCAACTCCCTGGTATGCCCGCTCGGTCTCGTCTACACCAGACCAGTACGCGGTATACATGCAATGTGTAGTGGCATCCTTTCCCTTCCGTTTCGTCTCATTTACACATAACACGTCTATTCCTCTATCATACATCATATAGCATACTTCAACCATCTTATCATTCATTGCTCCACATACATTCAACGTAGCCAGACGGGCTTCCGCAATCCACTTTTCGCCCCTCCGGAGGACAGGACGTGACGGGGGGCGAACCTCGTCGCTGGTTTTCCTCCCGGAGATTCTTCGCACCCCTACCCTATTAAAGTGGCGCCGGAAACTCGGGGCCATTTCGTATATGTTTTGCCTCATGGTGCGAAAGTAGGAGGTGGTATTTTTTACGCCGCTACCACACGGCGAGGAGCCGAGTCTGTTCTTTCGGTTTTGTCGCTTGTTTAGCACCACCCGGGGTACACGTGTAGGGTGGGGGCCTAGGATTAGGTGGTCGAAGCCTACGGACGCGAGCGACTAATCCCCCCGTTTATATTTATATTTAAATCACCTGTCAATACCGAATTATCGAGAAAGGCTAGAAAGTTATTCACATTCTTAATAGAGGCAGACCTATATATCCCTAGAATAGTTATTTGATTATTTATATTTAAGTTTAAGCAATCGCAGTGATCACTTAACGGTTCATAAGATTTAACATATGCGGTGACACCTCCACTTTTATAAAGGTTTGTGTGGAAGAAATCCTTCCTATATCCTGGAATTTACGGAATTGTGGGATTTACACCAAGCCAACACTCCGTTAATATAACCACTTAACCTAAGTTACTCCTTATAACATCAGTTATTTGCCAGTGAAAGTTCCGTCAAAATCGGTCCAGTCGCTTCGGAGATTAGCCGGAACAAACAAACAGTTAACAACATTTTTAAAATTCTGTTTTTGTTATAAGTACCGTATATACTTTAACAGACACTTCAATTTTATTTACTTGTATAGATATGATGTATCTTACAACTTAACAACCCATTTCGGGTATTACAATAATAGGTCGGCGACTTACACGAGGTAAAGTTGTTAGTTATAATTAAACAATTAATCAAGATTACATACATATCACAGCTATTATACAATTATAAATAACAAATTATTTTGGTTGTAGCTGGTTGTAGCTAAACGAATCGCGCTCTTACTAAGGATGGGCAAAAAATTCGATATATTGAAATATCGATATTTTTAATAAAAATATCAATATATATCGTCGATATTATAAATCGCGATATATCGATATTTATTTTAGAGTATTGAATTCGTATCAATTTCGATATATTTTAAAATATTGTGTCTTTTTTTCGTGGTCCAACCAGTAAATAAGTAAGTAAATAAAATTTTGGACCTTATCTTTACATCATGCAAATGATGACATTATATCGATATTTATCAAGAGATATATATCGATACTGTTTAAAAATATCGATTCGCTATGTATCGATATTTTTTTCCCTTACCCATCCCTAGCTCTTACCAGCTCTTACACTTTGGCTGGCTCCCTTGATTCGTTCATGTACTACCAGCCTAAAAAAAAATGGAAAAAAAGAAATTTTATTTCTTGACGACTCCGTGGCGTAGTGGCTTAGCAATGAGTTGCTGCATTGGGGGCCGTAGGTTCGAATCCCGCACAGAACAAGTATTATGCAAATAATTGCTCCGGGTCTGGATGTTTGTCCTTATGCAATTTACGTTTATAAACTGCCTCCACGATACAGGAGAAAATCCTAGTGTAACGTTTATTAAAAAAAAAGACTTGAAAAACTTATGTTTCACAAACAATTTCCGGCTTGGTAGGGCTCTATAAAGAGAAAAGTTTTTTCATTGGTCATTGTTACTGCCATTATGTAGACACTAGTTACGATACGTACATATAAAATTTAAATAAGGTGCGTGTGATCACTCTGGTACGGTAGCACGTAGCAAACTGAACGTGCGCCCAACGTGTGGACGCAACGGCCAATACTCTGCCACAACCCTTTGATCTGTTGCAAAAACCGACACCACACGGATCTCGCGCCAACTTGTGGGCCATCGTTCCAATACATACCAACGTAGCTTAAACACCCGCTCTACATGATGGCCATCGTTGTTGGCCAACACAGTGGCGAATGTGTTGGCAGAGATATTGGCCGAGAATTTGTGATCGCGTCCACACGTTGGAAGGTCGTTCAGTTTGCTTCGGTTCAGACCAATGTGCGGACGAATTTATTAAAATGATTATTGATGCGCTAACGGCTGCTGCGGTTTATTTATTAACAGCATACCACTATTTTTTATTTAATTTTCACTATTTTTAATATTTAATATTTTAATATAAATTTTTTATATTTCTTTATTATACACTAGCGTTATACAGATAAGTAAACTATATAAAAATTAACACACCTAGGCATAGGTATAATTAACTAAGGCCTGGAAAATATTCGAAGCCTGTCTATGACACTGTTGTAAATTTTTTATTAAACAAAACCTTTTTAAAAAAGGGTTATTATATAATTATAGAATATATTTATTTATTTACACTTTCATGCACAAAGTAGTACATATGGCGAAATTAATAATAATAATAAATAATTTATTTCGTCAAACATTAAAGTTACATTATACGATCAGTGATCGAGGTCACCTAGTAAGCAAAATAATGCCTGGAACAGGTGACTTCGCTCTTCCATAGCTAAAAATTACAGTATTATTAACGAAATAAAATAACTAATAGGGAATAATAAAGACAGTAAAAACATGATTTTAGTATCCTACTTTTTAATTTGATTTTAATATATATTATAGATTTTAAGATATTTAATAAATCAATTAATACATCAATCACTACAACGTGAATGTGTATAAGATAAGGGTGATCAAAAAGAAATGGAAAAAAAGAAATTTTATTTCTTGGCTGCTCCGTGGTGTAGTGGCTTAGCAATGAGTTGCTGCGCTGGGGGCCGCGGGTTCGAATCCCGCACGGAACAAGTATTTGTATAGCCTGCACATAATTGCTCCAGGTCTGGATGTTAGTCCTTATGCAATTTATGTTTCTAAACTGCCTCCACGATACAGGAGAAAATCCTAGTGTATAATAATATTTTTTTTAAAAAGACTTGTGTTTTACAAACAATTTTCGGCTTGGTAGGGCTCTATAAAGCGAAAACTTTTTTCATTGGTCATTGTTACTGCCGTTATGTAGACACTATTGCGTGCATATAAAATTTAAATCAAGTGCGTGCATTCACTCTGGAAGCTCGTAGCAAACTGAACGTGCGCCCAACGTGTGGACGCGGCGGCCAATACTCTGCCACAACCCTTTGATCTTTTGTAAAAAACCGACACCGGTCGGATCTCGCGCCAACTTGTGGGCCATCGTTCCAATGCGTACCAACGTAGCTTAAGGTGGCACAAGTCGCGGGCTCGAACTCGCTGGTGGGCGCGGCCAAAAAGCACGCTGTCTCACCTGGCATCGTGCCCGACAGAGATAGTATCAGTGATGAGCATATCGACACTAGTATTCACGCACGTCTTGTTCGTACGGCATTCAGAACCGTTTGAACAAAAACGAAGTTACACGAACACGATGCAACATTTATACTAATATAATAAAGCAGAAAATATAGATCTTTACTCCGTCTAAAAAAAAGTCCGCGATACCATATGTCTATTTTTTATATACTCGTATAAGCCACAATTAGGCATTTTTATTTTGACAAAAAAAAAATGAAAATTTAATTATTAGGCATGGCATATTTATCCTTACGAACGAAAGTTACTTCATTATCAAGACAATTTTTTGAAGATAAACTTCGTTGTTTATGCCATGTTTATATAGTACATAGTTGAGATAATGTAAAATTAAAATAATTCAATACTTGGCCTTGACGCGCAAACAACGCATAACCCCTAGCCCGGTGCGAACTGAGAAGCCAGTATTGAAAGCTTCTATGAGCGAGGTTAGGTTAGCCGTTAGTTCAATCATTATCTATATCTACACAAATAAATAAAATTGAAGTGTCTGTTATAATGTCAAAATAACAGCTTTTTACTAATTGCATATGAAATTATATACGCTACTTATAACACAATTTTTAACATTTTTCTGTCTGTCTGTCTGTTTGTTCCGGTTAATTTCCAAAACGGCTGGACCGATTTTGACGGGACTTTCACTAGTAGATAGCTCATGTTATAAGTAGTAACTTAGAATGCTTAAATTTTAGAAAAATTATTAGGCGTCCGTGCAACAAAATTAACACCCTAAACTAAATGCGGACGAAGTCGCGGGGAACAGCTGGTAGCTAAAATAAATTCAAAATTAATTGAGTGCTTTTATCTATCTCCCAGGTGAGCGTAACAATGATTAGTTAATTCTGAACTCTTTCATTTCACGTTGCTATGGTATTTTGAAAGTTTAATTGATTAATAAGTTTTTATTTTATTTATTTCTTTAAAAAAAAGACGTTACCCCCACACTAGGATTTTCTCGTGTATCGTGGAGGCAGTTTACAAACACAAATTGCACAAGGACAAACATCCAGACCCGGAACAATTATTTGTAGGCCATACAAATACAAATACTTGATCCGTGCGGGATTCGAACCCGCGGCCCCCTGCTCAGCAACTCATTGCTAAGACACTGCGCCACGGAGCCGTATAAGAGTATAAGAGGTTGATAGCAAATGTATCAAGAATCATTTCTTGCCTACACACTTTTCATGTATCGTGTACGTTTTTCTTTAAAACTGAATAAAACCGCGCATAGTATGCCGACAGATAAAATAAAAGTACTTCATTAATTATGACAATTTTTCCATACATTATTATCAAATAAAATATTTGATTGCAATTATAAAACTAGGTGTCATGTCATGCCATGCATCTCGGACACATGATGACGCGGGTGAAACCGCGAAATGATTAGGCGCTGCTTTATCGCTTCATATTATACCTCTGTGGCTCTATATACCTAATATAGATTGCTTATTTTATTATGTTTAGTTTTTCCGAGTGGTTATGCAGCGATCACTCAAGAGTTCGGCTTCGAACGTGTGTAACTGCAAAAATTATCCCACGGGAACGAAATATTTTATATTACTGGGAGCCGCGGGTTCGAATCCCGCACGGAACAAGTATTTGTATGGCCTACAAATAATTCTTCCGGGTCTGGATGTTTGTCCTTGTGCAATTTATGTTTGTAAACTGCCTCCACGATACAGGAGAAACTCCTAGTGTGGGTGTAACGTTTTTTAAATAAGAAAAAAAAAATTTGTATGGCCTACAAATAGTTGTTCCGGGTCTGGATGTTTGTAAACTGCTTCCACTATACAGGAGAAAATGCTAGTGCGGGGGTAATGTATTTTTAAAAAATAAAATAAAATAAAATTCCAGACTATAACCTATCTCTGAGCAAAATATCATCCAGGTCCCTTCAGCGGTTCTGGCGTGATTGAATAACATACATCCTTTCATTCGTCCATCCAAATATCCAAACTTTCGCATTTATAATATTTAGATAATAATTGTAATTAGTTCTGCTTACCTATAAATTTTTTTCAAAAATACTTACCTGTCTTCTTACTTTTTTTTATATATACTCAATATCACTAAACGTAAACACAGGTTTTTATCAAGACAAGTGACCCATCAAGATTGTTTTCTTAGTACTGACGTACCTACCTAAAGTTTACAATTTTGTGGCCACGACGCGGTGACGTTTTGTGACATTTTGTTGTATTGTAGGTTGTAGGTATCTAGGTAATAACAGTAGGTACCTATGAAAATCCCACATAATATACCTTGTTTGTCCGCCGCAAGAGTCGTCTAATAAATAATTAAACTGTTTTGTAATTCTTTATTTATTTATAACACTTGCATTGAGAGCCGTGGTAGCTCAGATGGTTATCGTTCGCCGTAAGTATCACACTACGCGAGCAACCCGGGTTCGATCCCCGTCGGCACCAATGAAATTGTTGCAATTTTATATAGTAATCGTATATTATAGACTTAATTTTTTTTCTTTTATAATTATATTATATTACAGACGAAAATTGAAATAAAAAACAAAATTGTCTGTCGTCCAAAACGCATCATCTCTTTCAATTATATCAATTTCCATGCTGTCTTTTGTCTTTGGCGTCCAAATTACAAAATAGCAAAACTTTTCGTTTCGAATAAAACTCGAATAAGCCCGCGTCACCGCCCGTGCATGTGTGTGTAAGCGTCGTCCTCCCGCACCGCACCGGGGCAAACATTATTCAGTGAGATGCACGATAATTCATAGTAACATACGCGCGTAAAAAAATACGAAAAGGCCTTTGGAAGAAGGGGTTTTATGAAAAAACCACTGCATAAATTAATTACGAATAAAATTTCTTGAATTCTTCGATAATTGAGCTGTGTCGGTACCGACTTTGTTTTGGAAATTTCACACTTCTTTTATTACTAATTTACGCCCAAAGTTGTGTTAAAATTGGCAATAAAAACGAATCTTTGGTAGCTCGTAACTTTTTAATAACATTTTATTTTACTATTCTGTTTCCGTACAGACAAATTTGATAATGAGACAAAACGATATCATGTTTAACTTTGGATGTACACTGTCAAACAGCGTAGTAAAACCCCTCCGAAATTTGTATGGAAATCAATGGAAATATTGTCGACTAGTGTCACCTTAAACACTCGCTCTACACGATGGCCATCGTTGTTGGCCAACACATTGGCCAGTATGTTGGCCAACTTAAAAATCCGCCGTTAGGGAGATCCGACTCGAGTAAACGCGAGTTAACTCGAGTCAAGCGCAACTCGAGTTGACTCGAGTAAGTTAGTTGAGTTGACCGGTTAACCTATCACTAAGCAAGATGGCCTAAAGGTCTAGATACCAGGCCATAAACTCCATAAAAAAATCACTAAGCAATAATAAGATCATAGATAAGAGTGTATATAAATAAGATAAATAACAAGAACAAGATTTTGACAATTTTTGAGTTGATCATCCGTTTAATTTTCAAATAAAATAAATTATTAAATGAATATAGACACTAATGTGTACAAATGATGATAAAAGCTTCAGTAATATAGAATTATTTTATGTGAAATCCTATTTTCACAACGTCTATTTTCTAATATGTTTTATTATAACTGAAACTTATTGACAGGATAATTGTATGTTTGTAGTATTTCGCAATAAAAAAATATTTATTAAAATAAACGTAATGAGGTAAACGTAGATGAGAGAAATATGATAACTCAATCAAGTTTACTTGTATAGTATTTAAATCATAAATTAAACATCACTCTGTGATCAAAGAAAACTAACCTCAACTATCACATAGAATCAACTAAAATGAGAGAACAAAACCGTATTCTAGTTTTATATGGTAGTCAAACATTCACGGCCCAAGAAGTAGCTGAAAGAGTTTGGAGAAAAACTAAAGCATTAGGCTTTCGTGGTCCTGTACAAGCAATGGATGATTACCCTATTTCCCTTCTAATTCATGAACATTTTGTTATATTCGTATGTTCAACCACTGGTCAAGGAGATGAACCGGACAATATGAAGAAATTCTGGAAATTTTTGCTAAGAAAAAGCTTGCCCCCAAACTCATTAATAAAACTTCACTTCGGTGTGATAGGCTTAGGTGATTCTTCATATGAAAAATTTAATTTTGCTGGTAAAAAGCTTCATAAACGTTTAAAGCAATTGGGAGCCACCCCATTGCTAGATATTGGTAAGAAGTGTACACATTTTAAATATATGTTCAATCAGTTGAAGTTGATGAAATATTATGTTCTATTTCTAATGTTTGTTTTAGGTCTCTGTGACTATCAACATGACTTAGGACATGATGCTGTGCTGACACCATGGCTTGATCAGCTTTTTACAAAACTGAAATGCTATTTTCCTAATTTACAAACCGATAATATGAATGATACCTTTATTCCAAAGTGGAAAGTTTCCATAATAAAAAAAGAAAAACAAATTAAATTAGATAGTGAGTATGAAGACATTTATTTTGCTAGGGGACAAAAAAGTTATTACTTGGAAGCTAACTTGTTAAAAGTAACAAAGAATATAAGAACCACAGAAGAAACACATTTTCAGGTAATTATCTACAATATTATAAAGCCCGCTTTTCACTATGGGATATATATTATATCTCGGGATATTAATTAATATCGCTCACCATACTTTTTAATGGAACTGTTTACACTGACATGTAATATATATTAACATACTATAAATATTTTTTCAATTGACCAAGCAATATTTTCATATTATATTTCGCCCCCTGTATCGCAGCGGTGCGGAACGGTGTACACAAGTTAAAAGATATATCTCACAGAGTCAAAGCTAATTGTGGAATATAATTTATACCTCAGGATATAATATTTTTATACGTGGTAGAGTCATGATGCAGCTATATTATGGTTGTAGCACGAATGGGTCGGCACGACCGGGGAAGGACTACACTCTCACAGAATACCAGCGTAAAATAGCAGCTTAACTCTGCTGTGTTTCGTATAGTGAGTGTAGAGAACCGGAGACCCTTTTTACGGGAAACAAGGCATTCCATCTTAATCCTCGTGGGTGTCAATGCATCTGCATTTTGATTCATTATCGAAGATAGATGTAGATGTCTATGGGCCACAGCAACCACTTACGAGCAGGTGGACTGTGTGCTCGTTTGTGA
The DNA here is from genome assembly GCA_963668995.1 of Parnassius mnemosyne. Taxonomy (NCBI): domain Eukaryota; kingdom Metazoa; phylum Arthropoda; class Insecta; order Lepidoptera; family Papilionidae; genus Parnassius; species Parnassius mnemosyne. Next base: position 29,507,304 of record CAVLGL010000090.1, read on the forward strand.
CCATTATCCTATAAAAATAAAATATATATTTTATCCCATAGTGAAAAGCGAGCTTTATAAACATACATAGATAAACACACTACTACTCCAGCTGGTAGCTTACTATTAGAGTTATATCTTATCTAAATAATAGGTCACAGGTGGTAGTGGTGGCTCTGGGTAAAAATTTAATTTAGTATATGAAGATGCCCAGGGATCATTACTTATCTCCAATATGTTAATCAATTTTTTATGTAAAATTTTTCTAATGCAGAATGCATCAATTAAATAATCTAAAATAAATAATATTTGCATAGTGTTTTGGAGCACAAAAATAATGTTAATAATGTTATACAGACTAAATCTTAGTCATAGAGGCTAGTCTGGATGGAAACTAACTATCTGCACAGAATGGGATTATGGTGGACGAGTGTGTGTACAAACACCGGTGCACTCTCATAGTCTAAGGGGATGGAAATCTGACATGACCAGAATGATATCAAGAAGGGTAAAACACCACCAGCTTCCTGAAATTACGCTACTACTGAGAATTTCTTGGCAATAACCCCCAATGACTTATTGTGGCCTGAAATGGAATCCAAACCTGGGACCAGCAGCATCAGGAGTCTCACTTACGACAACAAACCCAAAGAGGAAGGCAATTCACTATACTAGCAAATATTTATAGACTATATTAAAATTTTGTAAAGATATCATAAAATTATCATAATTTTCATCAAAAATAATGATTTTCTTTATAACAAATATGATTGATTCTAAGTGGCTATTGCAGCCTATAGACAAAAAAGCCTTTCATGCAAACACACTCTCTAAAGTAACTAAATAAAACTAAAATATGCCTATATTATTTATTAAATTATAAAAAATGTTTTCTTGTAGGATGTCAGGTTAATAACATTAAAAACTATTGAAGATGCAAAGTTAAACTACAAACCAGGTGATGTTTTAAACATAAGACCAAGAAATTCCAAGGAAGATGTTGATGACCTTTTTGGTATCTTTAAAAGCCATAATATTGATTTAAAACCTTATTACAGACTGCTAGTAGAGGAATGTCATGATGGTAAGTTGAATTAGCAAATTTTTATAACATACTAGTAATTTGAATTATTGTTTACATACTTTAAGTCTCATCTTAGGCCTTTTATATGTTGTCAAGCCGAATCAAACACCTCAGTCCCCCATGACCATGGGTGCTGTATAGTGCTCGAAACGGGAATATAAAATAAGTTAATATACGCGATAAAATTCGTAAAAACTAGTTTTATCTAATAGTCAAGTCATCTTACAAGTTACTTCTTTACTGAAATTATAATAATTGTAAAAAATTCCAATTAAAATGTTGAAAATTTTAAGTCTGAATGAAATCAAAATAAAATGTATTTATCATTGTATTTTTTACATCAGCAGTCCATCCTATTTAACATTGTAAAGCTACTATTCAAATCTACCCTTGAAAGTATATAAAAAGAGAAATTATATTTCACCAAGTTAAAAAAAAAAGATAAATAAATCAATAGAAAAATTATAAAAAAATCATCAATAAAAAGAGTTATTTATTTAAATTATGTGTTATCGGAGTGAACGAGCCCTACTGTTGATTGAATTTTGATCGATAGGTAGTCACTAGTCAAATTGTTCTTCTTCTTCTTTTCTTTATGGTGGTTTTTGATTATTCGATATTCGCCAATGGTTTCAAAAGTGCAAAAATTTTTAAATTTTTTTAAAAACTGGCTTTACGGCTCTATGTTCTAGTTCTTCTGAGCCTGAAACTACAATGTAAGTATAATAATTATCATTCATAATATCCTTCACTGCTTCTCAATAAGTTGATGCGTTACATTGTGCAGCCCTTGGGAGATTTTGACGGCAACTTGAGCTAGCAGACAGCTGAGAGCTGGCGATGGTATCTCAAGGCGCTTAAGCAGACAGACACCTTATCTTAAGAATCACATCACCATCAGAGTGTATAGTATGTGGTAGAGACATGCTGCAGCTGTATTAGTAGTATAGTTGTGGCACGAATGGGTCGGCTCGACCGGGGTAGGACCACGCTCTCACAGAATACCAGCGTAAAATAGCAGCTTAACACTGCTGTGTTTCGTATAGTGAGTGTAGAGAACCAGAGACCCTTTTTACTGGAAAAGAGGCATTCCATCTTAGTCCTCACGGGTGACAAAGCGTCTACATTTTGATTCGCAAACGAGGATAGATGTAGATGTCTATGGGCCGCAGCAACCACGTACCATCAGGTAGACTGTGTGCTCGTTTGTCACCCTATCCTATAAAAAAAAGCACTTGTTTCACTGTTTCCACTAATAGTTCACATGCGCAGACATTTAATACACAAAATCGCACCACTTTTACATATCAAAATCCACTTCAAACCATTATTTAAACAATAATACAGGAGCAACAAATCGCCGCCGGTCAAATTCCCGCCAAAACCTGAAAGTTTTTCAAAATGTATTTGGCTGCATAGATTATATGTCAATGCCTATCTAAATTATTGCTACTAAAATAAAAATAAACTGTCAGTGTCAACTGACAAAGTATCTAGTCATGTCATCTGTCAAATTAACACGTGCGTTACGTTGTGGTTGTGGTTTTTATTTATCGATAATATGAATTACTTACTAAATAAGTATTATTTGGTTTATAATTAAAATACACAATGTTGCGACGACAGGCGCGTTTGCGCCGCGAGTACTTATATAGGAAATCAGTTGAGGACAAACAGAAGAGTATACAAGCGAAAAAAGATCAACTAAAACGTAGCTTAGAAGAAAACATTCCTATACACGGTGATTTGAGGAGAGAAGCCCTTGCTTTACAAAAAAGAATTGAGTTCGAGGATAAAGGCAAGTTATGATTTGACTTATAATAATTATTTATGAGCGAATGAAATTATTTTATAATTGTAACCTATAATATTTGCAATTCTCATGAATTGCTTTATCCTTTTACACATTAATAGTTTTAGTTTATAACAAATAATATAATATTAGGACCAGAAAGAGCAGCAGTCATTGGAGGTTTTAGTGGAGGTGCAAACACCCTCAGTTCCCAGGATGATGAGTATAGATATGCTGGTGTTGAGGATCCAAAAATTATGATCACTACATCTAGGGAACCTAGTGCTAGACTGAAGATGTTTGTGAAGGAACTCAGGTAGGTTATGAGTTTAAATTGTTATTCTATAAATTTTAGTTGTTTCCTTTGTTTAATTTAAAAATTTTAATTTAAATCGACCTTGTACTCATATTATTTATTACTGCTTTTACATTTTTAGGTAATCTCAAAGTTTTGAATACAGTAAGCAAATAATGAAAAGTCTTGACTCTAAGCTTTAATAATAGTTTCTCATCATACTATTAAGCTTTTTAAAATTAATGTAATTTTTTGTTTTATTAAAATAAAACGAGAAATATTTGTTAAGTACAAAATTTACATTGTGTAACTACTTACCTATAATTCTCTTCTTTCTTTTCTTTTCTATAATTTCTTACTCTGCAATATATATAAATGAAATATATATATATATATTGCAGAGTATAATAAAATATATAAGCAAAAAAATCCTCCAAGTACCATAAAAACCAAGCTAACACCATGTTCAACTTATTGTAAAACCACACACTCTCATATATATTTATATCTAAAATGATTTGCATCCAACAACAGGGTTTTAGATGAATATGTGTGCATCCAGCTTTGAATGAATATGGGTACTGCTAAAGAAAGAAAAAGTGTGAGTGAGAGCATGCCTCAAGCATAGTTCAGAGCCACTTGCAATCTATGCAATGCTCTATCTATCCTCTTATGTTGACCTGCGGTCTGTACAAACATATTCTGTTGTCAGAATAATGATCCCAGAGCAAATATTTTTTACAATACAAACATTATCTACCACTACTATTTTTTATGTTTGTCCATAAACAAATTATTTTAAAAACTAGGAATCTTCTAAAATAACTAAATCATAGACATAATCTCCTTAAATTTAAAAAAAAATTAGTCCTGTTTCTCTTTGTTGTCTGGCTTGGGCACAGTTTGACAGAAATAGGTAGTTAAAAAGTTAAAAACAAATTTCTTAAATTTCATGTACGCCAAATGTCCTCTTTAAAGACAAAATGAGAAACAAGGAAAGATGATGGATTGTTTTCCTGTCCCGTAATATTATTTTATTTTTATTTATATTTTAGATTGATATTTCCTAACAGTCAACGTATGAACCGTGGTGGTTATGAGATGTCACAACTTATTCATGCGTGCCGTGCCAATGAAGTCACAGACTTTATTGTTGTCCATGAACACAGGGGTGTACCTGACAGTCTAGTAAGTATATTGATATATATACTATATTGATTTTTTTCTTTGAGAATTTTAAGTCTGAGAAGTTCTCAATTATATACAGGGTTATTTTTGAGACTAGCCAAATTTAATAGTTAAGTTTAAAATATAAATACTGGTATACACCTTTTGCAGTTTTTAAAAATTCGTGTAAATTAAGGTTTCCACATTTATTTCAAAATATCCTAAAGTAGTAAACGTTAGATATTTATGAATGAAAGTCAGTTCAAATAATGCATTACCACATATTTTGAATTTAAGAGATAATGACAGAATGATTGAGATTTTTTTAATGAATTTTTCTTCACAATTTGCCTATATTACTTATACTGAACCTTCTCTGCAAATTTGGCTGGTAATTGCAAAATAATCCTGTATAGTATATTCTCATAATTTATGATTGTTGTTTTTGTTTAATTCCCATTTTATTTTTAGGTTTAATATTTTCATAATTTATAACGGTTGTTTTGTTGTTTTTGTTCTGCACCACTATGCTATTGAAGACATCATCTTACCTATGACTCTCCTATATTTAATTACCTAATTATTTTTAATCAATATATCCTTGTATTGCAGGTAATATGCCACCTCCCATATGGTCCAACAGCATCCTTTACACTCTCTGGTGTTGTAATGCGGCATGATATTCCGGATATAGGACCCATGAGTGAACAATACCCACATCTTATTTTCCACAATTTCAAAAGTGATTTGGGTAAGGCACTTTACTATTATACTTTTTTTATAGGATATGGTGACAAATGAGCACACAGTCCACCTGATGGTAAGTGGTTGCTGTGACCTATAGACATTGGTATCTATCCTCAATAAAGAACTAAAATGCAGATGCATTGTCACCCGTGAGGACTAAGATAGAATTCCTATTTTCCAGTAAACAGGGTCTTCTGTTCTCTACAATCACCATACGAAACACATCAGTGTTGAGCTGCTATTTTACGTTGGTATTCTGTGAGAGCGTGGTCCTTCCCCGATCGAGCCGACCCATTCGTGCTACAACTATACTACTAATATAGCTGCAGCATGGCTCCACCACATATACTATCATATTAGCCTATCAAAAGTCCACTGCTGAAGATAGACTTCTCCCATAGATTGCCTTGTAAGAGAGATATTTACCATAGTTGCTATGGTTGGCAGGTGGGTGACAACCACAGTTCTTTTTTTATTTCCTAAATGATGCTGCACACTTTAAAAATAATAATTTTTTTTCACAGGTTTGAGGACTATGAGCATATTGAAATACCTGTTCCCAGTACCAAAGCCAGACTCAAAGCGAGTCATTACCTTTGCCAATAATGATGACTACATTTGCTTCAGACAACATACATATAAAAAGGTACTTTTCTATCAAATTCTTTCTTCTGCTTAGTTATCAATGTTTGCTTTTTTTTCTAGGATAGGGTGACAAACGATCATACAGTCCACCTGATGGTAAGTGGTTGTTGTGGCCCATAGACATCTACATCTATCTTCGATTACGAATCAAAATGCAGATGCGTTGTCACCCGTGAGGACTAAGATGGAATGCCTCGTTTCCAGTAAAAAGGGGTTTCCGGTTCTCTACACTCACCATACGAAACACGCAGCGTTAAGCTGCTATTTTACGCTGGTATTCTGTGAGAGCGTGGTCCTTCCCCGGACAAGCCGACCATTTGTGCTACAACTATACTACTAATACAGCTGCAGCATGGCTCTACCATGTAAAAAGTCCATAGACTAGAATGGGTAACTCTCAACATTTGTTTGGTTACACTATACTATGTCATCTTTGACTGAATAATCTAGAATAATCATGAGGTTCCAGGTTCGAATCTCAGATCAGACCAAAATCAGTTACTGGATCAGGAAGTTGTTAGTGTTTCAACCCCATTCCCGAGAAAGCACGTGAAGCCTGCTCTGATGTCCTGCGCATGGACTCTCTCCAATTGTGTTGGATTGCCTTCCTATTGAACTGTGAGAGTGAGGTAATAGAGTGCATGTGTGTTTGCGTACACACCTGTACACTACAACTCTATCCAGTGGAGATGGCTAGTCTCCAGTGATACTGGCCACCAAGATCGGAGAAGAAATTCGGACATTATTATATCTCCTCTGCAGTTTTATTTGGTAATTGGCACTTGATCTAAATTACCAAAGAGAAGAACCTAAATTTGTTCTGGGAATTATACTTCTTCAACATGATCGAATTACTGGCCCCTGGGCCATCCAAATGGTCAAACAATCATAATTTTGCATGTTTCCTTATTTCAGGCGGGTAAAGACATTGAGCTGACAGAAATAGGGCCCCGCTTCCAAATGAAACTGTACGAAATAAAGTTGGGTACTCTAGAAGCTCTGGACGCGGCTGATACTGAATGGGCGCTACGCCCCTACATGAACACAGCCGCGAAACGTAGATTTCTAAGTGATGAAGACGGATGGCAGGAGGAGGAATAAATTAATTTTTATAATTTATTTTTTATTTACTTCCAAATTCCAATTTACAACACTTTTTTAGTCAGCAAAATGGTACGCTCATTTTATTTATTAAGGACTAGCAATCCGCCCCGGCTTTGCCTGGGTAAGATCTATTAATTTCGCGATATGAGACGTAAAATATATAGCCTAGGTAATTCCAGGTATTGCTCTCTATCTGTTCCTGAAATTTTATTAGTTCAGCCATTTTGAAGAATAGCCCAGCCCAGAGAGATAGAGAGAATTTTTTTTTTATAAAATGGTTATGTTTTGATGGCATGCTATAACTCTCTCAGCTCAATATTAGGCATTCATTTCAATATTACAGATATACACCTCAATTGTATGTATATGTATAGATGCACTCTGTCGCTGCCGGGAACAAAGTCAATGGTGCCCTGACTGCGTAAGTCAAAAGGCAAGGCGTAGTGAAGGGTGCACGCCTTGCAATACATAACGCAGTGTTGGTACCGACTTTGTTATATGGCAGCGAAACCTGGGTATGCCAGAAGAAGCATAAAAGCAAGTTGAATGCAGTGGAGATGCGATCTCTTCGTAAAATGTGCGGCGTTACCATGGCCGACCGAAAGCGAAACGAAGAGATTCGCAATATGGCAGGTTTGAAAAATGACCTTATCACAAAAATTGATAAGGGCGTGCTTCGATGGTTTGGGCACGTTGAGCGAATGAGTAAAGACCGAATGGTGAAGAAAATATATAGCGCGAAAGTAAATATTAAAAGGTGTCGAGGTAGACCGAGACTAACTTTCGAATACCATGTGAGCAAATTGCTCGAAGAGGGGAGGGTCAAGAGTACTCGGATACCTAGACGTGCATTTATGAAGAAGATAATGAATCTGAAAGAAGCGAAAGAGGTATGTAAGGATCGTGACACTTGGCGATCTGTGCTCTCTGGCTACCCCGTCAGGGATTGTGCGTGAAGATAAGTTTAAGGTTTTATGTATAGATGCATTAATTACCAACTTGGTTGATACACTGCAGACATGTTATGCAAGCAACAGGAAAAAAGGCATATTATGTTACCTTATTTAAACGTAAACACAGAAGGCTTGTAGAAACAGTTTCGTTCGCTTTGTTTAAAACATAAAACTATTATTATTCTAATATGAACTATAACTTCTATAAAGTCACAGCCTCTATCATAGATGTTTTTCTTTAAGGTACATCACATAGAAAGTAGCAATTTGGCATAGCTATAAAATCCGTTTACCAAAAAAACAGATGTGCAGTCGGAAATTAGTATTTCAGATCGACTTAAGAGTAGTTTGATTGAAAAAAAAAGAAACATGGAAAATCAAATTAGTATAGATGTTACATCTCCCAAATACTACAAACATTACTGTGCTACTTACTTAGCAAGAGACACATTAATTATTTGATTACATCACTGCGAACATCTTTTCTCCCTTTGCCAGTTCTGACGGTATTCGATAATGATTTTTGAGTTCGAGAGAGATTACGCACACTAATACAATGTGCATATGTATTTACACTACAAGACCAATTTGGCATTACTGGCATTAACGGTCCCAGGCAATGGCTTTCCAAGCCACACCACTAGGGCACATGATGTAGCGTGAGTTGGGATTTTCAATAATAATTGTTTACAATAACTCAAATTCAAAATTTAAAAACCCTCGAAAAAGAACTAGCTGATTACCTTTGAACCGATTTTGATAAAACATGTCTAAAAACTACCACTAGAAAACCTGATTTTAAATAAACAAACCGTACCCAAATCGGTTCACCCGTTTAAGAACTACGGTACCACAGACAGATACACACACATGGCGGTCAAACTTCTAACATCCCTCTTTTTGCGTCGGGGGTTAAAAATATGGTCCACAGACTAACTAGTAGATTCATACGGTCTTGTCCAAGAAATAAAAGAACAAAAATTATTTTCTGTTTCTTAGCAACACGCTGTCACAACCTAAGAACATACAGTCAGTCATCGCGATTGATGTTGTCGGAAAAGCCGACATAAACCATAAATTGCTAGGGTTGTCAGAACGGGACGTATTAAAAAATAACTGATTTTATTTTATTTCACGTTTAAACAAATTAATAAGTATGTGGAAACTGATGAAACTAATTCCTTATCTTTAAATAAGGACGATCCACAGTTTTTACCGCACATGTAGTGTGTACCGTTTTAATTTATTTGCGTGACAGGACAACCCTAGCGGACAGTTCCCGAGCTACCAACAGCGTAACAGCCGCTCGGGAACTGTCCGCCCGCGACTCGCCCCGCACCGCATCGCACGATTGCCCCGTCTAGACGCCTTCGATGACCGACTGTTAGTAGTAGTTAGACTGTGACGTTGTTATTTTCTCGCTTCCATTTTGATGTTTCTATTTAAAGGATATAAAAGTAAAAGTTAAGTTACAGCCCACTGCTGGGCACAGGCCTCCTATCATTTCTGAGAGGGTTTTAGGGCAAGGAAATGTCCGCCGCGCTGCCCCAATGCGTGTTTGCGATCTTCACATGTCATCGAAATATTTTTTTTATTTCTCAGACATACAGGTTTCCTTACGATGTTTTCCTTCATCACCGAGCACGTGGTAAATGTGCAAAGGAAGCACGTGTAATGTAAAGGTTGTGCTATCTATTTAATAATATATTTACCCAGTTCCTATTATTTGAACTGTGAAACAAAACGTAAAACAAACATCCCTTTAATTTTATTGTTAATTAAATCACATGCTCTATTGTAAAGGAAAGCATTGTGAGGAAAACTACCTGTCTAAGTTATCGGAGACATTTTTTTTTTATAGGATAGGGTGACAAACGAGCACACAGTCCACATGATGGTAAGTGGTTACTGTGGCCCATAGACATCTACATCCATCCTCGATTACGAATCAAAATTCAAATGCGTTGTCACCCGTGAGGACTAAGATGGAATGCCTCGTTTCCAGTAAAAAAGGTCTCCGGTTCTCTACACTCACCATACGAAACACAGCAGTGTTAAGCTGCTATTGTACGCTGGTATTCTGTGAGAGCGTGGTCCTTCCCCGGTCGAGCCGACCCATTCGTGCTACAACTATACTACTAATATAGCTGCAGCATGGCTCTACCACGTACAAAAAGACATCCAAAGTCTTACAACTTTAACTTGCAACTTTAACATCACGTCGGATTAACTGCTCCACACCCCTCAGAAAAGAGACGAGACTTGTGAACATATAGACTGTAACGTTAACTTAATGCACATATAATATATGATTACCATGTCGTGACTCCCATCTAATGGTGGGCCGCCCTAGAATGCCTACAGGTACGGGGCTGCCGACCGGTAATCTTTCTTCCCCATCGGTTGTCGGTTCGTTTCTTCGAACTATATAGCCGGCCCGTTGCCACTTCAGCTCAATAATCAGTTGGGCTATGTCGGTTGCTCTGGTTCTACTGCGGATATGTCCATTTTTATCCTGGCAAGACATGCAGGAAGTCGATGGATGCAGGTGACTCAAGACCGTGCTTTGTGGCATTCCTTGGAGAATCCCATGTTAAGCAGTGGACTTGTAAAGGGCTGTATGATGATGATATATTATTACTATATTCATTTATTTTAGATATGCCTGTACCAGACTTTCTGGAGGAGCCCCTAACCCTTTACGAGATCGCCGAACAGTATTGGGACTTAAAAGCGTATCCGACACAGTATGTGTTTTCTCTTCTAGCGTCGATATCGCAAGATAAGTTAGAGAGGGATAAATGTATAGAACTCGGTTCGCCTGGAGGACAGGAGGAGTGGTTAAATTATTGTAGACGACCCAAAAGGACTATTTTAGAAGTAAGTTACGAATAAAAGAGTAGGATAGTTTGTTTTTATTAAAAAATATAGTAAAATTTATAATATTTATCATACATTATAAGGCATTGTTTGACTACTATTCCATCTATTCACTCTTGTCTTGAAGACATCATTGTAATCGGATGAAAAGACAGAAGCTGTCAAATTATTCCGCACAGCAAACCGACATGTTGTCAGTTGGTGGAAGTAGTAGGGAGGAATTAAGTTATGCACTTCCCTTTTTTATAGGATAAGGGTGACAAACGAGCACACAGTCCACCTGATGGTTAGTGGTTGCTGTGGCCCATAGACATCTATATCTATCTTCGATTACGAATCAAAATGCAGATGCGTTGTCACCCGTGAGGACTAAGGTTGAATGCCTCGTTTCCAGTAAAAAGGGTATCCGGTTCTCTACACTCAGTATACGAAACAGCAGCGTTAAGCAATTCCTTTTTTTTATAGGATAAGGGTGACAAACGAGCACATAGTCCACCTGATGGTTAGGCAGACAGACATCTACATTTATCCTCAATTATGAATCAAAATGCAGATGCGTTTCACTCCTGAGGACTAAGATGGATTGCCTCTTTTCCAGAAAAAGGGGTCTCCGCTTCTCTATGCTCCCCATACGAAACACCGCAGCATTAAGTTGCTATTTTACGCTGGTATTATGTAAGAGCGTGATCCTTCCCCAGTCGAGCCGACCCATTCCTGCTACAACTAAGATAGCTGCAACATGGCTCTACCACGTAAAAACCTTATGATATAACCTTCCTGCGTACACTCTCTTAAATATATCATGCAGAAGCGTAGAAACAATGGTAAGATTATTAAGATATACCAACTGATTCGTATGGTCAGTGTAGAAACCCTTTTTACTGGCAACGTGACATTACATCTTACTTCTCAGGGGTAACAAAGCATGCGCATTTTGATTCATCATCGAGCCACACCCACTTACCATTATGTTGACTATGCGCTCTTTTTGACTGTATCCTAGGTCTGGTGATCGTAAAGGCAATTGGTGATCATAAAGTCTCGGGTTCGGACCTCGGCTCGGGCCAAAGTTTTGGATTTTCTCAAGAAATTATCAGTAGTAATCCGGAGTCAGGAAGCTGGCGATGTCTCAACCCCGTGCCTCGGCAAGCACGTAAAGCCGTTGGTCATGCGCCTGATCTCTGTCCGGTGGTGTCGGTTTACCGTCCCATCGGACTATGAGAGTGAGGGAATAGAGAGTGCATCTGTGCTTGCGCATACACTCGTGCACTATAATCCTGTCCTGCGCCGATGGCTAGTCTCCGTTGAGACCGGCCGCGCTAACGTCTGATGAAATTATCATTTTGCGCTCGTTTGTCACCCTTTAGAAAAACGAAACTGTTGAAAGTTTGTTGTTGCGTGTTTCGCCTCCTGCTAGGGCACATTTACTACGTTTTTATTTGTCTTAAAGAATTTTAGGGACGTTATTTATTCGACTGAAATTTCAGGTTCTGCACGATTTTCACAAAACTGCTTCAAAGCTAACCATAGAGATTTTATTCGAGCTATTCTCCACCATAAAGCCGCGATCATTTTCCATCGCGAGTAGCGCTATACCGTCAGATGGTCGCTCACTCGACCTTTTAGTAGCTGTTGTGAAATACAATACAAAACTTAAGAAGCCGCGGCTTGGCTTGGCGTCAAATTGGCTCAAGGATTTAAATGTTGGGAATAATGTCTACGGATGGATTAAAAATGGCACTTTCACATTTCCAGATGACAAGGTGAGATCAAATATATTTGTTTATTTTTATTTATTTCTTTTGGTAAACAGATATATAATAATTATAAGGTACATTAATGTTAATATAAAAACTACTTAACTATATATCCAACACCATCAGCACTAAATACAATTGTTAGTATTTTTGAAGCTGCTACTTAATGTGTCTGGTCTTATTGTAACCGGAGACACTAATCGGAATACCTCATCACTTAGTCCTCAGGGGTGATAATGCATCTGCATTTTCATTGCTAATCGACTGCCCTAAAATTGACTGGCAGAGAATGTTTTTAGCATTAAGTCCGCCTTTTGATCCTGTACTTAATATATAAGGTTCTAAAAAGTTTAAACGAACGCATATCGTGTCAAAATTCACGATACCATCCTCACCATCTGGATGCTTGGCGGTCCACGACTGTGCGTTTTACTAGTTTTCTTCCTCGTACAACTTCTCTGTGGAAATGTTTACCACCGGCGATTTTTCCAGACCGATACGACTTAGGGACCTTCAAGAAAAGAGCTTACACCTTTCTAAAAGGCCGGCAACGCATCTGCGATTCCCCCGGTGTTGCGGTTGTTCATGGGTGGCGGTAGTCACTTACCATCACCACCAACTACGCGTACTCGCGCTCGTCTGTGTGCGATTCAAAACGTTTTTACCAACCGATCGACCCTTACGAATGTGTGCGTGCGTAGTAAAATAGTAGGCGTTAGATATTTATGAATGACAATCAGTTAAAATAATGCATTACCACGCATTCTGAATTTAAAAGATAATAAATAATTAATCATCATAACTAGAACGGAAATATGTTGTGTTAAGCATAGTTGTACATCCATCTTTTTTAGTAGATTTAATCGATAAAAGCGGTAAAATTGAAAACTTTGTGAGCCGCATGCTCGTTTGCCCTCTTTTCTATAAAAAAAAGAACTACTAGCCACAGCGAACGAGGAACGAGAGGGCAGATCTCATTGCATACCTCAAGGAAACTACAAAGTAATATTGAAACAATTAGGGGAAATAACCATTAAATGAGATGGAAGTTCCATTTATAATGGAAATTGTTTCTCATTTTTAGGCCAATCAGTATCATTAATATTTATTGTATTATATTATGTTTGTATGACGAAGCTATAGAAAATATTAGTTTACAAAATGTTCATTTTTAATCCCATCAGTGAGTGTACAAGTTAATTGTATGCATAGATAATATCAATGCTTAGCGTTATAATGTTGTGAACATTTTTTAATGTTATTAAATTATTATTAGACATCATACATTTACCATCAGATAGACTGTGCTCACTTAATTCCTTTACTTGTATTAAAAAAGTAATAATCTATAAATTATCCATTACTTAACATGTTATCTCATCATATATTTATTTATAGTCATATTATTTAGCCGTGTAGTGGCGGTCAAGAATATCCACTACCCCATATCCTCCCGTGGGTGTCGTAAAAGGCGACAAAGGGAAACAGGCAGGAGGTGGGCAGCAGCATCTTCCTGATAATAGCCAAATTACAATAAAAAAACTGCGGTTGCCAACCCGCTCGCCAAGCGTGGCAACTATGGCAAATACCCCCCTATGAATGACAGTAAGAAAGAAACGGCCCCCAGTCCCCGGCGGCCCCGCTATTCCTGGCTACGGTGGCGACCATGGTAACGGCGGGGCAGGGGGTGCTAAGAATCTCCGGTGGAGGTTCGGTTGCCACCTTAGACGACTCGACCTGGCAACGTACAACGCACGCACCCTGAGGACTGACGAGAAGATCGTGGAGCTGGAAGAAGAGATAGACAAGTTGCGCTGGCATATTATAGGATTATCCGAAGTCCGAAGAGAGGGGGAGGACACGGTAATCCTCGAATCCGGCAACTTGCTCTATCACCGGGAGGGCGACCATCTGTCCCAAGGAGGTGTCGGATTTATCGTCCACAAGTCTCTCGTTAACAACGTTGTAAAGATCGGGAGTGTGTCGACGAGGACCTTATACTCAGAATCACCAAACGGTATTCGCTGAAGGTCATACAGGTTTACGCACCAACCTCGGCACACCCCGATGAGGAGGTGGAGGAAATGTATGAGGATATCTCTAGAGCCATGCATTCCTCCAAAACCCAATATACGGTGTTAATGGGAGACTTCAATGCAAAACTAGGCACAAGAGAGAACGGTGAGCTGAAAGTAGGGAAATTTGGAATAGGGCAACGGAACCCAAGGGGCCAGCAGCTGGCCGACTTCATGGAGAAAGAGGGACTCTTTATGATGAACTCTTTCTTCCAGAAGCGGCCCCACAGGAAGTGGACCTGGTCGAGCCCCGACGGTTCCACAAAAAATGAGATTGACTTCATTATGACGACCAGACGACAGCTGTTCAGTGATGTCTCCGTGATCGCGAGGGTGAAAACTGGTAGCGATCACCGAATGGTTAGAGGCACACTGAACCTAAACGTTAAGTTGGAGAGGTCTCGTCTAATGAAGTCAACGCTCCGTCCCCCTCGTGCTCTGTTCCAAAGTCCCGAAACCTTTCAGCTCGAGTTACAAAACCGTTTTCAGTGCCTGGAAGACTGCAATGAAGTGGACGATATGAATGACAAGCTCGTGGAAACTGTCCATGCGGTCGGAGCTAAGTTCTGCAAGACCCGCCGCAGAAGAACACAAAAACTCTCCGATCACACTCTTAATCTCATGGCTGTTAGACGGGAGATGAAGCTACATTCTTCAACAGACTTGACAGCATACAGGCATCTGAACAGACAGATCTCCAAATGCATGCGGCGGGACTTACGCAACTTCAATACAGCTCGTATTGAAAAAGCGATCGAGCGGAACCAAGGCTCCAAAGTCTTTGCCAGAGATCTGTCTGCCAGAAAGAGCCAACTGTCAAAGCTGAAGACAGAATGTGGCAGCATCGTTTCCGGGACACCTGAGATTTTGAGTGAGATTGAGAGGTTCTATGGGCAGCTGTACACATCATCGTTGGAGCCACACGCAAGTGTGAGTAACGATCCAAGAGCGAGTCTCATCCGACACTATTCCGAAGATATCCCGGATGTCAGTCTGAGCGAGATTAGGATGGCTCTCCAGCACCTTAAAAACGGTAAGGCCCCAGGCGAGGATGGAATTACAGCGGAGCTTCTGAAAGCGGGTGGAAGACCGGTACTTGAAGTCCTTCAGAAGCTCTTTAATTCTGTCCTCCATGGTGGCATTACACCGGAGGCGTGGAGCAGAAGTGCGGTGGTCTTGTTCTTCAAGAAAGGTGATAACGCTCTCTTGAAGAACTACAGACCGATTTCCCTTCTGAGCCGCGTCTACGTGCTGTTTTCGAGAGTCATTACGAATCGTCTCGCGCGCAGACTTGACGACTTCCAACCTCCCGAACAAGCCGGTTTCCGAAAGGGCTTTAGCACCATAGACCACATACATACCCTTCGGCAAGTTGTACAGAAGTCCGAAGAGTACAATTTGCCACTATGTCTGGCGTATGTGGACTATGAGAAAGCCTTTGATTCCGTCGAAATTTGGGCGGTGCTGCAGTCCCTTCAGCGGTGCCAAGTTGACTGTCGGTATATCGAAGTGTTGAAGTGCTTGTACAGTAGGGCTACGATGGCTATCCGAGTACAGAACCAGAATACGAAACCTATCCAATTGCAGAGAGGTGTAAGACAGGGTGACGTCATATCCCCGAAACTCTTCACCGCTGCATTGGAAGACGTTTTCAAGCTTCTGGACTGGAAAGGATACGGTATCAACATCAATGGCGAGTACATCACTCACCTTCGATTTGCCGACGATATAGTCCTTATGGCAGAATCGCTGGAGGACCTAAGCACTATGCTCAATGACCTCAATAGTGTTTCCCAACGGATAGGTCTTAAGATGAACATGGACAAAACAAAGATCGTGTTTAATGTCCATGTCACACCTATGCCGGTAGTTGTTGGGAGCACTAAGCTCGAAGTTGTTGACGAGTATGTTTACCTGGGACAAATAGTCCGACTAGGTAAGTCCAACTTCGACCGAGAGGTCAATCGACGGATTCAACTCGGCTGGGCAGCGTTCGGGAAGCTACGACACATCTTCTCGTCAGACATACCTCAAAACCTTAAAACGAAATTGTACAACCAGTGCGTGTTGCCAGTGATGACTTACGGAACTGAGACGTGGTCCTTCACTGCTGGCCGTATGAGGAAGCTCAAGGTCGCTCAGCGAGCTATGGAGAGGGCTATGCTCGGAGTTTCTCTGCGTGATAAACTTAGGAATGAGGATATCCGCAGTAGAACCAGAGTGACCGACATAGCCCAACGGATTAGTAAGCTGAAGTGGCAGTGGGCCGGCCATATAGCTCGAAGAACCGACAACCGATGGGGAAGAAAGGTTCTCGAGTGGCAGCCTCGTACCGGTAGGCGAAGTGTAGGGCGTCCCCCCACGAGATGGAGTGACGACCTGGTAAGACATGCAGGAAGTCGATGGATGCAGGTGGCTCAGGACCGTGCTTTGTGGCATTCTTTGGGGGAGGCCTATGTTCAGCAGTGGACTTGTGAAGGGCTGTAATGATGATGAATGATTTAGCCCCAGTAGCGTAGCTTTGGCAGCTGCCGCCTGGGATCGCTAAAGCCAATAATGCCACACCTCATTTCTACTCCCCCGCCCCTCCCTCCCCCCGTTTTATACCTATAAATACACAAAATGAGAGACAAAAAATATCCAGGCCAGCGACATAAATCATTGTCAAAGCTTTCGACCAGTTTTTTTTTTGAACGCGATCAGTAACTTCCGTAATTTCAGAATACAGTTTACGAACATTTATTCACAAACTTAGCCTCTTCATAATATTACTGTATATTACGAGAGTTCCCTGTAGTTACTTAAAACATTTAGTAACAACATTATTGACATGCATTCTTCAACCGGGGAGACATTTGTCCCACTGTTGGGCACAGGTCTCGTTGAATTTGTAAATAGTAGGAACAGACACAAGTTAATAGTACCTGTTACTCGACTCCACCGAGTCAGTAATTCATTCTTGGGACGATGTATAGGCTTTTACAACAAAATCCCAGAGTTTCTCAAAGTTCAAAAACGAATTAAATTAAGTTTGTATTAAGTGTTATTATAATATTAAGGAATTTATGGATGATAATCCCTGGGAATGAAGTGATCGCTACCAGGCTATTTCTAATTTGTTTTGTGTTGTTAATTGTGTAACAATAACATACACGATTGTAAGATGTTATTTTAAAGGAAAAAGTCCAGGACAGAGGTATTTTTTTCGAACCAGTGGTAATTTAAACATAAAAGTGACTTTCAATAAGTATTATTTATAATCAACATTGAATAAAAAAGTTTCTGTTTCTTTCTGAAAGGAATTAACGCTGCTCCCGTGCGTTGGTGGACTACACATGTCCTTGAATATTCTTCGGGTATGCAGATTTCCTCACGATGTCCTTCACCACAGAGCGTGTAGTTAATTATTATATTCTATCAACAACTTCATTGGCGGTGCTGGGGATTGAACTGAAATTGCTTGTTGCCTCATAGGGGGGATATTTGCCTTAGCTGCCACGGGTTGGCTACCACGGTTGTTTTATTTTTTGTCGTTATTAGGAAGACGCTGCTGCCCATCTTCATTTGATTCCCTTTGTCGTCTCCTGCGACACCGACGGGATAATATGGGGTAGTGGATATTCTTACATCGCCGCTACATGGTAATCTTATAACTACTTAACTGCGTCCTTTTTCCAGAATATTCCCCATATCCTGATTGGTCCTGGTACAGGGTTAGCACCATTCAGAAGTCTCCTGCAGGAGAGAATAGCGCGAGATGCTGCGTCGAGCAATAGCTTCCATCTGTTCTTCGGTTGCCGATACAAAGACAGAGATTTCCATTGCAAGGAGGAATTGGAAAAGATGGTAAATGATGGGAAATTGACGCTGTATTGCGCTTTCTCTCGGGACCAGGAGAACAAAATGTAAGTATGACAGATGTTCGCAATGTTTTTAATATAACGATTGCAACGGCTTATTGACTTTCCATGATGTTGTATATAATAAGTCCGATGTTATATACTATCCTTCAAGAATGAGCCGATTTATTTTAAAAGGCCGGCAACGCACCTGCAATTCCCTTAGGATTGCAGTTGCTCGTGGGCAGTGTTGCCAGTGATGGATCTGAGACGTAGTCAGAACTAAGACGCTCAGCGAGCGATGAAGAGGGCTATGCTCGCAGTTTATCTGCGTGATAGGCGTAAAACGAGGATATCCGCGGTAGAACCAGAGTAAACGACATAGCCCAACGGATTAGTAAGCTGAAGTGGCAGTGGGCCGGCCATATAGTTCGAAGAACCGACAACCGATGGGGAAGCAAGGTTCTCGTGCAGCAGTCTCGTACCGGTAGTCTTAAGTGTAGGCCGTCCCCCCACTAGATGGAGTGACGACCTGGTAAGAATTGCAGGAAGTCAATGGATGCAGGTGGCTCGGGACCGTGCTTTGTGGCGTTCCTTGGGAGAGGATTATGTTCAGCAGTGGACTTGTGAAGTCTCTTAAGGCGCAGGTTGAGCAAAATGTCGCGCTAGTCGTTATTTGTGCGGTTTTTAGAAGCTATCTACTTTTTATTTAAAAGATATATCAACAAATAAAAAACACATTATATTTCTACATAATCTTGATTCCATAAAAGCTATATCCAATTTTTTTTAAACGAATAAATATTAATATAATCTCCTTACAACGAAACCACATAAATGTGAAATTATTATTGATAACATGGATCTCCTCGTAAAGTAAGTATTATTTTATTTTGCGATTTACACCAATGGATAGACAATTTATTAATAAACATTTCTATAGTAAATTTTTTTCAAAAGACCAAAATTTGATTTTATTAAGAAATTATTTTAAAATCTGGGCATATTCACTGCTCACGGGCTTGCTGGAGTCAGTGAGCCCTGAGCTCTTCGACGCGAAGCCCGTGTAGTTAGAGCGTCGACCAGCGCCGCATACACTCACGTAATATCAGTCGATAAATAATATTACTTATTAGGTTATTTATAGGTAGTATTATTTGTTTGTTTTGGGTATAATTTTTCGTATTAGTTATACATATATTTGTTGTGTTTTTTACTGCGCGATGAAGCTTTTTGCGTGTATTTTCTTTGAAGTAAATGCAAATAAAAAAATGAAGCACCATTGGCATGTAAGGTTCGAAGCCATAATTAAAATTTCGATAAATATTATAATTTACACTATAAAAGGCTAATTCAATATTATCACCCAACCACAATATCTTATTATGTACAGTACTGCCTCGTTGGTCTAGTGGTTGTAGTAGTGCGACTGCTGATCATTAGGTCCCGGGTTCGAATCCTGGGTCGGGCCCTGTCAGTTATGAGTTTTTCATTTATGTTCTAAGTTATAATTAGTATTACTAAGTTATAGTTTTTTGCTAAAATATAGTATATTATTTATTGCTTCTTTTTTCTTCTTTTTCAAAAAATAATTGAGTACATAAGGTGTTCTATACTTATAATTCGGTAAAAAGTATCTAAGTAGGTACTAATATACCTACTTTTTACTACTAAAAATTTTTAAAACTAAATTTAACTAAAAAGACTAAACTGACCATTTATTTTTTAACTCAAAACAGGACATGGGTTTATTTATACTCTAAAAACTATAACTTTATACAATTAGTGTTCACTGTAAAATTATATTCGGTATAGACGGTAATTATTAAATGCAACATATTTTTCTTAATTATTAATTACATTTGTCAGTGGATTAAATTTTGTTTAATAAAGTTGGTGATGATTTTAAATAAAAATAAAATTCTGCTCAAGTTTTTTTATTGTTATCTTTGTTAACAACATCGCCTTTAGAACTCTGGAACCGTAAGTGTTTCTTTCAGACGTCCACAATTTATTCAAAATAAAAAAAATACTCTTTCTACCGGAGCATTCGTACCAGGTAAACATAAAATATATTCGATTAAAAAAAATTATGTTGAAGATTGTTGACTTTGAATACTTCCATCCAACGAGTTACGGGACAATTTTGTGTCCCGGAGCTTTGTTTGGGGACAATGGGACAGGTGACCGAGAAAAGGGACAGTCCCGTTCAAAACGGGACGTGTGGTCACTTTAGCTATAACCCGGCGACGGCT
Source organism: Parnassius mnemosyne (assembly GCA_963668995.1). Taxonomy (NCBI): domain Eukaryota; kingdom Metazoa; phylum Arthropoda; class Insecta; order Lepidoptera; family Papilionidae; genus Parnassius; species Parnassius mnemosyne. The sequence goes on from CAVLGL010000090.1 coordinate 29,527,876, forward strand.
CCGTGGGGCAGTGACTTAGCAATTAGTTGTTGCGCTGGGGGCCGCGGGTTCGAATCCCGCACGGAACAAGTATTTGTATGGCTTACAAATAATTGTTCCGGGTCTGGATGTTTGTCCTTGTGCAATTTATGTTTGTAAACTGCCTCCACGACACAGGAGAAAATCCTAGTGTGGGGGTAACGTTTTTTTACAATTGAAATTGAAAGATTGAACCCTTATACTTCTTGTTGATTTTTGTATTAGTAGTTAGGTATATTACTTTTCAATAAGTGACACGTAAAAATTAACAATAATCAAAAACACATCTACGAAACATCCTATTTATTTATTTATTCTTTATTGCACCAAATATTTGTACAAAAGGCGAGCTATCTATTTATTTACCTATAGTGAATAGGTATCTTTTAAACTCACAATTTTCAATGCTTCATTTTTAATATATAATTAATTATAAAATTTCATAATTAGATAATATATGAAAATACATAATTCTAATATAATGCAACTTATATACCGAATAAAAAAATTAAAATACATTTATCGTTGTACGCTGCTGTGTGTATTTCCATAAATTAGTTCATTGATGTTGAAAAAATAATACTACGTTCGTACCTACAATGGGTGGTGGTGTCGTACATATTTCAAATAAGCAATATATTGAGGCGAGCGGCGTGCCGCCGGCAAAATGCTCAAGGTCGTTCGCATGGAGTAGCCCCTTAATATCAGGTGTTTACCTCTCTACTATAGAAAAATTAAAAAGATTTGAGAGATTAAATATTAACTTACATTTATTTTTTCTGATCCGTTTGATCTGTTAGTTTAGTCCTATATATTATTTTCTGCCGACTTCCAAAAAGGAGACGGTACTCAATTCGACGCGTATGTTTTTTTTATGTGTGTTACCTCATAACTTTTTACTGGGTGAACCGATTTCGATGATTCTTTTTTTTATATGGAAGCTGATACTTCTCGTGTGGTCTCATATGAATTTGATCAAGGTCAGACCAATAGTATTTGAGTTATTTGAGTTATTCTTAATATTGAAGTCGGCTGTACAAAATTTTTAATTTTTAATTATTAAAAGACTATGTGCTTGCATCTCTCAAAAACACACTCACTGTTATTTACTCTCATTCTTTGTATGTGTGTGTTTTGTATCAAATAGTAGCTTTTTTGTTAGTATAATTATATCTTTATTTTTTAACTAATTTTAGATACGTGCAACACAAAATATGCGAACATAGACATGCGTTATGGAAGCTTGTGAAGCAAGAAGGCGCCTTCATATTTATATCTGGCAACACTAAAAACATGCCGGACAACGTGCGGGATGCGTTCGTCGAGGATGTGTTTAATAAAGCCGGCGGTTTAAGTCTCGACGACTCCAGAGAAATGTTACGCAAAATGGAGAAAACAGGCAAATTGCAAGTGGAAACTTGGTGATTTACTTCTAATAAATAGCTTTATTTTTTTTTTGTTTTTAATGTACTATAAGATGTTGATTTGTAAATTGTTGATAAATAAATAAATAATAAGTTCAATATATAACCCTCCAATAACTGTGAAAGCCCACTGTTGGACATGTCCCTCTCCTATTGTAGAGCGCATTTATCTTAATACCCACAGATTGACGGTCGAAGTACCAGTCTATGTCTATCTGTTATATGCAGATATGGTGTTGACAAATTCACAAGACAAATAACTAGGAAATATATTATTTATTGTTAAAACGAATAAAGAAAATGTTATGTACTAAATTATGTTTAATTTATTATTCTATATGTGGTAGAGCCATGCTGCAGCTATATTAATAGTATAGTTATAGCAAGAATGGGTCGGCTCGACCGGGGAAAGCCCACGCTCTCACAGAATACCAGCGTAAAATAGCAGCTTAATGTTGCTGTGCTTCGTATGGTGAGTGTAGAGCACCCGAGACCCATTTTACTGGAAAAAAGGCATTCCTTAGTCCTCACGGGTGACATCGCATCTGCATTTTGATTTGCAAACGAAGACAGATGTAGATGTCTATGGGCCACAGCAACCACTTACCATCAGGTGGACTGTGTGCTCGTTTGTCACCCTTATTCTATAAAAAAATAATTCTTTCCTGTTCTTTTGATATGCCTTCATCATTCTGATACCTTTACTCCTACATAGTATGTTTGCGTTAACATCCATTGTATTCAAAAGGTGAATTAAAAAACCGTTATCATAGTAAGCTACTCGTTGTTGGCAACTTGACTTTAAAATCGTTTTAATTTGCAATAAATTGTTGCAAGAGGTAAACAGATTTACACCAGTTTTATAGAATAAGGGTGACATTCGAACACAGTTCACTTGATGGCAAACTATGACCTATCGACATCTACATCTACCCTCGATTAAGAATCAAAATGCAGATGCGTTACTACCGCAAAAACTTCCCAGCAAAAAGTGTCTCCGGTTTTCTACACTCATTATACGGAACACAGCAGTGCATTAAGTTGCTATTTTACGTTGGTATTCTGTGAGAGCCTGGTTCTGCCCCGATCGTAACGACCCGTAACGATTCGTGGTTGTATCAATATAACTGTAGCGTGGCTCTACCACGTGGAAAACACCACTTAACACAACAGATCAAGTTACTTTTTCGTCTGTTTCTATTGTGACCGCCAACTGTGTCTGAAACTATTACCATACCCCATGTTTTACCCCGATACAGCGGCATTAAAAAAGACGGGTGATATCTTTGTCTCTGTCTTTTGTCTAGTATATTATATGTATGTCCCTCTCAATGTCTACCCGCAACGTCCAGAGCTACTCGGCACACATAGTGTTCGGGGATAACAACGTCATCATAAAATAAATATAGCGGACAACGCGTTTATTCTTTATTAGTCCGTTACAGTCCCCTGCTCAACATGGGCCTCTTGGACAAATGGACTGGACTTTAGAATAAGGGTGACAAACAAGCGCACAGACCACCTGATGGTAAGTGGTTGCTGTGGCCCATAGACATCTTCAAATAAGAATCAAAATACAGATGCGTTGACATAATCGCAACGCTTGGCAAGCATATTTGCAACAGGACAGTTTTCTACTATCATAAACGCTTTAAAAAACTAAACTTATTTTCTATTAACGTTAACAACTGTGGAAAGTAAACTTCAGAAAGCTAACAAATTTCAAGTAGTTTCATTTAGTATGCAATATAGGTTCAATACTCTCATAGTAATTTATTTATTGTTTCATCGGACTAAACGAAACACAAATAAAAGGCATGCATACTTAATTAATCTTTAATTGAAAACTTATTACTTGAGACATTGACACATCTTAAATCCATTAGTTGAGTCATCACACATAACCACGTTTACTGGTGGGGCCGACGATGTGGTGGTGGTAGGTGGTGATCACGTGGGCGAGAGTCCCCACAGCTTGAGGTTCCCGGCGTCGCGTTTTCTCTCTGGTGGCTCCTTGTCTTCGCACGCAAACGCGACGAGGTACCGCGACGGATGCCACGCCACCGTGAAAGTAGCCGCTTGCACTGGGATTTCTGCTACCTTCTCGCCTAAATTATATAATATACATATTTATATATTATGTGCAAACTATGAAATTTGAACAGGTCTCTTATTGACATGAGCCTATCACAGTTTACCGTAAGTTGGCGATTACGGCAAATGTTGGCGATAAAATCCGGGATGTGGATGTATCGTGGACAAGGTCGAGTGTTCTACGTGATTGTTTACGTGACCAAACGACCTCAAAATGGCGGCGCTCCTCTACCCTCTCCCCTCTGCCGCGCGCGATGCTACACAATCCTCACTCTACGTAACGAATGAGAGCTAATAGTTTTCGGCTCACCAGATGTCGCTAGTTAACAGTAATGTGAAGTTTTTTGTTACACAATGTCACAGCCTAAGAAGAACATACAATCATCGCGTTTGATGTTGTTGGAAAAGACGACATAAACAATAAAACGCTACGGTTGTCCCCTACAGTAGAGGCGGCCTTAACAAAGGCGCGTAACGTGCTAAGTGATACAGACACTCGCACACGGACGTAAGATGCATTTTGATTTAATACGCGCGGCGCATTCATTTTTGTTTCGACGTAGGCTAATTTCACGAAGGTTGCTTCCGAGGCGTGCAAACTATTATGAACATTAGCGACATTGTAACTAGGTTTAAACTCGCAAGTATGCTATCAGAGAGTGCTCCTTCTGTTCTTGTACTATTATTTATTCTGTGGTAGTAGTTAGACTGTGACAATGTCATTTAATTGAGAAGTTAGTTTTAAATAAAAGTTCAGTTTTATTTATTGTTTATTTTATATATATATATATATATATATATATATATATATATATATATATATATAAGCACTAAAAAATATTGTATATACATATATAGATATAAATATACATTTACACACACATACATATAATATATCCAGCCGGAAAATACCCAGCAGACCAATGGCGGGCAGCATTAAGGCAAACCCTCCCTGCCTGCAACAAGAGATGCCCATATCCAGAAGTTACCGGCCAATATAAAATAAAGGGGAAGAAAAAAAAAACAGAAAAATAACATATTCAAGTAGACATCTTACATCCGTTGAATCAGTTGAACGTATTCTTATATACCTGTCTCTGTGTCACCGATATCAATGATGTGGTCTTCGCTGGCCGATGCCAGGAGCCTGCCGTCGAAGCTGAACGAAAGCGTTCGGACCGGCCATTCTAACCTGCAAGATGTGAAGTGTAGTGACATTAGTTTAGGAAACTATGGATAGGTGCAGTATACATAAAGCGTAGTGTTCGATTCTGAAGTTGGTTTTAACTCATACAATTAACATATTAGGGACATTCGCAATAAAACATGTCTGTCTTTACTATTCTTTGCAATTATTTCAAAAACACTAAAATATATCTATACAAATAAATAAAATTGAAGTGTCTGTCTCTGTTTATAACGGTAAAAACAGTTTTTTTTTTACTAAATGAATATGAAATGAAAATAACAAAACGATAATTTTTAAAACTTTTGTCTGTCTGTTTGTTCCGACTAATCTCCAAACTGGCTGGATGTATTGTGATGGGACTTTCACTGGCAGGTAGCTGATGTTATAAGTAGTAACTTAGGCTACTTATATTTTAGAAAAAGAATTAGGGTTCCGCCAAAAAAGATCTTAATGAATTTCACGCGGACGAAGTCGCGGGAAACAGCTTGTTAAAAACTCTACAAACAGTAACATCGCTAGTTAACATACGTCCCTACTATACAAACACTTCCACACTCCGATACCCATCCATTACAGTCTATATAAGTTCACTGCTGAATATAGGCCTCCCACATAGATTGCCTCATAGGGAAAATTTTGCCATAGTTGCTACGCTTGGCAGGCGAGTTGGCAACTGCAGTTTTTTATTATTTTGAGTCATTATCAGAAAAATGCTGCTGACCATATTCTGTTTTAGTTTCCCCCCGACGTCTATTAGGACACTCACGGGCCGATGTGGGGTAGTGGATATTCTTACACCGCCACTACACTCTGATATACATCCAGTCAACTTGGCTCCGCTAAAAGGAAAGTAGCACCGCTCTTCTACGTAAACAAAAATCTTTTTCATAGTCCATACGCTTCTGCACAGTTTGCCGAAGAGAGTGCATGTGGTCTATGATATTAAAACCTTATCGGTTGGTCCATGGAACTAGAGCATTTTCGACCAACTTTTTCTGGAAGATGGAAGTTGTCAAATCTGCGTGCGTGAAGGCGGAGTGTAGAGCGGGCCCCCGCTAGATGTAGTAACGATTTGGTAAGACATGCAGGAAGTCGATGGATGAAGGTGGCTCAGGACCGTGCTTTGTGGCATTATTTGGGGAATATCTTCATTCAACAGTAGATTTGTGAAGGCTTGTAATGATGATGATGACATACATTTCTCACCTTTCATTTGTGAAAGTGTTTTGAAGCAGTGCATAGTCCGAAGCGCTGTGTCAGTGCGTGTTGGCAAACTTCAGATCCTCTCGAATTATTTTTTAATGTATCTACTACTAAACATTTTATTCCTCAAAAATGTACAGTTTTAGAAGTCTGCATAGCCTATTTCTATTACTAAACAAAAGTGTATCCAAATTTATAATATCTCAAGTTCAATTGGACAGACGGTATAATAACAAGCGAGGGCAGCTTAGTCCCAAGGGAAAACAAGGCATCTCCAAGTCTCAACACATACTGATTTGTTCAGTTGTACTCTGAACGAATTCACAAAGGCCGCTTATTGTAAAATATCTTTAAGTTGTGCATAATATACCTATTTATGTTTGTCTAGTTTCTTAGTTAGTAACTGCACTATTGTACCTGTGATGATAGTTGTAAGTGGTAAAAAAAAAACAAAGAAGGCAAATTTTTTTGTTTGTAGTTGGTTGCTCGTGGGTTTACATACAGTAGACAACAAAAAAGTGAGTTTGTATGCCTATGTCTGTATCTCTGTGTTTGTGTCTGTATCTCTGTGTGTATATCTGAATATCTGTTTGTGCGTGTCTTTCGTCTCTTAATGACCCTGTGTTTCTCCCTCGTGTGTGTGACTACGTATTTAATTGTCCGTGTGTGTATGTGTGTATGTACGCGCGTGTAGGTGCGTACCTGGAGAAGACGCGCAGGCAGGCGAGCTCGTTGACGTCCCAGAGCGAGACGAGCGCGTCGGCGGAGCCGGTGGCGAAGTAGCGGCCCGTGGGGTCGTGCTCGATGCAGATGCACGTGCCCGGGTGCGCCTTCACCACCGTCTGCAGCTCCAGCGACGGGTAGCTGTGCACACACACAACCTCTCAACTCTCTACGCCGTAAACTATACGATTATAGGAGGCAACCGTTACCGTTATAGCCTATTAAAGTCACAGCTAAACATAGGCCTTCCGCATAGATTGCCTCATTGGGGAGATAGTTGCCATAGTTGCCACACTTGGCAAGCGGGTTGGCAACAGCAGTTTTGCATGCCGAGCGCAAAGCGTGTGGGTATGTTCTAATAACGCCTAAAAATCAAGATTCCAACGTTTTGTCGCATGAAATCGTATCCAGCAATCATATTATACATATAAATAATATAAAAAGCACATTGTTAGAAAGATAATTGATTGTTAAACTTATTAATATATTTTTTTAAATCGATTATTGCTATTTTTAAATAAAAAAGGGGTTTTAGTGGCTTATGGTGTGGATTTATCATGTCCCCTATGTATGGCTTGTAAACACGAAAACTTTTGAAAATATCAATTGTTTAACTCAATCTATTTTTTAATCTCTTCATCTATCATGTGGGAAGCCACTGAATGTAAATGGCAGTGTAATTTTGTTTTGTTTAGCTACAATTAGTTTTTTTCGGCTCCAAAATGGCGAAATTTTCGTTGATTTGGTAGCCTTGTATGTAAATTATTTCTGTAAATGGGTGAACTACAGCCACAGAGTAGTTTACTCAGTTCGGCGTCCATAGATAATATACTATATTTTGGGGTATCGGCGTCAGTCGCCGTCGTGAGTGGACATTGTTTCGGTTGTTTGCAGCGGCTCAAAAAGATCGCTGTACAAATACATAATATTCGAACAACCAAATTTCTTAAATACTTGATTATAATAATAATAAGAGATTTTTTTATTACAATATTTTAAAAGCACAGAATAAATAATAGTAGTACGTACTAAAAGTAAGGTAGTATAAATTTTTTTGTCTGGGTGAAATTTTCATGGTTTTTGAGGCGAGGTTTTCATGGCGGCCGCAATAAGTATCAATTTTTTCATCATGGGTGTCATTTTCATGGTTTTCGAGGGTGCTGAAGCCGATAGTGCTGTCGAAATGTAAATCCAAGGTGGAGGCCGCAATGGTATAAATTTTTTCATCATGGATGTCATTTTCATTGTTTTCGAGGGTGTTGAATCCGATAGTGCTGTCGAAATGTAAATCCAAGATGGCGGCTAAATTAGGTACCAATTTTTTCATCATGGGTGTCATTTTCATGGTTTTCGAGGGTGTTGAAGCCGATAGTGCTGTCGAAATGTATTTAAACTACTTTAAAAAAATTCCGTATAGTCAGTCATGCTATACGTAATTTTTTTAATGCGAAGGCATGCTCAATTGGATTTACCAAAATTTTATTTTATTTTGTTATTAGGATAACACTGCTACCATTTCCTGATTTGTGTCCCTCTGTCGCCTCTTACGACACCCACGGTATGATATGGGGTAGTGGATATTCATACACCACCACTACACGATAAAGAGGCGACACTGTCCCGAATTACGTTTTTTTATATGTATAAGAGGGAGCAAACGAGCGTGCGACTCACGTGATGGTAAGTGACTACTGCAGCCCCTGAACAACTCCAACACCGGGGGAACGGCAGACGTAAACTATCGACTACCAGCAACGATTTTTATAGACCGATATGACTTAGGGACATTCAAGAAAAGAGCCTACTCTTTTTTAAAAGGCCAGCAACGCATTTGCAGTTCCCCTGGTGTTGCAGTTGTCCATGGGCGGCGGTATTCCAAGATCGTTTGCCCCCCCCCCCCCCCCTTATATAAAAAAGGGTGCAATAAGGCACCCGCTACATATTCGTCGTGGGGTTACTCAATGAAATTTTAAAACTATTAAGTGACACGCGTCTCGAAATTGAAGAATAAAATACTGCAAATTGGCAGATGTTAATGGATAATTAAAGTCAGCCAAATAAAAGATAAGTAAAGCCAAATATCGAAATCGAACTAATTTTTTTTTTGAATTTTAATCGACTTGTCTCTTTATTTTTTAATTTCCACATAGACCCTCCGTAACTCCAAATGCAGTTGTCACGAACTTGAAGCGTTTTTCGGCGATAATTTTGATTCAATTTTTTTATAAAATAAGGTTGACAAACGAGCACACAGTCCACCTAATGATAAGGGGATGCTGTGACCCATAGCGACCCACGCGTTGTCACCTTCGAGGACTAAGATAGAATGCCTCGTTTCAGCAAAAAGGGTATCCGGTTCTCTGCACTTACCATACGAAACACAGCAGTATTTAGCTGCTATTTTACGCTGGTATTCTGTGAGTGTTGTCCTACCCTGGTCGAGCCGACCCAGTCATGCTACAAATATAATATAGCCGCAATGTGGCTCTACCACGTACAAGTTATATGATATGCATTATGTATTATGTACTTTACTCTAACATTTAAGTTACAAATTCAACAAAACGGAACATCTATATATATAATCACGTCGATCCTGTCTGATAGAGAAGCTTTTTTCTGAGAATGTTTCACCCTCAGGCCAGCAAAGAAAGACAAAGCACTGCGCACATTTTAGTAATGCAAAAACCAAGCCAAAATCATATTCAACTTATTATAACATCATGGTGTTAAACTAAACATTTACGGACTAATAAAGAAAGAAGAAATATGTGTGAGTGGGTGCCCAGAAGTAGAGCATGATTTCACTTGATATGATGCAGCGATCAGTGTCCTTTACATTTTCGGCGACTTCAATAAAAAAGAGGAGACTTGCCACACGCAATTCAACTGTATTTTTTTTTTCGTTTTCTTTTTTTGTATCGAAATTAATCATATTAGTTGTGCACCACCCATATCCAAAGAAATCGCTGAGATAAACCTATAGAAAATCAATTAAATAGGTACTAAAGTATAACTCAAGGCAATATCGGAAGTAAATACTTAATTCTTAAGGAATTATTTCTCAAAAATAATTTAAAATTTTGTACAACCGACTTCAATATGAATTATTAAGAATAACTCCAAAACTATTGGTCAGACCTTATTCAAATTAATATGGGACCACATGAGAAGCACCAACTTTCAAATATAAAAAGAATCATCAAAATCGGTTCACCCAGAAAAATTTATGAGGTACCTCCTCCTTTTTGAAGTCGGTAGAAAAATGCTTATAAATTGCTATGAACAATAATGGAGGAGCTGGGTTACACGAAACACTTATTGTGTTACACATAACATACAGTTTTTTTTAACCAATCAGGACTTCCACAACCAGGGCGGTACCACTTTGAAATGAGGTGAAATATTTGATAGATTTAAAGACGAGATCTTTCATCAAATAAATGATTATATATTAAGTGTTGTAACTAATTAGATTCTAAATTTTACTATTTTAAGGAGAAATTGTATTTAAGGTGAAAGCGCCACGGTAGCCCGCGAAATTCAAATTGTCTTACGTTTTTTGCATTTTGCAGGTCAGGGTCAGGTTGTATGTTAAACAAAATATGATTCGCGACCGTAACGAGTATGTGGTTATAGAATTATTACCATCAAAATCACCAATACAACCCTCCAAGTTCATATAATCCCTTTCAATGAGTTTTTCTGTAAATAGCCATACAATGGGATTATACGAACTTAGAGGGTTGTAATGGTGATTATAATGATTATAATTCTGTAAATAAATACTCGCGACGGTCGCGAATCATATTTTGTTAAACATAAAACCTGACACTGACCTGTAAATTGCAAAAAAACGTAAGAAAATTTAAATTTCACGGGCCACCCTGGCGCTTTCACTTTAAATACATAAATTTCAAATTATATTAACTAAAGTGTATATCTCCATATCATCCCGTGGGTGTCCTAGGTGACAGAGGAAAACAAATCAAGAGATGGGCAGCAGCGTTTTCCTAATAAGAACTTAAATAAAAAAGCAACTTTGGTAAATATCCCCCATATTATGAGGCACTCTATGGGGAAGGCATATATTCAGAAGTGGACTTTAATAGGCTGTAACGGAACGGAACCGAAAGTGTATTTTTCTTATAAATTACGAAACTACAAACAGACTTATACATTATTTGTTAGTACATTTAACTACTTATGTTGAATACTTACGTTAATATATGCACACAGCCCAATCCATTTGTCAAGTAAAACAAATCGGATGTGTTGTTCCAAGAGATTTCATTTACTTCAAAATTAAACTGCTCTTCTGTAACCTGCACACAATAGAGAATTGTACATCTTTAATAAGGTGGTAAAACTCCTTTTCTGCGAGTCTGCTTAAGTTGGTACGTTAGTAACTCCCCCTTAGCTCTGCCTTAGCAGTGTGTCCATTGAATGCATTCCTTTATGAAGAGTAAGGGTCACTACGGACTTCAATGAAGAGACAATGGTCTGATAACAACGTAATATGTTATGTGGTATTTACAATTATTATTGTATTATCTATCACCGGTGGCTTTTTTTAGCGCGAGTGACGTGCTGGCAAGATCGTGCTGAGTGTCTCCCACTGCCCGCACCGCACCGTCATCATCGCCGTTGGATTTCTTCTCCAACATGTATAGAGATTCAGTATAATTCAAGGCTATGAAACACATCTTCTTAGTGCTCAGAAGTAACAAACAATGCAACCGTAGAGTTCTTTATTTGAAGTTGGTAAGGTGTCCATGGACTACAGTACAGTCACTTACCATCAGGTGAATTTTGTAAGAAAATATAATTGTAATGGCTACATACCACTTTATATGTGCGTGTGTCTATAAAAGAGACCAAATCCTCCTTGTTCCCAACAGCTATGGTGCTGCCATTGGGTGACCATGCTATATTTATGTTTTCTCCTTTAGTTGATATGCTTGCGGCACATTTGTGAGACCTAAAAAATTATTAAAAATTGGTGATTTTGATTGACAAATGCACTTGTTTCATTGATATTTTAATTTTAATTCAATAAAAAACCTACCAGTTTCGCCTTATGACATCATACAGTACATAAGTAATAAGATTCTTTCTTAATTCTTTTCGTTCTTAAGTACACAAATGAAGTTGAAGTTTCACCAAATCACAACAATTGCAAATACAAATTATTAAAAATTGTAATAAATCATATAGTAACTTTGAGCCTTTAAATTCAAAATGGCAACCATTTTTACCAATTCTGAGCTAGTTCATTGGCAAGTTAGTTAAAAATCAATTGCAAAATTTGTACCAAGCATACAAATAAGAACAGTTCTAAGCTAAATTTAATGTTGCAAATCTGCACCCAGCTCTTTGGAAAGATAGTTCAATATCAATTAAATAATTTGCAAAGAGCAGACAATCAAAGAAAAAAGCTAGTGAGTAAAAAGTAAGATCAAATAGGTCTATTTAATTAAGCGAAGGACTTTTATATGAATAGATTAAATCTGCAATGGACCACTTACCTAGTATCCCAAATCCTAACTGATTTATCACCACTTGCAGTGCTTAGTAGATCTGAATGTGAAGCATGCCAACATAATTGGTCTACAGAGCCTGTGTGTCCACGGAAAACAAAGTCTTGTGCCTAATACCAGTCCATATTTAAAGATTAAAATTATATTTTGTAACAAATTATTGTAAACAATTATATGTGACCACTAGTACCAATGACATTACTTATTGCAATTTTGAGTGCTGATTTACCTTAAGATCAGCAATAAAGAAAACACTGTGAGACCTGCATGTTTGAAAAATAAAAATAAAATATTTTAAGATATGTGAAGTTCTACAACATGCATTGGGGTAGTGTGGTGGACATTTCCTTGCCCTTATCAGAAATGTGAGGAGGATAATATAGGCTGTAACTTAAATTTTAACTATAAGTGTGATAAACAATCATACAGTCCATCCAATGGCAAGTAGATGCTGTAACTCATTAACACTTATATCTGTCATCTATTACAAACCATAAAGGACAGATATATCACATGTGCACCTACCAAATGTATTGTCACTCTAAAATACTAAGATTGAAGGCCACATTATCAGTAGGCGATTCTCATCATTCACCACAAAACCAGCAGCTTTAAGCTACTATTACTATACTGGTATGTAAAAACTACTAATCAACACTATAGACTGCAGGCAAGCTAGGGAAGCCCTGCTGGAAATACAGCTCAGGCTCTTAATGAGATTGAACAAGCCACAGATCAGGATAGCAACAAATACTATTACAGGACATGGCTCCTTTAACAAACATTTATTTACTATAGGTGTTTCAAATAGTCCTCGGTGCATGGTCATGTGTTGCCAGCTTGTCCGTAGGTCGCTACATACAGGGCTAAACATCTCGGCACACCAGGATCAGTCCCTGAAGTTGCTCACAACATCAAAGGACAGTTGAACTTCTTCGAGGTGATTTCATGGCTTGAATAATCATAATATTCTTACCCACACGAAAATATGCGGTTAGACACGGAGTTGCGAAAAATAGTCCATTGTAAACTAACTAACTAAGCTACTATTTCATGCTGGTATTCTGTGCGGGCGTGATCCTTCCCCGCTCGAGCAGAATCATCCATGTTGCTGTTATATAAAATGATGTGGCTCTACGACGTATTTATGGTTAAAATAAAAGCTTCAATTAGGATCTCATCTAAATCTAATTGTGACTATCATGAAAGTATACTTTTTCGACAATAATCAATAAAACTAATCAATAACACAGTTAATAAAAGTTAAATCAGTCGATTGATAGCCATTTTCGTAGTCGGTTAAAAAGTAACCTAAAAACTTCAGAACTACACAATGAAATTTCAGAAATAATGTCACTTACCAGTCTACTTCTTTCTAATATGAATATTGCTACACTTTTATCAAATGATCCGGAGGCAAGCCGCCTTCCATCGCAGGACCAACCAACAGAATGAACTTTCGAAGTATGCGCTATATACTCTCGTACGACATTATGTGAGGCAAAATAACTTCGTAATTCTGCTAAATCCTCAATAGGAGTTTGTTTATTGTCTTTCATTTTATTTCTAACTTACATTCATAACCTTAAAATAACACTGTAAACAAAATAATAATCATAGATAAATAAAAACAATCAAATCTTGTCAAATTTGACAATTTTTTAAAAGCAAAGGCATCAATGCCCATAAAGCCTACTTTGACTTTTCTTCACAAAATTTGATCAGACAGTCCACCTGATAGTCAATTGCTTCCATTTGCAGTATATGATATAAATTACTATATATAATATAAATGACTGTAATAATGACACTAAATCTTGATAGAATATCATTTAGGATATTGTTGATGAGGATTCCAGTTTGAAAGACGCCCGAAAACAATAACTTACAACTCTGTGTAAAAAGTATCGGGAATATGTCAATAAAAAGACCCGCGTAAAAGAGGTCGTTCTAATTTTTTTACTACATGTGGGTAGCACTGTACTGATTTAGCGCGCAAAGTTTGAGCGGGATCTGTCATTTAATTTGTTTTAAACTACACTTTTTGTTGGTCATAGTTTTGAGCGTTTTGAGTTCTCGGCGATTTTTACAATGGAAAATATTGTTGAACAAAGAGTGTGCCTTAAATTTTGTGTTTCGAATGATATTTCATGTGGTGAATCACTAAAAATGTTGCGAAATACCTACGGCGAATCGTGTATATCGAAAACAAGGGCTTATGAATGGTATAAGGCTTTTAAAGAAGGCCGAGAAGTAGTAGTAGACTTGCCTCGTTCTGGTAAACCTTCAACCGCTACGACCAAAGAAAACATCGACAAAATCAAGAAGCTAGTGCTCGAAAATCGACGTATGAGTCTGAGAGAGTTGGCTAGTGAGGTGAACATATCTTTTAAGTCCGTCCACAATATTCTAATTGACATTTTAGACATGAAACGCGTCGCCGCTCGACTAGTTCCAAAAGAGCTCAATTTTGTTCAAAGAGCGCACCGAAAGCATGTCGCTGAAGACATGGTTTCCCGAGCTTCTACGGATCCGACCTTTATGAAACGTATAATAACTGGCGACGAGACATGGGTTTATGAGTACGACATGCAAACAAGCTAACAGTCTTCAGAATGGCGTCTTGAAAACGAGCCGAAACCCAAAAAACCGCGGCAAAGTCGCTCCAAAATCAAGGTGATGCTGACAGTTTTTTTTGACTACCGTGATGTGGTTCACTCCGAATTCCTTCCAAAGGGAGAAACAGTGAATAAAGAATATTATTTAGGCGTCATGAAGCGTTTGCCTGAGAGTATCCGCCGAAAACGTCCAGATTTGTGGCAACATGTCATGGATGCTGCACCATGATAATGCACCATCACACACAGCCATTATAGTGAAAGAGTTTTTAGCGAAAAATTCAACAAAAGTTCTCGACCAAGCACCGTATTCACCTGATATGGCTCCGTCTGACTTTTTTTTATTTCCCAAGTTAAAATTACCACTTCGAGGAAAACGTTTTGAGTCGATAGAAGCCATAAAAAAATTCGCTGAATGAGCTAAAGGCCATACCGCAAATAGCCTATGAAAAATGTATGGAAGACTGGGTGAAGCGTTGGAGATGTTGTATTGCAAGCGATGGGGCCTACTTTGAAGGCGATAAAATAAATTTAGATGAATAATTTGTATTTTTTGTTTTATTGACAAATTCCCGATATTTAGTACACAGAAAGTATAAACACTAAATTTATTTGAATATGCTAATAATTTAAAAAAAGTTAAATTTAAAACCTATTTATGTCCTGCTACTAAGCACAGAACTCTCATTTCTGAGAAGGTATAAAGAAATTAGTCCACAATGCTGTTTGGACTTTAGATATCGTTGAAGTATTTTATTATTCAGACATGCAAGTTTTTCACAATCTTTTCTCCAAATTTCTTTCAAAATTCCTCTGGGTAAGAGATTATGTATTTCTGATACATAATGTCTTACCAAGAGGAGTAGGCAGATACTAAGGACTTCCGTTTGACCTGATTCTGATACCTTACTCGCTTCTTGTATATCCGCAACATATCTATACATACTATTTATTTATTATTACATATTATTTATTTATTTTTAAATCATAGAACAGTATTTCTGTCTTTGGATCACACATAAATCTTAAAATCATAGAGATACTGGCAACACAGTGCAATTAGGAGACGCAAAAAAATGGTAGCATTATAGGCTAGTTGCTCGAAGGAATAAGTAAAATAAAAATATCCAAATAAAATAAATATCATATCTATTCCAATGAATTCGGACCGAATACTATCAAGCACATCACTATGAAAACTAGACGCACGATGTATCTTTGTACAAGCGCGCCAAAGAACAAAAAATACATGTTTTCATATTATTTACAAACTATTTTAAGTTTTGAAACAGAGTTTATTGGAAAATTACTTGATTCTGACATTTTGACATAAAGTTTTATATTAAAGAGGTATTCTAAATCATTCGGCAAATGTGTCGCTCGTGCAAGGTTATATCGATTAATTTAAGAATAATCTGTCAAATCGGTAATAACTCAGCGGCCGTACTATAATGCTAATATTTTATATAGCCAATTTGATCGGTAAACTTCATTAAAGGCCCAATCCCCCCCCCCCCCCCCTTAACATGGTAGCGGAGTAATATATTATAATATATTACTATACGAAATAATTAATATCCTACCCCAGGAGGGTACCAGCACCCGCGGTGACGGGGAAACCCTCGCTGAGCATCCACGCTCAAGCTACCCTACTCATCCTGAGCGTAGGTGCTCAGGCTGCTGTGGGGGGGGGGGGGAATTCCACTCGAGACTAAACCTGCTTGGGACAAATGGAGCAATAAGTCAAAGGCGCCCCCTGTCACGCTAACCGTGAATTTCTGCAACATCAGGGGAACTTCATTGAAACCTTAACGCCGACCACTACCATCTGGAGATGGCAAAGCTGGCCTTGCTATTTCTAAGTGATACACAGGTGTCCTCTCCAGCTGATACTTCGTATCTCTCCTACCCGAGGTACGAATTAGAACACTCCTTTGTGCCCCGGGCTGGAGTTTGCGTGTATATCAGAGAGGACATCTGTTTTCGACGCCTCGGTAGCCTTCAAGGCGTAGACAGCGACGACCATCCTCATGCCTACGGGTGCCTCTATAGGTACTATAACGGTAATGCCGACACAGACTGACTCATCGACCACGTCCAAATGACTGCAGACTCCGTGTCAAAACAGATCCCATCCGCAACGATCGTGATGCTTGGTGGTTTTAACGCCTACCATACTGAATGGCTTGGTTCTCGTTTAACCGATAATGCGGGTAGATTTGTTTATGACTTTGTTTTGGCATATGGTCTATCACAACTGGTTACCTCACCTATACGGATCCCAGATGTGGAAGATCATGTACCTTCCCTGTTGGACCTTCTGCTGACCTCTCATCCGGACGGATTTCAGGTCTCCGTCGATGTCCCTCTTGGCTCCTCGCACCATTGTCTGATCCGGAGTACGGTGCCACTCACGCTCCTATCGCGGTTGGGTTCTGCAGGTTGCCGCCGTGTTTGGCATTATAGGTCAGCCAATTGGAACTGGTTGCGATCTTTTTTTGCATCCTACCCTTGGAGGCGGGTTTGCATCTGGCCGGATGATCCCAGCGTTGTTGCTGATTCTGTCGCTGATGTGGTGCGACAGGGAATGGAACTATTTATTTCATCATCTGTGGTACCTATCGGAGGAAAAACCCAGCCATGATTTGGTCGCTCCTGCAAAATTGCATTACGCCACAAGCAATAGTGCTATCAGGCCTGGGCTCACGCATCGACGTCTCGGGATGCAAATACCAACGCTCTTAAAAAGAAGTACAAAACCGCCTCCAGGTCCTTCAAACGTGTCATTGTCAAGGCAAAGTCAGAGCACATCGGCAGAATCGGCGAGAAACTAGTTCGTCTTCCTTCGGGAACACGTGCATTCTGGTCTCTCGCCAAGCTTGTCCAAGGGAACTTCTGTCAGCCATCTCTCCCATCTCTGCACAGGGAGGACGACTCACTGGCCCATGCCGCAACGAACAAAGCCGATCTGCTGGGCTCTCTCTTTGCATCCAACTCAACTCTTGATGACAGGAGGAACACACCGCCGACTATCCCGCGGCGTGAGTGTTCCATGCAGGGTATGCTGTTTACCCAACGCTCGGTGCGCAGAGCACTCCTCTCCCTGGACGTCAACAAGTCAAGTGGGCCTGATGACGTCCCTCCTATTGTGCTGAGGACGTGTGCTCCAGAGTTGGCACTGGTTTTAACGCGTCTTTTCCAGTACTCCTACTCCCTAGGCGTAGTCCCGAAATCATAATAGACAGCTTTCGTGCACTCGATCTCTAAAAATGTAACCGCTCTGATGCGTCCAACTATAGACCTATCGCCATCACCTACTTGTTCTCTAAAATATTGGAGTCCATTATTAACAACCTTGAGAATCACCACCTGATTAGTGACCGTCAGTACGGTTTCCGTCGCGGTCACTCGGCTGATGATCTTCTGAGTTACCTAATTCATAAATGGGCGGAGGCAGTAGAGTTCAAGGAGGAGGCGTTGGCCGTTAGTTTGGACATAGCGAAAGCCATCGATCGGGTTTGGCACAAAGCGCTTCTTACGTAGCTTCCTTGCCATGGGCTTCCCGAGAAATTGTGCAATTGGATCATCAGTTTTCTTACAGATCGGAGCATCAAGGTCGTAGTAGACGGTGCATGCTCCGATTACAAGCCCATTAACGCTTGTGTTTCACAAGGTTGCGTGCTATTGCCAACGCTGTTTCTTCTGCATATCATTGACATGTTGAAAACCGGTAACATTCATTGATATACGGATGACAGCACTGGTGATGTTTTATACACCGGCCGTGGCAATATTTCTCAGGAAAACGTCGCCGAGTACCGGGTCAAACTTGTGTCTGAAGTCGACAGACTGGGGGCGACTAAATTTAGTCCAGTTCAATCCTCAGCAGACAAGTTTGCGCGTTTACCATTAAAAAAACACCCTTCGTCGTATCTCCTCAGTTTCAAGCACTCCCCTTGTTGCCTCAGCCAATATTGGAATCCTCGGCGTCAACATATCGAGTGACGTGCAGTTTCATGGTCACTTGGAAGAGGCCAAATTGGCCTCTAAAAAGCTTGGCGTGCTCAGCAGAGCGGGACAGTATTTTATGCCGGCATACCGCCTGCAACTTTACAAGGCGCAGGTTCGGCCGCACATGGAATACTGTTCCCATCTCTGGGCTGGGGCTTCCCAGTGCCAGGTCCTTCCATTTGATCGCATCAAGCGCAGAGCTGTTCGAATCGTCCGCGACTGAACTCTTTCCGATCGGCTTGACTCACTGGCACTGTGATGAGATGTTGCATCTCTTTGCGTATTTTATCGCATTTACACACACGCATTTGCACACTTTTCTTTTGCCACACAATTTTGCAGCAGTGGTAAATCAGCACTTAAACATTCAATTACCTAACAATTTAATTGGTATCGGCAGCTCCCATCACTATAAATGTACGCGCTTTACTCAAGTACCGTGAATCTGTGCAACTTACGGCATTGCTTAGCCCCTGAGCTACTTCAGCTATTAATTACTAATTACTGGTTCATAATTTATTTCGATATATTTGAAGATGATATTTAGAATATAGGGATTTATTTTGACGATTAGTATGAGAATATTCTTTTTTATATGCTCGTAAAAGTTCACTGCCTTTATCAGCCTCTTCCGTTGTAGGAACTTGGCAGATGAATTGACGATTGCAGGACCGACCCTTTTAACACTGTTCTCAATCGCTGTCGTAGATGTTTTAAATTTGGTATAAAAAGTTATACCAAAATCAATAGAAAGCTATAGAACTTTCTGGAATTTCTTATAGTCGCCTCTTACCCACGGGACGGAAGGAAATGGGACGATGAATTCTCTTAGCTAACATATCACATGACCATATATTCATATTTTATTTGTGCTCTAAAATAATGTTTTGTATGTTGCTCGTATGTTAAATTAAAAAAAAAACTCTTTCGATTTCAATTTTGGAGTACAATTAAGAAACGCTGTCAAGTTAACATTTTATTCAAGCTATAAAGCAGATTACGCAGTATCTATTCTATGTAAACTCTCCGCCAAACTTTAATCTGTGTTAAAAAATAGGCCATCGGTGAGAGCCAGAAAGTGAGCATAAACATCGCATGCAGGCATTTCTCCTGTAAAAGAAATAAAAAGAGTATTAAAATATTACATACATGTATACACACATGTATGCACAGACTAATATGATGCTTATGCATCATGTATTTTTATACCTTTACTAGGAATTTTATGGGATAAGGGTGACAAGCGAGCACACAATCCAACTGGTAAGTGGTCGCTGTGGCCCATAGATATCTAAATCTATCCTCGTTTGCGAATTAAAATGCAGATGCGTTATCAGCCGTGGTGGCGCTGTCGTCGCGCCACAAACGCCTCTTTTCCAGTAAAAAGGGTCTCCGGTTCTTTACACTTACCATACGAAACACAGCAGCATAAGCTGCTATTTTACGCTGGTATTCTGTAAGAGCGTGGTCCTTTCTCGGTCGAGCCGACCCATTCGTGCTCTACCACGTGTTAAGACTCCTTTTCAAAGTCCGTCTGAGTAGGTACAACTATCTCAACTATTTCTGCCGCC
Source organism: Parnassius mnemosyne (assembly GCA_963668995.1). Classification (NCBI taxonomy): domain Eukaryota; kingdom Metazoa; phylum Arthropoda; class Insecta; order Lepidoptera; family Papilionidae; genus Parnassius; species Parnassius mnemosyne. The sequence continues at coordinate 29,548,267 of CAVLGL010000090.1, forward strand.
AAATAGCAGCGCTTCCACTGCTGAGTTCCGGTCTGAAGGGAATAGAGAGCCAGTATAATTACAGGCGGTGAGGCATTCCATCTTAGCACGCATCTGTAGGCTTCTTTATTTGAAGTCAGTTACAGGTATTTACGGGCTGCAGTAACCACTGACCACCAAGTGGACTGTAACTTCGCTTGTTACTTTTTCTTTTTAAATGTTTTAAAACAAATGTAACAGAAAGAAAACAAGGCGTTGCTTCGTTTATTAAGGTCTCTTGCCGGAAAATATTTTTAGATAGGTAACTTTTCAAAATTACGTGACGCTACCGTTAAAGCTAATCAAAGTCCACTGCTGAACACAGATCTCCCCATTGATTGCGTTATAAGAATGATATTAGCCATAGTTGCAAAGCATGGCGGGCGCGTTGAAAACCGCAGTGTAGCGGTGTTCTATAGGCCGAAAAATAGATGTAAAAAGAAGAACACAAACGCCACATAAGAATAGAACAAACGTTTTATTGTCCAAAATTGACACAGTTAAAGGAAAACGTTACAAATAGGTTGTATTATATTTAACTATCTAGGCTAGTAATTATGAGAAAATTATGGTTGCTTGCAAGTTCAGACATTTTTGTGTATTCTTAAGTGAGCAACTACGCAGAATAATAAATCATAGACCAGAGTGTATCTATGGGAGTTAACAACCCGCGAATTGCTGTCTCCACCTACAGCGCCCTCTAGAGCGTACTTTATATGATGTTATCGATATATCGACTCGGCACACGAATAGACCTACCAGGCCGAGTAATAATAGATCGAGGAGATATGCGCGCTACAGCAGTAGTTTTTTTTGAAGTTATTCGTCTTTTGGGGCGTTTGGGGAAAATTATGAGAGTAAATTATTTACGATGCGCGCGCCCACCGACAGATAAAAACGATAGCATGATGTTGTTACGATGCACGCGCACACTGACACTCAAAGCGATATCCTCATTGGATGACTGTCTCTCCAGTTTTCGTGGGAACTGATAACTATATTTAATCCATTGGAAGTTGCCAAACTAGGGGAAAATAATAACTATATTTAAGGTTGCGCGTACATAAGTACACACACACACGTTTTTTTTTGGTTGTTATTAGATAGACGCTGCTGCCCATCTCTCCTGATTTGTTTCTCTGTGTCACCGCTTACGACATTTATCTTACGTGCAAGTCTACTGCTGTACACAAGCCTCTCTCTTGTAGATAGGATTTTAAATCTCCACGCTTGTCAAGCGAATTGACAATCGCAAACAATCATTAAAATTAAATATTTTCATAAAAACGGCATAAGAGTGACATTTTTACAATTCAATTTGAAATTACATTTAGCCATTCGACCTACATGCTTTACTGGAGACAACTGAGGCGCAGTTGCTTATTAAAAGAATTTTAAATAAAAAGTTTTGTGCAACCGACTTCAATATAAATTATTAAGAATAACTCAAAAACTATTGATCAATTTTACATATATGGTACCACATGTGAAGCACCAGCTTTAAAATCAATCAGAAAAAAGTTCTGAGGTAACACACATTAAAAAAAACATACAGTCGAATTGAGTATCCTCTCCTTTTTGATGTCGGTAGAAAAATAGACCACGTTCCTGCGTTTAGCAGGAAACGAGCAACGGCGGAGCAATAGTAAGATTGAGCTCAACATGGTGAGTTGGCTTTTGGAAGAATCCACTTTTAAAGCGAATATGACAATTTATTTGGTCATATTTTGCAAATTATAAATGCTTACCGTATATGAACATTTAACTCTTGGTGGTGTTGAAATTACGTGTCCAACTTGCGTCCAACTTCGCTTCGGAACACAAAAATACTTATTGGTACTTCTACATAAAACTGTCGCAACGTTTTTGCCCAACATTCTAATGGCAATTATTTTAATGAAGTCAACGAACGATTAAACAACATGCCAGTTTGACAGAAAAAATTACGTAAGTATAAAAAAGCATTCAATCATTCTATGGAATAATTCAAACATGGAACTAAATTAAAAAGGTTACCACGTAGTGATTATATACTCCTTGGGTTCTACACTATAAAAATAGTGTCCGTTAAGGTAAGTTCCACTCTATGATAACTGGCATTGCTATTGAAATAAACATTTTTTGATTTTTTTGATTTAATGATATATCCGTTAACCTAGTAAATCTTAGACCATTCAACCAAATTTGTGTTAAATGGTCTAAAAGCAGCCCGGAGTCAGGAAGTTGGTATTATTTCACCCCCGGAAAGTACGTTAAGCGTTGATCCTACGCCTGATCTCTTTCCGGTCGTGTCAGAAAGCCGTCCCACCATCGGACTATGAGAGTGAAGGAATAGAAAGTGCATCTGTGCTTGCGCATACACTCTGGCACTATAAACCTGCGCATAGCACAGCATAGCGCAGATGGCTAGTCTCCGTTGAGACTAGTCACCGTGACCGAAATTCGATCTGGAAGACATTATTATTTATTTTTCTCTTTTGATTTTATTGCGCTGTTTAAAGGTAGCTGAAAGTACACACAAGCTGCAATACTCGTAGCTATTTACTATTTGGTGGTCTATTAGCCTATCTATATCTATTATTAGGTCGTTTATAAAAAAATAATATGTTATAGTATAACACCAGTTACCTAAAGTCACGTACGCAATACTCCAATAGGAAGTGGTCGCTGGCCAGAACCATGTTTCTCGACACTCATGTGTAAAAACTGTATTGTAATTGGGAACGTGCAAACAGACTCCGATAATCAATCTCAAGGCAAAGGAAACACAGGTTTGTGACAGGCACGTCACGCAGTCCTGCGATTCAAGTAAAAAGTATATAGGTCACAACTTTGTATAGCCTTTGTCCCATTGCATTTTAAAACTCTATTGTGTCGCAGGTCCAGGGTTCGAGCTTCGCCGTCGAAGAAAAAGAGGAGATCTCCCGCCATCCTATGTATTCAGTTCGGACGCGACTATCGCTTAAAGTTGTTCGAAACTTTAATAGATTTGGGTTTCGTTAGTTGTTCAGTGCATATGCGATATTATGGCGCGTCGAAGCTAAACCTTTACGTAAAGTGAAGACCTAAGTTAAATAGCGAATGCATTATTTGAAATTACACGAACATGCAACCTCGTCGAATGGATTTCTTCATCATCATTATCACCATGTAATGGTATCATAAGTCCACTGCTGAACATAGGCCTCCCCCATAGGGATATTTTGCCATAGTTGCTACTTGGCAGTCGCAATATTATTATTATTAAGTAGTTATCAGGAAGGTGCTGCTGCCCATATTCTGTTCCAGTGTCTTTTTGTCGTATATAACGACACGCAGGGGATGATATGGGGTAACGGTAACTTTGCTTTTTTTTAATAGTTTGTATTCTTGCAATTGATTTCAAAAATATACGCGCGGCGACAAGCGCACTCTGTTTTTTAATTCCATAAACCGGGTTCGATCTACGCCAGGACAATAAGGGCGCGTTACCACGACACGCACCCGCTACGCGTTTCAGCACCCGCGTCTAACTCGCTTTCAAATTTATTGCATATAATTTGAGTCTTATGACAAATCAATAAATCTGAAATTGTATAAAAAGCGCGTGTGCGGGGCGAGCGCGGGGCCGGCGCGGAGCGGGAACAAGGCGGGCGCGTGGCGTGTGCGGTTGATCGTCGATAAATGCAATTTCAGATTTATTGATTTGTCATAAGACTCAAATTATATGCAACTCAAAGCGAGTTAGACGCAAGTGCTGACGCGCGTGGCGGGTGCGTGTCGTCGAAACGCGCCCTAATAGAAAAATAATGAGAATGTTAATTGCCATTTTAAGTACTGATTTACCAAGTGCCCGGCGGTGAAAATATGTGAAGTTCGCTAACACGCATTTGGGCTAAAACCCTCTCGCTTTATGCCCAGGAGTAGGACGTACATATTATATAAGCTGCAACACTACCTAACTTTAGATAAATGGATAAAAAAAGAAACAAATATTCAACAATATAATTTATTATTCTTAATAAGTTAACAATATAATTTATTATTCTTAATAAGTGCATAAATATTAGATTAAAAAAAAAACAATATTTTACTATAAATATGAGATAAACCAATGACATTGGAAACAAAATCACAGTATTTCTATTATTAAGAAAAACAAATAGTAATTAACACTTCTGTCCAATAAGACTAAAAATTTGTATGTTAGCTTAAGTAAATAACCTTAAATCTATAAATAATCTATCAATGACTCTTAAATACCTATAACTTAACTATAAATGTTTAAGCTAAGGAGGGCTGCAAAACGCACTTTCTCATCATGTGTTCCAAAAAAATTACGATAAGAGAACACCAGTATATGCACCGCGCCTTTGATGTTACCGATTTAATTCGCATGTATACGTTTATTTACGTGTGCAAAATAGGCTCTTTGAAAAGCAGCGTTCATTCATCAGGTTATTTTTTATACTTTTTCTTTTTTATATTTAAGTAGCCATTTTAATTATTATTTACATTAGGTAAAATTTTTACTTATATTGTTGGGAACTTAACAATATAAATAAAAATTTTAATTACTTATTTTTTTTTTTGGAGTTTATGGCCTGGTATCTAGACCTTTAGGCCAAGTCTTAAGTATTTTTATTCGGTTTATTATAATTTCCCCAAATGTATAATTATCCTTCATAGTTCACTGCTTCACAATATGTTGATGCGTCACATTGTGCAGCCCTTGGGAGATTTTGACGGCAACTTGAGCCAGCAGACAGCTGACAGTTGGCGATGGTATCTGAAGGCGCATATGTAGACAAACAGCTTATCTTGAGAATCCATCACCATCAGAGCACTTGAATTACTTATTTAGGGCTTCAATCCTTGTTGCCCTATTCAAGTCCAACCCTTCTAAATTTATACATTAAGTCAGTAATACTTGATTTGGATAAAATTTTGTCTTACATTATCTAATTACAAAATTTAATCAAAATTTATCTAGATAAATTTCATCTCTAAGAAAATTGTAATTTTTTTTCTAACGCCCTCTACACTCTGTATCTGTAACTTCGTTAAGCTTTGCGAGAGAAAGTAAACATAATAAATTCGAATACCACTGACCACCATGACATCATCTCCATTGTCTGGTAGGTAAATCGTTATAAGTCAACTGTAGGAGATACCAGAAAAATGTCACACTAAGACAGATAAGGAAATAAACAAATAGAGAAACAGTCTTCACTATAATGCTCTCAATTAAAATATTACCCCTGAGTAGTACGAAAGAATATCATATAAAGTACAACCTAGTGTGCGACACCAACCAATCGTGGGTATAGGAAATCTTGCTTTAGAATACATCTGTATCCAAGAGTTAACTGGACATAGGCGGACAATTTGAGATCATAAATCGTATATTACCAAAGGAATCGTACAACAAAGTAACAAATTTGTTATGGGCACATCGACAGAACATATTATGTGACGAATAATTTAATCATCATTCTTCTCCTATCTCTTGGGACACAAGACATTCTAGTCGATATTCCATTCGAACCAAACGCTTTGCCTCGTCTTTCGTAAAACATACAGCAAGGGAGTGGAATAATTTGCCAGCATCTATCTTTCCTTCCAATTACAATGTGGGTGTCTTCAAGGCAAGAGTGAATAGGCTTTTGTTACGCTAAGACAGTGCAATGGGTTTCGTCACCCCTTGCCACTAGATGGGATCATAGTACTAAATAAACGTCAATCCGCATAACAGGCGGGTGAAACACGAAAGTTATATTGCCTACAAGATAAAATTATCTAATTGTAATACATTACATGTCTTTTTTGGATATGTACCACTCTTTTACCTATTTCTAACGCTTGTGGTTATTCCTACCTAGCACTTCTGTTTGGCTTGACAATTAACTTCAGGTAAAAAACGTAGTTGTGAAATGAACATGCAAACAAAATGCATAAACTCGTTCTGACTTTTTCACAGTAGCACTTAATATCAAAGACTTCTTTTAATTGAACTTCGCAAAAATTATTTCCTCTAAACTCTGCATACCTTTATAAAGACTGTACGTAGAACAACCTAAAATGGCCGCGCATTCACTTATAACAAAATTAAAACTGGGTGGAAACTTCTCTTTCAGCTCTGTATCAAATTTTTGATGCATATCCAAATTCTTTCCAATGGTCCTAGAGTTATAATGCCGTAACCAATACTTAAATTCTTTTTTCTCTAGTGGATGTTTAATCAATGGGTTCAAATTATTTTGGCTTTCGATCTTTTCTTTTTCAAATTTACTCATTTCTACAAAATCGTATTCATCTTCATCATTATCACTGGAATCATTTTCATTATTTCTTACATCTATCAGATTTCCATCGTAGTTAGTAAATTCTTGTATTTTGTTAGAAATTATTCTATCTATATCTGCATCATCGCTTATAGTCGGAACATTATCAATAGGGGTATCAACATTCAATTTAACATATAACTGTTTAATATCGTGCGTTTTTTCGTCAAAATCGGAATCATATTTGTTAGCATACGTATCTAAATCATCATATTGTTCAGAATTAGTATCATTCAAGTTATTTGTACAAAGTGTGTCGCTGATTACATCTGACTGCACAAAGTGGTCTGAATTATTGAGTGCTGAGTTACCAACATTTTCAATTTCACCGTTTGCATTGTGACTGAGTATTTGGGTTTCATTAAAAACTTCTTCATGATTATTATCTATGGCTTCGACAGCATGTGTAACTTGTTCCGACACTTTCGTAAGTTCATCACAGTCTAGATAATTGTAATATGCAGCAATCACATCGTTAACTTTCACATGCCCGTCATTCTGTTTTGCTATATTCATTGCTTTCTTTATTTTAGGTGCGATTTCTTCAGCTTCAGTGTTCACGTGTTCGTTTTTACGCTTTCGAGACACTCTTGCTTTGTTTTCTTTAGGCAATGTTATTTTATACTTATTGCAAGCTGACAAAATAAGTTCATTAATAATTTTTGCTTTGTCAAAATTATCTGGATCAAATTTAGTAAACGTATGACTACTTACAATATCAGAACCGTCAATCCTGCTATCACTAAAGTTTGCAATGCTGTGATCGAACGGCTCTATGACGGATTTATCTTCTTCATTTAAATCATCAAAATTATCATCAAATATATTAATATTTTCTTTTTCCTCTTCAAAATATTCTAGTTTTGTATTGTCGTCTATATCATTATCATCTTCATCAGTTTCAACTGGAGTAACATCAACGCATGAATCGTCGCCATTATCACTTTCACATGTTTTGTTTGTGGAACATTTTGTTATATGTTCTGCGGCTGGCGGCCGTGTTTTCAACCAATTTTTATTTTCACAATTTCTTACAAACACCATAGTAGCATTTCCTTTTTTTGAATCAAAATTTTTTCTTATAGCCGATTCTATTTTTTTATTCGAATTACTAACGCCTACAATTAAGTTTGTTGTATATTGATCAAAAAGTTTTAAATCTTCAGTAGCATATTTTAAAGAGTATTGAGTAAAGTCTTCACTCAACAAAAGCCTCAATTCATCATCCAGAACATAAGTTACTATAACATCTGTATATGTAGACATAGGAGTCAAACAAGCCTGAAATTCAGTTTTAGGTATAGGATTGATGTCATGTTTATAAGGTATTTTATTCAAAATGTCCATAGTAACTTCATCTCTTAGTTTAATAGGACGTTTGTTTCTTTCTTCCAAATGTTCCATAAGAACATAATCATCAACTTCTTGATTGTGTTGTCTGGCCATTGGCAAATAATGTTGGCACAACACAGTTTTTCTAAATTGTAAAAAACGAGTCCATTCTCGAAAGGAAAATAATCTATCTGTTATTTCTAAATAGATACCTAATTTGTGTGATTTTATATGATTTGCTTCATAATTAATTTTGTCAACCGCATCTGATATACGCACTTCGTAATCACAGTCCAAGCCAAAGCACATTTTTAACGCAACAAGAACATACGACATTGCAACATTTTCATAATCTGGAAGCCGTACTAAACAGTTTTTAGTTGCCCGATCTATATCAAGATAATCACATGGATGGTAAAGCATAAGAGAATAAACTAAATTCTTAAAGTCGTTTGGAAGGCACAGTTCTTTCATGTAGTTATTCATGATCTTTTTCAAATCTGGAACAAAGGGAAGACCAAGATCTAAAGCTTTAATACACGTCATAGCATAGGCTCTAATTGAATGTGAATTATAATCACTTTGACAGAGAATGAAGCTTTTCCAATGCGGTATCGCTTTTATTTCTATTTCTTTTGGTATATATTTGGTACAATTTAAAAAACTTAACCTACCCTCTTTAATAAATCTAAACAAATGCGACAACTGTATATCGCTTTTATCTAAATTTAAAGCAACATATAGTATAGCGAGTAATAAACCTTTTGTTACAATCTTGATGTCCTTTGTAAATTTTTCAGATTTAATTTTCTTTTTCTGAACTTCCGATTCTTCTTCTTGTTCACTGTTATCACTGTTGATCTGGGTTTTTGATATTTGAGAGATACTTAACCTATCATTTCCTGTTTTACTTTTCAATCTGGAAAAAAAATTCCATTATTTAAATGAATAAACAAGATAATGGAATCCAAAGCTATCACTGTAGTCTATCCTATAGGCATACGTCATTCATTAATTTTTAATGACCCAATCATTCAAGTATTGATTTGTCTACCAGGTCATTTGGGTCAATCATTCAAATGGATCATTTCGACTTTAAGTACTCTGTGATCTATGAGACCTGCTCGATAATGTCGGACGTTGGACATTAATATACTCTTTGGTCATAGGTTCTGTCAATCGTTGGGTCCCAAACATTCAAAAAATATAATTGCAATCATCAATACTTTGATGTGACCCAAGTCAGATGAACGAATCATTCACAATTGACAAATATCACCTGTCCTATTGGGTAAAGTTGTTCGCAACCTGAGCATGTTCAGAACAAGTATGCTTTATTGGATGTTGTGATGTAATATTGGGACCAACCTACCAGTAGCAGTTAATTGTGTTCTGATATATGCAAACAGAGATAACAGTATCTTAAAGAAAAATATTCGAGAAAGTTTTGTTTTGGAAAGTTTATCTGAATCTTTGAACTAATAAATCAGACAAATGAAAAAAACTTACTCTAGATCCTCTTTCACTTGAAATCGTTTTACATATCGTGTCCATATCCAGAGCACCTTCATTTTTACGCTGGGTTTAGCTCCAAGACTAATTAACTCATCCGTCAGACCAGTTAGTATAAAGTTATAGGCATGCCATTTGTGCCATTCCCCACTCACTGTAACAAAAGGTATAGATTATTATCTTTAAGATATTAAGGGTAACAAATGAGCATGCATTACCTGACGTTGGATACTATATCTATAGATCACAACACCTAGGGATAAAATAATTAAAAATTAAAAATTTGTACAACCGACGACAAAAAAGAATCATTGAAATCGGTTCACATAGAAAAATTTTTTAGAGGTAACACACATTACAAAAAACACAGTCGAATTGAGTACTGTCTCCTTTTTGAAGTCAGTAGAAAAAGGTAAACCATCTATTACAGCCTATAGAAGCCGACTGCTGAATATAGGCCTCCCCCATAGGGGCGATTTTGGCAGTATCTCCTGCTTTAGCTCCCTTTTTTTATAGGATAGGGTAACAAACGAGCACACAGTCCACCTGATGGTAAGTGGTTGCTGTGACCCATAGACATCTACATTTATCCTCAATGAAGAATCAAAATGCCATTTGAATTGAAGTTGATTGAGTTTACATTTATTGTATGTATGATATCTTTGCAGATTAAGAAATAATTTTGATGATTCTTTTTTTATTAAATAGGTTATACTTCAAGGATGGTCCCATATAAAATTGGAGAAAAAAATTCACTCCTAAGGGTAGCAAATAAATAACTTCTTATTTTAGCAATTTGTAGTCGGTTTTTACTTTTTGTTAAAAGTTATAATTAGCTTACAACATAACAGACTACTTAATTTGATTTTTTCTTAGCAAGATATACTTTTGATACAATGAGGGTGAAAAGGAAACAGTATAACATTTATCATCATGCAGGACATTATAAACGAATTGCTAAGTAGGACCATACACATTGTCATAAGTGAAAGAATTGGAAGAAATGTGTAAGTGATAGCTTTAGTTTTTACTTTCAATTCCATCTTTGACGATTGTAGAAAACCTTTTGCCTCCGACTAAAGCAAGGGTTCCATCAGCTAAATAAGTTTGTTCTACAATAGTTTCACGGACGTTGATATCCTGTGTACCACATTCAACACAATAATAGAATCCATCAATAAGATTCAAGTCCCTACTGCCGCAAACGTTACAGGGTTCGTTTTTCATATTTATTTGTCTGTATTTTGATATATCGTTAAATTAAATAATTTAAGCCTATCGTAAATTATGAACACTACAATTTTCCATTTTAATTAATCTTTTCCTAAAACTGAAAACTTTATACAACACTGCACAACACGTGAATAAAAATAATCATATTTAAATTTTACCACGAGCTTTCGTACAACCATAGATAAATAAATATATAGCCATAGACGTATATTTTTTTTGGAGCTTATGGCCTGGCATCTAGACCTTTAGGCCACCATAGACGTATATTCTAAGTCTCAGTGTGACCATCTTTAAAATACAGATCCTGCCTTGCTTTGGTTAAAAATCTGCCAAAATTCTGCCAAAGCCTGTAGTGAAAAATGCCTAAATACTGCCAACTTTATTTACCATTATCTAATTGTACTAAAGTAAAAAAAAAAAAACTTTTAAATGCTATATTTTTATTAATTTAAAATTAAACATCTTTCGTTTCTCACCAATGCCTTGTTTAACGTACAAGATAGACGCTACATGATTGTTTATATCTAAATCTGTTTCATGTTTTTGTCTTTATTAGATTTAGTTGACAGAACATTCTTTCGCATGTTGAATGCAAACATATTTTTGGAACGAAGTTCCTAATCGGACGGTACGAATTTGGCGAATGGGGACTAGGCGAGAAAAAGTGTTGGATCTTTTCAGTCACGACTCCTTCTGACGTAGTGTAGACGGCCTTGCGAGAAAGGGAAATGAAATAAAATCCATCTCCCTCGCACTTTTTATTATTTTGCCATGAAAGAAATATTATTTTATTTTAAATGACGCTTCATTTTTAGACGCTGATAATTCATTTATTTGTATTTGTTAATCAATAATATGATACGTTTATCAATAATAATACACTACGAAAGGAACTTCGTTCCAATCGAATTTTCCACGACACTCACGGATGTTTTTTTTTACGTTTACTAGCAGCGGCATGCTCCTTTAAAGCAGACAGCCGGGATGCCAGTTTGGATCTTATTATCTTTAGCTTTGAAGATCCACGATGAAAGTAAAGGACCTTACTCCACTCCTCTATATACGGTCTTTTATATTTTCGCTTCATAATCACCACCAATAATCACTATCGTCCACGAAATAACATTAACAAAATATCGCTAACAAGATATTGTCACCACGAAATCTAATGCGATAACAAATTAAAGTACGACTCTTCTATTCGAATACTAAGATTATCAACTTTACACCCATACTTTTAAAGTTGTTTATTGATAAAGATTATATATTAAAGATAAAGATATTGTCACCACGAAATCTAATGCGATAACAAATGAAAGTACGACTCTTCTATTCGAATACTAAGATTATCAACTTTACACCCATACTTTTAAAGTTGTTTATTGAATGTGTTACAAACATAATACTAGAAGTAGGAAATACCCCACATGCTGGCGAAGTACATTGGGTTGCCATTTTCAACAGTTTAAGTTGCCATAGTAAAATCTATTTTTAATACCCGAATACTGCCAAATACTGCCAGGTTTTATAAAACGTCTACCCGATCATGCTAGAGACTAAACTAAGAGACCAATCCTGCCAAAATGGCAGGAACCTGCCACATATGGTCACACTGCTAAGTCTATGTATGTACTATGTAGCTAGTAGCTACATAACACAGAACTCAATTCCTCTCTACCAAAAGAAGAACGGCTACCTACTTCATATTGAAAAACGAAAGCACGCGTTTATGAGTGTATATTAAAAGCGCTACGGTGGACACCCATATAAAACTTTTTAGCGAGATTTTCAAATCTTTGTATTCTGAACTATAAACTTTTTATGTAAGGCATATTCGAGTAATTTTGGCTCAAGCCTCACGAACGTAAGGGGTGAATTCCCATATATTTGAGAGGTTGCACCAAAATGTTTATATTTTATATGTGTATTTTATAATAGACTCATCCACTTTCCCCTAAATGCCCACTTAAAATCCCCTAGATTGAAACAAAATCCCCTAAATCGCGAGTGAGCAAGCGAAGCGAGCGAACTGACAACTGACCCCTCAATCCCATTCGTAGTTATTTTTTTATAAACCACCGGCTCCGTTGACTACACTTTGGTATTACTTTGGCTGAAAGGGGTGGATACCCCAATCGCTCCCTGTTAAGGAGATTTCTTTCAGAAATCATTCAATAATTTTTTTTAATTTTTAACCTTTAATATAAAAAAATGCGCACCTCAGGCGGGGGAAAAGGCGGGGAACTCAAAATTAGATTAGTTACTTACCTCCTAAGTGCTAATAAAAATGTTATAATTATGAGTCACTCATTGCAGCTTATATTATTAATGTGCTGTATTAAATATTTACAGTCGTCCAGAATGTCGAAAATTGCCGATTGATTTAATCATGTTTTCTAGCCATGGATTGCTGACAAATTATCTATTTCTGCTGCTAGATTACATTTCTCTGCTGACAAAAACATGAATACTATGCTAGTCCTTTAAATAATACCTATTTATAAACTGTAATAGGTCATAAAATTTATTTTTCCCCTGATATTTACTAAAATCATATTATTAGATGTATCGTTAGTTTCAGACGAGGACGCTGTTTAACATCTTAACAATGATTATTAGCAATATTTTTTCTTAATCATCCACAAGCATGTTTTTGATTGTCATTAATAATTTACTAATACATTTTTTATAATTTCTGTATTGATATTCTTAAATTTTTCAACTTATATTTAAGAAAGTTTTTAAACCCCCTAAGAAAATCTTTCCACTAGATTTTCCACCATGTTATCTTAAATCCACTAAATTTAGGGGAAAATCACCTAATCTAGCAACATTGATATTGATGCGTAGAAGTAGAACCAAAAAAATAAATATGTATTGTTATTTTTGTAGAGCGTAGAGGCAGCACCTATGTCTCTCTCTACGTTGTAGAGATTTGAGGCTGGCTTTTTACTATGGGATATAATATATATTATACCCCGAAATCGTAGATAGAGGATTGATACTATGTCTATGCCCGAAATATAAATTATATCCCGCGAACGCGTAGTGTTTCTATATAGTTTGTGATCCCGCGATTGGCTTGATAGTCTATGGATTTGATAGTGATTCGCCATTTAAGGTAGACAAAGGTCTCAGACCATACAGCCTAATCTGATTTGTATTTCCTTCACAAAACTCTTCAAATATGCTGATGAGTCACTTTGAGAATGGGAAGTTTTTGACGACAGTTTAACTCAGCGTACAGCTTATGATGGTAATATCTTAAGAGCCCTGAGCGAATAAAAAAAAAAAAACTGAGCTTTGTATCACCACCTTGTTACATCGTTTTCAAGCATAGTTTACATGCGTAGATATTTAATACAGAAAATTGCCCTAGTTACAATATTTAATATGCAATATTCAAACGAGAAAAATGAGCAGCTTTCCACCGGCCGTCAATTTTGCGCTAGAACTTTCGATCTCGAGCCAAAGAGAGAGAGAGGCAGATGCGATTTGCCAGTTACCGCAAATATGCCGGATCATTATACAGTCTATTCCGATGTGCATTTCATTTACTAAATTCTTCACATTGAATCATCTTGCGCATGCCCATGCACAACTTTATTTGACACCAAAGTCGATTAATTTCATGCTACGAGAAATAAATTTGCGAGAAAAATGGGAAGGTTAATGTTTACCTTTCTGAAATATAAGTTATATTTTATATTCATAAGATTAGAAATGAATAAAACAAACTAACAATATTCTTAAAAGTAGAAAATTTAAGAAATGTGCAATAAAAACTAATGAGCAAACCACTGAGGCATAGTTTTGTGTTTTTATGGTATAATATTATGTTTTTCGTAAAACAAGTTAGTATTTTGACTGTAACGTAGACAAACGTAATAATAAATTTGGGGAATATTGTCAGCCACTTCTTTCAGCCGGGTTACCCTATGGGTAGAGTGAAATATGCATTTCTTAGGTCACTAGAATATCTGTTGATGTGGAATAAAAGACAAACATCAGGATGGATATCGCTATCCTTTTTTTTGTATTCCATATAAGTAGGGAATGAAATTGGGATTAATATTACCAGAAAGCATAAAATAACACAATTTTGTAAAGTCATTAAGAAGTACACTGCCGTGCCAGCGTCATTGCTTCTAAGCTGTCTGTTTCAGAAATTTGTAAAAGTTGCATTCGTTCGTTCATTAATCGTATAGCGCTAGGTCCTAAAAAGGATTGACCAAAGGATGCTTTTGACGAAGGCCTCCAATAGTGTCATATATATATAAGTGTGTGTGTGTGTGTGTGTGTGTGTGTGTGCGCGTGTGCGTGTGCGTGTGCATGTGTGTGTGCGCGCGTGTGTGTGTGTGTGCATGTGCGTGTGCGTGTGCGTGTGCGTGTGCGCGTGCGCGTGCGTGCGTGCGTGTGTGTGTGTGTGTGTGTGTGTGTGTGTGTGGGTGTGTGGGTGTGTGTTTGTGTGGGTGTGTAAAGTTTGATAGATGTATTAAAATTATTATTATTTACCTCTGGCGTCCTAGTGCCAGCTACTTTCTCTTGTCCAAAGAGCGGCCCGAATCGTCAACGATCAAGTTCTTTCTAATTGGCTCCATTCACTGGCGCTGCGAAGAGATGTATCACTTTGCATTTTCTATTGCGTTTATCACTGTGAGTGCTCAGACGAATTGTTCGTATTAATTTCAGACAAACACCAAATTCCACCAGCGCACATCGCAATAAAACCTACGATACCATTCACACCATCTGGATGCTTGGTGGTCTACCATTGTGCTATTTATTAGGAGTTTCCTCCTCGCACAAATTTTTTCTGGAATCGTCACAAACGGTGATTTTTCCATTGGGGTCATCAGGAAATGAGTAAGCTCCATTTAAAAGGCCGGCAACACACCTGCATTTGCCCTGGGGTTACAGTTGTTCATGAGCGGTGGTCGACACTTACCATCAGGTGAGCCGTATTATTGTTTGCCCCCCCCCCCTCTTTATAAAAAGAGATAGTCTTAACTGTTTATTTTGCCATCACGTATTTAAACATTTTTTTGTAAAATTCAGCCACAATAGAAGCTTTCACTTTCTAATATTTAGGAGGTTCTCAATTTCCATACCTATTGTAAATAAAATAACTCATATAAAATACCTTAACTTGTAAGTGGTTCTGTAATACAATTAGTTTCTAAGTTTTAATTAAATCGAATAAAACAAATTACAAGTGGTGAATTTTGCCGTGTAGTAGCGGTTAAGAATATCCACTACCCCATATCTTCCCGTGGGTGTCGTAAAAGGCAACAAAGGGAAACAGACAGGAGATGGGCAGCAGCATCTTCCTGATAACAGCAAAAATACAATAAAAAATTGCGGTTGCTAACCCGCTCGCCAAGCGTGGCAACTATGGCAAATACCCCTATAAATGAATGTAACAAAGACACCGCCCCCAGTCCCCGGCGGACCCGCTATTCCTGGCTACGGTGGTGACCATGGTAACGGCGGGGCAGGGGGTGCTAAGAATCACCGGTGTAGGTTCGGTTGCCACCTACGACGACTCGACCTGGCAACATAAAACGCACGCATCCTGAGGACTGACGAGAAGATAATGGAGCTGGAAGAAGAGATAGACAAGTTAGAGAGAGGGAGGACACGGTAATCCTCGAATCCGGCAACTTGCTCTATCACCGGGAGGGCGACTATCTGTCCCAAGGCGGTGTCGGATTTATCGTCCACAAGTCTCTCATTAACAACGTTGTAAAGATTGAGAATGTGTCGACGAGGGTTGCGTACCTTATACTCAGAATCACCAAACGGTATTCGCTAAAGGTCATACAGGTTTACGCACCAAACTCGGCACACCCCGATGAGGAGGTGGAGGAAATGTATGAGGATATCTCTAGAGTCATGCATTCCTCCAAAACCTAATAAACGGTGTTAATGGGAGACTTCAATGCAAAACTAGGCACAAGTGAGAATGGTGAGCTGAAAGTAGGGAAATTTGGAATAGGGCAACGGAACCCAAGGGGCCAGCATCTGGCCCACTTCATGGAGAAAGAGGGACTCTTTATGATGAACTCTTTCTTCCAGAAGCGGCCCCACAGGAAGTGGACCTGGTCGAGCCCCGACGGTTCGCCAAAAAATGAGATTGACTTCATTATGACGACCAGACGACAACTGTTCAGTGATGTCTCAGTGATCGCGAGGGTAAAAACCGGCAGCGATCACCGAATGGTTAGAGGCACACTGAACCTAAACGTTAAGTTGGAGAGGTCTCGTCTAATGAAGTCAACGCTTCGTCCCCCTCGTGCTCTAATCCAAAGTCCCTAAACCGTTCAGCTCGAGTTACAAAACCGTTTTCAGTGCCTAGAAGACTGCAATGAAGTGAACGATATGAATGACAAGCTCGTGGAAACTGTCCATGCGGTCGGAGCTAAGTTCTGCAAGACCCGCCGCAGAAGTACACAAAAACTCTCCGATCACACTCTTAATCTCACGGTTGTTAGACGGGAGATGAAGCTACATTCTTCAACAGATTTGACAGCATACAGGCAACTGAGCAGACAGATCTTCAAATGCATGCGGCGGGATTTACGCCACTTCAATACAGCTCGTATTGAAGAAGCGATCGAGCGGAACCAAGGCTCCAAAGTCTTTGACAGAGATCTGTCTGCCAGAAGGAGCCAACTGTCAAAGCAGAAGACAGAATGTGGCAGCATCGTTTCCGGGGCACCTGAGGTTATGAGTGAGATTGCGAGGTTCTATGGGCAGCTTTACACGTCATCGTTGGAGCCACACGCAAGTGTGAGTAACGATCCAAGAGTGACTCTTATCCGACATTATTCCGAAGATATCCCGGACGTCAGTCTGAGCGAGATTAGAATGGCTCTCCAGCACCTTAAAAACGGCAAGGCCCCAGGCGAGGATGGAATTACAGCGGAGCTTCTGAAAGCGGGTGGGAAACCGGTACTTGAAGTCCTTCAGAAGCTCTTTAATTCCGTCCTCCATGGTGGCATTACACCGGAGGCATGGAGCAGAAGTGCGGTGGTCTTGTTCTTCAAGAAAGGCGACAACGCTCTCTTGAAGAACTACAGACCGATTTTCCTTCTGAGCCGCGTCTACGTGCTGTTTCCGAGAGTCATTACGAATCGTTTCGCGCGCAGACTTGACGACTTCCAGCCTCCCGAACAAGCCGGTTTCCGAAAAGGCTTTAGCACCATAGACCACATACATACCCTTCGGCAAATTGTACAGAAGTCAGAGGAGTACAATTTGCCACTATGTCTGGCGTATGTGGACTATGAGAAAACCTTTGATTCCGTCGAAATTTGGGCGGTGCTGCAGTCCCTTCAGCGGTGCCAAGTTGACTGTCGGTATATCGAAGTACTGAAGTGCTTGTACAGTAGAGCTACGATAGCTATCCGAGTACAGAACCAGAGTACGAAACCTATCCAATTGCAGAGGTGTAAGCTAGGGTGACGTCATATCCCCGAAACTCTTCACCGCTGCATTGGAAGATGTTTTCAAGCTTCTGGACTGGAAAGGATACGGTATCAACATCAATGGCGAGTACATCACTCACCTTCGATTTGCCGACGATATACTCCTTATGGCAAAATCGCTGGAGGGCCTAAGCACTATGCTCAATGACCTCAATAGTGTCTCCCAACGGAGAGGTCTTAAGATGAACATAACAAAACAAAGATCATGTGTAATGCCCATGTCACACCTATGTGGTTAGTTGTTGGGAGCTCTAAGCTCGAAGTTGTTGACGAGTATGTTTACCTGTGATAATTAAGTTAAGTTAAGTTGGTAAGTCCAACTTCGACCGGGAGGTCATTCGACTGATTCAACTCAGGGTAGCATTCAAGAAATTAGGACACATCTTCTCGTCAGGTATACCTCCAAATCTGAAAACGAGTTTGTACAACCAGTGGATGTTGCCAGTGATGGTTTATGGATCTGAGACGTGGTCCATCACTACTGGCCATGAGAGGATGCACAAGGTCACTCAGCGAGCTATAGAGAGAACTATGCTCGGGGTTTCTCTGCGTGATAAACTTATACTAAACTCAGAAATGAGGATATCCGCAGTAGAACCAGAGTGACCGACATAGCCCAACGGATTAGTAAGCTGAAGTCAATGGGCCGGCCATATAGCTCGAAGAACCGATAACCGATGGGGATAAAAGGTTCTCGAGTGGCAGCCTCGTACCGGCAGGCGAAGTGTTGGGCGTCCCCCCACTAGATGGAGTGACGACCTGGTGAGATGTGCAGGAAGTCGATGGATGCAGGTGGCTCAGTACCGTGCTTTGTGGCATTCCTTGGGGGAGGCCTATGTTCAGCAGTGGACTTGTGAAGGGCTGTAATGATGATGATGATGACATGCGGTGAATTTATTTGACTGAGGTTGAGACATTGACTGAAGAGGACATAATTATATATGTTAGTCTTTCTCAAAGTGGGCAATAACGCCCCCTTGTGAGCGTTGGAGACCTAGAGAAGGGCGTTAAGAGGCTCAGAAAAAAATGGGGGGTGTTGGCGTGGTTTAGGGGGACGATGGTTGATTTGTAATTTAATTATGTACTTAATATTTTAAAATTTACTAAAATTAAAACCTACCTACTACTCAATATCGAATAATTAGTTTATATTTCTGCCCGGTATACATAAACTAGAAATACTTAACATCGATTTTGTAGAATAGCCCGTACGCCGTACGCATTCAAGTTATAACAAGTTTTTGTTAAACAACTCCGTTGGTGCAATCATACTTGTCTTAACTGGCTCAGTACGATTAGGTGTCGAAAGAGATAAACAAGTGTGTGCAGGGGTGTCACTTCCACTATGGAAGGTATGGAGCACTCCATACCTCAAGTTTTTCAAGGTATGGAATTCCATAGCTGAAATTAGGAAATAAATCGCATATTACTACAAACCCCATATAAATAAATCGCAAGCCCTTAAACCTCAATACCCCACATCTTATAGTTCAATAAATAAGTTGAGTATATACACTGCAAACTCTTAAACCTTAATACCCCACGAGTAATGCGAACAAATTTGAAAATCGCGCCACCATTTTCCATACCTCAGATTTTTACAAAGTGACACGCCTGAGTGTGTGCATTTTTGTCTTATTCCTATCGGTGCATACTGTATTTAAATCCAATCTCCAAATCATATCCTATCAATATCAAATCCAATTGAAGAGTCATTCTGCAATCATCTGAAGACTAGCCAATTTTCAATTCAGTTGGATGAGTCCACTTTACCAACTAATTAAGCATTGTTGCTGTCTTACGTGAGCTTTATTAAAGATGAAAAAATATGTCAAGAACTATTATTTGCTACAAATTTAGAGACAGGCACAAAAGGAGAAACCATATTTAAGATTATTATTATATACTTGGGGATTTATTATTTTATACTTGGGGAGTGCTTTTAGCCGGGATGGAAGATGTGATTTAGATGTGGACAGGCGTGTCGCTGCCGGGAACAAAGTCAATGGTGCCCTGACTGCGTTAGTCAAAAGGCAAGGCGTAGTGAAGAGTGCACGCCTTGCAATACATAACGCAGTGTTGGTACCGACTTTGTTATATGGCAGTGAAACCTGGGTATGCCAGAAGAAGCATAAAAGCAAGTTGAATGCAGTGGAGATGCGATCTCTTCGTAAAATGTGCGGCGTTACCATGGCCGACCGAAAGCGAAACGAAGAGATTCGCAATATGGCAGGTTTGAAAGATGACCTTATCACAAAAATTGATAAGGGCGTGCTTCGGTGGTTTGGGCACGTTGAGCGAATGAGTGAAGACCGAATGGTGAAGAAAATATATAGCGCGAAAGTTAATATTAAAAGGTGTCGAGTTAGAACCGAGACTAACTTTCGAAGACCATGTGAGCAAATTGCTCGAAGAGGGTAGGGTCAAGAGTACTCGGATACCTAGACGTGCATGTATGAATAAGATAATGAATCTGAAAGAAGCGAAAGAGGTATGTAAGGATCGTGACACTTGGCGATCTGTTCTCTCTGGCTACCCCGTCAGGGATTGTGCGTGAAGATAAATGAAATGAAATGAAAAAATATTTAAGACACTGGAAAAGTTTTGTGATGAAAATTCCCTTAAAGAATATTATATCAGCTACTACTGATGGTGTTCCAGCTATGACAGCGTATCAAAAAGGCTTCATAGCGTACTTAAAGAACAAAATTCCAGATGTGCTTGCTGTACATTGCGTTATACATCGACAACATGTGGTTGCTAGAAAGAGCAATGGCAGACTTTCATACATAAAATTAGTTGAGAAGAAATGGTAGCGTCTATATATCAAAAATATCTTAAAATGTAAAGCGTCAGTCCCTTAATAACTCTGTCAAAGAAGTTTGTCCTGAGGAGGCGTTAAAAAAAGATATTTTCATTTGAACCTTTTTAGGTTATGTCCTATGTCACTTCGAAAAAGTCATGCTTCCTGTGATTGTTTGATGTTAGCTTAATACATAATACATAATTGAGAGATTTTAGATTATTGTATCTCTATTATATATTTACATACTATAATTATGTATATTTTTGGCATGGCTCCAGGGCCTTTGTATCATAGTGACATTCTCAGAAGGGCTAGAACCCAGAGCCGTAAAGCCAGTAAAAAAACAGTGACATTATGTTTTAGCTAGTTGTTACGGCCTACGGCTGCTCCCTTAAAGGGTCAAATCCTCAGGGGCCCATGAGCTGAAGACTTCCCGAGCAGACGTATGTCGGGCCTCAATGTGGCCACGTGGAATCTCTCTAATTACACTAAATATTTGGGGGATCGTTCTATACTACGGCCAGTCAACCGGCAGAGGAATTAGGCGAAGCTTACTTACCTATATCCAAGGCGACTGGTCCCTCCGGAGTCGGTCAGGTCACATGTGGTTGTGGAGTGAAAGGGAAAGAAGGTGATGTGATGTGTATCTGGGTGTGACTGCGGGTGATTTAACCTAGACCTTGGCCGTCGGCAGCAGCCCGAGCGTCGACACCGCTCCAACTTGAGGGGGCCTTCCGAGGCGTTGTCCAAAATGCTGCACCGCTTCAGACTGCTTCGGCGCCGGACCACAGTCACTTTCCTCGTTCGTCACGATGACAGTCAATTAACTCTATCGTACGATTAACTAACTTACAGAAGCCACTAACTATCGCTGGGTATAAGGTTAACGCACAAAACGCACACCGAGTTTCTGGATCATAGGTCACTACCGTTTCGCGTTGCAACAATTAGTTCTAGAATATCAAAGGCCGCACTAGCTAATATTGTCGAATGCACTTATACAGATTCTGAGTCGGACCCACTAAGACCCGGGAAAGGCTATCCAAACAGGAAATGCGCGTTATAAATCCTAGACGGGATATTTATTAGACGCCCTAACTATTCCGCGGTTCCCGCACAAAAATGACAGCGTGCTGTTCCAAGCACAGCTGGCAGACGACTCTGCCTTTTCGCTCGCGACCCGCGCTCGAGCGACGTCAAAACCGGTATGAAAGCACAGCGCCAAACGCCCTCTCGCGTTAATTCTTGAAATTAGCGCTTGGCGCGAACACTAGTGTTGGCATAACATTAAATGGAATTGTTACATAGTACTGTGATTGAAATAATGTTTATTGTAGGAAATTCTTTGTAAGCGACTTATTCTCAGCCATATCTCTTTTATTTTTATTATTACTGATAGTACAGTTATTACTAATAATAACTTAATACAAATTGTTAACCGAGGGATTTCCGATTAAATAAATAAATAAAAATATTTTGTGTGTTGTGTTGGTAGTATTACAAAGTATATATGAAAATAGTATGAATATACTAAATGGCAACACTTGCACAGAGTAAAATGATTTAAGTGGGAGTTTTGGCGGGAAATTGACCGGCGGCGGTTTGCTGCTCCTGTATAATGGTTTGAAGTGGACTTTGATATGTAAAAGTGTTGCGATTTTGTGTATTAAGTGTCTACGCATGTGAACTATTAGTGGAAACAGTGAAACAAGTGCTCTGATGGTGATGGATTCTCAAGATAAGCTGTTTGTTTGCATAGGCACCTTTAGATACCATCGCCAACTATCAGCTGTGTGCTGGATCAAGTTGCCGCCAAAATCTCCCAAGAACTGCACAATGTGACGCATCAACATATTGTGAAGCAGTATACTATGAAGGAGTGGGGAAATTACAATAAACCGAATAAAAATACTTAAGACTTGGCCTAAAGGTCTAGATACCAGGCCATAGACTCCAAAAAAAAATGATTTAAGTAATTTGATATTCCCAAAAACGTTTGTTTTTTTGTGTGGCTTTAATTAAAATACATTTTTATTTGAAAAATCATAGAAAAATAATAAAACTCATTTTATATATAACTTATTTTTAGACGCGATAATTTTTGGCAACTATTTTTCTGCCATTGCTCTTTCAGTGAAATTGTTCACTTAAATTTCAATCACTGCAACATGTCATCTGAGCAGTCAATAAAATGTGAAAGAACTCTTTAAATGACAGATTATTTAATCTGCGTTATGTTACTAATGACGAAGATTTCAACGGATTGATCTTTCACACAGAAGTGCGTTCAAAAGCTATCAAAAGAAAATTGTCTGACACGATTTTAGAATCTGTTTGGCTCTATCATATATTTCTTGAAAAACAAAGACACAGAATTGCACGACAACGTCTTCACATCAAAGAATGATATTGCGTATCTGACAGACCTTTATAAATTGCTCAATGATATGAATCTCCAACTTCAAGGCGATGGCTTGATTTTAATAAAAACAAAAAATGTCGTCACTGCTTTCTTAGCAAAGCTGTTCTTACGCAAGCAGAATATTAGCAGACGTTAGTTCTATAATTTTCCCAATTTATCAGTATCCTGCAACAACGACGACTTGCTTGTCAATTACCAACATTTGGAAAATCTCCACAGTGATTTCATTGAAAGATTCCAGGACATTTTGAAATTGGAAATACCAGGCTGGGTGTTAGATCCTTTTTCAAATGTCAACATTGCTATGTTGACATTTGAAAAAGGATCTAACACTCGAACAAGGATCCGGTTGGGGTGATACTGCTGTATCACCCAAACTGGAAGAAGAACTTATAGGACTAACAACGAACGAGGAAAGAAATTCAAAAATGGCTACCAAAGATTTTTGGCTACAAAAGTCAATCCTGCAGTTGTACCCTGGAGTGTGGTCGATCGTTCAACGATTTTTCATAGTATTCCTATCTTCATATTTGTGGGATTTAGCGCTATGACAACGCTGCTCACTAAAAAAATAAAACGTTTGCATGTTACCGAACGCGACGACTTACGACTGTTTTTGAGTAAAATCGAACCTGATATCAACAAACTTGTTAAAAATCATCAAATTCATCCGTCTCATTAGATTAGTTTTAAAACTAAAATTGATTACCTATTTATATTGTTTCTTTTAATTTAATTAAAATATATTCGTAATATTATAAAGTTGCGTTTTAATTGCTGTCACTGGTAATAATGTTT
The DNA here is from genome assembly GCA_963668995.1 of Parnassius mnemosyne. NCBI lineage: Eukaryota > Metazoa > Arthropoda > Insecta > Lepidoptera > Papilionidae > Parnassius > Parnassius mnemosyne. Next base: position 29,572,201 of record CAVLGL010000090.1, read on the forward strand.
AGTTTAGAATGTAATTTTAAACACCGGAACCGACTGATATAGCACACCATAACTAAATTAGTTAAAGTAATGAAATTGTGGTTTTTAAGTTTTAGGAGTGTATATAAAATTGTTGGCGCTGAAAAATAATTGATTTTCAAAGGGGGCGGTAAAGAAAATAAGTTTGATAATCTCTGATATATGTCCACCTTAATCAGTGTCTGATGACGTGAAAATCTATCAAATAATTGTAAATGTGTTGCATAATATAATATGTAGAAGTTTGTGAACAAATTATTGTAAAGAATATTATAGAGTTTAAAAATAATCATTATTTACTGGCAATTATCCTAATAGTATGAGTCCGGTATGAAATAAAATACCAGTTGGCCACATTGTTGTAAAATTGACGTCGCATTCCTTGCCATAACAAAAGAGCTACCAAATATTTATTTTTGGAGATTTTTTATAAACAATAATAATTTGTTTTAGACTGAATCCATAGACTAATAAATTATGTAATGCAGTATGAAACTAAAAATTAATTGGTTTTGGTGTAAAAACGTGTATTCAAATGAATGATATTGATTTCCTTATTTTCATTAAGTATGTAGTAGCAAAGATGTAGTCTATCATTTCTAAGAATAATGTAATTTATTTGATTATTACATAATTTTTAAGTCACTATGCTGTGGTGGCATGCGGGATCAGTAGTAGGTACATCCTGGTAGAGTTTTTATTTGTTCGTTAGTTAGTGATTAGAGCAGCTTATGAATTCACTTAATATAACTTGTTCAGAAAATATCGTTTATGCAGCTTACATTTTTTTCACGGATGGATACAACGCTGTTCTACATATAATACAATGTTGAATGTTGAACTTCATGTTATCTACGAATCTATCTTAGAATGTTAGTGCTACTAAAACAATTTTCTCTGATTTTTATCCCGTCCCGGAATTCAAACCCAGGACCGACCCACCACTTGACCGACAATAGAATGAGCTGAATGAGGCAGTCAAAACAATAAATGTATATAATAATATAATCAGATATAACACATTTCATATTCATTCATATCATAATATTATAAAATAAATTTCGTTAGTAGTTTAATCTAAGTTAATAGTAGTAATTACGTCCGGTAATATGGCAACTGCAATTTGTTATACCGTGTGGTAATTTGTAGCGTATTGCCGTACGTCGTCAATAACTCGCTACAAACCCGGGGCGTGTTCTCAGCAACTCGTAAAATTGAAATAAACTAACCGGCTAACTTTGCTAGGAACATCTATGAGCGGTTGTATCCTCTCTTTGATATCGTTAAATTGAAATGCGTGCATTCTTTCTTGTAGTCACACCCCTGTGAACTTGCGTTTCTGCCGTTACGGCCCTGTTTCCGTCGCGTGGAGTGTTACAGAGATCGGTGACTGAGCTAATGTTGTGTAGTGTTGAATTCAGTGTAAGATCACGCGTAGTACATTGATGGGCTGCATTGCGTTGAGAGAAAAGGCGGCAGAGAGGCCGCACCGGCGGGCACTTGCTTCCTGGAAGGTCTACATTAAAATCCGTCACACTGGAACTGATGGAATTGGAGAATATTGTTGCGAACACTGTATACTTGAAAGCGAGAGAGGGTACGTAGCTTAAAATTATAATACTTAAAAGTTATTTTAAAAATATTGTCGATAATTTATATTCAAAAAAATGGTGTGCAAGCGTTAAGCGCGAATGGTTTGTAAACAGCGGGTGATTGACCTAATTGTGACTGTTATTTATTTCTTTATCGGCCTGACGAAATATAAAACATGTTTCTTTATAAATCTTTCAATATTGATGTTTTTATCATACCTGGTCAACATCTACATTGTAATAAAACATTGATTTGAAAGGCTATGCAGTTTGCAATAAGTTTTCTGTACATAAGATGTGATTTAGACAAACTCTTCTCAAGCATAAACCTATACAAGCTTTTATAAAGTTAAAAAGGGAACAATGTCAGTCATTAATGTTGCAGCTTGTCTTGTGATAACAGCTTACAATAAATTGCCTCAATTAAGTCTTGAGCCAACTTATAAATTACTTACATATTTATTCAGACTGTTATTCCATCTCATAGAGGGTCTCTTAATTTAGAAGGATGTTATTGTATTATTGATTTTGTCATCTGTTATACAAAATTTGTTATGTGTTGCATCTATTTCTTGACATGATTAAACAGATAGATAAGAAAATCTAGTTATAATTAAAGTTTTCCAAGAGAATTCTGACTTCAAATATTTGATCATTACTGTACCTCTAATAATGTTTGATTTAAAATTAAACCTATATATTTACATACCTTTATATACCATTAAAAAGTAAATTAAATTGTGCCTTTTGGAGTAATTTTTTTTTATATTTTTATGTATTTTGTGCTGGGTGGATATAGTAAATAGGCAAGTTAATATTTGTGTTATACTATTCCTAGTTCTATACATTATCCAATTATTCCATTTATCCTGTTATATTATTTTCCTTTATTTAATTTTACATTTGAATTAAAGACTACTCATGAAACAATATTATTTGTTCTATATTTCTAGTGCCATTTTCTGTGTCTTATAAAGTTTTTAATTTAGGAAAACAACATATAAATATTGTGTTACAGTTAAATATTTGTTTTACACATAATCCATGAAAAAGTCATGAAAAACTTATAAAATATTACTAACTAGCGATACGCCCCGTCTTCGCACGGGTGATTTCTGGATCTCAACAACATCGCCACGTGCCGGGTCCAATTATAAATTTAAACCATTCAGAGACCCATTCAAACGTAGGTAGTTCAATAAAATTCTCGGGCTTGAGCAACAGCACAAACAACGGTACAGGTATGGTGCCTGTGACTCAACACTTTTTGAATACTAACTTCAATATGCCCATAGAGCAATCTCGATCTAAGTGATTGTAATAGGATCAAAACTTGTAAGTTACATTGTAATGGTTAACATATGTTAAGTAAATGTTCATAGTTTCTTAATCTTTCTCCACAAGATAGATATTCATTTGTGTAAAATAAAAACATTCTGTAAAACTAGGGTAGATTAGAATGCAGTGTCTACAAGGTAACAATCACAATGCAGAGTGATCTACAAACTGATCTAAACTTGCTATAAATGAATTGACAACCTTTACAAAATATGAGTGTTAGTTACTTGAATAAATGAATTCTTCTTCTTTCTTATTGACAACACATACATTTTTTTTTAAATAAAATACTAGTAATGCTATTAAACATTACTAATATTTCCTTTAACCACTTCTGGAAAGCTTAAAATGCTTGTGTTAGAAGTGGTTTACGACAGTAGTTGAATATCTGATTCGAACCCACAAACTTTCGAGGTTGCGGTCTGCGCCCTACCATTAGGCTACTGATGCTTACATCATTCGCTTGACTGGTGGACTGTGTGCTTGTTTGTCACCCTAATTGCTATAAAAAATTCATATGAGTTGTAAGGATTCACCACAAAGCGTATGTCCAACTGGGGGCATAATAAATCTGGTCTACCTAACTGGTGGACAAACCAGAAATGTTAGCATATTCATAGCACACAAGTTTACCATGCAGTAAAATATAATAATAAAGAAAGGCTTATCTAATTTTCTTAACAACCCTTTTATCTCATTTCTATGGCTGGCATTACGTAAAGCACTTAAGATAAAAGTCCACATACATCCTGCATTCAACTATAATTGATAAAAATAACATCTTGACATATCTTTAAAGGATATTGAACTTACATATTTTTAATTGCTGAGTTGAGGGGCCTGCAGTTGCCTTATATTTATTACAAACTGATATTTTGTACAAATAGATATATGAAAATTTGTTATCTATATCAAGAAAACTACATTGAAACTCTATTTAGATACCACTCTGGTAGTAATTAGGCATTGTCTGTTTTGCATCTAAGTACTTACTGTAGTAATCAATGATTAATAATAGGATATTTTGTTACGGTGCATACACATGATATAACATAATATGTTATATAACATGTTTCAGTAATGTGGAGGCTGAATGTTATAAAACACATGTCATATAACTTGAACGGCAGAACGTCAAACGACAATGTCATATAACATTGTTATATTGCATTGTTATTCTAATGTGTACAGTATTGCTATATGTTGCAATGTTGAAAAAAATGTTACATAATGTGGATTTGTTATATAACAAATGTTACACAACATGTTACTTTATCTGTACGCACCCTTAGACAATCCTATAGTTATTTACAAATGAAAGTAACATATTTTCAAAATATTGTAAGCATGTTTTGTCCTTGCTCGATCCAAACCAATTTTGCTGCAATCATATTATGTTGTAGTATGCCTCTACCTTGTATCTAAATTATTTTTTTTATAGAATAAGAGTAACAAATCACATTTGTTCACTGGTACGTAGACACTTCACTAATCAATACGTTCAGCTTTGGAAAAATCTAGTAGACTGTAGACAAGCTGGGGAGGCCCTGCCTGAAATAAACAGTCGCTTAACCAAAGTTTTAATGAGACTGAACAAGCTGCAGATCAGGATAGTAACAAGTGCCATCACAGGACATGGCACCTTTAACAAACATTTATTTACTATTGGTGTTACAGATAGTCCCCTGTGTAGGGCATGTATGGGGGAGGAAGAAACGGTGGCCCACGTGCTACTGAAATGTCCGGAGGTCGTTACGTACAGGGCTAAACATCTCGGCACGCCGAGATCACTCCCCGAAGTTGCATGCAACATCAAAGTATTGTTGAGCTTCTTTGGAGAGATCTCATGGCTCGAATAATCACATTATTCCTGCCCACATGCAAAATACGCGGATAGACGTGGAGTTGCGGAAAACAGCCCGTCGTAAACTAAACTAAACTAAACTAAGGGTAACGAATGAGCACACAGTCCACCCCATAGTAAGTGGATGCTATGGCACATAGACATCTACATTAATCCTTGATTAAATATCAAAATGCAGATGCATTGTCACCCCTGTGGACCAAGATGGAATGCCTCATTTTCAGTAAAAAGGTTCTCCAGTTCTCTACACTCTCCATACGAAACAGCAGCATTAAGCTGGTATTCTGTGAGAGCGTGGTCCTTCCCCGGCTGAGCCGACCCATTCATTCTACAACCATAATACAGCTGCAGTGTGGCTCTACCACTTATTATGTTAATTTTATGTGTGTGTTATAATGTTATATAGTATTATATGATATATAACACACCCATCTCTGGCACATAGGTCGTTTACTTATACAATTCAATAGAAGATATTAGAAGAAAATTGTTGCAATTGTTACATTTTTCATTTTCATTTCATTGTGTTTATGAGTGGCAGCCTCATAAGGACAACTGGATTGTAGGGTGGCCTGTTTTTAGATGGAGTGACAACCTGGTGGAGATGCAGGTGGGTCAGGACCGTGCTTTTTAACATTCCTTGGGACCCAATGTTCAGTATTGGACTATTGATTATGATGATGACCATCATCATATCATAGCAAAACTGCAAAAAATACACTATTTTGTGGTAAAACATTATTAGTAAATATATGGGATATTAATAATCTTTATCTCCCACTACACTGTTTTTATTACTACTTTTATTTACATTAATTGGGTAATAAATCTTAAGTTATGATTTATGATATGAGAGCACTTACCTACTTGTGGGTTATTTGATAATTAACATACCATATTTAGATTAGTGTATTTCATTTTTACTGTGTGTGAATCAAAACTTGTGTTGCTCAATTGAATTTAATGATACCTAACATTGTGTATTTGTTAATTTCAAAGTACATGAGTGACTCGAGTTCGATTCCGGGCGCCATCTGTGAAATTGTTAATTTCAATTTTCCAATCCTGATGTAGCATGCGCTCGGTGTAAACATCGTGAAACGTGCATGTCGGAGAGGTTAAAAACATATTTTGAGATTATTTGGAGCCCGCCAATATGCGCTGGAGCAGTGTGGCGATCTTGCTGCTCTACAGCCTTTTCAGAAGGCTCTGTGCCCAGCCGTGAAACGTATATAAGCTAAAACATTAAACTTTTTGAAGTGTATAAGTAACGTTTTTTTTTAAATATGAAAAAAAAACTTTTTTTAATATATTTTTTAAAAACGTTACCCCCACTAGGATTTTCCTGTTACGTGGAGGTAGTTTACAAACACAAATTGCTCAAGGACAAATATTCAGACCCGGGAAAATTATTTGTAGGCCATACAAATACTTCTTCCGTGCGGGATTCGAACCCGCGGCCCCCAGCGCAACAACTCATTGCTAAGATGCTAAGTCACTGCGCCACGGAGCGGGCATTTTTGAAGTGAAAACTTTTTTAGGATAGTTGTGATTTGAAACTCGAATGAAAAAGCGACACTAAAAAGAGACAAACATATACATCTGTAGGCTTTAGCCTGCGAGAGAATGAGATAGAATACAGTGTACAACGTTTTCTATCATCTCTGTCTTCTGAAGGTTTCACTTCTGCCGCGTGCGAACTGCACATATGTTTTTTTTTATTTGGTAGGGTGTGTGATTTGTGTGTTACATCTATACTAATATAATAAAGCGGAAGAGTTTTTTTGTTTTTTTTGTTTGTTTAAGCGCGCTAATCTCTGGAACTACCAGTCCGATTTGAAAAATTCTTTTTGTATATTATAGCCAGATTCATGTGGAATAGTATAGGCTATCTAGCATTAAGCTATATCACTCAGCTAGCCTTAAATATGGATATTTGTTAAGCAAGTCAGAAGAAAAAGCACTCCCGAAATGATTTATCCGCGTACGCTGGTGTTATCGTTAGGGATACGTAAATACAATGTTCTAGAAAAATATAGATCTTTACTCCATCTAAAAAAAAAGTCCGCGATACCATATGTCTATTTCTTATACATGAGCCATAATTAGGTATTTTGTGACAAAAAAATATTGAAAATTTAAAAGTGATTTATGAGCGTTATTATTAGGCATGGCCTATTTATCCTTACGAACGAAAGTTACTTCATCATCAAGACAATTTTATGAAGATAAACTTTGTTCTTTATACCATGTTATTTGGATGCATAGTTTAAGAGATAATGTAAAATTAAAATAATTCAATACTTAGCAGGGTGCGCGAACGACACATAAACCCTAGCCGCGGTGAGAACTGCGAGAACTGCTCAACCGGGAGGGGGAGAGAAAGTGGATAAAACTTAACTTCGCTCTACATCATACATAATATGCCGACAGATAAAAGTACTCCATTAATTATGCCGATTTTTCCATCCATTGCTATCAAATAAAATATTTGATTGCAATTATAAAATGCTTGAACTAGGTCATGTCGCGCACCTCTGACACGTGATCTGTGACGCGGGTGAAACCGCGGGGCACAGCTAGCACAAAAATAATTGCTCATGGATTGGCAAAAATTCACACCTGGAATTATTATTTAAGGGCTATACTAACACTTGTTTCGTTCGGAATGCGACCCCGCGACTCCGCAGCTAAACTCTAAAATTTTATTTCATATAATTTTATATAACTTAAGTTCGATGCCCGTCGCTACCATTGAAATTGTTAACAGAAAATTTAAGCGCTGTTTTACCACTTGTGAACGAAAATATCTTTAAATAAAACTAGTTTTACGGATTTTATCGCGTATATTAACTTATTTTATATTCCCGACGTTTTTTATCTGGAGGTAGCCGTGGTTAACATTGGGACGTCAAACACCTCAGTGCCCCCCGTGACCATGGGTGCTGTAAAGTACTCGAAACGTTGGGAATATAAAATAAATCAATATACGCGATAAAATCTGTAAAACTAGTTTTATTTAAATGTGTAGTGTTCCCGTAAATATAAGTAATCATTATGAAAACATCTTTACCTCCCTTATCCTTACTCCCTAGAGCGCGTAGTCTTTTCCCTGTTTCATTATTACTTCAGAAATGAGAGAACCCTGTGCCTATTACCGAAACGTGTGTTTTTTTTCTTAAGCTTTTTTATCTTTTTTATTATCTTTTAACGTGGTAGTGCCAAGCTGTAGCTATATTATGTCTGAAGCACGAATGGGTCGGCCCGGGAGAAACACACTAACGGAATACCAGCGTGGAATAGCAGCTTAATGCTGCTGTGCTTCGTATGGTGAGTATAGAGAACATAAGACCGTTTATACTGGTAACCAGGGATTCCATGTTAGTTACATGGTGACACCACATCTCCATTTTGATTTTTAATCGAGGATAGATGTAGATAGAGGTCGACCGTGAATACGTTTATCACCTTTGTATTATACAAGTGGTAAAATTAAAAAATTTGTACAGCCGACTTCAATATAATAAAATGAGAATCAGGGATGGAAAAAATCATGATTTTATTAATTCTAATCAAATCATGCTGATATTTTTTAAAAAAAATCATAATTTTTTTTTGATTTTTTTGACTTTTTTTTTTGGATACTTTGAAATTCAAGAGTTGGTAACACTTTTTGACATAGTAGGATTAAAATTTTATGAATACATATTATGTATGAAACTGATTAAGTGTAAAATAATTAATACTGTATTAATTACAGTTCATATCTTTAGGGTGAATTTCTACAAAAAAAAATTGTGAACCTCATCGCTACGTCGTTGTTGATTTTCCAAAGTTTATGAGACTATTGTAGTATAATAAGAATGACATAAAACAATAAAAGATTTTACCTTATTTTAAGGCAGTTTTATTTCATTTTCTGCATATTACATTAATTTATACATGTTGATTTAAATCAATGATTTTTTTAAATCAAATCAAGCGATTTAAATCGTGATATAAATCAGTCTGATTTAAATCGGCCAACCCTGTGAGAATATCATCAATGTGGTTAAAAATCTGCTCATAGTTGCGTCGGGCGGGTCGGGATTATGTTAAAATTCTTCCTCAGTATAGAGAGGCGCCAGCAAGTGAAATGTAATCTCTATTTTCGATAATAAATTAAAAATTCGTTAATTAATCCTTATTTTTATGTCTAATGTCTCTTCAAAATACACTTTATTTACCTCCAATTGAAATAGAAACGGTGAAGAAAACTTCCCGGGAATCCTCTTCATTTAGGTACAAATTGTTTATAAATAATGTTAATGAATTGACTTTTCTAGTCTTTCGGATTTTTTAATGTTCTATAATCTGAACTGAATGATACTCAAGCAACTGAGAAAAAAAAACGTCCGCAATTGATCAACAGAACAGGAGTAGTCTTTCATCATGATAACGCCAGACCACACACATTTTTGGCCACTCAGTAAAAATTAAAAGAGCTTGGTTGGGAAGTATTAATGCATCCACCATATATTCCTGATCTTGCACCCTCAGATTTTCACCTGTTTCGGTCTCTTCAGAAATCTTTGGTTAGATCAGATTCTTAGGTAGAGCCAAGCTGCAGCTATATTAATAATATAGTTGTAGCACGAATTGGTCGGCTCGACCGGGGAAGGACCACGCTCTCACAGAATACCAGCGTAAAATAGCAGCTTAATGCTGCTGTGTTTCGTATGGTGAGTGTAGAGAATCGGAGACCCTTTTTTACTGGAAAACAGGCATTCCATCTTAGTCCTCAAGGCTGACACATCTGCATTTTGATTCCTAAACGAGGATAGATGTAGATGTCTATAGGCCACAGCAACTTCTTACCATCAGGTGAACTGTTTGTCACTCTATTTCTATAAAAAAAAGGTGAACATTAAGAGAGGACTGACGAAACTACTTGTCGCATTTTTTGATCAAAAATCCAAAGATTTCTACAGCAACGGGATTATGTTACTCCCTCCAAGATGGCAACAAGTTATCGAACAAAATGGCACATATATGTTATAATTAAATGTAATTAAACTTTGAAAAAAAAATGTCCTCAATTTGTATATAAAATACGAAGAAACTCTTTCCCCGACCGCGTATATTTTTAATTTCCGACGTTTCGAGCGCTTTACAGCAGCAAATTGCCTACTAACGTGTAAAATGTTACCTATATAGTTTATAACTTATTGAACTACCTATTATCAATTCAGTTAGTGTCGGTAGTGACATTAAATAGAATATATTATATAACATATTATGTTACATAGATAAGCAAGGTTAGACGGTCCGGTAGCGGTAGCGTAGTGGCTAAGCGTAGGCGCCACGTGCCGCGGGTTCGAATCACGCACTGAACAGCTATTTGTATGGCCTACGTTGTTTTTGCCATTTGCATCTGTGCCAGGATCGGAATTCAGATATTGATCCGTGTTCTATTTATGTATGTATAACACCTCCGCGATACGGAGTAATTCTTAGTATTGACGTTCTGAAAAGGAGAACTAGTCACTTTTTTATTTCAGTTAAAGTTCATTTTCGAACATTCTCCGTTATTTCACAAAATTAGATTTTTTTGCTAGTCTCGCGTTATAGCTTTGGTTTAAAAAGAGTCTTTCTAACTAAAGAAGTCTTTTAACCGCTGAGTCGAAGTCTTCATGATATTTGGTATATGCTATGAAATTCATACATAAACACTCACGTCTGTCACTCAAAGGGGTATGCAGAGACTACGGACTTCCATTTGGCATGATCCTGACACACCTCTCGCATTCTTTACATCCATATACGCATACAAGCTTGTCGGATAAGGGTACTCTTAATCTGACCCATCTTCAATATATCGCCAATTTTGAAATTCCATATTGATTCTTATTTAATGATTTCATATATTTTAATAATTGTTAATAATTTGTTACGTGGTAGAGCCATGCTGCAGATATATTAGTAGTAGATATATTTGTGGCACTAATGGGTCGGCTCGACCGGGGAAGGACCACGCTCTCACAGAATAGCAGCTTGACGCTCCTGTATTTCGTATGGTGAGTGTAGAGAACCGGAAACCCTTTTTACTGGAAACGAGGCATTCTATCTTAGTCCTCACGGGTGACAACGCATTGGCATTTTGATACGTAATCGAGGATAGATGTTGATGTCTACGGGCCACAGCAACCACTTGCCATCAGATGGACTGTGTGCTCGTTTGTCACCCTTATCGTATAAAAAAAATTACGCGAACGCGAAAGTAGCCGGGCTAACTATGACATCGGGACGTCAAACACTGGTATTCTGGTGGTATCGCGTCAAAAACATGGATGCTTTACTTTTTGTGTTTCATGGCGAGTTCTTGCGTGAGTACTTGTTTGGGTACATGTGTGTTTGCCTGCGATCATAAACACGTGAGCTCGTTTGTGTGGGGTTGTGTGTGCTTTGCTTTTTCGGTATGTTCATTCACGATGGCTTCCTTCGCCGCCCATCACGTGCAAACAATTTTAATGCTACCGGTGGAAATCAAACTCGGTTTGCTCGGGTAATGTGAAATTTTACGGCAATTGATTATGTTCAACTTATTACGATAAATTATTAAAACTATTAAAACAAGATTGCAGATTGAAATATTAAAAATCTTGAGAAAATTCCCATGGGAACCCTTACTCGGTTATTGTAATATTAATAAAATCCGTAAAATTAGTTTAATTTGATTCTTATTTATTGAAACAAGCTGTGAATATTTAAAAGTTCTGCAGTGTTCTTTTTCTAACAATATATCAACTGAGTGCGTGGGTAAGGCGCCCGACGTAGAGATCGTTGTCTCTTAGGCGCCTGCAGCATTACAATGCAAACACCAAGGGCATGCGCTAGATGAACGGCGCATACCTAATTGAAATACGGTCGAGAATGACGTCGCTAAGTAGACATTTAAAGAAATTTACAAACACTATTTCATTTATTAACTTCATCATCTGCTGAATATTTATTTTTGTATAAGGGGGCATGCAGCTTTCCAGGTGGCTAAGTGATTACCGCCGCCCATCAATTATTTCAACCCAAGGAGAGTTACCACCAACTCTCGAGTTGGTGGTGCGTTGCCGGCCTTCTAAAAAAGAGTAGGCTCTTTTAATTAAGGTTTCCACGTCGTATCGATCCGGAAAAGTCGCTGGTGATAACCGATTCCACAAGGAAATTGTGCGAGGAATAAAGTTTATTGTAAGTCGCACGGTGATGGACCGCCAATCATCCAGATTATATGGATGGCATCGCGAGTTTTGTCGCGTAGTAAGATGGTGAATTAGTTCGAATAATTCCTTTGACCACTCCCCGTGGTAAATGCGAAGCCTTCATAGATTGACTCATATGGATAATTAACATAGTTGCAACACTGGGCAGGTGGGTTGTTACCAGGAAGATGCTTCTGCTTTTTTCTCCTGTCGCCCCATAAGAGAAAAAATGGGGCAATGTATTCTATTACGGTCTCCACCACTCGGTCTTAATATTTATTTACTGTTTCATAATTAGTTGCTTTGTCTTTCCGTCAGAATTTGAGAACGATATATAAATATGGTAAGGTGTTTACGATTTCTTCCGTTTACTTGTCAAAGCATTTAGAATAATAGAATAATATATTTCAATTCGTCATATTTTTAAATATTATCATAAAATTTTAAGGAAACGGTATTTAGCCCAATCCCAAATTTAATCAAATGTTTTGATGTTCATAATTAATAGAATCAGGCGTTACTTTGCGGAAATCCATTATATAAAAAAGCTTTTAGAAAAATTTACTTCGTAAATATCCGCGTTATAAAATAAAATAAAATGATGTATCTTACCTAGTATGAAGAGCACCTCCCGCCCTCCTTTAATTGCGTGCACTATCCCCGTCACCACTAATCCCAGCACCGCTACTCCCAACACCACTACACTACCACTATCAGTGGTGTGTCTTGCCTAGTGTAGTGGTGTTCGAACGTCAAATTTTTTTCCGACTATTAAATTATATTTTTTTATTTCGATTTATATTATAAAGTATTTTAAAACTCCATTTGATAAAGAATTTAATTGAGTATATCACGTATGCGCATATTTTTTTCTGAGCATATATTATTTCAAGAAGTAGACTATCAATTCTCGTGCGTCAGAATCGTGTCTGAAATACGATATTTTGTTCAACGTGGCCTTAACGCCAATTTAATAGGTTATTGTTAAATATAAAATCATATTCATACATAATACAAGTCAAAGCAACGACGCAATATCAGAAACAATTTCTATTATTAGTTTTTTTTTTATGTATTACTCATTTAGCGTGAGTGCATAGCATAGCATGTAGTAAGAATATCTACTACCCCATATCATGCCGTGGGTGTCGTAAGAGGCGACAGAGGGAAACAAATCAGGAGATTGGCAGCAGCGTCTTCCTAATAACAAATAAAAGTAAAAAAATCTGCGGTTGCCAACCCCTTTGCCAAGCGTGGCAACAATGGCAAATATTCCGTCTAAGAGGCAATCTATGCGGGAGGCCTATTAGGGTTGGTACGTTTTTTCTGAACAAATATGCTATTTTTCCAAGAAAGATGTAAAAATATATAGTAGTACTTTTGGGATATTCAGGAAAAAAAGTGCACATTTATTTTTAATCTTTATGTATATTGCCATATTATATATGTTATTGCTCTTCGCTTTGGCCATGCTCTATTTCTTTCTTCTTTTCATTTTACATCCATGACGGAAAAATTATTTCTCACAGTTAATATAAAAAGCGCATCAGTTGAATTACAGATAAAAATATAGTATTTTTCGTAGTGTATTATTTTTCTATAATATATTGTACATTTGACTTAAATATAGTACGATACTGTAAAATATAGTACGGGTGGCAACCCTAAGGCCTTTGTTCAGTAGTGGACTTTTATAGGCTGTAACCACGAAGGCTGTAACGGCAACGGTATCAAGATCGAAGCGCTTGCTGTATGTTGTAACCCAACCGGTACTGAAACCCGGGTTCGATCCCGCCGTGTTGGTTTATTACCACGTGCTGTATAGGAAAACAACGTGACTGAACATGCAATATTTCGAGGACACATAAAGACTTCCAATCCGCACCGAGACAGCTCGGCGGATAATTCCTTGCTCTAAAACCATTTTCTGCCGACTTCCAAAAAGGAGACGGTACTTAATTCGACTGTATGTATATTTTTTTATGTGTGTTACCTGTTACCTCATAACTTTGTACTGGGTGAACCGATTTCGATGATTCTTTTTTTATTTGAAAGCTGGTACTTCTCGTGTGGTCCCATATGATCTGAAATTTGATCAATAGTTTTTGAGTTATTCTTAATAACATATTGAAGTCGGCTGTACAAAATTTTTAATTTTAATTTATATTTTCTGCCGACTTCCAAAAAGGAAACGGTACTCAATTCGAGTGTATGTTTTTTTTGTGTGTTAGCTGTTACCTCATAACTTTGTACTGGGTGAACCGATTTCGATGATTCTTTTTTTATATGAAAGCTGATAGTTCTCGTCATACAAAATTTTTAATTTTAAATTATTATAGAAATGAGAGGAGGCATGTGCTATCAGACGTTATATTATATTAATCAATATTTACAAATGAAGTTGCCTAAGTTGCTAAAGTCTCAGTTCCTTAGGGTCAATGTACCTGCCCGTCTTATTATTACGTCAAACGACAAAAGTTCAATCACCGAAGCTAGCAACACTGAAATTGTCAATGAAACGTAAACGCTGAATTTCCAAGTTTTCATGATCGAAAAGTTCGAAAGGAAATTGATTTGTCCGAAAAAATTAAATATACGAAATGTTAGGTTTTTTGACATAATATAATTTTTGTATTTTTTTTATTTTTTTTATTTTTTTGTAATTTTTTATATATTTTTTTGTAATTTTTATGTAAATCTCATCAGTCGCATTGGGACAGTGCGATTGATGAGACTTACAGAGGGATAGACTAGTGTAAGAATTCTTACTATATTTAGAGATTCCATTACGCTGCCACTGACCAACATTAAGCTTGCTAAAATCACCGGCACGGAAACTTGGCCAACATTGAATTTTGCGACAGCTAGTTAGTTAACTAGTTACTTTCATTTAATATTTTAGTTACTTTCAATTAATACTGCGTGGCTGGGAATACAGCCGTGGTAGATCAGATGGTTAGCGCTCGCTGTAAGTTTCACAGTACGCGAGCAACCCGGGCTCGATCCGCGCCGGCACCAATGAAATTGTTAATTGCAATTTTAAGTGCTGATTTACCACGTGCTCGGCGATGAAGGAAAATATCGCAAGGAAACCTGCATGTCTGAGAAATAAGAAAAAAAATATTTCGAAGACTTGTGAAATTCGCCAACATGCATTGGTGCAGCGTGGCGGACATTTCCTTTCCCTAAAAACTCTCTCAGAAATGAGAGGAGGCCTGTGCACTGCAGTGGGACATATGTAGCCTGCAACTTTACCTCGTGGTGGGCACAACAAATGTCTCTCTTAAGTTTTCAGTACTTTTTCATGGTTATTAAAATATTACTACACCAACAATTAAGTTTGTAGCGGCGGTTAATTAAAACTAAACACTTAGGAAAATTAAAAATTTTTTTTTTTTATAGGATAAGGGTGACAAACGTGCACACAGTCTACCTGATGGTAAGTGGTTGCTGCGGCCCATAGACATCTACATCTATCCTCGTTTGCGAATCAAAATGCAGATGCGTTGTCACCCGTGAGGACTAAGATGGAATGCCTCATTTCCAGTAAAAAGGGCCTCCGGCCACCTGCACTCACCAAGCAAAACGCAGAGGTAAACCTCTACTTCACGCTGGTTTTCTGTGAGGTCGTGGTACCACCCCGGTTCGAGCCGGCCCATCCATGCGACAGCAAAAGGTGCCGCGTGGCTCTACCACTGTTAATAATTTAAAATTTCAACGTTCAACTTTAAACACTATAAAATAAAGAAGAAGCAATTTTGTATCATTGTCTATATACACGTTAGTATCGCGTGTTTCCTCCTTTAACTCTTATAACTTCCTGTTTTCGGTCTGGCATGTCCTGGATGATGTTTTTAATATCGATTTGCGGTATGGTTGTCCAAGCGGCCAATGCTGTATTTCGGAGCTGATCAAGATTTTCTAATGGGCTAAGAGAGAATTTAATCGTTCTTTTCATCATGTCCCAGATATGCTCGATTGGATTTAAGTCTGGACTACGAGCTGGCCACTCTAATTTTTGACTGCCGACCTAACCAACTCTGTACGAGCGTCGGAATTTTTTCCTCCTCACACCATTATGGAGCCTCCGTGAAAACTCACTGTTCGTGTAGTGCTAATGGGTGGAAATCGTTCTCCTCTTTTTCTCCATACTGTTTCTGGACCGTCTGGTGCACGTAATGCAATCCTACATTCGTCTGTAAACAAAACTTTAGCCTACTTACTGCTCGTAAGTTAAGTTGGCGTGTTCTCGGACAAAACGAAGTCTTGCTACTCGGTGCAGTCTGAAAAGCTCTGGGGTGCGTGCTGGTCTGCGGGCTGGTCTGCGGGCTTTTAAATCTACTTCTTCCATGCGTCTTCTCACCGTACGCTCGCTAACAATACACCTCTCGTGATTTGGAGCCGCTGGTGAATTTCAACTGCGGTAAAGTAGTGATTTCGCAAAATTTCTAGGACAATGAAGCGGTTGTCCCGGGCTGATGTGCTACCTGGGCTGCGGGTGTAGCTGACAGTCTCCTGGTATCGTCTCGAAGCATACTGCATTGAAGAACGTGGTAGGTAAATTAAGTGTTATGGCCACTTCACGTTGTGTCAACCCTTCTTCAATTGCGGCTTGTGTAGCCTGAGCGGGCGTTAAGGGCAATTTATTCGCTTTTTGCATCTTTAAATATTGGATTAAACGCACGAAATTACAAAAGTTCAGTACTCGAACGGTAAACTTTTCACAATAAGTTTAAAAATTAAAGTTAGTCGCTCAAATGATCCGTTTCAACTAAAGCTTCAAACTAAAGCTTGAAACTCAAATGTCACACTGCACTCAAACATAGTGAATTACCCTCTTCAACTCGTTGTAAGCATTTTTAGAAGAAATATTCATTATAAATACCTACAACTTTGTTATCGCAAGATAAGGGCTTTGGCCAAAATTCCGTGCCGCTGAGTGTAATTTCATCATGGTTCATTACCCGTGTTGTGGCCGTGTAAGAATATCCACTACCTCATATCGTCCCGTGGGTGACGTAAGAGACGACAGAGGGAAACAAAACAGGAGATAGACAGCAGCGTCTTCCCAATAACAGCTAGAAAATAAAAAAAACTGAAGCGGCAAACTGACGACGGCTCCGTGGCTCCATGGCTTAGCAATCAGTTGTTGCGCTGGTGGCCGCGGGTTCGAATCCCACACGGAACAAGTATTTGTATGGCCTACAAATAATTGTTCCGGGTCTGGATGTTTGTCCTTGTGCAATTTATGTTTGTAAACTGCCTCCACGACACAGGGGAAAATCCTAGTGTGGAGGTAACGTTTTTTTTTAAAAAAACAAACAAAAAAAAACCTGCCAAAAGGAGCAATTATGGCAAATTCTATACGTGGTAGGGTCATGCTCCAGCTATATTATTAGTATATTTGTAGCAGGAATAGGTCGGCTCGACCGGGCAACGACCACGCTCTCACAGAATACCAGCGTAAAATAGCAGCTTATCGTGCGTGTTTCGTATGGTGCGTGTAGAGAACCGGATACCCTTTTTACTAGAAACGAGGCATTACATCTTAGTCCTCACGGGTGACAACTGACAACGCATCTGCATTTTGATTCGTAGTCGTGGATAGATGTAAATGTCTATGAGCCACAGCAGCCAATTACCATCAGGTGGACTGTGTGCTCGTTTGTTACCAATCCGCAATCCGTGGGGGAGATACATAATCTCTTTAAATTGTGCTTTTGCAGTGGAGTTTTAAGTTGGCTATAATAATGGTGATGATGATGACGAAAAATATAATTACTAAATATGACATCATTTATTAAAATAACATTTTGATTAAGGGCAAAATAATACATTTGATAAACAAACACATCGGGATATCACGTTGCACTGCTTATCCGTTGTTCTACTCGGATACTGTTACAGAATTGACGGCTTACACCCACTGCGAATCAAGGGCAACCCGATGACATAAAACTACTAAACTAACTAAAAACTGTATAGTGTAGTGTAGGGGTTTGGGAACTCTCGATGTTATAAAAGTTTCTGGATCAAAGTCAATTTTGCGGAACTATAATATTACAAAATTGCATTCCATTTCATCCATTAAAGCCTATAAAAGTTCACTGCTGAGTATAGGCTTCTCCTATAGGGTGCTTCGTTGGCGAATTTTTACCAAAGTTGCCACGGTTTGGCTACACATTAAATGAAACTAATTTTTACAGATTTTATCGCGTTTAATTTAACTTTTTAATTACCGACCTTTCTGGTACTTTACAGGACCCATGGTAACGGGGGGAACTGAGGTGTTTGACGTCCCGATGTCATAGTTAGCCCGGCTACCTTCAGTTTTTGAATATTATTTGTAAACGTCTAACCTATAATACATAAAATATCGTTGCTATGGTTGACACAAACTCACTCTTATCTCAAATACTCTATTCTATACGTGGTAGGGCCATGCTGCATCTATATTAGAAGTATAGTTGTAGCACGAATGGATCGGCTCGACCGGGGACGGACCACGCTCTCACAGAATACCGGCGTAAAATAGCAGCTTAACACTTCTGTGTTTCGTATGGTGAGTGTAGAGAACCGGCGACCCCTTTTTTACTGGAAAAGAGGCATTCCATCTTAGTCCTCACGGGTGACAACGCATCTGCATTTTGATTCTTTAGTGAGGATAGATGTAGATGTCTGTGAACCACAGCAACCACTTACCATCAGGTGGGCTGTGTGCCCGTTTGTCACCCTATTCTATAAAAAAAGGTGGATTAGAGTAATATATGTATGCTCGAAAGTAATATAGTGTCAGAGATATATGGGACAATCATAAGAAATCCAGTTTCGAGAACCAATTATTTCTGATTATGCATGAACGTTCCGGTTGACATTTTTGTAACAGAAACTCGCACAAACAGAAACTGTGTTCTTTCGCCTTACGTACGCCTTACGTAAAAATGTCCTTTAATGAACGTCTAAAATAAGGAATGAGTTTAATTCAATTAAATAATTCCGGTCGTTGTTTCCTCTTGTTGGGTTTTCCTGGTGGCCATGTCTCTGTTTACTCTTCCTTAAAGATTACTGGGGGATAACTGCGTGTGACCATATTTCCAAGAATAGACTGTACTAGATAGGTTTTGTGGGAACATGTAAATGATTTTAAACGAGGATTTAAAATGTGGTTAATTTTTCATTGAGGATCATTGTTGAGTTTTTATGGTTCCGCAGTCGAATGTACTCTCGTACTCCTTTAGTGAAACTAGATTGAGGATCCAAAGCAATATTGTCATCGAAACTTATCTAGTGTTTACTTTAATTTATATATTTAATGTCTGTCTGAGCACGCATCAAGCAAAAACCTGTGAACCGATTTGGACGAGACTTTCACTGGCAGATAGCTGATGTGTTAAGGTGTAACTTAGGCTACTTTTATTTTAGGAAAATAATTAGGATTCCGCGCAAAAAAAAAAACTTATGAAATCCAATCGCAATAAATTTCACGCGGTCGAAGTCGCGGGGAACAGCTAGTTTTAAATAAAATATATTAGTTTAGAATGAAACATTATTTATTCTCGATTATTATCGGAGCAATATACAGAGTTATTTTGCAATAACCGGCCATATTCGCAAAAGAGGTTCGTAAAGAAAAAATAATTTAAAAAAAAATCTCAAACATGCTGTCCTTTTTATCTTTTAAACTCAAAATGCGTGGTAATGCATTATTTTAACTGCTTTTACTGCGCATGCACACATTCGTAAGGGCCGATCGGCAGGCAAAAACGTTGTTGCCCCTAAACCACATTCAATTTGGGATAATTTCAAATAAAAGTAGAAGTCTTATTTACTCGTATTTTCAAAAACTGCAATAACAGTATATAATCTATACAAATAAATAAAATTGAAGTGTCTGTTTATAATGTCAAAATTACAGTTTTTTACTAAATGCATATGAAAGTAAATACGATACCTATAACTAAAATACAATTTTTAAAATTTTTGTCTGTCTGTCTGTCTGTTTGTTCCGGGTAATCTCCGAAAGGGCTGGACCGATTTTGACGGGACTTTCACTGGCAGATAGCTGATTTCATAAGGAGTAACTTAGGCTACTTTTATTTTAGAAAAAGAATCAGGGTTCCGCGCAGAAACATCAAAACCCTAACACGCGAACGAAGTCGCGGGGAACAGATAGTTATTTATATATTTGAACTTGAGAACAAAATTTGGCTACTCTTTGAAAAATAACCCTGTGCATTAGCTTGTAATCGCGTTCTCGAAAACGGCTTTAACAATTTCGATGAAATTCATGTAGAAGTTTACGGGAGGGAAAATCAATCTACCAAGATCTCATTTGTTGGAAAATTCGTTTTCTTCGTATTTTTAAGAAAGGAACTCGCTTGACTTGCCCTCGCAATATGATTGGTAGTTTCGCCACAGAGATCATTTTGCTAACAGGCTAGAGTGTAGGGCTACCACGCCGGATTGCGCGAGTTTGTATCCTGTAATGTAGACAGGATATTTTTTTTGTTCTTTTGTATTCTAGCCCACACGTCCCTACTGCCCGGCCTGGCAAAAATAAATTATTATGGACTATAAAAATGTTTTGTTTGCGAAGTTACGAACATTTTATGGCGCTATGCGTAGTACAAGATTTGAACGAAAATGTTTGATTGTAATACATAGATAGGTATTACTTACAAGTTGCCACAGCTTATACGTGATAGAGCATGCTGCAGCTATATTAGTAGTATAGTTGTAGCACGAATGGGTCGACTCGACCGGGGAAGGACCACGCTCTCACAGAATACCAGCGTAAAATAGCAGCTTAACGCTGCTGTGTTTCGTATGGTGAGTGTAGAGATCCGGAGACACTTTTTACTGGAAACGAGACATTCCATCTTAGTCCTCACGGGTGACAACACATCTGCATTTTGATTCGTAATCGAGGATAGATGTAGATGTTTGTGGACCACAGCAACCACTTACCATCAGGTGGACTGTGTGCTCGTTTGTCACCCTATCCTTATAGGTTTATCGACTAAATTGGCGATATATAGAAAATGGGCTAGATTAAGAGTACCCGAGAATGTATGCGTAGATATATGGAATATGGATGTAAAAGAGACGAGAGAGAGGTGTGTCAGGATCGTGCCAAATGGAAGTCCGTAGTATCTGCCTACCCTTCTGGGTGACAGGCGTGAGTGTTTGTGTTATGTATGTTATGTTTTGTAATAGTACAGTCGACGTTTCACTTCCATAACAAATTTCCACAAACCGAATACGGCTCTGCGTGGACTGTGAAAAAAGACGTTTAATAATGCGGTTTGACACCCAGTATTCTAATTGGCGTATATCACGTATATGGCACTCGGAAAATGTAATTTACGATCGCGTACTCGATAGCGTAGGTCTCAATTAGCTCTGTTTATGGAGTCGACATGACCGCGCGATAATTTATTACTGCACGCCTTAGCACATACACCTTTTAAATGATACGCTTTAGTATTGATACTTTGAAGTGCCGTCACTGATATTATAATGTCAACTGATAGATATTAGATATACAATCAAACATAATATTATTTGGTAGTAATTTAGTGCACGCATTTGAGGGTAGGGCGGAAGGTGCTCTTCAAACTAGTTTTTTTTTTAAAAATAAGGGTGAGAAACGAGCACACTGTCCACCTGATGGTAAGTGGTTGCTGTGGCCCATAGACATCTACATCTATACTCGTTAGCGAATCAAAATACAGATGAGTTGCCACCTTGTGGACTAAATGGAATGCCTCGTTTTCAGTAAAGAAAGGTCTTCGGTTATCTACACTCACCATACGAAATACAGCAGCATTGAGCTGCTATTTCATGCTGGTATTTTGTGAGAGCGTGGTCTTATGGACTAGCTTGTCCCATGAAGAGCTGTCCCCCCCGAAACTTCGCCCGCGTGGTTTTTTTTTTGCGCGGAACCCTAAAATAATAGTAGCCTAAGTTACTCCTTATAACATCGGCTATCTGCCAGTGAAAGTCCCGTCCAAATTGGTTGAAAGGTTTTTGCTTGATGCGTCTTCAGACAGACGTCGTTAGAGTTTTATTATAGCTTAGATTTCCGAAAAGTAACGTCTGATTCTATGAATTATTATATTATTCACAGGAAAAATTCATAATCTATGAACCACAAGTAAGAGAGCCGTGGTGGCTCAGATGCTAAGCGCTCGTTCTAAATTTCACAGTACGCGAGAAACCCGGGTTCATCCCCGCCGGCAGCAATGACATTGTTTATTGAAATTTTATTTGCTGATTTACCACGTGCTCGCCGATGAAGGAAAACATCATAAGCAACTTGCATGTCTGAGAAATGAAAAAAAAAATATTTCTAATGTGTATTGTAAGAAGAAAGAAGAAGAATGTATATTATAGGCTGTAACTATATTAAGTGACTAGCGTATAGGTTAGGGGTATGTACTTGCAGTACATACCCCTAACCTACACGCTACTGTACTCGGAAAGTCGTGGGTTAGAATCCGTCATTATACATTTCCTTTTTAAACTTACTTGGAAAAGCGATACTGGTATTCCTTATATACTTATGTACTGTACTGTATACTTATGTATACATGATTATTTTTCAATAACCGGCCAAATTTGCAGAGGAGGTTCGGAATAAGTAATATAGGCAAATGGTGAACAAAAATTAATTTAAAAAAAAATCTCAAACATTTTATCCTTTTTATCTTTTAAATTCTAAATGTGTGGTAATGAGTTATTTTAACTGATTTTACTGCGCACGCCGCACGCACACATTCGTAAGGTTCGATCGGTAGGCATAAACCTTTTTGCCCACAAATCACATTCAATTTGAGATAATTTCAAATTAAAGTAGAAGTCTTATTTACTCGTATTTCCAAAAACTGCAATAACATTATATCATTATTTTATATTTGAACGTTCAAAATAAAATTTTGAAAATAACACTGTATATAAAAAAAAAACTCAGAAACGTCGTTATAATTATAAATGTTTCCAGTTCTTCGAGCTACATGCCGGGTTCATTGCTACTTCAGCCACATAATAAATAATAGTGCGAGAACTTCACCTTATTAATTTGTTAGACTTTGTTAGTTACTTAGGTTGCGAATATCTATGATATTGATTTGGTTTTTATCATACGAAAGAAAGTTTCTAGTATGGCAGAATAGAACAGAATAGAATATTTTTTTATTCAATATTGATTACAAGTAATTCTTATTGAGTCATTTTTTATTTTACCACGGGTTCGAAAAAAATCCTCAGTCCTGGGAAGCCAGCAAGAAACCCAGCGGTACTTTTTTTTTAAATAAATTTTAAAATATAAATGATACAAACTATTTACAAAATTTATTTTATAAACAACTCGGAAGCGACCACCTCATTCCCAGGGGTTATTATCAACCATATATTCATTTATATTATAATAACCCTTTTTATACACCTTTTAATATTTAAACTTGGTAATAGAGATACCTTGTATATTTTCTGGGACTTGTTGTAATAGCGTATACATTGCCCCAAGAATGAATTACTGACTCTGTGGAGTCGAGAGACGGTATCACTAGTTTGTGTTTGTTCCTAGTGTTTACAGAGTGTATATCACTTTTTTTTACTAAAACAATCTTTGTTTTTGTGAACATACATTAAGTTTTCGTAAATACTGAGAGGCCAAAGTTAATATAATATTTATTTCTTTAAATTTTTCTCTAAAGAATGGTTCTCATGACATTATATAGCGCAGCCACCAATTAGTCCTTCGGCGCCGAGTCCGTGGTAAAGCAGCACTTGAAATTGCAATTAACAATTTCATTGGTACCGACGGGATCGAATCCGGTTGTTCGCAAATTTTACAATAAAATTTTAATGCCATCAAAAACATTTGACACTTGTAAAAAAAACCAAGTCTCGCAACTCAGTTCTTCTACCGTAAAAAGTTGTGAGATCCATGTAATACCAAGTCGGTTAATTTATTCAGTCCCTACTTAAGGGTCCTTCTGTCTTAAGTTATTACGTAATTAGATAACATAACAACAACTTATAGTGACTACATCAATACTAAAAAACTTTTATATTTTATATAAATAGACTGACTTGGCCATCGCATGAAAACACAATGTATCTCTCAAGTAACACATATTATATTAAATTAGATCGTTTAGTGCGATTGCCAAGTCAATTTATTTATTTAAAACATAAAAGATTTTTAATATTGATATGGTCACTATAAGACGTTGTGATTAGTCTTAGTATCTAGTATATTATACATATATAGGTACACTGATTCATTCACTGCAAATGTAACTTTGTAATCCTATATATTTGTATGGGATTAAGTTATTTATCCCATACAAATGGAAGTTATTTATGCAGTTGGTGTATCTCGAAAACTGGACCGAAATTGGAAAATGTTTTAATTTTAACTTAATTTACATACTAAAGAATAATTGTATTTCAAGTTTGAAGCTTCTATGTCTGCTAGAAGTGCCTTAGAGTTTTGATGATCGGTCAGTCGGTGAGTGGCAAAATTAAGAAACTATGGCTAGTTATAGTTCTTAAACAACTAGTTCAAATTTAATGAAATTTGAAATATACTGAGCTTATACAATGCCTACTTGGTTACTGAAAATTCAGGCTTTTAGTTTTATCCACAACGAAGTTATAGGGTTTCGAAAATGGCCTGAACTGCTTCGAGAAAAGGATGGTAGGGCCGTGCCGTTTTTTTGCTCGACTTGACGGGGGAACTGCCGTGCCCCCAGATCGAGCGCTTCTCTCCTGGACTATCACGGCTCTTAAATTTACCATCGCCATTACAGCCTATAAAAAGTTCACTGCTGCACATAGGCCTCATTCATAGATGGCCTCATGGAGGGGATATTTGCCATAGTTGCCACGCTTAAGAAGCGGTTATCAGGAAGATACTGTCGGCAATATCAGTTTCCTTTTGTCGCCTCTTAAGACACCCACGGGAGGATAAGGGGTAGTGGATAATCTTTAACCGCCACTATACGGTTACTAACATAAACCTGAGAGAACCAAATTACAATTAGAATTTTTTAATTTTTTCCTCTTAAGCTAAGTAAAGCTACTATGCATATGCGTATGCAATAGCGCATGCGCTAAAACTAGTTCGACAACAGCGCATGCTTCTAGCAAACGCTGATCCGTCTTTAGTCATTCGTGTGAAATTAAAAAAAAATAGAATGTCATTGTTTAGCCCTAAATATTTTGACAGTGTGTTGTTCCGTTTCTTCAAAAAATCTTTCATCCAGATTTTCCTTTTCTTGCGTTTTTTCCCTGCACTTAACAAAAAATATGCTGCACTGATGAGGCAGATGCATGAGGTATAGAGACGAGTTGCATGCGACAATCGCACGGGTATCGAACTGAAAGTTGAAATGCAAAATGAACATGAAAGCGAAATTGAAAACGCACTGGTGTAGACATAGCTATTTGGGTCCATTTGTGTTGATGCATGATATGATTAGCTATTAATGTTATGATAGCGGATCGCAGCGTGACTAGGGTTGCCATCTCCTAAAATGAAAAAGTCGGACTCAGCGCCCCAAAAAGCCGGACTTTTGGCCCTAAAAGCCGGCCATGCAAGCCAAAAACTCACCAACACCAACCACCTGAGAAAAAAACTAAAATACTCCGTTACATACGTTAATTGTTTATTAATCAATCACAGCACAGTTTGAAGTGTATACGTTACTTATTTATTTATTCTGCAAGCGGTGCGTGCAACGCGTTACACTAACAAAAAGCCTAACAAAAGCCGGACAGGCCGGACACATAAAAATTTGGCCGGACACAACCCGAAAAAGCATGTCCAAACATGTCCGGACAGATCGCAACCCTAAGCGTGACTGAACTTTTTTTGTTGGCGATCATTGACTGATTTCATTTGAATATATTACAATAATTGATGTAAACACTTCTAGCCAAATTTTTGTTAAGGTTATTCTTTCGAATACTTTTTTATAGAAGTTAAGGTGACAAACGAGCATACCTGATGATAAGTGGATGCTTTTGCTCATGGACCTACTTTCGTCCCAGATTAATATTAAAAATGCAGATACGTTGTCATCCCTGAAGACTGGCAGAAACACGGTAGTGCTATGCTGCTATTTGACGCTTATGTTCCGTAAGATTTTTTTTCTATTTTATATTTCCCACTACAACGCTCTCGTCTATTGTTACTATTCTTAAATTAGATATAATAATAAGTAACTCGCTTTTGTTCTTTATTAAACTTTAATATTTCTATTATATTAATTTTAGACTTTCTTTCGAATAAATTAATAATAATAATAATCGTCAGTAATGAGGCTGTAGTATTTGCCGCGGAAGCATGGTGGGCTTTTTAAGCGCTTTCACCATGCATAATCGCGAAGTGTGCAGCCTCCGTAATTACTTCGTTTTTACTTCCTGACGAGATTGGATGATCCCTTCTATAAGGACATAATTTCTTGTAATAAAGGGCTCACTCCTCTATCATTAGTCAACGAGCAATGACAAGACCCAGCAGTACAGAGCATTTCCGACCGTGAGACCGTATGGAAGGAGAAGGAGCTCCATGGGAGGTTCTACTAGACTCTACAAGAGCCTTTCGTTGACACGGTCGCCTCCCTTCACTGGCTATGGTTCGGTGACCTTTTTGGGGAAATCGAGGATTTTGTCTGCGAGATACAGGTTCAGGTTATTAAGACCAACAACTATCGGAGATACATCCTAAAGGCGGCGAGATGGCGCTGTCGACATCTGTCGGGCTTGTTACCATCCCGGTGAGTCACTTAGGCATGTCATCTCCGGTTGTTCGGCGCTTTCTAACTCTGAGTACCTACTTGCACAGACACAATCTAGTAGCCAAGAACCAGGATCCTACACCTGGAGCTCACTCTGAAATACTGTCTTGTGGATCGGAAACTGCGTTATTAAAAGTACTTGCCGGAAGCCGTCCTCGAAAATGACCGCGCCAGACTACTGGGGCCGGGCCATTATCACAGACAGGACTATTCTTGCGAATAAGCCTGATATTGTGCTGATGGACTGGGCACAGTCAAGGATATTTTTGGTTGACATTACCATTCCGTATGACGAGAACCTCGTGAAAGCCGAAACAGATAAGAAAACAAATTATCTGGACCTGGCTCACAAGGTGACCGATATGTGGGGTGGATTGCGGACCGAAATTGTTTCTGTAGTCCTCTCTGCGAACGGTCTAATCCCGGTCAGCCTCTCGGGTCATCCGAGGGGACTCGGACTCCGTGACGGACTGCTCCAGGCTCAAAATGCATAGGGCGGTGCTCCCCGATACCGCCCGCATCGTCCGCCAGTTTCTTTCCCTTTCCTCCTAACCCACGGCCGTTTGGGCCCTGCCGAGCTCTTTCATCTGGTTAGGCTTTTATTTATTTAAGTATTTTTTATTTATGTTAGTATATTTAATATATATTTATGTATATTTATTATTTCCTCTTATATATTTATTCAGCCCAACCAGATGAGAATAATTTATAAATACCCCAATAATAATAATAATTCTTTGATGGACATAGGATTAATATTTAATAAGGAATTATTAATAAATGCCTGAGACCTACGGTAAATTAAAATAAAATACGTCAGCTTCAAAAGCTGAAAATCGCTATTGCCATAAATGTAGGAACACGGTCTTCTGAGCTATTGTTCTTATTAGTATTTAGGCCTTAGTCTTAAATCAAGTCATTTGGATTGATCGCTATTGTAAATCATTGTGACTTTCCAAGGCTGCAATACAGTGAAACCTTTCGTTCGGTGTTGCACCACCTCTTTGTTAAGCAGAGGCAGAGGCATCCAATGTTATGCCAATGTTAAGGCGCGTTGCGTAATGTGACTGGTTGGTGTCGATACATTCGAGGTACTTTAGATTATCGACATCGATATATTTATATCTGCAATTGAAATACGTGACTACACAACGCTCGCGGCTCGTCCACTAATTGATTCGACGGATCGTGATTTTTAAATAAAACTAATTTTACGGATTCTATCGCGTATATTAACTTATTTTTATATATTCCCGACGTTTCGGGTGCTTTCCAGCACCCGTGGTCACGGGGGACTGAGTTGTTTGACGTCCTGCTGTCATAGTTAGCCCGGCTACCTTCAGTTTTTTAATATTAATTTTTGGTTCGATTTACGCAGAATGAGCTTACAGTATCTTGAAGTCTAGCAGTGGTATACTTGGGTTTGGATTTGATTTTATTAATAATGGGATCCCAAGCAGATGGCAGCACCCATCCATCTTCTCTATTGAAATTAGGATGTTTTTTAATTTCAATAGCCTCGCGAATCATCCTTGGGAGGAATCGGTGTTCTTTTGCGAGGATTTGTGGTCTATCAAATCTAATGTAATGGCGGGGACGATCTTGAACATGTTCACAAACTGCAGACTTCCCGATACGTCGGTGCTTCACGTCAGCTATATGTTCTTTAACGCGGGTTTTAATAGATCTTTTTGTTTGTCCTATGTACGAGAGACCACATTCACAATCCAGCTTGTACACTCCTGCATCTTGTAGAGGGATTTGACACTTGACGGATGGTAAAAATTGACTAATCTTCTTCAGCGGCTTGAAGTACGTTTTAATGGAAGCTCGCTTCAAGATGTAGCCAACCTTGTCTGTGACTCCTCTGACATAGGGTAGTACAGCAGGCACACGCTCGACTGTGGCTGGCTTCACTCGGTCACTGTGACGTAGGCGCGGGACCCGAAGCTTGTTGTCTTGCAGTACTTGCTCGACGTGCTGAAGCTCGGCGGCCAGATGTTTTCTGTCACAGATCCCTCGTGCTCTCTGAAACAAAGATTTTCCCACGGTAGCTAACTGTGAAGGATGATGGTGAGATTCACCATTTAAATATCGGTTGGTATGGGTATTTTTTCTGTACACAGTATGACCAATAGTGTTATCAGGATTTCGGATGACTAAAACATCTAGAAAAGCTAAAGTATTGTTTGCCTCTAACTCCATTGTGAATTGTATTTTAGGGTTTATGGAATTAAGGTGGTTTAAAAATGCAGTTACTTTGTCAGATGGTAGAATTGTGAAAGTATCGTCTACGTACCGCTTGTAGAATCTTGGATTTACAGGAGCAGTAAGAAGGGCTTTCTCCTCAAAGTCCTCCATGAATATGTCGGCGACTACGGGAGATACAGGTGAGCCCATTGCCACTCCGTCTACTTGCATGTAGAACTCTTCTTTCCACAATAAATAGCCAGATGTGAGGCAGTGTTTGAGTAATACTGCATATTCTGTAGGCATGTTGTTATCTTCTAGCTTTCTAGTAACAATTGAGATGCAGTCTTCAATAGGTAGGCATGTGAATAGTGACTGAACATCAAAACTGACCATAGTTTCATTGTCAGCGAGATGTAGGTCTTTAATCTCACTAACAAAATGGTATGAATCCTTTGTGTGTGCTCTGGTATGTCCTCTTAGTGGTGACAGTATTTTTGCCAAGTGTTGAGCCAACTTATAAGTTGGTGAATCGATCTGGCTTACTATAGGACGTAGTGGAGCGTTTGGTTTGTGTATTTTCGGTAACCCATACAACCTCGGTGGTTTGGCACATGATGGTATTGTCGAATTCACGTCAAGATCTAATTTTTCGGAGTATTTCTTTATTAAATCAGTAGTTGTTTTGAGTGTATTAGTTGTAGGGTCTATTTTGACCTTTTTGTATGTACTTACGTCCGATAAAAGTTGTTGTATTTTGAAATTATACTCTGACGTGTCCATTATTACCGTAGCATTTCCTTTATCCGCGCGGAGAATAGTGAGCTCTGGTCTGTTGCGTAAGTTGTACAACGCTTTAAATTCGTCTTTGGAAAGATTTAGTTTCGGCGCTGAACTTCGACGTAACAAGGACGAAATGTCTTGACGTATAGCCTCTAAATCCTCTTTACCGATATTATTCTTAAACAGACAATCCTCAACGCTACAGATAATTTCTTCGTACGGGATTTTTTGCGGCGTTATAGCAAAATTTAAGCCTTTCGACAATACATTTATTGTAGGTTCGTCCAGTGTATCTTTTGACAAATTATAGACCGTGCGTTGTTTATTGTTTGCGTCTGTGGTCAACGGTTGTTGCGTTTCGTTTCTACGTTGACATGGATGTTTGGCATTTGATTTGATAGTTAATTTTTGGTATTTTTCTATTTGTTTGTCTTTGCATTCATTGTATTTCGATATTTCGCGTTTGTTTAAAGTTTCAATGCAATTATTAAAATCGTGATTTAATGCGAATGCGAACATTTTGTGCGATACGCGTAAAAATTAAGATCACTCTACAATAGACTATCTACCGGTATTTTTTTTATAGAATAATGGTGACAAGCGCGCACACAGTCCACCTGACGGTAAGTGGTTGCTGTGGCCCATAGACATCTACAACTATTCTTAATAATCAAAATGCAGATACTTTTTCACCCGTGAAGACTGAGATGTAATGCCTTAAATAAAGGGGTCTTCGGTTCTCTACACTCACCATACGAAACACAGCAGCATGAAACTGCTATTTTACACTGGTATTCTGTGAGAGCGTGTTCCTACCCCGGTCGAGCCGACCCGTTCGTGCTACATCCATGATATTGCTGCAGTGTGGCTCTATCACGTAAAATGGTATCACCTGATGTTTTCCTTTTACCCTCTTCTATTTTAATATGACATCGACATCGACAGCATTTATAAGTTGTCTTCTTCTAATGCACACACATGTATTCATCGGACCTTTTGCCCATTTTTATCAGGCTGCGCTGGACAGCCGGGTTACTGAGCGCGTACACTGTGCTTTCGCTCTGGTAGTACTCAGTACCTACCACTCCCTGAGTCTATGCTATTTAGGTTTAAATTATTGAATAGGTTTTTCGCTATTTGTCGTCAACTTCGTCCGGCAGTCAGCGAGTGCGCAGCGTGCGGTGAAGTTAGAACGGGAAAATTTAATTAGCTTATCTTCAATTATACGTCCCGCTTGGCGGGTGTGTTGACGATTGTATTGCCAGACGTCTCGCACCTTTGGTGTGCTCCCTGTCGATGGTCTGGGTGTTTTACAGTTGAAGTAAACGAGATAAAAATGTAGTATTTCCCATGGGGAAAGGCGGCCACTTACGACAACCACGGGAGAAAATAGAGTGATGGTTTCTTTTACACATTCCGGGATTTCTACGTCCGATGAAAAAAAGAACTTGTTTTTCTCATAGTCACTTTTAATGACACCCACGGGGACGAAGATAGTGTGGTGGTATAAGCCGCCACCACATGACAACGGCTTTTACTCTTTATATCTTTATATTATACTAATGATCCGCTCCGTCTTCGCACGGAACGGATCACTAGTATAATATAGAGCGACGTTCTCAAGTTTTATCGAGACTAACGGACAGTATTAGATTTTTATATATAGAGAAGATAGAGATATAATTCTTCTGTAAGAAAAACGTGACTGTACTCTTCCTACCAATTTTGATGAAATTTTTTCTGTGTTTGAGAGGGTCTCTGGTTGTTTAAGATACACATTTGAACCCGGTAGGTGGCGTTGTTGACGTGATCCAGTCGAAATCACTCGTGCCAAGCCGGGGCACATCGCTAATCTAATTTATTAATTGAAATAAACTTCGTTGAAAACCGGCAAAGTTTCAGCAACATTTTCCCAATTCCCAGTCGAACCTTGCACTGTTGTTGGCTACTCGCTCGGAATTTAATTATGATACGGCAGCTCGAACGAATCCATGTAATCCGGATTGCCTAATCCCGGATATTAAACTTGAATAGCCCAAATTTGCAAAGGTCCATTTTAAGTAATATCCTAAAGGAATTTGATAAAAATGTATTTTAAATATTAAAATTAATATATACGTTGTGCGTTGGTATTTATACTTAAGGAACCCGGTAAAGTGTTATATATGCACAGTTCTGCTTCTTCTTTGTCATCATACGTGGTAGAGCCATGCTGCAGCTATACCATAGTATAGTTGTAGCTCGAATGGGTCGTCTCGACCGGGGAAGGACCACGCTCTCACAGAATACCAGCGTAAAATAGCAGCTTAACACTGTTATGTTTCGTATGGTGAGTGTAGAGCACCGGTGACCCTTTTTATTGAAAAAGAGGCATTCCATCTTAGTCCTCACGGGTGACAACGCATCTGCATTTTGATTCGCACACGATAGATGTAGACGTCTATGGGCCACAGCAACCACTTACCATCATAAAAAAATCATCCTCTTCTGTTGCAGTAACTTAAGTTACAGTCTATTAAAGTCCACTTCTGAACATAGGCCTATAGATTGCCTCGCATTTGGTTGGTAATCGCAGTTTTTTAGTTTCAGTCGTTATTAGGAAGACGCTGCTGCCCAACTCTTTTTTTTTTTTTTAATAGGATAAGGGTGACAAACGAGCACACAGTCCACCTGATGGTAAGTGGTTGCTGCGGCCCATAGACATCTACATCTATCCTCTGTTACAAATCAAAATGTAGATGCGTTGTCACCCGTGAGGACTAAGATGGAATGCCTCATTTCCAGTAAAAAGGGCCTCCGGCCACCTGCACTCACCAAGCGAAACGCAGAGGTAAACCTCTACTTCACGCTGGTTTTCTGTGAGGTCGTGGTACCACCCCGGTTCGAGCCGGCCCATTCGTGCGACAGCAAAAGCTGCCGCGTGGCTCTACCACTGTTAAAACTCCTGATTTGTTTCTCTCAGTCGCCCCTAACGACATCCACGGAATGATATAGGGTAGTGGATATTCTTACACCGCCACTATACGGTGCAGTAATGGTTTGTCATAATCGCCACGCTCGTTAGGCTGATTGATAATTGCAAAAGTTAGATGTACGTTTGGCATTGACATAAACAAGATGGCATAACTGTTTCATCATCATCAAGCCGTCATGTTGGCATTACCTGTAGTCGCGTCTTACAAAACATAGAAGAATTGCGGCGATGGTTTCTCTTACACCGTAATCACACGAAAAAATATTGTACGAGTGTAAAATAAGTTATTTGAAACACCAAAGCCATGCATTCTGAAAGTAAATAGACGTTTATCGCGCTATTCGCGTGTTGTAAAATTTGCAAACAAGCGATCGATAACATCGCCATCTAAACTACACTCGCTGACCAATTACATAACGAAATTTTGAACAGCTCCTTGCTGTTGTGCTGAAATGTTACTAATTGAAAATTAAATTCGATTTGCTTATTTATAAACACACTAGCTTCCACCCGGCGCGTTTGCTACCTCAGAAGAACTAATTGTGAAAATGTGGTTTTAAATTTGGAAGACTTATATTGTTTCATTATATAATACATTCATTGAGTTTGTAACTTTCAAATAAATTTGTCGGTACGATACGCGCGCCAAGTTAATTGTACTATGCCTATAACCTTCGCTGAAGTGCAAGCAATAAGTTGACAAAATTCTACCGCACTCTAATGAAATACCAACAAACAAATATTAAATTTATATATTAGATTAAGGGAAGACTTTTCAATCGTCAGTTAAAAGATATCCATTAAACAAATTATAACCTGACTAAATATAAAAGTCAAACAATTGAAATATTTTATTAATACAACTGTAATTTTTAATTTATGTTGTATTTTATTCGTTGAAAAATGTTTAATTGACGATTAAGAAACTTCCTAAGAAATGCATCGTGTAGTGGCGGTGTGAGGATATCCACTACCCCATATACCGTACGGTGAGTGTCGTAATGAGCGACAGATGGATTTGAAACAGGAGATGAGCAGAAACGTCTTCTTAATAATAACTAAAACAATAAAAATAAAACTGTGGTTGTCGACCCGCCAACAAAGCTTGACAACTATGCCAAACATTTATGTACGTGGTAGAGCCACGTTGCAGCTATATTATGGTTGTAGCACGAATGGGTCGGCTCGACCGGGGAAGGACCACGCTCTCACAGAATACCAGCGTAAAATAACAGCTTAACACTGCTGTG
This sequence comes from Parnassius mnemosyne, assembly GCA_963668995.1. Classification (NCBI taxonomy): domain Eukaryota; kingdom Metazoa; phylum Arthropoda; class Insecta; order Lepidoptera; family Papilionidae; genus Parnassius; species Parnassius mnemosyne. Next base: position 29,606,252 of record CAVLGL010000090.1, read on the forward strand.
TTTCGTATGATGAGTGTAGAGAACCGGAGACCCTTTTTACTGGAAACGAGGCATTCCATTTTTCATTCCATTCTAGGCTTAACATGGGCTGTTGTAATAAGAAACTGGAAGAAAACCATTATATGCTTTTCTGCCGACTTCCAAAAAGGAGACGGTACCTACTCAATTCGACTGTATGTTTTTTTATGTGTCTTTTTCGATGATTATTTTTTTTATTTGAAAGCTGGTACTTCTCGTGTGGTCTTATTAGAAATTTGATCAAGGTCGGGCCAATAGTTTTTGAGTTATTCTTAATAACTTATATTGAAGTCGGCTGTACAAAATTTTAAATTTTTAATTATTCATACTTGATTTAGTGTCTAAACCAGTGATGGGCAAAGTACCTACGGCCCGCGGGCCACCTCCGGCCCGCGAATGCATTTAATCCGGCCCGCCGACGGTCCTTCGACAAGAAAAGTATATGTCCCGCGATAATTACATTTTGACGGTCCAGAAATATAAAGTAGATTCTACTTAGCAGAATAATAGACGCATAGGTAAAGGAGCCAGCTAGACTAGCCGCGTATTTCATGTGTTGCGGGCCGCGGGGCGCTGGGTACAAAGCTAGATTTTTATAGAAAACTGCCTAAAGCTGAATTAACAAAAAACTATGGCGATGTTTGCGTCGTCGTATGTGTGCGAATAGACTGATGAACACCTTTTCGCGCTGTTGAAAGTTACTTCGTCGCAGCTCGAACCTGCATTTGAAAATATTATGGCAAATCAAAAGCATTTTCACATGTCTCATAAGCCTCCCACGGCTGGGCCTTCGAATAAAAGTTAAATTGTATTTTGGCAAATCAAAAGCATTTTCATATGTCTCATAAGCCTCCCACGGCTGGGCCTTCGAATAAAAGTTAAATTGTATTTTGGCAAATCAAAAGCATTTTCATATGTCTCATAAGCCTCCCACGGCTGGGCCTTCGAATAAAAGTTAAATTGTATTTTTTAACATTTGTGCAAGCGTGTAATGCTGTAATCTTTTTATATGATTAAAAGTTGCAACACAAAATTTATTTTTCCTATGATTCTGGCCCTCTTATGAAATTTTTTAAACTTTCTGGCCCCCCATTAAGAAAGTTTGCCCACCACTGGTCTAAACGATCATTTCGAAGAACGTGTCACGAACGTGCAACGTAATACAGTTAAAAACAAATATATCCGTCTGTGTGGGTAAATGGAGCAAAGCTTACATAAACTGTCTAATCACTTGACTTCGGTCAAAAGGGAGCACCCCTTTGATGTGCGTCGAAAAAGCGACTCCGTAGTCCATAGCGATAACCGAGCGATATGATTATTCGAAGCGTTAGGTATCGTACCTACCGGGCGGTTAGGGCTCTCCTACACGGACCTGCAGTGCGATTTTGTAAGTCCGCAATCGTTGCTGGTGAAATAATTTATAATTAGATAATAATATATATACGTGGTAGAGCCACGCTGCAGCTGTATTATGGTTGTAGCATGAATAGCTGAGCTCGACCGGGAAACGACCATGCTCTCACAGAATACCAGTGTGTATAAGCAGCTTAATGTTGCTGTTTCGTATGGTGAATGCAGAGAACCAGAGATACTTTTATTACGAAATATTTTGCAAAAAATCAATAAGAATTAGGTATTATGCAGTTAAGTATAAAGTTAGGAAATTCAAAAGGGTAGGTACAAGTTATTTTCAACATGTTAACATTATTATTTCTTCGCTTAGCGTGGCTCTACCACGTACATAAATGTTTGCCATAGTTGTCAAGCTTTGTTGGCGGGTCGACAACCGCAGTGTTATTTTTATTTTTTTAGTTATTATTAAGAAGACGTAGCTGCTCATCTTCTGTTTGAAATCCATCTGTCGCTCATTACGACACACACAGTACGGTATATGGGGTAGTGGATATCCTTACACCGCCACTACACGATGCTTTTCTTAGGAAGTTTCGTAATCGTCAATTAAAAATTTTTCAACGAATAAAATACAACATAAATTAAAAATTACAGTTGTATTAATAAAATATTTCAATTGTTTGACTTTTATATTTAGCCAGGTTATTATTTGTTTAATGGATATCTTTTAACTGACGATTGAAAAGTCTTCCCTTAATCTAATATATAAATTTAATATTTGTTTGTTCGTATTTCATTAGGATGACAGTACTCTTTATTGTTCCCTAAGAAAACAAATTACATAACAAGGAACAAACATTTGAGAGCAAATAATTGGCGGTTTTACTGCTCTACAACAATTTCTTTCAAACAATCTACAACAAGGAAAAAGAGAAAAATTCATGGGTAGAGTGTATTATAAATAATAATACAATTTAAATATGAACTAAGAACACATTAGTTACATAAAACAACTTTTTTAGGGATCATAAAAGGAAAAGCAAAGATGAAAAGAGAAGGGAGAAATTAGAGGGAAAGATAATCTTAGTTTTGTTTATAAAGGAATCTATTATTTAAGCAGTTCTAAAGCTTGATTCCAAGAACTGAAAAAAAGAGCTAAGAAATTGAGAACGTTCATTGGAGGTAGGAATAGGATGAACTTGATGTAGGTATTATAGAAAACTTGCCAATTTTTTTTACTAATAATTCACTTTTACGTATTATATATATTTGTTTATTTAATATAAAAATGACTTTTACATGTTAATAAAAAATAAATATGAGATATCCATCCGAGCAAACCATGTCACTATTAATGCTACCATATTTCAAGTAAATATGAATAAATAAATAATAAGAAAAACCGTGTAGGGTAGGGGCGTTGCAAGAATAGCCACTACCCTATACCATCCCGTTGTTATCGTAAGAAGCGACGGAGGGAAACTGAACCATCAGCATCGTGATAACAGCTTAATAAAAAAAACTGCGGTGGTCCACACCCACTTGCCAAGCGTGGCACCTATGGCAAATATCCCCTATGATACAAGCTATGGGGAGACCTATGTTCAAGTGGACTTTAGTTCGGTTGTAATGGTAAATAATATGACATTTTTTTCTTCAAATAAGTATTTGACATTATAAGGATCGACTTTTAAATCCGTCAAATAAACTATAACCTAACTGGATAAAAATATGTGAAACAATAATTGAACTAGTTTGTTCGTGCAACAGTAGCTTTTAACTTGTTCACGTTGTGTTTTATCCCGTGTTTAACTTTGTTCCTAGAATTGAAAACCCGGTCCCTAAATAATTTAAAAGTTTATAGACAGCTTTATCTTGGTTGCGCGCGATAATATGGTACAACTGGGCGCAGCGCTACGTGACCAATCGAGCGTATTGCCTTCTTCATTGCTAGTGACACCCTGATTCCGATATGAGCGTCTGGAACGTTATCCGACGCCGAACCACCCACCCATTCGACTGAATCGCATTGTAACTCTACGCTACTGTGATTTGATATTATACCCTTATTAGTACAATTACGGCTCTTGAGGATATTTCGGGGAAATTGATTTTAGCTTTGCTATCGGGATGTTTGTGTAGCAGGCTTATAGGGGCTTTATATTATTTAATTGAATTTTGTTTACAGATATAATAGTGATGAGGCGATTAATGAAATAAGTTTTGTGTATTGCAATTTAATAAAGCCTTTTATAATTATATCTAAATGAGCATGGAAAAGGAATTGAATTTTGTTTGATAGGTACTATGAAGTTTTAAGGCGGGCTCAGTTGCTGAGCCCCCACGACTAGAAGAGCGTCAATTCAGAGCCGGCTTTGGCCATCCGGGCGCCTCAAGCGAGAAAAGTTGCATCTTCTCCCCATTTCCCCTATTTACTGAGTACCCGGGTTGCCACGACCTAAAGGTGTCACTGTGCTAATTTGTTCCCCAAAACGCAAAGGTCTAGCAAGACCAGTATCGCTGCGATAAGTGTGATCTAATATCGTCGCTGCTATGGCTATAGTTGACTGCTAAGCCCTATATCTTCAATGAATTGAAGGAAGGTTGATATGTAGGTTTCTAGACGAGCGTTAAAGTTGAAAAGTTCACATCCCACTGCTGGACACAGGCCTCCTCTCAATTCTGAGAGGTTTTTAGGGCAAGGAAGTGTCCGCCGCGCTGCCCCAACGCGTGTTGGCGAACTTCACAGTTCTTCGAAGTATTTTTTTTAATTTCTCAGACATGCAGGTTTCCTCACGATGTTTGCTTTACCGCCGGGCACGTGATTCACCATCAGCACTTGAAATTACAATTAACAATTTCATTGGTACCGGCGGGGATCGAGCCAGGTTTGCTCGTGTACTGTGAAATTTACAGCGAGCGCTAACCATCTGAGCTACCATGGCTCTACGTAACACTCATCTATAGAGATGAGTGTTACGTTTGCGCATTAAAATTCCACAATCAGTACATCAGATTCGGTACATCCTTGATTTAATTAGTCCGAAGATGAGCGCCATGTACTTTTTAAAACAAAAATGTCCAGTCATGGCTATTGCCAATATACGCAGTTTGTTCTTACTTAATCTACTGAATTTACGATCATTTGCCCGGATTAAGGTTTTGGAATGTTTTAAGCCCGGTGCATGAAGGGTTAGTCGGACCAGGCGATTTCAGATTCTACTAATCGACTCAGATCCAAATACACCAACTCTTTGACCTACTAACAGAGCTCTGATGACTGATATATCCACTCCAAAATGGTACATCCTCATTTTTATAGGGTGACAAACGACACACAGTCCACCTGATGGTAAGTGGTTGCTGTCGCCAATAGACATCTACATCTATATTCGATTGCAAATCAAAATGTAGATGCGTTGTCACCCGTGAGGACTAAGATGGAATACCTCTTTTCCAGTAAAAAGGGTCTCCGGTTCTCTACACTCACGAAACATCAGCTGCTATTTTACGTTGTTGAGAGCGTGGTCTTTCCCCGGTCGAACCGACCTATTCGTGCTACAAGTATACAATTAATATGGCTGCAACATGGATCTACCACGTTAAAAAATTATGCGTTACTCGTGCAAGGGTATTGGCTATGTGCTCATCTACCCGTCCGCCCAACTTGGTAAGTATCGGCAGATATTCTCATTAAAGTAATAAAAACTGCGTACTAGAACAGACACCGCAAACAAAATCTGTGCGGCACGGCAGCGTGGAGCGCGTGTTAGGAGACACAGAGTACCCTTTTGGCACAGACTAAGTAAGTTTGAGCCCGCAGGTTCAAAAGCGTATTACCATGTCTCGACGCCTCTCCTAGTACGAAGTACACAATCTTCACTGGATTCTTGGAATGTCTTATGGTCATCAATGAACTCAAATGATATTGTACACCTTTCAGACTTATCTTACTTATCTTGAATGCAATTTCCGGCCAGCGTTTGTTTCTTCTCTTCATTTATTTTTGATGACTCGTTAGCGTAGCGAATAAGCATTTCGCTGCGACGCTGCGTGTCGCGGATTCGATTCCTTCTGAAATTATAAGTGTGAGGAAGGTATTTTATTTAATGTTTAATAAGAATGTAGTTTTAAATAATGATAGAAAAATCTGTTTTCTTAAGACACCTGACGCTTTAAACCAAACTTACCGGAGAGAGTTACGAACGTAAAACCCACCTCAATCCCTCTGACATTGAATCCAGAACTTACTGCGTATTGATTTTTCGCTCCATTAAATGCGCTCAGGGCCGTATCCGGTAGGTAGCACATGGTACAAAGCGCTCGCCGTAAATTTCACAGTACACATGCGGCCCACGTTCGATCCCCGCCGGCACCAATAAAATTGATAATAGCAATTTTAAGTACTGATTTACCACATGCTCGCTCGGTGGCTAAAAATTTCGAAGACGTATATGTGGTAGTGCCACTTGACATATTATGGTTGCAGCACGAAGGCGGGGTTGGTTACACCGGGGTAGCACCACACACTCACAGAATATCGGCGTACAATAACAGTCAATGCTGCTGTGTTTCTTATGGTGAGTGTAGAGAACCGGAGACCCGTTTTACAGAAAACTAGGCATTCCTATCTTAGTCGTCGGGGTGATAAAACATTTACATTTTTGATTCTTAATCGAGGATATCTAGGGCTTTGTTTCTTAGACATTCAGGTTCTCTCAAGATGTTTTTCTTCACCATCGAATTATAACTAACAATGAAAAAATATCAGTATTTGTTGACAATTATAATTGAAGTTATAAGTTATTAGAATGCCTTGGCTGAAAATTTAATGATGTCATGTCATGATGATTTTAAATAAGAATTATTATTACTTTCAAATTTACTCCACCATTGTCTTATCCCATCTACCCATCTTTACAGCACATAAAAATCTACTCCTGAATATAGCCCCTTTCATAGATTGCCTCATGGGGGGATTTTGTCATGGATGCCAGGTTGAGTAAGCGGGTTGACAACCGCAGTTTTTTATTATTTTGAGTTGTCACCAGGAAGATGCTGCTCATCTCCTGTTTAACTTTCCCTCTGCCGCCTCTTGCGACACCCTCGGGACGGTACGGGGTAGTGACATAAAGACATAGACATTTATTCCAACACTTACATCTACACATATTTTATGATAAGGTGACATATTTTATGATAAGGTTTATTTTATGATAAGGTGAAACATATTTTTGTGTATTCCTTCGTGAGCTTTTTATGCGTAAACGGCTTGACGGATTTTCTAGTGTCACGTGTAATTAGATTCGTCTTCATCTCCGATGAGACTACACTATATGGCCATAATACTTGCTTCTTCGAAGCTGATTCTGACGAACATATAATTTTTTTTGTTAGTTAGTGGACTCTTTGTTTTTAACTAATAATTTATTCTTGTATATATCTAACTGAAATATTTGTGTATATAATTATGTGTGTTTGATTGTTCACAGGCGGTTCCGATAGCAACAAAGGGAAGAGCAAAAAGTGGCGCAAGATCCTTCAGTTCCCACACATATCGCAATGTTTAGATATAAAAACAAAAATAGGTGAGTAGATTTATGTATTTGTTTTTAGCATTATCATGTAATACTAGCTATGCTCTTGTGATATTCGTGTAAAAGCAAAATTTTGCCAATTTTTTTTCAAAATATTGCGGACGTTATGTATTAGTAACAAAAGTACATGATATGTATTTGTTATAAAAACTAAATTACTTTGCAATTACCTTGTGTTCACTAATATTAAGCAGCGTACACCAATACGCGCCAATCGACTCACTATTTACCGACATGATTTTTTAAAATTTACCGATTTCATACTGAAAACTAATTTTGATCACAATATAACATAGCCTATGTCACACGGGAGTAGTGTAGCTTTCTATAATTGCAAGAATTTTCAGAATCGGATGAGAGATTCTAGAGGTTTTCACAAACAAAATTATATACAACTTTAGCTCTTGATGTAGCTGTGAAAATATGCTACAGACAGGATTGTCTGCCATGCACGACCAGCGTGTGAAATTTACTGTTGCTTCTCGTTGTTCGTCTTTCCGGACCATTATGACTTAGGGATCTTCAATAAAAAAAGCCTACTTTTTAAACAGCTGTTTTGGCGGTAGGTGAAAAAAATGACGACACATTGATCTTAAGTTTAATCTTAATTAAAATTATATATCATTAAGCCCTCTCTTTTTTTCATATTACTTACATACATACATAAACACTCACGCCTGTCACCCAGAGGGGTAGGCAGAGACTATGGACTTCCATTTGGCACGATCCTGACACACCTCTCTCGCTTCCTTCACATATATACATACGCATACACGCTCGTCAGTTAAGGGTATTCTTAATTTGGCCTATTTTCAATATATCACCAAATTGGTCGATAAACTTTCGCCCAGGGCGTCCCTTCCCGACTCTGCCGTTCACCTCTGCAACATAAGTCTGCTTTATCTCTCTTTCCTCATTTATTCTTTATGACCAAACCACCGAAGCATTCCTTTCTTAATCCTGGTCACAACATCATCTTGCAAACCACACTCTTCTCTTATCACTCAATTTCTCACCCCGTCATTCATATTCCGCCCTAAAATACTCCTTAATGACCGCATTGAAGCTTACTTACAGTTTCATCATCATCATTACAGCCCTTCACAAGTCCACAGCTGAAAATATGTAGGTCTCCCCCAAGGAATGCCACAAAGCATGGTCCTGAGCCACCTGTATCCATCGACTTCCTACATGTCTTACCAGATCGTCACTCCATACAGTGGGGGGTCGGTGTACACTTCGCCTACCGGTACTGCTACTCGAGAACCTTTTTTGTTTTTTTCCCATCGGGTGTCAGTTCAGTGAAATATAAAGTTCAGTGTACAGTTTAATGTTGTAATGTGTATTTGTATTTTGTACCAACCCAGTCGGTGGGTACCTACCTACGAACAGTCTGTCTCATAAATTCTCAAAATTTCTTATTACGCTACGTTGCACACTAAAAATGGCATCCAACGACATGGTTTTGGAAAATCAGACAACCAATTGAGGATAAATTGTTAATGAAATTATCCGACTTAGAATCCCTACTCAAACCATCAGTTTTACAAACAAGCACTCTCGTCTTCAAGAGGAATTTCAGAAGTTTTTTTCTTACTGTGGTCTGGACACAAGTCTTTCGCGTAATATTTTTATTGAAGATGTTTAAAATTAATTAGTTAAGAAACATGTAATAAAATTATATGTGTCTTACCTATTTAGAGAGCACTTCCCGCTCTCCCTCAATGTGGGCGAATAATATTCCGCTCACCAGATGTCGCTAGTTGACACTGAGTTAGTTTTTTGTTACACAATGGCATTTAACTCAGAAGTTATAGTTCTTAATAAAAGTTTATCAGTTTCTGGAGGATTATATGAATACACAAAACAAGGCCTCAGTGGTTTGTTCTTTAATTTTTTTCACATTTTTAAGTTTTTTTTTTAATTTTTCTACTTTTATAAATATCTGTGGTTTTGTTTATTTATTTTTAATCTAAATAGTATAAAATAGAGCTAATAGTACAGAAAGAAACATTAAATTTGACATTATTCGAACAAACTAACTTTCCCGCTATGAATCTGTCAAATATTATACCTCACTTTTAAGTGAAAAAGTCGTGGATGCCCTCATTGGCGTGCATTATTCCCATCACCACAAATCCCAGCACCACTACACTAGGAAGGATACACCACCGTCAACAATACGACACGTGTTTAGTGTTTCTCTTTAAACTAGGTGAGACACATCATTTTATTTTATTACGCCGATCTAAACTAATTAATTTCTAACATCTTTAATATATTGGATTTCCGCAAAGTAACGCCTGATTCCATTGATAATGTTTGTGTTTCCGTTGTGTACAATCTAAACAGGAAAAGAAAAAAAATAAAGAAAATAAAAAAATACTCATACACCGCCACTACACGGTAGTTTTTTTTTTATATGATAAGGATGACAAACGAGCACACAGGCCATCTGATGGTTAGTGATTGCTGTGGCCCATAGACATCTACATCTATCCTCAATAAATACAATCAAAATGCAGGTGCGTTGTCACCCGTGACGACTAATATGGAATGCCTTGTTTCCAGTAAAATGAGTCTCTGGTTCTCTACACTCACTATACGAAATACAGCAGCGTTAAGCTGCTATTTTACGTCGGTATTTTGTGAGAGCGTGGTCCTTCCTCGGTCGAGCCGAACCATTCGTGCAACAATTATACCAGTAATATAGCTGCAGCATCGCTCTACCACGTAACAAATTCAAATCTTATTAATCGACTTCAAAAAGGAGGAGGTACTCAATTCGACTGTATGTGGTTTTTTTAATGTGTGTTACCTCGTAACTTTTTTTCTAGGTGAACCGATTTCGATGATTCTTTTTTTATTTGAAGGCTGGTGCTTCTCATGTGGTCCCATATAAATTTGATCAAGGTCTAACTAGTAGTTTTTGAGACATCCTTAATAATTTATATTGAAGTCGATTGTACGAAATTTTTATTTTTACCACTGGTTTCCATCAAATCTTGTACACGTCTTTACGGTTTCATGTCTAAATGTAGGAAGTAACCAATTTGTTTCACGACCGTCCCGTGTCCGTTTTCCGTCCGCTGAAAATTGCGTGTTATCTTTACTCGGCTTGCCGCAGGCCATTTGTGTGATTCTTTAATGAAACCCGCGCTGTTGCAAATACGAAGTCATTTTTTTTTTAATTAAAAATGTATATTTTCGTGTCCAGAAAATTTTACAATGATACTCGTAGATGGATTGTGTCATCATTTATAATCTTTTTATTGGATAACGGTGACAAAACACAGTCCACCTGATGGTAAGTGGATGCTGTGGCCCATAGACATCTACATCTATCCTCGATTACGAATTAAAATGCAAATGCGTTGTCACCCGTGAGGACTAAGATAGAATGCCTCGTTTCCATTAAAAAGGTCTCCGGGTCTCTACACTCACCATACAAAACACAGCAGCATTAAGCTGCTATTTTACGCTGGTATTCTGTGAGAGCGTGGTCCTTCCCCGGTCGAGCCGACCCATTCGTGCTACAACTATACTACTAATATAGCTGCTGCTTGGCTCTACCACGTATAAAAATCGTTATAGCTCACCAAAGTCCACTGCTTTTTTATAAGATAAGGCTGACAAAAGAGGTGGAATGTGCTACCCTTTAGTAAGTGGTTACTGGTTACTGTGGCCCATAGAAATCTACATCTATCCTCGATTAAAATTAAAATGCAGATGCGTTGCCACTTTTCCACGTTGCAACGATTCTTCCCCGGTCGAGCTGAATAATTCGTGCTACAAACATAATACAGCTGCAGCATGGCTCTACCACGTTATACAACGTTTTTATGTATGTATGTATAAGTGAATGAAATCAGAATGAATGGAGCGCAATTTTGTTATTCAGTTTTTCATCAATTCTAGGCGACTGATTTTTCTGAAATTTTGCATTTTATTACAAAGGCATTCAATCTCAGCCCTCACGGATAGCAACGCATCTGCATTTTGATTTTTAATCGAGGATAGTTGTAGATGATCGATATCGACCACAGCACACACACAGGGCCACATCATCCACTTACCATCAGGTGGACTGTGTGCTCGTTTGTTACCCATGTTATATAAAAACACACTCATATTCATATATGTATACACTATACATGTACATACGTACATACATTTACACAGTTCCACCAAAGTTAGACCATCGTAATCGCTACTCAGTAATGGGTCAATCTTCAGCCGGATTTTGAGTAAAAAATACATTGGAATTAACATTTGCTAAAAGTCAAACCGGTCAAACGAAAATCGTGACGATAGTTTTTAAGTTACGTCACGTCAATGAATTGAAAGGTTCAATAGGGGCCAATAATTACTTAATATTATATCCATTAAATACATAATAATATATTTAACTAATGAAAAATATGGTTTATTTTATATAAAACGGCATTTTATATTTAACCCGAAATACTTCTAGAAAGTCATTATTTACTTTCACCATTTGTTCGGGAAGAACTTCTGTCCTGGAAACAACTAGCTACAAACTCGGTGGAACTTGTTCAAAATAACATTGAACAATGTTAACAACGGAATAGGTTGTGTAATGATTGTTATAATATAATATTCAGAATATTAAGTTGTGAGTTTTAAGGTCCAATGACTTAATTTTTTGTAGGTGGTAAGATTTTTCCGCATGGAAAACCATCACATCACCATCTGACCATCTTACCTGTTCATGCCATTTCGCCGAGCAGTACCTACTACACTACTATTATATAGAGATATAGGGTATAGAGAGTCAGTTGAATTACAGACTATAAGGCATTCCGTCTTAGTCAATGGTCAAGATGATAATACATCCATGGCCTTCTTTGTTTGGAGTTGCAGAGTGTATGTAGCTTCATCCTAACCCATAACTTCCTTGTCCCTTATCTTCGGTAACGTCGAAACGCGCACTATAAATATTCTACGACCTTCTGCAATGTAATGTTAGAGCCATGCTGCAGCTATATTGTGATTGCAGCACGAATGGGTCGGCTCGACCGGTGTAGGACCACGTACTCACAGAATACCAGCGTAAAACAGCAGCTTAATGCTGCTGTGTTTTGTATGGTGAGTGTAGAAACCCGGAGACCCTTTTTACTGGAAACGAGGCATTCTATCTTAGTCCTCAAGGATGACAACGCATCTGTATTTTGATTCTTAATTGAGGATAAATGTAGACGTCTATCGGCCACAGCATCCACTTACCATCAGGTGAACTGTGTGCTCGTTTATCACCCTTATTCTATAAAAAAATCCGTATCGGTGAAGCTTTAAAAGCCATAGTGCCAACGATAGCTCCGTGGCGCAGTGGCTTAGCTATTAGTTGCGGCGCTGGAGGCCGCAAGTACGAATTTCGCGCGGAACAAGTATTTGTATGGCCTACAATTTATTGTTACGGGTTTGGAAAACATCCAATCTTGTCATATTCATGTGTGTAAACTGCCTCCACGATACAGGAGAAAATTCTAATGTGTTGGTTACGTTTTAACAGCGTGGTCACTTGACCAGCTTGTAAATGTCGACTGCTGGACATGCCTAGTCCTATAATTTTATCCTGCTTAGATCGGCTAGACGCAATAAGACTAGCCGCTGCGCTGAGCCCGAAATTCGGTCTGGAGTATATTATGTACTACCCATTTTCCATGCAGCAGTACACCCACGGCTGTGTTCCGGTATGCAGGTAGCCATGGACAGTATTACCTATATATCTTCAGATGGACTGTTATTTTGACTGAGACTTAATTCTTGTAAAAAAAAAATTAAGATATAACTTTTTAGCTTATAAAAGATCTATTCCCGTTGGACGGAGTATATTGCCATAATAGGCACACCTTGGTTTGGCGTTCGCAATTTCTGACGTCACGGACCTACTTACGTCTTAATTACCCGTAATAAATCTCAAAATATAATTGTTAAAACTGGTTATTTTAAAAATGTATTCCAATGAAGATTTATATGCTAACGTATTCTTAATAGCTTAATAATATAATTTTCCTGTTGTAGGTACGTTTACCTTTATCAGACTGTCCAATGTTGGAAATATATAATCCAATGCTGGATATGGGATTAGCCGATATGTTATTTCTCTTTCGTCTCCACCACAAGCAGGCCAAGATGACATAAATGTCATCTTCTTCTTGTTTAAGTTTTTTAACGCTGTATAAAAATATAAAAATGTATCAGATCAACGCTAAGTCACGTGACTGTCACGTGTCTTAATGTTCAGATAGGTATGTCATTTCCATCAATTTTTATATTTTTCTATAGCGTTAACGATCGTAGAAAGGATGGCTAACCCCGCAGGCGTATTTACGAATATTGCGTTGTGCCTTGCCATGTGGCCTAGCAAACTAACAAACTTAAGGACCATTCACTATCCAAAAATGATAACCGGGAGCTACTACGGTGCCATATGTTATCGATAATCGCCTGCCAAGCTTGGTGTTAACGATAAATACTCCCCTTTCCAAGCCTTTGTCCAACTGGGAACTGTTATATGCCTGAGAGTATGTAGAATTTTTTCATTACGTTGCAAACATGTTGCTTAAAATTCTTGATAAGACTTTTACTTGCAAAATATATCGTGCAAATAATGGAGTTTTGACCAGTTGGACATTTTCTCAGTAACCGAAAACTATTAACTTGAACATAAAGTCACTCAGCCGTGCTAATAAAACCGAATGAAAATTATGCGATACCAATGAAGGCTTGGCTGTGGAAGGAAACAGGGAGAATTCTCGCCGGGCAAAGTGTTCAGGTTAATTAGATATGCAGAGTCGTGCGGAAATTTCGATAGCGTGATTTAGGCTTCGGTTGTTGTTCGGTCAGTTTATGTCCTTGTAGTGCATGCTAAAGGTCTGAGATCATTAATAAAGCAACAAGACCGAAACTTTTTTATACTAGGTGGTAAGACTATATTTTTTCCAAGGGGTCCGTATGGATTTGGTCTCCCTGAACTTTTTCTATCGCCAAGCTGCAGTACGTGTCCCAGTGTTAATGGTATTGAAAGCAAGTGTAATTATAGGTTGAGAGGCATTCTACCTTAGTCTTCAGTGATGATAATTTACCCGTAGTCTTTTTTGTTTCGTTGTTTGCAAGTGTCCATGGGCTACAATGACCACTTACCATCGGATGGACTGATAGTTCGCTTTTCACTTCAATTTATACAAAAAAAAAACCATTTTATGTCCTATAACGTAGTACTTTGGCTTCTAAACCATTCGGGTACATATGTTACTTTAACGTGGCGGTTGAAATACCGAAGGTATCCGTTTACATTGCCCTACCCGTGTCAAGGTGCTAAAGTGCTAGAGGTTATCGACTTTTTCTCTCTCGTATATTTTACTTGAAACCAGAGATTTATCATAGGTCCATTATAAGCTAAAAAGCTATATTATCTACAATGGATTTTTTTTATAAGAATTAAGTAACAGTCAAACTTACAGTCTATCTCATGTAATGCTCTCCATGATTACCTGCATACCGGACCACGAAACGGTAACAGAACAGAATTTTGACACGTGGTAGAGCCATGCTGCAGCTATATTAGTAGTATAGTTGTAGCACGAATCGGTCGGCTCGACCGGGGAAAGACCACGCTCTCACAGAATACCAGCGTCAAATAGCAGCTTAACACTGCTGTGTTTTGTATGGTGAGTGCAGAGAACCGGAGACCCTTTTTACTGGAAAAGAGGCATTCCATTTTAGTCCTCACGGGTGACAACGCCTGCATTTTAATTCGCAAACGAGGATAAATGTAGATGTCTATGGGCCACAGCAACCACTTACCATCAGGTGGACTGTGTGCTCGTTTGTCACACTATCCTATAAAAGAAATAGGAAAATAAGTGGTATTAACCTAATGTCCTGAAGATCGAATTTCGGTCTCGGCGTCTAGTATCATAGACTGCGCAGGATAGGATTAGTACACGAGTGTGTTGCGCACAGGTTCTGACTTTGGACTGCTACAGAGAGTTTCTTGACATAAAAACCCAATTAAGAATTTTGTCCCGATCTGAGATTCGAACCCGGGACAACATGTACAGCAGTCGTTTTACCACTGTCAGATTAACGTAGCAGCTAAGCAACCTAGACAGACTCATAGGCAAAAACATAACTCTACGACCTGGTTATTCCACCATCTGACATATTCCAAATATGTGACATGTGGCATGACATTGTCTTCGATAAAATTTTAAAGCAGACAAGTTTTTGTGCGTGCGCACTACAGCGTGTTTTAGCTGTAGCACTAACCGGTCGGCTCGACCGGGAAAGTATTACGCTCGTACAGAATACCATCGTAAAATAGCACCATAATGCAGCAAGTGACCAGTGACGAAGACCGTTTTCTACCGACTTCAAAAAGGAGGAGGACCTCATAACTTTTTTCTGGATGAACCGATTTTGATGATTTTTTTTATTTGAAAGCTGGTGCTTCTCATGTAGTCCCATATAATTATAATTTGATCAAGGTTTGACCAATAGTTTTTGAGTTATTCTTAATAATTTATATTGAAATCGGTTGTACAAAATTTTTAATTTTAAATTATTACTGGCAACTAGGCCTTCCAGTTTAGTTCTCAGGCATCTACATTAGTCACACTTTTTAGCCACCAGAATTTAAGATAAGGTTGACTATTTTCTTGTTTGTCACTCCTACTTTTATTAAAGAACACAATGTTTTGACTGGTTCCGACTAGGATTTGAACCTGGATCACGCTATGAGCTGTTATGGTAGTATAGTAGGTGTATACAGACGTATAGTACGAGCAGTAGTAGTGTAGAAGCTTTCTTATAGAGAAATCGAAACTTTCTCATCACACTTAATTTAACAATGTTTTTATATTCTTGATAGATACTTGGAACATGGCCAGGGCTCATGAATAATAACAAATGAACGTTATCTGCGAAGTGGTTTGGCTTACGTTAATGCGCAAAAATTGACGATCGACAAAAATGCTAGAAAAAAAAAAACCTTTTCAGTATCTAGTTTGTAAGCACCGAGGCGCGAGAGATAGCTTTTTAATGACTTGGGAATAAGTAATGCTGACTTGAGAATAAGTAATGCTCTTTAAGAAACTATCGTTCTGTGAGTTGATTTTTTTTTATAGGATAGGGTGAATAACGAGCACACAGTCCACCTGATGGTAAGTGTTTGCTGTGACCCATAGACATCTACATGTATCCTCGTTTGCGAATCAAAATGCAGATGCGTCGTCACCCGTGAGGACTAAGATGGAATGCCTCGTTTCCAGTAAAAAAAGGTTTCCGGTTCTTTACACTCACTATACGAAACACAGCAGCATTAAGCTGCTATTTTACGCTGGTATTCTGTGAGAGCGTGGTCCTTCCCCGGTCGAGCCGATCCATTCGTGCTACAACTATACTGCTAATATAGCCGCAGCATGCCTCTACCACGTAAAATGGCATATTTAAAATAGTGCCACCTTTGCACATTGAGAGGCATTCATTCCCATACAAACGAAGCTAACGATGCCATTTAAGAGTGATAGAATCAAGATTAACTTTGCGAAAATAGATTTGAAGATAACAGTGTAGTAAGGGATAGTGTAGGAGATGTATTCTGTTTTAATATCACTGTCGTAAATAATTTGTTCATTTGACCCGGTGTTTAGGCCCAAAAAAGGTAATTTGTACGACATCCAATCACGTTCGACTTGGAGAATCGCCCGATGGTACCAGGTGTCACGCGCATCTCGGGGAGGGGGCAGCAGTAGGCAGCTTCCCAGCGTGTGACGCTCGTGGGCGAGAGATAGTAGCTCGACGGCGGCTGGGCAGTTAATTGGTGTCTTTCGATGCCCGCCGCTGAGGTTTCGTGAGACCGGTTTTTTTGGATTAGGGTTTAGAATTTTGGAAATTGTGCGCGTGACTTCGCTACGTAATTGTGTTTCGTGAAAACCGCCTCGTTTTAGGTTGTCTAGGGTTTAAGTTCTTGACAAGAGGCTTGTATTGTGTTTAACTGATTAAAGTAACTTCTTTGAAAGTAATTGTGCCGTCGCGTTAAGTGCCCTTTTTTGTGTGTTGACTGTTTTGTTAGTTTTACATGTCAACGAGGCGTATTTTGAATTCTTATCGTGGCGTAGTATTGGATATAAAACGAAGGAATGTAGTTGTGTTTGTAACGCTGAACTGTGTGACTTACCAAGAGATCGCGTTAGTTCACTATTCATCATTTGGTGATAAATGAATCCGGGACATTGAATGTTGAACTTTGAATTACTGTCCGTTACTGTGTCGGGTGTCACGTGTTCGATTCTACGATGAATGTGGAATTAGACGAGTTTAAGCCAGTTAAATGTACAATGAAGTTAATAGACTGAAATAGTGCCATGAAGAAAGAAATGGTCCAGCGGGGAAGCCTACTGGAGTGATGCAGCATTGTGGGGCAGCTGCGGGCCGTAACAACTTTTGGTAGCAGGGAGCGTGTTTGGATTGGTTTAATTTGTGTCTACAATCACGCCCGGCCGTAATACTTAATAATAAAATTCTTTTCGTTTGTTGCTTGCTTTTTTTGGCAGCCAAGGCCACCTTTGCAGGGGCAGCTGCGGGCCGTAACACCCGGGTTGCATCAAAGTGTTGATGATTGTCATAAAATTTTTTTAACGCTCTGTGTCAAACGATTAATACGACGTACGACCAAAGAGTATAGTAATATGATTATCGAGCGGGTCTCACAGAACAGAGTACTGAAACTAGAAATGATGCGAACGGCCCGGTTCGTTAGTAGAATCAATATTTATCACTAGAAATGAATGAATGACTCATGTCTAGCACTAATGGGATGATATGGGGTAATGAACGTAACGCCGCGCCGTGTAGTCATGTAGTAGATATGGGGTAGTGGATTCTCTTACGGCTTGACTTTAATTATAACATACATACATACATAAACACTCACGCCTGTCACCCAGAGGGGTAGGCAGAGACTACGGACTTCCATTTGGCGCGATCCTGACACACCTCTCTCGCCTCTTTTACATCCATATATCTTCGCATACACGCTCGTCGGTTAAGGGTACTCCTAATCTGGCCCATTTTTAATGTATCGCCGATTTGGTCGATAAACCTTCGTCTAGGGCGTCCCTTCCCGACCCTGCCGTTCACTTCCGCAAAATAAATTTGCTTTGTCACTCTTTCCTCGTTCATTCTTTCTACATGACCAAACCACCGAAGCATTCCTTTTTTAATCCTTGTCACAACGTCATCTTGCAAACCACACTTTTCTCTTATCACACTATTTCTCACCCTGTCATTCAGATTCAGCCCTAGCATACTCCTTAAGGAACGCATTTCTACAGCATTTATTCTACTCTCATGCTTCTTCTGCCAGACCCAACTTTCACTACCATACATTAAAGTAGGGACTAACACAGCATTATGAATTGCCATACGTGCCTTAGTTGACACATTCTGACTCCTCATAATAGCGTGTAGAGCCCCATTCACTCTATTTCCTGCGTTCACTCGTCGTTCTATATCCTTATCATATCTACCATCCCTGCTATATAAACATCCCAAATATACAAACTCATCCACTTGCTCAATCAACTCCCCTTCTATTCTTATTTCACATAAAGTTTTACTTTCTTCTCTTTCAAAAACCATCACTTTCGTCTTACTTGCGTTCACTTTCATACCCCTTTCTTTCAATGACCAATTCATTAAAGTAACCATCATTTGCAATTCGGCCGCCGACGATGCAAATATGACTTGATCATCGGCGTACAAAAGGCATTTGACGGTTGACTCACCCATTCTCAACCCACATTCTTCAACTTTCAAAGTTTGCAAACAACTGTCCATAAATAAGTTAAACAGCCACGGGGAAGCCACACATCCCTGTCTGACACCTTTATGAATGCCAAACCAGTCAGAGTAGACCCCGTTGATCCTGACACAAGCACTAGAGTCCCTATAAAGAGATCTTAATGCCTGTATCAAGCCAGCGCTCAACCCAAATGTGTTCAGTGTTTGCCATAACACATTCCTGTCCACTCTGTCATAAGCCTTTTCCAAGTCCATGAACGCACAAAAAACTTTCTGGTTTTTAGCCAAAAACTTCTCCGCTATCATGCGCATGGAAAAGACCTGATCCGTACACCCCATCCCCTTTCTAAATCCAGCTTGCACATCCCAAATTTTTCCATCAGTTTCTTCCATAACTCTTTCAATTAACACCTTAGCATACAGTTTACCCACAATGCTAAGCAAGCTGATACCACGGTAGTTTTTACAGTCCTGCTGCGACCCCTTTCCCTTATATATTGGGACTATAACGGCTTTGCACCAGTCTTCCGGTACCCGTTTCAGTTCCCAACATAAATTAAACAAGGTGTGCAGCAGGCCTGCAACCACACCCTCACCAGCCCTTAGCATTTCGAGTGATACTCTATCATATCCGGCTGCCTTACCTGCTTTCATGCTTTTCATTGCTTTCATTATTTCATCTACACTTATCTCCCTACCTCTCTCCACTTCTTCCGGAATTTCTATTTCACTTATTCCAGACGACTTTTCACTCTTAAACACGCTTTCAAAGTATTCCTTCCATCTCTTTAAATTCGAAACTTCATCATTCAGCATGCAGCCATTCTCGTCTCGTATAGCATTTATTTTAGGCTGTTTTGAATTTCCCCTGGCAGTTCTTACGAGCTTCCAGAACATTTTAATATTTGCCTGGAAGTTATCAGATATCCTTCTATCATTCTTATCTATCCTTTCTTGCTTTTTCCTTTCAACAACTTCTTTTACTCTCTTATTTATACGTCTAACGTCTGCCTTTTTTCTTTCAATCTCATCATTCATACCGCCAGAATTACCAGCTTTAGTTGCTAGTAAATCTAGCCATGCTCTCTTCTTTGCTTCAATTTCCATCCGTACCTCATCATCCCACCACAACGTATTACTTTTCCTTTCATTCGTTCTCTTACTTACACCGCATACTTCGGTGGCTGCATCCACCAAAACTTTCTTAATATTATTCCATACATTCTTCAATTCTAAATCATTCATACATAATTCGTTCAACCCACTTATATTTTCCCTCAGTCTGCATTTATACTTCTCTTTCACACCTTCATCTTGTAACCTCTCTATTCTTATACGCTGTAACGCAGTGGTAGACACCGATGTCCGATGCCGCCAACGTCTGAATAGACCATTAATTCGGCATAAGACCAAGTAATGATCCGTCCCTACGTTGGACCCCCGGTAAACCCTTGTATCTACCACTGTGCTCCTCATTCTTTCATCCACAATTATAAAATCTATCATGCTTCTATCATTCCCTCTTTCCCATGTATACATGTGAATCCTTTTATGGCGAAAGAAAGTGTTCGCCACAAAAAGATTCTTTTCCACACATACGGTGAGGAGGTCTTCACCATTCTCATTTATTCTTTCATCGCCAAACGTTCCTAATATCCTTTCATAACCAGACCTCTTCACCCCAACCCTTCCATTAAAATCTCCTAACATAATAATATTTTCATTTTCCTTACATTTCATCAACACCAGCCTTACCATGTCCCAAAACTGCTCTCGGATATAAGTGGGCTTAGACATATCTGGGGCGTACACCCCTAAAACAAACAACTTCTTTAAACCCACTTTCATTCGTATCCACAGCAGCCTTGGGCTAACACATTCATACTCTTTCACACATTGACCCATTCTTTCTGAAAGGATGACACCGACTCCCTGGCATGCCCGCTCGGTCTCGTCTACTCCAGACCAGTAAGCGGTATACATGCCATGTGCAGTGACATCTCTTCCCTTTCGTTTCGTCTCGTTTACACATAACACATCTATTCCTCTATCATTCATCATTTCGCATACTTCATCCATCTTATCATTCATTGCTCCACATACATTCAGCGTGGCTAGACGGGCCTCCGCAATCCACTTTTCGCCCCCCCGGGAGACAGGACGTGACGGGTGGCGAACCTCGTCGCCGGTTTTTCTCCCGGAGATTCTTCGCACCCCTGCCCCATTAAAGGGGCGCCGGGAACTCGGGGCCATTTCTTTTTCTTCTTGGCTCATGGTGCGAACTAAGGGGTGGTAGATTTTATGCCGCTACCATACGGCGAGGAGCCGAGTCTGTCGTTTCGGCTTTGTCGCTCGTTTAGCACCACCCGGGGGACACGTGTAGGGTGGGCCTAGGATTAGGTGGTCGAAGCCTACGGACGCGAGCGTTCTCACACCGACAAGCAAAGTATATGGCGGTTGGCGGCCTATACGAAAAGGTGTGACGACCACGACATGCTGATGGATGCCGGTGGCTCAGAACCGTGTTTTTAGTCTTTGTAGTTTGAGATCTTTTTTTTATAGGATAGGGTGACAAACGAGCACACAGTCCACCTGACGGTAAGAGGTTGCTGTGGCCCATAGACATCTACATCTATCCTCGTTTGCGAATCAAAATGCAAAAACGTTGTTACCCGTGAGGACTAAAAAGGAATGCCTATTTTCCAGTAAAAAAGGTCTCCGGGTCTTTACACTCACCATACAAAACACAGCAGTGATAAGCTGGTATTCTGTGAGAGCGTGGTCCTTCCCCGATCGAGCCGACCCATTCGTGCTACAACTATACAATTAATATAGCTGCAGCATGGCTCTACCACGTATAAAATATGGACTATGTTCAGCTATGGACTTGTGAAGCGCTGTAATGATTATAATGCTACGGAACAAACTCAGTATGCTCGCGTTATATTAAGTTTTATAGTGAGCGCCTTGATCCCTGACCTAACACGACTTATATTAGTTTTACTTACTAACTATTGACCCGCTCTGTCCTCGCTTGGGTAGGATCTAATTTGGCGTTATATAGATTTAAGATAATCAAAGAGCATGTTTTTATTTTATCTATTTATTACAAACAAAATATCCATATTTTCGGATTAAAAATATAGCCTAGATCACTCCTAGCAGTGCTCTTTATCTGTTTGTGAAGTTTTATTACAATCATTTAAAAAAAGTCCGGCCAAGTGCGAGTCGGACTCGCGCATGAAGGGTTCCCTTTCCGTACCATCGTACAGGATTTAATACTATGTAGGTAAAATCACGTTTTTAGAGGGGGAGGCACCTTATTTTTTTTTAATTATTTGTTATAGCGGCAACAGAATTACACGTTCTGTGAAAATGTCAACTGTGTACCTATTACGGATCATGAGATACAGTCCGCTGACAGACAGACAGACGGACGGACAGCGGAGGCTTAGTAACGGGACCCCCGTTGGTTTAACGTCCTAATGACACACAAAAAACCCCCCAGCTCTATAAAAGGATGTAGTCTAAGTGTAGCCCACGCGACATATTATTTGTAAATATATATATTGATGTTAATTGTAGAATACGTACATTAGTCTAAATAAAGTTCTAGCAACAGCAACGCGCCACCTTTCTGACACCTTTCCCACATTAATGACGGCCATTTCGATATCACAGACAGACACTAAATTTATTTAAAACCACAAGTTAAATGTCCTTGTTTTACTTACTTTATTTATTTAAGAAATTTTAATGCAAGCTGTTTAGCAAGTTTTCCTTTACGTTTTATTTTAATTCTGACTTAATAACATTTTTTTTTATATTTTAAGATTGACAAACGAGCACACAGTCAACCAGATGGTAAGTGGATGCTCTGGCCCATAGACATCTACATCAATTCTCAATTAAGAATCAATATTCAGATGGGTTGTCACCCCTGAGGACTCAGATGGATTGATGGTCTCCGGTCCTCTACAGCATACGAAACACAACAGCATTAAGGTGCTATTTAACTCTGGTAAATGAGATTGTACAACCTGCGGGTGTTGCCAGTGATGACTTATGGATCTGAGATGTCGTCCTTCATTGCTGGCCGTATGAGGTAGCTCAAGGTCGCTCAGCCAGTTAAGGAGAGGGCTATGCTCGGGGTTTCTCTGCGTGATAAACTTAGAAATGAGGATATCCGCAGTAGAACCAGAGTGACCGACATAGCCCAACGGATTAGTTAGCTGAAGTGGCAATGGGCCGGCACTAGCTTGAAGAACCAATGGGGAAAAAAGGCGATGGAGTGACAACCTGGTAAGACATGTGGGATGTCGATGGATGCAGGTGGCTTAGAACCGTGCTTTGTGGCATTCCTTGGGGCAGGCCTATGTTCAGCAGTGGACTTGTGAAGGGCTCTATTGATGATGATTCTGTGACAGCGTGCTCTATCCCTGGTCGAGCCGACCTTTCGTGCTACAATCATTAAATACCTGCAGCGTGGCTCTCTACTGTTATAGTAATAACATAAATATAGAGCTTAAGGGTGAACATTTAAAAACATTTAACAAACTTTGCCCCCAAAAAAAAAACAAATGTTATTCTCTACACAATTAGCCTATAAAAAGGCAATAATTCTGTTTCGCTGTAAATTTATGTGGTCTATAAAAGCCGTTATAAAGATTTTTCAGGCGATAAAAGTAAGGAGAGACACTCAAAGTAATTTGCTCTGATTTACGTTTTACTTTCGCTCACTTGAATTTGATAGCGGCCTAATTTAGCCAAAGACATGTCGTAAATACATTCGTTTCGGAATATAAAGTATGTATAGGGAAAACGTTTATTATATTTTTAACTAGCGACTCTCACTGGCTTCGCCTGGATAGGATATATTAATGTGGCGTTATTTAAGGTAATCAAAGACGATATTTTATCATTTTTTGTTTTTTTTTCAAAAAAAATGTATTTAAGTTTTTCGGACGAAATATAGTCTTGAATCTTGATTCCTCTTGGCATTGCTCTCTACCTGTTCGTAAAGTTTGATCACTATCTATTTAGTTGAATCATAATAATAATAATTTATTGACACACACAAAGAAAAGTTACACAAATCACAATTTTACAACTTGGTTACTTTTGTACAGAATACGATATGCGCAAACAGTGATCTTTGACTCCTGTGCTAGGAAAGCCTGTGTTCAGGAGTTAATGCTCTTCATATCTCTTGTCTATAATGTACATAATTATTACTTAGTGCTCGTATTGCGCACGTGCGTATGCTTAGTGCGCGTGTGCGTGTGCGTGTGCGTGTGCGTGTGCGTGTGCGTGTGCGTGCGCGTGCGCGTGCACTCGCACGCGTGCACGCATGTGCGAGTGCAAGTGTTTGCGAGTGCGAGTGCGAGTGTGTGCATGATTGATGATTCAATGATGTAATTTAATTTAGTTATTAAATATTCGTAATTGTTGAATATCACCTAATTTATTATACACCCGAGAGGTCAACGCGTAATATTGGCGCTTGGCAAACTCGGTACGAGTCCGTACCGTGGGACATGTCTCAATCCTTCCCTGAGACGTTGGCAAAGACGGTACAACTTCCTATGATACCTGAGAACTGCAGATTTGTAGTATAATTGTCTCACTGTCACTGCTCGACCGGGGAAGGACCACGTTCTCACAGAATACCTGCGTAAAATAGCAGCTTCATGCCGCTGTGTTTCGTATGGTGAGTGTAGGCATTCTATCTTAGTCCTCACGGCTGACAACGCATCTGTATTTTAATTCGCAAATGAAGATAGATGTCATCTACATCTATGGGCCACAGCAACCACTTACCATCAGGTGGACTGTGTGCTCGTTTGTCACCCTTATTCTATAAAAAAAATATCAGGCACTAATCCATGAGTCGCCATTAAGATAATGCGTTGTTTATACATTAGCTCTTTCATTAAGAATATCTAAGTTAATATCTCTTGTTAACACAACAGTACTGCTTTTATAATTATTTAATGTTGTATCCAATGATTCTAAAAAGTTTGTAACGTTTGTAAAACCAGGTGGTAAAAAATTTTTGTTTAGATGTCTCTTACTAAGAGAGTTCTAAACATTTTTTTTTTGCTTTCAATCAAAAGAGTGCGCTTGAATACTTTTAGATTACTAGTGAAACCATTGTAATAATTGTTTGTGTATGTTATGTAATAATTTAAAATTTAAAATTTTGTACAGCCGACTTCAATATAAGTTGTTAAAAATAACTCAAAAACTATTGGTCTGACCTTGATCAAATTCATATGGGACCACACAAACAAACAAAAAAAAGAATAATCGAAATCGGTTCACCCAATAAAAAGTTATGAGATAACACAATAAAAAAAACATACAATCGAATTGAGTACCGGCTACTTTTTGGAAGTGGACAGAAAACAGTTTCACCCGTACGATGTCCAACAGTACGAAAATCCATTTGTTTTTGCGAAGTCCGTCGCCATGACAAATAGACGCCTTCCTTTCGGGGTAAGAGCCTCCGAGATATATAATCTGTTTATGAAAACTATCTAAATCAAATATTGTTGTATTTAATTTTTCATTCTTCTCTTTTAGGGTAAGCTTTTTAAGGGTTTTTATAATATTTTACTTCATCAGTACGGAGTTAAAGTCGACCACTGTTGTTTTTAAGGCATTAGGTTTTGCAGAGGCTCGATATACATATGTTTAATATCCCCGGTCTGTATTTGCAAATTTAATATATTTCTAATGTTTTTAACTGCATTTGTAAGTTCCTGTTTGTTTTTATTTTGCAATTTTGGTACATTTCTAATCTGAAGCTTTGTTGAACATGTGTCTTTCTAAATTTTCAATTTCATTTTGGAGTTGTTTTATGTAAGAGATATGCTCCTTCCTTTCATTCCTTAAAATTTCTATTTCTTTTTGAAATTCATCGTATTTGTAAGATAATGTTTCCAATGATTACTATAATGTACTATTTTGCGATTTTATTTCACTTAAGGATGACTCTAAGGCTTGTAATTTATTTCTTTGATCGAAAACAAACTTGGAGATTACTACGCACCTCATCCATAAAACTATGTAATTTGTTGTTGTAAAATGTTCACATTGATGTTGCTTTCTGCTTTTTGTAAGTCAGACACACTTCCACCTATGCTCTCTGAATCAGTCTCCGACGCGTGTGCGTTTTGTGGTGGGGTGCGTTTCAAAGGCATTTTATTAAAATATTATTAAAGTAAGAATATGTCAATAATGAACGTGCGTATAGCAAAATACCAGGATCATCGAACATGAACCAGTACTTTAAATGAGGACGTAGTTGTGCAGTTAAACCGATTGCGTGCTAAGATAATGTACTAGGAGCACTGCTACGTACCTCCCACGCAGATGTAGCGTAGGGTGACCGACGCGTGCACAGCTGATTCACCGTGCGTCTCACCGCCCCCAGTCAGTGCTGTGACGAGTAGCTGATAGGGCTACAAAAGTGTGTCACTGCAGCGGAGGACTAGGAGCGGCCGGTCAATGATAGCTCTTCAATTTCCTGTACTCCTATTTTTATGTCGCGAATTTTGGCAAATAACTCATTATTCTTCATTTAAAATAATAATAGTAATACGGTAATAATATAATAGTTGTTGTACACGTCTGAACACCTCAAAGGTCCGGGGGGAAGAGGAGCTATTCTTTTTTTTATATAGTAGAGGGGGCAAATGAGCATGCGGCTCACCTGATGGTAAGTGACTGCCGCCGTCCATGAACAACCGCAACACCAGGGGAATTGCAGATGCGTTGCCGGCCTTTTAGAAAAGTGTAAGCTCTTTTCTTGAAGTGGTATCGTAGCTATTCCTAAGATTAGCCCGGACAGACAGACAAAATTTAAAATGGCTATTTAAGTCTTAGTGGTATGCTTATAATCCACTGGCCTTATTAAATGCTAGTTATTTCAATATTACAGACATACACTTCAATTTTATTTATATATTATATAGAGATCGATGAAGCTTTAAGATTCGCATGGCCGACAGTAAAATCATCACAGAATAGCCTGTAGGAATCTGCTGTTGGCTTTAACTATTGTAGCCTCAGTAATAAGAAAATACGTGACCACACCTTGAGCAAAAGATTTTCTCACCACCATTTACCATCCTAAGTAGGCTAACATGACGTAAAAGTCATCTCAGAGAATCGCGGCTAAGGCTTATTTATGTGTCGTAAATACTAAGAGAGACTGCTTTTATAAATCCTAATTTGTTAGAAAAAATTGCCGCTCACCGCGCCCATCCCTCGTCGCCATTTTATCTGGCATACAATTTATCCTATCTATTACCAAGAGTTATGGCGCTAGTAATTTTCTATTGTACTCAGATGTAATGTATGTTGCAGATATATGATTTTACTGTTATGATTAGTTGTTAAATAAATATTTTTATAAGGAATCAATGCTTTTGCGAGAGAAAGAAAACTTTATTTGACATCACAAAGATAAATAACCGGCCAAGTGCGAGTCGAACTCGCGCATAACGGGTTCCGTACCATCGTAAAACACGTTTCTAGTAAGGAAGCTCCCTTTAATTATTAATTTATTTTTATTTTTATTATTTGTTTGTAACTGCAACAGAAATATACATTCTGTGAAAATTTACATACATACATTAACTGTACAAGGGCAAACGTTCAAACCTGGAACAATATTATATGTATGCCATACAAATACTAAATACTTTTAGTATAACAATGCATTATATCTTAGTCCGTAGGAATGAGAACCAACGAGTAACTAACTGCATTTTGATTCTTAATTTAATGTAGGTAGACGTGTGTACGGACTACAGCATCTGTGAACATCTATGGGCACAACATTTGACCATTTGCTCGCCTGCTACCATTACCTGTGTTAATATA
The DNA here is from genome assembly GCA_963668995.1 of Parnassius mnemosyne. NCBI lineage: Eukaryota > Metazoa > Arthropoda > Insecta > Lepidoptera > Papilionidae > Parnassius > Parnassius mnemosyne. The sequence continues at coordinate 29,633,941 of CAVLGL010000090.1, forward strand.
ACCATAATAAGTTGCGCTATTACAGTCTTATTTAAAAATTTATGCTAGTAACCCTGGTAACGTGACTAATATTCCCGTTTAACGTTCTAGCTAATTTTATTACCCCATATCGTCCCGTGGGTGACGTAAGAGATGACAGAGGAAAATATGAGCCATATGAGGCAATCTATGGGGGAGAACTATGTTCAGCTGTGGACTGTACATAGTTTTCCCCCATATAACTGTGGCTGTAACCGATACACCCATGCGTCTTAATTTTTAACTGAATTTAAAAAAAGAGGAGGTACTCAATTCGACTGTATTTTTTTCCTTTTTTATGTACATATGCACATATGATTTTTTCTCATTATTAGTTTATTTTTGCTGCACTACCTCCCATATGTTTATCTATGCTTAACCTAATGGTTGACTGAGAGAGAATGCCTTAAGGGGCTACTCCATGCGAACGACCTTGAGCATTTGACCGGCGCGCCGTTCGCTACAATATTAATACGAGTATATTGTAGCGAGCGGCTCGCCGGAAGAAACGTACGAAAGTAGTATTATTTTTTCAACATCAATAAACTGTTTTATGGAAATACACATAGCGTACAAAGATAAATGTATTTTAATTTTTTTATTCTGTATATATTAGTTGCATTATATTAGAATTATGTATTTTCATATATTATCTAATTATGAAATTTTATAATTAATTATATAAACGGAAGCATTGAAAATTGTGAGTTTAAAAGATACCTATTCACTATAGGTAAATAAATAGATAACTCGGCTTTTGTACAAATATTTGGTGCAATAAAAAATATATAAATACAAAAATCAACAAGAAGTATAAGGGTTCAATCTTTCAATTTCAGTTGTAAAAAAACATTACACCCACACTAGGATTTTCTCCTGTGTCGTGGAGGCAGTTTACAAACATAAATTGCACAAAGACAAACATCCAGACCCGGAACAATTATTTGGAGGCCATACAAATCTTGTTCCATGCGGGATTCGAACCCGCGGCCCCCAGCGCAACAACTGATTGCTAAGCCACTGCGCCACCATGAAGCTAATACAAAGACTAACTTTGTATTTGCTTCATGGTCGCCGGGTTATAGCTAAAGTGACCATACGTCCCGTTTTGAACGGGACTGTCCCTTTTCTCGGTCTCCTGTCCCATTGTCCCCAAACAAAGCACCGGGACACAAAATTGTCCCGTAACTCGTTGGATGGAAGTATTCAAAGTCAACAATCTTCAACATAATTTTTTTTAATCGAATATATTTTATGTCTACCTGGTACGAATGCTCCGGTAGAAAGAGTATTTTTTTATTTTGCATAAATTGTGGACGTCTGAAAGAAACACTTACGGTTCCAGAGTTCTAAAGGCGATGTTGTTAACAAAGATAACAATAAAAAACTTGAGCAGAATTTTATTCTTATTTAAAATCATCACCAACTTTATTAAAGCAAATTTAATCCACTGACAAATGTAATTAATAATTAAAAAAAATATGTTGCATTTAATAATTACCGTCTATACCGAATATAATTTTATAGTGAACACTAATTGTATAAAGTTATAGTTTTTAGAGTATAAATAAACCCATGTCCTGTTATGAGTTAAAAAATAAATGGTCAGCTTAGTCTTTTTAGTTAAATTTAGTTTTAAAATTTTTTAGTTTATAGTAAAAAGTAGGTATATTAGTACTTTTTACCGAGATATAAGTATAGAACACCTTATGTACTCAATTATTTTTTGAAAAAGAAGAAAAAACAAGCAATAAATCATATACTATATTTTAGCAAAAAACTATAACTTGGTAATACTAATTATAACTTAGAACATAAATGCAAAAACTCATAACTGACTTTTTGGCCCAACCCAGGATTCGAACCCGGGACCTCATGATCAGCAGTCGCACTACTACAACCACTAGACCAACGAGGCAGTAGTATACCTGATAAGATATTGTGGTTGGGTGATAATATTGAATTAGCCTTTTATAGTGTAATGTAAATTATAATATTTGTCGAAATTTTAATTATGGATTCGAACCTTACATGCTAATGGTGCTTCATTTTTTTATTTGTATTTACTTCAAAGAAAATACACGCAAAAATCTTCATCGCGCAGTAAAAAACACAACAAATATATGTATAACTAATACGAAAAATTATACCCAAAACAAACAAATAATACTACCTATAAATAACCTAATAAGTAATAATATTATCGACTCATATGACGTGGCGTATGCGTCGGTCGACGCTCTAACGACACGGGCTTCGCGTCGAAGAGCTCAGCGCTCACTGACTTCATCAAGCCCGTGAGCAGTATATACGCCCAGATTTTAAAATAATTTCTTAATAAAATCAAATTTTGGTCTTTTGAAAAAAATTTTACTATAGAAATGTTCATTAATAAATTGCCTATCCATTGGTGTAAATCGCAAAACAAAATAATACTTACTTTACGAGGAGATGCATGTTATCAATAATAATTTCACATTTATGTGGTTTCGTTGTAAGGAGATTATATTAATATGTATTCCTTTAAAAAAAAATTGGATATAGCTTTTATGGAATCAAGATTAAGTAGAAATATAATGTGTTTTTTATTTGTTGATATATCTTTTAAATAAAAAGTAGATAGCTTCTAAAAACCGCCCAAATAACGACTGGCGCGACATTTTGCTCAACCTGCGCCTTAAGGCATTAAGTCATATGTACGATTTTATTTTGTGTGCATAAAAGTTGAAATTAATAAATGAATGAATGAAACTATATGAAACTGGCACGTGAATCTTTACGTCGTTAGGAGCGTAATTTGCGTGATGGACAAGACTAAATATTTTACACCACACCTAATCCATTACAAATGACGATCGAACATAAATAAATAAATAATGCGTTTATTTCGGTATTCTTGTTTACAACATATTACTGAGACTTCCCAGTAAGTAATCAGAGGATACTCTTGTGGAGTATGACCCGCTACTGCCCTTAAGGATGACAGTAAAATTACAGAGTCTTTTACAGACCTATAGAGATTTTGTAATCTGTGCGTGTATATTAGATTGTGTGAACGTGGGTGTGTGTGTGCGTGTGCGTGTAAGTGTACGAGTACGTGTGTGTGTGCGTGTGCGCGTGCGCGTGCGTGCGTGTGTGCGTGCTTGCGTGCGTGTGCGTGTGCGTGTGTGTGTGTTTGTGTTTTGGTGAAGCAAGAAAGTATAAGTAAAATAACTAGCATAATAAAATGAAATATAAAAGGCAGCATACTATTAGGTACCTGTAAAATTATGTTTCTTGGCTTTCATTCGTTTTTCCAAAAAGGCAGCGCAATTTACTTTTAGTTTGTTTATATTGAGTAGTGTCCAATTCTGTTCAGTGCCTGTGTTTAGTAAATTCAGTTGTTAGCCATCAACCAGCAAGTATGGATGCGAATATGGTAGACCTCAAGTTTCTTATTTTAGTATAAACTTCTTTACTTCCAAACCCCGGTATCTGCATAGCTTCGCTTAAGTAGTAATGCCGCATCTCAGGCTTGAACTAAAGACATGTTTTAGTACTCCTGCACAAATTTATAGGTTATGTCTTCGGTCCACTTTGCCATTTTTTGCAACACAAGCGAGCGTCCAACGCTAAACGCTAAACACTTAACACTGCTGTCCAGACTTGTTTAGTAGCAGACATGCTGCGAATGAGGGGGAAAGGTGGGCACGCGGAGCGTGGTGGATACTCACAGTCCACTCGCAAAAAATTAGAACACGCTTCTGATCACTTTTTTACACAGGTTTCGAATCACTTGTACTAATCAATAGCTGTCCACGCGTGTTTACTCCTAATCACTAAGCAACTGCACTAATCACCTGCACTAATCACCTGCACTAATCACCTGCACTAATCACTTGCACTAAACACTAATCATAGTGAATACAGGCCTTAATTGACATTATTACCTCACTTGTCGAGCTACACTTCAAACATCGCGTAAGCGTTTGTCAGTTACGTTGCAAAACTTAAACTTACTCGTTTACCAGGCGTTTATTGTAGAAAAAAATTCTAGAGGAAAATTGCATGACTGAATTAGCCCGTAACCCGTAGTTTTTTATGCAATATTTATAATAATATTTATTCCATCCATCCATCCCGATGGGGAAGAAAGGTTCTCGAGTGGCAGCCTCGTACCGGTAGGCGAAGTGTAGGGCGTCCCCCCACGAGATGGAGTGACGACCTGGTAAGACATGCAGGAAGTCGATGGATGCAGGTGGCTCAGGACCGTGCTTTGTGGCATTCTTTGGGGGAGGCCTATGTTCAGCAGTGGACTTGTGAAGGGCTGTAATGATGATGATGATGATGATCCATCCCTTTAGCCTATGAAAAGTTCACTGCTGAACATAGGCCTTCCCCATAGATTGCCTCACAGAGGCATATTTGACATAGTTCACCTCTAAGTGGGTCATGTACTCCTGGTATATTATCTTCTATACATCCGTCCATTACAGCCTATAGAAGTTGAACTGCTGAACATAGGCCATCCCCATAGATTGCCTCATATGCAACATCCCTATATTTTCACTAGTTGCCACGCTTGGCAGGGAATGGCCACGCATTCACAGAATACCAGCGTAAAATATCACCTTAAAACTGCTGTGTTTCCTATTGTGAGTGTAGAGAACCGGATACTCTTTTTACTGGACACGAGGAATTTCATCTTAGTCCTCACCGGTGACAACGCATTGATTCGAGGATAGATGCAGATGTCTAGCAACCACTTACCATCAGGTGAACTGTGTGCTCGCTTGTCACCCAGATCCTATATAAAAAAAAGGATTGAACTGAAATGATGACTGAATTAAAAGGTCAAGTTTATCAAAAATAAATGGTGTTTAAAATTATCCCAAGCACGAAAATCTACAGAAAACTATAGTGAAAAGCTTAATTTTTTATGTGAATATGTTAATAATTTTTTTATTAACATATTCACATAAAAAATTAAGCAGTAGCTGAAAGATAGTTTAATTAAAAACGTAAAAAGCTGTAGAAAGCACTTTGTTTGCATTTATTTGCATGTAGAACAATTGCAAATGAAACATACTATATTAAAAGTTTTTTGTTAGTTTGTAAATGGAACACCGCTTTGCCTCGGGACAGTAGTTTATTTGTTTTGAAATAAACATTCACTGCGATATTTTTATTTCCTTTGAACATATTATAAGTAATATTTACAATATTTATACTTTCGGATGTTATGACTATTATGTTTGTTTCAGTAGTTAAGCTATGCTATATTATAGTATGCTATATATTTCCGCATTTATCATCACCTCTGATGCATTCACAAGTTTCTAATCTCCTCCAAAAATAATTGTTCGATTTCGATGAAACATAGCACAGAATATTATAGAGCGAACAGTGCATATATTAATTTCATGTCATACGTATTTTCATTGATATAAAAATCTATATTTTCATATATACACAATTCTTAAAACTATTCTAAGCCTGTACTCGACTATTATCCCACCTGATGGTATGCGGTCATGCAGCGAAATATGGTAAAGCGCACTGATTTAGCTTAACAAAAGCCTATTCACTCTTACCTTGAAGACACTCACATTGTACATATAGTCTGTTCATTTAAATAGTGTCAGTACACCCGGTGGCGCACTTATTATTTTACTTTTATTTAATTATTTTGATTTTGTTTGTTAAATAAATGTTTTTCTATCCTAAGAATTAAATCATCATCATCACTATCATTACAGCCCTTCACAAGTCCACTGCTGAACATAGGCCTCCCCCAAAGAAAGCCACAAAGTACGGTCCTGAGCCACATGCATCCATCGACTTCTTGCATATCTTACCAGGTCGTCACTTCATCTAGTGGGGGGACGCCCTACACTTGAGCCGCCGGTACCAGGCCGCCACTCGAGAACCTTTCTTCCCCATCGGTTGTCGGTTCTTCGAGCTATAAGGCCGGCCCATTGCCACTTCAGCTTACTAATCCGTTGGGCTATGTCGGTCACTCTGGTTCTACTGCGGATATCCTCATTTCTGAGTTTATCACGCAGAGAAACTCCGAGCATAACCCTCTCCATAGCTCGCTGAGCGACCTTGAGCTTCCTCATCCGGTTAGCAGTGAAGGACCACGTATCAGTTCCATAGGTCATCACTGGCAACACGCAATGGCTGTACAGTCTTGTTTTCAAGTTTTGAGGTATACCTGACGAGAAGATGTGCCGTAATTTTCCAAAAGCTGCCCAACCGAGTTGAATCCGTCGACTGACCTCTCGGTCGAAGTTGGACTTACCTAGTCGGACTATTTGTCCCAGATAAACATACTCGTCAACAACTTAGAGGTTAGTGCTCGCAATAACTACCGGCATAGGTGTGACATGGACATTAAACATGATCTTTGTTTTGACCATGTTCATCTTAAGACCTATCCGTTGGGAAACACTATTGAGGTCATTGAGCATAGTTCTTAGGTCCTTCAGCAATTCTGCCATAAGGACTATATCGTCGGCAAATCGAAGGTGAGTGATGTACTCGCCATTGATGTTAATACCGTATCCTTTCCAGTCCAGAAGCTTGAAAACGTCTTCCAATGCAGCGGTGAAGAGTTTCGGGGATATAACGTCACCCTGTCTTACAGCTCTCTGCAATTAAATAGAATACCATTTTGTTGTTATTGTTATTGTAACATATATTACGAATATAAATACAAGTTAGATAGCAAATAACCTTTCACTACAGCGCTTCGTTTTAAAATGCTTTATTCTCCTGTGGGTGTCCGCCGTACGTGACGACCTTTGATGTCGCAGTGGAGCCTTTGACAAGATGCGGCATGTGCCAAGGCGCCGCGGCGAGGCACAATGGCGACCGTATCTAAGCGAACAGACTATAAACGGACTTAATCCACTCTTTGCGTACACCACGCATGACGGACAATGAATCAAACCGTTTAGTTTACAACGAAAGGCTCTGGCGGAGCGTCTGATTGTTCGATGAAGGAAAGGAGAGGGAAGAGAGGAATTAAATTATGCAATTCCCGCGCAGTCTCCGAAATGTCTATGTAAAAAAAAACGAAAAGCTAACTATAGGCTACTTTACGCCTGTGTTCGGGGCTGGTGAAATTGGTTTACACAAATACACAAATTCGTATGTTTATGTAAATGAGGTGGCCGGTCTCAACGGAGACTAGCCATCTACACTGGACAAGGTATTAGTTGCACGAGTGTGTACGCAGGCACAGGTACACTCCCTATTCACACACTATTATAGTCCCATGGGACGGCAATCCGACACGACCGTAGAGAGAGAGAGATCAGGCGCACTCCAATGCCTTTGCTTTACGAGCCACGAGGCTGCAACACCGCCAGCTTTCTGTTTTTAGGGTTCCGTAGACAAATGGCAAAAAACGGAACCCTTATAGATTCGAAATGTGTGACCCCCCCCTGTAACTTCTAAAATAAGAGAATTCTTATCTTCACGCACAATCCCTGACGGGGTAGCCAGAGAGAACAGATCGCCAAGTGTCACGATCCTTACATATCTCTTTCGCTTCTTTCAGATTCATTATCTTCTTCATACATGCACGTCTTGGTATCCGAGTACTCTTGACCCTACCCTCTTCGAGCAAGTTGCTCACATGGTCTTCGAAAGTTAGTCTCGGTCTACCTCGACACCTTTTAATATTAACTTTCGCGCTATATATTTTCTTCACCATTCGGTCTTCACTCATTCGCTCAACGTGCCCAAACCACCGAAGCACGCCCTTATCAATTTTTGTGATAAGGTCATCTTTCAAACCTGCCATATTGCGAATCTCTTCGTTTCGCTTTCGGTCGGCCATAGTAACGCCGCACATTTTACGAAGAGATCGCATCTCCACTGCATTCAACTTACTTTTATGCTTCTTCTGGCATACCCAGGTTTCGCTGCCATATAACAAAGTCGGTACCAACACTGCGTTATGTATTGCAAGGCGTGCACTCTTCGCTACGCCTTGCCTTTTGACTAACGCAGTCAGGGCACCATTGACTTTGTTCCCGGCAGCGACACGCCTGTCCACATCTAAATCACATCTTCCATCCCGGCTAAAAGCACTCCCCAAGTATACAATTTCATTTACCTGTTCTAGACATTCCTGATTTACCCATATTTCACACTTAGTTCTCTCTTCGTCCCTTTCAAATACCAGAACCTTAGTTTTATTAGCATTCAAACGGAGACCTTTAATTTCACATTCCTCTTTCATACACGTGACTAATGCCTGCAGTTCTGCCTCTGATGGTGCAATAAGCACTGCATCATCAGCATACAGCAGACAATTTACTTTTATGTCACCCAATTTCACACCCAAACAGCTATCTTTCAGCTTTTGTAAACAGCTGTCGAGATACAGTATGAACAGCCAGGAAGACATGACACAACCCTGTTTTACGCCCGTTTGGACGCTAAACATGGGTGACAGGTCATGCCCTACCCGCACACAGGCTTTACAGTCACAGTAAAGAGACTGCACAGCCCTTAGCAATCGGCCATCCACACCATACCCCGGCAACAGTTCCCACATTTTCTTCCTTACAACCTTATCAAATGCTTTCTCAAGATCCACAAAAGCACAGAAAATCTTCTGGTTAACAGCCAGAAGCTTTTCCGTGATCATACGGAGAGAAAACATTTGATCCGTGCATCCTCTTCCAGGTCTAAATCCGCATTGTGCCTCCCATAGAAATCTTTCCGATTTCTCTTGCATCCTACGTGTCAAAACCTTCGAGTAAACTTTACTTGCTAAACTGGTCAAGCTGATCGCCCGATAGCACCCGCAGTCAAAATGTGAACCTTTACCTTTATATAAAGGCACAATGACTGCGGATCGCCAATCATCCGGGACATCCCCCGTCCGCCAGCACAAATTGCACAGCAGATGAAAGCTGTCCCAGACGCGAGGCCCACCATACTTGACCATTTCAGCAGTAACTCTGTCTAGTCCCGCAGCCTTACCACATTTCAAACTTCGAATCGCACGTTCAATCTCTTTCATACTGATGACCTCAGTGTCATCGAGGTCCGGGTCTGGCGTACCAGTCACGGCGTCAACTAAAACTAAAAAAATATATGATGTACATTACCATGTAAACTTCCACCGAAAATTGGTTTGGACAAGATCTAGTAAGAAGTTTTTTTTAAACGTCATAAATCGTATATTATGTTACTTGCTGCTACGGAACCCTTCATGGGCGAGTCTGACTCGCACTTGGCCGCTTTTGTTTAACAGAGGTTTTTTCCAAACCAGTGGTCAAGCTTAAATTACTTTCAATAAGTATTGTTGTAATCTAAATTGAAGGAAAATTATTCTATTGTATTCTCGACAAAAACCCATTAATTTTGGCCCAACCAAATAACTAATTGTTGCGTCTTCTAGATATATAAATGATACGGAAACTGTTGTTTTGACCATAAGAATATTTATCTCTTGGTAATTCATTTTCCTTACGCCTACAATTAAGATAGCACCCTAACCAATTATGGTCTAAGAGCTGGCTACGAAAACGTGAACTGATAAGGTGTAGTAACGAATTATATATATAACCTCTCCTTGGTAGCTTAATAGTACAGAGCGACGCCCGTCGGAACTCTCCCGGGGCGGAAGGCGTGGGTGGGCGGTCAAAGTCGTAAATTTTAATAAGAACAACAGTGGTATTTTTAACAGTGGTAGAGCCACGCGGCAGCTTTTGCTGTCGCACGGATGGGCCGGCTCGAACCGGGGTGGTACCACGACCTCACAGAATACCAGCGTGAAGTAGAGGTTTACCTCTGCGTTTCGCTTGGTGAGTGCAGGTGGCCGGAGGCCCTTTTCACTGGAAATGAGGCATTCCATCTTAGTGGACTGTGTGCTCGTTTGTCACCCTTATCCCATAAAAAAAAATGATTACGTGCAGTTCTGAAATTTGGTAGAGTTATAGTTTTTAACTGTAGGAATCTAGGAAAATTATTGTCAGAAGTCTAGGTCGGGGCTTAAAGACTGTCAGAAGTCGACAAAGTTGTAAAGAAATTGTTTAAATTTAAACCACAAGGTGCAGTTCTGACAAATGCATTTTTATATTATTTGTTGCTTATCGAACCTGTATAGAAATTGTCACAAGTCTTAATAATGGCTAAGTACATAAAAATTGATGACATAGTCAGAAGTTGCTGAAGCGGCTATCGCGACGGAAAGCAACGTTTCGAATCTAGTTTTGAGTTAAAATAACAAGGTGCAGTTCTGACAATTGCATTTTTATATTATTTATAGCTTACCGAACCTGTACGTATATTGTCAGAAGGCTAAATAATGGCTAAGTACAGAAAAAATGATGATATGGCCAGAATAGAATAGAATAGAATGATTTTTATTCAATATGGATTATTACATAATACTTATTGAAAGTCATTATTTTATTTACCACTGGTTCGGAAAATACCTCTGTCCTGGGAAGAACCAGCAAGAAACCCAGCGGGACTTTTTTTTAAACATAATTTCACTTAACAAAAATTTTGTTTATACAATTTTAAATGAATTTTCATAGAACCAGCATGGTGGCGATCACCTTATTCCCATGGGTTATTTTCATTCATGTATTCCTTGATATTATAATAACCCTTTTTGTACAGTTTTTCTTTAATAAAACTTTTAAACTTGTTTATTGACGAACTTTGAACATGTTCTGGGATTTTATTGTAAAAGCAGAAGTTGCTGAAGCGGCTATCGCGATTAAAAGGAACGTTTCGAATCTAGTTTCAAAATTAAATAACAAGGTGCAGTTTTGGCTATTTATTGTTTTTATTATTTACACTGTTATTTCAATAAATATGCAATGACAATAGGTTAAGCGAGGGAGACATAAAAAAAATTATAAAAATTGTGTTGCCGAGTAATCGCTGACTTAGACGACGGACTTTAAAAATAATTCGTACTCAAAAAAAAAAAATAGAAAGTAAATAAATAATACGAACAATTAAATAAAATGGAGAAGTTTTCCCGAGAGTTTATAGGTACTCTATGATAAGAAGTTACTGAAGCACAACATCCTTTTTTTTATTTTTGATAATTTTATGCACATTTGGCCATATGTTTTTTTAATATGTAAATTATTGTTATTATAAGAAGGTCAAAAGTAGATGGAGTAAAAGGTAAGTATATTTATATAAAGGAAGTAAAATTATTTAATTATATAAATCTCAAAATGAAAACGAAGAATCTGGAGCATTATTTCTGTACTTAGCCATTATTTAGCCTTCTGATATATGTACAGGTTCGGTAAGCTATAAATAATATAAAAATGCAATTGTCAGAACTGCACCTAATCATTTTATTCTTATTGAAAATTTACGACTTTGACCGCCCACCCACGCCTTCCGCCCCGGGAGAGAGTTCCGACGGGCCACGATCTGTACTATTAAGCTACCAAGGAGAGGTTATATATATATATAATTCGTTACTACACCTTATCAGTTCACGTTTTCGTAGCCAGCTCTCCGACTATTAAGGAAATGTCCACAAATTATAAAAATCATGGTTAGCGGAGGCGGAGGATGTGCTTACTTACCAATACGCGGTGGGTGTCGTGGGGCGGAGTAGGGCTGTGAGAAGGAAAATTAATATATTTTCTTTCTTATTATTCGTAATCGTTCGCATGAAATTAGAGGCCTTATTCCGTCGCCTCTTAACGCGAACGGAGAATTTTTGTGATCACATCCGTTGTGATATTATTCATTTTTGCAACGATCTTTGAATTGAACGTACTTTTTTGTTCGGATTTGTTTAACAGTGCTTTGTGCATTCATATTTTTCCTACTCATCCATTACAGATTATAAAAAGTCACTGCTGAAAATATTTTGCCAAGCAATAGGCAAGCGTGTTGGCCACCATAGGTTCTTATTATTTTAAGTTGGTACAGGAACATGTTGTAGCCCATCTACTTATTCCAGTTTCCCTCTGTCGCCTCTTACGATTCCATAGGTACATTTAGAAATGATACATTTAATAATGAGCTGCTATTTTAACACAACAAACAGACACTTCAATTTTATTTATTTTTATAGATTATAGATAATTGTACGGCGCCCGCAATCCGAAGCACTTTGGGTGCCTTCAGGTACTACCAGTGGTCCACGGACCCCCGGTTAAGAACCACTTCTCTAGATGATGACCGAACTCAAATGAACAAAACTCCTCCATTAAATTTATTGCGGTTGCATAGAGGATCCAAATTAACGTAATTTAATTAATTTGGCTAATTTAGGGCACGCATATTTCTGTTCAAACTTAATGAAATAAAATTACTTATTCGGTTCAGTGTTGTTTAAGTTTTATCGATGTACATACAAAATTTTGACTATAAACATACCTATCCTAGAGCAATTCTTTATCAGACTGGGTTTTTATATGCCGTATTTTATTTAAAAGCTACGTTTTATTATCTAGTTTTATAAAAAATCACGATAGTTTACATATTTTTATTTACCACGTGCTTCATTCTTACATGTGGCAGCAGCATAAATAACTTGGAAATATGACAAACTATGATCATGACAGCCCTTCACAAGTTCACTGCTGAACATAGGCCTCACCCAAGGAATGCCATAAAGCACGATCCTGAGCCATCTGCATCCATCGACTGCCTGCATATATTTTACCAGGTTGTCACTATCTAGTGGAGGGCCGCTCTGCGCTACACTTACCGGTACGAGGTTGCCTCTAGAGAAACTTTTTATATAAATAAATAAATAATGTATGTATATTTTTTTTATAATAGCTCATAGGTGTTGTAAGTGGCAACTACCGTAGATTAAACATGTGTCAATCGTGAATGATTCGTTCATCTGTCACGGGTTACATCAAAGTATTGATGTTTGCTTATCTTCACGCACTATCCCTGACGGTCACGATCCTTACATACCTCTTTCGCTTCTTTCAGATTCATTATCTTCTTCATACATGCACGTCTAGGTATCCGAGTACTCTTGACCCTACCCTCTTCGAGCAATTTGCTCACATGGTCTTCGAAAGTTAGTCTCGGTCTACCTCGACACCTTTTAATATTAACTTTCGCGCTATATATTTTCTTCACCATTCGGTCTTCACTCATTCGCTCAACGTGCCCAAACCACCGAAGCACGCCCTTATCAATTTTTGTGATAAGGTCATCTTTCAAACCTGCCATATTGCGAATCTCTTCGTTTCGCTTTCGGTCGGCCATGGTAACGCCGCACATTTTACGAAGAGATCGCATCTCCACTGCATTCAACTTACTTTTATGCTTCTTCTGGCATACCCAGGTTTCGCTGCCATATAACAAAGTCGGTACCAACACTGCGTTATATTAGTTGATTGATGTTTGCAATTACATTTTTTGAATGTTCCGGATCAAACGATTGACGGGACCTACGACCAAAGACTATAGTAATGTCTGACGACTCGAAATGATCCATTTGAATGATCGACCCGAACGACCTGGATCGTAAAATTATAGGTATGTAGTATATATAATGAATTTTAAAGGAAAACTATATGGATCAATAGAAAACGTGTAGTATTACCACAGTATAATGCGAAACCTTATGCAAGTTTTGTTAACCCACCATAAGCTTTTACAGCTTGAATAAGATATACTGCCACACCCACCATATTCTCCAGACCTGGTAACTTCTGATTAATATTTATCTCTAAAAAAATGTTTAAACGGTAAAATTTTTATTGCAAATGAGGAGGTCAAAAGCTCCTGAATCAGTTTTTTGCCACTAAAGAAAAAAATTCTATGATCGTGGAATCATGCTACCTACTGCAGAAACAAGGCAAAAGGTATTGGACCAAAGTGGACAATATATAAAACGAATCAATACTTGAGTGATTGGGTCACTAGAAATGAACGAATGACACATGTCTACTGTAGATGTACTGCGATCGTAAATCCGCCGGCCTAGCGTGTCGAATGCCCCCTATAACGGGAGGGTTGCCATGTCAACAGTGGGACGTATACAAACTGTAACATTACTTTTTATTTCTTTACTGAAATGATACAATGTTGTTCCACTTAAAACTTGCATGATAAACGTCTTCTTACACCATCTGTGACTGTCGTGAACGCGTCTTTGTAAATATGCAGACGCCTCACAAAAAAAGTTCTCAAGGCACATTTATAGAAGCTTGCACAAGAAGCTCGCAGATATTACAAGTGTCGCTCGAAAAAGGATTACGCGTACATGGCGAGTGTCGGCCAAACTTGGCGCGTGTCTTGAGCTTACGTGTTCGAGTCGCGTCTATAGATAAGTTATAGAGGTTTCGGTTTGGAGTTTTTAACAACTCCCATTTATTAATGTGTGTAGCGCAAGTGTTTCTAATAACTGCATAATTAAGTGTTCATCGCACATGTCTACTGGATTCGAATCACAGGTTAATCTACATTTTTGAAAACATTAACAATGTTTTTGTTCTTTAGAGTTGGAATACAATTATTCGCTTTCTGAACTTGTTTACCCTTTGCAATCATTATTTGCTCTGCAGACTGGTAGAATAGGCATATTCTAATGGCATTAAATCCTCCTTTTCATACATGTGCAAATAAATTTTTACAAATTAAAAATATGCAATGAAGATTTATTACATAAATCACTACATATTGGTCCCGATGAATACACGCTCCCAATATTCCATATTATATTATGTATATATCCTCTCATATCTTCATTATAACTTATAAAGTTTATGACCAAATAAATTTTCTTTTTCTTTATTAAAATGTTACATCCAAATTGGGTATTTCTCCTATGTCGTGAGGGTGTTTTACATACTTAAAAACTTATCATTTAAAAACTTATTCCGTGCGGGTTTCGAATCTGCGGCCTGCATCGCCTGTGCTGAAATGCTCCACTGCTAAAATACTCCACTTCTGCCTACCGGTACAAGGCTGCCACTCGATAACATTTGAATGTTGCTTCTTCGATCTATATTATGGTTACAATCTGTACTTGAAGTAACTAAATATATGTTTGTAGATATACCAAAAGATTTTTGTAATTTTTTTTATATTCATCAATTTATGAGAAGCTTCTCCGCAGTATTGGCTGATGATAATCATATACAATAGGAGTTATTTAGCCAATTATCCAATTAAAATTCTAAATAGTAAGTAAGTATAAGTATTGAGACTGTGAAGGAAATTATGCAATAACGCAAATAGCGTCGTTAATTTTTTTTTAATTTTCACACCTTTTTGCGACGTGTGACATATTATGTTAATTGATTCGCTAATACCTTTTTCGTTCGCAGTAGAACTGACTTTAACATCTTGATAGATAATATATGAAGTAATTTAAATACACGCAATATGGTGATGCTGCTGCCCATTTCCTGTTTCAGTATGGAGGGCCATACTTACCAAGGAAGTACAGCACGGCTAGCATGGGCTTGGGACAAAAAAATTATCCCCCGATTATATCCAGTGACAGAGATAAAATTATCTTGTCCTTATGCCAAAGCACACCAACGGGGAGAAGTATATCCCCGTTTGACATAACGAGTAGACATATATCCCCCGTCCGTAGCATGGAGCCAAATGAAAGATAAAAAATTGTGCTTTTTTGACATTTGAAAGGGACAATTTTATCCTAGTTCATTGGACGTGGGTTGAAGTTTATATTCATACAAAAAAATCTATCTAAGTCTATCTCCCATTTTATCTACTGTGGATATTATATCGACCGGTGTGCCCATGCTCGAAGGGTGGATTAAACTAAACAAAGGGATAAGCATTTTCTCCTTTCCCCCGAGATAAAATTGTCTCCTACCCATGCTAGCCCTGCTGATACGCCGATACGATCAATATGTATACTTAGCGATTAATTATTTAAATACTGAACTAACAAAAAAATTGTTAAATTTAGTTAAAAAACCCAATTATAGTTGATTACTTAATTATCAATAAAAATACTTACCTTAAACATACAACAAGTCTTTTCTCTGGTTCAATTGGGCTTCTACGAGGGCGGCACTGAAAATTTCGGGAATCAAGGAAGTGACACCACAATATTACTATTTAAAAATGTATTTATTGCTTTTCGAAGTATTCTCCGCGAAATTTGACACATTTTTCCATACGATGGAACCAATCATTTAAGCAACCATTCCATTCGGAAGTTGGGGTCTCCAAAATGGCCGTTTTGTAGGCGTCCAGAGCTTCTTCAGGTGATGAAAATCTCTGTCCACGCAATTTATTCTTTATTTTAGGGAAAGTATAAAAATCATTTGGGCTTAGGTCGGCGCTGTACGGAGGATGGTCTAATAATTCTATGTTTTGCTCTAAAAACTCTTTTGTTCTGTGTGCGGTGTGAGAACTCGCATTGTCGTGATGGAGGATGATGCGGCGGTTGTAGTTCTCTTTACGGAGTTCAGAAACGACCTGTGGCAAACAAATGCTAGCATACCATTGTGCATTAACCGTTCTTTGTCTCTCAAGAGGAATAGTCGTAACATGGCCGGTTATGGAGACAAACGTGGCCACCATTTTTTTTTGCAACACTCCGTGAACGAACAATTTTCGTTGACTTTAACTCATTGCTTCGCACTTTTTTGCACTTTCATTATTTTCTTCATACATGCTCTACGGTTTAGGGTGCTCTTGACCTGGCCGTTTTTCAAGACGTTCCCGATTTGGTCTTGAAATGTCCGCCTAGGTCTACCCCTGCCAGCACTTTCATTCACACTCGCCTTATACACTTTTTTCGTCAATCGTTCTTCATTCATTCTCTCGACATGGCCAAACCATCTCAGCATACCTTTCTCAATTTTTTCACTACATCTTCTTTCAGACCACAACGTTTCCTTATCTCACTATTCCTTAACCTGTCACTCAGTTTAACTCCTATCATACTTCTTAACGCTCTCATCTCAACTGCATTTATTCTGCTTTCATGTTTCTTCTGCCATACCCAACTTTCACTACCGTACATGAGTGTCGAAACCAACACCCCCTCATGCACAGCCAAACGAGCCTTGTTAGACACCTTCCGACTGCTCATAAAGGAGTGCAAAGCTCCATTCACCATGTTTCCTGCATTCACTCTTATTTCGATATCACTCTCACACTTTTATTTATCTAAAGATCAATACATAAATATGAAGTGTTACAAAAAAGTTCATTTGCGATATTCTTAAGACATAAATAACCATTTTTTAAAACTTTTTTCTGTCTATCTGTCCGGGCTAATCCTCGCTAAGGCTTAACCGAATTGAACTTTATTAACAGATATACAGCAATACCAGAAGGGATCAACGCTTTATCAATGTATCGTTTTTTTTTTTAATGAAAATGCAAATTACATACATGTAGCATGAATGGGTCGGCTCGACCGGGAAAGGACCACGCTCTAATAGAATACCAGCGTGAAATAGCAGCTTGACGCTGCTGTGTTTCGTATGGTGAGTGTAGAGAACCGGAGATCCTTTTTACTGGAAACGAGGCATTCCATCTTAGTCCTCACGGGTGACAACGCATCTGCATTTTGATTTGTAATAGAGGATAGATGTAGATGCCTATGGGCCGCAGCAACCACTTACCTGCAGGTGGACTGTGTGCTTTACTATAAAAATAAAAACATTAACAAAGTCTTTCATTATCTAAATGAAGCCTCATTAATAGATGCTATCTAGACGTAACCGCGGTGGGGCGCTTGTATAGTAAGTAACACTCGTAAATTCTTCAAAAATGTTAGATTTATAAGCGCGCGTGTTGCAATACACTTATCGTCACTCTAATGTATAATATACTCGATGTTATCAAAATGTTCGCGCTACGCGAAAGTTTCCTGAGCTCCCCGGCGTGTACGATAATTACGCTCACGTAGGTACCCCGAATCAATTTTCTTTTATATGACACTTTTCCAATACTTAGCAATATTTTAATACGTATATGCCGGCTATCGATTCTGAGCTCGACTCGGCGTGAATAGCTATATTTATGGAAACGAATCGGGAAAACTTGCGCCATTATTCGTTTATAAAGCCGGTTTACATTGGGTCAGTGATGGGAGTAAAGCGGGTTTCCACTAAAGCGGAAAGAAGGGATAGTTTTACCTTTTTTTTATAGAATTAACGAAAACAATAAATTGTATTTCATAAATAAGTTATTATTATATGAAATAGAAAACGGCCGTATGAGAACGGAAATGGATGAGATGAGTGCAAAATCAGAAAAAATAAGATTTTAAGAAATTCTAAATAAGCTTGAAATTACGTCAATAGAAAATGGATTAATGCTATTTAAAACTAGAAAACGGCCTAAAACGACGTATTTATTGTTATAATTAATTAGAGTAACATGAAAACAACAATTTAATACGGTGGTTTTGAATAATATCCTGAGTTATACGTAAGTCGTCGATATCGTTGACTTAGGCTTTGCTAAGCGCGCACTCAGCACGACTTCGAAGTTAGCTCTATAAATACCGACATTGTCTTAGCTCGAAAGTAAAGTCTGAGTAAAGTCAAAGTACGGTCTATAGATCTCAGCCTTAGTCTAGGATTGACACATGTCTACAAGATTGTCACAGCGCCATCTCACGGGATCCATTAGATACCTGCCTCTTAAGACACCCACGGATCGAAATGAGGCGATGTATTATTTTACACTGCTACCACACCGCATTTATATTTTTACGTCATATTTAATACAGTATATGAAATATATCTGAACAGCGAACGCTTTTCTACGAGAGAAGACTGCCTATTATTAGAGTTCGTATTAATAACTACATGTTATTTTAGGAGAGAGGGCTTTGCGCTGTGAAAGAAATACATGTAACTGACAATATAGATTATAATATAAAAAGCCTATCAATAATAATCATAATAATATGTCATCTAGACCGAAAATGTCTTCTAGACCGAATTTCGGCCACGGCGATCACCCCCTTTTTTTAATAGAATGGTGGAACACACAAACACGGTCTACTTGATAGTAAGTGGATGCTGTGGCGCATAGATCCATTTATCCTCGATTAAGAATCAAGGTGCAGATGCGTTGTCACCCGTGAGGACTAAGATGAAATGCCTTGTTTCCAGTTAAAAGGGTCTCAGATTCTCTACACTCACCATACGAAACACAGATAGCTTTAAGCTGCTATTTTACGCTGGTATTCAGTAAGAGCCTGGTCCTAACCTGGGTGAGTCGACCCCTTCGTGCTACAACTATAATATAGCTGCAGCGTGGTTCTGCCATGTAAACGTCTTAACGGAGACTAGCCATCTGCGCACAAGGACATGCATTCTCTATTTCCTTTTTGGTATCTGGTTTTCTACGCCTTTCTGCTTCTTGTGGAACAGTACAAGTGCGAGGCTCGGAGCCAACTCGGTCCTTCTATTTCCTCTTTCATAGCCCGATAGGACGATAACGCGAAACTATCGGAAGGAGATCAGGCACAGGTCCAACGGATTTACTTGTTTTCGTGAAACATCGACAAATTCTTAAGTCCTGTCTACTCCTGAAAATTTCTTGACAGTAAAATCGAATGACTGATTTTTGTCCCACCCATAATTCTAATCCGAAATCCTCATCATCCACGTGATTAGCTGCCGCGCTTTTTAGGGCTCCGTACCTCAAAAGGAAAAAACGGAACCCTTATAGGATCACTTTGTTGTCCGTCTGTCCGTCTGTCTGTCTGTCTGTCTGTCTGTCTGTCTGTCTGTCTGTCTGTCTGTCTGTCAAGACCCTTTTTCTCAGGAACGCGTGGAGGTATCAAGCTGAAATTATATCAAATATTCAAGTCTACTGTCCCTTGGAGCTGTGAAAAAATCAAACTTCTAAGCCAACGCAATCAAAAGATATAGCCGTTTATGCCGCAAATATTATGCCGCAAGGGAATCAAAACCTAAAGGGTACTTCCCGTGAACTTAGAATCTTAAAATTTGGTACGAAGCAACGTATTATAGCACAGATAAAGGAAAAATTGCGAAACCCGTAAATTTTTAGTTACCATCATGTAATAAAAATATTTTTAATAATTTTAACCTA
The DNA here is from genome assembly GCA_963668995.1 of Parnassius mnemosyne. NCBI lineage: Eukaryota > Metazoa > Arthropoda > Insecta > Lepidoptera > Papilionidae > Parnassius > Parnassius mnemosyne. Next base: position 29,653,987 of record CAVLGL010000090.1, read on the forward strand.
CGGATTTGTTCGGAACCCTCGGTGCGCGAGTCCGACTCGCACTTGGCCGGTTTTTTTTTTATAAGATACGTTGACAAACGAACTCAGCACAGTCCACCTGATGGTAAGTGGTTGCTGTGACCTAACGATAGATAGGTCTCCGGTTCTCTACACTCACTATACGAAACACAGCAGCATTAAGCTGCTATTTTACGCTGGTATTCTGTGAGAGCGTGGTCCTTCCCCGGTCGAGCCGAACCATTCGTGTTACGACTATACTATTAGTATAGCTGCAGCATGGCTCTACCACGTTCAAACCACTTACAACCACTAAACAAACGGCGCAGTTAAAATAAAAGATATCGATAATCGATATACATACAACAAGTACTAAAATGACGCCGCGCCGTACGTATATTGATATAATCTATATCCAGCTTGTTATATTAAAAAAAAGGGTGTGATTGCTTGTTAAAGGAAAATATTTTAAATATTCACTTTATGCTTCCGCTAAAATAGATTTCTCTACTCTTTAGATCACTTTAAAACAACATTTTATTTGACCATATTACTCTCCTTTGGTTACTATTTACAATATATAAACTGTCAAATTTTTGTTGATAAAGCAGCGCCCTTTTGAATCTTTATTATTTGATTGACTGATGAAGAGTTATCGTATCACAAAACTATCTATGCAAATAAGGCTGAAGTTTTTCAGTTTTTTTATAGAATAAGAGTGACAAACGAGCACACAGTCCACCTGATGGTAAGTGGATGCTGTGGCCCGTAGACATCTACATTTATTCTCGATCAAGAATCAAAATCCAGATGCGTTGTCACCCCTGAGGACTAAGATTTCAGTAAAGAGGGTCTCCGGTTCTCTACACTCACCATACGAAACACAGCAGCATTGAGCTGCTATTTTACGCTGGTATTCTGTGAGAGCATGGTCCTACTCCGGTCGAGCCGACCCATACGTGCTGCAACCACAATATAGCTACAGCTTGGCTCTACCACGTACAAAATTTTAAAGTTAAATTTATAAAATAAAATAAAATAAAAGAGTTATAAGAATGTGATAATATTACCCTCACGTACCATATATCTTAAAAAATCGCACGTGTTTATTATATCAGAGATAAATTAAGTTGTATATATTTTACAATTACAACATGAGTACCGCTCCAATAAATACACTATAAGAATAACTTTTTACAGCAATTATATAAAGAGTTACTCTAACCATGCAACAAATATATATGCTGTTGAAATTTTTAATCTGTGGAAGCTCTTTGTTTTAATACGGGCAATTAAAAAAGGCAACCATGTTTCATTTTAGCGCGCGCCTCGCCCACGACACCGTTAACTGTCGGCCGGTGTAAACATGGCGCTCCGGTGCTTAATATTGTTATAAATAGAGCTGGCAGGGCGTTTGCGCGGGACACCCTATGGTACGGCCAACTGTACCTTGCGGAATCGATTTAAAACGGAATTAATGTTTTAGAGATGATAATAATTATCATTTTCACATCTTATCCATCAAACACGCTTCCATACGTTTATAATTAGTTTCTAAATAACGTATTATCTTATAATAATTGAACGTGTGTGTAAATCATAAATCATAACTTTCGTATATTTCATTATCGATTTTGAATTTCTTTGCCAGTGCTAGAGCCACGTGGCAGCTTTTGCTGTCGCACGAATGGGCCGGCTCGCAGCTGTGAGGTCCTAGTACCACCCCGGTACTAGGACCTCACAGAATACCAGCGTGAAGTAGAAGTTTACTTCTGCGTATCGCCTGGTGAGTGCAGGTGGCCGGAGGCCCAATTTCTTTCCCCCCTCTCTAACATGGTAGTGGAGTTAAATAGAACACTACCCCAGGAAGGTACCAGCACCTCTAGTGACGGAGAATCACTCGCTGAGCATCCACGCTCAAGCTAAACTACTTTCTCTGAGCGTGGTTGCCCGAGCTGCCCCGCGTATTAATTTGTTTTATTTAATTTTATAACGTTTCACATAGTTACATACACACAAAATGCATTACACATAACACATAAAATCTAACACACAACACATATTATAACCTTAACTACTATAGTCTACAGTAACATTTCTGTTTTTATCTATCTCAATAATATTATCAAACTCAGCATAAACTATACAGTTAATTGTTTGTATTAATGAGGATTCAAATCGTACTTCTATTCTTACACTACCATGCTTTATGAGATTCCAATGAGTTGATGAGTTAGCTGATAAATCAGGAGTTAAGTCAAATGCTAATAGACAGTAACCTTTGCCATACTGTTCACAAGAGATTCCATTTCCTTCATTAAGAAAGTGAATACCAGTTCCCGAGAATAGAGTATGATATGCTGATGTAAATATGCTATTATTAAAAGATGGTTGCAAAGCTTTTGAAGGTATTTGTTGACCATCAATATATAAGCTGAAAGAATTAATACCATAGTTTTCAAAGTTAAATGGATTTTTAGTAAGGGAACCATTAAATGCAGAATTGTTCACAAATCCAATTATACATCTTTTCGGTACCTGTCCTAAAAATATATTATCAAGAGTTTTTCCTTGAACACCTGAAGGAATTGTTAAAACTTTTACTTCAGCTCGAGTAATAGGATATTTAGCAGTGGTAGAAGCTAAAACTTTTTGATGTGCGAGTAATACACTTGGATTAATTCGTGCTCGTCGCACAATAAGAGTTGCGTCCGTAATGCAAACTTTAAACTTTACATCGTTCGACCCAACAATTAAATTAAAACTCTCTCTTGATCGAACCAATTTAACACTAATTTCAACACCATTAATTAAAAATTTATCTTGGTTAAAAATGTCACCGTGAAGATGACCAATCATTTCTATTTCCTTACTTTCACTAATCAATTCCTGTCTTTTAACAAATCCTATGTTTTTACCATCTGTAGAATCCATTTTTCCTGCTGTATCCTCATACCAAAGGCTACAAGTAAGATGAGATTGTTTAGCAGCAGGGGCATAGTTTAAAAGGGTTTCCATGTATGCTCGATATGCATAGGTATTATTAGGTGGTGATACAAGTTTTTGGTTTAAATAAACATCAAGTTGACTAAAAAGTGAATGCAGCCAATTATTTACAGGTGCTACTATTGTAGTAGATACCAAGTTAGTTGAATCTTGATTTAATACTTTTGCCTTTATGTGGAGTAATGTATGAGACAAATCTATGTAGTCATCGCCGGTCCCAGGAACTTGAAACTCGATAGGTCCATCATCACCAAGAGATGAAATTGGTTTATAATGAATCCACAATCCATTTTCAATGCTAGTTTGTGTAGACGGTAGTGCAAACAAATCCAATTCTGACTTAACGCACTCGCAAGAATGATTATGAAGGAAAGACATATTTAGTTTGAAAATATATCTTTGATATTTTTTGGTTTTAGACTAAGTTTTTTCGCAGCTTTCACTTTAGCAGTTAATGGTGGAATGAACGATGTCAATCGTTTTCTTTTAGTTTTATACCCAGATCCAGTCATGTTAAATTGATCAATTTTCTCATCAGCCTTTCGTTTTAAATTCGTACTAACTTGCTTTAGACGATCTTTTATTGAGGCTTCCATAGGACGGGCTTGAACCATATCCGATAAAAGTCCTACTCCAGCGCTTAATGCCTCCTTACCAATCACTCGAGCACCACTTGAAAGTAAAGGTAAAACTGATCTGAATAACCCCCCTAAGAAGCTCCCAATACCATGACCGCGTTGATATGGTGAACCCTTATAAATTACTCCAACTCCTGATCCAGCTTGATGTGTATAATAATTTTCATATGGACATTTATGATGATCACGAAGAGAATTCATTATTATAATTTTCGGAAATGTAGTTTAATACACACGGTTCCAAACTGGAATGGTATTTTTTGTCCTGTACTCGATCTTATAACTATTTCCAACGTATCGAACTCTCTTCGCATAACAGGTAAGTAGTGAGGTTGAGAGAAAACGTGCATTTTATTTGCACCATAAATGTATTTTGTAGGATCTAATGAAATGACTCTTAATAAAGGAGTCATAACATCACCCACAATCTGAGGATCGATAATGTCGCAATATAGAAACAGTTGAGATGGTAACCCTAAGTGTAAATTAGCAGGACACTTTCCAAAATTTCTCTCTAGGAGATTTTTATTTGGTTCATAACCTAGCTGTAAACTTAATTTGGGTGATAATGTTACGGATGTTATATTTTTATCCAATACCGAAATAGACACAAATTTTGTTATTTCATCATAGCGAAATTTCAAGTTCTCTCCGATACCATTTAACACTCTTAAAATATGCTCAACGTTATCATAGTTGGTAGCTGGAATATGTTTTTTGTAGTACACTGTGGATGGCTTATCTTCATTAGGCATTAACATAGATTTTGTAATGTATATAACATTTTCATGGTCTTGAACAGTAAACATGGTACATGGATATTGAAACTCGACAACTCCAACCGACCATTCACCTTCTAATTTTATAGGTTTTGGTAATTTCGTTGAAAAATTTGTGGTCTTGTTATCAGGAAAGTATTCCATTGAACTATTGCTGAGCAAAGTTAAATAGAAACTTTCTTTATTCATATTTCTTTTAAACTAGAAGCTAAAATCCAACTGTTAAATTTATCTGGATAACCTTTCCACTTCACTAATACTTCTTTTCTGTTACTTGAATAACGAGTGTCAATTATTTTATCTATTTTATGTTGTGAGGTGGGGTTGTAAGTGATTTTCTGTAATTCTCTTTCATAAAAAGTACCAATTATTGGTTCATTTTGTAAATCTGTTATTGTATAAACAACCCATGGAGATCTATCAATTATTGAAGATATAATAAATATTTCATCACTCCAATTTGATTCATATCCTTTTTGGAATACATGTTTATATTTAGTTATTCGAACATAATCACCCACATTGAAATTTGGTTTAGGATTTTCTAAAGAAAGTTTTTTTGACCGTCTATCATAAAGATTAGTCCAAACTGTCATAATATTGTTGGAATTTACATCACATGGGCACATCTTAATATATTAGAGTATATTAAATCTTGTAAAACATCTATATATCTATAAGTATTATTATGAGTGAAATAACGCCACATTTTCATTTTTAGTGTTCTTTGAAATCGTTCAACAATACTGGCCTTAATGTCAGGATTGTTAGTGGTATAGTAATTAATCTTTTTGGATTTAAAGTATTTTTGTACATCTTTTGAAACAAATTCTGTACCTTTATCGGATTGTATGTGAGTAGGTGTTAAATTACTTTCAGTAAATATACTTTCAAAACATTCTTTAGTTGTTTCTGAGTTTTTCTTTTTCATTGGTCTTGCAAAAGCATATTTACTAAATACATCAATAATACAAAGTATATACTTGAAACCATCATTATATTGAGAATAAGTTCGCATATCACTTAAATCAGCTTGCCACAGTTCATTAATATTTGATAGAATGTACCTATTACGCGGGAATTTTTTTCGAATGGGTTTATGTAATGTGTATGTTTCTTGTGATTTTAACCATTCCTTTACTTGCTTTTTATTCATTTTACCCTTCATGGCTTTTGATAATTTATCAATACTACCAAAACCAGCGGGATTAGATGGATCATAATAAATCCTGTTAATTTCTTCTAGTACGGAGTCCATTTTTCCCACTCAAGTCCTTTACGTATTTTAGTTGTAGACTTTTTATCTCTACTGCACGGTGTAGAAAACTCTTGAACTTCAATCTCAGAGGGTTTGTTCAGATCTTTTGCTTGAAGTTGGTTAATAAACTCACATCTCCTTGGATTTCCAATATAAGTAAGTGGTACTTTAATATCTTTTAATGCTTCAGCAAATCTAACCCACCCTACCGGATCACTTCTTTTTAGGGGTCTTAGTGAATCATTTATTAAATCAACAATATTACTTCCAGGAATTTTTTCACTATCAATTATGACTGTACCTTCGTTATCCCAATGTATTTTACTTTTACTTGTTTCAACTAAGTTTAATAATAACTGCCCTTTTTTATGATAATTTTTGGTATTAAACTGAGTATTTGAGCTGGTGTGTAAAGTGGATTTTCATCATTTTCTTTACTTTTAATGGATCGATTCTCCTCCAGCAAAGATTCAATATCAACTGAAGTTTTTAGATCTCTATCTTTATTTTTAAAACCAATTTTTGACTCATTTGAATCTTCATTAGATGTATCAGAATAAATTGGTAATTTGAGTGGTTGACGATCCTCTTCGGTAAAATGAAGGTATCTTTGCAGTGTTTGTAAATATAATATCCATTTCTTTCGGTCTTCCGTCTTACTATTCATAATATTTTGCATTTCAATATCTAATCGAGATAAATTACTATTAACCTTATTTTCTTGTTTTAATTTTTCAATCAATCCAGGTTCGATAAGTATCATTTTCTTTGCATTTTCCATGTTAACTGGCTAGTCCACTCACTAATCCACTCAATATTGCACCTAATATTGTTGGTAAGAAAGCCCCTCCTTTTTGTATAATTATATTTTTTCTTAGTTTATGTTTACACTTACGTACTAGTTTACGGAGTATGTTTTTATGTTTATTCAATTTTTGTTTATCCTGATCTTTAAGAGGTACTTTTCCTTGTAAAACGTTATGAATACACTCACAAATACAGTTAATTTCTTCTTCATCACACGTTTTAAGTAATGCTCTTTGATATTTTGGTTTAAGCGTATGCAAAGCGGTTAGCAAATGTTTATACGTTGTGAGTCGACGATGCATCATTTAGCAATGATTTCAATTGTTTGATTCTTGGTGTATTTAAACTCTTTTGTGGGGACGTAGACTGTACAGAAACCATTAAATGGAAAGACATTTGTCTTGATACGACAAAAATCATTGGTATTCTGCTTTAAATCTACCATTAAATATCCATGCGCCTCTAGAGTTGCATCCCTGTAGGCATTTTCAATGAATTTTGGGTTATCTGGTGATACTTGTCTTGCTAAATATCTTATTTGAGTTTTATCTCGAGGGTTTTTAAAATATATTATATAACTTGAGTTTAAAGATATGTCTCTTTGTCCTTTACCCTGATGAAATAAATTTTGTGTTAGATAAAATACACTAAGATTCCTGTGATGACTACCTTTTGTAAATATATCCACAATTCTTCCATCGGACTCTCTCATTAGATCATCAATAATAACAAGATGTGGGTTTTCACCATCAAACATATTAAGATTTGGAATTCCTTGATGATAGTTAACATTTGGTAAATTATATAATGGTTGCATTTCATCAAAGCACCATGTGATCTGATTAAAATCACAATTACATATTTCTGTAACTGATTTTATGAAATTTGTTACAAAATTTGACTTCCCACACCCACTTGGTCCTGCCACAATAGCAGTGAACGGATGGATAAAGTGAAACATAACACACGTCTAAAGTTCAAAGGGGTGAAATAAAAAATGAAAGTGTTGGTGTAAACAATTAATATATATTCCAAAAATTATATAAAACAGAATTATCTGTATACTATTTCTAACACAATTAGTACATCATAATTTTACAATTAACTCAACCTCAAATAAATAGAAACAACAATTAGTACATCATAATTTTACAATTAACTCAACCTCAAATAAATAGAAACAACAATTAGTACATCATAATTTTACAATTAACTCAACCTCAAATAAATAGAAACAACAATTAACTTAAATTATTTACAATAAAACAATGTTTAAATATGTAATAAACTACGTCATATTATAGTATTATCATAATTTTACAATCAATATAAATTTTTCTTAAACGCAGACATAAAAGTAAAAACTATCAACACTTAACGCAGTTTATAATGACCCCAAGCTAATGTTTCAATATTATTATCTAAAATATGTCTCTTTGTGTCATTATATGATAAACCTATCTTATTTAATTTTTGTGTGAAAATTGTGTGTTTAATTGATTTAAATCTAAGCATGCTATAATATTGCACTTTTTTATTAAATAGAGAAGACTTATAACTATTCATTGTCATCTTTTTAGTGATACATTTATTTACCCCTTTTGCCTTGGCTATAGTCTTATTCTCTAAGTTAAAAGCGTACATTTTGGATCGTAAACCCACAAATTCTTTCATGATTTTACCATTATTTTCATCTTTAAAAAAACCTAATTTCTTTTTATTTAATTTTGGATATTCAAAAATATTATTTGTATCATAATCTGAGGTATCAAAGTATGATGAAAGGTCAGGTTTTATATCAGTGTAAAAATCATTTGTAAATATATGATATATTAAACTATCCGTATCTGTATACAATAATTTGATTTTACTAAACTTTTTAATCATATAGTTATAATGAAAATCATACATTAATGTTTTTGAAATATCTAAAATGCAAAACCCTAAATAAATTGGTTTGTTATATATTAACTTCGTTTTTCGCAACTGAACCGCAACTAGGTTTTCCGAAAATATTGAAAGGCTATGAAATTGTGGTTTAGCGATTAGATCTTGAGCACCTAAAGCTTTACCCTGGTTCTCCCAGTGCGTAACTAATTTTATGTTAACCCTTTTTTCAATATTCTCCATAGTCTTACCGAAGACTGAATTATTCATTAATTTATAAAAATCTTTTTCGAAATCTGATTTTGCTAAAGTTCTTAATTTTGTGTTTAGATCTATGTACATCTTCAACCAGGGAAACTGTTTAAATTTTAAAACTCTATGAATTTTAGTTAATTTAACCCCCATTTCTATGCACTGCTTTAAATTTCTGTAATGAATTACATATTTATCTTTATTATTTAAATTTGGGACTAGTTTATTCTCATTAATATTGCCTACACAAATGTTTTCTGGACATAAAGGAAAGTCCGAATGTAAATCATGAAGTTCATCTGGATATTCCAAATCAACTTCTAAAATAAAACCGAAGTCTGATGTCTTAGACACATTAAATTCTGTATTTGGATTTACCCATTCGAATCCACCAGTAGGAAGATATTGAGACATAGCCCAACCATATAAATTGTTGGCATCAAAATATGTGATATATGAATTTGGTTTCCCTGTATCATAATCCTCCATGTATTTGTTATTAGCTCTAGCATAACGATTACTACATTGAGATACACCACCTCTGATACCTGATCTAATAAATGCAATTTTCTCATAATCTGTTAAAAGTTCTAATTCTATTTTTGTATATTTTAACATTGCATCCCAACTTAAACCGGGTGCTGTGTAATAATGGGCAGGGTCTAAATCATATGTATTAATACATAACTTTCTAAAGTTTTCAAATACATCGGATAAAAGTAAAACGTCTGTTTTTAAATATAGGTTTGAATAATCTAGCATATTACAACACCCAAAATGTTCCCAAACATCTTTAGCATGATTGTAATCATCATTTGAAATATGTGAATCTGTGAGTGAACTATAAAAACATTTTTGTTCAGGGAGCGATGTTAGACTTAAACTATCATATTTAGTCATAAGTTCATATGGATAAACACCTTTCCGTTTTAAACGAAAGAAATCTTCATCATTAGGGTAATTTCTACGTAATTCTTGAAATTGATCATTACTGAGATTTTTGGCCAATTCTTCTAATTTACACGATAAAAACTTAAATGAATCTAAGAATCTCAATATAATTTCGTGGTTATTCACTTTTAATTTTTTGGAAAAGGATATATATTTTTCTTTATTTTGAGGCATAACTTCGACTTCACCATCACAAAAGTTTAACGCGTGAACAATAAAATGAGCATCATAGTGACTAAGGTTGTGTAAAAATATTGGTATATAACTAGGTGTTCTGATCTTCGAACAACATGATTCATGAGCAACACCTATAAAACTACCAGTGTACCAATCAAAATCATAAAAATGTTTTGCCAACTCAGTTTCACAAATATGACAAATGGTTTCATTTGAAATTTGGTTTTTGTCTTCATTTGTTAGCGGAAGTGGTGGATATTTTTGAAGTCTATTTATTTCTTTTAGATTGTTAGATAAACTTTCCATAAACACTTGTGCACAGTTGGGTCCGCAATATGTTACATATTTTGATAATTTATCATCATATGAACATTTTATATAATATCCAAAACTATGTACTTCATGTTTCTGAATATTATGAGTGAAAGGTTTGGAAGGATCGTTAGAACATGATTCTATTGGTTTTAAAAATGCTTCAAAATCAGCATAAACTACGAATGGTATCTTTAACTTTTTTTCATAACTATCAAATTTAATTTTATCATTTGAAATAGGTTGACCAAACCAATTATTTTTTTTTTAAAGTTTCACTGTTTGGTAATACTGTACAAATGTGAGCACAATCGTATTGTTCATGGTTATTTAACCTTTCCTGAGATGGAAAACGAAGTAGACATGCTTCACAAATGTACATGATGTGACCGTCTTTTGAAATTTGTTTACTAACTAACCGCGATAAATTTTTTATATAGCAATAATGATTTTTTGTATCCTTGGAAAAAAATAATAAATTGATATGTCTATCTTTACGACACTTTGTTAAAAATAATGGACCTACTATAGAATTACATCGTTTTTCTTTATTATATTCTAACCCAAAAACATTAATACTAATATCATTTAATTTCTCTACTTTTGCTATGTCAGAAATTTTAACCGGAAAGGAAATACCATCAAATTTAAGTTTATTTGCATGTTTAACGTACGATGATACCCGATCGGTGTGTTTGTTTACAGGATATAACGCCGAGAGTAACGCCCATTTAAAACAAAAATAATCCTTGTTTTTTACATTTATAACAGCCTTTTTTAATTTTATGTCACGAGGAAGATCTATGTATGAAGTACCGCGTAGGGGGTTAAATTTATTAACATTCATGTCTATAGATTTTATGTTTTTTAGACTCCATCCACTATCTTTTTTTTCGAAAGCACTAATTTTAGTAGTAATTGTATCATTTAAAGATGAAAGAAAAATATTTAAGTCATCTCCTTGACAAATAATATAGTTAAGCGTTTGAAAATCGAACGTATCATGAATATCTTTAGTTTGTTGAACAAAATCAGCATGCAATATGAAGTTTACCTTAAAAATTATGTGTTGATGAATACACTCTTGTAATAAAAATAAAATATCATCTTTAATAGAATTTAAAAATAGTTCAGGAGTTTCAAAATTTACCCATGTCGAACGATCTACTCTACTCTTGATTTTATAAGTTAAAATCCTATTTCCAAAAGCAGATTCAATAACACTAACGTTTGATAAAGAATTATGTGAATTTAAAAGATTATTTTTATGAACATTACTTTTAAAATGATTAGCTAAATACCGTTTCTTGATAAATATATGGCACGTTGGACATTCCACTTGATCATCGTTACTGATACTGTTCCCTGCAGAGGTATGCGCTTCTGCTTCCGTTGTTGGTTTTTTGATGATCTTGGATTCTTTGCTGCACGTTCGCTTCGTTCCTCTTCCAAGTTGTAGTGGTTGACTGCTAAAATGTTTAAATTTATTAAAAACTGTATAAGACAATATGTAAATTATGATCGAAATGAATGTTTATTTTACATACTTAAACTGTGTTTCAACCATCGCACAGTGATGATACAACTCATCATCGTATGACGAATCGAACAGTTGACCCCTCTCCATTTCTTCACAAACTTTAGACAACTCCTGATTTAATTCGCTATTGAATAGTTCCGTATTCTCTTCCATGATTGTGGAGAAAAAAGCACTGGTGCACGCTTCACTGAAGTTTTCCCTTCCTCTTTTTTATTTTTGATTCAGCTTCAAAAAAATGATCAATCGATTGCGATTTTCTTTTTCCACCATCGCATGTGTTATTATTAATGACGAGGTTATCACTCTCTTCTTGAGGGGAGAGTGGCGGGTAGTAATACTGTTTATAGGTATCTTCATCGAAGCTCAATGATTTCTGCAACAACACAGTTATCATGTTAATATCAATTTGTTAACACTTAATCATAAAAGTTAAAAAAGTTAAAGTTACAGCCTATTAAAGTCCACTGCTGAACATAGGCCTCCTCTCATTTCTGAGAGGGTTTTAGAGCAAGGAAATGTCCGCCGCGCTCCCTCAATGTGTGTTGGTGAACTTCACATGCCTTCGAAATTTTCTCAGACATGCAGGTTTCCTCACGATGTTTTCCTTCACCACCAAGCACGTGGTAATAAGCACTTAAAATTGCTATTAACAATTTAATTGGTGCTGGCGGGGATCGAACCCGGGTCGCGTACTGTGAAATTTACAGCTAGCGCTAACCATCTGAGTTACCACGGCTTAATCATATACATACACAATATTTAAATAAAATAATACACACACATGAAAATAACAGAAAAAAAAGTAATTTAGTCAATAGAATAAACATTTACATCCATAGCCTTTGGTGTATTGAAGTAACACAAATGTACTATTGATAGATCCACTGTAGCCAAACGACCGTACACTAACTCGATGACTGCGTTTGTTGGTCTTATATACCACCAGTACGTAAAAATTCTAATCTAAAGTATTTCCGTAATGAGTTGATAATTACTTTATGCGTCAACCAGTTTATCTCACATTTCCGTTGCCTATCTCAACATTTCTTCGTATTGTGTTTTGTTTGGTGATCAATGACTCAAGTACGATTTGTATAACACAAAAATGCAATTTAATATTTAGAAACATATCAGTTTATCTCACATTTCCGTTGCCTATCTCAACATTTCTTCGTATTGTGTTTTGTTTGGTGATCAATGACTCAAGTACGATTTGTATATCACAAAAATGCAATTTAATATGTAGAAATCACTATAATTGACCATTCCTATGTTATTCATTGAGTAGCTAGGTACTGTAATAATCTACTAATAGCAGTAATATCATGGATACACTAGATGTACAACAACATCTGAAAAAGATTCACCCCAGTCTAGAAAATAATGTTTATGCAGCTAATAGACTGCCTATGTATACCCGCGTACCAACGTATATAATATGTAATTTGGATACAGATGATAAACCAGGGTCACATTGGGTAGCTTTATATATCGATACGAATGACGTCGGTCAATATTTTGATTCATATGGACGATCACCTGTACGATATCATCTAGAGTTTTTAAAAAGGAATTGTAAAAGATGGAACTGGAATGTTGATTGGATTCAGAATGAGTGGACTTCAGTTTGTGGCGAATATTGCTTAATGTATTTACTATATAAGTTTCAAGGATGTTCAATACATAGTTTTACGAGTATATTTACAAGGAACACATTGTACAACGATATTTTAGTGGATGAGATGTTTCGCTCCTATTTTATAGATAATAATTAATAAGATTTTGTATTTTATAAATAAAAATTGTAACAAAATTATGTAATGTGTTTTATTGATGATTCAGATTAGCGTTGTATAAACAAAGAATTATAATAAACAATAGCACTGATATAGTCGACGCACACGCTGCAATGAGGGTGATTAATGAACAATAGAACAATAGAAATAGGAACAATGGGACGCTAATGACGGTGGAGGCCCTTACCGGATATCAATTAGATATTAGCTAATTGATCTACACATCTCCGGAACCGTGCATTCTAGACAAAAATGGACCGCGGATTCGTGATCAGAGCATGCCAAAACCTTTTTTTTTTTTTTTTTTAGGATCGGGCGTCGACGAACGTCGTTGAACCACGTCGTTGACTCAGGTGGTCTAGAAGTGGTACAACTACACTACTTACGGGTGCATCTATAGGTCCCATAGCGGCAATAATGGAAACGATTATTAACTACCATATCATACAGTACCTGTGGATCACCAGCTGATTAGTGACCGCCAGTACGGTTACCGTCGGGGTCGCTCATCTGGTGATCTTCTAGGTTACCTAACTCATAGATGTGCGGAGGCAGTGGAGTCCAAGGGAGAGGCGTTGGCCGTTAGTTTGGACAAAGAGAGGGCCTTCAACCGCGTTTGGCACAAAGTGCTTCTTTCGAAGCTTCCTTCCTATGGGTTTCCCGAGAAATTGTGCAATTGGATCACCAGTTTTCTTATAGATCGGAGCATCAAGGTCGTAGTAGACGGTCAATGCTCCGATTACAACCCCATTAACGCTGGTGTTCCACAAGTCTGCATGCTATCACCAACGCGTTTCTTCTGCATATCAATGATATATTGCAAACTGGTAACATTCATTGCTATGCAGATGACAGCACTGGTGATGCTTTATACACCGTGTCAATATTTCTCAGGAAAACGTCACCGAGTACCGGAACAAATCGAAACTTTGTTGAACAAAGTCTCGGACTGAGGGCGACTAAACCTAGTCCAGTTCAAACCCCAGAAGACACAAGTTTGCGCGTTTACGGCTAAAAAGAACTCCTTTGTCGTATCTGCTCAGTTTTAAGGCACTCCCCTTGTTGCCACAGCCAATATCGAAATCCTCGGTGTCGACATATCCTTGACTGCACTTCCACTTGACCGCATCCAGCGCAGAGCGGTTAGCATCGTCGACGACCGAGTTCTTTCCGATCGGCTTGACTTACTGGCGCTGCGAAGAGATATTGCATCTCTTTGCGTATTTTATCGCATCTACCACGGGGAGTGCTCTGAGGATTTATTCGGACTAATTCCAGCCGCTCAATTTCACCATCGCACATCGCTACAAAACTCCCGTACCATCCATGCCAACTGGATGATTGGCGGTCCACCACTGTTCGATTTAGAAGATGTTTTCTTCCTCGCACGACTTCCTTGTGGAATCGATTACCACCAGCGATTTTTCCGGACCGATATGACTTAGGGACCTGCAAGAAAAGAGCGTACTCCTTTTTAAAAGGCTGGCAACGCATCTGCAATTCGCCTGGTGTTGCAGTTGTTCATGGGCAGCTGTGGTCACTTACCATCAGGGGAGCCGCTTGCTCGTTTGCCTCCGCTCCTATAGAAAAAAAAAGCTTGTTTGCGAATTAAAATACAGATGCGTAGTCAGCCGTGAGGACTAAGATGGAATGCCTCTTTTCCAGTAAAAAGGGTATCTGCTTCTCTAAACTCACCATACTAAACACAAAAGCATTAAGCTGCTATTTTACGCTGGTATTCTGTGAGAGCGTGGTCCTTATCCGGTCGAGCCGACCCATTCGTGCTACAACTATATGATTAATATAGCTGCAGCATGGCTTTACCACGTTCAAAAATTTTTAAATGAATTGAAATTAATGTTTATAGATGGAATAGAATAAAATACTTTTTATCAAATATAGATTATATTATGTAATTCTTAACGTAAGTAACTTTTTACTTTTACCGCTGGTTCGAAAAAAGAACAACCAGTAAAAAACTCAGCGGGTCTTATTTTTCTCAAACTAAATTATACACTAGAATGATTGTACTAACTATTTACAAAATTTATTTTAGAAACAGCTTTGAAGCGACCTCCTCATTTCCTGAGGTTATTATCATCATTTATTGATTTATATTATGTATAATAACCCTTTTCACACAGGTTTTGTTTAATATAATATTTAACCTTGGTTATATATTATCGTATACATAGCCCCGTGAATGAATTACTGACTGTAGAGTCCAGATGATAATAAATATCATTTTCTACATCTAATCCTATGAAATCGTTTCAATACCTTTATGGTTACATACTAAATATTATATAATCTCATTTGTGTTATAAGTTACCTAATTTATAGCAGACTATAAAGAAAAGGAGGAGGTACAGAATTCGACTGTATTTTCTTTTTTTATGTGTGTTACTTTAGAACTTTTTTCTCCGTGAAGCGAGTTTGATGATTCTTTTTTTATTTCCCACGTGGTCCAATTTAAATTTGATCAAGATCTGACCAGTAGATTTTGAGTTATCCGTAATAATGCGTATTTAATTGACTTCGACTACATTGATAAGGTTCTTATTTTATTTATTTTGAAGTCGGTTTTACAAAATTTTTAATTTTACCACTTGTTACGTCCCTGAATGCACTAGGCTAATCCTAGGTGTCCCTATAGGTTGGTATCACCCTCTACCCTAATTCTGCGGATCAACACAGTGCACTAACTATTATTAATCGTGTTTTCATATAATCTCTAAGAATAAACCAATACTGCGTGTAAAATTTTTAAAATGAACTAGCTGTTACCCGGCGCGTTGAAGCCGCAGAAGAAATAATTGTGGAAATATCGTTTTAAATTTGGAACAGTTAAATTGTTTAATTATGAATGATAATGCATTCATTGCAGTTAAATGATTTACAACTTCCAAATAAATTTGTCGGTACGATACGCGCGCCACCTACTGTAAGTTAATTGTACGAGGGTGGATTGAAAAGTACTCGGCCTAACCAAGAAAATAAACAACTACTAAATCAGTTATATTTTTATTTTTCTACATAATCACCATCAAGTTCAATACACTTTTGCCACCTCCCATTCCAAGCATTTAGACCGTTGAAAAAAAATGATTCTTCCTTAGAGTCAAAATATGCGTCTACAGCTGCTTTGACCTCGTCGTTTGTCGAAAATCTTTGACCTCCCAAGTGCTTTTTTAGGTTAGGGAACATAAAGAAGTCTGATGGTGCCAGATCAGGTGAATACGGCGGATGCGGTAACAGTTCAAAGCCACAGTTGTGAATTTCAGCCATTGACTGTACTGACGTGTGAACACGGGCGTTATCTTGATGAAACAGGACTTTTCTTCTGAGCATTCCTCGACGTTTTTCTTTTATTTCCTCTCGTAAACGACGTAGTAAGGTGCAGTAGTAATCAGAGTTTATATTCTGACCCCTTTCAAGATAATCAATCATAATCACACCTTTCGAGTCCCAGAATACTGAAGCCATCACCTTATTTGCCGACAAAATCGACTTAGCCTTTTTAGGGGGTGGTGAACCAGGTCTTCTCCACTGTTTTGATTGTTGTTTTGTTTCCGGTGTACAGTAATGAACCCATGTTTCGTCCATAGTAACAAAACGATTCAAAAAATCATCTGCATCGGCTTCAAATAACTCCAAAAAGTCGCGTGAAATAGTCAATCGCGTCCTTTTTTGTTCAACTGAAAGCAGTCGCGGAACCCACCTCGCAGACACCTTGTGGAAACCCAACTCGTTGACAATGATGTTTTCAGTTCGTTCATAAGAGATGCCTATAATCTCGGCTATCTCTCTAATTTTTAATCTGCGGTCTCCCATTATTAAATCAAGTACTTTTTTAATATTTTCGTCAGTAATTGACGTCGAAGGCCTTCCAGAGCGGGGTTCATCTTTCACACTCTCTCTACCACGCTTAAATTCTGCCATCCATTTTTTGACGGATGAATATGACAGAGCACAATCGCCTAATGTACTGACCATGTCATCATGGATGGCCTTTGATGATAGCTCCTTCTTATGGAGGTACTTAATGACGGCACGCTGCTCGATTTGCTCCATTCGCGGAAATTATGTCCGATTACTTTGTTAATAAATTTATAAAATCACAACTAATTATCGCACACGTTTCGAACTTCACACAATGAACTAGTCTGAACTGAACTAAATAATGTGGGTAGATTTGATTTTTAGAATTAAATGGATCTGTGTTAGGCCGAGTACTTTTCAATCCACCCTCGTACTATGCCTAAAACCTTCGCGCAAGTGCAAGCAATAAGTTGACAAAGTTTTACCGCAATGTGATGAACGGTATGGCAAACAAACATTAATTTTTATAGGATGACAAAATCGCAAGGCATTTAAAATACATAAACATAGCTCAACTGTCATATAAATACGAATAACATAATAAAATGTACTTGTTGTGAGTTAAATAACGTTCCTTGTTACTTGTTAAAGAATCTCTTCGCGTGGGATGGAGCTTCGAGCTTATGGGATGCCATCTGTAACATTACCTACTTTAACATTGTTTTTGGTTGCGTCCATTGTATATATCTTTTCACGTTTGAAATACATTTAATAATACGAGTTATAGTCAAATTATATTTCTAAAAACAAAATCAGTTGTCAATCAGTTACCCTGTTATTATACTTTAGCCTCGTGCCCGCAGTGTAGTGCAGTGCAAGTGTAGGGCGTCCGCCCACTAGATGACGTGACGACCTGGTAAAACATGCAGGAAGTCGATGGATGCAGGTGGCTCAGGACCGTGCTTTGTGGCATTCATTGGGGGAAACCTATGTTCAGCAGTGGACTCTTGAAGGGATGTAATGATGACGATGATTATACTTGGCGATTATGTGACTTTGTGATTAAAGTATATAAATTTTACTAGGTGGATTCCTTTAATGGCTAGGAGTCGTATCGTTTTTGTTTATAAGCTTTAAGGCTGTTACCGCTACATCCTATTAAAGTCCACTGCTGAACATAGGCCTCTCCTATAGATTGCCACATAGGGTAGATAGTTGCCATAGTTGCCACGCTTGGCTAGCGGTTTGGCAACCGCAGTTTTTTATTTTCAGTCGCTATTAGGGGGACGCTGCAGCTCATCTCCTGATTTGTTTCCCTCTGTCGCCTCTTACGACACCCACCACGATGATATGGGGTAGTGGAAATTCTTACACCGCCACTACACGGTAAATTTAGAGATAAGCCACAAAAATAAAATAGTACCTAAGTATTTCAATTTTATTTATTTTTTTAATGGAATAAAGGTGACAAGCGAGCACACAGTCTACCTGATGGTAATCTCCGGTTCTCTACACTCAACATATGAAACACAGCAGTGTTAAGCTGTTATTTTACGCTCGCATTCTGTGAGAGCGTGGTCCTTCCCCGGTCGAGTCGACCCATTCGTGCTACAAATATACAACTAACATGGCTGCAGCATGGCTCTACCACGCACAAAATTTTCCTATATAAGTCAAATTCTAAAATTTAAGTTTTATTTTTAATTGCTATTTCCCCAGTTAGTTAATTATTGTGTGCAAGTGAAGGCACGCAGACGTACTATATCGTCTAAATGGCACGAGCATTTACGGATATCGATCTCCAACTGCGCTTCATAATTAAAACAGCCCTTTATCCCTGTATAAATTGCACTGGCATAGACTAATCGGATTAGATAGACGAGACTCTAAAAAAAAAATTAATTCAAATACTGTGTTTTTTTTTTCCGACAATGTTTACACTATTGACGGGAGTGTATTCTCAATTTGAACACAATTGCTTTTTTGTTACACAATCTATTTTTTATATAGTAACTGTTTTAAGAGTATGTATGTTCTTTACTGCTGTGATTTGATACAGAGTGATGTACTCCTCTTGATTTATAGTTATCATAGATTTTTTTATAGGATAAGGGTGACAAACGAGCACACAGTCCACCTGAAGGTAAGTGGTTGTTGTGGCCCATGAACATCTACATCTATCTTCGATTAAGAATCAAAATGCAGATGCGTTGTCACCCGTGAGGACTAAGATGGAATGCCTCTTTGCCAGTAAAAGGGTCTCCGGTTCTCTACACTTACCAACAAGAAGAAACAAAGCAGCGTTAAGCTGCTATTTTACGCTGGTATTCTGTGTGAGAGCGTGGTCCTTCCCCGGTCGAGCCGACCCATTCGTGCTACAACCATAATATAGTTGCAGCATGGCTCTACCACGTATAAAATTAGATAGAATTTAAAAAAAATGTTTATAAGTTTCAATTGTTCGAATTTGCCGTGTAATGACAGCATAAAAACGTTCACATTATCTCATGTTTGTTGTAAGAAACAACCAGACGTAAAATAAAACAGGAGATAGGCAGCAGCGTGTTCCCGATAACAACTCGATAATAAAAATGACGGTAACCAATTCGCACCACCAAGCTTGGCAACTATGGCTAATATTCCCTCTATGAGACAATGTATCAAATTCAAATTGTTTATTGCATGTCACACTACAAAGGAGAATGGGATTTTGGGCCTGAAGTTAACTAATTGGTTTATACTCTAAAAAGTTGGCCATATTTTTCTAAAATAAAATACAAAAATGTAGCTCTTCTTATAATCTAGAATTCGAAAAAACAATAAAATAAGAAATAAGTTAGGAAATCGATTAAATTCAATAAAGTTTAAATGGTTAGAAAATCGATTACCATAAATAATACACTAGTGAAATTCTCGTTTCCGTACGTTATCTTCCAATAGAGGACTTCTCATTTTGAAACTTGACTTGATAGTTCAAACTTCAAACTATTTACGTAAAAGAAAAAGATGGATTTTCGATTCGATTTGAAACGAGCGCAATATAATCGATTATCGAATAAATTGAGCATTTTAATATCTATTTTCAATATCTAACCTAAAAAGGTTCAAATCTAAATACCTATTTTTAACGCCTTCTCAGGACAAAGTTACTCAGGGACTGGCGCTTAACATTTTAAGATATTTTTGATATATAGACGCTACCATTTCTTCTTAACTAATTTTATGTATGAAAGTCTGCCATTGTTCTTTATGTTGCAGAAGTGAACGGCAGAGTCGGGAAGGGACGCCCTAGGCGAAGGTTTATCGACCAAATCGGCAATACATTGAAAATGGGCCAGATTAAGAGTACCCTTAACCGACGAGCGTGTATGAGTAGATATATGGATGTAAAGAAGGCGAGAGAGGTGTGTCAGGATCGCGGCAAATGGAAGTCCGTAGTCTTTGCCTACCCCTCTGGGTGATAGGCGTGAGTGTTTATGTTATATTTATGTATTTATTTTCTACCCTTAAGGGTGAATTTTATGAAAAAGACATTTATATAGGACAACCCTTGAAGTATAACCTATTTAATAAAAAGAGAAGCATCAAAATTGGTTCACAATCTGCGAAAATATAGCGTAACATACATACAAAAACACACTCGATTTTAGAACCTCCTCCTTTTTGAAGTCGGTTTTTTTATAGAATAGGGTGACAAACGAGCACAGTCCACCTCATGGTAAGTGGTTGCTGTGACATCCTCAATAAAGAATCAAAATGCGTCGTCACCCTTGAGGACTGAGACGGAATGCCTCTTTTACAGTAAAATGGATCTCCGGATCTCTACACTCACCATACGAAACACAAGTGTCAAGCTTGCATTTTACGCTGGTATTTGTTTGATTAAAATAGGAAGTTGTCTACTTTCCCGAACAACTTGCAGTGGATATAATAAATAATAATATAGTGCCGCTTGTAAACCCCCATCCTCAGACACTCGTCTCGTCGCAGGTATGTAAGTTGGCATGAAATACTAACTGCATTATGGCACTAACTTAGTGTTTGTTTCGACGTAACATCCCAAAACTTTTGTAATTTACGTTCTGTTTACTCCTGTTCAGTTTATAGTGCATTACTGTATATATCATTGATGATTTACTTCTCTAATCGTCGAGATAAGATCCCTATTTAACGACCAATATCGAGTTACTGAGCGGAGTTAACGCGCTTCACGGGATCAAGTAGTCGAACATCTTAAGGACCCGGCAACTGAGAGATTAATCTCGTAGCTTTATGGGCGTTATATCAGTTTGATTAAGTACGAGAGGCTAGATGGCCTGCCTCTGTTGTCCGGCCACGATGAGTTTGCTGACTCGCTAATTAAATACGTCGTTAGTGATTTATTTGTTTTGTGATAGCGCTCGGTTTGTGCGTAGGAGTGATATGTATTTTTGAAGTGGTTTGGATGTCTTTAAGTAATAATGTTAAACAGGTTTACAACGTGGTAGAGAACATACTGCAGCTATATTAATTGTATAGTTGTAGCACGCATGGGCTGGCTCGACCGGGGAAGGACCAGGTTTCGTATGGTGAGTGTAAAGAACCGGACACCATTTTTACTGGAAAAGAGGTATTCCATCTTAGTCCTCACGGCTGACAACGTCTGCATTTTGATTCGCAAACGTGTAAAGATGTATATATTTATGGGCCACAGCAACCACTTACAATGAGGTGAACTGTGTGCTCGATTGTCTCCCTTATCCTATATAAAAAAGGTTAAGAGACACTTTTTGCCTCTCTACCCCTCTCTCTTCCTCCTTTTATTCATGGTCACTGATCTACCACCTAAAGTTTTAAATAGTGACCAACACATTTTCTAGTTAGTTTAAAATATGTACTCAGAAAAATAGAATGAAAGCATACGTTTAAAGATGGATTGGTAAATAGGTTTAAATACGTAAAATAGTTAGAGTAACGGAAAACTTATGTATTAGAAACAGTGGTCATATCTATAGTGATTTCTTCATTTGTTTTATACTAGCTATCCGCCCCGGCTTCGCACGTTTGATTTCTGGATCTCGACAACAACGTCACCTACCGGGTCCAATTGAATGAAATCCAAAAAACGAATCTAAACCATTCTCTAATCAACTTAATCACTCACACAAAATTTCATCAAAATCGGTCCAGCCGTTTAGGAGGACTTCAGTCACACAAACGGACAGAGGAATTATATAATATATAATATGCATGTAGTATACATATAAACCTTCATGTAAAATGTAAATCATTCAGTCTATTGATGTAAACCGCATCAAAATCCGTTGCGTAGTTTAAAAGATCAAAGCGTACAGACGGAGGGAAGCGACATTGTATTATATTATGTGGAGATTCTTTTAATTAGTTCCTCTATTCTGTGCTCATACATCTATGGCAGTCTAAGCCGAGGTTCTTACTTTCTATTTTGAGAATCTTGGACCACATCGAGCCAGCCGTGCTTCATTTATAAGGATCGGATTAAATGAATTGATCTCCGGAGAGTACTTAATAAAATTTAACATTTCAGAACATTCCATTATATCAGAATATACTAAATATACAAATTAGTCTCTGTTGTGATCATTTTGCGGTTTTATATTAGAAATGTCTATAGTTTATCTAAAACTGGAATAATAATAATACAAAAACATTAATTAGTAACAATCTATAAATAAAATGATAGAGGTTTGCAGTTCTGAGTGCATCACGGAAAAACTACTGGATATATTTCAATTAGGTTTTCTAAGTTATATTTCTTAGACGGCCCTTATCAAAAAAATATTACGATATATTCATTTAATATAAAGTTTTAAGAAACAACGATTTCTATAAGCACTACGTGTTTAGTGATGTGTGATTTCTTGATATATCAAGCAACGCGGACGAATTCGCGGGTATTAGCTAATATAACATTTAAAGAAAAGTAATATAACTAATTTTTTTTTAACAAGACGTCTTTATGTATTTTTGTTCTACTCTCCATTGCTACATTGCTGTCGGGCGTGCTAAGCGTGTCGACACGCCGCGTCATTAATTAACTAGATTAAATAATGTCCAATTATACCGGTGCGAATAAAAAGCAATTTAAGATTAGACGCGACGAATGTAATCGTTTAAATATCCTTGGGCGTCTTCCTTGGCCTTAATTGAACCAGTTTGTTGCGATTAAATTATGAAAGTGATTGTACGAGATTTTTTTGGTTTGCAGCGCTGACATTGGTAATAACATATTCAATTATATCGATACCTAGCGCTTTGGTAATACATTAGCCAAAGCGCTATTTGAATACTGGTTGGAATAGGGTTCAAAAATTTTATTGAAATAAAGTTATTGTATTGTATTAAAACTGGCTTCGATAACAAGGGAGTTCTCAAGTCTAGAATATATCGTCATCATCATTACAGTACACTGCTGAAAATAGGCTTACCTCAAAGAACGCCACTATACGGTCCAGTGGCACCTGCATACATTGACTTCATGAATGTATAACCAGATCGTCAGTCTATTTATTGGGAGCCGCTGTTCGGATCTATCACATTTAAATTTAATTATTTAAATACAGAGCCGTGGTGGTTGTTCAGGCGCTAAACACTCGCTGTAAATTTCACTTTTTTTTATTATAAGATAGAGTGACAAACGAGCACACAGTCCACCTGATGGTAAGTGGTTACTGTGACCCATAGACATCTACATCTATCCTCAATAAAGACTCAAAATGTAGACGCGTTGTCACCCGTGAGGACTAAGATGGAATGCCTCTTGTCCAGTAAAAAGGGTCTCCGGTTCTCTACACTCACCATACGAAACAAAGCAGCGTTAAGCTGCTATTTTACGCTGGTATTCTGTGAGAGCGTGGTCCTTCCCCGGTCGAGCCGATCCATTCGTGCTACAACTATATTACTAATATAGCTGCAGCATGGCTCTACCACGTGGTAAAACAGTACACGAGCAACCCGGATTCGATCCCGCCGGCACCAATGACATTGTTAATAACAATTTTTAAGTTCTGATTTACCACGTGCTCGGCGGTGAAGGAATAAACATCGTGAAACCTGCATGTCTGAGAAATAAGGGAAAAAATATTTCGAAAACATGTGATAAGGTTCGCCAACACACATTGGGGTAGCACGGCGGACATGTCCTTGACCCAAAACCCTCTCAGAAATGAGAGGAGCTGTACCCAGCTGTGGATATAGCATAGTATAGGCTGTAACTTTATATCACTATTTCAGTCCCAGTACATTGTTTTTGCTATCTTCACAATTTTATTTTTATACTTTCTCACTGCCTTGCTTTTTGACGAGCTCGTTATTAATTTCATGAACTTCAGAAAGCTACAATCCTTACATTATTTGTGATTTACCCGTTTTCTCAAGGTTGAAGTAAATTGATATCGATGAAGCAGGGCCCTCCCTAAATTGGTTTTAAACGCCCTTGTGTAAATTGAAACGGTTACGAAAAATTATTGAGTAAAACCCATTGTGGCTCGTAGAATGTCTCTATTTAAAATGTCGGAGTATGTGAGTAAAGCGAGTTCGATCCCCGTCTGCACAGCTACCATAGCTATATGAATATTTATGTACTTATCGTTCTCGACAGTGGAGGAAACCATCGTGAGGAAAGTTATTTAAGAAACGAAAATATTTCGAAGTCCTCCAACACTCTGTTACAGCCTATTAAGGTCCAAGGCTGAACATAGTCCTCCCCTATAGATTACCTAATATTTGCCACAGTTGCCAAGTGGGTTGGCAATCGCAGTTTTTTATTTTAGTCGTTATTAGGAAGACGCTGCTGCCCATCTCCTGATTTCCCTCTGTTCAAAATCAAAAGCTAGATACGATAAAACAAAATGTTTTAATAAAATTGAAAATGTTAGCGCACACTGTGACACTGTACTAAAAAGCGAATGAATGGCTTACTTTCTACTTAAGTACATAATGTTGCCAGTAACAACAATAGATTATGACATAAAAATAGTGTTGCCTTTTAAAAGTACAGTTTCACTACACATTTACAAATTATATTCTTTATTCATGTATTGAACACCCTCTGTCGCCTCTTACAACACCCACGGGATGATATGGGATTGTGGATATTCCTACTCCGTCAACAACACGGTGACACGCATTGGGGTAGAAATATAATACTAAAATCGTTCCAGAAATGAGAGTAGGCGTGTTTTGAAACGTACGTATGTAAGTAATTGTACATTCTGTGTTTTTATTGTATACTGCCAGTGTATGTTACTTTGATAAACTAAGTTGTGCTGGATTTCTTGCTGGTTCTTCCCAGGACAAAGGTTTTTTTTTTCTGAACCAGTGGTAAAAGTTAACAAATTACATTCAATAAAATTTTCTTTATTGACTAAAAATTATTCTATTCCATACTTTACTCTTCACTTTGCCTATGAATAAGTTTTCCTCTTCTTAAGAAATACAAAGTTTTTCATGACAGTTGAAACACGGATTCACGAAAAAACTTATTTTACATTATTCAAGTTGGTTCAAAGATGAAGTTTTTATGACGTCAAAGGCAATATTGATCCGGTAATTTTTTTACTATCTATTCCAAGTGAAATAGACAGACACGTGGTAAATACTAAAGCTACAGCCCAATGACTCAATAATGAGGGCATCCACAACTTTTTCTGCCACCAGGGCGGCGCCACTAGAAAGTGAGGTATAATATTTGACAGATTTCATAGCGCGGAAGTTTATTTTTTCGGAAAATGTAAAAGTTATTGTTTTTTTTTGTACTATTAGCTATATTTTATATTAATAACATTAAAAATAAATAAATCAAACCAAACAGATATTCATAAAAGTAGAAAATTTAAAAAAAAATTAAAAATGTGCAAAAAATTAAAGAGCAAACCACTGAGGCATTGTTTTGTGTATAATAGAAACTGATAAACTTTTATTAAAAAACAACTTCTCAATTATATTACATTGTGTAACAAAAAACTTTACCTCAGTGTCAACGAGCGACATCTGGTGAGCAGCAAATTATTAGCCCTCATTGAACCCCCTATTACCATTAGCGTATAGCATCTAACAGAGTGAAGACTAACTTACACTTTTTTAATTAGGTTATTATAGGAGGGGATTATAAAAATATTTCTAAATGATATTGAATATTTAAAGTTGCCTTAGATTTGGTAAGTGAACTTTTTCCTAATGAAATGTACATTTGTAATAATATAACACGCCTGCCAAACGTGCCAACTATGACAAATACTAGGTGAACCGATTTCGATGATTCTTTTTTTATTTGAAAGCTGGTGCTTCTCATGTATTCCCTTTCATGTATATTTATATTATAGTATATAAATTTGATCAAGATCTGATCAGTAGTTTTTGAGTTATCCTTAATAATGTGTATTTAATTGACTTCAACTACTCGTACATTGATAATGTTCTCATTTTATTTATATTGTTGTCGCTTGTACAAAATTTTTAATTTTACCACTTGTTCATATATTAGATTAAATATTCATATTATCTTTAAGATTGTTTCTTAATAAAAATGTACGTTCATGTTGACGCACATTAAATGATTTAGGACAAAGAACGTAGTTACGCAAAAAGAATTCAACCCAACCTCCGGTTTTAAAATGAGTAAAATATTACTACCAAAATGATACTTTGTTTTAACGCTTTCACTTCATATAACAGAATACCATTAAAAAAAAAAAACAAAGAGCCATTTTCACAATAAGTACATCCAAACGTCAAACATCATTATCTCAACATTATCTACATATTTGTCTTGGGTTTGATATTTTTGCATAACAACGTTCTATTGCATTTATTTAGATTGAACCGTGGCACCGATCTCCGCAATCGGCCGAGGTCACACTATATCCTAATCGAGTGCTGATTTGGGTCCCCTAACACAATTACGCACACGGCTTAGTGGCTGCACTCCGCTAAATTAAATAATACACGTTGCGAGACGGGTTTGGCGCGAGAATTATAGCCACTTAGGAACCCAAAATAATTGGTTCAACGGTTATTTTGTACGCAATCTTTTAGTAGTAGCTTTTTATTTCTTTATTTTTTATTTAGTTCTAATTACATTCTAGTGTAGTGGCGGAGGCAATCTTGAGCTAATAAACTTTTATGTTAGTGAACAGAACAGAAAAAGCCTTCTTGATTTACATATTTATTATACGTGGTAGAGCCATGCTGCATCTATATTACTGGTATATTTGTAGCACGAATGGGTCGGCTCGACCGGGGAAGGACCACGCTGTCACATAATACCAGCGTAAAATAGCAGCTTCACGCTCCTGTGTTTCGTATGGTGAGTGTTTTTACTGGAAACGAGACATTCCATCTCAGTCCTCAGGGGTGACAACGCATCTGCATTTTGATTCATAATTGAGGATAAAAGTAGATGTCTATGGGCCACATCATACACTTACCGTCAGGTGGACTGTGATCTCGTTTGTAACCCTTATTCTATAAAAAAAGCAGCCAACTAATACAGTACAGGTCGTTGCTCATTAGACGCACCGTTTTTACACCGTTTCTATATTTTGAGTTCAACGTTATTCCATTATCAAAAGTAGTTTACTGTTGCATTAGAGACGTTCCTACAGCGCGTCAAATTCAGCTGAACACACTAACGGACAAGTTCACGGGATCAATTGCAAGATCCCGATGTAATGACGTGAAATATGGAGCGAGCGTGAATCAAAATCCATTAGGGTTGATACAGTAGTGCTTAAGTTCTTGCGACATAAAACCAGTTAAACTTTTATAAAACTACTAGCGATCCGCACCGGCGTCGCACGGTTGATTTCTTGGATCTCGACAACAGCGCCACCGGGTCCAAATGTGAAGCTAAACTATCTAGGGACCCATTCAAAATCGATCGAACCTTTTTTGAGTTTTAGCGAGACTAACGGACAGTTATTTATTTTTTATATATAGAGATTTCATAATGCTGGCTCCACATTTGATTATATTGAAGTATCTTGATAAGGCGTAAGGATGCTCATTTCGACCATACCGTATCACTAGGTATTACTTATGCTCATGTTAAAAATTCGTCCATACTAAATATCCACACTTTTCAAGATTGTGTAGCGGCGTGCAGTATATCCTTCAATGATCGGGTAAACCGATCGGAAAAACCGACTAGAGATGGGACGTGGCGTATTTTGTTATTATTTAAAAAAAATCTTACTTCCACACAAGGATTTTCTCCTGTATAATGGAGGCAGTTTACCCGCGATTCTCAACGCAGCAACTCAATGCTTAATAAGCCACTACGCCGCGGAGCCGTCAAAGTTAGGTATCGTATTGTACGTACATCGTACGTCCATACTATAACTGATCATAATAAGTGTAATAATAATAATAATATCGTTTATTCGCTTAAACACGGTAGGTCAGAGGTGACAAATAGTTGCATATTCTACATAGTCCATATGTTTACCACATCTGGCTTGCGAAAATTATCAGATGCGAGGCTTTGGGCGAAGCGGTATGTATCATATACTGTATCACATCGGTGTTTATAAATAATTTAAAATTAAAAATGTTGTACTGCCGACTTCAATATAAGTTATTAAGAATAACTCAAAAACTATTTGTCTGCCCTTCATCAAACTCATATGGGACCACACGAGAAGCACCAGCTTTCAAATAAAAAAATAATCGAAATCGGTTCACCCAGTAAAAAGTTATGAGGTAACACACATAAAAAACACAGTCGAATTGAGTACCGTCTCCTTTTTGGAATTTGGCAGATTAGCGATCATATTACACGTCTGCACCACACGACTAGGATACCAAGATGATCAAATGTAGACCCGGCCTCAAATATTTTTTTGTAATTTGTTTGTCACCCTTATACGAAAATCTAGTAATTTAATTTGCGAGTATTTTAAAAATGCACTGGCTTAAACAAACATACTTAACATACTTACAAAAACAGGTAGATGTATAAATAGAAATAAAACACAAAAATATTAAATAACAACACATAACCATAGTGAATTAACAATGCAATTTAAAACACAAAACTTCCTTTTAACTACCGTTTATTAAATTAATCCAACAACAAAACTTCAGAGAGCGAGAGCGTGGTACATCACCGACCAAGCCGACCCATTCGTGTTACAACTATATTATTTATAGCTGCAGTGTGGCTCTACCACGTTATAGACACATAAATAATTTAAATTTGCGTTATATACAGTACTGAATTCCTGCTTTCTGCATAAGTTTTAATTTGAGATCGTAGATACACATTTTTCCATATCATGATTAATACCTTAAGTTAACCCCCAATAAAAGTTTAACTCTATCTCTGTGCCAAATTTCAAACTATTATGTTGAAATAGTTTTAAGAGAAATTCGCTGAAACAGACGTGCTAACGATTATATAAGTTTTACTTATTTTGGCACGGGGGTACGAAAACGAGGAGTAGTTTTTTAAACTTAATTTTAACAAAGTTTTCGACATTCATTAGATCTCAAAATAAGTCTAACTTGATGACTTCAGACAACCAAAAAGAATACAATCAACGAAATAGATTAACGTGGTAAAAAATTATTCGCCTATGTTGTGCATATGGCTTTGAAAATTGATGATTTGTCATGGATCTTTATCAAATGTAATAAGACCACCCACATGAGATACACTCTCTCTAACAAAAGAGAATCATTGAAATCGGATTACGTATTAAAGAGTTATCGCTAGAAATACATAAAATAATCCGACTAATTCAGAACCTCCTACTTTTGTAAAGTCGGTTGATAAATGACAACCCTAGAAGTAAACATATCGTCGCCCACACGTACTCGTGACACACTGTGACCGTTTTAGGTGACACAAGCGATACGCTCCGACATTTATATTATATGAGGGATCTTAAAAACGTTCTTCTGCAAGTAAACCACACGCCTACACGAAATCATTATCATTGATCATTACAGCCCTTCACCATTCTACCACTGAACATAGGTCTCTCCTAAGGATTGCCACAAAACACGGTACTGAGTCCTGCATCCATCGACGATCTGCATATCTTATATCTGTCCTGTAATAAATACTTACATTCCTACATTATTGTTTACATGTAAGTGGCACATAGTCCACTTATGTGGTAGAGTCATGCTGCAGCTATATTATGGTTGTAGCACGAATAGGTCGGCTCACTGGAGTAGGACCACGCCCTCACAGAATACCAGCGTAAAATAGGAGCTTAATGCTGCTGTGTTTCGTATGGTGAGTGTAGAGAACCGGAGACCCATTTTACTGGAAACGTGACAATCCATATTAATACTCAGGGGTTACAACGCATCTGCATTTTGATTCTTAATGGAGGATAAATCTTTGGGCCACAGCACTCACTTACCATTATGTGGACTTTGTGCTCGTTTGTTACCCTGTTCTATAAATAAACTTAGACCGTGGTTGCTGTGGCAAATTGACACCTACATCAATTCTCGATTAAAGATCTAAATGTGTAAACGTGTCACACGTTAAAGTCGAATATGGAATGCCTCGTTATCAGTATAAAGGGTCTCCCGTTATCGTCAATCAGCAAATGTTGATATTTTACGCGGTACTCCGTATGCTAATTTACGGTGGTAGCGTACGAAAATTCACCACCCCATTTCGTCCCTTGTGTGCCGTAAGAAGCGACTATTCCTTACTTCCTATACTTGTCGTAAAACCCTCTCAAAAATGGGGGGAGGTCGGTACCCAGCAGTGGGACGTACATAATCTGTAACTTTATATTTACATTACTTTTCATTCCATACTAACATTGTATTTGTAACATTACTTCTGTGTTTCACATACATAAATTGTACATGGACAAACATCCAGATTCGGGGCATCCAAACGATGGCCGTACAAGTGCTTTTCTACCGACTTCAAAAAGGAGACGGTACTCAATTCGATTATATGTTTTTTTATGTTTGTTACCTCATAACTTTTTACTGGGTAAACCGATTTCGATGATTATTTTTTTATTTGATAGCTCGTGTTTCACATGTGGTCCCTTTTTTTTTTGAACAAGGTCTGACCAATAGTTTTTGAGTTATTCTTAATAATTATTTATATTGAAGTCGGTTGTACAACATTTTGTTATTTTAAATTATTGATAGATAAAATATAAAAAAATAATTTTTATTTAATATAATCTATATTACTATTCACTATTACAATAGTACTTATTGAAAGTCATATGAGAGGATTGTGAAGTGCCGAGATGGAGACGCGGCGTAGATATTTTCAAAATGCTATTTGTTTCATAATACCAAAACTCCACCAAAGTTTTGTTGCCAACACAACATTTGTCAACACGTGTTGCCAACAAATGTTTCTGTCAACAACGTCTCCACCGAGGGAACAAATGTTGGCAACAAGCGTATTCCTTTGATGTTGCCGCCGTAAATGGAAACATGTTTTGTTGTGTTGACAACAAAACTTTGGTGGAGACGCGGCTTATCGCCGTATTGCCGTATCGTGCGATAGGGAGTAGCAAGTCTTGTAACTTGTAAGCAATTGCCCACATTTCCTTTTTGAAATATTGTTTCGGGCGAAATATGTTTTCGCCCCCTAAACCTTAATGATATGCGACAATTTTCTGTATCATTAGATTCAGTACATGTTAATCTAGGTCTGTACGTTTTTCTTTTTTTTTAGTCATTCAGTTTAGTTTAATTTAAAAAAAAACATAAAAGTGCTCGAGGAAGTTTTTAAGTCAAAACTTTAAAATATTTATATGCTAATAACTTATATCGTACGTAATATTTCTTTAAAATAAAAACGTACGGACCTAGTTTTTTATTATATCTACAACATTTAAAAAAATTATGAAAATTACACTATGTTTACGGCAGAGAAAACGTTATCGCTTTTTGTATGAAAATTTACAGCTTCACAATCCTCTTAAGCTTCACCACTGGTTCGGAATAAAACCTCTGTGTCCTGGGAAGAATCAGCAAGAAACCCAGCGGGATTTTTTTAAACACCAATTTACACTATAATATTTTATACAATTAAGCAGGGAAACATTTAGAAACAGCATAGTAATGATCACCTAATTCTCAAGGGCTATTATCAATCGTGTACTCTTTAGTACTATAGTAATTTTATACTTGTTGATAGATATATTCTGCATATTTAAGTTATAAGTTATAACCCCCTGAACTCTGCATCTCAACCAAACGCTTAGCTTTTGCGCTACTGAGCCATTTTCTTTTTTTAGGGTTCCGTACCCAAATGGTATCCAACGGGACCCAATTACTAATCTTCCGCTGTCTGTCTGTCCGTCTTTCTGTCTGTCAGCGAGCTGTATCTTATAATCCGTAATAGGTATCCGTCTTCACAGAATATGTAGACCTACATATAATATATAAATATGTATATTTCTGTTGCCGCTATAACAACAAATAATAAAATAAATTAAATAAATAAAAATTAAGAGGGGGCTCCCCTACTAGAAACGTATATTACGATGGTACGGAACCCTTCATGCGCGAGTCCGACTCGCACTTCGCGGGTTATTTTCTACTTATTTATTCAGGGGCTTTTATCCGGAACGGATGCGACAACCTCGTCACCCCATCATACTCTTTATTAATGACACACAGTTGAAAAAAAAACTTATTGAGAAAAACTAAAATTATTAGTGTTTCATCTCACAGCACCTGACAGTTGTTCTGCTAACCCAATTGAACAAACTGCTTAGTCGTACATATTTATCTTAAAACTTTGCATCAGTAATTCTCTTTATCTCTTGAACTAAACACATTCCATTAACAAATGCTTAATGTCATCAAAAGACCCACGAGTCATTTTCGAAGTAACCTGTGTCGTGAGTGCAAATCCATTCCAATGAACCGCATGCATAGGGATGGAAGACGTCCCGCGGGGTAGAATAATTGAATCCTGTAGTTATCAGTTGAATGTTGATCCTCCGTAATTATAACGTCAGTTAGCCTGGTTTACAAACGAGCTATCCTGTACAACAGTTCTCTTTATTTACTTGCAAATATAGGTATGAATCAATACTGTAAATTATCACTTTTACTTTTCCTTCACTATTTATTTACATTTACAACTAGCGCCCACCTCGGCCTCGTTTGAATAATAACTGCTAACGTGACATTATTTAGATTTAAGATAATAATAGACTATTTATTTAAAAAAATATATCTTAAGTTTTTTCAGATAAAATATAACTTATATTCCTCCTGGCATTACCTGTTCTGTTTATCTGTTCGTAAAGTTTCATCACAACCGGTTCAGCCACTCCAAAGGTTAACCCCCTGAGCTTAATAGAAGCCAGTTATTTTAATATTACAAACACGCACTTCAATTTCTTTTAAATTTATAGACAATTATAGATGTTGTAAATTAATTATATACGTACATACGATATGTCGTACCTACTCGTAGTTTGAAGACCATTTCCCGCCCGCCTTCCTCCTCTATTGCGTGCACTATCAATCCCCGTTACCACTAATCCCAATTTATTTGTGAGATATGAAATTTAAAGCACTACCCGTGCTTTAAAGACCTATAACGGCTTTAATATATTTATGAAGTATCGATATCTTAGCGTATTTTAAGTCTAGTCTCATGTATTTCACATCACTGTTTGTCTACGCCACTACATTTCTATTGTCTTTCGTTATTGCAACACGACGCTAGGAAGCGGGCCACTGGGAGATTAACCGGCGTATTGTTGACCGTCTGTTTTCTCTTGCTACCGGTTTTTGCGTCTCATACGCGAGCTAGTGACAACTTTTTTTGTAGCGCGGCGTTCAATAGAGATAACGTGACGTCATCGTATAGTCTTGCGTGGTCGTGTAGTGTGCTAAAGAGTGCATGAACAGAGTTCTTGACCGCGTAGTGGATTTTAGCTCACAGGCAGTTTACTGGTCTCATTAAAATCATTATAATTATACTTCATTGTACACCACAAACACGAAAAAAATATTTCTAAGATTACATGGAGTGAAACTTAGGAGATTGGTACAATAAGCCGGCCTTGTCGCCAAAAGACATAAAGACATTTATTCCAACACTTAGGGTACATCAACACACATGACACATTGCAATTCAAGAAAAATGACTTATTAAGAAAAAAGAAATAAAAAAAGAAGACATATTACACAGTGTTATTTTTCAAAGAGTGGCCAAATTTTAAACTTAAGTTCAAATATATAAATAATGATATACCGTTATTGCAGTTTTTGAAAGTACCCGTAAATAAGGCGCCTACTTTTATTTGAAATTATCCCAAATTGAATGTGATTTATGGGCAACATGTAGGTACGCATCCGCGCGCGCCTCTGTGTGAGATTCAATTCACGTTTTTGACGACCGGTCGATCCTTATGAATGTGTGCGTGCGTAGTAAAATAGTAAACAATCAGTTAAAATAATGCATTACCACGTATTTTTAATTTGAACAAGTAAAGATTGTGTAAGAACCTCCGAAGAAGGCGGAGTTATAGCTGAAATAAGAATTTTAATTTTTTTGGTTTTTGGCCATTTTGACCCCCTAGGAGTGTAATGAAAACTTTTTGCCGCTAATCAACCATGACCCCATGACATTCTCTACACGATAGGCTATTCAAACTGACTATTCCTAAAGTTCGAGTCACCCCCCAATTCATTTCTAGTCTTTACTTCCAAAGATAAAAAGGACAGAGTGTTTGACATTTTTTTTAAGTAATTTTTCTTCACCATTTGGTTATATTACTTATACTGAACGACCTCTGCAAATTTGGCCGGATATTGCAAAATAACCCTGTATGTGTGTAAGCAAACAAAAAAGCGATCTCTTGCAAACATACTTAAGATTAAGAAGAAAATTGTTCTATTGGATAGGGTTTGTTGTGATTGTTCCCCTGTCTTTACACTACATACACATCCTTAGAATTTGATTATTATAGAAGTATGGATGATAAACAAGTATGCTTTTCATCTGATGGTAAGTGGATGCTGTGAGGCTGTGACCTGTTACACCTCTATTTATCGTCTATATACATATATACAAAATGAAGAAGCGATGTCAGCCTTAGGACGAAGATAAAATGCCTCTTTACCAGTAAAAAGGTCTCCGACTCTTCTCTCCTACCATACGAAACACATTGTATGGTAAAGAAAGGTTATTTGGTGAGATAGGCAATTTGATTCGCGACGTTACCTATGCACGCAGTTACAGAAATAATTGATGCGTCACTGCGTCTCTGCGTCTCCTTCGTTCTTGCCGTAAACTGCTTACATGATTTTGTATAGCGTTACGTAAACCTTTTTTTTACTGGATACGAGGCATTCCATCTTAGTCCTCGCGGGTGTCAACGCATCTGCATTTTGATTCACAAACCAGAATAGATGTAGATGTCTATGGGCCACAGAAGCCACTTACCATCAGGCGGACTGTTTGCTCATTTGTAAGCCTTATCCTTTAAAAAACATACATACAAAACACAAGTTTTTATACGTGGTAGAGCCATGCTGCAGCTATATTAGTGGTATAGTTGTAGCACGAATGGTTCGGCTCGACCGAGTAAGGACCACGCTCTCACAGAAAACCAGCGTAAAATAGCAGCTTAACGCTGCTGTGTTTCGTATGGTGAGTGTAGAGGACCGGAGACCCTTTTTACCGGCAAAGAGGCATTCCATCTTAGTCCTCACGGGTGACAACGCATCTGCATCTTGAGTATTTATTGAGGATAAATGTAGATGTCTATGGGTCGCAGTGGCCACTTACCATCAGGTGGACTGTGTGCTCGTTTGTCACCCTATCCTATAAAAAGAAAAAAAAACAAGTGTCAAAAATGTTTTAACAGTGGTAGAGCCACGCGGCAGCTTTTGCTGTCGCACGGATGGGCCGGCTCGAACCGGGGTAGTACCACGACCTCACAGAAAACCAGCGTGAAGTAGAGGTTTACCTCTGCGTTTCGCTTGGTGAGTGCAGGTGGCCGGAGGCCCTTTTTACTGGAAATGAGGCATTTCATCTTAGTCCTCACGGGTGACAACGCATCTACATTTTGATTTGTAACAGAGGATAGATGTAGATGTCTATGGGCCGCAGCAACCACTTACCATCAGGTGGACTGTGTGCTCGTTTGTCTCCCTTATCCCATAAAAAAAAATGTCAAAAGTGGAACTTACTCGTTTTCATTTAAGTCGGTTATAGTAGGAATAATACCGCATTTTATTACATTTATAATTCTTTGTAATTTTAAGTGCAATCAACTTTGTGGTAAGAGTAGCTACAAGCTAACTACTATGAACATTTGCCCGTTTCATTAAGTACAAGTCGCTTTTGTACGTCATACGCTGGAGAAATGGCAGCCGCATTTCCATTCAAATCCCAGTACACGACGTAAATGGCACTCGGAGCTTGCCGGCATAAAAGCTTTAGGTATTTCAGCTGTACACAGCATTCTCTGAAATCCTTGAACACAACGTCCCGGCGTCCTGTGGCTCGATGCATAAATGCTTCCAACCAATCGTATTGTGACATAGGAACAGTAAGATACAAGACGATATTTGAATTGGAAATGTCGAATGTCGAGCCAATTCAATAAAGTAACATATCCTTTTCGCTCTGAATATTTTCTTTCGTATTATACAATTTTGTTAGGTATTCATAGCGCTGTGTCTTTCATATATTTCATGTGAATTTGCGACATTGGAATTATGGGAGGGAATAAATATTTGCATAGTCTGTGAAATAGCCTCGTGATATTGTATTGGTTTTAGTATTAGTTTTAAGTTTATACTTTATACGAGTTTCTCTCTTATTCTAGTAAAGACAGAGGTTTTT
Source organism: Parnassius mnemosyne (assembly GCA_963668995.1). NCBI lineage: Eukaryota > Metazoa > Arthropoda > Insecta > Lepidoptera > Papilionidae > Parnassius > Parnassius mnemosyne. The sequence continues at coordinate 29,691,043 of CAVLGL010000090.1, forward strand.
ATTTTCCAACCCAGTGGCATAGTAAAACAAGGTAAGTATTAGGTATTTATAATTTATGTTAAGTTGATATAGCTCAAAGGCTTGGCGCTCGCTGTAAATTTCACAGTACGTGAGTAACACGGATTCGATCTCCGCTGCGAGTATAAATGTAATCGTTAATTACAATTTTAAGTGCTGCTTTAACAAGTGCTCAGTGATGAATGAAAATATCATAAGGACATGTAGATTATGTATTAGGGATATTTCGAAGACGTGTGATGTCGGCCAACAGTCATTGTAGGTAAGTCTATACGTGGTAGAGCCACGCTGCAGCTATATCAGTAGTATAGTTGTAGCACGAATAGGTCGGCTCGACCGGGGAAGGACCACGCTCTCACAGAATACCAGCGTAAAATAGCAACTTAACGCTGCTGTGTTGTCCGTATGGTGAGTGTAGAGAACCGGAGACACCTTTTGCTGGAAACGAGGTATTCTATATTAGTCCTCACGGGTGACAACGTATCTACATTTTGATTCGTAGTTGAGGATAGATGTAGATGTTTATGGGTCATAGGAACCACTTACCATCAGGTGGACTGTGTGCTCATTTGTCATCGTTATTCTATAAAAAGTGCTAGAATAGGCGTAGGTGCAACAAGTGTAACGTCGTAATAGCTGGTTGTTGCATATTCGTCCGTACGTTACTCACTAGAGGGCGCACTGAAAACTAGCTTCGTGGATAATACCACGAAATAATGCTGAGTGTAGCCCTTTTATACCAAACCCGCACACATAATAAAGCTTTGATTGTATTGATTCCATTTTATTTAGGTTTTAATTTTCTTTTGGTCTGTAGTTAGAAGTTTTTTTAGTGTATAATGTCTTTTGTAACATGTGTGTTGGTGTTTGATGGAATAAATAATTTTTCTTTCTTTCTTTCCTTTCTTTCAAAATAAAAGATTTTGTACAACCGACTTCAATATAAATAATTAAGGACAACTCAAAAACTACTGGTCAGACCTTGATCAAATTATTATGGGACCAGATGAGAAGCACCAGCTTTCAAACAAAAAAAGAATAATCGAAATCGGTCCACATTGAAAAAGTTATAAGGTAACGCACATAAAAAAAACATATCGAAATCAGTACCACCTCCTTTTTGAATTCGGTTAAAAAACAATAAAAACCTCATTACTTTACTCTTTAATATCGGCAAATCTTTCAATTAAAGCATGCCAGTTGGCGTATTCTTAAAAAGCCTTTGCAGTTATTAGGAGGCTGCTGCTGAACATATGTTTCATTACAGTCAGCCGCCTCTTTCGACACTCATGGTATAGTTGATTCTGGGTTAGTAGATTCTCTAAGCTGCTTCTACACGGTACAGTTAAAGGACCTATATTTAAAGTTTAATGCTAAACAGTAACATAATTTATCGCGATAATACCTGAAACGCAGTAAAATAAATTTGGAGTTTTAACAATCGAGTTAAATTCTATGAGCTATAAGAACCGACGTTCGACGCATAAGTTTATTTTCTAGTTTAAGCTTTTTCTTTGCCAGCGATAGCAGTGAAATTAATACTTTATAGCGGTTACCGAAAATAAAACCTTTTGTTATGTAGTAGAAGAACTCTTTTATATGAAACTTCGGAGGGAAATAACTGATGAAGCATTTTCTTCAAAAACAAACTTTGGATAGAGACGCCATGGAAAGATGCCATTGATCAGAGAAATGGGTTCCTAATAATCACTGGAAATGTTTGATTAAGGCTTATTAAATTCATTGTTCCTATAAAGGGTTATAACTGCCATAAAGTTTGAAATATCGTAGATGAAGAACGTGGAATGTCAGATTAGCAGTAGCTTGGTAAAGGTTTGTCGTTTAATGGCGGTGTAAGAATATCCACTACCCCATATCATCGCGTGGATGTCGTAAGAGGCGACAGAGGGAAACAAATCAGGAGATGGGCAACGGGTGTCTCCCTCTAACGATTAAAAATTAAAAACTGCGGTGGCCAAGCCGCTTGCCAAACGTGGCAACTATGGCAGATATCCCCCTATTAGGCAATCTATGGGGGAGGCCTATGTCCAGCAGTGGACTTCTATAGTTTGTAACGGTGACGGTACCGCTTGGTTGTGAGGGTTTTTTTAATATATGAAAGGGCAAACAAGCATGCAGCTCGGCTAGCATACAAAGGAAGTACAAAAAATTTTGTTTTTTATTACAGTTAATTTTGGAGTATTAATTAAAACCTCTTTGAAGCACTATTTTAAAAACCTAAGATCGAAAATTAGATCGGCAAAGTATGACAAAATAAAATATAGGTAGAAATCAACACTCACCTTCCCCATGGATTGTCTCACAAGGAAGATATTTGCCACAGTTGCCACTCTTGTTGAGCGAATTGGACACGACAGTTTTTGGAACGAAGTTCCTTATCGCACGGTACGGGATTGGCGGATGGAAACTAGGCGACAAAAAGTCCCCCTTGTGTCATAGTGTATTTTATTTTACATGACGCTTCATTTTATAGACGCTTGTAATTCATTTATTTGTATTTTTTAATCTATACATATAATAAAAATGTAAATAGCAGATGTCTGTACATTTTATATTCTTGTAATAAAAGTGATTGAGAGGTACTAAAAATAAGTAATTAAATACATTTCTACCATTTTTAGATTTTTCTGTCTGTCTGTCTGTCTGTCTGTCTGTCTGTTTGTTTGTTAACGTATCACGTATAAAGTACTAATTTATATCATAAGAATAGTTAAGGAAATTATTAAGTGTATATTCAGGTTACATTTAGTCTTTATTTCATTAAAATTGGTTAATTCCATCAAAAGTTATGACAAATATTCTGAAGTATGGGTACTAAGTATAGGTACGAATTTGTTCAATAGTGGCGTTGGATGAGTCATCAAGTACATTTTAAAATTAATATCATATTATAAATCATAATTAAATGATGTAAAATAATGTTCTATAATGATATACTTATATCTAAAACGCAGTAAACTAAAGTATTACATAAAGAACGTAATAAATATATACAAAATATATTAACCTTATTATCTAAACTAAATTAAAGTACAATAGTTAACCAATTTCATCGATAGATGGTGGTGTAGCATAAATGTGATACAAAAAGGCAGAAAAAAAATTTATTCCTGTAGTTGAGTTTCATATTTGCTTCTAACCTTTATATTAATGACACGTTGCCCTACTGCGTGTTGACAATCTCATTTATTTTTTATTTTTTTACCGCCGAGTACCTACTCTATGTGGTAAATCAAATTTTAAGAGCTATTAACAATTTCGTTTTTCGGCGAGGATCAAACTTTCTTTTTTGCTTACTATGCAGGCACTGATTTATAAGTTCTTTTATGTTTTTTATTGTATCAATCGTGTGAATTAATCTCTTATTTTTAGAATTGATGTTAACAGCGCCATCTCTCTTAAATCTATACATATAATAAAAATGGTAATAACATGTTATGTCTGTTTCTGAATATTGTATAGTATATTAATTTGCGACTAAAATCATTATGGGGACTGTAAGTCATTAAATAAGTACATTTTTATAATTTTTAGAATTGTACTATCTGACGGTCTGTCTGTTTGTTTATGGACGCATGACGTTTTGAGTAAACATCTTTTTTTCAATGAAATCCTTAAGAAAATCATAAAGCGTATTATCAAGTTCATTTAATCTTTGTTTTATTGAAATTGGTTAATTCTATCGAAAGTCATGATTATTATTTTGAAATGTAGGTTCGAATTTGTTTAATGGCGCCACAAAATCCCAGAAATAGTAATAAAAAGATACGTGTGTAAAAAAAAAACGTTCTATTATAATATATTTCGTATCGTTCTATTATAGTACTTAAAACACAGTAAAAATATGTTTTCCTTAATTTAAAAAAGGATGTTTTCTCACAAAGAACGTAATAGATGGCGTTGTACAAATTACAACCTTTTCTGAATTGCGGTGTTAAGATTTTTCGCAGGTGAATCGTATTGAGACTCACTGTAATAATTTACGTCCATGAGTCTGAGAAAGTTGCAATTCTGTAAGGTATATATACTATTAAGGTATTGAAATATTTAATTATTCAACAAAACTTGACTAAAAGTAGCGAAATTGCAATAAATGTCGTGATAGTGATATTGTTTTATACCCAGAATCCCTCTAATACCAGATAACTTTTTTTTCAGTTTTAAGTAAAGTAAAGTTGCAGCCTATTTACGTCCCACTGCTGGGCACAGGCCTCCTCTCATTTCTGAGAGGGTTTTAGGGCAAGGAAATGTCCACCGCGCTGCCCCAATACGTGTTGGCGAACTTCACATGTCATCGAAATATTTTTTTTTATTTCTCAAACATGCAGGTTTCCTCACGATGTTTTCCTTCACCGCCGAGCACGTGGTAAATCAGCACTTAAAATTGCAATTAACAATTTCATTGGTGCCGGCGGGGATCGAACCCGGGTTGCTCGAGTACTGTGAAGCTTACAGCGAGCGCTAACCATCTGAGCTACCACGGCTCAGGCTTCAGTTTTAAGATAGGGATAATAACATCGATGTTGGCATCGCTAGCTCAACATCGATGTTCGATGTTTTGGCTACTCAAAACATTTATTATCGATGGTTTTTGTATATGTGTAGATACTTACACATTGTTTTAAAATTATGTGGGTATACACAGCAAGGGAAAAGTAACAATTAACTTGAATATCAATTTATGTAGAATAGTTATTATGCGACAACCGACAACGACACTACAAAATAAAGCGAAAGCAGTGACCATTGTGACATTACAGGAGACACTTGACAATTAAGTTTGACTCACCATACTGACATTTTTTTAGATTAACGATGCGTTCAGAAATTCTGAATTATTCAAAATTTTTAATCTTCAGAGCAAATGCAAGATTTAGTTGATATTGATTTCGCGAGTTCGCATTGTTTGCAAGTTCTCAATTATCGATTATGGGTTAATTGACGTCGATGTTTCGATGTTTGACATATGTCAACATCGATGTTAAAACATCAAAGTTTTAATTTTTAACATCGATGATCATCTAACATCCCTATTTTAAGTGTGTTTCCCACTCAGCGTGTGTTATGCGACGATCGTAAATAAAGCGCAAGGTCAAACTTTACGCGTCAGTACTGATTGTTTTGCACATGGCCAGCTCTATATTGCTTTTTCTCGCGTTAGTAGTCCCCGTAACCTTTTTCTGTACGCCCCGGCTAAGTCTACTTCTATCGTCGTTTACACAGAAGCTCTAGCATAAACGACTTAGAACTTTGAGAATATCGATTTATTTTGTTACCACTTATTCATAGAGTAATGATATAAATCGGTTAATATTCTCTTACCCTAAACGTCAAATTCTTTAAGTAAAACCTATATTCGCGAGCTACGCCGCGGGCACAGCTAGTCAATAATATAATACGTATATCAATAATAATATACTACGAAAGGAACTTCGTTCCAACCGAGTGTTCCACGACACTCACGCATGTTTTTATTTTCTAGTAGGGGAAGGCTGCTGCCCTTTTCCTATTTTTTTTCTCTCTGTCACCCCTTACGACGTCCACGGGACGATATTGTTAAGTGACGCCATTACACGAAGCGTGTTAGCAAATTGTATGTATATGTACTTGTAAGGTATGTGAGGGTAGTATGGTCACCTTAAGCTTGCCGCCCTAGAAAACCAAAACAAGAAGGAGGACAGAGACAAAAACACAAAGTCGTATACTATAACTAATATACCAAGAAAAAAATAGCAAACAAACTTTGGCAATAATTAGGAATACTTCGAACAATTTGCTTTAAAAAAATTAACTACAGCCCACAATACTAAAACCGACTAAAATATTTATGAATAATTTCTACTGTCAAAATGGCGTCGTCGTCCTTTTGACCCTTTATTTGATTGAGTGATGAAGAGCTATCGTATATATATATATATATATATATATATATATATATATCTTATCACAGAGCCATCTATGCACAAGGCTAAAGGTAGTTTTTGAGTTATAAGAAAGTGACGATATTATCCGGATGACCATATTACCCTCACGTACTATATATATTGTTTACTTCAGCTGCGTATGAACATCCTCTGTGTGCAATAGGAAATAATAACACCCAGTTTCAGTGCGCGAAGCTTTGTTTTGACGTCAATTGATATGTACGTGAGAGACGCCGGTAAATTTATATTCTTATTAGTAATATAATAAATTTAAATATAGTTGTTACATAGTCTTACGTACGCGGACGTTTTCTGAATAAAAAATTTATTTTGCGCCGTTTACAATGTACAAGCGATAATATGGTTTACATAGAAAGCACTTTAAGGTGTTTGTTCTTTGAAGTATTATAGTTATTTGAAGCGACCTTGTTGTACCATTATTGAGGTCTTTTCTGACGTAAATTTGTTAGATTTATTAAGAAAATAAACGCATATTTTTTGTCATAAATTTATAATTGTTTCGCTTTTTTGCCTTGGTAATTTTTTTTATTTGGTTTGTTTAAATCAGTGTTTCCCAACCTTTTTTTGACCGGGGACAACTTTGATTTCTTTGTTGTTAGCAGAGACCACAAAGTGAAAAAAAGACTATGTTAATCTAACAATAAATTTTAATCACAATTCTTAACATTACTATACCACAACCTGAAAAGAAACATTCATTCACAGTGTTACTTGTGTATATATTGATAAAAGAAATAATACATACTAAAAAAAATCATACATACATTGCTTGGTAAAAATTGCGATTTTTGATTGTGACGCAACGCGCGGTGTTGCACTACCCGCATGACAATGAAATAATAAATGTGTCATTTAAAACGAAATGGTACATAGTTAAAATATTTAAATATTTTGCGGACCATATTTAAACTCTTGCGGACCACGGGTTGGGAATCACTGGTCTAAATCAATATGACGATACACTGATTACCTAAAGCACTCGCATGTTATTGCATTTTTATTTTACGATGTGACGGGTTGGCCTTACTTGTAGTGTAGGCGTACATACACATTGTTTTAGTGTGCGTAAGCTCGAAATCAACAATTATTATCGTGTACCCTCAGAACGGAAAGCAAGCGAAGAAGGTAGAGCCAAGCGGCAGCTAAATTATGTTGTAGCGCGAATACTACGAGTAGCATAAAATAGCAGTTAATGCTGCTGTGTTTCTTATGGTTAGTGTAGAGAACCGTAGATCATTTTACTTGATAGAGGAGGCATTCTCTCTTAGCCTTTAAGGCGACAACGTATCTGCATTTTGGTTCATAATCGAGGACAAATGTGACTTCACTTATTGATTCAATTACCATCAGGTGGACTGTATGTTAGATTGTCACCCTTATTCTATATAAAAAAAATATAAAGCACCTAAGTACACCTCGCCCGCATTTGTGAGATAAAATATCTTATTCAGACTAACCCAACGTAATAAACTAACGTGGAAAAAAATAATTATTGGTATTGTATACTCACGCGATCAATTCAGGTCGCAATATTCCATCCCTCCCACCTAAAATATCTACCTACTGAATTTTAAAAGTCCTGACATGGCAGAATTTGTCCTGTTGTTTATTTGAATATTGTATCTCTACTAAAGCCCCAACCTCCTCTTAGTCAAATGGCGAATATTTCAGTAGCGTCACCACCATCGTATCGTTTCACGACGACATAAACTCGGCTTTGTAACAAACTATCTAACTACCGAGCAGTTTGTGGTATTGTTCAAGGAAATATATCACCGTACCATTTATTTGTGCGGGGTAATTTACCCGTAATACATTGGGACAGAGTTGGTTAACGAATAAAACTTTCGCACTAAAGTGCGAGGGAGACGAGGGTGAAGTGGTATATCTGTTTATTTGTTTCTATCAAATTAATGTTCTTGTTACGTAAGGTATCATACAACCATCAATAAATATACCAGGGTACCATAGAAGAACAGTTACAGAGAACTTTTACATTTAATGGAGGTTTTTGTTATATTTTGTAATTTAAGAAAAGGCTTTTTCAAATATCAACCTTGTATTTAATAACAAATAATGACTGTTTTTATTATAATACAAATCAATGGACTGTAAGTAACATGGACTTGATGTCCGTGTCCACTTTGTACGAATATAATAATATAATGTCCTCCAGACCGAATACCCATCACGGCGGCTAGCCTCAACAGAGCAGCAAGTGCCAGAGTGTATGTGTAAGCACAAGTACACTCTCTATTCCCTCACTCTCATAGTCCAAGGTGAAAATAAATCGACACGGCCGAAGCGAGATCAGACGCAGGACAAACAGCTTTACGTGCTTTCCGAGGCACGGGGGGCACACAAAACCCAATAAATGATCTTGGCCCGACCGGGGGATTTGTGTTTGTAATTAATAGATTGAGGCGTTACTTTGCGGAAAACCGTTATAATAAAGATCTTAAAAATTAATGTACCTAAGATCCGCGTAAAAAGTAAAATGTTATTACGCTAAAATATCTATTATTAAATACCTGTTTTATACGTGGTAGAGCCATGCTGCAGCTATATTAGTAGTATAGTTGTAGCAAGAATGGATCGGCTCGACCGGGGAAGGACCACGCTCTCACAGAATACCAACATAAAATAGCAGCTTGACACTGCTGTGTTTCGTATGGTGAGTGTAGAGAACCGTAGACCCATTTTACTGGAAAAGAGGCATTCTATCTTAGTCCTTACGGGTGACAACGCATCTGCATTTTGATTCGTAGTTGAGGATGGTTGTAGACATGAAGCTAATACAAAGGGGAGACGGCATAAGCAACTGTGCACTGTGATTCTAAGTAGGTCCTGACGTCATCATAGTGGGCGTGGCTTTAGTTAGTATACTGTCAGCATTCGTCCTATGCGCTTATGTGTTGACAAAATCGCAAAATGATGTATTTTCGTAGTATTAAGAAGAAAAGGATGAAGTGTTGTGTTTTATTGTGTAAAAACTACTCAGATAGACGCTCTGATGTTATGCAATGCATTACATTTCATTTGTAAATAATTTTACACCTAATTTATTAAAATAGTTCTAGAAAATCTCTTTGCGTCGGCTTTCAAATATAATTAAATATATTCGACACTAGATGGCGACACTTTGTGTCATGTGTGAACTAAAAATATAAAGGTCCGTAGAGCTCAGTATTCGTAAAATAATCATACAAAGGTGCTGAAATTTGTTTTACATTCAGACATAAAGAAACTTTAATCGCAAAATATTATTTTTATAGTTTGTAATATTTTGTGGACATGCCGCCATCTAACGTCAAGGTAGCTAAGCTACATTGCAACATCGATATGGAAAGATTCGAGTAGTTTTACTATTTATCAGTAGATGTAGATAGTGTAGTGGGCGGGGTTTTGCATCCCCCTCACCCCGCAATTTGTCACGCGTTGTTACATAGTGAAATTTAATTACAACGTCTCCTCTTTGTATTTGCTTCATGGTTGTAGATGTCTATGGGTCACAGCGCCCACTTACCATCAGGTGGACTGTGTGCTCGTTTGTCACCCAATCCTATAAAAAATATTATCTTAGCTAATTAATTATTAACATGTTTATATACTGGCACCACCTTTGTTTCCATCCATCCATCTATTTATCACAGCCTATTAAAGTTAAAGACTCCCCAATAGATTGCCTCAACGTATTATTGGCGACCGCATTCTTTTATTATTTTGAATTGTTATGAGGTAGATGCTGCTGCTCATCTCATTAAACTTTCTTCATCACCATCATCAGCTCGTAGACGTCCACTGATGCACATGGGCCTCGTCCGTAATAGGGTCGTTATTTTATAGAATAAGGGTGACAAACAAGCACACAGTCCACCTGATGGTAAGTGGTTGCTGTGGTCCATAGACATCTACATCTATCTTCGTTTGCGAATTAAAATGCAGATGCGTTGTCAGCCGTGAGCACTAAGATGGAATGCCTCTTTTCCAGTAAAAAGGCTCTCCGGTTCTCTGCACTCACCACACGAAACACAGCAGCATTAAGTTGCTATTTTACGCTGGTATTCTGTGAGAGTGTGGTCCTTCCCCGGTCGAGCCGGCCCATTCGTGCTACAACTATACTACTAATATAGCTTGGCTCTACCACGCATAGCTAGCGTTTCATTAGGATTTTGTCTTATTCGTCACGCTTATCAGCCTCGCACCTTGGAACCTGTTGCCCGGCATCAGTCTGGATATATAACCTATTATAACCTTCTGTCATTTCACTTCTTACTAGAACCTCGACTGCCGTGGTCTAGTGGTTGTAACCGCGATTGCTGATCATGAGGTCGCGGGTTCGAACACCAGGTCAGGCCAAATTCTCAGATATTAGGTTTTTCTGTCAAGAAGTTCTCAGTAGTCGCCCAGGTTCAGAGGTTGGCGGTGCTTCACACCCGTGCCTCGGAAAGCACGTAAAGCCGTTGGTCGTGCGCCTGATCTCTCACCGATCATGTCGGTTTACCGTCCCATCGGACTATGAGTGTGAGGGAATAGAGTGCACGTATGCTTGCGTATCATCTTGGACACTATTATAATCCTGTCCTGCGTCTTGTGCAGATGGCTAGCCTACGTTGAGACTGGACGCCGTGACCGAAATTCGGTATGGAGGAAATTATTATTATCGTTACGATAACCATGGGACGGAATGAGGTGATATGTTCTCTGAAGCCTACCACACAAAAAAATAAGCTTTACCAGCACAATTCTACAATGCAAATGATTTCACAACATATATTATAAAGTATACACAATGCTACACATGAGAACATTTTGCATAAACCTCTTCATGTGAATATTAAGTATTACGCACAGGTACAAATGTTTGCCAAAAGCTTATTACGAGTATGTAGGTACCTCCGCCATGTTTGCTCTGAGATATAAATGTTGTTTTCGTTATACTTATCGACATTTGAAGCGAATTCGGTGTTAATGAATGGCAAATTGTTTCTGCAAGTGTTTTCTAATGTCTGTTTATAGAATAAGTGTGACATCTTCTTTTTCTTTTCACTACTTCTTATACTAGGATTTTCTCCTGTGGGGGCAGTTAACAGACATAAATTTCACAAGGACAAACATCTAGACCCGGAACAATTACTTGTAGGCCATACAAACACTTACGCTGTGCGGGATTCGAAACCGCGGCCCTTACTGTTGTCAGCTGCCACTCATTGCTAAGCCATTACGTCACGAAGCCGTCATGCACATCGAGCACACAGTCCACTTGGTGGTAAGTGGATACTTTGGTCCGTAGACATGTTAATCTATCCTCGACTCAAATGTTTATAGCCTATCAGTATACTTTTACCTTCAAGTGGACTGTTCATTAGCTTGTCACCTTATTACTTTAGTTTTATTAAAAAGAAATTATAAATTCTTAAATGATTGACTTTACATCGTATATTTAGCTGCATTTACGAGACAGCGTGTCACCAAGTCGAGGCGCCGCGCCGCTCAAAACGCCGTGTCATCTCAAATTCCTAAAGCCGACGCCGGTGAACCGACAGACATTGAAAGATATTTTTATTTCCCTGTTTTCTTTGCCGAAACAAACATCTTCCAAGTTCCCGCAAACTTGACTAAACGGTTTCATATTTCTTTTTATTATATTTTTTCGTTGCCTTTTATGTCTCTTGCTCGTACAACTTGAATCAAATTCAGTTTTGTTCGGTTTCGGTCGGTTCGGTTTCAAACCAGATTTTTGCTCTTAATTTTAACTTCTTTAGGCATAATTCATTTTAACGTATATTTTTGGACGATAGTAACGTTCATTAAAATATATACAATTTCCTTACTAGTCTACGCAGTTTTATAAAGGTAGTGTTATATGTGTATAACACATATCATACAACTTTTAAACATCATACATTATGTTTCTATTCTATTTTTATATAGTGCAATTATCGTGTATAAGTGGTAGAGCCATGCTGCAGCTATATTAATAGTATTAGTATTATTGTTGTAGCACGAATAGGTCGGCTCGACCGGGAAAGGACGACGCTCTCACAGAATACCAGCGTAAAATAGCAGCTTAATGCTGCTATATTTCGTATGGCGAGTGTAGAGAACCGGAGACCCTTTTTACTGGAAACGAGGCATTCCATCTTAGTCCTCACGGGAGACAACGCATCTGCATTTTGATTCGCAAAAGAAGATAGATGTAGATGTCTATGGACCACAGCAACTACTTACCATCAGGTAGACTGTGTGATCGCTTGTCACTCTTAGGCCCGCCACATACATACGGAATTCCGTTTCGAGATTCCGTTTCGGAATTTCGAACGGTCGGCCACACACAAACGGAATCCCGTTTTGCCCGCAAAATATCGAACGGAAAACTACCGTACGTGTGTGGCGGGTCATAGATTTTATATGGACTTGCTGCGTTCGGGATTCCGAATCGGAATATCGAAACGGAATCTCGAAACGGAATTCCGTATGTATGTGGCCGGCCTTATCCTATAAAAAATCTTTCATACAGCCCTTTACAAGTTCACTATTTTATAGGATAGATTTTAACTGCAAAACATCGGCTAAACGTAGGCATAGTTCACCTAAGTAATGTCACAAAACACGATCCTGAATTAACAACAATAATTGTTATGATTTTATTGTTATTCTTTCTTTATTCTTTTCTTTAAAAAACGTTACCCCCACACTAGGATTTTCTCCTGTGTCGTGGAGGCAGTTTACAAACATAAATTGCACAAGGACAAACATCCAGACCCGGAACAATTATTTGTAGGCCATACAAATACTTGTTCCGTGCGGGATTCGAACCCGCGGCCCCCAGCGCAGCAACTGATTGCTAAGCCACTGCGCCACGGAGCCGTCAAAAAATATAAATAAGCAATAATATTTATTAGTATCAATAACTGTAACTTCATCCGCGCGTAAAGAGTAAACCTACGTGTACATGCACTCGTTTGTTCATCACCACCTCAAGAATGACGTATGTATTTATAGACTACTAGCAATCAGATTCGTCTACACACGGGTGATTTCTAGATCTCGACAACTGCGCCACCTGCTGGGTCCAATCGTGAATCTAAACCATTCTCGAATCAACTTAATCAGATACAAAAAATTTCATCAAAAATCGGTCCAGCCGTTTAGGAGTTTAGTCACATATCTACACACGGACAAAATAATTTCCCTATTATAATATGCATGTATTATACATATTATAAACCTTCCTCTTGAATCATTATCTCTGTTAATGATAACTGCATCAAAATCCGTTGCGTAGTTTAAAAGATCTAAGCGTACAGATGGAGGGAAGTGACTTTGTTTTATACTATGTAGAAATTAATTTTAGAATATAGATCACATGTGTAATTCTTATTGAAAGTCATTTTTTACTTTCTGGTTCGAAGAAAAACACCCTTTTAATAGTACTAATAGTACTACTTTTAATAGTACTATTTTGTTTATTGATATTCATCAGCTCGTAAATGTCTTTTCCTGGATATGGCTTCTCTCGTCATAGAAAGACGCCATAGAAGACGTCATAGAAGACGCACTACTGCGTGCCTCGTGGGTTTAACGCCGATATCCATCATCGATCCAGCTCAAATCGCCGGTCCAGCTCTAATCGCACCGTCGTCAAGACATTTATGGTTTTAACACTGATTCGGAAAAAAACTTCTGCCCTTTGAAGAACCAGCAAGAAATTCAGTGGCGCTTTTTTAAATATTAATCATATAAATAAAGTTAATTATTAAGCTCAGGTGGTGATTTATATGGTATTAAGAAATAAATAACCATTTTTTAAACTTCAATTTGTCTGGGCTAGTCGTTTGTATTGTTGAACCTATTGTGATGAAACTTAACGAACAGAACAATGCCGGGATATTTTATTCGGAAAACTTAAAGATATTTTTGAAGAAAAATGATAAACTAATAAATCCAGGAGAAGCCGGATTACTAGTTTATACTAATATTACTCTCCGTCACCGGTCCAGGTAATTTGCTTCTGACGAAACGGGACGATTACCGCCCGTTTTAGATCTTGCCGGAATTTCGCATTCCGCTGACGACACCCACGGAACGAATCGAGGTGACAGATTCCCTTACGCCGCCACTAGAAGGTCATTATTATTATTAATATTCAAATCCATTTCAAATTCGCATTTATGACGAAGTATCATCTTACGGTCATTTAGGGATGCGCAAGTGAAAAAATATCGATATATATATTGTATCGATATTTTTAAACAGTATCGATATACATGGATACTTATAAGGCCCAAAATTTATAATTACTGACGGTAAGACGACGAAAAAAGAAGCTACTACCGCACTTGAATGCTTTTGTAGCCCCTTTTGTTGCTTCATGTTTTGTCGTATCAATTTCGATACATTTTAAATCGAAATCAATTTCGCGATTAAAAACATCGACGATACTATATATCGATATTTCTATGAGAAAATATCGATATATCGATATGCTTTGCCCAAGCTTACCGTCATTCCTTTCTTGGTTCTCTACTTTCCCGCGTCAGATCGAAGAATTTATCAAGTTCTAGCTGTTACCCGGCGCGTTGAAGCCGCAGAAGAAATAATTGTGGATATATCGTTTTAAATTTGGAACAGTTAAATTGTTTAATTATGAATGATAATGCATTCATTGCAGTTAAATGATACACAACTTCCAAATAAATTTGTCGGTACGATACGCGCGCCACCTACTGTAAGTTAATTGTACTATGCCTATAAATGCAAGCAATAAGTTGACAAAGCTTTACCGTGATCTGACGAACGGTATGGTAGTGCATAAAATACGAACAAACAAATATTAATTTTTATATATTAGATTCTAATACTTTCAACATATCTAGAATTTATATGAAAAAAAAATAAGTTTAGCATTTATATAAGATGGAAAACGCATCAGCATTAAACTGCTATTGTACGTTGGTATTCTGTGAGGGCGACCTATTCCTGCTACAAGCATAATACAGCTACACCATGGCTCTACCACGTATGCTAGGAAATGTTTAGATCTAGAAAGATTATAAAAATTTAAGAACGCAATGAAAACTTTTATATGAGTTATTACCTGCTTTTTTTAGGATTTTCTTCTGTATTATGGAAGCAGTATACATACATAAATAGCACAAGGGCAAACATGCAGACGTAGAACTATTATTATTCGTGGGCCATACAAATAAGTGTTCCGTGCGGGATTCGATCCGCAGCCCTCAGCGCAGCAATTCAATTCTTAGCCACTGTACTACGGAGCAGAAAATCTAGCAATGTTTCGATTTATGGCGGATGTTGTCTACGGGGTAGGTCTGTACTATTATAACATCGTGTCAGCAACGTATATTGGAGATATTTTACTCCCATTTTCGAAGGACGACAGGAGCAGCACGATGTGAGAAAGGTAAGGGATATATATCTGAGGAAATAGAACCACTCACGTTACGTATAGTAGCTTCAATGTCGGCATCTACGTCTTGTATTTGATAGATTTCATATCGGGGAAGATAATTTGTTTGGGAAAAAAACAGTTATAGGTTAATGTTTGTTTCTACCAAACCACACTACAAATAGATATTCCTAAATGTAGAAAATTTAAAAAAAAAGTTAAAAAGTGCATAAAAGTAAAGAGCAATCCACCGAGGCTTTGTTTTGTGTAATAATATAATACTCTAAAAACTGATAAACTTTTATTTAAAACTAACTTCTCAATTAAATTGACATTGCCTAACAAAAAACTTCACCTCAGTCCATACTAGCGACATCTGGTTATAGGAAGATTATTACCGCTCATTGATGCAGAATAATATATAATATCCACGACAACGAAATGCGATAAAGCATTAGTTAGTCGAGACTAAGGTTAAAATCAACACTAAAAAAATTACCACATTTTTCTTGTCATATGTAGCATCGGTCGGCAAGTTCACTTGAGTATAAAGGCATTGGTGATGAAACGATGCGCGAACTGAGGCTGTATGACGTCAATGCTCTATTACCAGAGCGTGCAGGGCTGCCAGGTGTCCTATGTTTATTTAAATATACAACTATTTTGTTTGTATACAGCGATCAGCGACCTAGAACTCATAAAAAAACTTTCTTGGCATTGAAACGGCAAAAACTCTCATGTTTGTAGGGTATTTCGTAAGAAATACAAAATCTTTTTTTTTTATAGAAAAAGGGCTACAAACTAGCACACAGTCTACCCGATGGTAAGGGATGCAGATATATTAGCAGCATAGTTGTAGCACGAATGGGTCGGCTCGACCGGGGAAGGACCACGCTCTCACAGAATACCAGCGTAAAATAGCAGCATAACACTACTGTGTTTCGTATGGTGAGTGTAGAGAACCGGAGACCCTTTTTACTGGAAAAGAGGCATTTTATCTTAGTCCTCACGGTTGACAACGCATCTGCATTTTGATTCGCAAACGAGGATAGATGTAGATGTCTATGGGCCACAGCAACTACTTACCATCAGGTGGACTGTGTGCTCGTTTGTCACCCTATCCTATAAAAAAAAAACTGTGGCCTATGGATATCTACTTTTATCCTCGATATTTATGTATAATTGTACCTGCCACATAATCCCATCACGCCACGAATTGATTGGCAGAGAATGCCGACAGGCATTCAGTCCACCCTTTCTTACCCTATTTGTAGTATTAATTAAACATTTAATAAATAAATACAAGAATCAAAATGCAGATAGATGCCTTGTCACCACTGACGACTGAGATAGAATACCTCGGTTCTAGTAAAAAGTGTCTCCGGTTGTCTACACTCACCATACGATACAATTCAGTGAGAGCGTGATCGAGTCGACCTATTCGTGTTACAACCATGATATAGCTGCAGCGTGGCTCTACCACTTATACAATAACAATTTTAAAATGTAAGTATTAATATTTTTACCCTGTTGCACACATCGAAGGCGAAGTAGTTCTCTATCTCTGTAGTTCTCTATTGTCACCAAATCAAAAAATCGCGATCCACTCAACTGAAATCACTTCCACCAGCTTTATATTGCACTTATATTATAAAAATAGCAAACCAATAGCAAGAGGAGATTTCAATTAATACTTCTGACGTAGTTATAAAATTATTATTTTCGATTATTATCAAAAAAAAAAAGTTAATTGAAAATAATTTCATTTGGACGTCAGTTGGTCGGTATGGTTGTGAACAAGATATCTTTCGTAAAACTGACCTTATCACTTTAATTTTTTTATTAGGTTTAGATTTTAATCCTTAGAAAGCCTTTAGAATTTCACTATTTTTTATTTTATTAATTATTTGACAAGGTTTTTCGGTAACAAAATACGAATCACCGATATCAAGCAGTCAAAAAAAATTCGTGTTAATTAAACAGAAACATTTTTTTGTAGCTTTTAACGAAATACGTGTTTCGGTAATTAATAAAATTAAATTGACTATTCAAAACATTACGTTCGAGGTTTGGATGACACTTTCGGATTTTCCAAATATCTTTGCATACAAACTTAGCTTTGCTTATAAATTTTGATCAGCTTTAGTTAACAGCTAAACAACATTGAATTAAAGTACATAGGCTGCACTAAAAGTATCGGGAATGGAGTATTTCCACTGTTCCTGTCATATTAAAATCTTTTTAATTGAAAACTCCTTGGTTTTAAAAATCGAATACCATTTATTCCTCTTGAGGGACAAAGAACGGTTAATGCAGAATCGTGTGCTAGCATTTGTTTGCCACAGGTCGTTTCTGAACTCCGTAAAGAGAACTGCAACCGCCGCATTATCCTCCATCACGACAATGAGTTCTCACACCGCACACAGAACAAAAGAGTTTTTAGAGCAAGAAAACATAGAATTATTAGACCATCCGCCGTACAGCCCCGGCCTAAGCCTTAATGATTTCTATACTTTCCCTAAAATAAGAGATTTTGATTTTTGATTCCCTAAAAGAAGAGAGATAGAGATTTTCATCACCTGAAGAAGCTGTGGACGCCTACAAAATGGCCATTTTGGAGACCCCAACTTCCGAATGGAATGGTTGCTTCAATGATTGGTTCCATCGTATGGAAAAATGTGTCAAATTTCGCGGAGAATACTTCGAAAAGCGATAAATACATTTTTAAATACTAATGTTGTGTCACTTCCTTGATTCCCGAAATTTTCAGTGCCGCCCTCGTAGTCCTAAAATGTTCTAATTTCACTAAGTTCTAAAACGCTCGCCGAACATCATTACAACTCGAAGGGTTATCATGACGGCTTGCGGCTCGCTTTTACTGCAGCGAAGTTTAAATGGGGGCCCGCTTTTACGACTTGCTCAAGGACAGTTTATGGTATTTCTAAATCGAGATTCAGTTGGTTGACATGAACTCGGGAACATCTGTTGATATTTGCCTAAACGCATTCAGGCAATGTTGATTTGTCTTTGATTATTCCATCGGCTTCGTTTTTAGCCCGTTTTTATTGAGATTCCTACTGTGTAGAGCCATGCTGCTGCTATATTACGGTTGTAGCACATTTGAGTCGGCTCGACCGGGGAAGGACCACGTCCTTACAGAATACCAGCGTAGAATAGTAGTTTAATGCTGCTGTTTCGTATGGTGAGTGTCTCTACATTTACCATTTCCGGTTCTATAACCGGAGACCCTTTTTACTGGAAACGAGGCGTTTGATCCTAGTGTTTAGGGGTGACAACGCATCTGCATTTTGATTTTTAATCGACGATAGCTGTAGATGTCCCTCGGCTATGGGATCCATTTACCGTCAGTGGACTTTGTGCTCGTTTGTCACCGCTATTATATAAGAAAAACCCCGGACTCCGAACTTATGAATCTACACCGACCGAGTTATACAGTACCGAGGGGTCGTAATTTTGAGTTTATATAGTAAGAATATGCATTTTGCAATCGTTACACATTTTATTTTAAACAATTTTACTAAGCATAAAAAAAACCATGGAATTAAGACTAGGGCGGAACGCGCCACTGCCTGTTATTATCCTGGCTCTCGTGAAGACAGCAGTGCAAGCACTGTTATCTTCCGATCTGAAGGCCTTACCGAACATGAAAGTCATGACCGGTGAGAACTTGGGTTAGGTGAAAGTCGGGACAAGTGATTTGAGTGTGGTAATGTTGTCAAGAGTGGGAAGATGTGATTTGGTGTGCCGCATTCTCATAACGGGTCTGCCATAGGGCCCAGTGTTTGCTGCGTATTAAGTGTTTAGTGTGTGATATGGCAAAATGTGTGTAGTCGGTATTAAGAAAGTTAAGTACCCAGGCGCACTCCTAGGCAGAAAGGGAGTCCTACCACTTAGTAAATATCCTAATGGATGACTGTCCGATCATGAGGTCCCGAGTTCGAATCCTGGACCGGGACAAAAAATCAGTTTTTGGTTTTTCTACGAAGAAATTCTCAATAGCAAAAAGAAACTTCCTGACTCCGGGTCACGAAGTTTATTTTTTATAGGATAGGGTGCGAAACGAGCACACAGTCCACTCGATGGTAAGTGGTTGCTGTGACCCATAGGCATCTTTATCTATCCTCGATTACGAATTAAAATGCCGATGCTTTGTCACCCGTGAGGACTAAGATGGAATTCCTCTTTTCCAGAAAAAAGGGTCTCCGGTTCTCTACACCCACCATACTAAACACAGCAGTGTTAAGCTCCTATTTTACGCTGGTATTCTGTGAGAGCGTGGTCCTTCCCCAGTCGAGCCGACCAATTCGTGCTACAACTATACCAGTAATATAGCTGCAGCATGGCTCTACCACGTAAAATGGTCTGACCTTCCTCCGGTCTTAACGGATTGCCGTCTCATCGGACCATGATAATGAGGAATTAGAGGGTGCACCCGTGCTACACGCTCGGCCACTATAATTATTCTGTCCTGTGCAGATGGCTAGACTCCGTTGAGACTGGCAATAAATTACTTTAATAAATGATCCAACGCTTAATTTAATTTCTATAAAGGTCAACATTGGACGTCATGCAAACGTTCATTCTCTAATTAAACCCAAGACTACTACTGTGTTGATCCCATACCAATTGAGCCAATTAGATATTAATTACTTAACAACGATATGGCATCAACTTGTTAGATTATGAAGCGTGTCATTGGATGGTTTGCGTTATTATATATGGATATGAGGCGCCTTTTTGTTTCACCCATTAATGCGACACCGCGAAATAATGCACCTTCTTTCATTGATAGTGTAGGAGTATGACACGACTAACGAAACTGGAATTTTGATATAGGTAAATTCATGTCTTTATCTTGAATTTGCTTGTTCAAAAACACGATTGTAAAATTATGACTCGATCATAATTATTTGCGAAAACTCCTCTAAAAAATCACTATAGTTGAAATTACAACGAAATTACTTAATCTATATGCTTGGGAACCACTCGAATACATTCATAACATCAATATTGGTAATTTACGTGCTCATTATTTTGATTACTAAAATCAATAATTTTTCAAAAATATTTTAAGATTCTATGCGATTTGTAAGCGTTCTTAATCGTCGCGGGCGCTACGCAATTCTAGACCTTATGACGGCGTTTTTGAAGTTTTTATAGAAATTATGTTTCACTCGGGTCAGTCCGGCGATAGCCCGCTTCAACGGTTTTCTATGTGTCTTGCCTTAACTACCTTTGTTCCAAGAAAGGGTGTTTTGTATACGCAGCTAAAATTAATCAATTAGTTACTGTAGGTATGTCTAATAAGTTATCATCATCATTAGATCACAAGTCCAGTGCTGAATGTAGGCCTACCCAAGGTATGCCACAAAGCACGGTCCCGAGCCACCAGTATCCATCGACGTCCTACACGTCGTGTGGCAAACGCTACTCAAATTTAAAATGTTGTCAAGTCTCGTGGTGTCACAGTCACTTTGCCTGAAAGTGATAGAGACAGCACGAGATTTAACGGCATCCTGAAATTGTGCAGCGTTTGAGTATTTGAACATTAGTCATATCGTTCATAATTCGTGCTACAACTATACTACTAATATAGCTGCAGCATGGCTCTGCCACGTATAAAAAGCACTAACAGACAGACTGTTTGGGTCTTGCCCACGTTTTTAGGTTGTATTTTGTTGAAACAACTAATTTTATTGTTTTATTGTATATTTTATAAACTGTACAAAGTATGTATTTAGAATATTTATAATTATAATAGATATTTATAATAGAATATTTATATTAGAATATTTAGAAGATGTTTTCTTCCTCGCACGACCTCCTTGTAGAATCGATTACCATCAGCGATTTTTCCGGACCGATACGACTTAGGGACCTTCAAGAAAAGAGCGTACTCCTTTTTAAAAGGCCGGCAACGCATCTGCGATTCCCCTGGTGTTGCAGTTGTTCATGGGCGGCGGTAGTCACTTACCATCAGGTGAGCCGCATGCTCGTTTGCCCCCTCTCCTATAAAAAAAAATGTATGATTGCGTCTGTACTGCACACGCCTCGCAAATAGAAGAGAGAGAAATGTCGAGTTGACAGCTTTATATAAGGTTACAATAGGGTTGTACCATGTAAATAGTGATGTACTACAATCGGTGCTGTGAGTGTCACGAACATCATGCGGGGGACCAATAAACTGTCAAAAAAATGAATACAATGCAAAGGACATATGAATGAACACAGTAACAAAAATATGCACGCCTAGCCAAAAACTCATAGCAAATATTCTTATCAGGCTTATCACTAAACTTATGACTAATTGTTAGCTGTTTACAAATAAGCATTTTAACTAGGTGCAGACAGTCGCGAGACATTTATATATATATATATATATATATATACACATTTATATTTTATTATTTGTTACATATAATTGCATTAGACAATTGTTTTAACCTTATTGCTAGGTTATGTACAAATAACTGTTATCACAACAAAGTAACCTTAAGCTTAAATACATTGCAAGTTGTTTTTTGAAATTTTATTTTCGTCTATTTTTATACCTAGTTTTATCTCAATCTCGACAGATCTAAGCGGAGCAAAAACCCAGTTTTGGTTGACTTGGCTTGGAAAATTAGCTTCATATAATAATAAAGAATTCAGAAATGATCTCTTTGCTTATTTTCCTTAATTGAGTCTTATGAAACGCTAGGGAAGAAATATGAGCAGGGGCTTACGGCTTCTCCAAATGTAATATTAAAACAAATAAATATTGCCAATGTCATTTGTTAATTAACTCGTGCTAACGGCGCTAGTCCCTTGCCAATTATACCCAACGCTATTATAATCGCTTCATACCGCTGTACTTTATGTTGTAATATGTATTTTAATTACACAAAGCGACGTTGATGTGAAACAATAACTAATTTACATAAGTATTTAAATGTGTTTTTGTAATACAAAGTAATGTGTACAGTTAATAACCTAAAGGGTTTTTCAATAAACGCGGGTAGATGTTGAAATGAAATAAAACGAGCTGTGTATGAGGTATTAACAAAATTCTTTTTTTTTTATTTGAAAGGCTCACATGTGCCATTAAGTGTGGAATATGGCATCGTTCAAATGCTCGCCTTGACTTCTTACAGTGGCACAGATCCGAGTGGTCCAATTTTCAATGTTTCTTCTGCATAGATCCGGCTGAATTTGAGCTATGGCCTGTGTTATGTTCTGTTATGACCTGCAACTTCAAGAAACCCCACAATAAAAAGTCTAGCTGGGTCAAATCGCAGCTTGGTGACCAATTCACATCACCCCTGCGAGAGATAAGCTTACCTTCAAATCGCTCATGGAGAATGTCAATGGTGGCGTCCGCTGTGTGGCACGTAGCGCCGTCCTGCTGGAACTACATGTCGTCTAGGTCCATACGGTTCAATTTGGGCCATAAGAAATTGGTTATCATCGTTCTATAGCGCTCGCCGTTGACTCGTTTTCGAAAAAGTACGAACCAATGACGCCGCCGCCTCAAAATCCACAAGAAACAGTAACTTTTTAAGAATGCATTGTCACCTGAATCTCCTGTAGGTTGGTGTCGTCCCAAATACGGTTTCTTCAATTCTGCTTATTAACACAACTAAAAATTTATCTAAAAATGCGCCTCGTCGCTAAAAATGATTTTTGGTTCAAAATTGGGGTCCTCTTCCAAACGATTCGAAGCCCAGTCAGCGAACAAACGGCGTTGTCTGTGGACATGAACTTTGAGTCCTGGGTCAGTTGGATCTTGTACAGGTGTAGGCCTAAGTCTCGACGCGAAATTCGCCAAGTTGAAGTCTACGGATGGCAGAGTTCTTGTGCACGGCGAGGAATCGTATACGTGGTAGAGCCATGCTTCAGCTATATTATTAGTAGTATAGTTGTAGCACGAATGGGTCGTCTCGCAACAACAGTTGCAACAACCAATGCCTGGCAATACCACCACTTCTTCCCCCCCCCCCCCCCCACCGACAGTGCGGTAGTGCAATGAAGCCCTAATTCTTGGAGGATAGGGCGAGTGCCTCATAGCCTTCCATACACCTGTTTCCTCGCGGCTCGGGCTGCAGCGCGAAAGGTGAGATGGCACCACTCCCGCCACGGCCCAGAACGGATTAGGTTTTTTCGGATTTCGTAAGTCGGCACATTTGGATTCGCATTTGGAGCGGCCACCCTGGGCCAGCCACGACACTAAGACTACTAAAAGCCCCTGCTACGACAAAGCGGGAATCCTTTCGGGAGGCCACACTTCACCTATGAAATCTTTAATTGCAAAGTACTTGCTCCATAGCCCTCCCAAAACTGTGACAAAGCCTGTGTTCTAAACAAAACGTCTCTAACCCGTGTAGCCCGTATGATTAGTTATCGCGAATGACCAAGATACCACTTCCTAATTATCAGTGTTATAATTACAAATTAGTTGCATGTCAGTAGAATTATCTGGAGGTTACTCATCGAATTCTACGCACTGATTATTGCGTGATTGTATTGTATACGTGTGTAAGTAATTTTGTTTTTTATAGAATAAGGGTGACAAACGAAACACAGTGAACCTGCTGGTAAGTGGTTGCTGTGGCCAATAGACATCTACATCTATCTTCGTTTGCGAATTAAAATGCAGATGCGTTGTCAGCCGTGAGGACTAAGATAGAATGCTTCTTTTTCAGTCAAATGGGTCTCCGGTTCTCTACACTCACCATACGAAACACAGCAGTGTTAAACTGCTATTTTACGCTGGTATTCTGTGAGAGCGTGGTCTAACTATACTATTAATATAGCTGCAGCATGGCTCTACCACGTGTAAATGGATGGTAATGATGCAATAATTTAATTATTTATTTATTTATTTCCATAACAGTAACAGCACCATAACAGTTCAAGACCATGACAATGCTACACAAAATGAAATAAAAACTGATATAATTACTGACCTACAAAAATATATATTATTATAATTAAACTCGGCCAGGCTACAGTGGAAGATGTCCGTTTAATCTATACAAATAAATAAAATTGAAGTGTCTGTTTGTAATGTCAAAATTACAGTTTTTTACTAAATGCATATGAAAATAAATACGATACCTATAACTAAAATACAATTTTTAAAATTTTTGTCTGTCTGTCTGTCTGTCTGTCTGTCTGTTTGTTCCGGGTAATCTCCGAAACGGCTAGACCGATTTTGACGGGACTTTCACTGGCAGATAGCTGATTTCATAAGGAGTAACATAGGCTACTTTTATTTTAGAAAAAGAATCAGGGTTCCGCGCAGAAACATAAAAACCCTAACACGCGAACGAAGTCGCGGGGAACAGCTAGTATTCAATAATTTTAAAGCACGTAACATAGGTGCAAATCTGAGAAGATTTATCCTTGTGCACGGCACCTTAAATGTGGAATGTAGGCGACGCCTAACCACCGCCTTAATATTTTCAGTTTTCAGTTAATTATAATGGTTTCAGTAAATTCATCTTGCTTATTTACTACTTTCTTTGAAATGATAGTCACGTTTGGCAGACGAATTGACGAGCGCGGAAGCTGTCGTATCGCAACTTAGACGTGGTAGACTCATGCTGCAGCTATATTATGGTTGTAGCACGAATGGGTCGGTTCGACCTGGTTGGTACCACGCTCACACAGAATACCAGCGTAAAATAGCAGCTTAATGATGCTGTGTTTCATATGGTGAGTGCAGAGAACCGGAGACCGTTTTTACTGGATACGACGCATTCCATCTTAGTACTCAGGAATGATAACAGCTTTTTGATTCTTAATCGAGGATGGATGTAGATGTCTATGGACCATAGCATCGACTTAGCATTAGATAGATCGCGTGCTCGTTTGTCACCCTTATTCTATATAAAAAAGCATAGACAGTACCCCGTTAAAGTTTTAGATATTTCCGTTTGGCCGTCATTACCTTTGTGCGTATTAGACAGCATGGGTCTACGGCGGCGACGATTCGTCTAACTATATCTTCAAATTTGTCAACAGATTAAAAATTAAACAATATCTTCAAGTTTTTCAACAGATTAAAAATTATTTGTTATTTGGATTAGTGTATCAACAAGCCTTTTCATTAATATGAACAGGTTATGTAACCAACAGTAAATTAATTTAAAAAATTCTTTGTCCGCGGCGGGAGCGCGACAATAGCTTTGCTGCCCGCAAAGGGTAAATCTGACACACCAGGGGATTTTATGTCTGTGGTAAACGAGATGGTAATTACTGCCATCTATCAGAAGCTTAAATAACGGTAGATCAGCGAATCAATTGTCAGTATGGTAATTAACGCAGCTCGAGCGCAGTTTGTTCGCACTATTGAAATTTTAATATACTCGAAGTGATTCTTATCCACTAAGCTACTTGCTTGTACTGTAGTTGTACATAGATGTATGTGGCATAAAACTCGGAAGAAGAAGCATTAATGACGTGCTCATTACTTTTAGTGTAAAGAGAATAAATCTCAAAATGTGTTATTGCAGTTCGATAAGGTAATGACAAATTGATACAGATTTCGATCAATAGGATAGTAGTACACTCAATTCGACGGTATTTTGTGTGTATTTTACGCAATATTTTCGCAGTTGTGAAACGATTTTAATTATTCTTTTTGAAGTGAAACTTCTGTATCGACTTAGTGGATAAATGTAGTTCGCTATTAAAAATCAAAATTGTCACGTATTCTTATAACGTTTTACCGCCGGTGCTGCTAAAGTGTACTATTATTTAACCTTCTTATGTAAAATATAAAATAAAAGCAGATTGATATATTTTTATTATAGAATAAGTGTGACAAACGAGCACACAATCCACCTGATAGCTGTAGCCCATAGACATCTACATTTATCCTCAAATAAGAATCATAATGCAGATGCGTTGTCACTCCCGAGGACGAGGGTGGAATGCCTCGTTTACAGTAATAACGGTTCTCTACACTCACCATACGAAATACAGCAGCATTAAGCTGCTATTTTACGCTGGTATTCTGTGAGAGAGTGGTTTATTAAATAGATTATAGCCCAAGGATAGTTCCATTTAAATTTAAATTAAAAAAAAATATATACTTGAGGATATTCTAGTTGTTAATTTGAGCGTAAGATATTCCTAAGTCCACTTAAAAGGTTAAAAACTTAATTAAAAGTAAAAGCCATAATTTAACTAAAAAAGCTCAAAAAAGGTTCCGCATCATCCGCACAATTAGATTCTGAAGGCCGAGGGCTTTAATTTCGATACTATGTTTTAGCGCCGGCTTCAGAACGTGGAAATAATGTTATTATTATTAATTCTTTAAAGTTGGTTTTAACTTTTACTAAAAAAAATATTTTTTAACCTTACCCGCCAATAACTAGCCAAATTTTAATCATCTACGTAAAACACCCTCAGAGGAAAACCTCTGTGACAGACAAACAGTTGGGTCGGCAGTGAAAGACCAAGACTGAGATCAATTTGTCATCAATGGCAACACTGGTTACAACTCTTGTGACAGACCCACCTAAGCCACCAAATAATTAATATTCGAACTACTCTCATTCATTTTAAATAAACAAATTAACAAATTAAGACATCCGGTTCAGGAATATAATAACGTAACTATAATAATCCCATCATGCTAATTGTGGTGTGTTGATTGTTACAGATGTAGGCTACGACTATGTGGTGGACCAACAGCCCATCGGCAAGCTGCTGTTCCGGCAGTTCTGCGAGCGCAACCGCCCTGAGTATCACAAGTACAACAGCTTCCTCGATGCGGTATGTGTAGATCTTCGCTTCTTGGCTTCGCCTCACTTTGGTTATTACGCTTTTACTGGATATTTTAATTGCCTGTGTGATTTTTTTATTAACATTTTTGGCTTGGATTCTTGTTCTTTAAGCTTTTACACTGCTTTATAATATGTTGATGTGTCATATTGAGGAGCCATTGGGAGATTTAAAGGGAACTTGAGCCAGCAGAATATTTGGCGCCTAAGCATACCTTATCTCCAAGTTTCACATCACCATTGGAGCACTTGTTTCACCGTTTCCACTAATGGTTCACATGCGCAGACATTTAATACTCAAAATAGCACCACTTTTCTGCCGACTTTCAAAAAGGAGACGGTACTGAATTCGACTGTATCTTTTTTTATGTGTGTTACGTCATAACTTTTACTGGGTGAACCGATTTCGATGGTTCTTTTTTTATATGAAAGCTGATACTTCTCGTGTGGTCCCATATGAATTTGATCAAGGTCAGACCAATAGTTTTTGAGTTATTCTTAATAACTTATATTGAGGTCGGCTGTACAAAATTTTTTATTTTAAATTATACATATCAAAATCCATTTCAAATAATTGTTTAAACAATAAAAGAGGCGTATCAATCCGCCGCCGGTCAAGTTCCCGCCAAAACTCCAATTGCCTGTGTGATTAGTGATTACTGTTACCTTTACAGCCTATCAAAAGTCCACTGCTGAACATAGAACTCCCTCATTTGCCTCACAGGGGATATTTGTTGCCACGCTTGGTAGGTGGCATGGCCATTACAGTTTTTTTATTTTTTAGTTGTTATTAGGGAGACTGCTGTCCATCACCTGGTTTGTTTCCATCTGTCGCCTCTTTCGACATCCATGGGCTGTTAAGGGGTACGGTATAATCTTACACCCGTCAGAACACGACCTGTGTGATTAGTATAATTTAATTAAGACGCCCGCCACTGCTTTTCACATTGCAATGCGTTGAATGGCACAGAATTCGAGTCCGCCCTTTGTTACCTATAAAATTCGTTCTTCATTCATTCTTTACAGGATATCAAAAGTTCTCTGCTGTGCATTGGCCTCCTCCAGCCTCCCCATTGGGGATATAGTATGCCATAGTTGTCACACTTGGCAGGAGGATAGGGAACCATAGTTTTATATTATTTTATGTTGTTATCAGGAAGATTTTTTTGTGATAGGAATGGGTGACAAACGAGCACACAGTCTACCTGATGGTAAGTGGTTGCTGTGACCCATAGACATTTACATCTATCCTCAATAAAGAATTAAAATGTAGATGCGTCGTCACCCGTGAGAATTAAGATGGAATACCTTTAGAGGGGCATTCCACTACTTACGTAAGATACTTACGACACCCACGGGACAATATAAAATAAAAAGTTCTCCGATTCTCATCACTCGCCATACGATTCAGAACCATTGTGCTATTATACGCTGGTGCATTGTAAAATTCTCAGGGCTATAAGTACCAACAACGTTTAAGGCTAGCCACTCGAATAAAATTACCGACTAAGCGTATAAGCGTGTGCGTTTTTGCGTGTTTGTGTGTATGCTTGTGTGCTTGCGTGCCTGTTGTCCGTATAGTGATGGATATTAACCGTGTAGTGGCGGTGTAAGAATATCCAGTACCCCATATCATCCCATGGGTGTCAGTAGACAATAAAAAGACAAAGGCAAACGAACAAGGAGATGGGCAGCAGAAACCTAAAAACAAATAAAAAAACTGCGGTTTCCAACTCGCCTATAAGTTATTTTTTTATATAGAAGAAGGTTCAAACTAGCATGCGGTTCACCTGATGATAAGTATTGACCCCCATGGCAACTGCAACTGCAAGAGCGTTGCCAATAAGTCAATATACGGTGGAGGTCTATGTTCAGCAGTGGACTTTTGCTAGGCTGAAACGGAATGCGTGCCCATAGGTTTAATTTTTCGCTTGGCTATTTTAGAGCCAGATCATAAACCGGCAAAAGCTCGCTTGTTCCCAGGTGGATAGGTACGAAGTGGGGGTGGACGAGACGCGGGTCGCCCTCGCCGCTGAGGTGTTCGGGAGGTACCTGAAGACGGAGGACGGTGAGGCCGTCACCGATGTGGTAACCGA
Organism: Parnassius mnemosyne; assembly: GCA_963668995.1. Lineage (NCBI taxonomy): Eukaryota > Metazoa > Arthropoda > Insecta > Lepidoptera > Papilionidae > Parnassius > Parnassius mnemosyne. The sequence continues at coordinate 29,720,327 of CAVLGL010000090.1, forward strand.
TTCGGTGGTCGACGATGCGAGCGGGCTCCTTGAGGGTAAGTACAGTAAAGTAGCCCAACGGAGTGGCAATAGAATAGAATAGTTTTTTATTCAATATAGATCACATGTGTAATTCTTATTGAAAGCCATTTTTTACTTTACCACTGGTTCGAAAAAAAACCTCTGTCCTGGGAAGAACCAGCAAGAAACCCAGCGGGACTTTTTGCCGTCTATGTATACCGGACTAGGACGTATAGCCGATAGCAAATAAAAATTCTCAAGTGGTAGCCTCGTACTGGTGAGTTAAGTGTAGAAGGGACCTTTACCAGATGATGTGACGACTAGAAAGACAGGAAGTCGATGGATGCAGGTGGGTCGGGATCGTATTTCGTGGCATTTCTTGGGGGAGCACTGAATTTGTGACATGCTGCTATGAACTATGGGTGGTACAAATCCAGACTGACTTCTATGCAGAAAAGCTCGAGGTTCTTCTTATTTTAATAATAAAACAAAGGCTACTCACCAGCTGCTGCTTCACTCACTGTATATATAGGTGCCACTCACTTAAGTATTTCTGTCGCCAAACATTTTTTTATAGGAGAGGGGGCAAACGAGCATGCGGCTCACCTGATGGTAAGTGACTACCGTCGCCCGTGAACAACTGCGACATCAGAGGAGTTGCAGATGCGTTGCCGGCCTTTTAAAAAGGAGTAGGCTCTTTTCTTGAAGGTCGTATCGGTCCGGAAAAATCGCCGGTGGTAATCGATTCCACAGGAAAGTTGTGCGAGGAAGAAAACACAGCACTGCTTGAAGTGTTGTGTTTCTGTCTGAGGAGTATACAGAGCCAGTATAATTCCAGGCTGTGATGAGTTCCTCAGAGGTACGCATCTGTAGCCTTCTTTGTTTGCAGTTGGCTACAGTAGCCGCTTACCATCAAGTGGACTGCTAGCTCTGTCTGCTGCTAGTCAATACGTGGTAGAGCCATACTGCAGCTATATTAGCAGTATAGTTGTAGCATGAATGGGCCGGCTCGACCGGGGAAGGACCACGCTCTCACAGAATACCAGCGTAAAATAGCAGCTTAACACTGCTGTGTTTCGTATGGTGAGTGTAGAGAACTGGAGACCCTTTTTACTGGAAATGAGGTATTACATCTTAGTCCTCACGGGTGACAACGCATCTGCATTTAAAAAAAAAGTTTATTTCTTTAACAAGGTTTGTCTTAAATCTAGAATATAGGTTGACTTATTCTTTTAAGTGCATTTGCACCTGTGTCAGAAGGAGCCACTCTTCCATATCACATTAGTGGCACTTATGAGTATCAGTGAAGAATTAGGTAACAAATATAACTTATCTTTATCATAAGTATGTAAATTATGACTGACACTAAATATATACATATATTTTGATTCTTTATTGAGGATATATGTAAATGTCTATGGGTCACAGCAACCACTTACCATCAGGTGGACTGTGTGCTCGTTTGTCACCCTATCCTACATATAAAAAAAGCTCGTTGGCCACTTGATTTAAAAAAAAAACTGTTCACAATCTGCAAAGATATCGCCTAACATCATACAAAAACAAACATGTATGCAGTTCACATGCGGCGGAAGTGAAACCTCCAGGAAAGGAGACCGCGATAATAGGAAACACTGTATAATGTATTCTATCTCATTCTCTCGCAGGCCACATTCTGTATATGTTTGTTTCTTTTTAGTGTCGCTTTCTCGTTTCATTGAATTTCAAATCACAACGATACTAAAGAAGTTTTCTTTTTAAAAAAATACACTCTAATTGAGAACCTTCTTATTGAAATCGGTTAAAAAAGGTGATTACTTTAATTTCCAGGCGGCGCGAAGGAAATCTTCGGCGAATGCGTGCGCTGCGTGAAAAACTTTCTCGCGGGCACTCCGTTCGCGGAGTTCGAACGCTCGATGTACTTCCACCGCTACCTGCAGTGGAAGTGGCTGGAAGCGCAGCCGGTCACGCAGCACACCTTCCGTATGTACCGAGTGCTCGGGAAGGGCGGCTTCGGAGAGGTCTGCGCTTGTCAGGTAACTTCTGAATTCACTCACATATTCAAACACGTTTACATATATACACACACACACACATGAGTTACGTTACAACAGTGACGAACAATCTCTTAGCAAATTGTAAACAATTAATAGAAAAGTGTTACTTTGCGGAAATCTAAGATCCGCGTAATGAAATCAAGTCAAACTTATCTAACAAACAAACTTAGCACTTACCCTGCAGCATCCACCGGTGGATGACTCGTTTAGAGGCGAAACACGTGTCGTATTATCGACGGCAGTGTGTCTTTCCTAATGAAGGGGTGTTGGGAAGAATAGTGGAGCTTGGAGGGGGGAGGGCGGGACGTGCTCCTCAAACCAGGTGAGACACATCAATTTATTTTATTACGCGGATCTTAGTTAGTCAATTTTTAGCAACTTTGATTCTAAATAATTTAAAATTGAGAAACAATTACAGCCGACTTCAATATAAGTTATTAAGAATAACTCAAAAACTATTGGTCTGAACTTGATCAAATTCATATGGGACCACACGAGAAGTACCATCTTTCAAATAAAAAAAGATCAATCATCGAAATCGGTTCACCCAGTAAAAAGTTATGAGGTAAGACACATAAAAAAACATACAGTCGAATTGAGTACCGTCTCCTTTTTGGAAGTCGGCAGACAATTATACAGATGCTTTGTGAACTATAAGGACTTGGATGGAGTTTTTACTGTTTAACCTGTAATTATACACCTCGCATTACAACAAGTGGACTAATGTGTGGTGTACACTTAACATTGCCTTATTATTTTATTAACACGGCCACTCGATGGTGGTACCCACGGGCACACACAACGCTGACATTTATGGTGCAGTTACCGACAAGTCCAATCCTTTTTATTTTAAAAAAAACTATATAATTGGATTGGTTCCGTTAAATAAATCACAAAAAGAGGATGCTTGCAAAGTTTCTTCCCCCGTTTCCTAAAACATGGCAATTGGAAATCGGAAAATACATACACACATCAACAGAATCTAGGGATACCTTAATCCTAAATTATTTACGACTTTATAGTTTAAAATCTTTTTAGTTTTCATAAAAAGTTTAATATACAGATTGAAACCTCTTTTATTCTATTTTTAAAATTTAATAATGTAAATAAAAAAAGAATAAAAAAATGCAGCGACAAAATTGTTATGAATAGCCATTTGAGTCGACATAAAATGTTACAAGCCGTGGGCATGTTATAAAATGGTGCTATTCAACGCGTCGCTGCTGAGGCCCTACACACCAGCCAAAACATGATATTAAGGTTGTGGTCATGTTATCGCAGTACTGGGGATGTGGATCAACAGTACACTGGTAGATATCATGCTTACTACGCAGAAACATGATCGATTTCTCTAAATAACCGCCAGAAGACAACCCAATATCACAGTGATGCCACTACTACAAAGGCTTCAGGAGGACCACCGGCTGCTGGTAAGCGACCAAACAGTACGAAGGAGGTTGCATGAAGTTGGTCTTCATGATCGAAGACCGCTACGTGTTCCAGCATCGTGACATGGCAATCGTGGTCGGTGGCTTTCTTGGGCTCGGGAGCATTTACTATGGGAGTGACGAATAATGATCTTTGGTGCTGTTCACATCGTCTGAAACCCAAACCCAGTCCCGGTTTGAGTTTTATCAGGATTCACGAATAACACGCGTTTGGAGAACTCCAGGGAAAGTTAGTCGTCTACGGCACCCTCAGGAGGTCCACTCATACAAAGGCGGTACAGTCATGGTGTGGGCAGGAATTCCTTTTGGCTGACGAACCCAGCTCGCCTGGATCCAAGGCAGCACGACTGCACAAAAATACCACGAGGAGGTAGTAGAGCCTGTTATTGTCCCACACAGAATCCAAATGGGCCATTAATTTCTACTCATGTAAGATAATGCTCCTTTGCATACGGCGCGGCTGGTGTCGACGGCACTCCGAGACCACGATATTCAAATTTTAGATTGGTCTGCACAGTCGCCCGATTTAAATCCTATCGAGCATGCCTGGGACATGTTACAACGAAAAGCTTTGAGAGATTTCCCGGCAAAGAACAATGGCAGAAAAATAGTTGACAAAAATTATTGCGTCTAGAAATAAGTTATATATAAAACGAGTTTTATTATTTTTCTATTATTTTTCAAATAAAAATGTATTTTAATTAAAGCCACAGGAAAAACAAACATTTTGGGGAATATCAAATGACTTATATCATTTAACTCTATTCAAGTGTTGCCGTTTACTATATTCATACTATTTTCGTATACACTTTATAAGACTACCAACACAACACACAAACACAAAATATTTTTATATTAATTTATTATTAGTAATAACTATATTATCAGTAATAATAAAAATAAATGTGATATGGTTGAAAATAAGTCTCTTACATAGAACTTCCCACAATAATACATTATCTCAATCATAGTACTATGTAACAATTCCATTTAATGTTATGGCAACATTAGCTAAAACAAAATGGCACTGTTTTTTACTGGCTTTACGGCTCTGGGTTCTAGCCCTTCTGAGAAGGTCGCTGTATGACACAAAGGCCCTGGAGCCATGCCAGAAATATACATTTATAGTATGCAAATATATAATAGAGATACTATAATCTAAAAACTCTCCGTTATGTAGGTACATCAAACAATCACCTGACGCATGACTTTTTCCAAGTGATATAAGACATAACCTAAAAATGTTCAAATCTAAATATCTTTTTTTTGACGCCTTCTCAGGACCAAATTCTTCGACAGAGTTATTAAGGGACGCTACCATTCCTTCACAACTAATTTTATGTATGAAAGTCTGCCATTGTTCTTTGACGACAGAACAACAACTTTACGAATACTTGCAAAGAGCATGGGACCTCATACGGCAGCAATACAGTGGCAATTTAATTTTAAGTATGAACAATCGATGTCGATGTGTATGTCGGCGATACGCCAGGGTTTTCACGCTCAGAGTCCATCGCAATGAAATAGCACGCCAAATATTAAGTAGTTTATTTTCGCACAATTGCTGGTATAGAACAGAAGTCTTTACATAAATCAACCGCCTTTATAGTTTCCAATAGTTTCCTTATAAACATGGATATAGCAAATACAACTTCTTTTAAATTAAACAAATAAAATTAAGTACTACAAAATAATTTTTAAAATAGAGCTCATTATTCATAATAAATATTTTAATGAATTTAAATAACTACAAATGATTTATATTATATAAATATTTGATCATTTAATTTGAATAGACATTAGTTTTTCATAGTCAAAATACTGTTAAGAGGTGGCGCTGCAAGCAAGATTCAAGTGAAATTAAACAAGACTCATTGCATAAAATAATAAAATTTGATACAAAATAATGATATTAATTCTAATAGATATTAATTTGAACATTTACACAGTTAAATTAGTATTTTAACAATAAATGAAGCATCAAACGTCTTCAAAATCTTCAAACAGTCAAAACATTGTCTACTAAATATCAGACCTTAATAAGTAACAATTTTATGCTTATAAATAACTAATTTAAATTTAAATCTTATATATTTGAGATATTTCTATACTAATATATTCACTTAAACGATTAACTAAAACATAAATATCAATATTTGCCAATTATTGCCGATAGATGGTGGTTTGCGCCCATATATCCATATTTGCTAATTATTGCCGATAGATGGCGATTTGCGCCCATATGTAATTAATGTAAGAGGTGGCAACACTGATTATTAATAATTATATTTTATAAGATTTTTTCAATTTTAATTAAAATTAAAAGTTTTATAAGATATGAATTTTTTAGCATTCTAATTTTCTACGGTGATTAAAAAAAATTAACATTTATATTTAAAACAAAAAAATTACGAAATGTTTTTTATTAAAGACTTTAAAACAACCTAATATTCTTCCATTTGCTATATCAGAAAATTCTTCATAAATGGGCATAGTTACGCAAAAAGGATCTAATGTAATTTGTGTCAAAAATATTCAGTTTAAAAATAATGTTTGTGGTCTATACTATTATGTGATGCAACAATTTTAGCGAAAGTAAAAGTAACACAAATACGAAGAAAAATTACAAACACACACAAACCATACAGATCCATTCTTTAAATTTCATAACTTCAAATTTCATAACCTCAAATTAGCTTTCTTCTTTAGGGTTGGATCCTTTTTTCATAACCACGTCCAAATGTAAATGTAAAAGTGTAATATTTAATTTCAGTTATTATGTATTTCAGGTTCGGGCGACAGGTAAAATGTACGCGTGCAAGAAACTGGAAAAGAAACGTATAAAGAAGCGCAAGGGAGAGGCGATGGTTCTGATCGAGAAGCAGATACTGCAGCGGATCAACTCGCGGTTCGTCGTGAACCTCGCGTACGCGTACGAGACGAAAGACGCACTCTGTCTCGTTCTTACCATTATGAACGGTAAGTCCGCGTTTGATATATCTCTTCTAAACTGATGGATTGTAGTTATGTTCAACTTTTTTTTTTAGGATCTACAGCACATTTTGGTATAAATCTCGTCATGTCATGTCAAAAATATACTTTTTGAACTAGCGTAGCGATTCTATTTTGAATTGGTAATATCTCAGCCTTAATATGGAACGGCTATTAAAATAAATAGACTGATATAAAGTGAAACGGACTTAAAAAAACTAAAAACAATAAAATAATTTTCGCATAATTTAATGAATTCTGAAGTCGGAGATTTCTACAATACACCGACTTCAGAATCTAATAAATTATGTAAAATTATTTATTTTTTTTACTTTTTGAAGTCGATTTTTACTTTTCTAAAAGTTTAATTATATGACTTTTTTTTTTAAAGTTTAATTATATGAATTTCACTCCTATTTCTCTTAATATATTTTTTTTCAAATTTTCAATTGAAAATCTAATTCAGTACAATTTATCTTAAAAATAATTTTTATTTAAAGCATTTTTTTCTATCTTAGTCTTTTGTACTTTCCACAGACGACGAAGCGGTTTTTCATCTTTAGGAATCTACATTAATAATGGTCAGTTAAATAAGTGTTAAAGTGTGTTCCAAAACCCAATCGATACTGGGTCGTAAGAATAAATGCTTACAACTTATATTTTTACACAAAAGTAAAATATTTGAAGATTTTCCTTTTGATTTTATTCTGATAGTTTTTATTTTATCTATATTACGTCTGTGACTAACAACTGAGTCTGTATATTACATTGTATCTAATGTCCGACCGAAGATTGATTTCTGGCAGATGCCGAAGACTTAAAACCCTTAGAAAGTAAGTTCAAAATTGGCTAAAATTAATAATATAAATGATTTTTAAACTTTTAAATTAAATATTTATATTGACAGCATAATATATAATTTAAAATGTAAAATTTTGTACAACCGACTTCAATTATTAAGAAGACAAAAATTATTAAAAATAACTAAAAAACTATTGGTGGGACCTTGATATAATTTATATAGAACCACATGAGAAGCACCAGCTTTCAAAAAAAAAAAAGAATCATCGAAATCGGTTAGCTAGAAAAAAGTTATGACGTAACACACATTAAAACAATACAGTCGAATTGAAAACTTCCTCCTTTTTGAAGTCGGTAGAAAAAGGTAATTTTAATCATCTCTAGACGTTGATCTAGACATGATGCGTCGCCACGTCATAACAGTTCCTTCAATTTTTGTGCTAACTAGAAACCTTCGGCTTCGGCCAAAACTTCTGCCCATTTTGACTGAAGCCGAAGATGATGAAGAGTTTTTTCCCTGAAGGTGGATGAAGCCGAAGCGGAAGCTTCGGTTGGACATTTGTTGTAACTAATACATAATACTGATTTTTAAAGTATAAAGTAATGAAAGTAATTGTTATATGAAAATAAATTTTAATATTGCAGTTTAAATTAGAAAAATATAAAATCATATTAAGTTATTTAGCAATTAGGTCAAACATCCGCTATATATAGGATTGATAATAAAAGTGAAAAGCATAGACAATTCAGAGCAAACTAAATGTTTATTTGTCCTAGTGTGAACTACATCGTCTTATTTTTATTAGTTAGTGTCAAATTAAGGATTTCGGATCTATGAATGTATGAATAAAAGAGAATAATTGCCAGCGAATTTCTTCCACATCACTTTTTGTCAGAAATGGTTTTAATAAAAAATAAAAAATTCTTTTTTAAACTTTCGATGAACACCGAAAGCTACATCTACTTTATTTATTAGTATAATGAGCTTTAACCGAGAATAACATCTCCCGAGCATAGTGTAATGATTTTGAATAAACTTTAAACATTTTTAACAACGATGAGATGACCTAACCGAATAGAACTATTTATAAACGTGATATCACATGATATAGATAGATAGATGATACCAGAGTTACAGGCTATTCGTCTAATTGTCTTTGTCGGCTTGTATATTTTATTTGTCACTAAACAATTTTAATTAGAATAAGGGTAACAAACGAGCACACAGTCCACCTGATGGTAATTGGATGCTGTAGCCCATAGACATCTACATTTATCCTCAATTAAGAATCAAAATGCAGATGCGTTGTCATCCCTGAGGACTAAGATAGAATGCCTGGTTTCCAGTAAAAATGGTCTCCGGTTCTCTACTCTCACCATACGAAACCCAGCAACATTAAGCTGCTATTTTACGCTGGTATTTTGTGAGTGCTTTCCCCAGACGAGCCAACCCATTCATGCTACAACCACGATATAGCTGTAGCATGGCTCTACCACGTACATCGTTGGCACTGTTAATGCTATATAAAAAAAAAAAAACCTTAATGCAGGTGGGGACCTAAAGTTCCACATTTACAACATGTGCGGCGCGGACACCGGTCTCGGTTTGGAACGGTCGCGGTTCTACGCGGCGCAAGTTGCCTGCGGCCTGGAACATTTGCACAAAATGGGCATAGTTTACAGGTAATTTCATACAGATAATAATTATTATATCAACATTTCATGTTATATGGTGGCAAAAGATTCCACAAATCGCTGTGTATCGTAAATGTAGTGAGACCAAGCATATCATGTCTGCTCGCTCGTTTTCTTGTTTTTTTTTTTAATATTGATATGTGAATTTTTATGGCATTTTCCGTATGAAATGTTTAAAAAAAAACACAAATATTTTTATAACATTACTGCACATGCTGTTGTGTGCTGTGTATTACTTGTATCAACAAGTAAATGTGTAATGTGTCAGCCGAATTTTTTTGGAACCAATTGGCAAGCGTTGCTTACAGTGAAAGATTAATTAATAATATACATGCTTACGATTACGATTTGTTTGTACGATCTGTATGTATACTTGTTTACTTTTTAAGATAATTGTTGTTACAATTAGCAGTTCAAAGCAGGCAAATGTCTTAGACCATACAGCCTAGTCTGATGAGTTCATAAAATTCTTCACTTTATGCTGATGCGTGAATTAAGAAGTTCTTGGGAGATTTTGACGACAGCTTGAGCCAGAGACTTGATAGTCTGTATATGTCAAGGCCTCTAAGCGGATAACATCTGAGATTAATATACTTACGTCGTTTCTACTTACAGTTTACGTACCTACGAAAACAATTAACACAGAAGTTCGCACCACTTTTACGTATTTAAATCCACCTTCATTATTTAAATGATAAAACAGGAGCAGCAATCCGCTGGTGGTCAAGTTCCCGCCTGCAAATTTTATAAAATATTCTTTGTTCTTATCTTTTTTAGTTTCTTATGGAAGATAGAAGATGCAGATAATGTTATAGGAGATGTTGTGTTTTAAAAGCTCTTGTTTTATCATTTCCATTAACAGTTTACATGCAATACACAAAATCGCACCACTTGTACGTGTCAAAATTCATTTGAAATCATTTTTAACGATAAATCTATTCCTTCCATTATAGCCTGTAAAAGTCCACTGTTGAACATAGGCCTCCCTTATATTAGGGTAATACGGAGATTTTACCATAATTGCCACGTTTGGCAAGTGTGTTAGCAACCGCAGTTTTCGGAATGAAGATTTTCGTTATAGGATAAGGTGACAAACGAGCACACAGTCAATCCGATGGCAAGCGGTTGTTGTGATTCATTGACATCTACATCTATCCTCATTAAAGAATCAAAATATAGATGTGTTGTCACCTGTGGGGATTAAGATGGAATGCCTCTTTTCCAGTAAAAAGGGTATCCGGTTTTCTAGACTCACTATACGAAACATAGTAGCATTAAGCTGCTATTTTATGTTGGTAGTATTATTCGTGCTACAATTATACTACTTATATAGCTGCAGCATGGTTCTATTACGTATCAAAATGCTTATCGCACGGTAATTTTCCAGGTAGGGGTTAGGCGAGAAAAAAATGTAAGATTTTTCTGTTACGATCGCTTTTCTATAGTGCGATCGAGATGAAATAATATTTATTTCCCTCGCACTGTTTCTTATCGTGCCATGAAAGAAATATTATTTTAAATGACGCTTCATTTTATTAGATGTATTTTAATAGACGCTAGTAATTCATTTATATTTGTATTTGTTAATTAATAATATAATACGTTTATCAGTTATAAAATATTACGAAAGGAACTTCGTTCCAACTGAGAGTTCCACGACACTCACGCATGTTTAAGTTGTTATTAGGAAGATGTTGTTGCCCATCTCTTGTTTTAGATTCCCTCTGTCGCCTCTTAGGACATCTATGGGATATGGTGTAGTGGAAATTTTTACACCCCCACTACATGGTTAATTAACACGTTTCAACAACAATATACTATGAAGTTATTGCCAAAACCTTCATGTTAGGTATTTTTTTTATTTTATCAGTATATTTTCTTAAAATTTAATTTAGTTTTGTAAATAAATTTCTGTTTAATATATTTTACATTGGTCAATATAGTATACCTGATTTACAGTGAAGTTTTAACCAGTCCAGCGGTGTATAGTTATAAGTCGTAGGTTTGTCGCGGTGACTGACAAGTAATTAGTTTAATTGTTTGTATTTTGATTGTAGAGACTGTAAGCCAGAAAACATTTTGCTGGACGACGCGGGGCACGTGCGCATCTCGGACCTGGGGCTGGCGGTGGACGTGCCCGACGGCGGCAGCGTGCGCGGCCGCGTCGGCACCGTCGGCTACATGGCGCCCGAGGTCACTGCACCGCACATCGTCACCATCGTCACCATCACAGCGCTTCACAAACCCACTGCTGAACATTGTTACAAATAATTGTTCCGGGTCTGGATGTTTGTCCTTGTGCAATTTATGTTTGTAAACTGCCTCCACGACACAGGAGAAAATCCTAATGTGGGGGTAACATTAAAAAAAAAAAGCAAAAAATCTAGTGAGGAAGACCCTACACTTCGTCTATCGGTACGAAGCTGCCACTCTAGAACCTTTCTTCCCCATCACTAGTCGCAATGAAGGCTAATAATTTTGCGCTCACTAGTTGTCGCTAGTTGGAAGTGTAGTCAAGTTATTTATTACACAATGTCAATATAATTGAGAAATTGCGTTTTCAATAAATCACATTAAAGATTAAAAATTCTAGAGTGAATAAATACAAAACACAATGCTACGATACTATGTTGTTTATTTTCTATTCTTCTACTTTTAAGAACATCCGTAGTTTGGTTTATCAATTTCTAATCTAATTAATATAAAATATAACTAATATTTCAGAAACAAACCTTAGTCTCTATATTTTTCTAATAAATGAACCTCCCTCGCCTTGAAATCTGTCAAATACACCTCATTTCATAATGGGGTGGCAGAAAAAGTCGTGATGACTTTCATTGTAACGTTTAACCAAGGATGTTTTAATTTTGACAGTACGGTGGCCATCGTGGGACACTCTATAAACCAATTTCATCCCTTAGAAATCCTGAGAAGCGACTGTGAGAAATGTCAAAAAGATCTTCCGATAACTGGCGGTATAGCCATATCTTTACGACACACCTAAATTACCGAAAAAGGTGACGGCAGCAGTTTATGTTGCTGTATCCGAAATTACTCTTTGAAAAATAAAATGAGATTAATTTTACGAATTTTATCACGTTCAATTTAAACTTTTTATTTTCCTACGATTCGGGCGCTTTACACCAGCACCCACAGGTTACGGAGAGAGTGAGTTGTCTGATTTATAAAGTTTGAATTAAACGCGATAAAATCCGTAAATATAGTTTCATTTAATGTGTGGTATTCGCGTAAATATAAAAATCATTTAAAAAAAAATCAACCATTTAAAAGATACGTTTATTTTTCAGGTGATAGACAATGAACGCTACACATTCAGCCCGGACTGGTTTTCGTTTGGGTGTTTGGTGTATGAAATGATAGAGGGACGGGCGCCTTTTCGAGCGCGGAAGGAGAAGGTGAAGCGGGAGGAGGTGGACAGGAGAGTGAAGGTGAGTGTGGAAGCAAACCACCTGGAAAATTATTAACAATTATAACTTTGTCATGCCGGCAACAATAAAATTATTAATTGCAATTTTGTACTGATTTACCACGTGCTTGGCTGTGAAGGAAAACATATTAAAGAAACTTGTTATTTTGAGAAATTAAAAAATATTTCGAAGACTCGTGAACACGCATTGGGACCACGCGGCAGACACTTTCTTGTTCTAAAACTATTAGAAACTAGCTGACCCGGCGAACTTCGTACCGCCCAACAGTCGATTTTTTAATTATTTTTTTAATATTTATTCTGCTATTCGGGACACCGGGTCACCTACTAAGATAAAAAAGAAAAATAAAGTTAATAAGTCAACAATTACATTATGTCAAAAAATAAAAATTATAAAACACTATTGACATATATTATGTCACTAAATTGTTTTGCCTTCTCGGAACCCCTCCACTAACACTTAAACTTTATGGTATGGTATTAAAGTTCAAATTGACTTTTAAGTATTATTACGAATATTTTGTATGGGAATATAGAAAAGTGTTGTTTTTACACTTTTCAGGCAATTTTTTTAATTTTTCTCTCCGTAAAAACCATCTTCGTACTTCAAGGAATATTATAAAAAAATAATTAACGAAATCAGTTCAGCTGCTCCCGAGATTTGCGCTTAGCAACACATTCAGCGATTCATTTTTATATTATAGATAAGAGGAGGCTTATGCCCAGCATGAAACTTTTAAGAGAATGTAACTTTAACCCTTTTTCCGGGTATTGACGATATAAAAGAACCATCATTCTATTTCTTCCCGTCGGTGTTGTAAGAGTTGACATTGAGATGACATAGCTTAGAATATATTTTGATCATCAAAAAGTTTTATTCTCGTATCCCTCGTCGCTGGTTTTGGTATATTACATCTTCTAGTATATAAGAGGGCGACACTGAAAGTTCTTAGAAAATCAAAAACTGAACAAACAAGCAAGTTATTAATTTTATTATATCGTTTCAAAATAGTGTCCATTTACCTCAATACATCGCTGCATCCAATGGAACCACCGAGAAAAGCACTTTGCCCACTCGTCCTTAGGGGTCCCTTCGACGGCATTTTGAAACGCAGCCACTGCTTCCTCGGCGTCCGTAGAACATTTTCCTCGAAGTTTTTCTTTTATTTGCGGAAATAAATAAAAATAGCAAGGTGCGGGGTCGGGGCTATAGGGCGGGTGATCCAGTAATTCCACGTCTGACGTCGCCAAGTAGTCGATTGTTTGATTGGCGGTGTGTGACGAGGCGTTGTCGTGGCGAAGGAGGATCCTATTGGGAGGTCGTTGCGCCCGAACTTTTTCCAAGACAAGTGGCAAACAATTGTTAGTGTACCACTCTGCAGTACCTGTTTTTCGATCCTCTAAAACAATTGCTGCATAATGACCTGTCCTTCCGAAGCACGAGGCCACCATATTTTTTCCCACGCTTCGACCTCTCTTCACTTTAGTTGCAACTCCTCGAAAGAAAACACAAGAAATCCAGCTTTTGACACCCGTAAGTATGTCGAACACATCATTTGAATCACCTCCGTTAAATATTTGAATAATTTCACGATACCAATCAACACGACGGAGTTTTTGGCCTTCTGACAAATTATGAGGTATCCACCAGGCACAAAGCTTCCTGACCGCTAAATATTCATGAAGGATTTTGTGCACTTGACTCATACCGATGCCTAAGCTTGTCCGAATCTGCTGATAAGTCACTCTTTTGTCAGTCTCTATCATACGCCACACAACACTGATGTTATCTTCAGTCGACGCCGTAGAAGGCCGTCCCTCACGCAGATCGTCGGTGAGATAAGTGCGACCACGTTTAAACTCATTAAACCAGTTCTAAACAGTGGCACAAGATGGGGCTTCATCGTGAAAAGCCAATCGAAGTCTATCATAACTTTTTTGTTGACTTAAATGACATCGAAAGTCATAAAAAAATCATTGTACAAAAATTTTCTCGCGTTAAATTCATACTGAAATACATACACAATAATATTGGCAAAGAGTTCCATTTTCAAAATTTTCCAGTTTTAAAAACTTTCAGTGTCGCCCTCGTACTAGATGGTTATGCCAACAGGGGCTATCAAATCTTTCTGTCGAGTGCCATAGTCGTCTCCTACGTCTCCTACGTCTCCCACAGGACGGTTTGGGGTGATGAGTGCTCTTATGTCGCCACCACTCTGCGTTAATCTTTTAGCAGAGTTTTTTAAGCTTAAGTGGCAATGAGCTGATTATATAGCTTGAAGAACCGACAAGGTAATGAAACCGACGACGAAGAAAGGTTCGCGAGTGTCAACTTCGTACCGTTCAGCGAAGTAAAGAGACATGCAGGTGGCTCAAAGATGTGCTTTGTGGCATGCCTTGAGGGCAGGCCTATGTTCAGCAATAGACTTTTGATGAGCTGTAATGATAATTAAGCGTTCCGTCAGCGATGTTTTATAGTAAGGAACCCACCGTTGGCCCTTGTGGAACACCACACTGTACCCTTTAATTTTGTTTCTGAGTATAGTACGTACTAGTCGCGCAAAAAGACTTCAAAGGCACTTTGTATATAGGAGAACACTTGGTACTATTGATAAATTGGAGACATTAACTATTTATATTAGAAACTGTTGCCCACCGAAGACAAGCTTTTTTGACAAGAAGCAGATACACTTGTATGTTTTAAGTGCGTGTTTTTTTTTTGGTTGGAGATAGCAAGGTTATTGCTAACTTTGATCTGACGGGGGGTACATAAAGATAAATAATAAAGGCCTGGTCGCGGTGTTCTTGAATTCCATTATCTATTTTTGATCTTAGTGCTTATTTTGAATATTTCTAAAAATATAAATTGGGGTGTTTTAGTTAATAACTATTGGATCCCAATGGAAGATACTCCTTTATGTCTGTCACATATTCTCCACCTACAAATAACTATGAAACCAGGAAATTGCAGTTGGAGATATCTTAAGAGAACACAGTATCCCTAGGATCTCATGATCAACAGTATTGAAGACATTGCTGAAATCCAGCAACACCAATACTGTGATTTGATGATTTTACATACCGTGGCGAATGTTGTCCGTGACTTTTAATAACGCCGTAATAATAAAAAATAAATAGTCGTTCTATTGAAGATTTAAATTTATAGATTGGAGAGGATTGAGGATGCTATTTCTTAAATAAAAGGAAATAATTTGTTTTTGAACAAGGCGTTCTAAGACTTTGGAAAGAAAAAGAAAAATTGAAATAAGACGATAATGGAAAACTTGAAGGATTTGCTTTTTTTGGGTTATGATGTGATTTGGGCATTCTTCTATTGAGAAGGGAATGTAGATGAGAATACGGAAAATTTTAAAATACAGGCTATAATTGGTGTTAAAAAGTTCAGCAAGAGTATGATTATTTTACGACTGACGTCATTGTCTTCTAACATCAGACAGAATCACTAACCGTGTAGTGTAAGAATATCCACTACCCCATGTCTTCCCGTTGGTGTCGTAAGAGGCTACAGAGGGAATCTGAGGCTGTAAATGGGCAGCAGCATCCTTCCGATAACAGAAAAATTAGAATAAGAAACTGCGGTTGCCAACCCTTTCACCCAGCGTGTCTATGGCAAGAATATTCGGTGGAGGATCAGATGCCACCTAAGACGACTCGACCTGCAACATTCAACGCACGCACCCTGAGGACTCAAGAGAAGATCCTGAAGCTGGAAGAAGAGATAAATTGCGCTGGGATATTATAGGATTATCTGAGTTCTGAAGAGAGGGAGAGGAAACGGTAATTCTTGAATTCGGCAACTAGTTCTATCATCGGGAGGGCGACCATATCCCAAGGATTTTTTTATAGGATAGGGTGACAAACGAGCACACAGTCCACCTGATGGTAAGTGGTTACTGTGACCCATAGACATCTACATCTATCATCAATAAAGACTCAAGATGTAGATGCGTTGTCACCCGTGAGGACTAAGATGGAATGCCTCTTTGCCAGTAAAAAGGGTCTCCGGTTCTCTACACTCACCATAAGAAACACAGCAGCGTTAAGCTGCTATTTTACGCTGGTTTTCTGTGAGAGCGTGGTCCTTCCCCGGTGGAGCCGACCCATTCGTGCTACAACTATACTACTAATATAGCTGCAGCATGGCTCTACCACGTAAAAAATTGTGTCGGATTTATCGTTCACAAGTCTCTCGTTAACCACGTTCTAAAGAGTGGGAGTGTGTTGACGAGGGTTGCGTACCCTATATTCAGAATCACCAAACGGTATTAGTTGAAGGTCATATAGGTTTACACACTAACCTCGGCACATCCCGATGATGAGGTAGAGAAAATGTATGAGGTTATCTCTAGAACCATGCTTACCTACAAAACCCACTATACGGTGTTAATGGGAGACTTCAACGCAAAACTAGGCATAAGAGAGAACGGTGAGCTGAAAGTAGGGAAATTCGGAATAGGGCAATGGATCCCAAGCGACGAGCAGCTGACCGACTTCATTAAGAAAGAGGGACTCGTTATGATGAACTCTTTCTCCAGAAGAGGTGACGTCCCTACAGAAATGAGATGAAATGAGATGACGTCTAGACTGCAACTGTTCAGTGATGTCCCAGTGATCCTGAGTATGAAAATTGGCAGGGATCACCGAATGGTGTGAGGCACACTGAACCTAAACGTTAAGTTGGACGGGTAACGTCTAATGAAGTCAACGCTCCGTCCCACTAGTACTCTAATCCAAAGCCTCGAAAACTTTCATCTCGAGTTACACAATCCTTATAAGTGCCCAGAAGACTGCAGTGTAGTGGACTGCAACTGTGAAACTGTCCATACGGTCGGAAATAAGTTTGCAAGACACGTCGCAGAAGAACACAAAAACTCTACGATCACACTCTTAATATCATGGCTTTTAGACGTGAAATGAAGCTGCAGTCTTCAGCAGATATGACAGCATACAGGCAACTGAACAGACAGATTTCCATATGCATACAGCGGGACATGTGCAACTTTAATACAACTCATATTGAAGATGCGATCGAGCAGTACCAAGACTCCATAGTCTTTAGCCAACTGTCGAAGCTGAAGACCGAATGTGGCAGCATCGTTTCCGGGACACCTGATATTTTGAGTGAAATTGAGAGGTTCTATGGGCAGCTGTACACATCATCGTTGGAGCCACATGCAAGTGCGAGTAACGATCCAAGAGCAAGACTTATCCGACACTATTGCGGTGATATCCCGGACGTCACTGAGCGAGATTAGAATGGTTCACCAGCACCTTAAAAAGGGCAAGTCCCCGGACGAGGATGGAATTACAGCGGAGCTTCTGAAAGCGGTGGAAAACCGGTACTTAAAGTCCTTCAGAAGCTTTTTAATTCCGTCCTCCATGGTGGCACTACTCCGCAAGAGCAGAAGTGCGGTGGTCTTGTTCTTCAAGAAAGGCGACACGCTCTCTTGAAGAACTACAGACTGTTTTCGAGAGTCATTACGAATCGTCTCGCGCGCAGACTTGACGACTGCCAGCCTCCCGAACAAGCCGGTTTCCGAAAAGGCTTTAGCACCATAGACCACATACATACCCTTCGGCAAATTGTACAGAAGTCCGAGGAGTACAATTTGCCACTATGTCTGGCGTATGTGGACTATGAGAAAGCCTTTGATTTCGTCGAAATTTGGGCGGTGCTGCAGTCCCTTCAGCGATGCCAAGTTGACTGTCGGTATATCGAAGTGCTGAAGTGTTTATACAGTAGGGCTACGATGGCTATCCGAGTACAGAATCAGGGTACGAATTCTATCCAATCCCTGCAGAGAGGTGTAAGACAGGATGACGTTATATCTCCGAAACTCTTCACCGCTGCATTGGAAGACGTTTTCAAGCTACTGGACTGGAACGGATACGGTAGTAACATTAATGGCGAGTACGGTATTAACACCAACCTTCGATTTGCCGACGATATAGACCTTATGGCAGAATCGCTGGAGGATCTGAGCACTATACTCAAAGACCTCAATAGTGTCTCTCAACGGATAGGTCTTAAGATGAACATGGACAAAACAAAGATCATGTTTAATGTCCATGTCATACCTATGCCGGTAGTTGTTGGCGGCACTAAGCTCGAAGTTGTTGACGAGTATGTTTACCTGGGACAAATAGTCCGACTAGGTAAGTCCAACTTCGACCGAGAGGTCAATCGACAGATTAAACTCGGCTGGGAAGCGTTCCGGGAAATACTACACATCTTCTCGTCAGGCATACCTCAAAACCTGAAAACGAGATTATACAACCAGTGCGTGTTGGCAGTGATGACTTATGGATTTGAGACGTAGTCCTTCAGGACGCTCAAGGTCGCTCAGCGAGCTATGGAGAGGGCTATGCTCGGCGTTTCTCTGCGTGATAGACTTAAAAACGAGAATATCCGCGGTACAACCAGAGTAACCGACATAACCCAAAGAAATAGTATGCTGAAGTGGCAATGGGTCGATCATATAGCTCGAAGAACCGACAACCGATGGGGAAGAAAGGTTCTCGAGTGGCAGCCTCGTACCGGTAGAGGAAGTGTAGGGTGACCTCCCACTAGATGGAGTGCCGACTTGGTAAGACATGCAGGTTGTCGATGGATGCAGGTGGCTCAGGACCGTGTTTTGGGCCATTCGTTGGGGGAGGCCTATGTTCTGCAGTGAACTTGTGAAGGGCTTAAATGATAATGATGAATGATGAACTATTAACTATTTACAACTTAAATATGCATTCACTTAAAATAACACTAACCATTCCAAAAACGGTTTTCGAAGTTGACCATCGTTATTATTCAGTGAATGCATACGTTGGTAAGGAAATGGGTGATATCCAGAGGAATTCAGTAGTTTCTACACGTAGTACTGGCTAACTCTAAATTCTCGAGCTGCATCATTGGCGCTTGTGCGGGGATTTCTCTCGAAAAACTCTGTTACCACGGTTTCGATAGCCAGGCTATTGACTACCTTGAACATTTTCATGTGACGAAGTGATGAACTGTTCAAAGGTAAAAAGTCTTCGATTAGCTGCAAAAATTGTTGTGCGATTGGGTCGATATTGTGCAGGAAATCTTGAGGAAAACCACTTTCGTATAATCTTTATGCACTACGTAAATTTTCATTGCTTAAAATGTAACACAGTATCATTTAGTACCAAAAGAAAGCATTCGGGGGAGTGCCGCCATCTTAAGGTTTTATGGTTATTCACGTAAACACAAGGCTGTGTTCACGACGCAGCAACATCCTGATTGTTGAAGTGGAGGTTGTTGTTGCAGCACGAGCAGGAAAAGTACTCGAGCAAGTTCAGCGAGTGCGCGCGCGCGCTGTGCGCGGCGCTGCTGGCCAAGCGGCACGACGCGCGCCTCGGCGGCGGCGCGGGCCGGCGCGGCGCCGCGCGCGTCAAGGCGCACCGCTTCTTCGCGCGCCTCAACTGGGCGCGCCTCGAGGCCGGCCTGCTCGACGCGCCCTTCGTGCCCGACGTACGTCCCGCACCGTCTGCACCACTCGCTCCCTCTCACTCCGCCACTCGCTCCGTCTCACTCGCGCACTCCGCGCGGCGCTGCTGGCCAAGCGGCACGACGCGCGCCTCGGCGGCGGCGCGGGCCGGCGCGGCGCCGCGCGCGTCAAGGCGCACCGCTTCTTCGCGCGCCTCAACTGGGCGCGCCTCGAGGCCGGCCTGCTCGACGCGCCCTTCGTGCCCGACGTACGTCCCGCACCGTCTGCACCACTCGCTCCCTCTCACTCCGCCACTCGCTCCGTCTCACTCGCGCACTCCGCGCGGCGCTGCTGGCCAAGCGGCACGACGCGCGCCTCGGCGGCGGCGCGGGCCGGCGCGGCGCCGCGCGCGTCAAGGCGCACCGCTTCTTCGCGCGCCTCAACTGGGCGCGCCTCGAGGCCGGCCTGCTCGACGCGCCCTTCGTGCCCGACGTACGTCCCGCACCGTCTGCACCACTCGCTCCCTCTCACTCCGCCACTCGCTCCGTCTCACTCGCGCACTCCGCGCGGCGCTGCTGGCCAAGCGGCACGACGCGCGCCTCGGCGGCGGCGCGGGCCGGCGCGGCGCCGCGCGCGTCAAGGCGCACCGCTTCTTCGCGCGCCTCAACTGGGCGCGCCTCGAGGCCGGCCTGCTCGACGCGCCCTTCGTGCCCGACGTACGTCCCGCACCGTCTGCACCACTCGCTCCCTCTCACTCCGCCACTCGCTCCGTCTCACTCGCGCACTCCGCGCGGCGCTGCTGGCCAAGCGGCACGACGCGCGCCTCGGCGGCGGCGCGGGCCGGCGCGGCGCCGCGCGCGTCAAGGCGCACCGCTTCTTCGCGCGCCTCAACTGGGCGCGCCTCGAGGCCGGCCTGCTCGACGCGCCCTTCGTGCCCGACGTACGTCCCGCACCGTCTGCACCACTCGCTCCCTCTCACTCCGCCACTCGCTCCGTCTCACTCGCGCACTCCGCGCGGCGCTGCTGGCCAAGCGGCACGACGCGCGCCTCGGCGGCGGCGCGGGCCGGCGCGGCGCCGCGCGCGTCAAGGCGCACCGCTTCTTCGCGCGCCTCAACTGGGCGCGCCTCGAGGCCGGCCTGCTCGACGCGCCCTTCGTGCCCGACGTACGTCCCGCACCGTCTGCACCACTCGCTCCCTCTCACTCCGCCACTCGCTCCGTCTCACTCGCGCACTCCGCGCGGCGCTGCTGGCCAAGCGGCACGACGCGCGCCTCGGCGGCGGCGCGGGCCGGCGCGGCGCCGCGCGCGTCAAGGCGCACCGCTTCTTCGCGCGCCTCAACTGGGCGCGCCTCGAGGCCGGCCTGCTCGACGCGCCCTTCGTGCCCGACGTACGTCCCGCACCGTCTGCACCACTCGCTCCCTCTCACTCCGCCACTCGCTCCGTCTCACTCGCGCACTCCGCGCGGCGCTGCTGGCCAAGCGGCACGACGCGCGCCTCGGCGGCGGCGCGGGCCGGCGCGGCGCCGCGCGCGTCAAGGCGCACCGCTTCTTCGCGCGCCTCAACTGGGCGCGCCTCGAGGCCGGCCTGCTCGACGCGCCCTTCGTGCCCGACGTACGTCCCGCACCGTCTGCACCACTCGCTCCCTCTCACTCCGCCACTCGCTCCGTCTCACTCGCGCACTCCGCGCGGCGCTGCTGGCCAAGCGGCACGACGCGCGCCTCGGCGGCGGCGCGGGCCGGCGCGGCGCCGCGCGCGTCAAGGCGCACCGCTTCTTCGCGCGCCTCAACTGGGCGCGCCTCGAGGCCGGCCTGCTCGACGCGCCCTTCGTGCCCGACGTACGTCCCGCACCGTCTGCACCACTCGCTCCCTCTCACTCCGCCACTCGCTCCGTCTCACTCGCGCACTCCGCGCGGCGCTGCTGGCCAAGCGGCACGACGCGCGCCTCGGCGGCGGCGCGGGCCGGCGCGGCGCCGCGCGCGTCAAGGCGCACCGCTTCTTCGCGCGCCTCAACTGGGCGCGCCTCGAGGCCGGCCTGCTCGACGCGCCCTTCGTGCCCGACGTACGTCCCGCACCGTCTGCACCACTCGCTCCCTCTCACTCCGCCACTCGCTCCGTCTCACTCGCGCACTCCGCGCGCGCTGTGCGCGTCAAAGCACACCGCTTCTTCACAGTCTCTTTTATGCACAGTCTCTCACAAGTTACTTAACGCTGAGTTTAAACAGCATATATGTTTTTATTATTATATTGTGTTTTGTAAATTTGAGTTTTTTTTTATAGCATAGGTTTAACAAACAAGCCCACAGTCCTCCTGATAGTAAATAGTTGTATAGTAAAGTAACAAGCAAAGCAAACAATCCACCTGCTAGTAAGTGTATGCTCATAGAAACCTGCAACCAACTTCAAGCCAACAACACACAAAGACGATTACTTAATTCGATAGTCCCTATGGATTACGATGCCATGCCTCGCTGCATCTAATTTTACTGGCTTTTTTTCCTTTTCACAACGAAAGACAGGAATTAACGCACTGCTTAAATTATCATTTTTTAACTTAGACCTTAAAAATTGGACGGATTTACCGTAAAACACGATTCTTGGTAAAACGGATTAGCTATCTCGGATGCGAGTTAGCTATTCTCCAATAAATCGTAGCATCATTACGACTTATCAAAAGACCATTGCCAAACACAGGGCTCTCCCGTATGCCTTATAGGGGGGAATCTTGCCATAGTCGCTACGCTTGGTATGCGGGTCGCCAACCGCAATTTTACTCAAATCACCATTATCGAACTACGATTGAAGTAATCACATTAAAGTAAATGACATCTGTTTACTGTTTGTACAGCCGCATGCGGTATACGCAAAGGATGTCCTGGACATCGAACAGTTTTCGACGGTGAAGGGTGTGAACTTGGACGCGGCAGATGACACGTTCTACGGCAAGTTCAACACGGGCAGCGTCAGCATCCCGTGGCAGAGCGAGATGATCGAGACCGGCTGTTTCACCGAGCTCAACGTCTTCGCCAGAGGTGAGTAACCGGCATTATTACTAAGTATTGACTTGGGATTTCAGATATTTAAAGAAATATAAAATAATGTAGCGACACTATTTCGATGATATCTCGGATGTCAGTCTGAGCGAAATTAGAATGGCTCTCCAGCACGTCAAAAACGGCAAGGAGAAATGCTTAAAGTTCTTCAGAAGCTCTTTAATTCATTATAAGACTACTCCGAAGCAGGAGTGCGGTGGTCTTGTTCTTCAAGAAAGGCGACAACGCTCCTTTGAAGAACTACAGATCGATTTCCCGTCTGAGCCGCGTCTACGTGCTGTTTTCGAGAGTCACTGCGAATCGTCTCGCACGCAGTCTCGACAACCTCCAGTTTCCCGAACTAGCCGGTTTCCGAAAAGGCTTTAGTACCATAGACAACATACATAGCCTTCGGCAAGTTGTACAGAAGACCGAGGGGTACATTCTGCTACTTTGCCTTGCGTATGTGGACTATGAGAAAGCCTTTGATTCCGTCGAAATTTGAGGAGTGCTGCAGTCCCTTCAGCAGTGCCAAGTTGATTGTCGGTATATCGAATTGCTGACGTGTTTGTACAGTAGGGCTACGATGGCTATCCGAGTACAGAACCAGAGTACGAAACCTATCGAACTGCAGAGAGGTGTAAGACAGGGTAACGTTATATCAACGACACTTCACCGCTGCATTGGAAGACGTTTTCAAGCTACTGGAGACTGGAAAGAATACGTATTAACATCAATGGCGACTTTTTTTTTGACGTCTATATAGTTTTTATTGCAGAATCGCTGGACGACCTAAGCATTATGCTCGATGACCTCAATAGTTCCTCCCAACGGATAGGTCTTAAGATGAACATGGACAAAACAAAGATCGTGTGCAACGTCCATGTCACACCTATGCCAGTAGTTGTTGGGAGCAATAAGCTCGAAGTTGTTGACGAGTATGTTTACCTGGGACAAATAGTCCGACTAGGTAAATCCAACTTCAATCCACGAATTCAAAGGCTGGGCAGCGTTCGGGAAATTACGACAAATCTTCTAATCAGGAATACCTCAAAACTTGAAAACGAGATTCTACAACCTGTGCGTGTTTCCAGTGATGACTTATGGATCTGAAGCGTAGTCCATCACTGCTGGCCGTATAAGAAAGCTCAAGGTCGCTCAGCGAGCTATGGAGAGGGCTATGCTAGGAATTTCTATGAATTTCTCTCTCTTTCTGTTTAATTTTATTAATTATAGGATCCCAAGCAGATGGCAGCACCCATCTATTGAAATTAAAAAACATCTTAATTTCATTAGAGAAGATGGATGGCTGCTGCCATCTGCTTGGAATCCTATATATTTATATTTATTGTGCCTGAATATTTCGAAAACATTGTATATGAATATTATAAATGTTTGTTTGAGTCCAATATACAGCAGTATTTGTGTATTTTATTATACGAGTATAAGAAATTAATGTATTGTTCAATTCTTATATTGAAGAGATTAAAATTATAGCTATATTTATGTCGGTAAACAAATAATGAACCGACAACCGATGAGGGAAAAAAGGTTATCGAGGGGCAGCCTCGTACCGGTAGGCGAAGTGTAAGGCTACTAGATGGAGTGACGACCTGGTAATATATGTTGGAAGTCGATGGATGCAGGTGGCTCAGGAGCGACCATTGTGGCGTTCTTTGGGGGAGGCCTATGTTCAGCAGTGAACTTGTGAAAGACTGTAATGATGATGATGAAAAGAATGTAGTTAAAGTAACTAATACTTAAATTAATTAAGTTGGTCTTTAAATAAAAATTAATGTATTCTATCGTTTTCACGACTTCAATTTAGCCATTCGGTTTGAATAACACCCTAACAAACTTTCAGATTTTTTTTCATAAAGGCATTTCGATTTCATCATATATTTTAAATTTTTATATTTAAATGTTATTAATATAACCCAGTTTTTTTTTTTGTTCTCTCTATGAGTATGGTAGACATCATCGAAGTACAATGGTTATATAATGGTTTGTCACCCTTATGCTTGTTAAATGAAAGTGATAAATGAGCACACAGTCCACTTGATGGTGGTTGTTTGGATGCTGTGGCCCATAGACATCAATATCTATTGATATCAATATCTTCTCGATTAAGAATCAAAATGCAGAATGCGATGTTTCCTCTGAGGACTAAGATGGAATGCCTTGTTTCCTATTATAAGGTCTCAGCTCTCTACACTTACCGTATAGGTAACAGAAGCCGTAAGCTGCTATTTTAGGCTGTTATTCTGTGTTAGCGTGGTTCTTCCCCGGTCGAGCCGACCCATTTGTGCTATAACCATAATACGACTGCAGCCTGGCTCTAGTCACGATATAATTCTTATGGCTCATAGAATAACTTAAAAAAATTATTGTCTCAGGTGAAGACGGCAAGGAGTGTCGAACCCCAGACTTACAACTGGTGGCGACCACCAACACTCAGGAGGAGGACACGGGTTGTTTTATGTTCGCGAGGCGGGTGAGTTGAGTTGTTTTTATATTTAAAAGAGTTGTTTTAGGACAAAATTACATTACATACTCGTAATAGAGCAGTTGATACCATAATTAATAAATTACTAAATCATACTTGTTTAAGTTATTAATTATATCATATAGTTTAGTCTGTTTTTGTAGCCGTACGCGTAGTTGGTAAAAGGCACTTAATCCTACAAAATTTATTGTCTCCGCGTCTCTTTGTTTTTTTTTAGTAGTGCTTTGACAAATTGAGGAATGTGTCTCTTGGATTCCAACTCAGAATATATGTTGATAACACCAATGCACCCCGTTTGCCCAACGTACTATTTATGGATTAGTCTTCCTAAGTAACATGGTTAAGTATGCCAGCTAACGCCGAGTTTTTATTAGCAGATAGTCTGAATAGTCTTCTAGAAAAGTTTAGTTTGGGCACAATATCAGACTCGAGGATAATCGTACTACACCTGAATTCAAAATGCAATAGTTTGGACTTTAACACTTGGTTTCGATTGCGATATTATTTCATCCATTATAACCTATAAAAGTCTACTCCTGAACATAGGCTTCCCCCATAGATTGCCTTACAGAGTTGATTTTGCCATACTTATCATGCTTGGTGGTTGGCAACCGCAGTTTTTTATAATTTTGAGTTGCGATAAGATGGATGTTGCTGCCAAGTTCCTGTATTAGTTTCCCTCTGTCGCCTCTTACGACACCGAACCGGAATATATGGATATGGGTTAGTGGATATTGTGACTGGTATTATAAACAGGCTATGTTCCGCAGACGCTGTGCCCGCAAAAGAAAATCCCCCCGCGGCTGCGCGCCGTGCCCGTGCCCGAGCACCTGCTGCCGCACAGCTGACCGCGCTCCCCGCCCCCCACCCCGCTACAACCCCCGCCCCCGCCCACACCCCCACACCCCGACACATAATGCAACCGCTCTCACTTCACCAACTATGTGATTGGTTGACACTTGTGTCCGTTTGGATACGGTATGTAGGGCTGCCAACTATTTTCTGACAAATTACAGTTTATATAAATCGGCTGAAAGTCAACAGTATTTACGAGAGGAATTTGTGTTTTAGAACATACATAGATAGTACATATGTAGTTCGATAGGCGATAAAACAGTATTTTGTCATACTTTATTTTTGTTCAGCAGTAAAAATGTACTTCGAGGTAAAATACTGTAAAAGAGTATAGTTGGCATCCCTAATGTTATGAATTAGACGTGAAACCGGAAGACGTAACTAGTATACTTAGGGTTTGCAATTCTTGCTGTACCTGTCGGTTAGTGTTTCCCGCTTATAGTATTGTAAAGAATGACGCTTGGTTTAGTGTAAATGCAGAGATCATGAACAATTTAATTTAGGATTTTAAATATCATATATTATGTCAGATTTTGCCGCCTTTTTACATTTGTTACCTGTGGCAGTTTTTTTTTAATAACAATAGTATTTGCGGCAATATCGTCCTTAATATTTCCGACTGATTATTAGTAAATCATTTATATTCCCGATTTTAGAAGTGTAGCTCGATTGCAAAGAAATGTATAAGACGGAATATTTAACTGAAGAAACGAGATTTGGACATGCCATATTTGTTTACGCACAAAATAAATTTGAACTTGAGTCTCGTTTCTAATGCTAATATACCAGTTCAACTATTTTTCTAAAACTAGTTTATAGTAACGCTTTAATTTAACAATAAAAAACGATATCATATTACTTTTTATGTATATTTTTATTATATTATCGACAATTTAGGTCAGTTTGACTGACTTATGATGTGAAAACAGTTCGCTGTTTTGTTCGCAGAAGCCAATTTAGAGAACCGCATGTAGAAGACAATTTTTCGCAATAAATCTTTGTCTGTTATAGCACTAGTGTCTCGTATGAGTAAGATATACGTAAAAAGGAACTTGCTATGCGTTAACATTCGGGTACACCATTTCATATTATAGCGACTTGCTAGAATTTCTAAATATCTTTATAAAATGGAAATATTTTATTAGTAATTAGACGGATTAAGCATTTATTTATTTTGATAATAATTTATTTATCCCAGAATGCAATTACATAGTCTAAGGGTTAATTGGTTAAAGCAATAATAATAAAGAAATATATAAATAGATACTAAATTTGATATTTTCGTTTATATATGATTTGTTTTTATCTGTGGCGTGTAAATACGAACGATTTTCTAAGATTTTTATGGTTTATATTAAACTACTTTTTAATGTACACATTTTAATTTTTCTCGATGGTAAAATTGCACAACGTTTTTTAATAAATTTTTCGGCGCTAATTAAAACATTGCCAGATTACATACAACTTCCATTTTATAGATGTAAGTGTGAATACATTTTGATGTGTACTTTTAATATATTTTTCGATTATAGAGGGGTGGTATAACTGTCGTTGCGGATTTAGAATGAAATTGTTCGTGTAAAATAGAAAAATGTTTTCGTTAATTGCACAAATACTTGTAAGGCTGAAGGTTTGTTTCCTTTGCCGCTCAACCGGAAAAAAACTGACTGCTTGTCCATTCCAAATTCAGACCGCCATAGCATAGTATAATTTAAATATGTATAACAATATTATTAATAGTTGAGTAGCCATTTTGGTGGGCGGTGAATGGAAGGCTTTCGAAGCATAGACAAGCTGACTCAAGGAGTGTCATCTTAACATTCTGCCATATTTAAGATCATTCTATTTACTTGTGTAATTAGGTTCCAAAGTCGGTTTTATATAGATTTTTTTTTAAATTTTATGTAGTAGTGGTTAAAAAGCCTACCAATGCACCGATAAATTAAAAATAAACGTTATATCGATTTTTACTAAGCACTTTTATATATTTATCATTCTCACCAGGACTGTAACTATTTACCAGCTGTGCGTGCGTATAGTGTATACTCTTAATTTGTTTATAGAATGTATAGACTTCAGAAGCTAAGGCCAGGGAAATAATTTTAATTATGTAAAGTTACCTTCTCTTACACGCACCAATAAGCAATTTAATTTCAATTAAATCAGCGAAGTTTTATTTTTTTAGTCTTATATTAAGACTCCTTGGGCAGTTTGTTTATTTATGTTACTGGAGCTCCCGTTTGTATAGGTAAACAATTAATTAATTGAGTGAACCCTCAAGAATGTGAGCATTGACAAATAATGCGCACCGAATTTTTGTATGAATTTATAATTATTAGATATAGCACGGTGTGAAACTAACTTATTTTTATAATACGTATGTTGTATTTTAAAATTTTTATTGGCATACAATAACACATTTTTTATTTTTGTGTTATTAACAATCATCAGTAAAGCCTATCTAAAGTTCACTGCTGAACATAGGCTCCCTTATGTGTGTAGTGTTTTAATAGTATTTTAGAAACAAAGTAATAAAGTAGGCCAATGTACAGATACTTGTTCTGTGCCGGAGTCTTAGCGCTGCAACTCATTGCTAAGCCACTGCACTACGGAGCCGTCATACATTGCCATAAAGGGGAAATATTTATCATTGTTGTCACGTTTGAAAAGCGAGTTGGCAACCGCAGTTTTGTTTTTATTATTTGATCTGTTATCAAGAGATGCTGGTGCTCAACTTCTGTTTCAGTTTTCCTCAATCGTACATCCTCGGTACGATACGGGATAGTGGTATATCTTACGCCGATTCTCCATAATAATCGGTTTTTAATTTTACATCAGTTTATTGTTATTAAGAGCATTTAGTAGGTCGCTCTGCTTCAATGCGTGTAAGCACGCTTCACATTTTCTGGAAACAATTTATTCCACAGAAATTTGGGCTACTCGCGACGTTAGTCTTTACCACCAAGCACGTGGTAGCTCAGGGGCGTAGCGGTTGCTGTAAATTTCACAGTACGCGAGCAACCCGAGTTCGATGCCCGTTTTGTTGATGTTGTCCAATTTTAAGTGCTGATTTACAACGTGTTCGGCGGTGAAGGAAAACATAGTTAAATAAAAAATATTTCAAGGACATGTGAAGTCTGCCAACAGGCACGGGGGCAGCGCGGCGGACACTTCCTTGCTTTAAAACCTTCTCAGAAGCAAGAGGAGACTTGTGCCCAGCACGTGGGACGTGTATAGGCTGTAACTTTACGTGGTAAATAAGCACTTAAAATTACAATGAATATATTTGTAGTAAGGGATCGAATCACGCGCTATCTGCTTGTACTATGAAATTTACGGTAATCGCTTAGTCCTAACTAAACTAGTGCTACAGACACAAATTGCTGTTATAATCCTTTCAGAAATGAGGCTTGTAACGTATACAGCATAAATATAATATATATGTAATGTAACTTTGTTATACATTATAATTAAAAATTTTATACTACCGACTTCAATATAAATTATTAAGAATAACTCAAAAACTATTTGTCAGACCTTGATCAAATTTATGTGGGACCACGTGAAAAGCACCAGCTTTCAAATAAAAAAAGAACCATCGATATCGGTTCACCCAGAATAAAGTTGTGAGGGAAAAAACACATACAGTCGAATTGAGTACCTCCTCCTTTTTGAAGTCGGTAGAAAAGAGAATTCCTTGAAGTGTTAAAGTAATTAATCAGAATAAGAATTTCTTTCATTATTAAAAAGCTTTTGACACTAACATTTTCGTATCATCATCGACAAAAATTGTATAGAAATATGAGCAGCACCCGTGCGGACGGCGGACGTAAATGAGACTATGTTTTGTCATACAAAGTCACTCGATGGCGATACTCACTCATACTCAAGTCCATCAGTTGTCACTTTTAGGGCTGCATCAGTTGACGACTGCAATCGTCGGTGAGCTAAGTCACAGTTTAAGGTGGCGACTGACTTGAGCATTTGCCCGATGTGAATATTCGTATCGAGAATTTGTTCGTTGTCAGCGAATGCTCATAACAGCTGAATCTTCGCGACGCATATATGCACGACTGTGCTCCAGCAAATGTAGTTAAAATGGCGGACATAGAGGTATGGTTCGCTCCATTTATTCTGTTATTGTTCCTTCAAGTAGGAAAGAAAGCGTATTTGGATAATAAATTTGTTCAAAATGAGAAATAAAGCTGGCGAATTGAACAACAATTGTTTGTTCTTGACTCTAATTTACCGAACGCAAAAATACCGCGACACAAGCAGAGCAACGACTGCGCTCTCGGCGGTGCTCGCGCTACCAACTGACTTGTAATGTCAAAGGGTTTCGCCTACTGCTCGGCTCGCTGTACTGACATGCCGAATATTCTACTTGTAACGTGCTCATGTCAGTCGCCACCTTAAGGCTGAGCTAGTAGTCTGTCATTCGGTGAACGTGGAAAATCCGTGCCGTCTTACATAGCGTTGTGCGAGAAAGAAAAGTAAACTCAGTAAGAAGCTAGTGTGCACGTACAAAATTTATATTTTAAGTGTAAGGCATGAAGATTTATATTAAAATGGAGCATAGAAAAATTTACCTTTATATGGATATCTTTTAAAAATTAACTTATTCGAAGTTTTGAATAATTTAACTATGCCTGATGTAAATTATATTAATTTCATACATCTTTTATTATTTATTTACGCTCAAATTTTCGTTAAAATTCGGATGTTTTCAAATACCCTCATTATCAAATCAATAGTTTTTTTACTGTTCTGCTTGCGTACAAGCCTTGATAAAGACAACACAATTCTATATCGTTCTTAGTTTAAGATCTACATCATAAAACGGCGGAGCAATCAGCCACCTACGTTAGTATTGCAAAATGACCGACTAGCATAGCTTTACGGTCTAAGACGAAGTACCATACAACCTATGATCATACTGGCTCTCTGACTAGTATTGTTGCTTTGCGGCATAAAAGGACTCACTACCCACTTACACTGCAGTTCCTTTAAACCTTAACCCGTAAAAATATTAAACCGACCAAAAAAAAATCATATTATATAATTAGAATGAAATAGTTAAATAGCACAAAAATAGCAAGACAAAATATTGCTGTAAATTAAACAATGTATTATTATATATTAGTTTGTAACATTTGTGTAAAATATATCTTAAGTTTTGTTTAGTTTCACGCCGCGCGCACTCACACCTGTATTATACTCAGTTGAATGCATTTTCGACTAAGTGTATGGAGATATTATTTTGTATTGATATTGTGCGGCTCCTGCGACGTGTTTCTTTATTTATTTTAATACGGAGAAACGTGTCGCCGCGAAGCCGACATTAGCGTTGTAAAACTTAGCTTTCTTGATACCGTTAGTCGTTATTGCAGTATTTTGATGCAAATATTATTATTAAATAAGCGTATTCCTAAATAAATTGACTCCAATTTAACGTTTGTTTTCTTTATAATCTACCCACTACATCACCGTATCAAAAACAAGAGGTAAGTCCCACCTGTGGGCCGTTAAACTACGCCTATATTTTCAGGAAAACACAATGTACATTTTAAAAGATCTTTATTCTTTACGCATAACAATAAATAACATCAGTCAAATTTTTATAAACTGGAAATACTAATATTTACAATAATATATAATACAATATATTCAACAGCTATCAACAGTCCTTTTAAATTATGTATATAGTAGATGTTATATACCATAACAGAAAACAAATAGAACTTATGTTTTAACCTAATGAAAAAAATATACTATTTCAATTATTTCCATTTGATATTCTTCTGGAGTAAATTATCAATGAAAGTAGACTGAATATAGTTTACTAACTTGTAACTCAAGTACGAGAAACTAATGATTAAAGTAAAAAGGATATATATAAAGAATACATAGAAATATGTATTGTTTAATATAGTGCGTATCTCTAAGGGCCGATATTTCAATTCTCAGATAAAAGATATTCAAAGGATAAAATATAACATTAAAAAAACCTAAACCAACAGTTCTATGAACAAAATAGTTTAATTGTAACAGTTTTATATACAGCTAGGTTATATCTAATTTCTCGGATAACTTTTATTTAACGAGTGAATAATCGGCCCAAAATAAAATGTATCTATAAAATATTTTCTTAATATATTCACCGTCAGATTTTAACTGGATTGTCAATGAATAAGTTTAAAAAACGAACCCATAGTCTACTTGATAAGTGGATGTTTTGGCCCATAGATACCATCTATCCTCGATTAAAAATTAACACCTGAGAACTTCTGCTTTGTTTCCAGTAAAAAAATGTCTCCAGTTCTCTACATTAACCACACGAAACACCCGCAGCAATAACCTGCTATTTTACTCTAGTGTTCTGTAAGAACATGATCCTTCCCTGGTTGAGCCGACCCACAACAATAATATAAGAGTCAAAGTTATCCAACCGATTTAATCAATTACATCTTTTCTTGCGAACAAGGTATGTAGCTGAGAATGTGTCACTTCATTTTTGCCCGGACATAGGTCTCTCTCTTAGTATAGAGTAAACACCTATTTCACCACGCTTTAATGAGAATAATCGCAGTATGTATGAGACGTCTCCCAACTTTGATGCTCCCCATCGTTGGTTTGGGGATTTTACATCTGACATAAATATCTAAAATAGTTATATCGCCATTTTTCGGAAGATAAGACCTTCTAGGCCATTCTTGAAGCCGCCTGTTTCGACGCTCACAAGAGGATAGGGTGTGATGATTTCTCATAGGCTATACGCCGAAAGTCTTTCGTCACATTTTAACCTAAAAACTGATGTATATTATAATTATACGTTAAAGTTATTAAAATTATAACTAAAATATTAAATGAGCACTTAAGGCAGGATATAATTAAAACACAGTACAAACCATTACATATTGGTACACACACACGAGCAAATGTAGTTTAAATCCATTAAAACGAAATCAGAATGGTAAGCCTGAATGCAGATCTAACTTTATGAGATATTACTGCTATTTACAAACTTTCCATTGGATACCGCATTCATTTTGACTATGGGTATTTGTAAATCAAAGTTAAACATGACAACACCGACGTCTAAGCACTAGCTTTCTTTTTATGTATATTTTTCTTGTCCATATAAATCCTTTGGAACAAAACAAATTTGCCTGGTTGTATGTTCTTTGTTTCATAAATTGCGCCTTCTAACTGCCACGAAGGTTTTTCGCAGTGTTGCCAGCTTCGACAGTCTTCCGGTATTTGTAATTTATTTAACAGCTGTGTTGCCAGTTCAGGGATCAACGGTTGCAATATAATTCCACATATCCTTAACGTTTCTAGTGTAATGTGGAGGATGACGTCGAGTTCTTTCTGGCATTCGGGCCTCTTTTTTAGTTCCCAGGGCTTGTGGGTTTCAAAGAACAAGTTGGCCAAATGTAAGACATGGATAACAGAGTCTGCCGCTTTGTAGAATTGGTAACTGCTGTAGTGGTTATGACAGATTTCTGTAAGAAGTAAATAAGATGCTTATCATTCTTTGTTATAGAAATAAATACAATATGCAAACATCCTAGAACTTAGAGAGGTATTGCAGATGGAATCTGGTATTGAGATAACGACGGCAGTTGCTAACTATCAGGTGAGTCTCATACTTGTTTGCAGCCAATCTTCCATAAAAAAACCGGTTCATAATTTTTTTACACATTTACACACACGTTAATATTTAGATAACAAGCGTCCGTAAGCCAAAGCGACAATCTCTCTCCGTTGTAGTACGTAAACGACTGATCAAGATTCAAAGGGGACGCCTGCCTGCAGCCGCTGGCGCACGAGGTCACCTTACATCATGCTAATGTATCGATGCTACCGCCGCGACCGTGCGCGTGTGCGCGTGTGCGTTTGTGCGTCACATATAATCCAGAGGTGGTTAGAGGCGATTGAACATTTACAATTTCTTAAACAATTGTGAATTATTGCTAACAAAAGCCCTACCTCGTTGTAGGGACTTGTTAGCGTAAATAAATAGAAATATTGAAATAATTATTTTTATATGATAGATGCTTTACTTATATAATAAGGCGTGTTTGTGCGTGTTTATGCTTGTGTTCGTGTGTGTGTTATATTATTACCCGTTATTGCCAAACATACCATACTGATTTATAGTGCATACTTTATAAACCAATCTCTACTCACCAGGCAGTCTTTCCACTTGGTCCAGGAGGGTGGCGGTGACATCAGACTGCCTGCAAATGGCCATTTCTTGTGTGTGTAGTGTAGGGAACTCCGCTCGAGGGTTAAGGGATGTTCCGCAACATCTGCTGGCCAGGTTTCCCAGTGTGTCTGCCAGCTCAGAGTTTGCTATGTTGACTAGTTTTGTTTCGCTGTAATCTGGAGTGGAAATAAATGACACTGTTATAAAACCTAATAAAATTAAAAACTATAAGAGAGAATATAATCGTTGACGCAGGTATACGCGAACACGATGTTTTATTTTCTACCCTAGAAAATCTCACATAAGGATATTTCTAAGTGGCGACGAGATTCGACGAGATTAGTTATTTAGCAGAAGTAGGTAGGAGGTTGGTACCTACACAGACAGATATCTAGGCAAAAATGTAGTCCCACCACCGAGATCTGATAAAAAAAATCCTATCTATATCAAGTTAAATTGTATATGGAACAACCCTAATATTGTTTTTCTTATGCACACCAATCTACTGTAGTCATATCTTGTAATATAAAGCCACTTACTAGCATCAGCGGCCATTGTTGCTTCACGAAGTAGAACGTAGCGAAGCGCAACTGGCGAAGTCGGTACTTCCCTGGGACGGACCACGTTGTTAAGAGACTTCGACATCTTGCTACCATCCACCGTCCAATGCCCGTGGCATATTAACTTCCTCGGAGGGTGCCAGCCTATTGCCATTAGGAATGCAGGCCAATAAATACCATGGAATCTGAAAGGAAAGAGTTTTCGATGTAAGTAGGTGGAAGAGGCCTGGATCGTTCACAATTTTTAGGGGCAGTATAATTACCGACTATGAGGCATTACATCTCAGTCCTCAGAAGCGGTAGCGAAGCTTCCATACAAGCCGAGAAGCCCGGCTTGCCCTATTAATAATATCAACTAATAAAATAACTCGTAAACTGTTTCAAAGCGCTCCTCTGTTCTACACACTTGGCAGATTGCTTTCAATTTGAAATACACTGATTCGTGTTCTTTCTGTTTCAAAGCGAACACGCAGTTGAGCGATTAGTCGTATCTCTCGTACGCGTGGGTTTTTTACCAGGCTTTCGAGAAGACGATCGCTTCCTAACCTGTGGCAAAATGTTCCATAATGAAATATAACTACGATTGTTTACATAGCAATCGGTATGGAGATCAGAAGCCAGGCTTTCAGTGTGAAGTTGTCGAGCGCGGGGGCGTGCGATTGCAAAGTTCACTTCACAACTTTAAATTCCAATGTTTACTCTGTGTTTACTTGAGCGAATAAAACTCGCAATATTGAGTTGGAAATTTATACTTTTTTATAGATTTTTAGCGAAAATGGAGGATAATAGTGTTTTCGTGATGAATTGAAGTGTGTTAAAGTGCTAATCGGTGAGGAAAACGTAAAATCAAAAAAGAGAAAAGGTAAATTTTTATAAAACTACTAAAAACAACAAAAACATATCTTGGGCTTGCCCTGGTTTGGAGCCCTAGCTTCGCCACTGCACAGAAGTGACAATTTCTAGCCTTCTTTAATTAAAGTTGATCGCAAACGTACAAAACTTACAGTAAGTAACCACTTACCATGAGGTAGACTTTACGGTCATTTGTCATTTCAATTGAAAATAATTAAAAATGTTATATAGGAGAAATTAAATTAAAAAAAAATTATGGATTAATTTTGTTAATATAAAATGTCGTGTAAAATGTCGTGTCGTGAAGCGACAATAAAAAAAAATTGAACCTAACCTAAGTACAACAAAACAACAAAAGTAGAGCCAGAAAACAATATATTTAAATTTTTAAAAGGTATTTACAATTTTATAAAAAAATGAAATGAGGATGATGATGAATGAAGTGAGAGTACAATTAGATTATAAAAAAAATAAAGGTGAGAGAATAGGGGAATATAGTGTTGTAGTGGGGCCTAAAAGTCGAAGCGACACACGTTGCGTTTGTAGAGGTAGGTTTCTTAGCAGCGACGGCACGCAGCGCCTGAAGCCAGCACACGCCGTTTGCGTTTGTAGAGGTAGGTTTCTTAGCAGCGACGGCACGCAGCGCCTGAAGCCAGCACACGCCGTTTGCGCTTGTAGAAGTAGGTTTCTTAGCAGCGACGGCGCGCAGCGCCTGGAGCCAGTACACGCAGCGTCCGGAGCCGGCGCACGTAGCGCCTGGAGAAGGGGCGCGCAACGCTTAGAGCCAGCAGTTGCAGCGCCCAAAGGTAGCGCCGGCGGTAGGTGCACTCGGCGCCTGGAGTAAGTAGTCGTAGCGCCCGGAGTAGTGTGGCCCCCGCGCTTGTAGTAGTCTCGAAGCGACTTCCGAGGTAGATGGAGGCTTGTAGGAATCCGGAGTGGTGCGGCTCCGCGTTTGAAGAAGGCTTCGCCGAAGACTTCACGTGTAGGTGGAGGCTTGCAGGATCCCGGGGCAGTGCGGCCCCGGGATAAGGCCTTTAGGAAATACTTCCAATTCGCGAACTGAAGCGAGACTCCTTTCTTCACCGATTGTTCGGCTTTTATACCTTTCTAGAGAGAACGGAAAAATTACTATATATACTTCCAATTCGCGAACTGAAGCGAGACTGCCTTTCTTCACCAATTGTTCGGCTTTTATACCTTTCTAGAGAGAACGGAAAAATTATTTAAATTAAACGCAAATTTTTTGTAAATGGTCAAGAGAAAAGAGGATTTATGTGGAATTATCGAAATAGGAATAACAGATCGGTAGCAAATTTGAATATAATTACCATGGAAACGATATAAATAAGAAAGACAAAACATGTCAAATTTTTGTTTTTGGTTTATAATAAGAAAACGGTAAGATTTAAGTGGAAAATGAGATATTATTGATATAGGAAAAAAGGTAGCGCAGCTGCCCACACAAAGCCCAAAATTGTAGAGTTACGGAAAACTAGCTAAAAGATCGAAAAAAGGTAGACTCCATTGACACCAATTTAGAAGTGCTGATAATGTGAAAATACGAAGTAGAAATGATTTGTTATTGTGTTCTTATGGTTTAAAATCGTTACAGGATCCTATGGAAATAAAGGTGATGTAAAATATCCAGTTTTGAGGTGAATGCAGAAAATCGAAACAGAATGGAAAAATGAATTTAAAATAATGTAAAATGATACGTAAGTAGTATAACACTACAGTGTCTCTAGCTCATCAGGAAGTTAGTTTAAAATCAATTACTAAATTAGGCCCGAACAGACTTACACAAAAGCCAGCTAATAAAAACGTGGTAAACAAGTAAAATTAAAAAAAAATTACAACGTTTTTTAATCATATTCTGGCATTTTCATCCATCTATATTCAAAATTTCAAGTTTCCAGCTCATCAGGAAGTTAGTTTAAAATCAATTACTAAATTCCACCCGGAAGGACAGACAGACAAGAAAGTGACTAAATTAAAACGTGGTAAAATAGGGCAATATTTTGTAGAGCCATGCTGCAGCTACATTAATAGTATAGCTGTAGCACGAATGGATCACCTCGACCGGGGAAGGATCACGTTCTCATAGAATACCAGCGTAAAATAGCATCATAACGCTGCTGTGTTACGTATGGTGAGTGTAGAGAACCGGAGACCCTTTTTTATTAGAAACGAGGCATTCTATCTTAGTCCTCACGGGTGAAAACGCATCTGCATTTTGATTCGTAATCGAGGATAGATGTAGATGTCTATAAGTCACAGCAACCACTTACCATCAGGTGGACTGTGTGCTCGTTTGTCAACCTATACCATAAAAAAAATCTGGATATTATTATCATTTACAATCTCAGTAAAAGCTTTAAAACTCACTTAAGTATATCCTTCCCAACAACTTGGACATCTGCAGGCCAGGGTCGACCCCGGTCCTTCATTGCATCATCATCTGGGTAGCCGATCACAGATAAATAGTTGATCAGTGCATCCAACCATACGTATATACTCTGTTCTTCATCATCTGGGACCTGAAAGTGGTGAGAGCTTAGCTGTTGTATGTGGGATCACAGAATATGCAAGCTACCACAATGCTATCACATGTATGCTAGATCCCTCGGCCACCTTCATTGCAGTTGTTGGAACAATACTGGCAGATCTTCGCGCAGGTGATGCTTAATGCGAAGCCTCCATAGAAGCCGAGAAACCGGGTTTGCCCTATCAAACTGCTCAATTAAACTCGTAAACTGTTTCAAACTATTTCAAATTTCCCGCGCGCTCCTCTGTTCTACACAGCTCATGACCTCATAGCCTTATTATGTAACGTCAACACTTGGCAGATTGCTTTACTGCGCGATACTACTGTCATAAAAAAGGAGTTGAGTTGAGCCATTAGTCGTCTCTCTCGCACACGTGGGCTTTTTACCGGGCTTTCAAGAAGACGATCACTCCCTTTCTAACCTGTGGCAAAATATTCTATAATGAAATATAACTATGATTGTTAATATAGCAATTAGTGTGGGAGCCAAAAGCCCAGCTTTTGGTGTGAAGTTAGTCGAGGGCATCCGGGCGATACGTTTGCAACTTCACTTCACATTTCAATGTTTACTCTGTGTTTACTTGAGCGAATTAATATTGCGAGTTGAAAATTTATGCTTTTATAAAGATTTTTAGTGAAAATGGTGGATAATAGTGTTCTTTGTGATGAATTGAAGTGTGTTAAAGTGCTAATTGGCGACGAAAGGGTTGAACTTTGTTGAGAAAAAACAGCTCATATCCACATAAACAGTTATTGGTACAATTAAAACGTTTTTTTTTTTTTCTCCTTTATGAATATCTATGGTTTAGTTTATTTATTTTTAATCCAATTACCGGGTGTTTGTGAAACGCTTCCGAAAACGAAGACAGATGGTGATAGTACTAAGGACACCTTTGATCATGGGTCACAAATAAATTTGATCCCGAGAAAAAAAACATCTTTTCACAACGTGTTATTAACTTTATTCACGCTCCATCATGTTATTACAGCTAAATCAAACGATAATTTCATAAAAAAATAAATAATGAAAATACTTAAACATAAAACCAGCAGTGGAATTATTGAATTACAATCAGCTGGCTACAGGTCAATGTACGCGTGGACGCCGAATTCTCGCGGCGCCTAGCGATGGTACCTCAATACCTAATAATTTAAAACACTTGTCTAAATACTTAACTTATCTACTTAACCTACTATTTGGCCACTGCTTGTCTCCACTTTATTATAACTATTCACAGGTTAAAGACACCAAATACCTGGTTCGATTCCCCGCTAATGAAAAAATACTTAAATGAAATGTTAACAAGGTTAGAGTCATGCTATTTGTGTAGGTATATGTTTATTATTCTGATGTATTCAGTACCTATTCAGATGAGTTCAGTACTAAGTTATTTAAAAAAAATTAGGTGTGAAATAGCGTACCGATCTAAATCTTATGAGATGTTGCCGTATTCACGAGCACTATAAACGTACCTACGCGTTAGGCAGTATTAAAACAAAACAAGAAAAACAAAACGTAACAACAAGAATGTAATAAACAAAACGATTGAATTGTCGCTCACGCGCACGTGATAGTCAACACGGAAAAACGGTCTCTAAAACTAAAATTAATAATCTCTTTCGCCAAAACAATTGCGCACGACGCATTCGTCCTTGAAGCACTAAGCTACTACCACAAACTGTAAAACCCTTACGACATTGCCAACATTTATTTTATTTATAAGTTTAGTTATCCCTACGACTAGTCTTCATATGGAATTTAGAAGTTATGGTTGTCATTTTTAATACAATTACACAATCAATTGTACCCTCACGCAAAAATCAGTTCTTTACTACAAAAATTATAAAATTATAAACGTACCTAATTGGGTACTCAGTACTCACTTACACAATTATAAACACTATTTAATCGTTATCTTTGATTTTGTATAAGAAAATAGAAATGAAATGGTACTGAATAATTTAATAGTTAAAATCAATTGCAATTATGATCGACAGTTAATTAATCTATCAGAATTAATGTAAAAAATAATACTTTTACTTTATTTTAATTGACTTTTTGTATTTAATCCTACCAATACTTTGAATTTAAAAAGGGCTACGTCAAAATGATTAAAAATTACTTACAAGTTTTATAGTGATTGTCGCCTCTCATTCTTATGTCGCCGGCAAACTAAATTTCGGTGCAACATGGCAGCGTTGCCAACACCAATTTGTCAAATTCCCCGAAAATTCATGTCAAATTCCCCAATTTAAGGACAAAACTTTATAACTAACATTTTTTTTTTCTTTAAAATAAAAAATAAAGAAATGTAAAGCATTAAATGATACAAAAATTTGCTGCAATAAATCCGAAAATTAAATGTGGTGCAATGAAGATAATTTAAAAAAGGGAGTCATTCGATATTCATAAGTAACCTAACAAAATGTTAAGATAGTTATTTAGATTTCTGACTTAAAATCTCCAACCAACGTTAAATTCCCCGCATTTTTGCGAATTCCCCACATGTTGGCAAAGCTGAGTAAATTCCACAGCGCGAGGCGACACGAGCCGGTCGGGCTGCGGTAGCGCGTGTGTGAAAGGGAAGGATGGAGTGAGTTGGCTAGGCATTGTTTCGCACCGAGCTAAATACAGGTCGACAGTGGAGGGAGTGTGTCTGCGCATGGGTACAGTCGCGTTCTAAAGTACTACATGGTATTAGGCTATTGTTTTATAATATAATAGTAATTAATTGTTTTATTGTAGAATCATAATAGGTACTTTACTAGCTACTTAGAACTTTGGACGAGGTTGGAATTAAAAATGGAGAATGTTTACTTGAACATTATTTTTTATTTCTATTGTAAAATATAAAGTAGTTTGTAACAAGAAAACTTAAGCTAAGAGTGACACACGCCGTCCATTATACCGTTGGAACATGGAACATGGAAGCCAGATGTCGATGGTGTGTTGGTGTAACTGGATGCTACTTCATCATCAGTTTCATCTTCGCTTGAGCTTCCGTCATCAGGTCGACTAACTGGTAATTTTTTCGGTATTCTTCCTCAATACTTTTAACTTTACTGGACAATTTTCCCCATTCACTTTCTATTTACCTTTTCGTTCAGTCATAAAACAATAGAAATAAATAATTTTTTTTCCTTCCTTTTTAAAACCAACGTCGCGAGTCGTGCAAAGTAAACTGTGTGTGCGACTGTATTTTGGGAGCCAACAAGGTATGACCCAATAGCATGCGCGCACAGTAATACTGGCGAGCGTTCCCCCGTCGAGCCCCCTTCGTACCACCAATTTGATCGATAAATCGCTGTGCCCAAGTGTGTTCAAGGCCAGCGTTCTTTTTACGAGACGGGACCTATAAGAGTTCGGCGTCCACGCGTACATTGACCTGTAGTCAGCTGATTTTAATTCAGTAATTCCACTGCTGGTTTTATGTTTAAGTATTTAAATTTTTTTTTTATGAAATTATCGTTTCATTTAGCTGTACTAACATGCAGCAGCGTGAATAAAGTTAATAACACGTTGTGAAAAGATGTTTTTTTTTCCTCGGGATCAAATTTATTTGTGACCCATGATCAAAGGTGTCCTTAGTACTATCATCTGTCTTCGTTTTCGGGAGCGTTTCACAAACACCCGGTATATAAGCGACTGCAGTGAGAAACATCAACCTTTACATTTTTCGAACAAATTAAAATTGCCCCACTATGAAGTCTGTCAAATATTACACCTCATTTTTAAACGGCGCCGCCCTGGTGGCAGGAAAAGTCGTGAATGCCCTCTTTGTTCAAAATACACAAATTGTTGGAGTTTGGGTGACATGTGATCGTCCAGAGACTGCATTCAAGCCTTAATATTAAAATTAAGCCTATTACGATAATTATAGTTACCTAAAATAAGATAAGATAGATAATTGTTAAATAAAATAGTCTGAGATTTAAAAAAGTTTTATAATAAGCTTCCACGCATTTCAATTTAGCCTACATTTTATATACAATAAGGTTTTTAAAAGTGAAAACTTGTTTACAATCGTTGTGATTAGAAATTTATATGAAACGAAGAAACGACAAACATATATGTACATCTATAGTATTTAGCCTGCGAGAGAATGAGATAGAATACAGTTTACAGTTTTCTATTATCTCGAGTCTCCTTTTCTGAAGGATTCACTTCTGCGCTGCACACATGTTTTTTTTTGTTTATAATAATTTGGTTGTCTGGAAGAAATTGCTGTCAGCAATAAGACCGCCCATTGCATACTTCTTTTTGTATGGTGTGCAATAAAGAATATTAATTTAAAAAAAAAAGATACATACCCTTATGGCCCAGTGCACCCTCGTGGAGGGTCTGCTGACCGATATGTCTGGGAAGTAGGGTTCATTTTCTAAGAAGTCTTGTAGTTGCTTCTGGAATTTGTTTGGCGTTATTACTCCATCTGGAATAATGATAAATTATATGCTGTACAATAAATGACATAGAATTCTTTTTTTATAGTATAGGGATGACAAACGACCATTGCATCCTTTTACCATCAGGTGGACTGTGTAGTCCACCTGATGGTAAAAGGATGCAATGGCCCATAGACATCTACATTTATCCTCGATTAAGATTCAAAATGCAGATCCGTTGTCACCCCCATGGACTAAGGTGGAATGCTTCGTTTCCAGTAAAAAGGGTTTCCGGTTCTCTACATTCACCATACGAAACACAGCAGCGTTAAACTGCTATTTTACGCTAGTAATCTGTGAGAGCGTGGTCCTTCGCCGGTCGAGCCGACCCATTCGAGCTACAACCATAATATAGCTGCAGCATGACCGCCACATATAAATCTATATTCATGATTGAAGTGTCAATGGACAACGAATAACTGAACTTTCTATTTATTTATTTAATAATTGCATTACATATGATATTGTACCTATATAAACATTATTATTAAGTACATTGTTGTTAACTACATAAACATAGTTTTTGGATGGATTTCTTCTGCTTAACTTTGCGTAGTTTTTCCCATAGACAAAATGCCTGATTATTTGTTAAAAAATTATTACCTGTCTTTAACCACGACTGCAGGTGCGTTTTGAAGGCGCTCAGTCTGAACATGTAATTAGTCTCCTCGGTCCACTCCACTCGATGACCAGACTCAATTGACACTTTTACCTGCAACACAAACATTCATCATCACAACTACACCCATCATAGTACGGAAAATCAATTTTAATTCATAGATAGTACACTGAAGTGTTTCAAGATCGTGCTATATGGTCCATGGTCTCTGTAATATATAGGTGATCGCCACCAAGCTATTTCTAATTTGTTTGTGTCGTTAATTGTGTAACATACAAGATTGGAAGCTGTTATTTAAAAAAAAAAGTCCTTTTCTTGCTGGTTCT
The DNA here is from genome assembly GCA_963668995.1 of Parnassius mnemosyne. NCBI lineage: Eukaryota > Metazoa > Arthropoda > Insecta > Lepidoptera > Papilionidae > Parnassius > Parnassius mnemosyne. The sequence continues at coordinate 29,764,178 of CAVLGL010000090.1, forward strand.
TTCCAGAACAGAGGTTTTAATTTGAACCAGTGGTAATTAAAGAAAAGAGTGACTTTCAATAATTATTATTTATAATCTATATTGAATAAAAAAGTTTCTGTTTCTGTATAACTGCGGAAGTTACGTTACTTTATAAAACAAAAAAGTTAGCGATCTGCGCCATCTATATAAAAACATACCTGTTCAATGAAAAAATAACTATCAAATATCTTTCCAACGATTTGTTTTATTAGGCTTTTGAATAAGATTTTCAGCCTATATACGTCCCACTCCTGGACACAGGCCTCTTCTCACTTCTGAGTGGGTTTTGTAGGGCAAGGAAACAACAAAAATACAGCATTTTTATTATGTTAAATTTACAAAGTATAATAATTTTAAGCCAAATCCGAGAAAAGTCTTTGCAGGGAAGCTTGGGCCTGAGAAGTAAACAAATATGTCAATTAACTTACCCTCTGACCATCCAAGATATCCTCTTTCAGGTGTGTTTCGGGCACGAACGCTTCATCATTGACACTGTACCAACCGGAATACTTCGCCTTGTATATGTAATCGCGTTTTACCAGCTTCCGCTGTTGAAATAATTTATATGTGTTAGTCACACTGCAACTACATTATGCCTGTAGCACAAATGGGTCGGCTCGTCCGGAGTAAGACCACGCTCTTGCAGAATACCAGCGCAAAATAGCAGTTTATTGCTGCTGTGTTTTGTATGGTAAGTGTAGAGAATCGGAGACCCTTTTTACTGGAAATGATCCTCGATCCTCACCAGTGACAATGCATCTGCATCTTGATTCTTATTTGAGGATAAATGTAGACGTCTATGGGCCAAAGCATCCACTTACCATTAGGTAGACTGTGTGCTTGTTTGTCATCCTATTCTATATAAAAAAAAATAACCACAGCTTCATTACATTTTTATGTGTGAATCTATGAAGTTGAGAGGTTTTAATAAGGAATAATTATACCGGGTTATTTTGCAACATACTCCCAAATTTGCAGAGAAGGTTCAGTATAAGTAATATTGGCGAATGGTGAAGAAAAATTATTCAAAAATAAATCACAAACATTCTATCCTTTTTATCTTTTAAATTGAGAATGTGTGTCAATGCATTATTTTAGCTGATTGTAATTTTGATTTACTTACTTACTTATTTAATTACTACGCACGCACACATTTGTAAAAGTCGCTCGATCGGCAAAAATGTTGTGAATTGAATCGCACACAGAGGAACCTGCGTACGCGTAGTTGTTGCCCATAAATCACATTCAATCTGGGATAATTTCAAATGAAATTAGAAGTCTTATTTACTCGTGTTTTGAAAAAGTGCAATAACAGTATATCATTATTAATATATTTAAAACTTAAGATTTGAATACTCTTCGAAAAATAGCCCTATATATTTTGTCTAATCTTCAGTTCAGATATCACTGTGACGACAACAATTAAAATCCATCGGCCCATCTCATCCCGTGGATCAAGATAAGCCTTGGAAGAATTCTCAAAATCCGGTGACCTCCAATAGGTTTCCTGTCACTGTTCCGGGTGCTGGTATGTACGAGATGATTAATACATGAGATAGGCAGAAAATAGAATCATACATAAACAAAGAAAAGGTTGGGCTTTTATTTATGTATTAATAATAATTTATTTATGTTAGTATAAGGTAAGGTAAGGTGCAGCCTATTTACGTCCCACTGCTGGGGGCACAGGCCTCCTCTCATTTCTGAGAGGGTTTTAGGGCAAGGAAATGTCCGCCGCGCTGCCCCAATGCGTGTTGGCGAACTTCACATGTCTTCGAAATATTTTTCTTCTTATTTCTCAGACATGCAGGTTTCCTCACGATGTTTTCCTTCACCGCCGAGCACGTGGTAAATCAGCACTTAAAATTGCAATTAACAATTTCATTGGTGCCTGCGGGGATCGAACCCGGGTTGCTCGAGTACTGTGAAGCTTACAGCGAGCGCTAACCATCTGAGCTACCACGGCTCTATGTTAGTATATTTAATGTAAGTATATTTATCATTATCTTTTATATATTTATTCAATCCAACCAGATGAGAATACTATATGAATACCCCAAAATAATAATAATTATTATTATTATTGATTTTTTTCTCACCACAAACGACATGGAAGATACATTAGTGTTACATCTCTTATTTAACAATATTATGTCATTAGTGGGAGCCCTTGTAGGTTTAGACCAGTATTACAGGTCACCAGGATAATGGATAAGTTAATCTGCCGCCCTTCTCCAGTACTTTTGGCGGACTTCAAATGTCTTTGGAATCTGGGGGCACGGCAGTGACCCCCGCCAAGTCGAGCAAAAAAGCGACACGGCCGTACCATCCTTTTCTCGCAGCAGTTCAGGCGATTTTCGAAACCCTATAACTTCGTTGTGGATAAAACTAGAAGCCTGAATTCAATAACCAAATAAGCATTGTATAATCTCGATCTGTTTCAAAATTTATTGAATTTGAACCAGTAATTTAAGAATTATAACTAGTCAAAGTTTCTTAATTTTGTCACTCACTGACTGACCGATCATGAAAAGTCTAAGGCACTTAGGCATAGAAGCTTCAAATTTGGAATACAACTATTGTTTAGTATATAAATCAAGGAAAAATTAAAATATTTTGCAATTTCGGTCCAGTTTTCGAGATAAGCCAACTGCATAAATAACTTTGTAATCCCATATAAATATGTATAATTACAAAGTTACATATGCAGTGAATGAATCAGTGTACCTATATATGCGTAATATAATGGAATAATAGGTGTAGATAGGTACCTGGATAGAACTATCTACAAAAAGGAATGAGATGTCATCAAATACATAACTTGTAAAAAAAACCAAGTCTCGCAACTCAGTTCTTCTACTGTAAAAAGTTGTGAGATCCATGTAATACCAAGTCGGTTAATTTATTCAGTCCCTACTTAAGGGTCCTTCTGTCTTAAGTTATTACGTAATTAGCTAACCTAACAACATCTTATAATGACCTTATCAATATTAAAAGTCTTTTATGTTTTAAATAAATAAATTGACTTGACCAGTAAACTGTTATTTTTTTTTTATAGGAGAGGGGGCAAACGAACATGCGGCTCACCTGATGGTAAGTGACTACCGCCGCCCATGAACAACTGCAACACCAGGGGAATTGCAGATGCGTTACCGGGCTTTTAAAAAGGAGTAGGCTCTTTTCTTGAAGGTCCCTAAGCCGTATCGGTCCGGAAAAATAGCTGGTGGTAATCGATTCCACAAGGAAGTTGTGCGAGGGAGAAAACTTCTTCTAAATCGCACAGTGGTGGACCGCCAATCATCCACATGATGTGGATGGTATTGCAAGTTTTGTCGCGATGTGCGATGGTACAAATGAGCGGCTGTAATTAGTCCGAACAATTCCTCAGAGCACTCCCCGTGGTAGATGCGATAAAATACGCAAAGAGATGCAACATCTCTACGCAGTGCCAGTGAGTTAAGCCGATCAGAAAGAACTCGGTCGTCGACGATTCGAACCGATCTGCGCTGGATGCGGTCAAATGTAAGGAGCTGGCACTGGGGTACCCCTGCCCAGAGATGGGAACAGTATTCCATGTGAGGCCGAACCTGTGCCTTGTAAAGTTGCAAGCGGTGTGCCCGCATGAAATACTGTCTCGCTCTGCTGAGCACGCCAATGTGTTTAATACTAAAAATGGTGTATTTTTTTATATTTTTACTAGCAATTGGCCCCGGCTTCACACGGGTGATTTCTAGATCTAGACAACAATGCCACCTACCGGGTCCAATTGTGAAACACACACAAAAAATTTCATCAAAATCGGTCCAGCCATTTTTGAGTTTTACAAGATTAACAGACAGCAATTGATTTTTATATATTGTAGAGATTTATCTGAAATTGAATTTATTCATATACTATGCATTTATTATATACATAATGTAACATTTTAAAATTTATCCTTTAAATTGACATTATAATTATAACAGCAATAAATTAATTTGATTTTAATAATCATAAATATGATATGAATACACAATTGAGTTTATATTTGTTGTTTAAAAAATTTTGCAACCTTACTAAATAATCTAACATTTTAAAATTTATCGTTTGAATTGACATTGTAATTTTGACTCCAGTTAATTAATTTGTTTTTAATAATTTCTATTTGCTGTTTAAATAATTTTTTGCGTGTACACCTATAAAATGTTTGCACACCACATCTAGTGGCAGAATGTAAATGGGCCATTAGATATAATATAAGATCATACTTTATTGTACACCTACATTCTGGCAAATAAATTAATTTGAATTTATGCATATTGTAAATTGCTGCATGATGTAATGCTTTTACAAAAAAATGCTTTGACTTTGAAAATAATGTAGGGATTGCATGTCAGATGGCTAAATGGTAATTATTAGATTTAATTAGATTCAAATTGTATTGCAAGGACAATATTGCATTTCTTTACTCTCTTTGGATTCTCTAGATTCTTTATTATCTACAATATTTAATATATTATTTACTAGCAACCCAAATCCAGCAGCATATAAGATGGAATGCCATGTTTCCAGTAAAAATTGCCTCCGGTTCTCTACACTCACCATACAAGAGCATTACTATTTTACACTGGTATTCTGTGAGAATGTGGTCTCTCCCAGGACAAGTTGACCCATACATGATACAATCATAATATAGCTGCAGCATAGCTCTGCAACATAAAATTTGCCTTAAATTAGTAAACAGGATTATCGACTGTGGACTTACCCAAAAATGTCTGACTGCCTTCTTATGCTTTTCCTCAGTGGTTCGTATAAAATCTGTATACCCAATATCAAAATCTCTAAACAGATCCCTATACTCCTGAGATAGTTTGGTACAGTACTCTGGGAGGGAGAGATTCGCTTTGGCTGCTGCCTGCTGTATCTTTGTTCCATGCTCATCTGTACCTGATGATGTGAAAAAACCATGCCTATTAATAACAAATCTTACATATAATAAAGAACTGGATTATTATTGATTCAATAATATATAATATATAATTAGATACAATACTTCTAGTTGTGCTCAGTTAACTCTGTTTCTATGTTTACACTTATCTGCACTTATCGGGCCCAGTGCTGGCAGACAATATTTGACATTTAGTATTGTTTGTGGTATTCTTTGGGGGAGGCTTATGTTCAACAGTAGACTTGTGAAGGGCTGTAATGATAATGATGTTTCTAACGTATTACGTAATATTTAGTATTCTACCTTCACACTTTTATGTTATTTTACTTTTGTTTACTTAACCCATCGATCACATATAAAAAACTAGATACACAATCAGTGACAAAAAATGGCATAATCGAATGTGCACCCACTCGAACATTTAATCTAGTAGCATTTGAATGTTCCGACGGTAAACATGCCTCAGTGCTCGTTTAAAAAGTGTAAAAAGCACACATCCAGGACGCTAAAAAAGGGTGGAATTTCATATTTTCGATAAATATTAATATTAACATTATTTAATTGTTATAACTGTATTGTAAATACTGATATTTTGTCAAGAAATCATCGAAAAAGTATTTTTTAAATTAAGTCGTAATAAAATAAGTCATCATTGTTCAAGGTATATGCGTTGATTCTGTTCCATTTGTGGAAACGCTATTGTTTCTTTTTATTTATTATTTTGTTATAATGTATGATTGTATTTTTATTTTTGTTTAATGAGAGTTCTTTACTGAATATAAAATAAGTTAATATACGCGTTAAAATCCGTAAAACTAGTTTCATTTAAATGTGAAGTGAACGCGTAAATATAAGAAATCATTATAATTATGCAATCAATATATTAAAGCATGAGGCTTATCCGTTTTTTAAACACCTGTAAATATGAGCATTACGTCAAAATTTGGACAATAATGTTCTTAGATTTTGCAAGAATTTTCTGTACTTATTTTTTATATTTAGTAATTATTATATTTAGATTTAACTTGTTCGTCAAGCAATATCTTTAAATTTTCACACATAATAAAGAATAAATAAATAATTATGACTATTTCAATTATTTTCATTACTAAATGAATGTGGTGCCGTATACAAAAGCATATTTACATTCAAGTAATAATATAACCATTACACATATACACCATAGAATAGAATAGAATATGCTTTATTAAGTAGACCAATTATTTAAAACAAGTTTAAAAAAATTGTAAAATTATAATTACAGTCACAAAAAATATTGTGCAGTTCGACTCCACTCTCCTAGTCCAAGCGAAGAGCCTCGGTCGTAAAATTTTATTGCTTTTTGTACGTTGCTTTGTGAATACAACTTTAAGCATATCACTTAAGATTGAATTTACATTAATGTATATTTATATCAACTAGAATTACGTCAAAACATTTGGCGACAGTTTTTAGAGAACTTTTGTAAGGGATTGTGCATCTAGTTTTTTATTAGTGATCGATGACTTAACCATGTATATATAAATATTTAAATAATTGTAATCCTCTTACATAAGTTAAACAATATGTGCAATTAGTTCTTATCATAATAAAGATCTTAAGCCACAAATGAAATATTAACTGTATTATATAAAAACAAATGAAATTTTAAAATATTCATAATCTTAGATTGTCATCTGATTCTGAGTTATGTTCAAAATTTCAAGTCTCTAGCGCATCTGTAAGTTAGTTTTAAATTAATTACTAAATTCAACCCAAACAGACATACACAAAAGTGAGTTAATAAAAACAATGTTTAACACTTATAAGCTTACCAGTACTGAATATAACACTGCAGTCAGGATTTGTGAGTTTCTCAAATCGCTGAACTGCATCTGCTACCAACGCTGAGTAAAGGTGTCCGAGATGTGGTGCTGAAAATTTATAAATATGTAAGCCAGAAATGTGCATTTTGGAAATCATGATAATTTCAACAAATCTTACTTATGATGGAAGAAAACCGTAAAACCAAAATATAAAAGTGGGCTGTTAATGTCTGATAAAGAAGCAAAGAAGTCGTAGACATTACACTAAGGCCTCTTAAAAATTGAACTCTTAACAAGAGCTTAAGAATGGGAATATAGCCCTAGACATGTCTGAGACTCCAGTTCTACTGGGAAGGAAGAATAGTCACCATGTTCTTCCCAGTGATACTATCAAGTTTCTCATTCCATCTTTCATTGATGTGGGATTTAGTGTGATAAAATAGTGTGACCATAGAGGAGACGGACAGAAGTATCAGCCACTCAAGCACACTGAATGCTGCATGAGGGCCTACAGGATCCTAGCGCATATATAGGTGCCAAGACTGGCTGCTGTTGAATAACAATGGCTTAACTTTCACAATCAGACAGGCACTGGCACAAAATAAGATAAAATCTACCCACAAGGCATTGGATATAACTTGTGTGCTAGGTACACTACACAACAAGGCTAAACTAAACGGGGTACATGACGTGAATGTTGTTACCTATGGCGAAGATGCGTACTTAGCAATCAAGTACGCAAGGAAAATAACCACGCACCTTTCACTTTATTTTCATATAACAAAAATGAATATAACTTTAAAATACTTACCGGCATTTACGTAAAATATAGGCGTAGTAACATAGAAAGGCCGTTTTTGCACTACAGAGGAAAGCAGACGAACGGTAAGTCTCATTATAACGGTCTGCTAGTATCCAAGGCTAGTATGGTTATGTTAATTTTTCTCAACAAAAATAATGTAGCAGTAGTAGTAAATCACTTTGTAGTGTCTATTTAGTAATTTATTATACAGTATCTTAAAAATATTAAGAGATATTTAAATAGTTATAGAAATGATGAACGAAGAATAAATTTAAATTATGTATTAAAAAATCTTGGATCTACATCTACATATCTATAAAATCTAAAAAATCAAAACGTCAATGTCAAGTTGTCACTTGTCAAAGTGCTGCCATCGTAAAAATTTGACTTGCCGTATGCCACAGTCTGGTTTGCCGTATTTAAAGGAAAACATTACTAAATTGTCGTATTTATAATTATTTATTTTAAAAATGTCTATTCCTTATTTGTTTTTTCTCAGTTAATGTTCTTATCATTTCTAACACTTCAAATTCATTTTTACCTAGTGGTTATTTGTCGTGGCTTTTCATTTTTTTACAAACTACTACTCTAAATATTTTAACTTCATATTTTTGGTTTAACAATATTTATTGTACCTTTTAGTTGAATGGTAAATGTAAAACGTAATAAAAAGTTTTCTTCTTGTAAATAATCTAAAAGAAATCACTCACATGACATATACGATCTTGCACACGTTTTAATACATCACTATCAATACTAACAATGTTTATTTCGAAATCAAAATATTCGCAAAATTTTCGCTCAAGCAATTCAATAATGTGATTTTTTTAAAAGTTGTATGTATGTATGACATAATATCTACCACATTAAAATAATAAATTATAATCATTTACCAATTACATTGCACAAAGATCATATCTAGAGTAGTTGTATGAAGGTTTTTGTCTCTGTTCTGTTTCTTTACTCGTGTGGTACATATGTTTTGTTTCATTCATTACACAAGTGAAAAAACTTTTCATTTCACCTTATGGCCAATTGCCGTATTTTGTGATACAGCAATGAGTGGTCTGCCGTATGCCGTATTTTCTTAAAAAAAGTCATGGATTGTCGTATAATACGGCAATTGTCGTATCAACGGTGAGTTGTTAAGCTTAGATAGTTGACAGCCTCAGTGATGGATTTAAAATTGAGTTAGCTGTTAAGTCAGTTAACTCGAGTCAGCTACTGTCTAACGCAAGTTTGGACTGAATGTAACGTAATGTTATAATATAAGAACAAAGAACGAACATGCAAGCAAGCAGTAGCGCGATTCGTTCATCGTGCGTATATAATTATTATACCAATGTTGTTGAAAAATAATTTGATTTTAATTTTTACAATCAAATTATTTTTCAACAACTGTGTGGCAACTGTGAACTGTGTCGCCGACAAAGAGACTCAAACTAAGAGATGGGCAGCAGCGTCTTTCTAACAACATCAAAAAAAAAATGAAAAAGCCGCCGGTAGTAACCTAGCTTACCTAGTAAAGCACTTTTTTTCACAAAATTCGTCACAATATCCAAAGGCGTTACAACAGCTTAACCAAGCACCAGCTTTCTAATAAAAAAGAATCATCGAAATCGGTTCACATAGAAAAAATATATAAGGTAACACACATAAAAATATGCAGTCGAATTGCATAGCTCCTCTTTTTTGAAGTCGGTTAAAAAAGACGATATACTGCTTTTTCTGCTACCATAGATTTCAGGATATTGTTGTTAATGTAGGTAATGGCTGTAGCATTTTGTTATATTAGAAATGAATAAAATAAACTAAGGATATTCTTAAAAGCAGAAAAATAAATGAAGAGTTAATCAAAATGTGCAAAATAATTAAAAAGCAAACCACTGAAGTATTGTTCCGTATATTTACTACCCGTGCGGTTAAAGAATGTGATTGAAAACGGCGTCGCCTCTATTAACCTCTCGCTCTCAGACTGATGCTATGTATACTCAAACTTGTCGGTAAACACTGCAAAAAAAAATACTTTGTGATATGCTTTTTTTGTACTTAATTCTTAATTAATTTAAAAAAATAATTACGAAGTAACGCCTTATTAATAAATCCCAACTCAGAGCGGGTCGCTTATATTATAATAAATGTTATTTTAAAATTAATTATAATTAATTATATTACCTATTTGGGTATACTTATAATTAATTTCAAATATTTTTCATAAATAGAAAATTTCCAATTAACCGAATAATATAACGTTGTAACGATATACCGTTATTACCGGATTATCGCTTTTGGTACTGTGCATGCTGATTAATGATTAACCGCTATTTCTAATCCCATTCTTTATCCGTACGGACTGGACATACTTTAGAAACCGATAAACTATATTTAAGATGTAACTTCACAATTATAATGACATTGTGTAGGATGAAATAACTTCAACTTAGTACCAACTAACGACATCTGGTGTGAGGAAGAATATTAGCGCACATTGTTAATGCATTACATATTAAATTGGAACACAAAATCTCGCTTGTGACCAACATATTACCTACTTGAAAAAAAAAAAGAAAGATTAAATAATGACTAGGTACGATTTCAAAACTAATACGAAACGTGGGTGAGGTTTAAGTGTGATAGTGTTTATTTATTTTGGTAAAGGACATCCTACTGTAGTTGCAATTTATACAATTTGTAGCCTTCTATCATATTACTTTACATTATGATTAATATAACTGCGACTGAATCTGAACAGGGTGAGAACTTGTGTGACAAGAGAAAAGTGTACCTAGTTGACAAGATGATGTTGTGACTAGGCTTAATAAAGAAATGCTTCGGTGGTTTGGTCATGTAGAAAGAATGAACGAGGAAAGAATGACAAAGCAAATCTATGTTGCAAAACTGAACGGCAGAGTCGGAAAGGGACGCCGTAGACACAATTTTATCGACGAAATTGGCGATAGGTATATTGAAGATGAGTCAAAATAAGAGTGCTCGTAACCAACGAGCATGTTTGCGTAGGTATATGGATGTAAAAGAGGCGTCAAATCATGCCGAACGGAAGTCCGTAGTCTCTGCTTAGACCTCTGGGTGACAGGCGTGAGTTTTTATGTGTATATAGTATTATTATCTTTAACGGACTATAAATTACAGGTTGTCACAACATGATTAAATAAAAAAAAAACACAAAAAAGGCGCGAATGTGTATTAAAAAATACAAACAGATGTGAATCAATTGAAAAATAATGAAGAAATGAAGTAGGTAAGTGTTTCGGTAAATTTCGGTAATAATAAGTGACAACACTAGTAGTCACTTTTGACATTTTTAAGAAGATAAAAATAATATCAATATTGACATTTGATTTGACTTTGAAATTATTGAACACTGTTGTCGCCTGTTCTTGTTTATTCTTGTTCTGTAAAAAGTATGAAAAGCCTTGCTCCAGATAATATGTAGTGATTTGATAGGACTAATAAAAGCTATAAGGATTAAGTAATAATTCATAATTGTAGATCAATTTCAAGCAGTTACAATGTCGCAAGGAAAAATTGTTCTTATGGCTTGCGGCAGCTTCAGTCCCCCGACTTATATGCATTTACGTATGTTTGGTAAGTAAATAAATTTAATTTATTATTAATAAGTCTTATTAAGAAGTCAATTCTATTTTACTAAAATGTTAAATAGATCCTATAACTAAATATTTTAAAATTTTAATAGAATAATTAGCCCTGTTTTTGTTTCATATTCCTGTCTTTTTTTTAATAGGATAAGGGTGACAAACAAACATAGTCCACCCGATGGTAAGTGGTTGCTGCGGCCCATAGACATCTACATCTATCCTCTATTACAAATCAAAATGCAGATGCTTTGTCACCCGTGAGAACTAAGATGGAATGCCTCATTTCCAGTAAAAAGGCTCTCTGGTTCTCTACACTCACCATATGAAACACAGCAGCATTAAGTTGCTATTTTACACTGGTATTCTGTGAGAGTGTAGTCCTTCCTTGGTCGAGCCAACACATTCATGCTACAATGCCTTAACATCTTAAAGATCTTGTAAGCGCTTCTGCCGGTGACGCCGGCGGAGTACTTCTTAAAGACCTAAGGAATGCTTTTAACTCTATCGATAGGGTAACCTTGCTGAAAGAATTGGCTAATAATACCCCTGAAATTATTCATTACATTTGGCAATGTTATAGTCAAAATACTAACTTGTATTACGAAAACCATGTTATTGATTCTGCTGTCGGTGTTCAGCAGGGTGACCCACTGGGTCCAGCACTTTTCAGTTTGGGAATTCAACCCATTATTTCAAATTTGAAATCCAAGCTGAATGTCTGGTACCTAGACGACGATACACTGGGAGGTGATGTCATCAGTGATCTTATTCATATTTTTAAAAATGTTAAAAATATTGGTCTTGAACCAAATAGCAATAAATGTGAAATATTTTTCTCCAATAATTTATCTACTTCTCATAGAGACACTTTAATTCAAAATTTTATTCATATTTGTCCAGGAATAAAAACTGTCAGTACGGAATCACTATACCTGCCAGGTGCCCCGTTGTTTTTCGATAGTATTAAACCTGTTTTAAAAACTAAATTTGATCAGTTTTTAACCACGTTGATAAATTGTATAAATTAAACCCCCACATAGCTCTTACTATTTTAAAATATTGTCTCCTTGTACCTAGATTTACATACTTACTCCGCTCGAGTCCAGTCTGGAAATGTTCGGATATTTTACAAGATATTGATAATAATCTTAAAATAGCTATAGAAAAAAATTCTAAATTTAACTTTAAATACAACAGCCTGGACTCAAGCTACTTTACCTATAAAATTTGGTGGTATTGGTGTGAGAAATCTTTCTAGCATTGCATTGCCTGCTTTCCTTGCTTCCGTGCATAGTGTCAGTGACTTATGTAATATAATTTTAAATTATAAAGTAGACCTATGCTTTGCTACGGAGGCAGGGCAGACATGGCAAACACTTTGTCCTGGTGAAAATGTTCCACTGAAAGTTAACCAACAAAAACAGTGGGATATTCCGTTGGTACAGGGCGTGCAGAAGGATTTGTTTCATAATTTCCATAGTGACCAAGATAAGGCACGCCTTCTAGCTGTTTCGACTAAGGAATCTAGTCACTGGTTACACGCTTTACCATCAAGTAATCTCGGCACATTATTTGATGCGTAAAGCTTACGCATTGCCGTAGGAATCTGACTAGGAGCGGCGATTTGTCAACCCCATCAGTGTCCCTGTGGTAGCAGCGTCTACAAGTTTGGGCTCCACGGACTTTCATGTAATAAAAGCCCTGGTAGGTTTTCACGACACAGTTCTTTGAACGATGTCATCCGAAGGGCTCTTGTCTCTATAAATGTTCCCTCTGTTTTAGAGCCTTGTTAAATATTTAGAGACGATGGCAAGAGACCCGACGGTATGACATTGGTCCCTTGGGAGAGAGGTAAAGCCCTAGTGTGGGATGCTACTTGGGTAGACACTCTGGCGGCCTCTCATCTCAGGGATACCTTGCTTAGAGCCGGGGCGGCATCAGAGGCAGCTGAACTGAGTAAGTGGCGCAAATATGAGTCTCTGAGAGATGACTACATATTTGTGCCATTTGCTGTAGAGACTATCGGTCCGTGGGATCCACGTGCGGTGAAGTTCCTAAAGGAACTCCATCCGCGGCTGGTCGTTGCTGCTGGTGATAAGAGGGCTGGTTCTTTCATCGCTCAAAGGCTAAGTATAGCCATTCAGCGGGGAAACGCAGCCAGCGTTCTTGGCACAATACCGCGGGGAGTAGGACTATATGATATTTAAGTTTCTAGTTTTAGTTTTTTTTAAATTATTATTATAGTTTTTAATATTGTAGATAAAAATAAGTATTATGTAAATAAAGAAAAAATATCTTTTAATTTATTAAAAAATCAATCTAGGACTCTCATAGAAATGCATTGGACAGTTATTTGGCTAGACAATATGTACTAATAAAATGCCCACATAGATAAGGTCAGAGAATTCCTAGGTATCTTCTCCCATACTAGAATTTTCTCTCAGATCAAAGAAGCATATTATATAAACAAATTGCACATTAATATTATAAGTAATTCCTATATCTGTGTTGGTTTTTATATAAAACTAAACTCACAAATTAAACTTACGGTCCAATTGGTAGCTACTGCAATCCAATAGACACCTGGAGCCAACTTTAAACAAGGAAGGCTTTAGATGTGTTTTCAACTCTAAAGACTTAAGTTATTAAAAGGATTAAATTAAGTCATAGATAAAATTTTTAAGATGTACAAGATGTAGCGTTTCAAAAGACTTGAAGGCTTATTTATACAGTGAACCCCCGGTAATCCGGCCCCTGTCTAATCCGGCACCCCCTGTAATCCGACATGGTATATTATTTATTATTAGACATTTGTTTTTAAAATCTTCACAAATGAATGATTGAACAAGTTATAACTTGATTCATAATTTTTGGTTATTTTAGTATGTACATTTGTTTGTACACAATTATTTCCTAATGTAAAGTTATTGCATATTTTTTGTAAGTTCTATAGCATTAATGATGTTAATTTTATAATAAAATATAAGCTCCCTATTGTGTTATTTAATTTACTAAATTTGACATACATAATGAAGTATAATTTGTACTTCAGAGTACGTACATTATATATATATATATATATATATATATATATATATATATAGAATCTTATCATTGGATCTGAAATTTGTCGTATTACAAGGTACTCTTTTATAAAAAATTCCGGACTATAGTCTTAGTCAATAGTCTATAATTCGACAAATTCGATAGTCCGACACCGCCCTGCAAAATGTTTGTCGGATTACCGGGGGTCCACTGTATATGCAATTCAAGTAAATAGTATTTTTTTTACTTATCCTCGAAAGACGTTACCTTCACACTAAGATTTTCTCCTGTATCGTGGGGGCAGTTTACATACATAAATTTCTCAAGGGCAAACACTTATGCTTGTATCATACAAATACTTGTTCCGTGTGGGATTCATACCCGTGGCCCTTAGCGCCGCAACTCATTGCTAAGCCACTGCGTCATGGAGCCGCCAAAATAATATAACTAAAAATTCTGGTAGTTATGAGTTAATTTATACCACTTTTAAAAATAAAATTAAAAAACATTTTTATAACAAAATTAAGATCACCTCATGAGTTATTGTAGAAAAAAAAACCTTTTTTTTTGTTTCATGCATTAAAATATGTTATTTTGTTATCTTTTCTTCTTCTTTTTCAACAATAATGTGCATTACTTATTATTTTACATTAACATGTTAAGTTAGCCTATAAGTATGATATGTACTAAACTTAAGATTAATCAATAAAATTTGCAAACATTTTTTCATTGTACAATATCATGTTGGCTTCCTAAATAAATAAATAAATATTTAGGTCCCTATGGTAATATCCTATACAAATCTAAGTCCTTTCATGATCACGGTTAAACATCACCCATCTGGCCGTTTACTTGCCCTTCCGTTTCCATTTAATATTGCAAAGAACTGGTTAAAGTATACCAAACAATGATTACTACAAAGTAATCTTCATGAAATGTTGTGTATTTTGGCATAATACTTGATACATTTAGATATGCAACTTTGAAAACCACATTATGTGTAAAGTATCATCATTACAGCCTTTAATAAGCCTAAAAGTCCACTGCTGAACATAGGCCTTCCCCAAGGAATGCCACAAAGCACGGTCCTGAGCCACCTGCATCCATCGACTTCCTGCATGTCTTACCAGGTCGTCACTCCATCTAGTGGTGGGTCGCCCCACACTTCGCCTACCGGTACGAGGCTGCCACTAAAGAACCTTTCTTCCCCATGGGTTGTCGGTTCTTCGAGCTACATGGCCGGCTCACTGCCACTTCAGCTTACTAATCCGTTGGGCTATGTCGGTTACTCTGGTTCTACTGCGGATATACTAATTTCTAAGTTTATCACGCAGAGAAACCCCGAGCATAGCCCTCTCCATAGCTCGCCGAGCGACCTTGAGCTTCTTCATACGGCCAGCAGTGAAGGACCACGTCTCAGATCCGTAAGTCATCACTGGCAACACGCACTGGTTGTATAATTTCGTTTTAAGGTTTTGAGGAATGTCTGACGAGAAGATGTGTCGTAGTTTCCCGAACGCTGCCCAGCCGAGTTGAATCCGTCTATTGACCTCTCGGTCGAAGTTGGACTTACCTAGTCGAACTATTTGTCCCAGGTAAACATACTCGTCAACAACTTCGAGCTTAGTGCTCCCAACAACTACTGGCATAGGTGTGACATGGACATTGAACATGATCTATGTTTTGTCCATGTTCATCTTAAGACCTATCCGTCGGGAGAAACTATTGAGGTCATTGAGCATGGTGCTTAGATCCTCCAGCGATTCTGCCATAAGGACTATATCGTCGGCAAATCAAAGGTGAGTTATGTACTCGCCATTGATGTTAATACCGAATCCTTTCCAGTCCAGAAACTTGAAAACGTCTTCCAATGCAGCGGTGAAGAGTTTCGGGGATATAACGTCACCCTGTCTTACACCTCTCTGCAATTGGATAGGTTTCGTACTCTGGTTCTGTACTCTGATAGCCATCGTAGCCCAACTGTACAAGCACTTCAGCACTTCGATATACCGACAGTCAACTTGGCACCGCTGAAGGGACTGCAGCACCGCCCAAATTTCGACGGAATCAAAGGCTTTCTCATAGTCCACATACGCCAGGCATAGTGGCAAATTGTACTCCTCGGACTTCTGTACAACTTGCCGAAGGGTATGTATGTGGTCTATGGTGCTAAAGCCCTTTCGGAAACCGGCTTGTTCGGGAGGCTGGAAGTCGTCAAGTCTGCGCGCGAGACGATTCGTAATGACTCTCGAAAACAGCACGTAGACGCGGCTCAGAAGGGAAATCGTTCTGTAGTTCTTCAAGAGAGCGTTGTCACCTTTCTTGAAGAACAAGACCACCGCACTTCTGCTCTACGGCTCCGGTGTAATGCCACCATGGAGGACGGAATTAAAGAGCTTCTGAAGGACTTCAAGTACCGGTTTTCCACCCGCTTTCAGAAGCTCCGCTGTAATTCCATCCTCGCCTGGGGCCTTGCCGTTTTTAAGATGCTGGAGAGCCATTCTAATCTTGCTCAGACTGACGTCCGGGATATCTTTGGAATAGTGTCGGATAAGACTCGCTCTTGGATCGTTACTCACACTTGCGTGTGGCTCCAACGATGACCTGTACAGCTGCCCATAGAACCTCTCAATCTCACTCAAAATCTCAGGTGCCACAGAAACGATGCTGCCACACTCGGTCCTCAGCTTTGACAGTTGGCTCTTTCTGGCAGACAGATCTCTGGCAAATATGATATATGTACATAAAAATATAAGATGTTTTAAAAAATAAGTGGTATTCACTCTGTAAATACCAGGACAACAGAAACAATTAATTCTTGAGGCTATGTTTAAGCAATTCCAGGAAATATCCAAAATTTGTCCTCCACTATGCCCAAAACTCTATTTATCTGTTAGCTGCCTTGTCAGTCACTTTGTCCAGAGTATTGCGTTTAAAAATTGACTGACAACTGTGTTAAACAAATAATGTATTGAAAGGGATATTATAATATTAAGGATTTTTTTTTTATATAGAAGAGGGGACAAAGAAGCAGGCAGCTCACCTGATGGTAAGTGACTACCATAGCCCATGAACAACTGCAACACCAGGGGAATTGCAGATGCGTTACCGGCCTTCTAAAAAGGAGTAGGCTCTTTTCTTGAATGTCCCTAAGTCGTATCGGTCCAGAAAAATCGCTGGTGGTAATCGATTCCACAAGGAAGTTGTGCGAAGAAGAAAACTTCTTTTAAATCCCACAGTGGTGGACCGCCAATCATCCAGACGTTGTGGTTGGTATCGGGAGCTCTGCCGCGATGTGCGTTCGTGAAATTTTGCGGCTGGGATTAATCCGAACAATTCCTCAGAGCACTCCCCATGGTAAATGCGAAAGAAAATGCAAAGGGATGCAACATCTCTTCGCAGCGCCAATGAATCGTGCCGATCGGAAAGGACTCGGTCATCGACGATTCGAGCCGCTCTGCACTGGATGCGGTCAACTGGAAGGAGCTGGCGCTGGGGAGCCCCAGCCAAGAGATGGGAACAGTATTTCATGTGAGGCCGAACCTGCGCCTTGTAAAGTTGCAGGCGTTGTGCTGGCATGAAATACTGTCCTGCTCTGCTGAGCACGCCAAACTTTTTAGAGGCCAATTTGGCCTTCTCTTCTAAGTGATCACGAAACTGCACGTAACTCGATATGTCTACGCTGAGGATTCCGATACTGGCTGAGGTAAGAAGGGGAGTGCCTTGAAACTGAGGAGATACCACAAAGGGGTTCTTTTTTAGCGGTAAACGCGCAAACTTGTGTCTTCTGAGGATTAAACTGGGCTAGATTTAGTCGCCCCCAATCCGAGACTGTGTTCAGCAAAGATTCGACTTCAGACACAAGTTTGTTCCGGTATTCGGCGACGTTTTCCCGAGAAATATTGGCACGGCCGGTGTATAGAGCATCACCAGTGCTGTCAATGAATGTTACCGGTTTGCAACATATCATTAATATGCAGAAGAAACAGCGTTGATGATAGCACGCAGCCTTGTGGAACACCGGCGTTAATAGGCTTGTAGTCGGAGCATGCACCGTCTACAACGACCTTGATGCTCCGATCTGCAAGAAAGCTGGTGAACCGGTGCCAACTGTAAAGCACACGTCCTCAGCACAATTGGAGAGATTCCGTCTGGCCCACTCGACTTGTGGATGTCCAGGGAGAGGAGTGCTTTGTGAACCGAGCGCTGTGAGAACCGCACATCCGGCATGGAGCACTCACACCGCGGGATGGTCGGTGGTGTGTTCACCCCGTCATCAAGAGTCGAGTTGGACGCAAAAAGGGAGGCTTAAAGGTCGGTTTTCTCTTTTGAGGCGTGGGCCAGTGAGTCGTCCTCCCTGTGCAGAGATGGTAGTGACGGCTTACAGAAATTCCCTTGGATAGCCTTGGCGAGAGACCAGAATGCACGGGTTCTCAAAGGAAGGTGAACTAGTTTCTCGCCAATTCTGCCTATGTGCTCTGACTTTGCTTTGGCAATAACTCTTTTGAAGGACCTGGAGGCGAAGTTATACGTCTTTTTAAGCGCGCTCGTGTTTACATATCGAGCCGCCGAAGCCTCAGCCCATGCCGGATAACACTTCTGCTTACTGCGTAATGCAGTCTTACAGGAGCGACCAAACCAAGGCTGAGAGCTGCCTCCGATGGGCACCACAGAGGATGGAATAAAAAGTTCCATACCCTGAAGTACCACATCAGCAACAGAATCGGCAACAACGTTGGGATCTTCCGGCGAGAAGCAAACTGTCCCCCAAGGGTAGGATGCAAAAAAAGACCGCATCCCATCCCAATCGGCCGACCTATAGTGCCAAACACGGCGGCAAGCAGATCACAACTTCGATTGGAGTGTGAGTGGCACCGTACTCCGGATCAGACAATGGTCCGAAGTGCCGAGAGGGGCATCGACGGAAACCTGATATCCGTCCGGATGAGAAGTCAGCAGAACGTCCAACAGGGAAGGTGTATGATCCTCCACATCTGGAATCCGCGTAGGCGAAGTAACCAGTTGTGTCAGACCAAGGCAAAGCCATAAACAGATCTGCCCGCACGATCGGTTAAACGTGAACCGAGCCATTCGGCGTGGTGGGCGTTGGAACATACGTGCAACAGCAAAAGCTGCCGCGTGGCTCTACCACCGTTAAAAGAAAGGAGTGATCGCTTTCAAGCTATTTCTAAATTGATTTGTGTAGTTAATTGTTTTACATAATATATGATTCTACACTGTTCTATTTGCAAAAAAAATGTTCCACTAGGATTCTTGCTGGTTCCTTCCAAAAGCTGAGAACAGATAGATTTGCGCAATACAAAGGTATATAGTGACAGAGAGCATTTGATGGTTTTTACACATTTGGCGAACTTACCTACAACTATTATACTGTTAAAGCAGGTAAAAATATATGCCAACTGTACGGCTAGCTTGGGTTGGGGACAAAAAATTTATCTCCCGATTATATCCACTGACAAGAGATAAAATTTATGGATTATATCCTTATGCCAAAGCATGGCAACAGGAGAATGGGATATGTATACAGGAAGAAGTATATACCCGTTTTACATAACGAGTAGACATATATACCCCGTCTGTAGAATGGAGCCAAATGAAAGATAAAAAATTATGTTTTATTCACATTTGAAAGGGGCAATTTTATCCTAGTTTATTGGACGTGGGTTTAAGTTTATATTCATACAAAAAATCTCTCTCAGTCTAAGTCTATCTCTCATTTTATCTACTGTGGATATTATATCCACTGGTGTGCCCATGCTTGAAGGGTGGATGAAACCAGGGCTCGGAACCGGTTTAAAAAGACCGGTTAATTTCGATCAATTACCGGTAAATTTATCGCTCCTTCAATTACCGGTTAAAAAATTAACCGGTTTTTATTAAACCTAAACGATAAAGGTTACCGGTTACTTAACGGTTTCGATACCCAAATTAACCGGTTAATTCCGTAAAACGTAAAGGCTGTTATGAATAGGACAGGTAGATTCATGTTGCGAGGTGCTTATGCGGCATCGCCGCATGCGGGCACACTTTTCAATTATCTGCCTTTACATTGTTTTAGTCGCGATCAGGGTGTGTAGTGGGAGTTTGGCGTTTACGAAAAACGTGAAAGTATTAGAGAAGTTTTGAAGAAAGAAAGGCAGTTATTGTGTTCGATTTATTCGTTAAAACTGTACTTGTCCCATAATGAAGAAAATAATTTATTCTTGTGTATCGGTTGTTTATTTATGATGGGCAGAAAAAAAGTAAATAGAATTTATTCCATGTTTACGTTTTAACAGTGATAGAGCCACGCGGCAGCTTTTGCTATCGCATGGATGGGCCAGCTCGAACCAGGGTAGTACCACGACCTCACAGAATACTTACTTCTGCGTTTCGCTTGGTAGGTGTTGGTGGTCGGAAGCCCAATTCCCCCCCCCCCCTTAAAATATGGTAGCGGAATCAAATAAAAAACTACCCCAGGGAGGTACCAGAATCCTGGTGACGGAGAATCCTTCGCTGAGCACCCACGCCCAAGCTACCCTACTGTTCCTGAGCATGTGTGCTCAAGCTGCCCTGCGTATTCTGGTATACGGGGGAAGGGGGGGAGTATCCGCAGAGATCGTGTACTTGGCGATTTTAACGACCATCACGCCGAATGGCTCGGTTCACATTTAACCGATCATGTGGGGAAATTCATTTATGACTTTGCCTTGGCATATGATTGCACAGCTGGTTACTTTGCCTACGCGGATTCCAGATGTGGAGGATCATGCGCCTTCCCTGTTGAAACTTCTGCTGACCTATTATCCGGACGGATATCAGGTTTCCGTCGACACCCCTCACGGCTCCTAGGGCCATGGTCTTATCCGGAGGGTGGTGTCACTCACACTATCTTCGCGGTTGCATCCTGCAGGCAGCCGCCCTGTTTGGCACTATAGATTGGCCGATTGAGAAAGGATGCGGTCTTTTTTTTGCATTCTACCCTTGAGGGCGAATTTGCTTCTCGCTGGACAATCCCAGCAATGTTGCTGATTCTGTTGCTGATATGGTACTTGAGGACATGGAAATTTTTATTCCATCTTCTGTGGTGCCCATCGGAGGCAGATTCCAGCCATAGTTTGATCGCTCATGTACCTGCTACCAGCATTGGGCTGACAACATCTTTACATTCCGAGACGTTGATGTATCGAGATGTAAACACCAGCGCTCTTCAAAAGAAGTATGATTCCGCCTCCAGATTCTTCAAAATTCATTGCCAAGGCAAGGTCAGAGCACATCAGCGGAGTTGGTGAGAAGCTAGTTCGCCTTCCTTCGGTAACCCGTGCATTCTGGTCTCTTGCTAAGGCTGTCCAAGGGAACTTCTGTCAGCCATCTCTGTAAACAGAGGGTGACTCACTGAGTCCATGCCACAAAGGAGAAAGCCGATTTGTTAATCTCTCTTTTTGCGTCCAACTCGACTCTCGATAACGGAAGAATACACCGCCGACCATCCCGCGGTTTGAGTGTGGCTTATACAGCGCTCGGTTCCCTTCCATTGTGCTGAAGACGTATGCTCCGAAGTTGGAACCTGTTTTAACGCGTCTTTTCCGGTACTTCTACTCCTAAGGCGTTATCCCAAATTCATGGAAGGCAGCTTTGGGTCACCCGATCCCTAAAAAAGGCGACCGCTCAGACCCTTCAAACTACAGGCCTATCGCCATCACCTCCTTGTTCTCCAAAATGATGGAATCTATTATAAACAGTTTTCGTCGGGGTTGATCAGTTGATCTTCCGGTCTATCGAAGTCATTTATGGGCGGAGGCAGTAGAGTCCAAGAGGTAGGCATTGGCCGTTAGTTTGGACATTGCGAAGGCCTTCGATCGGGTTTGGCACAAAGCGCTTCTTTCGAAGCTCCCTTATTAAAGGCTTCCCGAGAAATTGTGCAATTGGATCACCAGTTTTCTCGCTGATCGGAGCATCAAGGTCGTAGTAGACGGTGCGTGCTCTGATTACAAGCCTGTTAACGCTGGTGTTCCTTAGTTCCTTAACGCTGTTTCTACTGCATAGCAATGATATTTTGGAAACTGGTAACAACGACAGCACTGGTGATGCAATATACACCGGCCGTGCCAATATTTCCCGGGAAACGTCTCCAAGTACCGGAACAAAAGTAAAGTAAAGTAAAGTTGCAGCCTTTATACGTCCCACGGCTGGGCACAAGCCTCCTCTTATTTCTGAGAGGGTTTTAGGGCAAGTAAATGTCCGCCGCGCTGCCCCAATGCTTGTTGGCGAACTTCATATGTCTTCGAGATATATTTTTTTTATTTCTCAGACATGCAGGTTTCTTCACGATGTTTTCCTTCACCACCGAGCCCGTGGTAAATCGGCACTTAAAATTGCAATTAATAATTTCATTGGTGCCGGCGGGGATCGAACCCGAGTTTCTCACGTACTGTGAGACTTACAGCGAGCGCTAACCATCTGAGCTACTACGGCGCTACCGGAACAAACTTGTGTCTGATGTCGATTCTCGGATTAAGGGCGGCTAAATCTAGTCCAGTTCGATCCCCAGAAGACACAAATTTGCACGTATACCGCTAAAAAGAACCCCTGTGTCGTATCTCCTCAGTTTTAAGGCACTCCCCTTGCTGCTTCAACTAGCATGGGCATCCTCGGCGTCTACATATCGAATAGTGTGCAGTTTTGGGATCACTTGGAAGGGAATGCCAAATTGGCCTATAAAAAGCTTGGCGTGCTCAGCAGAACGAGGCAGTATTTCATGTCGGCACATCGCTTGCAACTTTACAAAGCGCAAATTCGGCCTCTCATCTCTGTGCCGGGGCACGCCAGTGTCAGCTCCTTCCACTTGACCGCATCCAGCGCAGAGCGGTTCGAGTCGTCGACGTCCGAATTCTTTTTGATCGGCTCGATTGACTGGCACTGCGTAGGGATGTTGCATCTCTGTGCATTTTCTATCGAATTTACCACGGGGAGTGCTCTGAGGAATTGTTCGGTTTATTTCCAGCCGCCAAATTTCAGGATCGCACATCGCGTCAAAATTCACGATACCATCCTCACCATCTGGAAGTTTGACGGGCCACCACTATGCGTTTTACTAGGAGTTTTCTTCCTCGCACAACTTCTCTGTGGAATTGTTAACCATCGGCGATTTTCCCGGGCCGATACGACTTAGGGACCTTCAAGAAAAGAGCTCACTCCTTTCTTAAAGGCTGGCAACGCACCTGCAATTCCCCTGGTGTTGCGGTTGTTCATGGGTGGCAGTAGTCACCATCACGTGACCCGCATGATCGTTTGCCCCCTTTTCTATAAGAAAACGTACGACGAGAAAATCCAAAAATCTAAGTGCTTGATTGAGGGCTCAATACGACTATCAGGGTGGTTTCTAGAACACTCATTATACCCAAATTAATCCAATAACGGTACTTGGCACGACCTGGGACACGATTTAAGCCCAGGACCAAATCATAATTCACAGTCGCGCTAGTAACCACATACAGACAGACAAAATTATATACTTTCATGATATGTATTTAGTTAAAATCTGTTATTTTGACGTTACGAACAGACACTTCAATTTTATTTATTTGAATAGTTTCGTATTCGTAAAGTATGAAAGTTTGTAAAAAATTCGAAAGTGATTAAGTACTATATGATTTTGAACTTGAGGCGTCAGAAAACTTGGCTGCACTTTTAATAATTCTCTTTTATAATTCAATACATGATCGCAGATATCAGTGTGATTTATACTGATGATCTAGTTAATTGAGAGTTATTAATAATTACTTTAAATAAAAGACAGGATTTTTTAGTGTATGTATTTGTTTACAGTCGACAGCAAAGTATAGCCGAATTTAATCAAAATGATTCGTTAGATTCAAATTATTTTTCTTTATTAATTTCAATATCAGTTAATTTACTTTCGTCTATGTGATTACCTTGCACTCTATTTAGAAAAACTAATATTTTTATTAGCATCTTGTACGCACAACATGATAAGATTTGCTCCAATTCCTCATTAATGAGATGTGAAAAATGGTAATTTCTTTTGTTGGAATTCTCTGAATATAACAAATAATTTTTTATCGTGTTTAGACATGACTTCTAGTTAAACTTTACACCTCAGAAGTGGTCATTATTAATTTTGCAAAGACGGAGATACAGGTTGGTCTGAATTTAAAAAAAATCTGGTAATCTGCCTCACTTTAGTCCTAAAAAGAACAAAAATACTATAACATTTAATTTCATAAACTTTTAAAAATATTGTGTTCTGTTAAGAAAGTTCATCATTTATTGCGATATATTACTAAAACTAATGACATTGAAATAAAGATGCATAGCGTAATTTTAATAGAAAAAGTTAAATATAGTTAAAGTCTATTTAAATATATAACGTCAAATTAAACTTGACATCGAAACTTAATTTTAAAGTGAAGATAACGCATTATTAATTGAAACAGAACTTACATCTGTTATTTATAATACGAACGTTGCTGAAAGATGAAAAAATATGAGGGAGTACGTTACAAGGCAGTCGAGTTGATGCAATGAATATATCGTGCATGTGTCTAAAAACCTCGGGAATTAAACAGAGGCAGCCGTACAAAGATGGGTGCAAGCGGGGTAAGGGAGAGGGGGACATTACAAAACTTGGCTTTAACCGGTTAATTCTTACCACCTAAACCGAAATTTGTAAAAAACCGGTATTCCGCAAAAACCGGTTTTGGGGTCAATGACCGAAACCGGTTTAGAATTTCAACCGGTTTCCGAGCCCTGGATGAAACTAAGCAAGAGGATAAACATTTTCTCGTTTCTCCAGGAATAAAATTGTCTCCTACCCATGTTAGCCCTGCTGGTAGCATTAGACCATTGCGAGAAGATATGTTATGTGTTCAGGAATGGGAAGAGGTTAATTGATTAATTATATTAATATAAAATTCATAAATATAAACATATTGTGACTTGTGATAAAAATACTATATCTTTTTCTTTTGTAGAAATTGCCAGAGATTACATACATAGTTTGGGATTGGGCACAATTGTAGGTGGCATAGTCTCACCGGTGCATGATGCATATGGCAAAAAAGACCTTGTAGCCGCGCAACACAGGTATGTATGTCGCATAATTGCATTAAATATTTTATGGTAATTCAGACTGATATACGAGTCATGAAGGTCACTTGTCGCCTTATTAGATGTAATTTTCTATGTGGGTTGAATTTTAGTTCAATGAAATTTTTATACTTTTAAAACATAAACTGTTATTTTTTATTATTAATCATTGCTTTTCTGTTTATCTACCGACTTCAAAAAGTAGACGGTACATAATTCGACTGTATGTTTTTTTATGTGTGTTACCTCATAACTTTTTACTGGGTGAACCGATTTCGATGATTCTTTTTTTTAAAGCTGGTGCTTCACATGTGGTCCTATATAATTTTGATCAAGGTCTGACCAATTGTTTTTGAGTTATTCTTAATAATTTATATCTATATATAATATTTATATCGGCTGTACAAAATTTTAAATTATAGTAACACCAAAGTGTAGTATTATTTTTTAACTTTTTATTATTTTCAATCCTAAGATAAAGGGCATAAGACATGTTCTACAAGCTACTATAATTGTAGCTCAGAGGCTAAGGATTAATTGACAAAAGGACCACACCTTACAGTTTGATAGGCCCTGAATATACACACCCTATTTGTACACTTTTATTTATATGTTTTAAGGAGTATTAATAAAAAGACATTTTTTTTTATTTATTGATCCACCAACATTTGTATCATTCCTTACATGCTATTTAAATACAATGAACTAATAAGAACTAAAATGTACAAATAATTACAGGCGGATACCACATGCTAATAACTATCTCTGCACTGTAACTTTATTTCTAGGGTAAAAAAATAATAATGATATACAGTAATAAAAATAGATAGAGCGAAAAGAAAAGAAAATGTTTTATAGAATATTACAAGAAATGGTCTCTTAATGTGCGACGGAGCTTGTTAGGAGGGTCGAAAAATATATCGATTGTTTCGCTAAATTTGTTAACAATTTTACTCATTCTCGCAATTGGGGAATTGGAGCCAAACACTGTTCTACGATGTGGTCAACGGTGTAATCTTACGAGCAAAACGCGGATAGCGATAGGGAACGCACAAATTAAATTTACTTAAAATTTCGGGACAGTCAATAACACCGTTAATAATTTTCGAAGCAAAAAATAAATCAATAATATCCCTGCGGTTTTCTAGAGAAATCATTTTGAAATAGACCAAGTTATTTTCATATGATACACGCTTCTTATAACTTCTAAACCCACGCGCGTAAGACAAATGTCTTATGAATCTTTTTTGGATCCGCTCGATTCTCAGTGAATGTGTAGCATAATGAGGTCTCCAGACTACAGCACAGTATTCTAATATACTTCTTACCAAACTGTTAAACAATAGAATTTTAATTTTAGAGCTTCGAAAAACTTTGATATTTCTTATTACAAAACCCATCATCCTAGATGCACGCTTAGTAATGTTTTCAATGTGAGGCACAAAAGTTAATTTTTTATCGAAAACAACCCCTAGGTCTCTAATTTGGTCTAACTGCTGTATATTATTATCTCCAATGTGATAGCTATAATCGATGGTATTACTTTTTCTCGCATATTGCACATAAAGACATTTACTAATATTTAAGTCCATTCGATTTACTTTGCACCATTCCACCAATTGATCCAAACCATTTTGTAGCTTCACTGAATCATTCTCTTCCGTTATCATCTTGCAAATTTTTAAGTCATCCGCATACAAGTACGCACAAGAACTTTTCATCAATTCTGGTATTTCATTAACGAATACTCCAAACAGAATCGGTCCGAGATGTGACCCTTGGGGCACACCAGAATGAATGTTTTTCAAGCCTGACTGATATCCATTCACTACTACAAAAAACGCTCGGTCATTTAAATATGATTTTAGCCAATTCAACAAACTACCAGTAATACCATAGGCAGCTAACTTTCGAATCAATATATCATGTGGGACCCGATCAAACGCTTTGCTAAAATCGGTATATATTACGTCGACTTGTTTTCCCGCATCAAGCGCTTCAATTAGTGTTTCCGTAATATGTACCAAGTTAGTACTCGTGGACCTAGCTTTAACGAAACCAAATCTTGTAGTCTCAATTATAATTGAAGTTAAATAACTTTTATTCCTTACAGAATATCAATGCTGCAGTTAGCAGTTCGTTCTTCTGGTTGGATCAAGGTCTCCGAGTGGGAAACACAACAGTCTGGTTGGACCAGGACTAAAGTCTCCCTGCAATATCACCAGGTAGGGTCTGGTATTACATTCAACATAAAACCGAGAGAGTCTCTTAGAGAAAAAATTAAAGAAATAAATATATTAACTTTGGCCTCTCAGTATATTTACGAAATTTTAATGTATGTTCACAAAAACAAAAGTAGTTTTAGTAAAAAAAGTGATGTACACACTATAAACACTAGGAACAAACACAGGCTAGTGATACCAGTTTCTCGACTCTACAGAGTCAGTAATTAATTCTTGAGGCAATGTATACACTATTACAACAAAGCCCCAGAAAATATGTAAGGTCTCTATTACCAAGTTTAAATATTTTATTAAACAAAAACTGTACAAGTGTTATTATAATATAAATGAATACATGGTTGATAATAACTCCCGGGAATGAGGTGATTGTTTCCAAGCTGTTTCTAAAATAAATTTTGTAAATGTAATGTAATGTTCAACCTTTCATGTAAATTTACTTTGAAGAAAAGCCGCACTGGGTTTCTTGCTGGTTATTCCCAGGACAGAGGCTTCCCTGTCCTGGGAATGGGTCGGCTCGACCGGGGAAGAACCACGCTCTCGCAGAATACCAGCGTAAAATTCCGCTATCCGTGAATTTTTGCAACATCAGGGGACTTCATTCTAACCTTAACGCGGTCCATTACCATCTAGAGACGGCGAAGCCGGCCTTGCTCTTTTTAATCGAGACTCTGTTGTCCTCTCCGGCTGATACTACATATCTCTCCTACCCGGGGTACAAATTGAAAATGAAAATTCGACGCCTCGGCAGTCTTGAAGGTACGGACCTGTCCATCCTATGGCTGCGCGTAGACAGCGACGACCATCCCCGCGTCTACGGGTGCCTCTATAGGTCCCATAGCGGTAACGCCGACACAGACCTACTCATCGACCACGTCCAAATGGCTGCAGACTCCGTGCTACAACAGATCCCATCCACAGAGATCGTGATACTCGGTGATTTTAACGCCCACCACGCTGAATGGCTTGGTTCTCGTTTCACCGATCATGCGGGTAGATCGGTCTATGACTTTGCCTTGGTATATGGTCTAACACAACTGGTTACTTCGCCTACGCAGATCCCAGATGTGGAGGACCTTGTACCTTCCCTGTTGGACCTTTTGCTGACCTCTCATCCGGACGGATATCCGGTCTCCGTCGATGCCCCTTTGGGCTCTTCGGACCATTGTCTGATCCGGAGTACGGTGCCACTCACACTCCAATCGCAGTTGTGATCTGCAGCTTGCCGCCGTGTTTGGCACTATAGGTCGGCCGATTGGGATGGGATGCGGTATTTTTTTGCATCCTACCCTTGCGGGCGCTCTGGGGGATCACCAGTTTCCTTGCTGATCGGAGCATCAAGGTCGTAGTAGACGGTGCATGCTCTGATCTCAAGCCTGTCAACGCTGGTGTTCCACAAGGCTGCGTGCTATCACCAACGCTGTTTCTCCTGCATATCAATGATATGTTGCAAACTGGTAACATTCATTGCTATGCAGACGACAGCACTGGTGATGCCTTATATAACGGCCATGCCAATATTTCTCGGGAAAACGTCGCCGAGTACCGGGACAAATTTGTGTCTGAAGTCAAGTCTTTGCTGAATAAAGTGTCGAATTGGGGGCGACTAAATTTAGTCCAGTTCAACCCCCAGAAGACACAAGTTTGCGCGTTTACCGCTAAAAAGAACCCCTTTGTCGTATCTCCTCAGTTTCAAGGCACTCCCCTTGCTGCCTCAGCTAGCATCGGAATCCTTAGCGTCGAGCGTCGACATATCGAATAGTGTGCAGTTTCGTGGTCACTTGGAAGGGAAGGCCAAATTGGCCTCTAAAAAGCTTGGCGTGCTCAGCAGAACGAGACAGTATTTCATGCCGGCACATCGGTTGCAACTTTACAAAGCGCAAGTTCGGCCTCACATGGAATACTGTTCTCATCTCTGGGCCGGGGCACCCCAGTGCCATCTCCTTCCACTTGACCGCATCCAGCGCAGAGCGGTTCGAATCTGCGACGACCGAGTTCTTTCTGATCGGCTCGATACACTGGCACTGCGTAGAGATGTTGCATCTCTTTGCGTATTTTATCGTATCTATCACGGGGAGTGCTCTGAGGAATTATTCGGACTAATTCCAGCCGCTCAATTTCACCATCGCATATCGCGACAAAACTCGCGATACCATCCACACCATCTGGAGGATTGGCGGTCCACCACTGTGCGATTTAGGAGAAGTTTTCTCCCTCGCAGGAAGTTTCCTTGTGGAATCGATTACCACCAGCGATTTTTCCGGACCGATACGACTTA
This sequence comes from Parnassius mnemosyne, assembly GCA_963668995.1. Classification (NCBI taxonomy): domain Eukaryota; kingdom Metazoa; phylum Arthropoda; class Insecta; order Lepidoptera; family Papilionidae; genus Parnassius; species Parnassius mnemosyne. The sequence continues at coordinate 29,794,022 of CAVLGL010000090.1, forward strand.
GGAACCTTCAAAAAAAGAGCTTACACCTCTCTAAAAGACCGGCAATGCATCTGCAATTCCTCTGGTGTTGCGGTTGTTCATGGGCGGCGGTAGTCACTTACCATCAGGTGAGCCGCATGCTTGTTTGCGCCCTCTTCTATAAAAAAAATATAGCAGCTTAACACTGCTGTGTTTCGTATGGTGAGTCTATAGAACCGGAGACCCTATTTACGGTAAAAGAGGCATTCCATCTTAGTCCTTACGGCTGACAACACATCTGCATTTTCATTCGCAAACGAGGATGTAGATGTCTATGGGCCACAGTAAACACCATCAGGTGGACTGTGTGCTCGCTTGTAACCCTTATCCTATAAAAAAAGTTTGTTTATAAAAAGGTCTTAGGTCTTTTCTCATGTCATCAAAGATGAGCGTCTTATGGCGACTGTCATTGGGGAAAATATTTGTGAGCATCCCTTTTCTAGGAAACCCATGTTTTATGGTCAAGTACCGCGTCGGTGCAAGTGATTGAGTGAGAGGTCGTGTCAGACTAGTGATGCCCAATATTTAGCTTTGTGTAGATATATCGTATCGCAATGTATCGGTAGTTCTGATATCGAAACGGAATAATATCGCATGACTGTATAAATATTGTTAATATCGATGTAATAATATCGTATTGTAACTAAACACACATGCATAATCGTAAAAGACTATTACTGGAGAACATTTTTACTGATACTTGGTTCTATCTTAGATCTCAAAAGACTAGTGGCTATGGTATCCATTAGCTGTTAAAAAAATAGCAATGCTACATTAATAATATACTCTTAATCTACTCCTGGTAAGCTTAATACGCTTGTGTTACGAGTGCTTCACGACAGTAGTCGCATGGCGTATTCGACCCGCCGATCTGATACATGATGATTCGGACTGTCGCTTATTTGCTGTTACCAATAAGTGAACTGTTAGCTCGTATAACCTATTTTTTCTTAATCGTCAGACCTAAAAATTCCAGCGCTGGGCCTGGGACTCTCCCATTGTAAAGGAGATATTTCTTAATCGTCACACATGGTAGGCGGATAGATGACCCCAGTATCAGGCTTCTCAAACAAATCGTAGCCTGACTGGATTACTACAGGGACACCATAACACCCAAAAGACTATTAATATTTCAAAATTTAGAAACTAATCTTTTTTAAATAATTTTAAGTTTAATTTACCACAAATTATTTCAAGTAATAATGTTCAACTGGTTTTAAAGTTCATTACTAAATTTAAAAAAAGCTCAACTCTTGCCACGTCTTCCGATATCAGTCCATACACCGACATCGGTTCAATGCTCAGTGGCCTAAGTCTAGTCAGAGGATAAAAAGTTTTAAAAATGACTTTCAGGATACAATAAATAACTATTTAACAAATGAAGCTTCGACCGAACCGCCATCTTGGATCCCTGATGACATTCTTAACGTGAACAGTATAGACGAACCCGATAACCTCATGGAGAAGCTGAATGGCAACTTGCAGGACGATGGTAGAGTGACTATCAAGTTGCTCTGCGGTGCTGATCTTCTGGAATCTTTCGCAACGCCTGGACTCTGGTCAGATGAAGATGTGAGTATCAAGCAACAATACAATCGACTGCTGGTCAATTCTTAGTCTCGCCAAAGAATAAATAACAAAGTTTTAATTTCAGTATTTTGTGTTATTATAACTTATAATATTTTAATTACAAAAGACGAGTATAGGTATGTAAGTAGGTACTTGGATAGTGAAGTAATTTCAACTAAGTTTTGTAATAATGTACTTAGGTATTACTTCTGCAGTTAAATTATTACTTCATTCTTTTTTCGCTATAAGTACCTATGTAACAAAAAAATATATATTCACCTTTCATTATCCTTCGGTAACTTAAAAAATGATATGTCTGAATCCTTTTGTATGCTCACTAAGCATCCATCCACGCAACAATTATAGTAGGAACGACGTTTTGTCATTATAACTTATCTAATAGATAGGTAATATACATATATATTATTCTTAAATTACATTAAAACTTTTTCAATTATTTTATCCTACGATTAAATATAAGTACTAAACACTAAACAAAAACTATTTTGACGAGTATTTCAACAAGTATTTACAAAAAAAAAACTATTTAGGTAAACAGCGACTGCGTTCTGACTCGGGGGCGCCTCGCGATTGTAGATAATTATTTCACGCAGGTAGCAAGCGTGACAGAGGCCTGGTCTCTCTTACATAATGTAATATATTATGTTAACTTATATTATGTTGTTTTACGTGGTAGAGCCATGCTGCAGCTATATTAGTAGTATAGTTGTAGCACGAATGGGTTGGCTCGACCGGGGAAGGACCACGCTCTCACAGAAAACCAGCGTAAAATAGCAGCTGAATGCCGCTGTTTCGTATGGTGAGTGTAAAAAACCGGAGAACTTTTTTACTGGAAACGAGGCATTCCATCTTAGTCCTTAGGGGTGACAACGCATCTGCATTTTGATTCGCAAACGAGGATAAATTTAGATGTCTATGGGCCACAGCAACCCCTTACCATCAGGTGGACTGTGTGCTCGTTTGTCACCCTAACCTATAAAAAAAATTAAATATATATACACATAATATTAAATTCTTTTGAGTCAAGTATGGAAATGAAAATATCTAAATTTAGATGGTACCGATGTAAACAATAGAGGTTAATTGTCTAATCCTGACAATGTTACAGGTGTATTGTCTGTTTTCAGTTGGAGACGATTGTCGGGAAGCACGGCTTAGTGGTTGTTACTCGAGCCGGCAACGATCCAGGAAGGTTCATATACGAATCTGACATGCTTTATAAATATCGGGTAAGAGATAATTTGAATTAAATAAATACATTAGATATAGGCACGAAGCAAATACAAGAGGTGTTGTAATTAGATTTCACTATGTAACAACGCGTGACAATTTACGGGGATAGGGGATGTTAAGCCCCGCCCACTTTACTATCTATATCTACCGATAAATAGTAAAACTACTCGAAACTTTCCATATCGATGTTGCTATGTAGTTTAGCTACCTTGACGATACGAAACACGAAATTATTATAAAAACTATAGAGAATGCAAAACAAATTTCAGCACCTTCGTATGATTATTTTACCAATACTGAGCTCTACGTACCTTTATATTTTTAGTTCACATGACACAAAGTGTCGCCATCTAGTGTCGAATATATTTAATTATATTCGAAAGCCGGCGCAAAGAGATTTTTCTAGAACTATTTTAATAAATTAGGTGTAAAAATACTTATAAATGAGATATGACGCCATCCATAGCATCAGAGCGTCTATCTGAGTAGTTTTTACACGTTAAAACACAACACTTCATCCTTTTTTTCTTTATACTACGAAAATACACCGATTTGCGAATTTCAACACAAGCGCACAGGACGAATGCTGACAGTATATAATAACTGTGGCGGCGCTGTCGTCGCGCCACAAGCGAAACATATCGAAGCCTAAATCACGCTAACAAAGTTCCAAAATTGAAGCAGCATATATAATAGCTCCGAACTACCAATCGGAGCGCTGGCCGCTCCCCGGGCAGAACACCTTGCCCGGCGGGAGATCTCCCCTTTTCCTTACACCTAGCGGGTACTAGCGGGTGGCATAACTAAAACCAACGCCCTCTATAATGACCTCAGGACCTACTCAGAATCACAGTGCACAGTTGCTTATGCCGTCTTCTTTTTGTATTTGCTTCATGGATATAGGGCTCTATCAAACCGTGCTACTTAGTCCTATTCGGCTTCACACATCTATTTACTGCCAACCACGTTGCGTAGTCGTCGCAATATTCAACTAATAAAAATCTTTATACAGGGTTATTTTGCAATAACCGGCCCAATTTGCAGAGAAGGTTCAAAATAAGTGATATAGACAAATGGCGAAGAAAAATTGTTTAAATAAACTCAAAGATTCTGACCATTTTATCTTTTAAATTAAAAATGCAGGGTAATGCAATATTTTAACTGGTTGTCATTCATAAATATCTAACGCCTACTATTTTACTACACACGTACACATTCGTAAGGGTCGCTCGGTTGATAAAAACGTTGTGAATTGAATCGCACACAGAGGAGCGTGCGTACACGTATTTGTTGCCCATAATTAACATTCAATTTGGGATAATTTCAAGTAAAAGTAGAAGCCTTATTTACTCGTATTTTCTAAAACTGTTATAACGGTATATCATTGTTTACATATTTGAACTTAAGTTTAAAATTTGGCTATTCTTTGAAAAATAACACTGTGTAAATATAATTGTTGGTGCATTTGGTTGTGATCGAGTAACTTCTGAAGCACTTGACCGATTGAGATCGTATTCACACAATATATTTGTTTTGTTTCTAGGCATACTAGTATCCTATAGGTGGCGCTGTAGTTAAGTTAGTAACAGATTCTATACTTATGAACCAAAATTACTCATTCATCAAAATATAATGTGATTTAGTGCCAAAAAAGAAAATCACAAAATTGGAACATAATAGGTGGCGCTGTTGTCGAGTAGTACCGTAAAAAGTCCGAAATTCGTAGTAAAACATATCGGAAATGGTAGATCGATGTCTGCCGGGTCAGTTAGTTTCTTTTTTTATGAATAAAAGATAAGTATTATAGTGAAATAGGTACTTATATTTTTTTATAGAAAAAGGGTGACAAACAAGCACAAAGTCCACTGAAGTGGATGATGTGTTCTACCTACATCTATCCTCGTTTAAGAAAAAAAGTTATTATTTCTTAGGACTAATATGGAATGACTCTATATCAGTAAAAAGGGCCTCCAGTTGTTATCACTCAGCAAACGAAACAACAGCAAAGCTAGTCCAAGATCCGAGGGCCACCAGATGTCACTTACTGTCTGAAGAACAGAATGTGTAAGATCAAGTAGTGTTAGTATGTGGCGGCGCTGTCGTTGCGCCACAAGCGAAAATACATCGAAGCCTAAATCGCGCTATCAAAGTTCCGAAGAAAAAGCAGTATATATGGAATAGCTCCGAACTATCACATGGAGCGTTGGCACCTCCCGGGTTTAACACTTTGCCCGGTGAGAGATCTCCCCTTTTCCTTCCACAGCTATAGTGGTGACCCCGACGTGATATGAACACGCAATCCACTACCTTCGGAAACTACAACTTCAAACCTTCGTCATCGTCCTCAAGTACCGAATTCATTTGCTCCCGAGCAAATATTGACTGCAGTCTTCACATTCTGCAAGCCAGCTTTACAAAGGTTCATCGCAGTACTGGAATAACAATGCTTCCTGTTCCTTCAAGCTACTCTATGTGTTCAGCACGGCTCTGGGCCTTACTGCTCACCTCTGCTTCACGGCACTTTCGCAGATTACTTGCCTTCTTCTCGACTCACCGCAGACTACAAGGCAATTAGGGATGGCGATCTAAGATCGATTAATCGAAGAATCGATTTTTCAGGCCCCTTAGATCGATTTTTTAAATCGATGTGCAGAAGTGAATCGATCCAGTGAATCGATATTTCACCCTTGAAAATCGCCATTCGATTTTTTTTTGTTTTGGTAAAAACCGTAAAATTATTTACAATTAGTTGAATGTATCCGTACTATTACGGTGTTGCCGGTTAAAGGGTTAATTACTCAAAAACTCGCCAGATAGCTGTATGCATAGTTTCCTTCGCCTCGATTTAATTAAAAAAAAAGTTAGGTTTGTAGTCTATGACTTTTTGTATTTGTTGATTGAAATTGCGTCATTCATATTTGTTTATATAAACAAACTGTATCGTAATATAAAATTGTAATTAGCGAAATAAATACTTATTTTTGTGTATATATATTTTGTGTATATATAGTACAGTAATGCACTTGCGCCGGAAAGTCAGGGCTTAAACGAAGAATTTAAACACTATTTATCGCAGGCAGCTGTGCACCTGAAGTATGATCCCATACTGTTCTGGCAAGAACAAAAAAACTCTTTTTATCACGGCCTTCACTCCATGATACTCATATACATCATAGCCATGATGTATATGAGTATCATGGGATCATCTGTTCCTAGTGAGCACCTTTTTTCAATTGCCGGCAACATCGAAAGTGATAAGCGGAACTGCTTGGATCCCAATAGACTTGCCAGACTATTGTTTTTAAAAAGTTTAGATATGAAGCGTTGGGAAACTTTCTCACGTAATAAATACATTTTGAAAATAAATGTCTTCTTTCATACCTGATCTGACTTTGATATGGTAATAAAAATAATTGTTATTATCGGATACCCTGAACTAAAAAAACTAACTTTACTGATAAGAGATCATTTATTATGGTATCTTTCTTGTTTTTTTATAAAATGTATTTATATTTACATTATAAATGCAAACATGAAAAAATATCGATTTTTTATAAATCGATCTTTTAGACCTCGATTTTTTTGTGAATCGATACTTCAGCGTACGATTCGGATCGATTTAAAAATCGATCTTTTTCGGAAAGAATCGACATCCCTAAAGGCAATACCCTGGCTCTTACACATTCGTCGACATCTAGACTGCACTGAGCAATCGGGTGATGTGGCGCCGCTGTCGTAAAATACATCGAAGTCTAAATCGCGCTAACAATGTTCCGAAGTTAAAGCAGTATATATAGAATAGCTCCGAACTACCACTCGGAGCGTTGGTCGCTCCCTGGGCAGAACACCTTGCCCGGCGAGAGATCCCCCCATTTCCTTGAACGGCCAAAGTAAATCACGGTATATAAGCTAAAGGCCTTTATACCGGCGGCCATTTTTCAGGCGTCAGTTAATCAAAGTACGTAAAATATACCTCATGTTAATTCTCCCAGCTGATTTTTACGTATATGTTAGATAATACGAGTATCGTTAAAATCAGTCATCAATACTCCCAGACACTTTCCGTCGTCAGTACCGATTTGCAGACGCTCAAAAAGATTACTCAATTTCACTTACATTCTGAATTTACAAGAAGGCAGACCGATCCAAGGGGCAAATCATCCCTTATATCCCATTTTAATGCCTCTGTGGGTATGAGCGCGAGGACATTATCCGCGTGTATGAGCGTGAGTGAGACATGTATTAGTACTATATTGACCTCTCTCTCTCTCTCTCTGTCTCTTACAGTTTACTCTCGTCGACGCTATGTGTATGCGCGTACGCAGCATGTAGTAAGCACGGGTAATAATATCACTCTTACCCTATATCAAATCGTTCGTTTGTATTGGATTTGATTATCGGATATTGTATCTATATATTTCCAGCCAAATTTGCAGAGATAGTTCAGAATAAATAATATAGGCAAATGGTGAAGAAAAATTAATTTAAAAAGTCTCAAACTTTCTGTCATTTTTGTCTTTTAAATTCAAAATGTATGGTAATGCATTATTTTAACTGATTTTACCTAATATTCGAACCGGATGCTATGAAACTATGAAATGGTGATAATACATGTAAATATTACATTTTAACCGATGAATGTTTATGTGGTACATACAAAGATATTAAAGTGAGTCTCTACCGCGGTGAGAAATTAGCGTACGTGTCGTAATTAACCTGCCAATCGAATTAAACTATTCAAGTGCAGTGAGCTATAACTTAGATAGTGAATCTGCAAACTCGCCGGAACTTTCACCATTAGTCTTTTTTCTGTGTACAAAAAGTCGTGTTTACCTCAAAGAGGTATATATATAATGATGTAATCTCTCAATTAGGTCAAGGTACTAGTTACCGGGTACTGTTGGGTGCTAATCAGCTTGCAAAGCGTGACGATGACGGCAAATCTTGAACATGGGAGAGGGTCCATCCAACAGTGATGCCTAAGGGAAACCACACTTCATCTAAGAAAATAATGACATTGTCACTCTCACATCTTCCAGAAAAACGTAGTCCTTGTCACCAACTACATAGTGAATGAAGTCAGTTCCACGGTGGTCAGAAGGCTGGTGCGTAGAGGGGAGAGTGCAAAATACTTAACGGATGATGCTGTGTTAGCTTACATCCGACAGAACAGGCTCTATGGTGCTACGCCTTACATCACGTGAGATTTTCATTATTATTTTAAAAAAAAGATTACCGCCATTTTTGATATTTGAGGTTTTTTGTTAAAAAATATATATGTATTTTAATTTTTGGTGTCTCGAATAATAATGAATTTAATGCTTTAAATAATGTTCTCAATGGTACTGAAATAAATATTTAAAGATTAATTTTATACTGTCTTAAAAGTAAAATTAGACTAGTTAATTTAATTATAATTTTATTTGGCTTAATTTTTTAAAGTTAGAATCAATGCTCTGAGAATTGTAGATACTAATTTATTTATCACACTGTTATAATATAGTACTGCCTGTTATTAATAAGCGTTTTTGTGTTATTATTAAGATCTATCATTGATATCAAGGGTCCATTTTTTCAATCCTCTTAAAGTTATTCATAGGTGAAAATACAACATACACAAATGAATAATTATTACAAAAGTTCAATTGTTTCACTTCTATATTCTGTCAGGTTGTAATTATTTTGATGAATAACTTATTTGACGATGAAAAATCGGCCATGAAATGTTTTAAATTAACAACTAACTAACACAAAACTTTACCTTCACGCTTGCCATGGAAACAGTGAGTATAACCTTCTTAATGACCTAATCGCGAATTGCAACAAAAAATCACCGCAAGACGTGATCATGACGTCACCGGAAGAGACCAGTTTCAAGAACATCCTCATATCGATTCGTGACAAACCGTCCATCATAGACGAGACGATAACAGTGAAACGGCCGAGGAAATCCAACTTCCTCGCACCGAACCACACAGACTCTGTCAGTCCTGTCCAGGATACTTTAAAGCCCAAATACGCCTACGTAGACAAAGTCCCGGCCACATATGTGCCCGGGAAGGCTGTGAAGATTGTCAGCGATGAGAAGGAACACGCCATTAAGGACGAAAAGGTAAGTTATTCCGAATCGACTTACTCCTCCTTAGATAGCTACTTGACTAAGGAAGATCTTGATATGTACAAAAGGAGGGTTAGCGATGGCAATGTGGATCATAGAGTTGACAATGTAAGTGTGAAGAAACGGTGCTCGGCTTCCACCATTCGCAAGCTGAAGTCTGATGAAATGCGCAAGAGTAAATCCGAGGTGAGCAAACTCTGCGATAAAGTGAAGAGTATCAAATTGAAGGAGAAAGATGACAGGAATTATAAGACCAGGAGTTGCAATGATATCGTTAGGTTGATATTAACTAAACACGGAATACACGTGATCAGTGACACTGAAGCTATCGTCTAGATCTTTGGCATCCATTCACTCAACTGTTTAGTTTTAAGTCATTCGTTCATCTCTGCCCTTCATTTATAAAACTTCCTTAAGTGCGACATCAGGGTAACTTAGATCTTTTATTGGATGAAAGTAACGTTGAGTAAAATCTATATTACCTTTTTGCAGTTTCCGAATTTATACCTGTAGTATTTTATGATTATGTGTATGTATTTATACACTTTACTGACATTATAATTATAGGCGTAATATTATTAATAAATCAAAAATAATAAAAACAAACCTAAATAAAAAAACATTATTTATTAAAATTGATATTACAAATTTAACTTCAAATATCTAGTGCGCGTAAAAGTTACACTCACTTCCATGACGAAATATATTATACAGGGTTATTTTTCAAAGAGTAACAAAATTTTAAACTTAAGTTCAAATATATAAATAATGATATACCGTTATTTATGTTTTTGAAAATACGAGCAAATAAGGCTTCTACTTTTTTTTTGATATTATTCCAAATTGAATGTGCGCATTTACTACACTACCATTTAGTTATATGTACTACGTACTAGAGAAGCTATTCCAAACAAAAATTTGCGCTACTCCATGTCTTCGTGCATGCGCGGGAGATAGTAGAGTCGAAAATGCGCGAAAACTTTAATTTTATATAAAATAAGATATTAATATAAAATAAATATAAGAAATTAATATAAAATACTCTTATTTCAATATAAACAAACATATTTCTAAACAAAATGTAATAATAATTATCTTGTGGAATTCACAAATCTTCAATTTACGCAATATTTAGTTTAGTGTATGGATTGCAGTACAGTTCAGTTGAACATATTCAATATTCGAAATGCGAAATCTAGTGCGTAGTATATAATATATATCGATGATTACCACGCATTTTTAAATTAAAAGATAGAAAGGACAAAATGTGTGAGATTTTTTTATAAATTTTTCTTCACCATTTGCTATATCATTTTTATTCTATATCTTCTCTGTTAATTTCGCTGGTTATTGCAAAATAACCCTGTATATCTGCATAATATAATACAGTAGATACACGTTCAATCAGCCTCTTCTAAGTTATTAATAGGGTATTTGACACCATGTAAAAAAAAATCAAAGAATATATATTTATGATAGATTTTGTAAAGAGTAAACGGGAAATATTGATTTCTATTTATAAAAATACATTATAAATTTTATATTTCAATTTAAAGAATATTTTTTTTTACCTGTGCCTCAAATATGCAAAACGATGTCCGCCATATTAGATAGCGTCGTGACGTCACTAGGTCAAAGAACTAGGTTATGTGCTGTGTACTAACTAGCTAATTTCGAAATTTTTCAAGTTATCATTACGATTGTTGACTTTTATTCCGAATTTTATTGAAAAGGCATCATGGAAGACGGATTCGTAAAAGCGAGTTTATTACATCGCTTTTAGCACTAACGTTATAGATATTATAATATAAGCTTAGGTGAGAAAAACTATTTGTTATATTTTTTTGTACAAACCCTCAGACGAAATAAAAATTCACTTTTTTATTTGGTCTGAGTACAAACCATGTCTTTATTCCCATATAGAAGAAAACAGGAATTAAGTAAAACACTGCACTGTATTTGTAAGGGCTATCAAAATGGCCCACAAAGGGCGGGACAGACGAGCGATTAACCTAATCTATTACAAAATTTGACTTGCAATAGGTACCTATCATGTCATGATGTTTTGTTTTGTTTAATCGATAGTTAAATATAAGTCATACTTACATCAAAGTGATCTTCACAGAAGTATAGTTTAGATTTTGTAGACAATGCCTTCGGCTCTTCTTGCCAGTTTTAACCAAGTATTTCTCATATTTAAATCAGTTGGCACTTTAATCCATAACTTCCCCGGCGTTCTTATGCTCGTATTTTTGCAATCAGGCACAACACAACAATAATATAAATGATAACTCATAATTAAACATTCAAAAGTATCTTATTCCTTTGCAAAATTGTCAAAATTCTACGATAGTGACGTCATGAGTTGAACAGTATGGCGGCTAGCGTTTTCACGCGAAAATTTAAAACGATAGATTAAAAGTAATTTTTACGTCACTATTCGGTTTTAAAAAAATTATATAAAAATTATAGTGGTTCATTATCACTCTAGGATTCATTTAAAACATTTTTTGAAAATGGGTGTAATACCCTATTAACAACAACTACCATCATACAAATATTTATTCTAAACACTATTTTTTATATGTGGCAATAGAAAAACTATGGCTAAAACTTGTCTTCAAATGTAGTTTTCCACGCACAATCCTATTTCGACCTATCAAAGACCTATCAAAAATCTGACAAACATTTTGATAGCTGTTTAAAATACACTTTTAACTTTTGTAATGTTTAAAATTTGAATTTTAAATTTAAAGGTAGAAATTTCTAGAAAAATAAATGAAAAATAATCGATAAATATATTTAAAGTTAGGTAAAATGTTTCTATAGTTGAATTTGACTGTCAATTTCATATATTATACATAGTTTCTTTAAATGTTAAGATTATAGTGAGTTGAAAAGAAATTTATCGTGTTTTAGTAATGAGTGTTAGAAATAAATTTTAAAATAATCCCGGTGTACTCAAATCTATACAAAGTTTTTTGAAGTAATTGAATATTGTAAAGTAAATTATATTACCTATTATATTATATTCTACAACATAATCACACAATAGATACTGTTATTGGTAAATTATTTGAAGGTAGTTTTAATATTTAAGCACAAATTTTAAACATTTCTTAATATTAATTATTTTACTGTTATGTTTCTTGACCCCTCCCTCACATTTTAGGATCGAATTAAAAATTTATGCAGCCTGTAGTGCATTATTTGAAATTCATAATACTTGACAAGACTGTAAACACGCCCGTAACCTTGTCCATACTTTCGCTGCCTATTTATTCATTGCACCCTATTAAGTCCACTTCTGAACATTGCCCATAGATAGGCTAATAGGGGGAATATTTGTAACAGTTATCACGCTTGGCGCGTGAGTAACCGCAGTTTTTATTAATTTATTTATCCATATCCTGTTTTAATTCCGTCTCCTACGAACCCCTGGGGCTATATGGGGTAGTCCTACGCCACCACATTTATTTTATATTTTACATAACTAGGTTTTAAATAATAGTATACTCAAGCAGCACGTTGAACGTTACAGGAAAACGTGACGTTTATGATTTTTTATACCGTACTAAATTTCTCCATTATGTCGATAAAGGAGTTTCACTTCAAAAATTCTTCCCCTCTCTTAGTTTAAGTTTTAAAGAACTTTTTACTAATGCTATGTATCCATATGTGGAATTTTATGAATTTTTAGTCAGTATTGTGATCGTTTTATACAATGCCCGGAAATCTTTATCGCGGATGTTGAAAACTGACTCGTGAAAATTGCCACTTTAAGCTATTTTATGGCATTATTTTTTTATCTTTGGCAAGTTACAAGCAGCTAATCATAGCTAGTAATTCATGCCATCTAAAAGAAATAAAGACTTTTAACTGTCTTTTGTTAAAAATATAGTTTCAAAAATGCAAGTAAAAAGTAGGATCTTAAAACTGTTATTTTGTTTGACATTCAATATTATTGATAAAAACCTTCAATTTTTTATTTTCAAAGCGGCAAGTCATTTCAAATTCGCCATAACGATTCACGGGTACACTTTTCAAATTATCTTCCCATACTTTCTGTGATAACTTATAAAGAAAATATTTAAACTGTGCCAAATGATGATGGTAGAACATCGTATATCTACTTCATAGTATATGAAACTTGAATTTTACAATTAACTATAGATGTACATCTCATTTATACGTGTATTTAGCAAGCAGCCATAATTGAATTTCCGTTAAGGTAGTTGACACATATTATATCCAATGAGGGCTGATAATCTTCCGCTCACCAGATGTCGCTAGTTGGAACTGAGTTGAAGTTTTTTTGTTACACAATATCATTTAATTGAGAAGTTATTTTATGTAAAATTTTATCAGTTTCTAGAGCATTATATTAATACACAAAACAATGCCTCAGTGGTATGTTCTTAAATTTTGCACAGTTTTAACTCTTTTTTTTTAAATTTTCTACTTTTAGGAATATTTGTAGTTTCGTTTATTCATTCATTAATATAATATAAAATATAAATAATATGGTAAACATACTACATGAGACGAATAGTCCGACTAGGTAAGTCCAACTTCTACCGAGAGGTCAATCGACGGATTCAATTAGGCTGGGCAGCGTTCGCGAAATTACGGCACATCTTCTCGTCAAGTATACCTCAAAACTTGAAAACGAGACTGTACAACCAGTGCGTGTTGCCAGTGATAACCTATAGAACCGAGACGTGGTCCTTCACTACTGGCCGTTTGAGGAAGCTCAAGGTCGCTCAGCGAGGTATGGAGAAGGCTATGCTCGGGGTTTCTCTGCGTGATGTACTTAGAAATGAGGATATCTGCAGTAGAACCAGAGTGACCGACATAGCCCAACGGATTAGTAAGCTGGTGGCAATGGGCTGGTCATAAACTTCGAAGGACCGACATCCGACAACCGATGGGGAAAAGGTTCTCGAGTGGCGGCCTCGTACCGGCGGGCGGAAGTGTAGGGCGACCCCCCACTAGATGGAGTGACGACCTGGTAAAACATGCAGGATGCATGTGGCTCAGGACCATGCTTCCCCCAAGGAATGCCACAAAGGCATTCCTTGGGGGAGGCCTATGTTCTGTAATGATGATAATGATGATGATAAATAATATGATAATTAATAGACTTAGGCGTTACATTGCAGAAATCCATTATATTAAAGTTGGAAAAATTTACTTTGCCTATATATGGATGTTGGCAAAGTAAATTTTTCCAACTTCATAAATAATATTACAGAGAGAAACATTAACTTGCCCGCCATGTAATTTGTTAAATATTTCACCTCGTTCCTAAGCGGCGGCGCCCTAGTGACAGAAAATTCGTGGATGCCCTTATCGAAACACCTTTTTTACTAGTTGTCAAACTTTTCTATTAATTGTATCGGGGATGGTCTGGTAAATGAATTGTATGTAAAATTCTATATTAAAAATTAAAACTTAAAATGGTATACTTATTATATTACAAGTATTTAAATAACATAACAATAACAAGTAATAGGAATTTCATATAACATGAATGTAGTAATTTATTAAACGAAGGTGTCAACTGCCCAATTAATTTTATATTATGCTGAAATCTCGAACTTGTTCCTGTATTTTTGTGAATCCAAACCTTTTAGATAGTAGCACGAGTCGTGAGTACAATCTTGACTGGACAGTAGCGCTTTAAAAGAGGTATCTTTCGTTAATTTACAAATGCGCGGAAAAAGATGGTGAAAATTAGTTCAAGCGATTTGTCATTGGACTCACGTGTCATTAGCTTGCAGTATCTTTGAAATGGACATGCATGCGCAACTTTATCCTACCTCTGTCGCGGCGCTCACGACTCGTGCCACCATCTAAAGAAGCTGTTTCCAACGTTGGCAAACGGCACAGTTTATGAGCGTTGACTTTCACATGAGTCTGAACCATGAAAGAAGTGAAAGTTCCGGGGCGACGGCACTAATCTGGTTGATCGATTGGTTTGTGAGTAGTTTAGTAATATTTGATAGATCCTAACTCATAAACTGACTCATTTCGTGCGTTGGTTAAAATGTGATTTCGCGCAAACTATTACTACCAAAAATTTTTAGCGTTCATAAACTTGTGCCAACTCCTATAAGTCTAATGTTAGGTAGAGGCTTAATAAGGTTAGATGTTTTTATTTCGTTATATTATAAATCAATTATGTTGTAACAGATGTTTTTTAACTATTAATTTGCATATTAGAACTTTAAATGGTTTAAAGCATGCTATGTGTCTACCTCTTTATCAACGGTACATTTTCTTAAATAATAATTTAGCCTCATATTTGCGTGTATTGTTAAGGAATATCCCCAGTTGTTTTATTGTTATTTAAATCTTAGTGTTGATGTATTTTTTTTTCTTGTAACAACCGACTATTGAGGATAATTCTTTACTAGTACTACTAAACTTTATCATTTATAACTTTAAGTACCCTAACGAGCCTCCATGTTCCTGTCTCTTGTGCCTATTCTTTGTAGCGATATTAAGACTCATATTGACATTTAATAAAATAACAATTCAGGTTAGTTTTGGAGGGAACTTGTTTTATTTATTCATTATTTCAAGTGGATTTCCTAAGCAAAATTTAAAATAAAATGATCCTCACTGGTCGGTTTAAAGTACAATATCCTGTTGCTAACGTATAATTTGTGTGCGTAGGGAGGCTGCCCGTTGTAGCTGACGTGTTGCGCGCCCCGCAAGTAAGCTGGTCGCGCACTTGCCTGCATTCAACCCTACTTTACTTCGCTTTATTTTTTTGCATGCGAGTTAAGATTACCTCTTTATGTAACTATGATTTGCAATTTTCTACAATCTTTTCAAAAGAGCCACTCGTTATAAAGATATATAGTTATTTATAAAAAGTACATAAGTTATTTTCTGAGAAGTTTTGTTACTTGTAGATGTTTTCCAGTGAGTACTAATCAAATTTTGTGTATTATTGATTTGCATTTTTGTATTTATACATCATGCTGTAGACATGTATATTCGTTCATACTGAAGGTCGATTTACATTTACGACTACAAGTATAGTAGCGAATTAATTTGCGAACCTGGCGAGTTAAGTAGAAAATCTCGTTTGAACGGCAATCATTGAGAGCAAATTAAGTTGAACGGGATAGCCGGCCGTTCTATTTTTCGGCGAGTCAAGTGTTGCCCTCCCGCTGGTCTCCCGCCACCCGCTAACTAAACTCGTCGCTCGTGTGTACGAGCGAGTTTAGTTTAATACATAAGTTGACAGGACGCATCGTGTTCGCGTTCGACCCTCAAAATATAAAATTATATTTTCTTCTCTCCACAAAGACATTTCAACGCTACTGCCTACTTAACCGTTTACTGTCAACTGCCCTGTAACTAAACTCGCTAATGTACTTGTCAAAGTGTAAATCGCCCTTTACTAGCAATTACTTAAAACTCTTATGGGAAATGTAAAGCTCCATGAAAAGATCCCAATACTTTTTAAAAGCATTGGTGTTGCAGTTGTTCATGGCCGCATGCTTGTTGCCCCTCTCCTATTAAAAAGAAAAACACTGACTAAACGCTTATACATTTTTAAAGTTGTAAAAATGGTCAACACAGTAGTATGTATTAAGCACCTGCGAATGACAGTTGTTCTATCGGTGTAAAAATGGTCAACACAGTAGTATGTATTAAGCACCTGCGAATGACAGTTGTTCTATCGGTAAAATTCTGTGTTAAATGTTTATTACAACTTGAAAATTATCTTGAAAGGGAATGTTTTCCTGTGAAACAAACAAAGGTGTGAAACAAACATTTAAAAATTTTAGTTTTCTTTGAAATTTGAGCTTGTACTGTTATGATGTATACAATGTTTATCAGGACTCCACTTTTGTATCAGTTCACTTTCTTTTTAATACGTAAAACCAAAGACTCCTGTATACTACTACACTGGCAATTAGAACACAAACTGTATCACAGTAGAGGATCGCGCGTATTATTTTTATTTAAAATGGATAAAAATGAAAACATTTCAGATTTTAAAATTTGTGTGTGAACGAAGTGTACGTTGAAGAATGTAGAAAACCATTCGGCATCCGAAATGGAACTAGATTTCTAAACTTATTTTTGACTTACATAATATTAAGTAAGAATGGGTTTTACCCCCCCCCCCCTTCCCCCAAAGTTAAGGGGCATCTAGTTTTTTTAACCCCCTCCCCCCTCTCGGGACCCCTAGTAGTATAGTGTTCGTCTACATACATAGAAGTCTTTGCCATACACATACATACACATACTTTTGTATCGGTTCACTTTACTTATGTAACGATATCAAGAATTGAATAGTATACTTACTGGCTCTTTGTCTATTATTTAATATCGTAAATCCGATTATTTATATTGCTTTGGCAGTACTTCATGTAAATTAATTAGTAAGTTACTGATGGTAATAAGAGAATTACGTTTGAAACAAATATTTTGCGTATTGATTGTTGTAAGTAGACATTATGGTATTTCCAGTGCGATTTTGCGAAATTGATATTTCTAACAAAACTACGAATTAACTATTACCTACCAAATATGTCCACGAAGTTAATTATTAAAATAATTATAACTTTGGTTTTAAGCTGGCTTGTTTATGTCACCTATATGCTTCTAGAGCAAAGAATGAAAATTAATTGTGGATGTAAAAGTATGAAATTGAAGATTTTTAGCTGCATTTTAATATTAATTTTGGATTTGGGTTCAAAATTTGTAACACTTGGAGAATGAATGAGAAAAGAGTTGCAAAAACAAAATTCAAACTTATTGTACCCAAATTTACAAAGTTTTTGTGCAATATGCAAATGTTCTTTTTAAATTAACATGTTTTAAAATAAATAACGTATTGAATGTTGAATTAAAAGTTGCATCTGTAAGTAAATAATTATATTCAAAATTATAGCAAACACATTAAAGGATAAATTTAGTGTTGCCTACGTTAAAAAAAATCTAATTATAGTTTAAATTTGTGTTAATTAATGAGGGCTAATAATTTTCTGCTCACCAGATGTCGCTAGTGGACACTGAGGTAAAGTTTTTGTTACACAGTGTAATTTAATTGAAAAGTTAGTTTTTAATATCAGTTTCTAGAGTATTATATTAATACACAAAACAATGCTTCAGTGGTTTCCTCTTAAATTTTTTTTGCACATTTTTAACTTTTTTTAATTTATCTACTTTTATGAATATATGTGGTTTACTTTATTTATTTTTAATCTTATTAATATAAAATATAGCTAAAAGTACAGAAAGAAACAATAACCTTTACATTTTCCGAACAAATTAACTTCCCCGCTATGAAATCTGTCAAATATTATACCTCACTTTCTAGTGGCGCCGCCCTGGTGGCAGAAAAAGTGGTGGGTGCCCAGTACTCATTGTATAGCAGTTCCTATAAACATCTTGTAAAGGGGTACTTAATAATGGCTAGTTAAAGTTGACAATAAATAAAGAATATATTTGTATATTTTTTAAGGCACCAACATGATAAGTTTGACAAAATTTAACAATTAAAAACTATAAAGGATCTATCTTGATTATAGCAATGACAAAGGCTTTATCTGGATTACGGGTTAATCATGGTAGGTAGAAAATGTACAAGTAGAAAATTAAAGACAAAAGAACCTAGCAAAAGCCAGTTTCAATAGTGAACTTATATTTAACTTAAACTGTTTTTAATAAGTACATAAGCCCAGATTTGCTTTTTAAATTTTGGGTTCTAATTTCCTATATCAAATAAATAAAAAATAAAGGTAATTAGCTTATCATATCAGTCTAGAAAAATATTTTTTCTAGATTTTTTGTGAATTTTTGTTCTAAACTATATTGTCGGAATAGTGAAGAAAGATAGAAAGAGAAAGCAGGAGAAATAATGTAAAAATGTACTGAATGGCAAATCTCATTCGATGTTCTAAGTTTTAATTTAGTTAGCTTTAGTAACTTTGCATTTATACATATGAGATATGTACTTAACTATAAGAATTATTTTGCATGTTACCTTTTTTTGTCATAGACAACGAATATTTAAGTACTTGTAAAGCTCACTTAGGTGTTAGTTTAGTGTCCTATATCTTTTTTTTATTAGTTTATCATCTTAACAAATTGTATTAATTGTATATATTATAGGTGCTATATTATCGTTTTAAAATTTTCTTTAAAAACTGTATCATCAGTTTGTATTTATATTAATAGAACATAATACAACGAACCTTACAATCAATGTCCATTTATTCATTTATCACAGCCTATTAAAGTACCACCTGCTGAACCTAGGCTTCCCATTGACAGTTTTTGCTTGAATTTTAAACAATTTTTGACATTGTTGCCACATTCTGTGGATGGATCGGCAAAGGCAGTTTTTTATTATTTTTGAGTTTGTTATCAAGTAGATCCTGCTACCCATCTTCATTTCCCGCTGCCACCTTTTAAGACACCCACGGGATGATATGGGATAGTGGATTCTTTTATGCCACCACTACAAGGATTATAGTTGAATACACACAATAAACACACAGTTTCCACAGTAATGCACAGCAATTCCAATAAAATTTTGTATACTGGATTTGCAGTTCACACAGAATGATCTCGTCACTGTTATTTAATTGTTGGACCTAAGTTAAACATGATGGAATATATAGAATATTAATTTTAGATGTATGTATCACTGTTGTACATGTTTTAAGTATATTGCATTGTATAAACTATTAATTATATGTTTATAACAGGACTTACAGATATATGTACAGGTAACTTAAGTTATTGCTGAATTCAGTTTATGTAGAAAACTGACCAATGTGGCAGAGAATATCTATAATAAAATAAAAATTAAATCTATAATATAACTTGTAGTAAAAAACACAGCTAAAGCTTACAAGAATGCTAAATAAACACTCAAATCCTATGTGAAGTATCTTTTTAAAATCTTAAAAGTAATTTCTTATCATTAATATAAACAAAAAGGGAAAGATAACGGTGTGCCCGAAGATTACGTATATTATAAAACAGATCTACGTGCACTATGCACACAAACTTTTTAATATTGAATTAAGAAAAAGTAAATTTTATGTTATAAATATTTGCCTTCAAATATGAAAAACTTCAAGTTTTTAAAAGTGACTCAGTGACCTTTCATTGTAACTGAATGAGATTCATATTCATTTGTAAAATGAACAAAAAGGCATATCAATGACTATTTTTAATGAATGAATTCTAAGTATTATTTTCAAACACAGCATGCAGTTCGACTGCGATAATGTTTTATATCGGATAGCACCTTGCTTGTACTTGTTAGATTTTCACAATAAAAAAACACCACTATATCTTTGAGTTTAAGTAAGCAATTCTAGTATATATGTATTTATATAATATGTAATTGGTTACTCCGAAAAAGCACTATATGGATGAAATAAATAAATAAAAACATATATTATGTTTTACTCAAAGTTTAACAAAATAGGTTCCATCCCTAAGAAAATCATTATTTTTAATGCCATGTAAAGCCTAGTTGGACAGGTATTATTTTATTATTTTATCACTTCACAGTTGTAAAATTATATCACAAAATATAGATCTGTACTTGTATCAACACTAACACTAAATTTAGAAAGTTTACAATATTTAAATTCATGCCATTTCGTACTAAACAATATAAGTACAATGATTTAAAAAAAATTATTGGATGTGTAGATGCAGAAAGCATTATAACAAGTCAATAATCCCCCTCCCCAAGAATGCTACAAAGCGTGGACCTGAGCCACACCTGTAATCTAGTGGGGTGCCACCTTACACTTCATTTACCAGTACAAGGTTGCCACTCGGAAAACTTTCCTTCCTTGAAAGGGGGCTATGCTCGGAGTTTCTCTACATGATAGACTGTAAAGAAGATATACGCAAAACAAAACAGAGTAACCAATAAAAGCTTGCTTGGATGGTTTACGGAAACTTTTCCTATCCTAAGGATTATTTTGGTTATGTAACTCTTTTTTGATACAATTGAGGAATGGATCCATTTTGCATAACTACCTACACTTGATTTAAACTTTGTTGCTAATATGACACTTCACTATTTATTTTCTATGCTAATGCTATAATTTAAGGCTTTAAACTTCTTTAAAGGCACCGAGGTGATATCTTGATCACTTTAAAGACACCAATTACAGATATTTTTCTTAAAAATGACCTTTTTTGTTCCACATAATTTACAAACGTAATTTAATCAATTCACAACAGCTTATGGTATGATGTGCTAAATAGCTTACCATTTTCATGCTAGTAATTTTTGTAAATATTTTTGTAGTTTTTTCAATGTAAAGGATTACACAAACTGCAATCATTTTCTTATAGATATTTCACTTGTGAGTAAAAATGATAAGCTTACCTAATAAATGTTCTATTTATTTATTTGAATTGTTTTATTTTTACTATTAATGACTATCCAGCCACAATTATTAAACACCAAACTATAATAATTATTTCAATAAGATAATTTAGACACGAGTTACTGATTCCCAATATTGGTGATAGTGTTTTTTCTTGACCCATTTTAACCTAAGTATTAAAGTTTCACAACAACATGGTGTAGAAGTCAACTGCTTATTTCACCATGGGTGCACCATAAAAAGTGTTTGTTTCCAAATGTACTTATGTTATATCTTATCTCCTGTACAGTTGATAGTTTCCAAATATTTTTATGTTGCCTTTGTGATCCAAAATCTGATTTCTGTTCTGATTTTTAACTATATATTAAATTCATATATTCAATATGAGTTTAACAATTATATTAGATAATGATTTCTAATATTTACGTGAACACTACACATTAAATGTAACAAATTTTATGGACTAAACCGGAGCATACCACTGCAAGACTTCAAGATATAAGCTCATTCTGCATAGATCAGACCAAAAATTAATATTCAAAAACTAAAGATAGCCGGACTAACTATGACATCGGGACATCAAAGACCTCCGTTCCATCTGAGACCATGGGTCGGGAATTAAAAAGTTAAACTAAACACGATAAAATCCTTAAAATTAGTTTCATATATCAATAAAATTTTGATAGGCAAGCATGCGTCAGCTGCTTCAATACCTCAATGTGCCTACCTTAAATATGCAGTTTAGAGAAAATACAGGATTTTGTATTATGATCGAACAATAGATTACATTTTATGCTCACTATATTAAACAAAGTTTAGCTTACACAAAGGTTTTATTGAGATTAACTTTTAGTTTTCAAT
The DNA here is from genome assembly GCA_963668995.1 of Parnassius mnemosyne. NCBI lineage: Eukaryota > Metazoa > Arthropoda > Insecta > Lepidoptera > Papilionidae > Parnassius > Parnassius mnemosyne. The sequence goes on from CAVLGL010000090.1 coordinate 29,816,237, forward strand.
TTCGTAAATTCTCAGTTATCAGCTATATCAGTTGTCTCAATATTCACTTGATTACACTCAAACTAGAGACTGACATCGTTTGAGGACATTGTCATGTGCTTCCGTTAATTTGTTGCCATTTGCAGCAATCTTTTTTAGCTTAACAAATGCATCAATGATTCTGGAGTGCAACTCTTGTTCTGTACGCACATCACAAGCATAAACCTCATTCTTCAAGAATCCCTGAAATAATGTATTAAGTGGTGAGAGATCAGACGACTGTGCTGGCCACTTGTGCAGTCCGTGTCGTCCTATTATTTGCTCTCCAAACATTTCTGAGAGGCGTTCTCTTACACGGAAACCTGAATGTGCAGGATTTCCATCCAACTGGAACCATAATCTATGACTACCATCCAAAGATAAATTATCAATGTATTCTGAAATAGTTCCATTGAGGAGGTCCAGAAACTTCTTTTCATTTATAGGGCCATTAATGAATATTGGACCTATTATTGCATTTCGGTGAATGCCGGCCCACACATTCACAGAAAATCTGTCTTCAGGGGAGGATTCTCGTAATGGTTGAGTTTTGCGTTTGCTCCAGTAACACTGGTTACGCCGATTCCAGATTTCGTTGTGCGTAAACATGATCTCGCCTGTCCACATAATATTAAACAGAAAGTCAGGATCGTCATTTACCTTTTCTAGAAGCCAATGACAGTAGGCCTGACGGACTGAATCATCTCTACATAACAATCCCTGATCTCTATTTAACTTAAACGGTCGACGATTGTCTTTTATTAGGATTCTTTGTACTGTTTTATGGCTTACGCCAAACCGGCGAGCGGTTAGTCGCAGACTAGACGTTGGGTTACGACTCGAATACTGCAAAATGTTGTCTTCTTTGTTTACTGGTATTTCTTTCGCATTAGCGCCTTCGTATTCGTAGGAATTGACCAACCTCCGGTTTTCCCTTAGTTTTTGTACTGCCCATGTAATAGTGCGGAGGTTTGTAGGGCAAGTTCGTGTGTTCCCATACCTTTCACGATATGTTCGTAGGGCAAGCGCAGCGTTTTGATGGCATTCACCATAAATTAAAATCATATCGGTGAGTTCCGTAGCCGTATACCTAAATGAACTCATTATTATTTAAACTCTGTCGGACTAAAACTATTTTCTGTCACTAAATATTATCACATCACCATCGGAGCACTTTTTTCATTGTTTTCAATCACAAACTACAAAGAGTATAGTAATTGTCCTATACAGGAACAAACAAACTCAAACAAACACTCCCGCGTTTTTCAATATGTGCAGCTGTGTGCAGCACATGAGCACAGAACACTAATACCCTTAGGCACATGAGTAAATAACAGTAACACAGAACTCTATTACTCCTACGGAGGGTAAATAAACAAAAACACTTCTTCTTCATAGATAAATATATATGTAGCCGTAGATTGAGGATTGACAAAGTCTATGTAATATGTATGTAGCAAGCTAGTTCTTCTTCTTCTTAATAACTGGCTTTACGGCTCTGGGATCTAGCCCTTCTGAGCCTAAAGTTACAATATATTATAACAATTATCCTTCATAGTATACTGCTTCACAATATGTTGATGCGTCACATTGTGCAGCCCTTGGGAGATTTTGACGGCAACTTGAGCCAGCAGACAGCTGACGGTTGACGATGGTATCTCAAGGCGTCTAAGCAGACAGACACCTAATTTTGAGAATCACATCACCATCAGAGCACATGTTTCACAGTTTCCACTAATAGTTATGCGCAGACACTTAATACACAAAATCGCACCACTTTTACATATCAAAGTCCACTTCAAACCATTATTTAAATTTAAACAATAATACAGGAGCAGCAAACCGCCGCCGCTCAAGTTCCCGCCAAAACTCCCTAAACAAAAACGAAACAGAGGTAAACATAGACTTAGTATATTGCTGTATATATCAAAGAGAATATAATCACTACGTTTAATGCTGGGGCCACAGTAACGAGAAACGTCAATGCCCAAAAACGCAACAATTATTGCCTTAATTTTAACGCGATAAACTGAGTGGCCACACTTGGATAGGTCAGCGTCATTTCAATTTCAATGCCGTTGAACGGCGTTAAAGTATAGTGACCATTTATTTTTTAACTCTAAATGGGACATGGGTTTATTTATACTCCCCAGTTAGCAGGTTAACAATAAAAACAATATTATGTTATTTATTTAAAAACTGTACTTTATACAATTAGTGTTCACTATAATTATAATCACTTTAATTATAATTATTTTTATTTTAACAAATTGTGAAAAATAAAAATTAATCACCAGTTCACCACCAGTTATTAAATGCAACATATTTTTTAATTATATTTATATTTGTCAGTGGAACAAATTTGCTTTAATAAAGTTGGTGATATTTTAAATAAGGGCAAGATTTTTTACATTGATTTTTGTTATCAACATCGCCTTTAGAACTGGAACCTGTAAGTGATTTTTTTCCAGACGTCCACAATTTATTCATAATAGAAAAATACTTTTTCTACTGGAGCATCTGTACCAGGTAGACATAAAATATATTCGATTAAAATGCAAAATAATTTATGTTGAAGATTGTTGGTGAGAAATGTTTGAATACTTCCACCCATCGAATTTCTGCGAAAACTTTGAAATTATCCCATTCGGTTATTTTTTGGTCGGTCCCGTTCTCGCACCGTTTAGGACAATAGGACTATTTTGCGTCCCGGAGCTTTGCTTGGGGACAACGGGACAGGTGACCGAGAAAAGGGACAGTCCCGTTCAAAATGGGACGTATGGTCACTTTACGTTAATATTCCTTGAATTTCAAACAAGATGAACATTGACGCTGCTACTCTATATTTGATGAGTGTAAATTTTTATTATATGAATGTATTTTATCATTGCATAAGCATGGCTCTGTTTGCAGAATCTCAAGAAAAGTAATAACTTTTTCATTATACCACTCTATCGTAGCCATACGTGCGACCCCGTTGCGCTTACCGTGCACAATGAGACAAATGTAGTGTGGCCGCTTCAACGCGTTTATTCATGCGTTAATCTCTTTGATGTACCGCCACTTGAGTTATCGCTCAACGGCAAACGGCATTGTTCTTGCCGTTGTAGAATTATCGCGTTAAGTGGTGGCTACACCTACATTCAACGCCCATCAACGCGATAATTAACGGCATTTCTCGTTAGTGTAGCCCGGGCATAAGAGGCGGGACTTCCATAGTAAAAGTAAATGTATTAAACACAGACTAATATGATACTAACGTATTATTAAAGTACGCCAAGCTACTCTACCAACATCAAGATCATCAAGTGCTGACAACATTGACGAATTACAATAGTGTGGCAAATGTATATACTCGAATAATTTTATCGATATATTGTTTATCGATATTTTTACATAATATGAGTTAAATCTGTATACTGAATTATTTATGAGAAATAAAATTTTTAACGTGGGGATTAAGTAAAAATGCCGATGAGGATAAGAAATCAGTGTATTTTACACACAGCAATTTGTAATTATATCTATACAATTATTAGGTACAATATATATATAGAAACTCACTATTATACTAGTAATTAATTAAGTAAAAAATAAATGACGACTCCGTAGCGCAGTGGCTAAGCGTTTGGCTGCGGCACTGCAGGACCGAGTCTTCGTTCCCGCACTGAACAAATATTGCAATGCTTTAAAATAAATAGTCTGCGACAGGATGCTAGTTTTCAACGTTAGTTTTTTTAAAGGGTAAAAATAATGGGTTTTTTAACACTGATTGGATTAAATTGCTTTTAAGTGTAACAAATACTATGTACAAATCGCTAGGCTTCTTTACAGTGGTACCTATGTACATACTACTCGCAAAGATCGTTTACTAATTGTGCTTTTTAAAATAAGTGCTCATTATAGCTAATGTTTGTAGATGAATAAAATAATGATTTAGTTATATAATCTAATTCTTGCCAAAATGTGACTTTAGAGGGTTATTATCTTTTGCTACATGTAAATGAAACCTAATTAACATACACATAATTGTGGAAGTTTAAATTATGTCCACTAATGAAATAACAGTTCGTTATAGTTGGGTACATATGAAATGCTTGCCACAAATATGTTATGTTTTAACATGTGAATCTTTTCAATTGGTGCATGTGCTAGCTATTTCACCTATTGCTTGCATCTGAAAAAATAATATAACTAAAATCACATTTTATTGAATTAATAGAATGTTCGCAGTCACAATTGACAATGTACTTTCTAAGTATATATAGTAAGTATAAAGTATATATATATAATAGTTAGTTTTGCCATCCCATTGAACTATCAGATTTAGGAAATAGTGTGTTTGTATTTTTGCACACAATCGTACACTATAAAAACCTGTCCTACGTAGATGGCTAGTACAAAAATGTACTTGCGTTAAATATCATATTACAATTAAAGTTGAAATCACCACATACCTTTCATCATCTAAGGTAAATATTGCTACGAGTAGCCTTTTCTTGTCATTTTGTCCGCTTCTTGCACCATTTAATTGGAAAGTTTTATAATGCACATTTAATTTTTTAACAATTATATAAATGAACAACGGCTCCTATAGCAAAATTAAAAGTAATTTTAATAAATAAAATATATAAAAATGTAATTGTTTGATTTGACATTTGAACCTATTTGATTTGACAATGTCGTTAATAGACATATTACGAAAATCAGAAAGAAGAGATAACCGTCATTAAAATTTGACCCCTATAGTACATATAATATAAGATCAAACGAACTTCTCAAGTGAAGTTCGATCATTATTATATGAATCGCTTCATTTGAAGATATAAATATTCACCAGGTAGTCCCCTTAACCTACAGGTGACTCTATGCACGCTTAAAAAGACATTCATTTGACTAAACTGAAGTTAACTGTGAACCGATTTACCCCTACCACCGCCGACTCGCGGACGGGGTGAGTCGCCATTCTGAGCTCATTATTTTTAGAGCGTAGAGAAAAACTTTCCGTAATAGGGCTAGCAAATCACTGCTATGGGAGGGTGGGTAATAGATTATATCTTCAAATGAAGCGATTCATATAATAATGATCGAACTTCACTTGAGAAGTTCGTTTGATCTTATATTATATTTCATCGCTTCATTTTTCAGATATAAATATTCACCAGGTAGAATTTTAGAGCAGAAAGTTTTTCCTTGTAATAAAATAATATATATTTCTTAGAATATATTTATTAGTTATTAATCGTACATGAAACGTTATATAATCACGATAATTGGAACAATTAGTTTTTGTATTTATGAGTGCCGATACAGTCTTAACCTAAAGATTCGACGTAAAGCAAACAGATCTTGCAAATTTCCCCTCATCAACAAGGGTTCTATTGTAGAATCGCGCAAAAGTATTTGATGTAGGAGTCCATCCGGCAGCTTTACGGATGGCATCAACGCTGAGACCCGCACGGCCCGCAGCTGAGGTAGAGGCGTGGCGAGTGCTGTGTGCGCCAAACTTTGATACATCCACTCCACTCTCCGATAGCACTTGTTTAATCCATCGACTGATTGATTGTGTCATGGCTGGTCTGTGTGGTGGCTTGTGAGTGAGGAACAGTTTACCTCTGTTTTCTGTTCTTTTACTTTCTGTGACAGAAATATAATCTTTTAAAACGGTAGCTGGGCAAATATTCACATTTTCTAAGAAAAATGGAATCAGGAGTACAGGTTGTTCTCGGCCTGGGGCGGAAGCCTTTATTATATCAGTAATTATGATCTTTGCGTTATTGTGAGAAAATGATATATTTTCCAATTTAATTAATGATAGGGTTTGTACTCTATGTGCTGTACAGAGGGCTAACAAAATTGCTAATTTCTTAGTAATTTTTTCCAGGTTCAAGTTTGTATTGGGATGCCACTCTGCAACGTGATTTAAAACACGTTGAGGGTCCCAGGTCTGTGTATATTTGGGAACGTTTGGCCTTAATTTATAAGCTCCTTTTAGCAATCGACTTACACGTTCGTCTGAACCAATATTGTTGCCGAGAAGTAATGACAGTGCCGATCTATGAGAATTCAGACTTCCATATGTACAACCGCCATTAAACTGGTCAGTTAAAAAGGATAAAAAAGGAGATACAGATGGTTGGAACGGATTAATATTTCTATTATCACAAAACCGCCACCACGCCTTATAGGTAACATTATATTGTTTTACCGTACTATCGGAGAGTGATGCTAGCATGAGGTTGAGGGTCTCTGGTGGGCATCTTCGGGAGAAAGCTTGCTGGAGAGCCTCGCGACACCCAAGGTAAGGCTCGCGTGTAAAGGATGGTGTTCCCTAGAATGTGACCGTAAAAGATTCTTATAAGGGCCCAAGAACAGAATGTTGGATGCTAATAACCCTTGTAATAAGGAGAACCAGGGCTGTGAAGGCCAATAAGGAAAAACAAGTATTCCGTGTGCCTTGTCATCCATTATTTTCCTTAAACAATTTAATATTATGGAAAATGGGGGAAATGCGTAAAAATAACATCCGCTCCAGCTTATAGTAAAAGCGTCTACAGCCATTGCATCTGGATCCGGTCTCCAAGAAACAAAGTTTGTGCATTTGGCGTTGGTGCGGGAAGCGAATAAGTCGATATTTGGTTGGCCGAAATGTGATACAATGGTTTGAAAGCTGGTAAAGTGGAGTTCCCATTCGGTGTCAGGATTTATAATTCTAGATTCAGCGTCAGCCCAGTTTTCTTTAGTATTGACGTATGACGCGTAGATCCAAATTTTACGCTTTTCGCACCATTGCCAAATTTGCCGAGCGATCTGGTTTAAATGGGGGAATTGTATTCCGCCCATGCGATTTACATAACTGATGGCTGTAGTGTTATCTACCCGTAACAGTATCGCGCAATTGGTTTCTTTAGATGCCAAGCTTTTGAGTCCGAGAAAGATTGCCAATAGTTCCAAATAATTTATATGGTAATTACGTTCACTAACTGACCACCCTCCGTGAGCGCGTTCTTCATCGCGAACTGCGCCCCAGCCAGTTCGTGAAGCATCTGTGTAAATTTGAATTTTATAGGCGGCGTTTCGCATTGGATGTGATGTTTTTTGAATGTTATTAGTCCACCAAATAAGATCCTCAAGGATAATACTAGGTAAATTGATTTTACTCTCATAATTCTGATTTTCTAATAACGCGAGATATTTTTGACGTTCCAATAGCTTGGTGTACAACCAACCGTATTGGACAGCAGGGCACGCCGCAGTTAGATTACCAATTAATTGAGCAAATTCTTGAATAGTGCATGTAGGTAGATAAGTAAACTTCTGAACCAATTGTGTAATACTGTTACGTTTATTATCTGGGAGAGAAACGGTTAGATTCTCAGTGTTAAAGATAAAACCTAAGAATTTACAAATTTGCTTAGGTTGGAGCGAACTTTTATCGAAATTTATGATGAAACCTAGACATTGCAATAGTTTCAAAGTTTCATTTACGTTAGATCTGCAATCGTCATAAGTATTGCCGATGCAGAGAATATCATCTAGATAAACTACTGAATTAAAACCCGCACTTCTCAAATGAGTTACGGCTTCTTTCATAATCTTGGTAAATACCCTAGGAGCCACGGACAGCCCATAGGGCATTGACGTGAACTCGTAGGTCGTGGTCTGAGTGTTTCTCTTAAATTGAAATCTTAAATACTTTCTATGTTCAGCATGAATCGGAATTAGTAAGTAGGTTTCGGATTAGTCTTTTTTATTTGGAGACCCTGTCGTTCAATTGCCCTGGCTGCCTTGATCTTTTCTGCAAGTTTGTTACCGAACAAAGTTTCGTCTCTTACGGCATCTTGAACTATGTGGAGGAAGTTCTTATCCAGGTTTGGTGTAATGAGCTTTATGCGGCTATTCGTATTTACCGTATGCAAATCCGATAGTATACGGCAGGCATTGCTAAGATGTTGGATAGCATTCTTCTTGTCATCCCCACTTAAGAGAGTATTAAGCGCTCTGTTAATGGCTGTTATCTCCGACCCTAGTTGTTGTTGGTGAACTACCAGGATCTTATCCCTGTTTCTTACAGAGTCTATAACTGCTGCTGATATCTCTGCGTTTAATTTAGGCGCTTGCAGCAACCTACAGTTGTCCGGGATTAAGTACTCCTTCAAAATTTTTTCTTTTTTATCTTTTGGCAAGCCTTTGACGAGTAGAGGAAGCCACAATTTGGCTAAACTATCGTGAATTCTTTCTCCAAACTCTGGGGTATCGCTGGTGGATTCACCGAGGGCTTCTAAAAGTTCAGGGTCCAATTCTGGTTCGGCTGATTCATCGTTCGGGTTTTGTTCCAACGAGGTTGCCTCCAAAGCCAGTGGCTCTAATGGTTTCTCTGTCCTGGTCTCTGGTCTAGACACTGGCTCCACTGCGAGCTCAGGTTCTGGCGTAAGCTCGGGCTCCGGCATGGGCTCAGGCTCTCTGATGGATGGTGTGGGACACTGTCCTGAAGAGTTCCCGAGATCCTTCGCATTATTTTTAAGGCTTAACTCAGGTTGGTCGGCATCTTCAACACCTAAAACGAATATTTTTAGGGTTAGAAAAGTGAATTACTTCAACAAACGAGGCTCACGGCCTGCCCTGATGAAGCATTTTGTTTCAACGAACGAGGCTCACGGCCTGTCCTGATGAAGGTTATTTTTTCAACAAACGAGGCTCACGGCCTATTCTGATGAAAGCTGGTAGCGTGTAAAAAACAACACGTGTTAACGAAACCTAAAAGTTACGTAATCTTGACTCATGATGAATCGTAATAATAAAAAAGTTTATATGCTTACCTTCACTATTGGAAGAATCGGATGATATGACGCGTATTCGGCGATGTCGTCCGATATCGCGTTCACGTAATTTTCTAATTTTGCGTTCGTAACGCTCGATTTTTCCTTCCGCACTTCGTTTTGGCATTATGATTTTAATTATAAATACTAAAGGCAAGAATAAAGTAAAAACTTATTCGGAGACGCGTGCTGTCGTCACCGTGCACGAAAAAGGAATGAGCTCAGAATGGCGACTCACCCCGTCCGTGAGTCGGCGGTGGTAGGGATAAATCGGTTCACAGTTAACTTCAGTTTAGTCAAATGAATGTCTTTTTAAGCGTGCATAGAGTCACCTGTAGGTTAAGGGGACTACCTGGTGAATATTTATATCTGAAAAATGAAGCGATGAAATATAATTTTTATTATGGAAGTTGCGCCAGCCTGGTATATATACTAGACTTTCAAGCCGCGCGATAGACTTGGGCAAAAAATATCGAAATGATCGAATTTTTTAATAAAAATATCGATATATATCGTCGGTATTTTGAATCGCGATATATCGTTATTTATTTTAGAGTATCGAATTCATATCAATTTCGATATATTTTAAAATTAAAAAAAAAATAATTTTTCGTCGTCTAAACGTCGGTATTATAAAATTTTGGCCTTATCTTTACATCATGCAAATGATGACGATATATCGATATTTATCACGCGATATATATCGATACTGTTTAAAAATATCGTTTTGATATATATCGATAATTTTTTTCCCTTGCCCAGCCCTACCGCGCGAATCGGTTGCAGGTTGCCAACTTAATTTTTTAGGAGATCGTACCATAAACTGAAAAAAATCGTATTGTTACGAGCTTGAGGTTCGAGACAATTAAGAACTGCCGAGTGAATTACCAAAATTGACTATTTAATTACACAACACTAATTACAACTTAAAATCACACTAATAATAAAACACAGTTCGCTGTTATTTTGCTTCGAAGTATTCTCTTGTATCGCCAATTCATTACTGCCCCGGTCGTGGTCTATACCGGCCTTATATAGGGCCTCAGATAGTTTCCAGAACCTTCTACTGTAGCGACATCTAGAATGTTCGAGTACATATCGGTCCCGAAATTTCTGGAAGGATCTCGACTCTCCTAGTTCTGCTACTCGACACTAGAGGGCGCTAGGGTAACTAGTGTTGCCATGTACAAGACATTAATAGTGGCGCGTAATACTTTCATTTACTCGACACTAGAAGGCGCTAGTGTAACTAGTGTTGCCATGTACAAGACATTAATAGTGGCGCGCAACATTGCCCCCTCCTAAGACATGCTCGTCCCGAGCATTATTGGCCCCATATTAACGCGCCAGTCGATCCACATGGACAATCTTAGGAGTACCTCTGGCACATTTCTGTATCCGGTAGGTTACGTCATTGATCCTTGTCACAATGCGGTATGGTCCGTCCCATTTAGCTTGAAGCTTAGGAGATTTCCCTTTGCTGTGAACTGGATTGTGTAACCACACTAGTGAACCTTCATCAAACCCCTTGTTGTTCATTTTGCGGTCATACCGTGTTTTCATCTTCTCAGACGTTTGCTGGCCCGTCTGTCTGACGAGCTCATAAATGTCATTCATTTTGTTCCGCAAGTCATTTGCATAATCGGTTATACTGCGTGGGGCATCAGGTGGTATTCCGGTGATCAGGTCTGCAGGCAGCCGCAATTCTCTCCCAAAGTTTGCGAAAGCTGGTGTCACTGATGTACTTTCGTGAACAGCGCTTCGATATGACAACAAAAACGGTTGTATGTGCCTGTCCCAGTCTCGTTGCCGTTTTTCCACAACTTTTGCTAGGTACGTCTCCAATGTCTGATTAAATCTTTCTACCAATCCATCAGATTGTGGGTGGTAAGAAGTTGTTCGTGTTTTCTGAGTACCCATAGCTCGGCAAGTTTCCTGGAATATTTGAGACTCAAAATTCCTTCCTTGATCGCTGTGAATCTCTAAAGGTACTCCAAAACGACAGAAGACTTCATGAACTAGTTTATCTGCAACTGTTGAAGCTTCTTGATTTGGAATGGTGAAGACTTCTGGCCACTTAGTGAAGAAATCCATCACAACCATGAAATACTTGTTACCACTTTCAGTTTCTGGAAACGGCCCCGCAACGTCAATGGCTATCCTCTCCCATGGTGCACCAACATTGTACAATTTCAATGCGCCTCTACTACGAATATGAGGTCCCTTTACAGCCGCACAACTTGTACATTTGCGGCACCAGTCCTCGACATCGTCACGATAGTGGACCCAGTAAAACCGTTCTCGGATCTTCAGGAGAGTTCGTTTAACTCCCAGGTGGCCTCCTGAACAACCACTATGGTACAGCTGTAGAACATCCGGCACTTTAGCCTTAGGGACAACCATTTGCAAATGACACCTGTCTCCCCGACCATTTTCCCATTTACGGCACAGGACTCCATCCTGAATCAGCAAGCTGTCTCATTGGGCCCAATAGCTTTTCGTGGTCGAACTCATTGCTGAGACGTCGCTCCACTTGGGCTTAGGAGCACTGGCCTTCATCCATTCCAGAATCGGCTTAATGTCCGGATCTTCCTGCTGTGCATGTTGTAGGCTGTCCTTCCATTCATTGCTGAGCTGGTCTGTCCTGAATATCCTCGCGGATACCACTTCTTTACCCTCTTGCCTAGTACAATGCTTGCAATCTTCAGGGCAAGGTCTTCTTGATAATGCATCTGCATTGCCATGAGATTTCCCGCTGCGATGTTCGATCACAAAGTCGTATTCCTGTAGTATTTCAATCCATCTCGCAACTTGTCCTTCCGGATTTTTGAATTGCAATAGCCATTTTAGTGCAGCATGGTCAGTTCGTAAGTAGAATTTCCGCCCTAGGAGATATTTGCTAAAATGCTGCAAGAACTTTACCACAGCAAGCAATTCCCGTCTTGTGACACAATAGTTGCTTTCCGGCTTTGACAACGACTTGCTGAAGTACGCTATCACAATCTCTTGATCACCATTCCGTTGAGACAACACACCGCCAAGTCCCATATCACTTGCGTCTGTGTCAACTATGAATTCCTTAATGATTTCTTATATTTACGCGAACACTACACATTTAAATAAAACTAATTTTACGGATTTTATCGCGTATATTAACTTATTTTACTTTCCCCCCCGTGACCATGGGTGCTGTAAAGTGCTTGAAACGTCGGGAAAGTAAAATAAGTTAATATACGCGATAAAATCCGTAAAATTAGTTTTATTTAAATATGAATTCCTTGCCCGCATCAGGGTACCCCAAAATAGGTGTTTTGCACAGACGGTTCTTGAGCTCTTGGAATGCAATATCGCAACTTTCATCCCAGCAGAAATGTCGCTTCTCCTCGGTTAACTTGTGCAGAGGTTTGGCTATATCTGCAAAGTTCTTCACAAATCGCCGATAATAAGAGCACAAACCCAAAAATTCTCTAACCTGTGTCTTGTCTTTTGGAACCGGCCACTCCTTGACAGCGGCAATTTTCTCTGGATCCGTGCGGATACCTTCTTCCGACACTACATACCCCAAAAAACTAACTTGCCGTTTGAATAGTGAGCACTTCTTCGGACTCAACTTGAGGTTGGCACTCTGGATCTTCTTGAGCACGCGTTCCAGGTTTTAAAGGTGTTCCTCAAACGTACGGCCTACGATGATGATGTCGTCCAAATAGACCAGACAGGCATATCCAATTAGCCCGGTAAGTACAAGTTCCATCAACCTTTCAAATGTTGCTGGAGCATTGCACAATCCAAACGGCATGACTTTAAATTGCCATAGACGCTTTCCTGTGGAGAATGCAGTTTTCTTCTTGTTCTTAGGGTCAATTTCAACCTGCCAGTAGCCACTTTTCAGGTCCAGCGTACTAAACCACTTTACGCCTGTAAGCATGTCCAGCGTGTCATTAATTCTTGGCAAGGGATAGCTGTCCTTCTTCGTAACGTCGTTCAGGCGGCGGTAGTCAACACAAAACCGCATGCTGCCGTCCTTCTTCTTTACCAGGACCACAGGTGAACACCATGGACTAGATGAAGGTTCAATAACACATTCCTTCACCATTCCCTCAATCATGGTTTCCACTTCCTTTTCACGTGCTACAGGCAATCTTCTTGGCCGCTGACGAATAGGCAATTTTTATCCTGTGCTTATTTTGTGTTGAACTAAGCCAGTCTTTCCTATGTCAGCTTCGTTTGACGAAAAAACATTGGCGTACTTGAGTAACAACTTCTTCGCCTTGACCATTTCATTCGGGGAGAGAACGCTGCGGCAGTCTTCTAAAAGTGTGGTCACTCTCGTTTGTCCATCCTTGTTGGGGGTCCCAGTCGATAGATATTCGCACCGACGCAACCAATCCACTTCCTCACTAGTACCAACCAATGTGCCTTTTCTATAATCTGTTCCTGATCACAAAGGTTCAACTCACGTACTCCTGAGATGTCGGTGGTTAAGACCAAGGTTCGAGCCACTTTCCATAGAAGGTCATTGTCTACCCTTTCCACGAGTACACAACGATGAGCTTGCCCAGGACTCCGAGGAAGACTAACCGGCACAATCGTTTCCGATCTCGGCGGAAGAACAATCTTCTTAAGGCTGTACACATTCCCTGGTAACGCCCCTTCCACGAAAAGTTCCTCTTGTCGACATTTCAAAAGACCTTGCTTAACGTCGATCTCACAACAATTCTTCCTCATAAAGTCTAGGCCCAGGATGCAGTCGTCCATTATATCAGCCACGATGACATTATGCAGGTAGATCATGTTGCCTAGCTTCAACTCCATCTCCTTCTCTCCACGGACGGGTATGCGCTGACCGGTGGCTGTCACCAAATTAATGCGTTCGCGGTTGTATGCGGAGTCCCCAAGAAACTAATTTATAAGTTGGGAACTGACCACCGTGCGAGAGGCTCCAGTGTCTATGGTCAGTTTACACGGCTTTCCGTTGACCTCGCCCTTGATGATCAGGCTGTTTCCATCACGGGTTTGTGAGATCGAAATCCTTGGGGTTCTTTTAACATCAGCCAGCACCCGCCAGTTTCTCTGCTGCTGCTGGGCAATGCTGTCAGCCACTCTACCCTCTCGAGATCGATCACCTTCCCTTTCTACAGTTCGTTTAGCGAAGCTGGATCGAAGATGGCCCCTTTCCCCACAGACGTAGCACCTAGGGCTGTAGCCCTTATTGCGGTCCTGAACTGTAGCTGCTGCAACCTCCCTGACGCGGTGGGAACGATGATCCTGCCGCACGGCTTCCACCTCCAGTGCATGGGTCAAGGCGTCCTTAAGCGTCTCGTGGTGCTCGAGCCTCACAGCAGCTCTGACTTCAAGGTCGCGGATGCCCTCGATGAATGTCTGCACCAGGTTCCCTACAATGAGCGCAGGTACACACTGGTACGCTTTTCGAACCAGCTTCTCCACCTTAAGGGCCCACTGCTGCAGGTTTTCGTTACTGCGTTGCACGCGATCTTTGAGCTGCGCACGAAAGACGTGTTCCAGGTGAGCATCGCCATATCTCGCCTCCAATGCCTCAAGGAGCTGCTCGTAAGTCATTTCCTTACCGAGAGCTTCCAGAACAGTTAAGGCCTGGTCGCGTAGGACTAGGGTGAGAGCAGTCATGGCCTGACTTTTGTTCCAGCCGTTCGCTTTCATGACAGCCTCGAACTGGATTTTGTAGGCCGACCAGGAAGAAATCCCGTCGAAATGTGGCAATTTGAATCCACGTAGCGAAGGTGTTGTAGCTGCCACGGGAGCTGTATCTCTATCCCCAATTTTGAGGTTGTTCAGCGTTTTCTTCACGTCAACCATCACGTTGTCAACCCGATTGTTCACTTGGTCGATTCGGGTTTCAGCTTCCGACAGGCGGTTGTCATGTTGAGCAACCCTATCCTTCACCTCCTTTATCTCTTTCCCGAAGGTAGTGTGAAGGTCCTTCATGAGAAGAAGCTGCTCTTCCAACCGACGGCCCTGTTCCTCCTGTTGGCGGGCCTGTTCCTTCTGTCCGCGCTGCAGCTGCTCTTCCAACCGACGGGCCTGTTCCTCCTGTCGGCGAGCCTGTTCCTGCAGCATCATCATCAGAGCACCTAAGTTAGGTGCTGTAGATGCAGGAGCTGATGACCGACCGGCCTCCGTGGTCAGCAGCTGGTCCTCCGATGTTTGCGGCGTTGTATTACCAAATCGTCTCTGGTCCGTCTCCAGCTGGCGTTGACTTCGAGTACCGATACCCTCCATGTCGTCCTTTGGTAAAATCGGCATGATTTAATCCCACTTCTGACACCGATTGTTACGAGCTTGAGGTTCGAGACAATTAAGAACAGCCGAGTGAATTACCAAAATTGACTATTTAATTACACAACACTAATTACAACTTAAAATCACACTAATAATAAAACACAGTTAGCTGTTATTTCGCTTCGAAGTATTCTCTTGTATCGCCAATTCAATACTGCCCCGGTCGTGGTCTATACCGGCCTTATAGGGCCTCAGATAGTTTCCAGAACCTTCTACTGTAGCGATATCTAGAATGTTCGAGTACATATCGGTCCCGAAATTTCTGGAAGGATCTCGACTCTCCTAGTTCGTTATCGTCCACAAGTTTCTAGTTAACAACGTTGTACAGATTGAGTGTGTCGACGAGGGTTGCGTACCTTATACTCAGAATCACCAAACGGTATTCGCTGAAGGTCATACAGGTTTACGCACCAACCTGGGCACATCCCGATGAGGAGGTGGAGGATATGTATGAGGATATCTCTAGAGCCATGCATTACTCCAAAACCCACTATACGGTGTTAATGGGAGACTTCAATGCAAAACTAGGCATAAGAGAGAACGGTGAGCTGAACGTAGGGAAATTTGGAATAGGGCAACAGAACACAAGGGGCCAGCAGCTGGCAGACTTCATGGAGAAAGAGGGACTCTTTATGATGAACTCTTTCTTCCAGAAGCGGCCTCACAGGAAGTGAACCTGGTCGAGCCCCGACGGTTCGACAAAAAATGAGATTGACTTCATTATGATGACCAGACGACAACTGTTCAGTGATGTCTCCGTGATCGCGAGGGTGAAAACTGGTAGCGATCACCGAATGGTTAGAGGCACACTGAACCTAAACGTAAAGTTGGAGAGGTCTCGTCTGATAAAGTCAATGCTCCGTCCCCCTCGTGCTCTAATCCAAAGTCCCGAAACCTTTCAGCTCGAGTTACCAAACCGTTTTCAGTGCCTAGAAGACTGCAATGAAGTGGACGATATGAATGACAAGCTCGTGGAAATTGTCCATGCTGTCGGAGCTAAGTTCTGCAAGACCCGCCGCAGAAGAACACAAAAACTCTCCGATCACACTCTTAATCTCATGGCTGTTAGACAGGAGATGAAGCTACATTCTTCAACAGATTTGACAGCATACAGGCATCTGAACAGACAGATCTCCAAATGCATGCGGCGGAACTTACGCAACTTCAATCCAAAGTCTCTGCCAGTGACCTTTCTGCCAGAAAGAGCCAACTGTCAAAGCTGAAGACCGAGTGTGGCAGCATCGTTTCCGGGACACCTGAGATTTTTGGTGAGATTGAGAGGTTCTATGGGCAGCTGTACACGTCATCGTTGGAGCCACTCGCAAGTGTGAATAACGATCCAAGAACGAGTCTTATCCGACACTATTCCGAAGATATCCCAGACGTCAGTCTGAGCGAGATTAGAATGGCTCTCCAGCACCTTAAAAACGGCAAGGCCCCAGGCGAGGATGGAATTACAGCGGAGCTTCTGAAAGCGGGTGGAAAACCGGTACTTGAAGTCCTTCAGAAGCTCTTTAATTCCGTTCTCTATGGTGGCACTACTCCGGAGGCGTGGAGCAGAAGTGCGGTGGTCTTGTTCTTCAAAAAAGGCGACAACGCTCTCTTGAACAACTACAGACCAATTTCCCTTCTGAGCCGCGTCTACGTGCTGTTTTCGAGAGGCATTACGAATCGTCCCGCACGCAGACTTGACGACTTCCAGCCTCCCGAACAAGCCGGTTTCCGAAAAGGCTTCAGTGCCATAGACCACATACATACCCTGCGGCAGATTGTACAGAAGACAGAGGAGTATAATCTGACACTTTGCCTTGCGTATGTGGACTATGAGAAAGCCTTTGATTCCGTCAAAATTTGGGCGGTGCTGCAGTCCCTTCAGCGGTGCCAAGTTGACTGTCGATATATAGAAGTGCTGAAGTGCTTGTACAGTATAGCTACGATGGCTATCCGAGTACAGAATCAGAGTACGAAACCTATCCAACCGCAGAGAGGTGTAAGACAGGGTGACGTTATATCCCCGAAACTCTTCACCGCTGCATTGGAAGACGTTTTCAAGCTAATGGACTGGAAAGGATACGGTATTAACATCAATGGCGAGTACATCACTCACCTTCGATTTGCCGACGATATAGTCCTTATGGCAGAACCGCTGGAGGACCTAAGCACTATGCTCAATGACCTCAATAGTGTTTCCCAACGGATAGGTCTTAAGATGAACATGGACAAAACAAAGATCATGTTTAATGTCCATGTCACACCTATGCCGGTAGTTGTTGGGAGCACTAAGCTCGAAGTTGTCGACGAGTATGTTTACCTGGGACAAATAGTCCGACTAGGTAAGTCTTACTTTGACCGAGAGGTCAATCGACGGATTCAACTCGGCTGGGCAGCGGTCGGGAAACTACGACATATCTTCTCGTTAGACATACCTCAAAACCTGAAAACGAAATTGTACAACCAGTGCGTGTTGCCAGTGATGACTTACGGATCTGAGACTTGTTCCTTCACTGCTGGCCGTATGAGGAAACTCAAGGTCGCTCAGCGAGCTATGGAGAGTGCTATGCTCGGGGTTTCTCTGCGTGAAAACCTTAGAAATGAGTATATCCGCAGTAGAACCAGAGTAACCGACATAGCCCAGCGGATTAGTAAGCTGAAGTGGCAGTGGGCCGGCCATATAGCTCGAAGAACCGACAACCAATGGGGAAGAAAGGTTCTCGAGTGGCAGCCTCGTACCGGTAGGCGAAGTGTAGGGAGACCTCCCACTAGATGGAGTGACGACCTGGTAAGACATGCAGGAAGTCGATGGATGCAGGTGACTCAGGACCGTGCTTTGTAGCATTTCTTGGGGGAGGCCTATGTTTAGAAGTGGACTTATGAAAGGCTGTATTGATGATGATGATGATCCCAAACTACTGACTAATCACAGGGTATACAAACTATCTATACCACCTGTCAATACTAAATTTGCACAACGTTTTCGCGACTTTATCAAAAGACATAAAACATTGTAATATTAGTACCTAATAAAAACTACATATCTGCGAAATTAATTATATTGAAATGGTTGGTCACCCTATCATATGAGGAAACAGAAGAATTGTTAAAAAATGGCTTTTACTAATTGATGGTATTTGTAAAATTATTAGATAAATTTTGTTATTGTTTTAATTTTTTTATTTCCTTTTTTAAATACACAACAAACAACAATAACAGAAGTTAGTTGGTTAACAAGAACCAAGTTATGTAAAACAATTAATTAACAAGTTAATACATTTCAGTTTTATATAACTAGGCTTTGTTTTTAGTTTTCTTTCTTTTTATGTTCAAAGATTTAAAGCAATAAGCAGTTATGTTATTGTTGTTTTGTGTAATACAATCTGTCTGATAAGGTGTACAAAATAACTCTTAATGAACTTTGGTCTCAGGTTTCCTCGATACAGGCTTGCCTAGTGAGGAAACCAACAGATGTTACCTATTGTATTATTTTTAATTTTCATTTTCATAAGGGTTCCTTGTTGTGTAACTACGGGACCCTAAATAGGACAGATTGTTTGAGATTTTTTTTATTAATTTTTCTTCACCATTTGCCTATATAACTTATTCTGATTGCAAAATAATTCTGTATAGAATGTAATCAGGGGCAATATGTCACCCATTTATTTATTTTATTTTATAGACTACGGCCTGATTTTCAAAGTCCAAATGTCGACGTCACTGACTCCCACTGATTGATGGACGAGGTCATGGTGACCTGGTGGTGGGGAACCCATGTTAGCAGTACCAGTTCTCACCAAGTCATCCAACCAGCTTGCTGGGCATTGGCAAGCCTACCAAGTATAATAGGGCGTGCATTACTTGAAAGACACTTCTTGGTAAGGAACTTTTTATTAAAAAGTTACCTCTCTGTAGGATTTTCTCCCGTATTGTGTTACAACACCAATCATCCAGACCGCAACAATTATCTGTAGGCCGTACAAATACTTGTTCTGTGCGGGATTTGAACCCGCGGCCCTTAGCGCTGCAATGCTAAGCCACTGCGCCCCGGTGCCGTCAATTTGTCCAGCAATAGATTTAAAAGGTTGTTGAAGGAGAAAATGAGATTCTCCTTTGTAATACTTTTGTTAAGTGTACACAATATTTTTTTTAAAGTATAAATAATTAAATAGATAAGCGAGATATTTACGGGAGAAATGGTAACCATTTAGGGAAAAATCCATAATAAAACTACAGTAAAACTCGCTTAATACGATCACATTTAATACGATTTCTCGCATAATACACCATTTCATATCAGTCCCTGCAACTTGAAGCTTGTTTTAATACATTTTTAACTCGCTTAACACGATTCGTCATCCCGTCTAGTTAATACGCCATCTGTGCAACACCCGAGCCGAGCCGAGTAGCACGCATAATTCTCTTCATTGATAACTGCCCCGCTCACCCTTAAGATTTTGGGCTAAAGAACATCAAGCTTGTTTTATTACCTCTGAATGCGACAAGCAAGTTGCAACCGATAGATCAGGGCATTATAAAAGTCCTAATAAAGCTACAGAACACGATTGATACGTCGCTATCGTAAAGAAGTGGAAGACCCTGACAGCAAATGACCCTTGACTGTGCATGATCTGATCCTAAAAAGTGCAGCGGCATTGCAAGCAATTAGGCCTGAAACCATACAAAATTGTTTGAAGAAAACAGGTTCCCGAAGTAACAAAGCTGACGTCGTGTTGGAAGAAGAACCCGCGATACTGCAGGGTTTTCCTGGATATTGTTCCATTGATGACAATGTTACACCGTACGAAACCCGTTCAATCTAAGATCTTTTTGAAGATGTGAATAACACCCAAAAAGAGGTCCTAAGTGATGACGATGAAGATGAAGGAGAGTCAATTCCGACTGTCAAACTCAGAAACATTATGTGCAGTAAACGGTTTAAGGCGCTATGTATCTATTGTTGCAACTTGATTTTCGCTTTCGGGGAAAGTGATGTCATTATAAATAATAATTATATTATTTTAAACTATGATGTAATGTATTTAAATATATATACATATTATGTATAATATTATACCTTTCTAACAAATTTATAAATATACCAATAATTCAATACCTACACAAAATTTGTTAATGATGTTATGTTTTATTTTCCCTATCCCGCATAATACGGTATCCCGCTTAAGTCGCGATTTTGGCTGGGTCCCTACAAAATCGTCTTAAGCGAGTTTTACTGTATATTTATTCATATAGGCTTTATTACAATTATTATTCTATAAGATTTTCATCTGTATCGTGAAGGCAGTTTACATACATAAATTGCACAAGGACAAATATCCAGACACGGAAAATTATTGTAGGCCATAGACATACTTGACATACTTGTTCCGTGTGGGATTCGAACCCGCGGCTCACGATCAGCGTCGTAACTCATTGCTAAACCACAGAGCACAGAGCCGACAAAAGTATTTCATACAAAATTAAGTAAAACTTATTTTAAAAGGTTTTATTAAGTAGCATCGTTTTATTTTACTAGTATACTTTAGTTTCCATTAATTTTAATAAGTTATTTTTAACCAACTTCAAAAAAGGAAGGTTCTCAGATTTGCCATTAGTTTGTATTATGCGTGATATTTTCACAAACAATATAACTGACTTTTATAATTCTTGTACTGAGGTAATCAATATATGTACTTATGGAGAGGTATCTAATTACATAAAATAATAAGGTTCTCATTTTTTTAGTTCTTAAATTGATTACTTAAAAAAACTACCGTACTACTACTGTTGATGTAACTTATCAATAAAGAAATAAATAAAGATAATGCTTAAAATCAGTTATCAATAAGACTAGTATTTTATCAGTGCTATCGAGTTGAAAACTTCTAAAACATACAATAAAACCAATTACATAATACAGCAACTCGTTTTTGATTCCAAATTAGTTTAAAAATGTATACAAATGAAACAACACTGACACAATATAAGGCACTATATCATTGTAAATACTTAAAGGGCCAAACATATGACAAGTTACATGTGTTGGCAACTATGTGCCATAATAATATATTATGTAATATTTATCACTTCACACAAAACAATCGAAAGCGACATTTTAAGTACAAGATGCTGATAATAAAATTGGTTATCACAGCATGTTTGAATAATCTAGATAGGTTGTGGATATTATCGTGACAACGTTTAATATTTTCAACTTATATTTTTTATTATTAATTAATTAATGTCCTCCAGACCGAATTTCGGTCACGGCGGCCAGCCTCATCGGAGACTAGCCATCGGCGCAGGACAGGATTATAGTGCCCAAGTGTATGGGCAAGCACAGGTGCACCATCTATTCACTCACTCCCATAGACCGATGGGAAGGTAAACCGACGCGACCGGAGAGAGATCAGGCGCAGGAACGACGGCTTTACGTGCTTTCCGAGGCACGGGGGTGAGACACCGCCAACTTCCTGACCCCGGGTAGCTACTGAGAATTTCTTGATGGAAAAACTCAATAATTGATTTTTTTGGCCCGACCTGGGATTCGAACCCGGGACCTTATGATCAGCAGTCGTAATACTACAACTACTAGCCAACGAGGCAGTTTTTTATTATAGGGTAAGAGTGAAAAGCGAGCACATAATCCACCTGAGGGTAAGCAGTTGCTGTGGCCCATAGACATCTACATCTATCCTCAACAACAAATCAAAATGCAGATGTGTTGCCACCCGTCAGGACTAAAATGGAATGTCTCTTTTCCAGTATAAAGGGTCTCTAGTTCTCTACACTCAACATGCAAACACAGCAGCATTAAGCTGCTATTTTACCCTGGTATTCTCTGAGAGCGTGGTCCTTCCCCGGTCGAGCCGACCGATTCATGCTACAACTATACAATTTATATAGCTGCAACATGGCTTTACCACATAAAAATTCATCCAATTACTAAAACGTAACATTAAAATAATTAATTTAAAAATATACTCCATTCAGATGTAAAGCCCCTGTAATATTTATTTATTCTGTGGTAATATTAAGAGTATTTCAAAGTAAAAGTTTAACACAACTACAAATGTTTTGTCGCTGCATTGAGTATAATATTTTAATATACAAACAACAAATAATTAAGAAATACATTATAATAATGTCCTCTAGACCCAATTCCTTTTATTCACAGAGGCCCCTCTCTGTTGGCCTTTGAGACAGTCACAGGAGCCAGTCTCAATGAGGACTGGCCTTTGTGTCTGTCACAGGGTTATATGCACAAGCACAGAATGCACTTTCTTATAAATAAATACAAATAAAGGAAGTGTGTTGGTGGCATTAGAGAATATTTCACGCCATTACATCTCATGAGCGTCTCTTTGATTCATTAATTGAGCCTAAATAGTGTCCGTAACTACACATGCGCGTATTTTGTGTGTGGACAAAAACTAAATACTATTAGAGTCACTCAAGCTCCTCGAAGAAACTTAGTAAGTTTATATTTCCAATTATCTTGGGGAGCAACCTTGGTGATCCAAGGAACTTAGCTTTGTAGCTGGCAACTCTGAACTATCAAGTAGATCATTGGCCGCTGTTTCCTCATGCCTCAGGCTTTGCACAAAGGGCTGTTTATAACTCCTCAGGTAGAAATTTGTGTGTTTCCTCTTATATGATATCCTCCCTAAAACGGGAGAAGCTCATGTGAGTAGAGGACTTTTACAAATAGTTAAAGAAGAAAAAGTAATTAATAAAGTATAGACTTGACATTTGGCAGCATTATTGTCATACATTCTGCGTTTTCTTTAGGTATTATAACAAACAGAATATTTTTGATTAAAATATTTAGTTACAGTTTCAATGTTTCACATTGAAATAATTGTTCACTTTTCTTGGTTAAAAAGTTTACCATTTTTGAAAACTCATTATTATAATGCTGACCTTTGTCAGCAATTAAATGAAACTAATTTTTACGGATTTTATCACGTTTAATTTAACTTTTTAATTCCCGACATCTGCGATAAAATCACTAAAAATTAGTTTCATTTAATGTGTAGTCTTCATGTAAATATAAGAAATCACTTTGTCAGCAACATCAAATTTACAAATAGACAGTCTATTCTCCTTTGAAATATAAGTAAATTTCAATCAAGTTAACATACTTAGTTATTAAAAATGTAATATTTCAAATTTATATCACCATAGTTTTAATCTCAATCTGTTGACCAACTAGTCCCAATGGCAGTCTTTGACTCGGATAATTTGCTTGAACTCCAGTCAGCCCAACTTATCCAGCAATATTTCTTGCTTTTCAATTGTTGACATATTTGTACATAGCACTTTTTTTAATGACCTATATATAAGTTCATCAACTTCCTCAGATACATATTTCAAAAAATAAATCACTCACTTAACTTTCTTTGTTTTGACAGGTTCACTGCACTGACACCAGGGTGTTACTGTCTTGTTGCATATTAACCTTACATTAATTACAGTAATGGGGAGAGAATCTATGGTAACACTGTGCGTATTGTCTATCTCGTAGCTGACATCATGGAGACCGGTAACTCTGTCTCTTCTCCTTGTCACCTCGCGTTGGTTGAAACACTTTCTTGTGTCCCGCTTTCTATAAGTTCTGTCATGTACATGTCTGGAAAGAAATATTATTAACATTTAAATAACTGTTAGCTAATGATGATATGCTCTAAATATAGATTGACAGTGATACTATTCTACCTCATAAATTTCTATAATATTCTTTTAAAGAGGCATGTAAGCTTAGAGACCCTTTTTACTGGAAATGAGGCATTCTATCTTAGTCCTCAGGGGTGACAATGCATCTGTCTATGAAATCTGTTCATCTGTTCTATGAAAATTCATTTAAAATTGTATAAACAAAATTATTGTTAAGTGAAATTATGTTTAAAAAAAAAAGTCCCGCTGGGTTTCTTGCTGGTTCTTCCCAGGACAGAGGTATTTTCCGAACCAGTGGTAAATAAAATAATGACTTTCAATAAGTATTATGTAATAATCCATATTGAATAAAAATCATTCTATTCTATTCTATTCTGCATTTCGATTCTTAATCAAGGATAAATGTAGATGTCTATTAGCCACAGCACTATGTACCTTTATTCTATTAAAAAAATATATAAAGAAGCAATCTATAGGGGAAATATATGGAAGCATGTGTTCAGCAGTGGACTTTTGTTGAGATGTAATGATGATGATAATATTATGCATAAGGTACTTACTTAAAAGTGTTTTCTGTGCCAGTATTAATATTTTCTGGACGATGTACAGTTAATCCCGCATCTCTCAGTCTTACATAGAATTCATCATCCTCTAAGCCCCATCCCCAATAATTATTTGACATCCCTTTTACCATTTCAAAGTGCTCCTTTTTTATCAATAAAATTCCCCCAATAAATGTATCATAGTGATACTTTGGATGAGTTTGCGGAGATGATATATGGAGAGGTCCAGATTCTGGATATTCATACTTTAAATTATCGTTTAACGGCAGTAAATCAACATCATGCATTGCGATATAGTCATAATCTTTTTTTGTGTACAGAAATCCAACATTTATAAGAGAAGCTCTGTTAAATCGGTTATTATCTTTTTGCTGGATAATAAATATGTGGAAGGGTATGTTTTGTTTCTTGAGAAATTGGTACATATGCGGTACAAACTCAAGGAGCTCTTCAAAACGGTCTCTAAAGGGCACTACAATAGCCAAATTTTTCTTGGCTTGTGTTCGAGCCGATATGCCATATCTGATTGGTTTTGGCAAAGCTTCATAGTCTGAAATATAAAAGAAGTGATTAATTCTTTAAATACATATATGTATATATTTTATATACAGTAAAACCTGGTTATCTGGGATCTCAAGGGACCTAGAATTTTTTATCACATATAAAGGCTTTTTATCTACCCAGTTTCCTAAATAGGCAGGTTAACATGACAGTTGTCTTATTTATAGAAGGTCCCACTATAAAAGGTTGAAATGTACCATTTATCTTATATATACATATAAAGAGATAGTACTGAAAAACAAAGCAAGCTTGTTATAACTTGTCTAAATCTGATAAACTGTCTCACTTATACAGGTTATAGAGCTGTGAAGTCCCAATTATAGAGGTAAACATTGAAAAAATCTATGAAAATTAATCTCAGTTAACAAGGTTTGGAAATTCCCAGTAATAGAGGTATTTCAATGCAAAAGTGTCAAGACCTCATTGTGGTTATCAATAACAGAGGTTTCTCACATATCCAGGGCCCACTTAACCAGGTTTCATTGTATTTGTAAAATATTTGTTTTTGTGTACACAGGTTTAATTAAAAATATTCTAAATTCCATTTTACAGGGTGAAATACACTGGAAACAGAATGACTATACTGTAAACAAGGAAAAAATTAATATTAAAATTATTTATCCCTAATAAAGTTTGATCAAAAACATAATATGCTTACCAGTTTGTATCGGCAAAGAAGCTAAGAAGCAACCCATAATAAATGTAACTCCCAGACAAATAGTGAGACATTTGGAGCTGCTAATTCGATACGCCATCAGCACATTCATCGCCATTAAAGCACTTTTTGTATTTAAACTTATTTGGAAAATCTACCTACATTGGCAGAATTATTGTGACCTAACCACAATACCAATGGCCATATTGAAAAAAAAAACTGTAAGCCTTTGATTTGTTTACTGATCAAAGCTGCAGAGTATAACAAGGCTGTTTACTGCTTAACTGAGAAGTAATGACACTAGTAAGTGTTACACTAATTTTTGAGCACATTTAAAATATATATATTAATTTCAGCATTTAATAAAAAGCTCTGCAATTAAAACACTTTTAATCTTCTTGGCTGTTGTATTTGACTTGCACACCCCCATTGCCGACCACAGAACACTATCCTAGGGTAGTGCAGTTGCCGACCCTGAGTAATTACGTTACTTTGGTTGAGTTATGTTCACTGCATACTAAAAATAGTCATTTATAAAGGCACTATGCTGCATAGATTACTAATTGTATAGTGCATTATACTATAATATGTTCACTGCAGAGAACACTATTTATTGCGTTGAACATAATTTAAATATGAGCTAGCGGAGCTACTGATGCTGAGCATGGCTTAGCTTTCCATTGACGTCAGTGGAGTTTGGTGTTGATACGTATTTTTACAGAAAGATTACACTATTATAAGCACACACACAAAGTCTCAATATACGGAAACGCGTAATTTTTGAGAAAAGAATAATTGAAAATCAATAACTTGCAATGTTTACGTCTAACTTGCTAATAAACTGGCGCCATTTTGTAATGTCATTGTCGACATCAATAGGGATGTCGATTCTTTCCGAAAAAGGTCGATTTTTAAATCGATTCAAATCTTAAGCTGATGTATCGGTTCACAAAAAATCGATTTCTAAAATGTCTATATTTTTTTAATGTTTCTATTTATAATGTAAATATAAACCCATTTTATGAAAAACAAGAAAGATACCATGATAAATGATCTCTTATTGAAATTTGTTTTATTTAACAGTACCTATTAGGGCAGATAACAAATAAAATAGGTTAGGTTCAACTTATGTCAAAGAACCGAATTGATTGACCCCGACTCCACCTGGTACGAGTCTGTCCTACCCCTAGAGTGGTTTTATAGAGCCGGAGGCGCGTAGGGGGAGCAGCCTCCGCCTGGTGTAATAAATCGTAGGCATCGGACGAGCCGGAGCGGCTGAGGCTGGTCGCCGAAGGCGACCAACAAGCCGAAGCTGCGGAAGCGAGGAGGGATGCCTGCGATTTGTTACGCTAAGGCGTAGAGGTTGCTCTTCCCGCAGCGCCGGAGACGTTGCAGTCTCGAAATAGATACAGAAATCCTTATGAATCAGTCCCCTTATTTTTTTATGATGAAGGGGATTTTTTTCTCATAAAATGGATTTATATTTACATTATAAATGCAAACATGAAAAAAATATCGATATTTTAGAAATAGATTTTTTGGAAATCGATACATCAGCTTACGATTTGAATCGATTTAAAAATCGACCTTTTTCGGAAAGAATCGACATCCCTATTGACGTCGACCATGACATTACAAAATGGCGCCAGTTTATTAGCAGATTAGACATAAACATTGCAAGAATAATTGAATTTCAATTATTCTTTTCTCAAAAATTACGCGTTTCCGTATATTGAGACTTTGTGTGTGTGCTTATAATAGTGTAATCTTTCTGTAAAAATACGTATCAACACCAAACTCCACTGACGTCAATGGAAAGTCGTACCCTGAGCATCTTCACTGCATGGATTACTATGATGGAAAGTCAATGGTACAGAGTACAGACCAGACACTACCTACCTAACTAGAACCATAATTCTAGTAGTAGATGTCAATGCCAAATTGCCAATAGCAAAGTCAAGTTGACAAGTTTTACACGAGACGAGAGGTCAATGAGCTCGACTCATTTTTTTTTGTAAAACTGGCTTTACGGCTCTGGGTTCTAGCCCCTCTGAGCCTGAAGTTACAATGTATAATTATCTTTCATAGTAGACTGCTTTACAATATGTTGATGCGAGATTTTGACGGCAACTTGAGCCAGCAGACAGCTGACAGTTGGCGATGGTATCTGAAGGCGCCTAAGCAGGCAGACACCTTATCTTGAGAATCACATCACTATCAGAGCACTTGTTTCACCGTTTCCACTAATAGTTCACACGCACAAACACTTAATATACAAAATCGCACCACGTTTATATATCAGATTCCACTTCAAACCATTATTTTAACAATAATACAGGAGCAGCAAACCGCCGCCGGTCAAGTTTCCGCCAAAACTCTGAGTTCCACTGTCAACTGCACAGAGTACCTATAGTCAACTCCACATATTATAAAGGTACTCTGTGACTGTGATATTATCGTCTGTTCGATAAGTCAGTTTACTTGGGGGCTTGGGGCTAATTTTAGGAATACATTAAAAATAGCATTCTGGCAACACCATCGCTGTGAAGTCCTTTTGAAGCATAGACTAAAGCGTCTTATTCACGATCCATCTTGCCGTGCGTCCCGAAAAGGTCATGTACGACGCACGACCAGCGGTGTGACGTTATGTGTTGTATAAATAACGTAACTTATATGATATAATGTTATCTTTTTCTCTTTTATTCTTATATTCTACATGATACAGCTTATACCATATGTATTTATGCAGACATATGTATAAATAAAAATAATCTTCTTCACCATAGTTTTGCCTGGAACAGATCACTGTTTAGTATTAGGGCCAGCTAATTTCACATTTAATACATAGTTTATTGTCAGTTTTTATGTAATTTAATGTTGTATACAATAAAAAGTAAAAAAAAAAGAAAAGTAAAGAAGTATGGGCTTTCTTCATCTATATCCATTGTTAGATTTAAGCCTATATAGGAACTCTTGATTTAGTCAGACTTCAAGACAATGCAATACCGACAAGGCTCCCTAAGGTAAATTGTTACATTTTTATCATAAGTCTACATTTATCCATATTGATGAAAATGTGTCAATAAGCAAGTTATGTTTTATTAAAGAAAAATTGTGCAAAAAGTGTTATTATAATATCAAAGAATACATAAATGAAAATAACCCTTGGGAATAAGGTGAAAGCCACTATGCTTATTCTATTAAAATTTATTTAAAAATTGTACAAACAAAAATATTGTAAATGTAATAATATGTTAAAAAAAGTCCCGCTGGGTTTCTTGCTGGTTTTTGGGACAGGTAGTCTGAGAGCTGGCAACGAATTTATGGAAACTCCTTTTGGCAACTTGAAATTGTGAAAAAATATGATTTCGTCAATTGGCGAATCCAGTCCCGCGAGTCTGGCAGAGCGTTAGCGGTTATTTAGTTACTGCACAGCATATAAAATTTGTAAAAAATAAATAAATGCTAAAAAATGTTTTTTGGTACCTAACTTGATTTCTTTTTTTTATCTTTTAATTTAGTTTTTATATAATTCCAAAAAAATAATCCCAGACGTATTTGTCGGTTATAAAGTATTACCAGACCTCTCCAAAAATATTTTTTTACAATTCCCAAAAAATATACTTTTTGCAATCCCAAATTTTAATCACGTATTTATCGAGTAATTTTTAATAATACCTGCAAGTCGTTGCCGGCCTTTAAGAAGGGTCTAAGCTCTTTTCTTGAAGGTCCCTAAGTCATACGAGTTACGGTCCGGAAAAATCGCTGGTGGTAAACAATTCCACAGAGAAGTTGTACGAGGAAGAAAACTCCTAGTAAAACGTACAGTCTTGGACCGCCAAGATGGTGAAGATAGTACCGTGAATTTTGATGCGATGAGTGTTCGTGAAGTTTGGCGGTTGGAATTAATCGGAATAATTCCTAAGAGTACTCCCAGTGGTAAATTCGATAGAAAATGCAAAGGGATGCAACATTCCTAGTGCCAGTGTATCGAGCTGATCAGAAAGAACTCGGTCGTCGACGATTCGAACCGCTCTGCGCTGGATGCGGTCAAGTGGAAGGAGCTGGCACTGGGGTGCCCCGGTCCAGAGATGAGAACAGTATTCCATGTGAAGCCGAACTTGCGCTTTGTAAAGTTGCAAGCGATGTGCCAGCATGAAATACTGTCTCGCTCTCCTGAGCACGCCAAGTTTTTAGAGGCCAATTTGGCCTTCCCTTCCAAGTGACCACGAAACTGCACACTATTCGAAGCTTGTGTCTTCTGGGGATTAAACTTCACTAGATTTAATCGCCCCCAATCCGAGACTTTCAACAAAGACTCGACTTCAGACACAAGTTTGTCGCCGTACTCGGCGACATTTTCCCGAGAAATATTGGCACGGCCGGTATATAAGGCATCACCAGTGCTGTCGTCTGCATAGCAATGAATGCTACCAGTTTGCAATATATCATTGATATGCAGAAGAAACAGCGTTGGTGATAGCACGGTGGAACACCCGCGTTGACAGGGTTGAAATCAGAGCATGCACCGTCTACTACGACTTTGATGCTCCGATCAGCAAGGAAACTGGTGATCCATTTGCACAATTTCTCGGGAAGCTCATATGAAGGAAGCTTCGAAAAAAGCGCTTTAGGGGGGGGGGGATTGGGCCGGAGGCCCCATATCAACATTGTAGCGGAATTAAACAAAAGACTACCCCTGGAGAATCCCTCGCTGAGCATCCACGACCAAACTACTCCACTCCTGAGCGTGGGTGGTCAGGCTGCCTCGCGTATTGTAGGGGGGGGGGGGGGGAAATTACCGACCGAAAAAAACCGACTAATACTGCTCGGGGTAAGCGGAGCAATAAGACGAAGGCGAGCCCTTTCACGCTATCCGTGAATTTTCGCAACATCAGGGGACTTCACTCCAACCTTAACGCTGTCCATTACCATCTTGAGATGGTAATGGATATCTTTAACCGAGACTCAGGTGTCCTCTCCGGCTGATACTTCATATCTCTCCTACACGGGGTGCAAATTTGAACACTCCTTTGTGCCCCGGGCTGGAGTTTGCGTATACGTCAGAGAGGACATCTGTTTTGGACACCTCGGCAGTCTTGAAGGTACGGACCTGTCCATCCTATGGCTGCGCGTAGAAAGCGACGACCATCCTTGCGTCTACGGGTGCCTCTATAGGTCCCATAGCGGTAATGCCGACACAGACCGACTCATGGACCCCGTCCAAATGGCTGCAGACTCCGTGCTACAACAGGTCCCATCCGCAGAGATCGTGATACTCGGTGATTTTAACGCCCACCACGCTGAATGGCTTGGTTCTTGTTTAACCGATAATGCGGGTAGATCTGTGTATAATTTTGCCTTGGTATATGGTCTAACACAACTAGTTACTTCGCCTACGCGGATCCCAGATGTGAAGATTCCTGTACCTTCCCTGTTGGAACTTCTACTGACCTTTCATCCGAACGGATATCAGGTCTCCGTCGATGCCCCTCGGGCTCTTCTCACCATTGTCTGATCCGGAGTACGGTGCCACTCACGCTCCCATCGCAGTTGCGATCTGCAGCTTGCCGCTGCAGGTCGGCCGATTGGGACAGGATGCGGTTTTTTTTGCATACTACCCTTGGGGCAAGTTTGCTTCTCGCCGGAAGATCCCAGCGTTGTTGCCAATTCTGTTGCTGATGTGGTACTTCAGTGTATGGAACTTTTTATTCCATCCTCTGTGGTGCCCATCGGAGACAGATACCAGCCATGGTTTGATCGCTCCTGTAAAATAGCATCACGCTATAAGTAGGAGTGCAACCGGGCCTGAGCCTTGCCTTGGCAATGACGCTTTTGAAACACCTGGAGGTGGAATTATACTTCTTTTTAAGAGCGCTGGTGTTTACATCCCGGTACGTTGATGTTTTTTTTTTACAAAAATATAAGATTCTAGGCAGTACTTACCCGTTAAATGAGATTTTTAATTATTTATTATGTCATGAGTTGTTACACCCTTTCACTGCTAAGTACGTCATTTTTTTGCAAAATTGCGCGAGCTCTTCACACGACTACGTGGACTCGAGTACTGATTACAACTTTATAATTTGTGGTACTGATGCGCCGAAAGTCGTACGTAGCCTTAAAAGCCTAACTTGAAATGGCTTTGCTTTGCGTACGTCAGCTGCGGTTCTAAGCATAATAACTCTATGTATCGCAAGGGTGGAAACCGGCAGCGATCACTGAAAACGTGACCAACCCAAACGTAAAGTTGGAGAGGTCACGTTTAATGAAGTCGCTCCGCTCCGTCCCCCTCATGCTTTAATCTTAAGTCCCGAAACCTTTCAGCTCGAGGTATAAAACCGTTTTCAGTGCCTATAACATTGCAATGATGAATGAATGATAAGCTGGTGGAAACTGTTCATGCGGTCGGAGCTAAGTTTTGCAAAACCCGCCGCAGAAGAACACAAAAACTCTCCGATCACACTCTTAATCTCATGGCTGTTAGACGGAAAATGAAACTGCCGTCTTCAGTAGATTTGATAGCATACAGGCAACTGAACAGACAGATCTCCAAATGCATGCGGCGGGACTTACGCAACTTTAAAACTGCTCCTATTGAAGAAGCGATCGAGTGGAACCAGGGCTCCAAAGTATTCGCAGGAGAATTATATAATGTATAATATGAATGTGGTATACATATAAACCTTTAAATAAATCATTCAGTCTATTGATGAAAACCACATCAAAATCCGTTACGTAGTTTAAAAAATCTAAGCGTACAGACGGAGAGAAGCGACTTTTGTTTATACTATGTAGAGATAGTCTTGAGAAAAAAAATATTACGTAATAAGATGGTCCCACAATATTTTTTTAATTGTTTTGTTTAATTAACTTTCATTATTAAATAAAAAAAATTGTTGTTAAAAATAAACGCATTTTCTTGCTATCTTTCAATAATGGAGGCACTAAAAAGACAGCAAAAACAAATGAGCGGTTAGTAAGAATTTGTTACAACGAAACGTAATCGTACTAATCGCTACTAACTTTAGCTGTAGTTATTAGCTAAATTTGTTTGAATTGCTAATTAATCGTTGCACAACGGTCTCTATTCACGCAATGTTGGGGGCGCAATATTAATGGCCCATAATTAGGCTTGCCATTTTGAAAAAAAAAGCAGTGAATGTGTTTACTCGTAGGTATATATGTATTATCTATGCATCGACTGTTTCGCTCTTCCGTCGGTGTAGAATTTGCATTGAAATGACTAATGTAAATAATGAACGAGTAACTGATATTTGAAATGTTGCAAAGTAAAATTAATGCTGTAGAAATGCGGTCATAGAGAAGTATGTTAGGGTTGACTTATTTTTATTTTTATTTATTTATTTTTATAAAAAATTAAAAAAATTGACATGGTGAGAAACTGTGTGATGAGAGAAAAGTGCGGCTTGCAAGATGTGATTAGGAGTTAGGGACAAAGAAATGGTTCGGTGCTATGTTCATAATTCATATAACAAGAATGAATGAGAAAAGGTTGACAAAGCATAGGAGAAAATTTATTTTAGTATAGAGAATAGGCCCACCACAAATTGTGGCGTAACTTAATGAATTAACATGTCGATTTATTCCTCATAATATATAGATTACAATTGTAACATTAGTTTTACGGAATCTAAACGGAGTATTGAGAAATTAGTAAATAAAATATGAATCTTACTACCTATAACCTAAAAACAAACTAAAAGCGATCGGCTATTAGTTTTCACCGGTATTATAAGTTAAAAGCACTGTTCAATAATTAATAGCATAACACAAAGTTTCAAAGACATTCAGCACTTATAGGTACGTTAAGATTGATGGAAAATCTTTTTATCGGTTCGTTCTTCGTTACACGCATTTTTGAAGTTATACTTCTTTTGGCGCGTTTAAAAAAAATGATGAGAGTGATTTTTTACGACAGATTAAAACGACACCATGAAGTTGTTACGATGCGCGCGCACACCGAAACCTTAAAGCGAAAACTGCAGTTGGTAATTGTCTATACCAACTGTCAAGTTTTGTCAACTGTCAACTGATAACTATATTCAAGGTCAAGGTTAATTCAAGTTACATTAATATTCAAATATATATGATTCTATAAAACGTGTTTTGTTTTAGTTATTTTTGTTTTGTTACGCCAAAGAAGTATAACTTCTCACGTGCGTACATAAGTATACACACACGTTTTTTTTTGTCTTTTACATTAGCCAGAACACAAATATAAAAATAACTCATTTTTTCAGTTTTCATAATTCCGGTGAGATTTTCATAAAATGTAGGCCATTTACATTTGATATCTTTATTACATGTATTAAAATTAAGTAACGTAAAATTTCTAGTGGGCCCAAAAACGATTGTCTTCTTTATGCTGCAGAAGTGAGTGGCAGATTCTGCAAGGGATGCCCTAGACGGTGGTATATTATAGACAAAATTGGTGATAAATTGAGCATGTATGCGTATATATATATATAGTTAGGAAAAAAGAGGTTCATACTTTGATCTGGTAGATACCGTTTTGGAAATAATAAAACAAGAAATAGAGTATGTTCGAAGAATAGGCAAAATAGGTGAGAAAGCAAGACCCATTACAGTATCGTTTTACAACAATGGGTCGGAAAATTGAGGTTTTAACTAACAAAAAGGAAACGGTGGAATCTACGGAATAGCAACAAGCAGTGCCCCCTCCACATGTATTGAAGCAGCAGAAAGAATAATCTACAAAAACACAAAACACAGCTCCCACCACGGGTGGTCGCCGCGGGAGCTTTATACCAGTACCCTCCAGCGATAGTTCAGCTAATAAAAAGCAAACTCTACTAACATCTAATAAAAAACAGATGCTATTACATCAAATAAAAAATAAACTCTACTAACAAAAAAGATTCTAAAAGAAGAGGTACAATCGAAATATTAACTCTTAACACAAGAACTCTAAGAACAGAAGAACATCTTCAAGAGCTTGAAATCGCACTATCAGAAATACGATGGGATATTTTGGGGATTAGCGAAATGCGTAGACTTGGAGAATCAATTGAAGACCGTTATCAATACATACTGTACTATAAAGGTGTGATTCCGGGACAAAAAGGAATCGGATTCCTAATTAAAGCCGCGCTAAAGAACCAAATAAAGGAATTCAGAGGCATATCTGACCGTATAGCCTATGTTAATATGGCATTACCTGGCTCTAGCAAGGATTGGACAATCATACAAATATATGCTCCAACAGAGCAAGCTAACCCCAGAGACTTAGAGCAGTTCTATCAAACCCTAAATGAAACAATAAATAAAGTAAAAAATAACCATATCATACTAATGGGTGACTTTAATGCACAGGTTGGAGTATGAAGTAGTGGCGAAGAGAATGTTCTTGCTAAATTCGGTCACAGTAGAAGAAGCAAGAATGTGCAAAGAATGATTGATTTCATGCTTGGAGCTTATTTAACTGTACTAAATAGCCTCTACAAAAAGAACTACAAAATCAAATGGACTTGGAAATCATCGGATGGAAAATATAGGAATGAAATAGATTATATTACAACTAATAATCATAGAGCTTTCACAAACACTGAAGTAATCCAAACACTAAATTTCAACACTAACCACCGTATGGCTCGCTCATCTCTTCTGTTGTTACCTACAAAGAAATCACGAAGAATAATTACAAAAAATCTCGGGATAAGTAACAAAATTAAAGAAATAAAAATGTATTATTCGACTCATTCAAAACATAGCACCCCTCTAAGGGAGAACCTGAAAGTACCAGATCTACAGACAAGATACACCTTAATAGAAAATCAACTGAGTGGCCCATCTACTTCCTCAAAAGAGAATAAACATAAATTGAGTACAAAAACAATCGAACTTATAAATGAGAGAAAAAAATTAATGACAAAAACTTGGAAAGACAGAAAACTCAAAGAAAAAGAGCTTGCCGTATTAAGTAAAACTATTTATAAAGCCATTAAACATGACCGGAAGAAACACAGATTGGAAGTTATTGAAAAGCACATCATAAAATCAGGTGGAGTCAGAAAGGCACTCAAAGAATTGCGGGAAGTTACCAAGGAATGGATCCCCGAAATCAAAAAACAAGATAAAGCCTATACTAAACGTAAGGACATCATAGAGTGTGCCACTGATTTCTACCGACGACTTTACAGTAGAGAAGTACCATTGCATAAAAAGTTTCAAACAATTATTACAATACATGACAAGCCCCTATCTATATTAAATAGCGAGGTAGAAAAAGCATTAAGCTCACAAAAACTAAATAAAGCACCCGGACCAGACAAGATTACAAATGAGACTCTACAAGGAACATCTGAGGAATTATGTCCAATACTAGCAAGAAAGTTTACTGGATTCTTATATGGAGGTCAAATACCGAAGCAATGGTCAAAATCACACATTATATTAATACACAAAAACGGAGCAAAAGATGAAATAGATAATTACAGACCAATCAGCTTAATGTCAAACATTTACAAAATATTCGCAAAATTAATTCTTGACAGAATCACTCCTCAATTAGACGAAAACGAACCAATAGAACAGGCGGGTTTTAGACGTAACTTTTCGACCATTGACCATATCCACACGGTAAAACAGGTTCTCGAAAGGTACAATGAGTATAATAAACCACTCTACTTAGCCTTTGTAGATTATAAAAAAGCATTTGATAGTTTATACCAAGAAATCATCTGGGAGAGTCTAGAAAGGCAAGGAATTCACAAAACGTACATAAACATATTAAAACAAGTCTATGTATAAATGCTCAGCAAGAATTTACCTCGATACACTAGAAGATGAGTTTCCTATAAGAAGAGGGGTCAGACAAGGTGATCCTGTTTCACCAAAGCTATTTTCCTCGGCTCTAGAACATATATTTCGACACATAAACTGGGATAAAATGGGCTTGAACATAAATGGAAAAAGACTTCACCACCTAAGATTCGCCGACGACATCGTTTTATTCGAAGAGAATCCTAAGACACTCGAGAGAATGATACAAGATCTATCAAATGAAAGTAAAAAAGCTGGTTTGAAAATGAACACAAAAAAAACCAAAATAATGTCCAATAGAGATCAGATACCAATAGCTGCTTTTTTTTTTTTTTTTATAGGAGAGGGGGCAAACGAGCATGCGGCTCACCTGATGGTAAGTGACTACCGCCGCCCATGAACAACTGCAACACCAGGGTAATCGCAGATGCGTTGCCGGCCTTTTAAAAAGGAGTACGCTCTTTTCTTGAAGGTCCCTAAGTCGTATCGGTCCGGAAAAATCGCTGATGGTAATCGATTCCACAAGGAGGTCGTGCGAGGAAGAAAACATCTTCTAAATCGCACAGTGGTGGACCGCCAATCATCCAGATGGTGTGGATGGTATCGGGAGTTCTGCCGCGATGTGCGTTCGTGAAATTTGGCGGCTGGGATTAATCCGAACAATTCCTCAGAGCACTCGCCATGGTAGATGCGAAAGAAAATGCAAAGGGATGCA
Source organism: Parnassius mnemosyne (assembly GCA_963668995.1). NCBI lineage: Eukaryota > Metazoa > Arthropoda > Insecta > Lepidoptera > Papilionidae > Parnassius > Parnassius mnemosyne. The sequence continues at coordinate 29,853,356 of CAVLGL010000090.1, forward strand.
ACATCTCTTCGCAGTGCCAATGAATCGAGCCGATCGGAAAGGGCTCGGTCGTCGACAATTCGAGCCGCTCTGCGTTGGATGCGGTCAAGTGGCACTGGGGAGCCCCTGCCCAGAGATGGGAACAGTATTCCATGTGAGGCCGAACTTGCGCCTTGTAAAGTAGCAGGCGGTGTGCCGGCATGAAATACTGTCCCGCTCTGCTGAGCACGCCAAGCTTTTTAGAGGCCAATTTGGCCTTCCCTTCCAAGTGACCACGAAACTGCACGTCACTCGATATGTTGACTCCGAGGATACCGATACTGGCTGAGGCAAGAAGGGGAGTGCCTTGAAACTGAGGAGATACGACAAAGGGGTTCTTTTTAGCGGTAAACGCGCAAACTTGTGTCTTCTGAGGATTAAATTGGACTAGATTTAGTCGCCCCCAATCCGAGACTTTGTTCAGCAAAGACTCGACTTCAGACACAAGTTTGTTCCGGTACTCACTTACTTACTGTTGACGGTAAGGTACTAAAATATGTAGAAGAATACACTTACTTAGGCCAAATCATATCACCGAAAGACCTAACATCCAAGGAAATAAATAAAAGAATAGCGAATGGGTGGAAAAAGTATTGGTCGCTAAAAGAAATAATGAAGAGCAAAAAATTGGGAATGGCAGAAAAACGAAAAGTGTTTGAAATGTGTATTCTTGCCTGCTTAACATACGGATGCGAATCTTGGGCACTTACAGCTTTACACAGAAATAAATTGTTAACATGCTAACGAGCAATGAAGAGAAGCATGATTGGTATAAAGAAAACCGACCGGGTTAGGAACGAAGACACTCGAAACAAAACCCAAGTATCTGATATTCTACAAAGAATAGACTTACAAAAGTGGAGATGAACTGGACACATGCTTAGGAACCGTCAAGAAAAATGGAGCCAAATTGTCACTAATTGGTATCCAAGAGATGGCAAAAGAAACAGGGGTGGTCAGCGTGAAAGGTGGGAAGATGACTTAAAAAATATGGCTGGACCTTATTGGCGACGATTAGCACTCGACCGGAAACAATGAAAAAGTCTGGAGGAGGCCTTTGTCAATAGACATTCCGAAATCAGGGACTTTATATACTAAATATATTGTTATGCTAATAGTCTTGTTATGCTGTCTTGTTTTAATTAATTTAAATATTTAATAATAATAAACTAAATAAATGTAATTGTACTGATTAATTTATATAACATGTAACATCAAAGACTTATTCATTAATTAGTTAATTTTTAAAAGTCATAATGTATTATTTTTAATAATGTTCATAATTGATAATGATATTAATGGTAGTACTAATTGAATAAGGTCAATTTATATATAAATAAAAATTAATTGAATTTTATTATTTTGGAAATAAAAGGCTATTTTGGTTTTTTATTTTATTATATACATATATATATATATATATATATATATATATATATATATATATATATATATGTATATAATAAAAATATAAATAAGGATACGAAACACAGAAGCATTAAGTTGCTATTTCACGCTGGTATTCTGTGAGAGCGTGGTCCTTCTCCGGTCGAGTCAACCTATTCACGGTAACGGAAAAAAAGTAAAAGCCAAGTATGATAAGTGTTTTGATAACCTTGAAATTCTTGAGATTTTTATTACTGCTATTTAAAAAAATTACAGGTGACGGTGTATTGTATAACTTAATAAATAAAAAAACAGAGGCAGTCATAAGGACTGCCGACAGAAGTGAAAAGTCAATGATATATACGTATACATGTATACAGGCCGCTATAGTATAGTGCGCAAGCGCAATACGTCACGAGCATATTGAGGTCATCGGTGACACGAATCTGTTTTTCCCCTACCCAAAATCGCTGAACGCGGCTAAAGAAGTTTTCACCTCAATAATAATGAAATAAAATTAAAGGAATAAATATACAAGTATTACAAAAAACGTGTGTATATACTTATGTACGCACGTAGGAAGTTACACTTCTTTAGCGTAACAAAACAAAAATAACTACCTTAAATATAGTTATCACTTCCCACGAAAACTTGAGAGACAGTTACTCAATGAAGTTGTCACTTTGAGATATCAGTGTGCGCGCGCATCGTTTAAAATTCACTCTCATAATTTTTCCGAAACACCCCAAAAGAAGTATAACTTTAACAATAATTAGAATTTTTGTATATCTGCGTTCTGTGTTCATACGATTTACGCAAGAACTACTTGCTTGAGGGATAAGTACTGCAGTAGGTTCTGATGGTTCGGAATCCGACTCTCATATTGACTGCAAAACTTTTTTGGGGTATAACCTTTTTGCTTACAAACACGTAATGGACGTGGATAGCAATGGTAGCTCAGGGGTGAAGCACTCGCTGTAAATTTCACATGCTTCCCTGCCGGCTACAATTGAATTGTTAATTGAAATTTTAAGAGATCACTTATTACCACATTCTCGCAGTAAATTAAAAACATCGTGAGGAAACCTGCATGTCCGAGAAATGAAAAAAAAAACTTAGAAATACTTGAAGTTCGCCAACACAAATTGGGGTAGCGGGGCGGATATTTACTTGTTATAAAACCCTCACAGAAATGGGAGCCTGTGCCTAAGTGCGGGACTTATATAAGCTGTAATTTTACTTTACTTTACATTTCACGTTATTCTCTGCTTTGTGTCAAATATTGAAAGCCTAAAATACTAGGGGATCGAAATACTACTGGCAGAGTAAAAGCTTTCTGCTGAACAAAGGCCTCCTCCGTAGATTACCTCAAGGGAGAGGAGTTGGCATAATTACCATGCTTGGGGTTGGCAACCGCAGTGTTTTTAATATTTGGAGTTAGGTATGTTATGAGGAAGATGCTGCCGCCCATCAGAAACAGAAACAGAAACAGAAACTTTTTTATTCAATATAGATTATAAATAATACTTATTGAAAGTCACTCATTTGTTTGATTACCACTGGTTCGGAAAAAACCTCTGTCCTGGGAAGAACCAGCAAGAAACCCAGCGGGACTTTTTTTTAAAATAACAGCTTACAATCATGATATTACACAAATTAACAACACAACAAATTAGAAATAGCTTGGTAGCGATCACCTCATTTCCAGGGGTTATTATCATCCATAAATTCCTTAATATTATAATAACCCTTTTTATACAAACTTAGTTTAATAAAGTTTTTGAACTTTGAACAGGTCAAACTTTGTATATTTTCTGGAATTTTGTTGTAAAAGCGTATACATCGCCCCAAGAATGAATTACTGACTCGATGGAGTCATCCATTCGATCCATCCATTACCATTGGTATATCCACTGGTTTTGAATTTATTGTTGTGTGCCCCACAGTTGTAGTAACGCAGTTTACTTTGGTTACACTCAACGACATTGAAAATTTGAAAACCTTCTGTAAAAGCAAATACCAAATACGTGGTAGAGCCGTGCTGCAGCTATATTAGTAGTATAGTTGTAGCACGAATGGGTCGGCTCGACCGAGGAAGGACCACGCTCTCACAGAATACCAACGTAAAATAGCAGCTTAACACTGCTGTGTTTCGTATGGTGAGTGTAGAGAGAACCGGAGACCCTTTTTACTGGAAAAGAGGCATTCCATCTTAGTCCTCACGGGCGACAACGCATCTGCATTTTTATTTATAGTCGAAGATAGATGTAGATGTATATGGGCCACAGCAACACCTTACCATCAGGTGGACTGTGCGCTCTTTTGTCACCCTATACTATGTAAAAAAATAAAAAGGCACACTAGGGTTAAGGTTCATCTTAGTTATGTAAAAACATTAGTTGTAATATATTTGTATAGTCTACAATTAATTGTGTCGGGTCTGGATGTTTGTCCTTGTGCAATTTATGTATGTTATGTTTCTATACGTGGAAGAGCCACTCTGCAGCTATATTACGGCAGCAGGACCGGCTCGACCGGGGAAGGACCACGCTCTCACAGAATATCAACGTAAAATAGCAGCTTAATGCTGCTGTGCTACGTATGGTGAGTGTAGAGAATCGGAGACCCCTTTTCCTGGAAACGAGGCATTCTATCTTAGTCCTCAGGGGTGACAACGCATCTGCATTTTGATTCTTAATTGAGCATAAATGTAGATGTCTCTGGGCCGCAGCATCCCTTATCACCAGGTGAACTGTGTGCTCGCTTGTCACCCTTATTCTATAATTCTTTTTATGTAAAACGTCTCAGAGGTACAGGATAAAATTTTAGTGAGGGTATAATGTTTTTTTTTAATAATAATAAGTTCACTTCAAACTCATCATTAGTCTACTGTGAATTATAGACACTTTAAGAGTAAGACCCTAATAATACAAGTATTTTAAGCTTGGTTGGAGTCATTTATGGGAATAATATAATCTAGTAATGTTGCATGGTATTAAAATTGTCTGAATTATCATACTGCGAGTAGGGTTGTCAACTTTAGAAGTGAAAAGTTATTTAGGCACGTGGGGCACTTTTTGGGATGGGGAAAAAGCACTGAACTCGCTGAATCCAAGTGACAAAATTTTATAAAACTGATATGTTTGTATGTAATTATGTTTGTTTGTATGTAATTATGTTTGTTTGTATAATACAAATAATTATTCTTTTCATTTCAAATAGCGTCATATAGTCCCACCAACTTATCTGTGAACTGACAGCTGTGGTAAAATTGTGAACTACAGCCGCCATTTAATCAAATGTCACTCGATACGTTTTGAAAGTTTATAGAAAAATAAAAAATGCCGAAAACCATTAAAAGTGATGCCCTAAACATTATTTTATAAGTATTAAACTTTTGTGAACAAGAAGCTCGAGTGTAAGCACCGATAATGTCTTTCAATCAGGTCTATAAAAGAGTATCAGCTGCTACAAGAAGGAACAAAACATAGCAATACTGACCAGTATTGCTATATTTTGTTCCTTCCTTTCGTATTTCCGATAAATGGATTGGTTAATGCAATTCATTTCTTTTTCAGATGTTAGTCAAGGATTTTTTTCCAAAATATTTATAGAACCGGAAACCGCATAAACCACAGGAACGCAAATTACAACGCCCGGTAAAAAGGCATAAAGGCATATCATTTAATTAAAGTTTAAATTGTTCAATTATGATATTTTTGTTTCTTCTTGTTCTTGGACATATATCTGTTAAATCTGTGTTCTAGTCTTTTTATTCCGTGACTAATTTATTACTTTAGTATGTGGAATCTATGTAGGAATATAAGACCCTTATATGGGAATATTCCCGAACTGGCAACACTTCAGCGCAGAAGCGCCAAGCTGTCAGTTCACAGATAAGTTGGTGGCACTATAAATGAAAATCGTATTACTATATTAATATGTTGATAAAAAATAATTTCTCATAAAAATACTTCTTAAAAAAGATTTCTTATCAATCCAAAAATAATGTTTACAAGTTTGTGAAGCTAAGAAGTTTTCTCTTCTGACGTGCAGTCCTACGACTGACAGTTTTTTTTAATAGTTTCTTGTATGGTAATAAAATAGTTTTGATACTGAAAAAGAGTTGCCATATAATTATATTTCGATTTAGAAGAAGTTTTCTTCCCGCACAACTTCCTTGTGGAATCGAATACCACCAGCAATCTTATAGGATCACTTTGTTGTCCGTCTGTCTGTCAAGTCCCTTTTTCTCAGGAACGCGTAGAAGGTATCAAGGTATCAAGCTGAAATTAATGTTAAATACTCAAGTTTACTGTCCCTTGGAGCTGTGAAAAAATCAAACTTCTAAGCCAACGCAATCAAAAGATACAGCCGTTTATGCCGTAAATTTTTGACATTCGCAAGGGAATCAAAACCTACAGGGTACTTCTAGTGAACTCAGAATCTTAAAATTTGGTACGAAGCAACGTATTATACCACAGATAAAGGAAACATTGCAAAAAGCATAAATTTTTAGTTACATCATATAATAAAATAATTTTAATAATTTTAAACTTATATACCTACGGATTTGTTCGGAACCCTTGGTGAGCGAGTCTGACTCGCACTTGGCCGGTTTTTCCGGACCGATACGACTTAGGGACCTTCAAGAAAAGAGCCTACTTTTTTCTAAAAGGTCTGGCAACGCATCTGCAATTCCTCTGGTGTTGCAGTAATTCATAGGCGGCGGTAGTTATTTACTATCAGGTGAGCCGTATGCTCGTTTGCCCCCTCCTATATATAACAAAAATCCAAAGCTATTACCGGTAAAAATTTAGAGCACGCGCAAGTTTTTATGTTTGATATTAAATTTTTTAGTATTTTTGCTGCTTTGAGCCTTTGTCAACCAGCCTCACGTCATAGTTAGTCTTTATCAAAATATAGTATCTAGTTTCCTCTACTTATTATTTTTTTTGAATCATATTATACAAATATTATAATATATATAATTATATATATATATATATATATATATATATATATATATATATTATAATATTTGAATCCCATAGACATATAGTAGCGTACCATATTTTATAGTAGGGTTGGCAGCCCTAACTTGTAGTGTGCTAAGCAGCCCTTCTTATAATCTCAAAAAAACGTAATACAAAATAATTACACGTAAGTAGGTATGTTGTAAAGTTACTAGCCATTAATATTGCACGCAATGTGAACTAAAGTATGTAATTTTCCTATGAGCTATTATGTACTATGTACTTAAGTACTTAAGTATATATTACTTCAATGTAATTTTCCAGTTTTCTTCCACAAACATTCATAGCTTTAATGCCTAATTATAATAGAAACATAAGAAACCATAGATACGTAGTTTTTTGATAGTTTCGGGCTTAAACTATGGTTAAAGAAGACATTTTGTTTTTTAATAAAGAAATCACACTGCCACGGCACCACAGTCTTCGCGAAATTTGACATTTGCTGTTTGACAGCAAATGTCAAATTTCGCGTTTCATAGTTTAGATTTTAGTATACATGTTTTCTCCATGGGATTTCTAAGTATATGTAAGTATGCTCTATTTTAAACCTATGATTCATTATAAGCTACTTTTTGTAATAAGGCGGAATAGTTCTACACAATTTTGATACAAACTATACTACATTCAACGTCTATTCATCCATCCGTCTATCACAGCCATCGACCACTAATAAAAAAATATAGTAAAATGATTTTGTCCGTACAGTTGGGGTCATAAATCATAGCTCGTCCTCAGCCCGGCTAGGGCGGTGAGCATGTTGTGCGGGCGCAACGCCATTATCAATAACAACAAATAAACAGTAAATAGTTTTAGATTTAATTTTAGATATAAGTTATTATCATTACATTTATTTTTAATATAACTTGTTACATTCCAAACATTTGTACGTATAGTTTTTTTTAATACATAGATATCTAATTAATAACTTATTTTAAATCATTATTATTTTTATTTTAATAAATACGTTGTTTTATCTGTTTATTTTTTATTTTTGTCACTAACCCACATAATGACAAAACTAAATACACTATCGATAACGCTTATCGACAACAATAATGCGCATCACTATGCTCGCTCCTAAGGCCCGTGAGTGGGAGAGAGAGAGCGAAATACTTCGATGATTTATGACCCAAACTGCACGGATAAAATAATTCTAGTATAGATACACAATCCCATGCAAAAGTTCTCTAAAAACTGTCGCCAATTGTTTGTTATTTTGACGTATGTAATTCTAGTTGAAATAAATATATATTAATTTACGCAACTTTAATACTGCTCGTATTAAAGAAGCGATCGAGCGGAACCAGGGCTCCAAATTCTTTGCTAGAGATCTGTCTGCCAGAAAGAGCCAACTGTCGAAGCTGAAGACCGAGTGTGGCAGCGTCGTTTCCGGGACACCTGAGATTTTGAGTGAGATTGAGAGGTTCTATGGGCAGCCGTACACATCATCGTTGGAGCCACACGTAAGTATGAGTAACGATCCAAGAACGAGTCTTATCCGACACTATTCCGATGATATCCTGGACGTCAGTCTGAGCGAGATTAGAATGGCTCTCCAGCACCTTAAAAACGACAAGGCCCCAGGTGAGGATGGAATTACAGCGGAGCTTCTGAAAGCGGGTGGAAAACCGGTACTTGAAGTCCTTCAGAAGCTCTTTAATTGCATCCTCCATGTTGGCACTACAACGGAGGCGTGGAGCAGAGGTGCGGTGGTCTTATTCTTCAAGAAAGGTGACAACACTCTCTTGAAGAACTATAGACCGATTTCCCTTCTGAGCCGCGTCTACGTGCTGTTTTTGAGAGTCATTACGAATCGTCTCACGAGCAGACTTGACGACTTCCAGCCTCCCGAACAAGTCGGTTTCCGAAAAGGCTTTAGCACCATAGACCACATACATATCCTTCGGCAAATTGTACAGAAGTCTGAGGAGTACAATTTGCCACTATGCCTGGCGTATGTGGACTATGAGAAAGCCTTTGATTCCGTCGAAATTTGGGCGGTGCTGCAGTCCCTTCAGCGATGCCAAGGTGACTGTCGGTATATAGAAGCACTGAAGTGCTAGTACAGTAGAGCTACGATGGCTATCCGAGTACAGAACCAGAGTACGAAACCTATCCAATTGCAGAGAGGTGTAAGACAGGGTGACGTCATATCCCCGAAACTTTTCACCGCTGCATTGGAAGACGTTTTCAAGCTTCTGGACCGGAAAGGATACGGATTAACATCAATGGCGAGTACATCACTCAACTTCGATTTGCCGACGATATAGTCTTTATGGCAGAATCGCTGGAGGACCTAAGCACTATGCTCAATGACCTCAATAGTGTTTCCCAATGGATAGGTCTTAAGATGAACATGGACAAAACAAAGATCATGTTTAATGTCCATGTTACAGCTATGCCGGTAGTTGTTGGGAACACTAAGCTCGAAGTTGTTGACGAGTATGTTTACCTTGGACAAATAGTCCGACTAGGTAAGTTCAACTTCGACCGAGAGGTCAATCGACGGATTCAACTCGGTTGGGCAGCGTTCGGAAAATTACGGCACATCTTCTCGTCAGGTATACCTCAAAACTTAAAAACAAGACTGTACAACCAGTGCGTGTTGCCAGTGATGACCTATGGTACTCAGACGTGGTCCTGCTGCTGGTCGGATGAGGAAGTTCAAGGTCGCTCAGCGAGCTATGGAGAGGGCTATGCTCGAAGTTTCTCTGCGTGATAAACTTAGAAATGAGGATATCCGCAGTAGAACCAGAGTGACCGACATAGGCCAACGGATTAGTAAGCTGAAGTGGCAATGGGCCGGCCATATAGCTCGAAGAACCGACAGCCGATGGGGAAAAAAGGTTCTCGAGTGGCGGCCTCGTACCGGTGGACGAAGTGTAGGGCATCCCCCCAGGCAAGATATGCAGGAAGTTGATGGATGCAGAATGCACAGGACCGTGCTTTGTGGCATTCCTTGGGGGAGGCCTATGTTCAGTAGTGGACTTGTGAAGGGCTGTAATGATGATAATGATGATGAATGTAAATTCAATCTTAAATGCATTGCCTAAAGTTGTATTCACAAAGCTACGTACAAATTAAAAGCGCACCCAAATGTTCGAATGGGCGCTCATTCGGTAAGGACATTTTTTGTCACTGATTGTGTATATAGTTTTTTATTAGTGATCTATAATTACAGACTATCAAATGCACTGCAGAACATAAACCTGCCCATCGATTGCTTTATAAGAGGGATATTCGCAATAGTTGCCATCCTTGCTGCTGTCCATCTCTAGGTTTGTTTCCCTCTGTCGTCTCTTACGATTACGACACCCACGGGATGATATGGGGTAGTTGATATTCTTACACCGCCAATACACGGTAGGCACTAACGTATTATCTACTAATTATGTACTAAGTGTTCGTAAGGTAGCGATGTAACAGAATTCATCATTCCATTTCGTCCCGTAGGTGACGTAAGAGTTGACTGAAAATAACATTTTTACATATCCCAATATGTAAAAAATGTTATTTTTTTATAGGATAGGGTGACAAACGAGCACACAGTCTACCTCTTGATAAGTGGTTGCTGTGACCCATAGACATCTACATCTATCCTCAATAAAGAATCAAAATGCAGATGCGTTGTCACCCGTGAGGACTAAGATGGAATGCCTCTTTTCCAGTAAAAAGGGTCTGCGGTTCTCTACACTCACCATACGAAACACAGCAGTGTTACCAGTTACCGGCAACGGGCAGCAGCATCAAAGATCATCCATTTTTTCCTGTTTATTTTTATTTTATTTTATTTAAAATAAAATAAAAAATCCCAAACAAAATTAAATCCCCTTGCCATGGCCTATATCTGATGGTGGATGAGAAGAAGACAATGTTGGAAAGTCTTTTCTGTACCCTTGATCAGACTGTATGGGATGAGAGTTCTAGTGGTGGGAAGATAGGCACATTCTAAGAGAAAATTTATAAATCATTTCACTTACTGGAGGACCTGGAAAAACTTACATGGATAAAGTATAAAAGATAGAATCACAATCACATTACAATTGGAAATGTTTTTTAAAACGTGATTCATATGACTATTGTGAAAACCGGACACATTTTCGAGACTGTTAAGTTTTTTTTTATGGGATAGGTCGACAAACGGGCACACGTTTCACCTAATGGTACGTGGTTGCTGTGGCCCATAGACATCTACATCTATCCTCGATTACGAATCAAAATGCAGATGCGTCGTCACCCGTGAGGACCAAGATGGAATGCCTCATTTCCAGTAAAAAGAGTCTCCGATTCTCTACACTCACATATGAAACACAACAATGTTAAGCTACTATTTTAGAGCGTGGTCCTTCCCTGGTTTAGCCGACACATTCGTGCTTCAACCATACTACTAATATAGCTGCAGCATCGCTTTACCACGTAAGAAATGTCTATGTCAAAGTCAAAATAAGTCAATATCTAAATTGACTAAAAAGAGCTTTTTTTAATTTATTCCTGAAAATATCATGACCAATAAACGCAAGTAGATCAAAGATATTAGACGTCTGGTTCTACTAACACTGATCTTCCTGGTAGTGCAGCGATTATTGTTTATCTTATCTACTAGAGGAGAGGCCAGTGCTCATCAGTTGTCTTTTTACGGGATACTGAGACGATAGGAGAGAAAAAGGGAAAAACCGGAATGGGAATTAAGCATGAGAATGGAGTAGCATGAAATGTCAAAAATAAATATCAATTTATGCGCACACAAGGCATCACTTTGGGTCTCACAGCACAATTAATTACCTAAAGTTTATAACCATCTAATTACACGGTGTGGCTGAACGGCCGCGATCGGGGCCGCCGGCGGTAATTAAAAAAAAACAAACACGCTCCGTTTCACCCAGCAATACATCAATGTCCTTACTCCAAGATAAGTCCACTAAATACCCACTTTCAGCGGTTGAGTTACGTCTTACTTATAAGTAATTAAGAATAAGCAGTCGGAGCTCGCATTGTGGCATTTCACGTTTATTTTTCAAACAATAATTGACGGTTTAGAGCAGCTCACAAGCAATTAAATGAATTAACAAACAGAATAGAAGATAGAGGATGTGGGTCGTGTTATTTATATTAGGCCCCAGGCTGAGAGCATGTTTTAATGAGAGTTCGTTATTGAACGTCATTAACTTATCGCATTGGTCCGATGAATGAACATTTATTTGTAGATTGCAATGTACCTATAAATTATTTATAGTTTTAACAGGTGCAATGTAGATAAGTACTCGAAGACATTCATAGATAAATATTGGATTGGATAATATAGAGATATTGGAGCAAAATCAATATACAAATAAAAAATATATACATTGGTTCTGATCAAATATCTATGCTAATAACTTTGATTATATTATAATGTCTAATAATAAATCTGTAGAAAAGATGTCTTCCATTTTTTTTTTGGAAAAACGAGCGGCGCTACGTTAATGATACTTGAGCCAAATGAGTAATTTTTAGAATTTTGTGTTTGTCTATCTGTGTATCACGCACGCAAAAACAATTACACGAATTCCAATGAAAGGTATATTAACTACTTTTCATCTGACTGACTACGGCTGCCAAAAATGAGGGTTATGTTCTCCTTTTTTTCGAACTTTATTTTCAAAATGGCTGTTGATTATTCCACCATACGTAAGAGTTGTAACTTGTAACGTAGTGTTCTTACTAATTAATGCTTTTAAAAATATAACTCAATTATTTTAACCGTTGTGACATTGTTAGAAATTACGTCGACGATCTACGTTTTTGCATGTTTATTAAAACATAATTTTTTAATGATAATGTTGTGTAAAATTACAAGTCTGTAGGTCTGATAGTTTTTTTTAGATATGGGGTTCAAAGGTGATTTGAGATGGTTCGTGTAAAGATATACGCACTGACAGTGCATCGCCCTTTTTAGTTCAATCATTTTAACTAATAATTGGCAAAATTAATAGAGTACTTTTATCCATCGGTATATGTAGGTACTTTATAGAGTGAAGTTAACGTACATATGCCGATAGATAAAAGTACTCCATTAATTTTGCCAATTTTTCCATACATTGCTATCTATAATGCTTGAACTATTTCTTCTTCGAACTTGGCTGACACATTGCCTTATATTAGCCAAGTTTGTAATTTGCGGGTACGCGAGCAATCCAAGTTTTAACCTTACTGGCTCGTTCTTGCTAAAGAGTCGATAGGCGATGGGGAGAATTTCGATTGTGTTCCTTATTTCTCGCAACTCTTATCTAAACTCTACAGAAAAGTGGTCTGAATACTTTGGTGAAATGTCACTGTCAAAAGGTATTGATTTTGGTACAAGACGATACAAACGCATCTTTCCCGCTTCCTTTGGTTTGAAGGATGCAATATGGGAAGGCAAGAAATTATTACTGCAATGAGGCTTCGTTCTGGACATATTCCATTAAACAAATTTGCGTTTATGATGAGAGTAGTGAATTCATCAAATTGTGTCAAATGTGGAGTTCTGGAAGATACTATTAATATCGGAACGAAGCATATAGAACATTGAGTTATATGTACTAAGTACTAGAGAAGCCATTCCAAACAAAAATTGTGTCCTACTCTATGTCTTCGCGCATGCGCGGGAGTAGTAGTCGCGCGTGCGCGAAGACTTTAGTAGTGAATTCATCAAATTGTGTCAAATGTGGAGTTCTGGAAGATACTATTCATATCGGAACGAAGCATATAGAACATTGAGTTATATGTACTAAGTACTAGAGAAGCCATTCCAAACAAAAATTGTGTCCTACTCTATGTCTTCGCGCATGCGCGGGAGTAGTAGTCGCGCGTGCGCGAAGACTTTAATTTGATATAAAATAAGATATTAATATAAAATAAATATAAGAATTTAATATAAAATATCTTAATTTAATCTAAACAAACATATTTCTAAATAAAATGTAATAATAATTATTTTATGGAATTCACAAATCTTCAATTTACGCAATATTTAGTTTGTATGGATTGCACTACAGTACACTTGATCATAGTCAATGTTCGGAAGGGCTTCTCTAGTACGTAGTACATATAACTCAAAGATATAGAAAGCTATTAGGTTGTGACAAAAATAGTGTTGGATTGTATAATAGTATTTTAGCTTTTCCATTGTCGGATAAGGCTAGAAAACTTTATAAACTAGTATTGTTAGGTATTAAAAACAGATAAATTTTTATTATTGTTTACGTGAACTTATCATTGTCTGATTATATGTATTTGATTGTGTACTTATGAGGGTGACATGATCTGGTGGATCAAACCCTCGATAATCAATAAAGATTAAAAAAAAAAAACCTTACTGGCTCGATATTGTTAATAGCAGTTTCAAATACGATTCACTACATGCTCGGCGGCGAAGGAAAACATTTCGAGGAAGAATGTATATCTGAGAGACGTAACGTATGTAAAACTTCAACAAGAAACAGCTCAATATCCGTTGAAACTAGGACTGTAATTACAAAATATTAAATTAATCCCAGGAGTATTAAAGTGCTCACGCGTTCGATCGTAAATGCCATGTTTAACAAAATGGCAGCAAGCACTCCTTACCGATATGAATTTAATTTTAATCGACATCGATGTAATATTACATTCGTAAATGATTTTTTTTTAAATCATTTACTAATGTAATATACTTTTAGTAAATTATAATTATTACTGATTTCTTATATTCACGCGAAGACTACGTATTAAATGAAACTAATTTTTACGGTTTCTATCGCGTTTAATTTAACTTTTTAATTCCCGACGTATCGGGTGCTTTACAGCTCCCATGGACACGGGGGGGGGACCCCCGTAAAAATTAGTTTCATTGTGGAAGCGCCAGGGTGGCCTGCGTAATTCAAATTTTCTTACATTTTTGGCAACTTGCAGATCAGTGTAGGATTATATGTTTAACAAGATACGAAACGCGGCCGTAGGCAGTATGCGTTTACAGAATTATAATCATTATAATCGTTAATACAACCCTCTAAGTTCGTATAATCCCATTGTGTGGCTATTTCCAGAAAAACTCATTCAAAAATATGAACTTGGAGGGTTGTATTGATGATTTTAATGAAAATAATTCCGTACACACATACTCGTTACGGTCGCTAATCATATTTTGTTAAACATACAACCTGACCCTGAACTGCAAATTCCAAAAAAACGTAAGAAAATTTGAATTTCGCTGGCCACCCTGGCGCTTTCACCTTAATGTATACTCGTATAATTATTACTTTTAGTAAATTAAACGTGTGTTGCAAGATGGTACGACGCCTTTTCTGTCTAAAGACCGTCTGGGTTGGTTCTTTTTTTTTGTGCGAGCAGCTATGCAGGTCTAGAGAGACCCAGTATCAGTGTGAACTATAAGATCTATAATGATTGCTGCTATGGCAATAGTTCACCGCTAACTTCCGCTCTCTTAACTATTTCTGCCGCCAAACAACAATACTTGCACTGTTCTGTTCAAGCATTCTATCTTATTCCTCAGAGGTGACAACATGCGTTGTAGTCATTGAGTTATATGTACTACGTACTAGAGAAGCCATTCCGAACATTGACTATGTTCAACTGATCTGTAGTGCAGTCCATACAAACTAAATATTGCATAAATTGAAAATTTGTGAATTCCATAAAATAATTATTATTACATTTTATTTAGAAGTATGTTTGTTTAGATTAAATTAAGATATTTTATATTAAATTCTTATATTTATTTTATATTAATATCTTATTTTATATCAAATTAAAGTTTTCGCACATGCGTGACTACTACTCCCGCACATGCGCGAAGACATAGAGTAGGACACAATTTTTGTTTGGAATGGCTTCTCTAGTACGTAGTACATATAGGTAACTCAATGGTTGTAGTCTTCTATGTTTGAATTTGGTTGCAGTTGTTACTGCGCTGGAGTAACTACTACTAGCAGCAAGTTGGCTGTAAGTCTGTTGGTGACTTAAGTTTTCTGACTGGCTCTGAAATTACAATTATCATTTTAAGACAAAAAGATTCTGAAGTTTCTTTCTGTTTGTTTTACTATAGAGGTCTAAATTTTATGAAATACTGGTTCACTGACTTTATTCTTTAGCGAAGCTTAAAATAGGCCTGCACTGAATATTGTTTGGCGTAGCACCATCTGTGCTCTGGTGAGAATCACTCTGTAACTGTGTTGTATATATTTTCATTATGATAATATTTTGTAACTTAAAGAAGTGGTAAAATTAAAAATTTTCTACAACCGATTTCAATATAAATAAAATGAGAACATCATCAATGTAGTCAAAGTCAATTAAATACTCATTATTAAGGATAACTCATTAACTACTGGTCAAATCTTGATCAAATTTATATGGGACCACATGAGAAGCACCAGCTGTCAAATAAAAAAAAGAATCATCTAAATCGGTTCACCTAGAAAAAAACGGTTACGCACATTAAAAAAAAAACAGTCGAATTGAGAACCTCCTCCTTTTTTGAAATCGGTTAAAATATTAAAATATACTGTAAATTAAAAAGAATTCGTAGGTTATAACTGATACGGATACGGATTCTGCCTACCATAACTTATTTTTTTTTATAGATTAACGGTGATAAACGAGCACACAATCCGCCTGATGGTAAGTGGCCCATATACATCTACATCTACCCTCGATTAATAATCCAAATGTAGGAAACTTGAGGACTAAGATAGAATGCCTTACCAGTAAAAAGGGTCTCCGGTTCTGTACACTCACCATACGAAACAGCAGCATTCAGCTGATATTTCATGCCAGTATTCTGTAAGATTTGCTTAGATTTAAATTAAGAGGCATTCCATCTTAGTCCTCACGGGTGACAACGCATCTGCATCTTGAGTCTTTATTGAGGATAGATGTAGATGTCTATGGGTCACAGTAACCACTTACCATCAGGTGGACTGTGTGCTCGTTTGTCACCCGATCCTATAAAAAAAAAATTTGTTTTTTTATAGGATCGGGTCGGGTAGATCGATAGGAGGATTTGTTCAAATTTAAAATAATAAAATGTCACGAAGAGAATAAAGCTATTTGCGTTATGTGTTGAGTTATAGTAATTAGGCGATTTAGATAACGTGGTCGGCACGCGATCATTTTTTGACAGCAGGCAAAAATATACCTAAATTCATTTGGAATTGAAATTAAAATTGAATACATTTACAGTGCATGGTGACTGTTCAAGCCACAACTGTCGTGATGTTAAATAAACTTGTGATAGCATCTGAGAATTCTTTAGCGACACCTAGAAATATCTATTGAGCTTTAATTGTTTTATAATCTCTTCCGAAAATATTTTTTTTTATAGAATAAGCAGGGCTCGGATAACGGTATATTTTTCGAAAAGTTTTCGCCTTAAATACCTAAAAACTTATTTGTTTCGTTTATGTTCGAACGGAATCATAATAAAAACGTTTATGAAGAGAACGAAATTTTAAATCGTTCCTGCTCAATAAAACGTTTTTAACCATTTTAAACAGTTTTTTACCATTTTTGGCCCTGTAATACGAAACAAAAATACGATATAGGTTTTAGCTGGTCGTGGTTTTTTTTCTTTTTTTTTATAGGATAAGGGTGACAAACGAGCACACAGTCCACCTGAAGGTAAGTGGTTGCTGCGGCCCATAGACATCAACATCTATCGTCGTTTGCGAATCAAAATGCAGATGCGTTGTCACCCGTGAGGACTAAGATGTAATGCCTCATTTCCAGTAAAAAGTAAAAAGGGTGGTACGCGACATTCATTTAGCTTCCTGCGGAATAAACCGTTTTTTACGTTTTCACATTACGTTCTGATTTCGTTTTTGTTCCGAATAAAATGTTATACAAGGAACCGTCTCAAACGTTTTAAAAACGTTATTTTTAATAACGTTTCCGAGCCCTGAGAATTAAGTTGACAAACGAGCAAACGTCGCCACCCGTAAGGAACAAGATGGAATGGCTCATTTCCAGTAAAAAGGGTCTCCGATTCTCTACACTCACCATACGAAACAGCAATTTTAAGCTACTATTTTACGCTGGTATCCTGTGAGAGCGTGGTTCTTCCCCGGTCGAGCCGACACACTCGTGCTACAACTATACATCACCTAATATAGTTATATATAGTTAAAACTAATATAGTTACAGCACGGTGCATGATTTTTATTTTTTGTAATTAATTAAGTAATTTTTGGTAATAATTGTTATTATTATTAATGGAAACATTCATTTTTAAAATCCTTTGTTCTAACTTCATGACATTAATAATGTTGTGCGCTATAAATTCAAATTTTATCATCAATTTTTAAATATAATTCGTGGTGAAATAGTCATATCACTTGTTAGTAATAATATTTAAAATTTAGGGACGTCTAAAATAGTTATCGATAGCCAGTAACTAACGTCCGCAATCTCGGGAATCGTACGGATTGCTAATGTGTCCCCGGACCGCCCGCGTCGCCCACACGCCACTGCAACGCAGGGCCATTGTTCTACAACAACAATTTTATGATTGATTCATTTAGTGATGCACTTTATTGATATCGATGTAGGAATTAAATCTAAATACCTGAATAGTATTAAGACGAATGTTTCTGACACTAATTAATTATAATTAAAACATGTTTTAAACGTGGTAGAGCCATGCTGCAGCTATATTAATTGTATAGTTGTAGCACGAATGCATATAATGCAGCGTAAAATAGTATCAATGCTGCTGTGTTTCGTGTGGTGGGTGTAGAGAGCCGGAGGCCCTTTTTACTAGAAAAGTGGCATTCTATTTTAGTCCTCACGGCTTACAACGCATCTGATTTTGATTCATAGAAAAGGATGGATGTACGAGTAGATGTCTATGGGCCAAAGCAGCCACTCACCATCAGGTGGACTATGTGCTCGCTTGTCACCCTTATCCTATAAAAATATATTAATTATCAAATCTGTAAAATAGATAATAATGTATGTGTCGGTTAACAATGCTGATGTTTGAAATTGAAGCGTTTAACTTACATAAATGTCCTCAAATATAAGTGTTATTAACTACCAGTGAAATCATCAGACATACGAGTAGTCATTTAACACTGTTCACATCCAATGATAAAGGCTTCACATGAAACTTAAAATGCTTCGTGTTACGATCTTTATTGAGAAATGATAACTTTTGTCAAACCAACTAGGTTTAATTCATTATAGCTTTCAGGTTAAACGAAACGAAAGTTTAGCCTCCAGGAGGATAACTAGGTAAAATCTAGTTAGAATCATTCAATAGTTTAAGCATTTACAGCAAAGAATTTTAAAAGGACCAATCGTCTATTAGTCAAACTGATATCTAAGAAAATAAACATGGAATATAATACTAGCCTTAGTTATAAGGTATCCACACAAAGGTTTTTCAGGTTGCATTTTGCAGTTTCTATGTTGATTACGTTAGTAGGTATAATTTTATTAATAAGCCCTAAATAATAACGGAAATGAGATGGCGGTTTTTCAGTGCAGAACTAAAGAATGTATCTAATATTATATTTTTGTAGTAGGCCGTAATTTATTTCATACAACAAAGCTTTATAAATGTCTTTATCGAGCATATAGTTTTTTTGAAGTGAAAACTTCTTTAGCCACGTTGAGTGATTTTTGGTAGAGGAAAAACTTATAAGTTCGTGTCACCGATGACCTTGACATGCTCGTGTCGTATTGCGTGCAAGCGATAAACAATACGTCACGAGCATGTCTACTACACGTCGCTAGTCTGTAACGGCCTGTGTTCATGTATACGCATATGTCATTGAGTTTTAACTTCTGTCGGCAGTCATTATGACTGCCTCTGTTGTTATTAGTTATCGTAGATACTAACTAAGTAGAGTAGTACTTGTCGGTTAAGGCATAGGACTTGGCTTCAATACTGAGGTGGAGTCTACTCCGATGTTATTGTTTAAGGATAACATTGGCAAATAAAGTTGTTATAGGTAGGGAAGGGAAAAATGATATAAAATATCGATAGTAATTTTTCCCTTCCCTACTAATCGACAGTCATCGGACCGACACAGTACGTCCCATTAAACTCCCGTTACACTTTTAACTCGGTAATTTATGTTTTGGGATTCATTACGTCGCGGTTGACTGTACACGTAGATGTAGTATGAAATGTCGATGGTGGGCTCAAATTCATACGAGTAATGTGGTATTTTTGATTCAAATAAAACCATTTTAAAACAAAAAGTATACCAAATTAATCTTGGAGTACTTTTTGAGTAAATTTTGGTTTTATTCCGTTATGTCTGTAATGATGAAAGGCTAAAGCATTTCCGTATATCTTCCTTATAATATAACAGGCGCAAATTTTTGGATTTAAGCTTCCTCTACAAACTACGCAATAATGGCATCGACTGTTCAGCGAACTTGGTTAACATTAATGCTCCAAGCAGATTACCCCGTCTTAATATTTAAAAGCTGTTTATGGTTCCACTTCACAGGACTAAACTCGACCTAAATTCAGCATTATGCAGAATGTTTAGGCTGTATAGTGATATATCTAGGCCATCTGATTTCGATATTTACAATAGCAATTTAAATAATTTCAGAAGAAAAATGTTACTTTATTCAGAA
Organism: Parnassius mnemosyne; assembly: GCA_963668995.1. Lineage (NCBI taxonomy): Eukaryota > Metazoa > Arthropoda > Insecta > Lepidoptera > Papilionidae > Parnassius > Parnassius mnemosyne. Next base: position 29,873,407 of record CAVLGL010000090.1, read on the forward strand.
TCTAAATTTTAGATGATAAATGTAAGCTTTTATAATTTCTCATAAAAACGCAATTTTACTACTGCACTGTTAAATTTTACGTTATTTAACTTTTCGCAACATTACTCTGTGTTAGCTGTGGTTGTCTATTCTTATTTTTAGTTTTTGTTAGTTTTTGTGTATCATCTGTCAGCGACCCTTAAGTATAAATAAATAAATAAATGTCTATTTGAAAATGAAAATACTTTGTGTTCTACTTGTGTTTCTCACACCTTAGGTATCGTGAGTGTCATATACACATATTAACTATTTAGAAATTAACTTTTTCTTAATCAACGTGTCTAGTATTAAACACACAGTCTACCTGATGGTCAGTGGTTGCTGTGGCCCATAGACATCTACATCTATCCTCGATTACAAATCAAAATATAGATGCGTTGTCACCCGTGAGGACTAAGATGGAATGCCTCATTTCCAGTAAAACGGGTCTCCGGTTCTCTACACTCACCATACGAAACACAGCAGCGTTAAGCTGCTATTTTACTCTGGTATTCTGTGAGAGCGTCCCCGGTCGAGCCGATCCATTCGTGCTACAACTATATTACTAATATAGCTGCAGCATGGCTCTACCAAGTATGAGGTCTATGTCCATGAGGAAGCGATTTTTTAGAGATAATAAACAGTCAGATTTTCATTATTATGTCATGAAGAAAATAATACATTTCATTTTATACTTTATGTTATAATTATACAACAAAATTTGAAATAAAAACTGGTGAAATATTAATAATAAGTAACCGTTTTTTTCTCTTGTGGAGTTGGAGATACCAAATTTTAAGCTATGGTTGTGGTGATATGATGTGATGTCCTCCAGATCGGTAACCGGAAGTCTCAATGGAGAGTAGCCATATCCACAGGGCTTCTGTACCGAACACGACTGACTATAGCGCTCGTGTTTTCGCAAACACAAGTTTAACAAGTTTAACTCAATCAATTTCATTGTCCGACGGAACAGCAATTCTAAATGACCGGTGCGAGACAAGGTGCAAACTCAACGGCTTTACGTACTTTACAAGGCATAGGGGTGAAACATAGCCAATATTCTGACTCCGACGATCGATATGGGCTTCGAATCCGGGACCACACAATCAGAGACCGCACTAGAATGATAATAAGTTACAACCATAATAATGTTGTATGATTGTAAATATTTTAAATAATTTAGATTAAATTACATCATATTATATTCTACAATACAAATAAGATTACAAAGACGAGTACATAAGATTCGCTTAAAAACGAAAACAGTGACATCTTTTGGTATTCACTTAAAGTTATTCTTGATTCAAATATTCCCTGGCTCCAATATCCATTATTCTAAAAAGTTTTAAGAAACGAACAAATAGATGGCGCTGTCTGACTTAAGCTACATTTTTAATGCAGTCTAAATTAGAGTTTTTTTACATAACATTAAATACATAACATTAAATTATAGAATATTTATTAAAACTAAAGGAATTAAAAACAAATTATCAAACAGCCCCACTCCCCGCGCTATATGCCAATAATTTTTATACGAACTTCTTTTTCTCCTAAAAGATTTTTCTGTTATAGCGTAGGTACCTAACCTAATAATTATCTCTTATTAACAATATTTTATTAATAATTCTTTTTACATGTCCAAACCACTGAATTTTTTTCTTAATCTTGGTCACAACATCTTGCAAATCACACTTCTCTTATCACTACTTCTCGCTATTTCTCGCAAAATCCGATAAAGTTTTCCTTCCTTAGCATTGAAAATGAATTATTTGAGGAGAATGATTAGGTATACTGACTGATAATACGCCAAAATAGCTCGAAAAGTTTCTTTTGCTTAAAGATATAAAAAATATTAGGTTGTTGTACGCTTGTTTGTTGTAGTAACAGTCAGCTAGGAAATTGATGTCTTTAAATTGGCTCTTCTGATACCTACGTACAAAATTCATACACACTATATAGTACGTCAGGATAATATTGTCATCCGGTTAATAAGGTCACTTTCTTATAATTAAAAACTACAGCTTTGTTTGCATAGGTAGCTCTGTGATTCGATAGACCTTCATCAGTCAATCAAATAATAAAAGGTCAAAAGGGCGCTGCTTTATCGACGCCATTTTGACAGTTGACATTATAGTAAATATTTTAGTTGATTTTACTATTGTGTAGTGCAGTTAGTTTTTTTTTTAAGTTCACTTTTCGAAGTGCTCCTAATTATTGCCAAAGCTTGTTGTGAGTTAGATGAGTGGCACCACACTCTGGACTAGACAATGGTCCGAGGAGCCAAGGAACAAATGAGAGGTCAGCAGAAGGTCCAACAGGGAAGGTGCATGATCCTCCACATCTGAAATCTGCGTAGTTGAAATAACCAGTATCAGACCATATGCCAAGGCAAAGTCATAAACCGATGATCCGTTAAACGTGAACCGAGCCATTCGGCGTGGTGGGCGTTACAATCGCTGAGGATCACAATCTCTGCGGATGGGATCTGCTGTAGCAAGGAATCTGTAGCCACATGGAAGTGGTCGATGAGCCAGTCTGTTTCGACATTACCGTTATGGGACCTATAGAGGCACCCGTAGACGCGGATGGTCGTCTCTGTCTGTCTACGCGTAGCGTCGAAAGTAGGTCCGAACTTTCAACACTACCGAGGTGTCGAGAACAGATGCCCTCTCTGATGTATACGCAAACTCTAGCCACAACGGCACAAAGGAGTGTTCCAATTTGCACCCCGGGTAGGAGAGATACGAAGTATCACCCGGAGAGGACACCTGCGTTTTGGTCAGAAAGAGCAAGGCCTGCTTCGTCGTCTTGAGATAGTAGTGGACGGCGTTTAGGTTCGAGTGAAGTCCCCCGATGTTACAGAAATTCGCGGATAGCGTGGCAGGGGTCGCCTTGGCCTTGTTACTCAGCTTGCCCCGAGCAGTTATTGTCTTGAGAAATGTATTTTTAACACTTAATTTGTTTGTCGATATTTGTAAACGACATACGTGATTCTTCACGATAATTCTTGAATCGGCTATAAGTACAACATTTTGAAATAATAGAAATGAACGTATCGAAAATAACTCTATTTAAATAACATAATATAATGAGCGATGCACGATCGGTGTAACGTTCTTTTTATTGGCTAAAACTGCCGACACATTAGCGTTAGCGGGTAAACACACAGTGACGCCGGGTAAATTCCGAACTCCTTACGATGCGTGTTTCGTTTTTAAATCGTTTAGTTGTTTAGTTGGCTAGGTATTTTTCATGCCAGTCTTTTTAAAAGCACGAAGTAAGTTTTTAATGCATGTAAAATGTATACATGTGCTTAAAACTTTGTGATTATATTATACTCTTTGCATGTGCTGTTCAGAATGGTGACAACATGCATAATAATGTTGCCTACATTTAAATTTTAAAAATATTTTAGTAATATTGTAGTCTTAAGTAAATGTGACGATCTCATATTCTTAACCGAAACAAAAATCAATAAGCATTGTAAACAGGTAATGAGTGTTTTGTTCAACATAATATGTCAATTATCCCTTTTTTTCTTGGCCACCTATATCCACCGACTCCCATACAATATGGTTACAAGTAAGTAAACAAAATATTTAACTCAAATGTAAAGAAAATTATTCGCCATGATAATTTTGAAATCGCTTTACTGCAGAAGGCATTTATTTGACTTTGTGCCTCGGAAGATAATTTGGTTGGTGGGTGATGCGATTAAAAATATAGGTACTTGAAGCCTACATTGACACAAATCAAACCATTTGTCCGTTCTACTGTTAAAACTGGCAAAACCACATCCTGGCACCCGAGTACATGGATTGAGGGAGTGCAGAACCTGAGTCCATCAAATTAGGCACTGAATGGGTTCTCATACGGAAACATTCAGATATCTAGGATCTATACTGCACGTGTTCGGGAATATAGATTACAACGTTAGAGTCCGTAATATTGCATTTTGGGGTAAGTGGCGGGGGGTCACAGGAGTTAATCTGGGATCGTAAGATGCCTCTCAAGTTCATAGCTCAAGTGTACAAGTACAAGAGCATTATCCGACCTGTACTTTTAATGGTAGCAGGACCTGGCCGATCGTAGGCTGACATATCATGAAGAACCGCGCGACGGAATGTACATAAATAAAAAAAAAAACTATACTAAGTAAATGTCTTAACAAGAACAGTGCCAGAGTTCTTATCAGCACACAGCTGTTGTTTCAAGCACAGCAGCATTTACGCTGGCATAATTTATCTGCAGTGTGGCTGTACCACGTAAGAAAAAACTTCATAAAGATTAACGCGTTAATGTAATTTTTAATAACAATTTGAGACAATTTTTTAGATGTTTCTCAGCTGTATCTTACAACAATATTTTTTTATAAAACTGAAATGACAAACGAACTTACAATATACTTGATGGTAAGTGGCTGCTGCAGTACATGGACACTTGTAGCCAGATTCAAACAGATGCCTTGTTGCTTTTGAAGACCATACGTGGTAGAGCCATGCTGCAGCTATATTACTAGTATAGTTGTAGCACGAATGGGTCGGCTCGACCGGAGAAGGACCACTCTCTCACAGAATACCAGCGTAAAATAGTAGCTTATTGCTACTGTGTTTCGTATGGTGAGGGTAGAGAACCGGAGACCCATTTTACTGGAAAAGAGGCATTCCATCTTAGTTCTCACTGGTGACGACGCATCTGCATTTTGATTCGCATACGAGGATAGATATCGATGTCTATGGGCCACAGCAAACACTTACCATCAGGTGGACTGTGTGCTCGTTTGTCACCATATTTCTATAAAAGAAAAAACCAAGATTGAATGATGAGGAGTTGGTAAGCTCTTGGAACCCTTCAGACCAAAACACGGCAGCTTGTCTGTGTAGTACAATAATGCAGAAAAACTTTTAGAATATAATAGAATAGAATGATTTTTATTCAATACTAGCTGTTCCCCGCGACTTCGCCCGTGTTATTTGAGGTTTTAATTTTATTGCGTGGAACCACAATTCTTTTTTGAAAATAAAAGTAGCCTAAGTTACTCCTTATGACATCAGCTATCTGCCAGTAAAAATTCCGTCAAAATCGGTCCAGCTGTTTCAGAGATTAGCCGGAACAAACAGACAGACATGCGGACAGACAGACAGACAAAAACTTTAAAAATTGTATATTTGTTATTAGTACCATATATACTTTCATATGCATATAGGTAAAAGCTGTTACTTTGACATTACAAACAGACACTTCAATTTTATTTATTTGTATAGATAGATTATTACATTAATAATTATTGAAAGCCATTTTTTTATTTACCACTGACTCAGAAAATACTTCTGTCCTGGGAAGAACCAGCAAGAAAACCAGCGGGATTATTTTGTTTCATCATACATAACTTTACAATAATTTTGTATAATTTTTAAATTAATTGTAATAGGACCAACATGATGGCGGTTACCTAATTCCCGGGGTTATTTTCATTCGTGTGTATCATATAACCCTTTTTGTAATTTTTTTAAGTATTTGTGTTACTATTAATAAACATTAGAATTGTTTGAATGCTTAGTCTTTGAAGTTCGTTTACCTCAGTATATACCTAATAGTTTGTCTCTCTAAGTAATATATTTATTCTGTGGTAATATCAAACTGAAGGCCCGTATTAATAAACGTTACTCAACGACGAACTCAAGTGTGTAATCATTTGATACGCCCTCATTACGATATCAGCATCTCAAGACCGTTGCCAATTAATAAACACATAAAAACAGTTTCTCAAGACGCTGTACTTAGGAATACTGTTCTGTGACTTGATGGCTTGATCTCGTGAACGAATACGTCACATAATATACCGAAGTTTAGAATATCATTCATCAGGTTTTGTTTTTTCTATATGGTGAGTTTTATTGAATATTTTTATTTTGACAAAACCTAAATAAATAAAGCTGTATCATGTTATAAAGTTGTTTTCTACTTTCGAAAACCTTAAATTGTTAAAACTATTTTGTATTTCTAAATATGAACCAAATGTTTACTACTTAATTCAATATGTACAAATAACCTAACGCATTAAAGCGACGACAGAGCCAGTGTCAAATATACAACGGACGTATCATATTTGACACTGGAAAACATCCTGATTATTTAACTTTGATCTTGCGGTAAATTTAATTTACACAAAAACGGAAAGCAAGAAGCATGTATTTACTCCGCTTGAGAAAAAATCATTTTCGGAATTATAAAAAAATATAGAGCTATGGTGGAAAATAAGGAGACCGACTGCACGTCTCTAAGCATTGAGTTATATATACTACGTACTAGAGAAGCCATTCCGAACATTGACTATGTTCAACTGAACTGTAGTGCAGTCTATACAAACTAAATATTGCGTAAATTGAAGATTTGTGAATTCCATAAAATTATTATTATTACATTTTATTTAGAAATATGTTTGTTTAGATTAAATTAAGATATTTTATATTAAATTATTATATGTATTTTATATTAATATCTTATTTTATATCAAATCATCAAATTAAAGTCTACGCGCATGCGCGACTACTACTCCCGCGCATGCGCGAAGACATAGAGTAGGACACAATTTTTGTTTGGAATGGCTTCTCTAGTACATAGTACATATAACTCAATGTCTCTAAGTATTAAAAATAAGGCCTGGAGCAAAAGAACTGTAGAATACAACGCACTTCCATATGCATCTAGCGAGGTAAGTAATTATAGTACCTACTACAAATATCACTTTACAAACATCAACATAGTAATGTGAATTTCCATAGCAGCATGTATCTAGTCAAGACATTTATTTTATCTTAAAAATCGTGGATGCCCACATTACCTACTTTAAAATTTAATACATTATATTAATTTAAATAACGAAATAAATTATACCTACTTAAATAAATATACAATATGTACATAATTGAAATTATGCTGTGGTATTATTGTGTGAAGTTAATAGGACGGCTATTTCTGGTAAAATCGGAAGATCTCTGTTACTGTATTTCACCAATGAATCTTTTAATAATATTATTATATTATATACCTATTACTGATTCTTGACCAAATCTGTATCGTTTTAAAAATGTTCACATCGTATCTTCGGAGGAATCCCTTATATAAATTATTGGTAAACAATATCGCGAAGGACGTAAAATATCGTCATTGTACTCAATTTCGTAGTAGTAATTAATTTCTCTTAAAATATTTTCAATCCCCATGTCAACAATCACGATCTTAAGTCACGGACTGCTCGCACTCAGATTTTAGCATCTGAAGTACACACATTTGAGCATAAATTTATATGTACTACGTACTAGAGAAGTCATTCCTAACAAAAATTGTGTCCTACTCTATGTCTGCGCGCATGCGCGGGAGTAGTAGTCGCGCATGCGCGAAGACTTTAATTTGTTATAAAATAAGATATTAATATAAAATATCTTATTTTAATCTAAACAAACTTATTTCTAAATAAAATGTAATAATAATTATCTTATGGAACTCACAAATCTTCAATTTACGCAATATTTAGTTTGTACGGATTGCAGTACAGTTCAGTTGAACATAGTCAATGTTCGGAATGCGAAATCTAATGCGTAGTACATAAAGTAAAATAAAAGTAAAATATACTTGATTGTACACCAAGGAACATATTACAGTATTATGTTTAAAGGAACATTGGTACAACAGGCGGCCTTATCGCTAAAACAGCGATCTCTTCCAGGCAACCTTAGCGCAGAGGATACTATTTTACAAGATAGCGGAAGGGGTGTACAGAATATAATATAGAAAGATAAATAGAAGAACATAAGTGATTAAATGGTAGATATATATAATAGATAGTACATATATATCGATTCACTTGAGAGTCGAGTTTCGTTTATTAATCAGTGTGGCACTCAGCTGATATCGTAAACCTGAACCGCATCTTGAGATATGTTTATAAATAAGATCATAACCTCAAGATTGCACTCAAGTGCGTGTACATGAGCTAAGTAACGTTTATTAATACGGGCCTAAAAGTGCAATAAAACTAAAGAAAATACGAATAAACGCATTGTTTGAATTTTTTTTAATAATGTTAATGCCCAATAAAACTTGGTATTGGCGGTAAAAAAAATAGTCTGTCAAAATAGTATTGACAAGAGAGCCAGATAAAAAATATGTTAAAAGGAACCGTGCTTTAAGTACAGATTATAATAATTAAATTATTTTAAGATTAAGTATAAGGACGCATTAAGCGGAGTCTTTGTTAACTGCGGTAAAGGGCTTAAAAAGTTTTTGTAAACAGAATTATCCCAGATTACTATGACTAAGTCCAGTTTAACTGACCGTTATTTTTAAATAGTATACATTTCTTTAAATGGCAACATCTTAACGGGACTGAAATCTTGCCTGATTAGTTTGTAATGACAGATTAAATTTGGTCCTTTTTATGTTGATGGGTTTTGTATTTTAAAAAATAACAGTTAAAACTGTATTTTTACTAAAGTCGTGAGGGTAATCTTTGCCGCCCTATAAAACCAAAACTAGAAGGAGGTCAGACATAAATACACAATGTCGTATATTATAAATGTTATATTAAGAAAAATATAGCAAGAAAGCTTTGCCAATAATTAGGAACTCTTCGAAAAATATGACTTAAAAAAACTAATTACACTACACTATACTAAAATCGACTAAAATATTGACTATAATGTCAACTGTCAAAATGGCGTTAATAAAGCAGCGCCCATTTGACTAAACGTATTATTTATATTCTCTTTGCATTTGACCTTTTATTATTTGATTGACTGATAGAGCTATCGTATCACAGAGCCACCTATGCAAATAAGGCTGTAGTTTTTGAGATATCAGAAAGTGACCATATTAACCGGAATACCATATTACCCTCATCTACTATATTATATAAATATATATTGTAGACTGCCGATTGTCTTGAAAATTTGCACTCGTATCAAGGGCTATAATTATTTAACTTACTAGTATCCTGAACGGGATCACCAGGATAAAATAAAATAATCATCAGGATCATGACAGCTCATGACCATTGAATGTTGTGTAATTTTTTTAAAACTATTATATTATAGATAATTAATTAATTACAATGTAACTTCATGCCGTGTCGTGGTGACAGAGAATCCATCATCCCATTTAGTCCCGTGGATCTCATAAGAGGCCACAGTGAAATTTACCAAAAAAAAAAAACTGATATGAATGTGAATGAATGTGGAAAAACATTCTAAAGTGAATGCTAAGACCTAATGCTTACTATAACAAGTGGGATGCGGGAAGTAAAGACTGTGTAACAACCTCCGAAGAAGGCGGAATTATACCCAAAATAAGAATTTTTAATTTTTTGGTTATTGGCCATTTTGACCACCTAGGAGTGTAATGAGAACTTTTTGCCTCTATTCAACCATGCCACCCACGACATCCTATTATATATGTATTCTATTCAAACTGACTAGGCCTAAAGTTCGAGTCACCCCCCCAACTCATTTCTCGTCTTTACTTCCAATTAAATCTCCGACTTCAGAATGTGAAATCATTTTATTCTTTTTATTTTTTAAACGCTTTTATTTTTATTAATAGTAATTTTTTACCCTTTTGAATAAACTAAGGAATGTAAAAATCTCAATGTCGTCTAAAGAAAAGGTAGGTACATTAAAAACTTTTATTTACCTACTTTAATTTCTTATTTTGCCACTCTTAGGCCCGTATTAATAAACGTTACTCAACGACGAATTCAAGTGCGTAATCATTTGATACACCCTCATTACGATATCAGCATCTCAAGATCGTTGCTAATTAATAAACACATAAAAACAGTATCTCAAAACGCTGTATTAGAAATACTGTTCTGTGACTTGCACTCAAGTACACACACTTGAGAGTCGAGTTTCGTTTATTAATCAGTGTGGCACTCAGCTGATATCGTAAACCTGAACCGCATCTTGAGATATGTTTATTAATAAGATCGTAACCTCAAGATTGTACTCAAGTGCGTGTACTTGAGCTGAGTAAGTTACGGGCCTTAGTGGTGGAATATTTTCTCTATTAGGTATATAGGACTCCAAAGATTTAATTAAAGAAAATTATCAAAATCGGTTCACAATTAATGAAGAGAAGTAACATATTTACAAAAAACACAGTCAAATTGTAAACTCCGTCTTTTTTAATTCAGCATTAATGTTACGTAACTATCTAAAAACATTATAATATCGTATAAAGCAAACGAAGTCGCGGGCAAATGCAAATAATAATTAAAGAGAATTATCAAAATCGGTTCACAATTAATGAAGAGAAGTAACATATTTACAAAAAACACAGTCAAATTGTAAACCCCGTCTTTTTTCATTCAGCATTAATGTTACGTAACTATCTAAAAACATTATAATATCGTATAAAGCAAACGAAGTCGCGGGCAAATGCAAATAAATAAGATAAAAATTAAGTGACTTTTGTCATGGACATATTAAAAAAATACAATTTCTAATGCTATATAAAAATTAACACAAAACATACCTAAATCAGGTCAAGTAAAGCTTTAAAACAAATCGCCTAAGCGAGATAATTAGATAACGAGCGTGCTTAAAACAAACCCGCTGTTCAGATATTCAAATAAAGTCACGTTCCTGACCGCTCCCCGTGGGCGAAGGCGCTATAATACGCGGATACCATCGCTAGTAATTGTGTTACCGCGTTCTTTATAATGAGTTGTTAGGTTATCTGTGTGTATTTTCGATTTTTCTATTGTTTCTTTCACGCCAGACGTATTGTTATGTTGGTAACGACTGGTGGTACCAACATTGAGATTTTGAGTTTACTGTTTTTTTTTTATAGAAGTAACTTTAAATTCAATAGAACAAACGAGCATACAGTCTAGTCAGTCATTTTTTCTTATAGAATAAAGGTGACAAACGATCACACAGGCTGCCTGATGGTAAGTGGATGCTGTGGCCCTTATAACTTATAGACATCTACATCGATCCTAGATTAAGAATCAAAATATAAATACGTTGTCTCCTCTGAAGGCGAAGGATTGCTTCGTTACCAGATAAAATAATCTTCAGTTCTCATTACTCACCAAGCGAATCACAGAAGTTTAATGCTCTTACTTCACGCCAGTATTCTGTGCAAGCGTGATCTTTCCCCGTTCGAATCGTAGACGTACATATTCGTGTTGCAGCGTAAGTCTACCACATACAAAAGAATTTGATTTTTAACTAGCGATAAGACCCGGCTTCGCCTGGGTAGAATCTACTAATGGGGCGTTGCTTATACTTAAGATAGTCATCATAGACCATTTCTTTTACCAATTTTTCGTTTTTAAAAAAAATCTCTAAGTTTTTCGTATAAAATATAGCCTAGATTTCTCCTTTTATTGATTTTTGTCTGTTCATAGTTTCAACACAATCGTTCGGACAGACAGACTGATGGACAGATAAAATGTTTAAAAATGGTTGTTTATGTTTTAATAGCATGCAAATAACCCCCTCAGCTCAATGGAAGAAGTTCGATATTACAGACAGACAATACAAATGATTTATTTGCAAGTACAGAAAAAGTATTATTTCCTTACTATAATGCTATCACTGTAATCACTATCACTACAGACCATCCAACAAGTCCACTGGTGAACATAAGCCTTAGCAAGCCTTTTTACTGGTAACGAAACATTCCATCCTAGTCCTCACGGGTGACAACGCATCTGCATTTTGATTCTTAATCGAGGATAGATGTAGATTGTCTATGGGCCATAGCACAACAAAAAATATTGAATCTGGTTGCTCGTTTACTATGAAATTTACGGTAATCGTTTTGTCACTGAACTACGCAGGCATAAAAATCAAATATTATTTTTAATAATGATTAACTGTTTTTTTTTGTAATTAGAATTAGCACCAATAATAGGCATAATCAGTCTAGACTCTAGACTGATGCTAGGGTTTGGTTGTACACTGTCCGAATGTCGTCAACCAACCAATCACTTACAACGTCATTTTTTTTATATGATAAATGTGACAAACGAGCACACAGTCCATGATGGTAAGTGGTTGCTGCGGCCCATAGACATCTACATCTATCCTCTATTATAAATCAAAATGTAGATGCGTTGTCACCCGTGAGGACTAAGATCGAATGCCTCATTTCCAGTAAAAAGGGCCTCCAGCCACCTGCATTCACCAAGCGAAACGCAGAAGTAAACCTCTACTTCACGCTGGTTTTCTGTGAGGAGTTTTCTGTCATATTATGAAAGTAATGTGGAAAATAACAACAAAAAGTTAAATCCGTTTTAAAAGTAGGTACTAGTTTATCTGTGATACTGTTTGCTTGTCCGCTTTTCTTCTGTCATAAATTAAATTTTTGCTGTTGTCAATTGATGAGTACAAATTTAATTGTTTTTTTTTATAAAATTGTAATACATTATGTTAGTAGTTTATATTAAATTTCGGTAATACAAAGTACAATACAATATATAAACGAATTTTCTGAAAACAACCAGCGAAACTATTACAATATAACTTAAACTTTTCTGTAATTGGTTTTTAATTTTCATTTATAGTAAAAATGACACCGAGGAAGAATTTTAATGGAAAATGTAACTAAATAATAGACAATTCAAATTTTAACCTCTAGGTAAATAGAGAAACTAATATAATATGTCAAATACTGAATAATGGATTTCGGGGGACCGTTCACCCAGCGACTATGAAATCTAGTATGAGACTGACAGCGAGCTGCGCTGAAATTCAGTGTTATAAGATTACACAACTTATTTATTTATTTGCTTTTTAAGGGAAACATACAATAAAAAATACATTATAAACATATAAAAGTAATCCTAAAACCAATGAAGTTTCTACAGATATCTAATACATTTTATAAGCTTGCCGCCACAATATATTGTATAAATATTAAAAAAAGGTTTATATTGAGTATTGAAACCGTTCTTGTTTCATTCTATTCTATTATATTCATAGTATCATAGGTAAAATTAAAAATACGTCAGTGTTTTTAATATACTTATTTGTAATAAGTAGTTAAGTTTAATAAATTACTGTATAAGTATTGCAAAGATTTAAAGATTTTTCTCACGTATACTCATGAAGAACAAAATAAAAAAATACTAGTCTTTTTCCGGTAAATAGGTCTTATGTGTTCTAAAGAACTTGCCAACCATGTATGCAACCCTTGTAGCAACTCTTTGCCTATCCCCTATAATTCCTAATGACAAATATTGTCTCTACATAGAGACAGAGCGGCTGGACCTTACATAAATATCCTTCACTCCTTTCTAAATTTTTATTGAAAAATTTGACTCTACAACACTACATATGTAGAGCGCGTCAGTGCCTTATGTACTGAAACCCCTTCGCTTGCAACTTTATATTATTCATACAATGTATTTCTATTCACAAAATTTGACTCTACGTATTTAAAGAGAGCGTTTATGTCTTACTGATACTTTATCGTTTGTAACTATATTTCAAGTGTCAAAATTTAATTCTATATATATAGAGCGACCATCTGTGCCTTACTTACACTCCTTCGTTCGTTACTAGAGAGAGAGAGAGAGAGAGAGAGAGAGAGAGAGAGAGAGAGAGAGAGTGAGAGAGAGTCATTCACTCCATTATTCGTAATTATATTTATTTCTATATTTTAAAGACAGCGTCTTGTTGTTATCTGATACTCTAACGTTCGTAACTATATCGACGGCTCCGTGGCGCAGTGGCTTAGCAATGAGTTGCAGCGCTAAGGGCCGCGGGTTCGAAACCCGCACGGAACAAGTGTTTGTATGGCCTACAAATAAATGTTCCGGGTCTGGTTTAATTTAATTTAATTTAAAATTATTTATGGCACACTATACATAAATTACAGAAATTATATATAAAACAAGTATGCAATGGGCGGTCTTATTGCTGACAGCAATTTCTTCTAGACAACCAATGAATTGGACTCGTGTCCAATTCGTTGGTTGTCTGGAATTGCACGAATATGACAAGGGCAGGGCAAATTGGTGTGATAGAGACAAAAAAAGAGGTAAAAAAGAATAAACACACACACACACACACATACACACACACATATATATATATACATACATTCTACAAGCAATATATATATACATAGCAATACATAGCAATACAAACAATAAAATACATATACATTGAATTATTTAATTAACTAAATTAAAATCGACATGCTACATATAACATTATATTTAACGGCTAATGTGGAAGTGAAGTTAGAATTTAAAGTGCGAGATAATGATTTTTATCTAGTGTTTTTGATGATACACATCTTGTGACAAAATTTTACTCTACACAAATATAGCGACAGTCTGTGCCATTCCAATCTCTAAGTTTTTCGTATAAAATATAGCCTAGATTTTCCGTTTTATTGATTTTTGTCTGTTCATGGTTTCAACAAATCGTTTGTTCGTAACTAGGGAGAGAGAGTCTGTGCTTTACTCACACTCCTTCGTTCGTAACTATATTTATTCCTATATTTCTATTGACAAAATTTGACTCTACATATTACTTAATTGATAAATGAACTCACAGTCCACCTGGCGGTAAGTGGCCATCCATAGACAAAAATACAAATTCATAAAAAAACCATATTTCAAATAGATATTTATTATACTATACATTTTTTTAAGAGAATAAGTGTGATAAGCCAGCACACAGTCCACCTGATGGTAAGTGGTTACTGTGGCCCATAGACATCTACATCTATCCTCGTTTGCGAATTAAAATGCAGATGCGTTGTCAGCCGTGAGGACTAAGATAGAATGCCTCTTTTCCAGTAAAAAGGGTATCCGATTCTCTACACTCACCATACGAAACATAGCAGTGTTAAGCTGCTATTTTACGCCGGTATTCTGTGAGAGCGTGGTCCTTCCCCGGTCGAGGCGACCCATTCGTGCTATAACTATACAATTAATATAGCTGCAGATTGACTCTACCACGTATATTTTGATATATTTACTAGGACTTGGTAACCCCACCCCCTGGCCCCCACTTAGCTATTTCAGCCGCCATCTAGCAGTGTTAACCACTGTGTTGTCGGTTCTTCGACCTATATAGCCGGTCCATTGCTACTTAAGCGTACTGATCCGTTACACCACGCTTGGCAACGGGTTGGTAACGGAAGTTTTTATTTTTAGTAGTTATTAGGAAGACACTGCTGCCCATTTTTTGATTTGTTTCCCTCTGTCGCCTCATACGACACCCACGGGATGATATGGGGTAGTGGATATTCTTACACCGTCACTAGACTAATCCGTTGGGCTATGTGAAGATAATACATGGGCTATGTAAAGTTAATACAAAAGGAAAAAAATATAGGCGAAGGGATGCCACCTTGTGGAACACCTCACCTCCTCACCTCCTGGAAGTTACCTCACACAATCTGGAAAAATTTCGGATGTTTATAACGACTAAAAGTAACTTTTAATAAAGAGTTATAGTCATAGAGAATAAAATATTTTCATATTTTGAGGTAGACGCTAACACAAACTTGTCTATAGGAAAATAAAAGCCGAAGTTGGGTTTTACTTAATAGTTATTTTTTACCCTTTTGAGAGGACTAACCATTAAATACCATTACAACCTTACAAAAGTCCACTACTTAAAATAGGCCTCCTGCATATATTGCCAAAGTTGCCACGCTTGGAAAGCTGCTGCTCATTTCTTGGTTCAGTTCTTTTTGTCGCCTTTTACGACACACATGGGATGTTCTTATTTGTTGTGTTTGTTTTTTTTATATGAATTTAAATAATTGTAATAATTTAATTTAAATGAAATATTTCTTTTATGTAATTCATATAAAATTTACATCATAACTTAGATTTAATATTTTAATTTCGATGTGTATTTATGACGAAATATTTTTTTTAATTTATTTCATGGCTGACTGGACGGCTGAACTGCGGAATATTACAATCTCAATGACATTTTAATAGTTACCTACTGTTTTTTTTTTATTATTTTGTTACCTATTTTTATTTAAACGATAATCATTTATATTGGTTTTTTGAAGTCGATTTAAATTAATTAACTCTACATTATGTACTTTCCGATAATTCAAATACACTTTAAGTACCTAGTAGCTTTAAACTAGGTCAGTTATCAATTTTAAGTTAAATTATATTTGTAGTATCTATTTAAAAATATATAGGTAAACAAGATTACCTGTTACTACTTGATTATATAAAAACTATGACGTTATTAGGTACACTATATCTACAATATTATTTCTTTAAAAAAATTGTTCTGAAAATTTAAAAAAAGTTAACTGACTAGACTGACTGCTAGGTTCTAATCTAATATTCTGGGATTGGGAAATATCGTCAGGAATACAATGGACTAACTCGGAGAAGTATGGCCTATGGAATTCATCATATTTTGTACGTGGTAGGGCCATAAGTCTGTGTTATGGCGTCAACACGAATGGGTCGGCTTGATCAGGGAAGCACCACGCTCGCACGGAATACCAGATTAAAATAGCAGTAGGTAGATGTGATGCCGTTGTGTAAATAATGAGACATTTCCATGTTAGTCCTTAAGGTGGAAACGCTTCTGCCTTTTAATTCTTAATCGATAATAGGTGTGGCTGTCCTTGGTAAACAGCATCCACTTCCAATTGAAATGTGTGCTAGATTGATACTCATGTTTAGAAAAAATATCCCACCATTGCATCTTGTCCCGGGAGTGTGGTGACAATTGACAAAAAGATTAAGTTGATATAAGCACTTAAAATTGTAATTAACAATTTCACCGATGCCGGCGGGGATTGACTCCGACTTGTTTACACACCGTGAAACTTACAGCTTAGCGCTTAATCCCTGAGCTACGGCGCCTTGAGGTTTTAAAATACTTAAATAAATTTATACAAGAAATAGGTAACTCATAAAATTCACTGATTTCATTTTATCGGAAAATATTGTAAAGAAATATCCATGAATAATGAAACGTAAAAGTGCTATAAATTAATCCAGAAAAGTTTACAATATGATAAGGGTTTGTTGATATTAAAACAAAAATCAATTGCTGTGTAGTTATACACTAAAGCATAAAAAAATTAATTAAAAAATCAAAGTATTTACCAAACACAGTTTAGTTTATAATGGCGGAAAATTTGCGTGAAATTCAAATCTTATCGCGTTTTATTAAAATTAAATTCCGCAACTTTAAAAACAATTGGTAGGCAAATGCAACAATTACTTTAACGACAAAAATTATTGCGAATAGGTTGATATATTCGAATCCATTTATTTTTTACTCGTTGAATACCTTTTTCTTGTGATATTAAGCTTATAAAGTATCGGATTTAATTAAAAAGTATTACTCCGTTTGTAGAGGCAGAAATCGACAGTCCGTAGCCGAGCGAGCGAAACGAAAAAAAAAAGTGAATATCGCGCGCGTTAACCTACCCAATAGCACCTTAATTGAATCACAACCGACGAAATTCAAAAGCACATCCACCCCGAGCGATAAAGACAAATTTAACCCAACACACCATCTGGCTGGTTGAAAATCACGAGTTCTGAACGTAACCGCCCACTTCTAAAGCATTCCAAAATACAAATTCCACCTTTGAATCACGTACAGCCAATCGTATTCCAGATGTTCAAATAAAGAACGTAGAGCAGCGTTCAGTTCACACCCATTGGGTTTTACTGGCCAATAAGACAGCGGGCGTCCATGTTCATTATTTTTTTTCTTTGCTCAACGGGCGTTGAGCAAAGTCAACCAGTTCATTCGGCCGCGCGCCGCCTTGGCGTTCGTATCGCGCGTTCGCGTCACGAAAATGGATTGTGTGTGTAACATGTGCTTTTGATTTGGTGTATTTTTTGTGACAGTACTGTTGTGTGCAAAAGCATGATGCCTCTCGCACCGACCCCTGTGGTGGCGGTGCCATCAAAGCCAAAAATTGGATTTAGCATAGACAGTATAGTTGGTGGTTCCGAAAGACCTAAGCAGGCTTCGCCGCCGCTAGCCAGCCCCGGTTCACCGTCACCCATTGCGTCTCCCAGGAGTCCATCTCCGCGACCCTTGTTACGACCGAGCGCTTTGCCGGCTGTTTTCCCGACACCAGATTTAAAGAGGCTACCCTATTTGGACGCTCAAAGTCATCACCACCAGTTTCTAGCTCATTTCCAAGGGGCTGCTCTAGCAGCGGCATTAGCTCATCAACAACAAGGTTTTGGGGCGCCGCTACCACCTCATCCCCCACCACATCCGGCAGCGCCAGTGCCAAGAGAGTCATACCAGTTATACCCATGGTTAATCAACAGGCACGGAAGGATATTCCCTCACAGGTTTCCTGGAGGTAAGTGATAAGAAAAATATTTTTAATTGCTTTTTATTGGATATCACTAAAACGTTTTTAATTTAGAATACCTTACATTCAGTTATTTTTAACAAGTTTTATATACTGACAATAGAATATTATAAAAATAACATTTAATATAAATAAAAATATAGCCTATTTAATAATATTTACTTTCTGTTTTTAATGGATAGGATATTTAAGATTATTAAGATGGCTGAAGTTACATAAACAATGTATTCAGGAAATATAACCACCACGAACATAAGATTTCATTTATTACTATATAATAAACATTTATTTATTGGAACGAAGTTCCTTATCGGACGGTACGGGTTTGGCGGATGGGAGCTAGGCGGAAAAAAGTGTAAGATTTTTTCGTCACTACCCTTTGTGTCATAGTGTATTTTATTTTAAATGACGCTTCATTTTATAGACGCTTGTAATTCATTTATTTATATTTGTTTTAATACGTTTATCAATAATAATAAACTACGAAAGGATCTCCGTTCCAACCGAGTGTTCCACGACACTCACGCATGTTCTTTATCTACATTTGTGATGGTCAATACAAAAAGTGTTTATAGTCCAATCTATTATTTCAAATTGGTAAAAAAGTAGATTTTGAAACAGGGATTTCTTATCACGAACAGAAATAGAGACCAATGCCAGGGGTTATCCAGGCTATATTTTAAACGAAACATTTGGAGATATATGAAAAAAAAAATGATAAAACTAATGGTCTTTGATTATATTAAATCGAAATGACATTAATACATCCTACCTAGGTAAAGTTAGGGCGGGTAGTAGTAACTAGTACGTAGGTACATTAACGAATTTAACTTACGCCAAGAAAACGCCGGCGGCTTTTACAAATTGAAGAAACATTGATCTTGTATCAATTATTGAAACTCTATTAAATTAAATAGATATTTTGGACAGATTGATTTATGCCTCCTTTCCGATAAAAGCGTGAACTTCTTCCGAAGTTGACTATATTTTTTTTATTACTTATTAATTTAACGTGGTAGAGCCATGCTGCAGGTTTATTATGGTTGTAGCACGAATGGGTCGGCTCGACCGGGGAAGGACCACGCTCTCACAGAATACCAGCGTAAAATAGCAGCTCAATGCTGCTGTTTTTCGTATGGTGAGTGTAGAGAACCGGAGACCCATTTTACTGTAAGCGAGGCATTCCATCTTGGTCCTTAGGTGTGACAACGCATCTGCATTTTGATTCTTAATCGAGTATGTATGTAGGTGTCTATGGAAACAGCATCCACTTACCATCAGGTGAACTATGTGCTCGCTTGTCACCCTTATACAATAATAAGTGGTAACATTAAAAAAAATGGTACAACCGACTTCAATCTAATTAAAATGAGAACATCATCAATGTAGCCGAAGTCAATTAAATACGTAATAACTCAAAAACTACTGGTTAGACCTTGATCAAATTTATATGGGACCACATGAGAAGCACAAACTTTCAAATGAAAAAAAGAATCATCAAAATCGGTTCATCTAGAAAAAAGTTGTGAGGTAACACACATAAAAAAATACAGTCGATTTGAGAACTTCCTCCTTTTTCTGAAATCGGTTGAAAAAAGAATAAACAAGTGCCAATCTCCTGATTCATTACCACGTGATGATGATATTGGATTTCTATTACACCATCACAACAATACGTAACATAGAGTTTTTGTTTTGAGTTATTATCAGTTAATAGTTACTATATCTTTATGTGTATGTGCGTAATAAGATATAATTTATATATTAAAAGAAAAACATTTTGTATATAAGCGCTTGAACAATTGAGTTATATGTACTACGTACTAGAGAAGCCCTTCCAAACAAAAATTGTGTTCCACTCTATGTCTAGTCGCGCATGCGCGAAGACTTTAATTTGTTATAAAATAAGATATTAATATAAAATAAATATAAGAATTTAATATAAAATATCTTCTTTTAATCTAAAGAAACATATTCCTAAATAAAATATAATAATAATAATGTTATGGAATTCACAAATTTTCAATTTACGCAATATTTAGTTTGTACGGATTGTAGTACAGTTCAGTTGAACATAGTCAATGTTCGGAATGCGAAATCTAGTGCGTATTATTTACTATACATCGATATATATATGCATATATCGATGTATATATGTTTAAACCAAATCGGTTAAATACCACACACACTAAGTACAAATAATTGCGATATAAACCCTTTATAGAGTAGTGGCATTGGTGCCGCCGCTCGCGGCCGTTAGGGCCAAAACGCTGCCCCTAACGCCCCTGTCTATCATTTCTGTAGAAACAATATAAAGTAAATTACTGCTTGCAGCCATGGCCCCCGGGTCAGAATAAAAAGCAAAAATGTCTATGAATTTAAAGTTGAAACCAATATTAAAAAAGAAAAAAATAAGGAATATTCACAACTGACTCTAGCGATAGATAAATTGATATACGACGTATTTTAATTAGGTATAGTACGATATATCTCTTTTTGCTCTTGTGCTCTTAAATATAGAGGTATAGGTATTTCTCGCTAAAGTTGCGCTGGAGATCAATGAGGATGTACGGTATGCTTTGCAGATCATGATACTGAACATTCTAGTTATGCTATCAAGTTTTTTTATAGGATAGGGTGACAAACGAACACGCAGTCCACCTGATGGTAGGTGGTTGCTGTGACCCATAGACACTTACATTTATCCGCAATAAAGAATCAAAATGCAGATGCGACGTCACCCGTGAGGACTAAGATGGAATGCCCCTTTTCCAGTAAAAAGGGTCTCCGGTTCTCTACAATCACCATACGAAACACAGCAGTGTCAAGCTGCCATTTTACGCTGGTATTCTGTGAGAGTGTGGTCCTTCAGCGGTCCAGCCGACCCATTCGTGCTACAACCATACTACTAATATAGCACCAGCATGGCTCTACTACGTATAAAAGTTCCAGCCTATATACGTCCCACTGCTAGGCACAGGCCTCCTCTCATTTCTGAGAGGGTTTTAGGGCAAGGAAGTGTCCGCCCCGCTGACCCAATACGTGTAGGCGAACTTCACATGTCTTCGAATTTTTTTTTCTTAATTCTCAGACATGCCGTTTTACGATGTTTCCCTTCACCGCCGAGCACGTGGTAAATCAGCACTTAAAATTGCTATTAACATTGGTGCCGGCGGGGATCGAAACCGGGTTGCAGGCGTACTGTGAAATTTATAGCGAACGCTAACCATCTGAGCTATCACGGCTCTTTTTTTTTGCTAATCTGTACTTTATTTGTTACTGGACCCCATGCGACTGCATATAGCGTTCTTGGCTCTACAACAGCGAGCTAACTTTTTCTCAAAATTTCTCGAGTTTAACCTCCAAGGAGCTCTCGCTGTTCTGGAGATATACTATGGTGTATAGTTTGAGTTTTTTTTTTACATATAAAAACTATAATTAATATAATTAGGCGTTACTTTGCGGAAATTCATTATTATATTAAATTAATTAGCTAACATCTTACCGAGTGAAAAACACCTCCATTGATTATTATAACCATACATTACCTACATCTATAGATACATATAAATGAAATTGAAGCGTCTTTATGTAATATCGCTACCTTATATTGAGCTGAGGTGGCTATTTGTATATCATTAACACATGTATAACCATTTGTAAAAAAATATCTGTCTGTCTGTCCGTCTGTTTGTCAATCTGTCTAGGTCTGTTTGTCTATGTATCTAGCCCAGTGATACCCTACCAGTGGTCTACAAAGCTTAAATATGGTCCGCGAAAGATTTAAATATTTATTAGCTTTTACAATAAATACACAAAATTTTTAACAGTGGTAGAGCCACGCGGCAGCTTTTGCTGTCGCACGGATGGGCCAGCTCCAACCGGGGTGGTACCACGACCTCACAGAAAACCAGCGTGTAATAGAGGTTTACCTCTGCGTTTCGCTTGGTGAGTGCAGGTGGCCGGAGGCCCTTTTTACTGGAAATGAGGCATTCCATCTTAGTCCTCACGGGTGACAACGCATCTGCATTTTGATTTGTAATAGAGGATAGATGTAGATGTCTATGGGCCGCAGCAACCACTTACCATCAGGTGGACTGTGTGCTCGTTTGTCACCCTATCCTATAAAAAAATAATAAAAAATAGATAATACTGTTAATGAATGCTTCTTTTCAGCTTATGATGTAATTATGTTAAAAGTTGTGTTTTTTTCTAATGATGTCTTATATTTACGCGAAGACTACACATTAAATGAAACTAATTTTTATGGATTTTATCGCGTTTACTTTAACTTTTTAATTCCCGACGTTTCGGGTGCTTTTTAGGGGGGGGGGGGGACTGAGGCGTCTGACGTCCTGATGTCATAGTTAGCCCGGCTACCTTCATATATAATATTCAAAAACTGAAGGTAGTCGGGCTAACTAAGTAAATTTATTGTGTTTTTTCTTTCATCATGTAGTCCTCGCTAACTATAAAAAAACAAAGTGGTCCCTGGTCAAAAAAAGGTTGGGAGACCCTAGTCTAGGCTAATCTTCGGAATGTCTGAACCGATTCTGATGAAACTTTATGAACAGATAGACAGCAATGCTAGGAGTAATCTAAACTAGATGTATTAAATCAATAAAATTTTGAGATGTCTTTTGTGAAATGGAAAAATGAATGATTAGATACAAATAAATTAAGGATCATTGATGATTATTTTTAAAAATCTAAATAACTTATTAGATTTCGCTCAGATAAAGCCGGGGCGGGTAGCTAGTCTTAAATAAAAAAAAGAAACATAAACACAGAAAAGTCATTAGAGTACTGTGTAAATTATATTTGACTGATTACGTAAAATGAAAGATTAATTGTTGACAATGTTAGTTTTATCTCGTATTAAAATGTGTAGGTTACTCAAGTTTACGTTTCACATAAAATATATAGTAGCTTATCCGAAAACAAGACGCCATTAAGATAAGGTTTATCTGCGACGCATTCAAAAGATTGCTGGCGGTGCTTAAAAAAAGAAAGCGCACTTATAATCTGGCGGTATGTGGTGGACTTAAATTAAATTTTTAAACCTATATTTGCGACAAAATATTAAATTAATCTATACAAATAAATAAAATTATAGTGTCTGTTTGTAATGTCAACATGACAGCTTTTTACTAAATGCATATGAAAGTATATACGGTACTAATAACAAAAATACAATTTTTAAAGTTTTTGTCTGTCTGTCTGTTTGTTCCGGCTAATCTCCGAAACGGCAGGACCGCTTTTGACGGAATTTTCACTGGCAGATAACTGATGTCACAAGGAGTAATTTAGGCCACTTTTATTTTAGAAATAGAATTACGGTTCCGCGCAAAAAAATTAAAACCCCAAATAACACGCGGGCGAAGTCGCGGGGAACAGCTAGTAACTAATATACAGAGTTATTTTGCAATAAAGGTTCAGAATAAGTACCTAATAGAGGCAAATGCTGAAGAAAATGTAATTAAAAAAAAAACCTCAATCATTCTATCCTTTTTATATTCTAAATTCAAAATGCGTGGTAATACATTATTTTGACTGATTTTACTGCGCACGCACACATTCGTAAGAGTCAATCGGTGGGCAAAAACGATGCCCATAAATCACGTTCAATTTGGGATAATTCGAAATAAAAGTAGAAGACTTATTTACTCGTATTTTCAAAAACTTCAATAACGGTATATCATTATTTATATATTTGAACGTAAGTTTAAAATTTGGCTACTCTTTGATAAATAACCCTGTTCACTGCTAGATGCACACATACGCACACGCACATTTTCATAAGCTAGTAGTACTAGTTAGTCGACTCCATAGAGTCAGTAATTCATTCTTGGGGGGTTGTATACGCTTTTACAACAAAATTCCAGAAAATATACAAAATTTGACCGGCTCAAAGTTCAAAAACTTTATTAAACTGAGTTTGTATAAAAAGGGTTATTATAATATTAAGTAATTTATGGATTATAATAACCCCTGGAAATGAGGTGATCGCTATCAAGCTATTTCTAATGTGCTGTGTTGTAAATTGTGTAACATACATGATTGTAAGCTGTTTGAAAAAAAAAAGTCTCGCTGGGTTTCTTGCTGGTTCTTCCCAGGACAGAGATATTTTTCGAATCAGTTGTAATTAAACAAAAGAGTGACTTTTAATATCTAAGTATTATTTATAATCAAAAAAAGTTTCTGTTTCTGATTCTCCACCTAAAACCATGTTGTTGCTTGCAAATGATTTTCGATGCGTAAGTGTGTACGTGAGTGTTCGTACAATGCGTTGAGCATGGTTTTTTACTTTTTACGTTATTTGAAATGTACGCTCTATCTTTCTTGCTTTGTTCGCCTGAGTATGGAATAAATTAATAAATTAATGTATATAACGTAGTTATTAACATCAATATGCTAATTATTATTATAATAATCACCTCATTAATGCGAAATATAACTTTAATTCGACTTTACGTAATATATTATTACCTCTATGTCACTATTAATAATTACATAGCTATTCAAATGTTGCAAACTATAAATTGTATTTGATGTCCATTAATATTTTAGAAACGTAAACTTGTCAGGTTAATTAATTTGTATCTGTTGCCTGCTGTAAGGTCACCTTGTGTTGTTGTACTCTATATGGTTGAAGACCGGGTGTTTGTAATTGTGTTGAGTGCATACGTTTTCAACCGACTTCAAAAAAGGAGGAGGTTCTCAATTTAATTATATTTTTTATGTGTGTAATTTCATAACTTTTTTCTAGGTGAACCGATTTTGGTGATTCTTTTTTTATTTGCAATCTGGTGCTTCTCATGTTGTTCCATTTAATTGTATTATATAAAAGGTTGTATAAACTATTTATGAAATTTATTTTAAAGGCAGCTTGTTGCAATACATTTTATGTATATGTAATTTAAAGCCTATTAACAAATAGATATATATATATGGATAGATGTAGATGTCTATGAGCCACAGCAATCACTTACCATCAGGTGGACTGTGTACCCGTTTATCACTCTATCATATACAAAAAGCCTGAACGGGTCATCTCTCTAATATGTATTTTTACTTTAAAGTAAACTTTTTTACGCAGTTGGGTTTTTAAACTACTGTTTTAACCTTTGGACTTGTTTATCAATTATAAATCAGTGCTTAGTTACTATACTATATACCTCTATCTCACCTGATGGTAAGTGATGTTTATAACAAAAGCTTATGTACTCTTTTGCCATGAACACTAATTTGCAATCGGATATGTGGCGGCCCTGTCGTCACGTCACAAGAGAAATACATCGAAGCCTAGATCGCGTTATTAAAGTTTCCTAATAAAGCAGTATTTATGTATATAGAGAATAGCTCCGAAATACCGCTCGGAGCGTTGGCCACTCCACGGGCAGAACACCTTGCCCGGCGGGAGATCTCGCATTTTCCTTACTATCCACGACTGAAGGATGGATGGATAGATTTATAAACCATATGAAAATACATATTAAAGTTGGTAAAAATTACTTTGCGTACATCCGCTGGATAAAATAAAATGATGTGTCTTACCTAGTATGAAGAACACCTCCCGCCCTCCCTCAATTGCGTGCACTATCACCGTCACCACTAATCCCAGCACCACTACTCCCAACACCACTACACTAGGAATTTATTTTATCGAGCGCATGTAGGCAAAGTCATTTATACCAACTTTAATATAATGGATTTCCGCAAAGTAACGCCTGTATTTATTAATGAAAATACATATTTTTACTATAACTTTTATAACATTGGCGCCTATGTCCAATTACATTAGAACCCGTTCAACCGACCACTAACATACTTTCATATTTCTACTATTAATGAGATTATACTAATGATTTCCATTTCACATTAAAATTTTTCTTCTCAGTCTCGACACGAGAATAAAAGCTTTTAATAGTGATTTTTCTCGTATTTGTGAATATATAGGGTGGATAGTCTTGTTTTATATGTAAACGAAATTATCGTACGTGGTAGAGTCATGTTGTAGCTATATTATGGTTGTAGCAAGAACGTGTCGGCTCGATCGGCGAAGAACCACGCTCTCACAAAATACTAGTGTGAAATAGCAGCTTGATGCTGCTGTGTTTAGTGTGGATAAACGGAGAGACTTTTTACGCATCTGCATTTTGATTCTTAATCGAAGATAAATGTAGAAGTCTGTGAGCCACAGCATCCATTTACCATATTCTACATAGTGAGATTAGTTTTAAGGCGTCTGCGTACGTTTTTTTAAACAGGACTACCCTGATCGAAATATTATGTGTTTTAACGGTAAGAAATGACGTCATATCTTTTTATTGCGATATCTTAAAATAACGATACACAAATTTTCGGTACCGAAAAATAACAATAGCGTTACTTTTTTCGCTACCTAATGATCAACTAATAGATTTTCTTTTTTCTTATGGTTCAAAATTACCTGAGTTTTCAATAACTTTCTTAGAATTTTTTAACTGTCATTGTCAAAATAACTTTTGGTTACATAAACAGCTATATTTGCTTACCAATATAATTTCGGTTATGTAAAGATTATACAAAGGTATAACGATACCTCTAAAAATAGGGTTACCGTTATTTTATACCGGTGACGTATCGGTGAATTTTAACCGCTTTCAGGCAACCTTTAAAAACAGCGATATCAATATTTTATACCGGTAGCGTAACCTCATACCGTCACCGCAATCAAGCCCTGTTTTTAAATAGAAATAAGGGTGAAAAAGGGACACATAGACACTTTATAATGAGAGGATGACGTTGCCCATAGACACCTAGACATGCGTCAGAAAATATACAAAATTTGACCTGCTCAAAGTTCAAAAACTTTATTAAACTAAGTTTGTATAAAAAGGGTTATTATAATATTAATGAATTTATAGATGATAATAACCCCTGGAAATGAGGTGATCGCTACCAAGCTATTTCTAATTTGTTGTGTTGTTAATTTGTGTAACATACATGATTGTAAGCTGTTATTTAAAAAAAAAAAGTCCCGCTGGGTTTCTTGCTGGTTATTCCCAGGACAGACGTTTTTTTTTCGAACCAGTGGTAATCATACAAAAGAGTGACTTTCAAGTATTATTTATAATCTATATTGAATAAAAAAGTTTCTATTTCTGTTTCTGTTTCTGTTTCATCAATTGTGAATAATTCGTTTATTTGACCCGGGTCGCATCAAATTATTGATGATTGTAATTACATTTATTGAACGTTCCGGATTAAACGATTGACAGATCTTACTTACCAAAATGTACAGTAATGTCCGACGACCGACATTGTCGAACGGGTCGTACAGATCTCAGAGTAGGTACTGAAGCTCGAAATGATCGAATCGCGAAATGATGTAAGGCAAAGCAATACTTGAATCATCGGGTCACTAGAAATGAATGTATGACACATGTCTACCACCTATAAACCATGTTTATAGATGTAAATAATATTTATACGTGTATATAGGCACCATTATCCTCTCACTATGGAGGATAGACGAGGAGTATCTCTGTATATGAAATAGTGTCTGTCGAAATGCGTTACTTTAGGGTGGCACTACAATAGCAGCAGGTAAATTAAAGCAAAGTTAAAGTCAGAAAAATTAATTTGAACAGAAATACACTAAAAGAAAAATTAATTTTAGGTTATATTAAAAAAAAAATTTTTGGACTATTTACGTGAATAGTTAAAGTTTTGTATACTGTACTGTATACTAACTCGGCACACTTCAATCCATTCACTCTATCTACAACCGCTACATTCATACCATAACCTGTGTCTACGCTAGCGCCATTCTGGAAAGTTTTTGAACTGTTTTTACAGTTTATAGCTGGACACTTTTTCATGTTGACCACCAAATGAGATAGTCCTACCTCTACCATCCATACCTTCATCATATAATAATTTAATATTGCTACTCGTATTTAACACTAATATTACCATCCTCACCTATTTCAACCGCATTTTATGCTAGTTCTTGCAATTGACAAAGGGATTTGTATTTGTAGCTTTGTTCATTGGTCGCAATAATCACTTACTAACGAGTCGATTGTTAGATCGTGCGTTTGTACTTTAAATTGTAATAATTATAACTTCACAAATAGTAAAAACCGACTTCGAATTGCTAAAAAAGAAGTTATTTATTTGTTACCCACCAGGACCATCCTTGACGTATAAACTATTTAATAAAAAAAAGAAGCATCAAAATTGGTTCACAATCTGCGAATATATCGCGTAAAATACATATAAAAAAACATACACTCGTGTTGAGAACCCTTTTCTTTTTTGAAGTCTCTTAATAAGTTTTACACATCAGTATCCTTTTTTGTACGTGGGTGTATACTTTAACATGGACTATGAATATCGCTCTTTCTCAACAAACAAACTTCAACAGTGGTAGAGCCACGCGGCAGCTTTTGCTGTCGCACGGATGGGCCGGCTCGAACCGGGGTGGTACCACGACCTCACAGAATACCAGCGTGAAGTAGAGGTTTACCTCTGCGTTTCGTTTGGTGAGTGCAGGTGGCCGGAGGCCCTTTTTACTGGAAATGAGGCATTCCATCTTAGTCCTCACGGGTGACAACGCATCTGCATTTTGATTTGTAATAGAGGATAGATGTAGATCTATGGGCCGCAGCAACCACTTACCATTAGGTGGACTGTGTGCTCGTTTGTCACCCTTATCCTATAAAATAAAAAAAATAAAATAAAAATACATTTATTTATTGTTCTGTAAAATCATCTCTGCGTCCTCTACAAACTTAATTTTGTTACTCCAGCAAAAAGTTAAATTAACTAATTTCCCGATAACAAAGTAAAACCATCAAGAGAATTTACAATATAATATAAGCTAAGTTAAAATTTTTATATATCAAACTTCACGTCAAGCAAAATGGAAATTGCGTACATCTTATTAAAACTTCTAATAAATACTTTCTTTACCTAATAGCAGTATCTGGTGAATACATATCGTAAAACTAAAAAAAAATTGTACAACTGACTTTAATATAAATTATTAAGGATAACTCAATAAATGCTGCTTAGACCTTGATTAAATTTATATGGGGCTACATGAGAAGCACCAGGTTTTAAATGAAAAAAAAAAATCAACGCAATCACACATAAAAAGGTATGAGGTAATTTATACGTGGTAGAGCCATGTTGCAGCTTTATTAGTGGTATAGTTGTAGCACGAATGGGTCGGCTCAACCGGGGAAGGACAACGCTCTCACAGAATACCAGCGTAAAATAGCAGCTTAATACTGCTGTGTTTCGTATGGTGAGTGTAGAAAACCGGAGACTCTTTTTACTGGAAAAGAGGCATTTCATCTTAGTCCTCACGGGTGACAACGCATCTGCATTATGATTCCTTATTGAGGATAGATGTAGATTGTAGATGTCTATGGGTCACAACAACCACTTACCATCAGGTGGACTGTGTGCTCGTTTGTCAACCTATGCTATTCAAAAAAATATACAGTCGAATTGAGTACACCCTCCTTTTTAAAGTGGGATAATAAGTAGAATCGACTCTCGACTTAAGATATAATGCTGGGAATACTATCTTAAATGTCTTATGTATGCTGCCTTAAATATGATACGGGGCACCCCAGTGCCAGCTCCTTCCATTTGGCCCTATACAGCGTGGATTGGCTCATCTCGTCGACGACTGTTTTTTCTGATCGGCTTGGCTCACTGGCGTTGCGAAGAGTTGTCGCAACTCCTTGTATATTCTATCGCATCCGCCACGGAGAGTGCTCAGAGGAATTCTTCGGACTTATTCCAGTCGCTAAATTTCACCATCACACATCACGACAAAACACCCAACCATCCATAGCAACTGGATGATTGTTGGTTCATCACTATGCGATTTACTAAGTTTTATTTCCCGCTCGATTTGTTTGTGGAATGGAATCGGCTACCATCGGTGATTTTTCAGGATTGTCACGACTTAGGAACTTTCAAGAAAGTCTGCTTTTCAAAAAGCCGTAAATGCGCCTGCTGTTCCCTTAGTGTCGCTGTTGTTTATAGGCGGCGGTCGTCACTTACCAACCACCAAATGCTCGAACTTTGAATTTCGTCGCTTGCACCTTGCACTGCTAAAATAATTAGTTGCAATTTTAGAGCTGACTGTTCTTTTAAATAACTGTAGAAGAAGTCATCGTTCTGATTTATCTAATAAAGAAAGATGGTGAATCAAATTTACAGACAACGTTGTTCATAGAGTAGCGGCAATGGTTTTTACAATTTATTTACTCCCTCAAAAATTATAAAGGCTGCTTAAATCTATTTTTTTCTTTTAAAAACCAAATAAGCAATGAAAACCTATACTTTTCATTTATAAAATGATTTTTGAAGTTATTTTAGTATAATGCAAAGATGTCATACCTAACCTATTTCTTTTTATATATATTTAACTAGTTATTTGTAAATAATCTGCAGGTATCTTGCTTTGTCTTCCAGCGTTTGATGTGTTCTCTATGGTAGAAAACTTTGAAGTTAACGCAACGATAAATAAAAAAAAACCTATGGCGTAAAGTGGTGTAAACAGCGTTGTCAACTCTACGGATTTTTCCGTAGTTATACGGAATTTTTTCATCGTCTACGGAACTACGGAATTTGAGTTGAAATCTACGGAATTTGATATCCATGGTAATTAAAAAAATTGTACGGATTTGGGAAAATTCAAGTTAGTAACACTGGGTGTAGAGCACTTAGTACATTGTTGCGCCAAACTATCTGTCAAAGTAATTAAAAAGTTATTTTAACGTGTTATCAATGCGACATATAAACTTTACTCGGTCTTATTTCATAATTACTCCGCGATGTTGCTCCGATAGCCTGTTCACCTTCATACAATGTAATAATCGGCCCATTAGTCGTAATTATGCCGGAGATAACGTAATTACGAAGATAACACGCGACATCAATACTCTGATTCATTACATAACGAGCAGAATTTGTTTGTTTGTTTGTGACCAAAGACATTCAAGGGTTTATAGAGCGGCCAGAGGAAACAATGTCCTACAAAAACTTTGACCTCTTTTTGATTTGATTTGTGTAACGTTATATAGCATTAAACAGCATAACTACTTAATAGGTGTTTTTGTTATTTCATGATTAGAAAAAACTTCAGCGTATTTGGTATAAATTTTCTTTAAGTCGTACCAGATTTAGCGACTGGTTAATTATAGATAATAAATAATGGATTACGATTTTGGCCGCATTGTCCTTTTTTATCGATGACATTTAAATGTTTATATACACATATGATTAACGTTAACCAAAAGTAGCTATATTTTGTTTTTTTTTATTCTTAACTGGTTGAAATTAATAACTTAAAAATTTTAAAAAACGCCCGAAATAAAAAGAGCTGGTTTTGTTTTTTTTATTCTTAACTGGTTGAAATTAATAACTTAAATTAATAATTTTAATAAACGCCCGAAATAAAAAGAGCTGGTGATCTTTTCAAACGGTTGAACAGATTTTCTTAAAACATAGCTAAGAACACTCTCGATTTAAGACACCTTTCAAATAGACACACAGATACACATACACACAGAGATACTTCAAACATATAACACCGCTGTGTTTTCGTTGGGGTTAAAAAGTAAAGGTAAACAAAGAAAAATCATGGTACATAACTCTGCCCTAATTCGGATAGGTGTTTTTTTTTATAGACAACTGCCGGTGTAGTGTAGGCCTCACACACCATCAACAACCTGGTAAGAAGAGAAGTAGGAAGTCAATGGATGCTGGCGGCTCCGAACCATGTTTTGTGGCATCACTTTGGCGATACCTATGCTCAGAAGTGGAATCGTGAGGCTGTAATGATGATGGCGATGAAAACATGCATTAAAAGCATTTTACGAGTATTCCATCTAATATTTCATCTTATCAACAATTTACCGTACCACATTCTAGGCATTACAAATATGTCGCGAGCGAAGTCACAAGACGGAGTTAGTTACTCAATAAATATTCTCTCATCTTATTTGCAATACAAGCGACTGTATTGCAATTAAGATGAGAGAATTTATTTTGCTCCAGTCATAGACCTTTGGTTGGACAAATCGAGATTAATAGGCATTTGGTTTCTTGGAGTTTTGCATTACATTTATTATTGACTAACAGAAAAAATATTGTTATAAAAGGAAAATAAAATAAATAAAATACAAAAACAATATTTAAAACGTTTACATAATAACAAAAAAAAAACAACAAAAGTAAAAACCGCCTTAAAATTGCTAAAAAAGAAGTTCTTTACTTGTAATACTCTTAGAGGTGGAATTATTTATCTAAATTTCTATGAGACCACTGAAGTATAACCTATTTAATAAAAAAAGAATCATCAAAATTGGTTTACAATCTGCGAAGATATCGCGTAACGTACAAACAAAAAAACATACACTCGAAGTGAGAGCCTCCTCTCTGTTTGACGTCGGTTAAAAATGTTAGTCAGGCTTATGTTATTTATCATAATATGTATATTATTTTGTATGTGGTAGAGCCATGCTGCAGCTATATTACTGGTATAGTTGTAGCACGAATGGGTCGGCTCGACCGGGGAGGGACCAAGCTCTCAGAGAATATCAGCGTAAAATAGCAGCTTAACGCTGCTGTGTTTCGTATGGTGAGTGTAGAGAACCGGAGACCCCTTTTTACTGGGAACGAGGCACTCCATCTTACTCCTCACGTGTGACAACGCATCTGCATTTTGATTCGTAATCGAAGATAGATGTAGATGTCTATGGGCCACAGCAACCACTTACCATCAGGAGGACTGTATGCTCGTTTGTCACCCTCATCCTATAAAAAAAATTCTGAACATGTATACAAGTATCTTGATCAGTGCATAAGCTGTAGATTTTCTTCAAAAAATTAAATAAATACCTATACACTATAATATAAATCAAGTTGAAGTGTCTATTTGTAATATTAAATTAACTGGCTTCTGTTAAGGTAGGAGCTCATCAAGCATATCATGCCCTAATAACATGCAAGTAACTGTTAAGTTACTTGCAGTTACTTGCATGTTATTAGGAAATGATATGTTGACATACTGCTGACTTCCCGGAGTGTCGGTGCTTCACATCAGCGATATGTTCTTTCATGCGGGGTTTTATGAATCTTTACGATAAACGTGACATAATCCATTAAATTAGTTTTATTCCATGTGTAGTATTTGCGTAAATATAAGAAATCATTATTGCATAAAGTTTCTTACGTCCCTATTTGTAAAAAATAAACGCCTTTTCAATTATCTACACGCTCAGAAGTAATCGATTCTGCTATTTAAAAACCCTCCAAAATTTTTTCCATTATATGTGTCAACAAAAACGGTAAACGTAATACCTACTGGGTACGTTTACAAAGAAAATACTCGGCAAATAAGCATCCAGTGTCGTCCCCAAATTTCAACGACTATTGACTGCAACCCCTCGTGGACTAACAATGTTATTTTTATGAACCCGCTATAATAAAAAACTATTCAAATTTAATTAAACCGGCTTAACGCTTTTTTAGTGTCGTTAAAAAAAACAGGCGTTACACAATGGTAATATGTAAGACTATTGACAAAGAAGCTTTGTGACGAGGCGGGAAAAACGCCCGCGATTAAGCGACGCCATTGTTGTACGGATTTTGATTATTTCGGTAATTGTAGTGCCGTGCCCGTGTCGATATAAATTTTGTTTCTATGTTTATTTAGTGAATCGAAATTCTAACTCAAATTTTAATGTTGAGCATTTTACATTTCTTCAATAATGATAATATTCAATAATTAGTTAACGATGAACAAAATATTACCATGGTTAGGGACTTGACCAAAATCCATAAAAAAGCTATAACATATAAACTAGTTGTGACAAAAGAGATATATGTCAGCGCATGCGTAGGACAGTCGTTATATCATAATAATGGTAGGTTGTAAAATTTAACGGGCACAGAATACTGCTAATTCTGTCCCTATAAAGGCACAATGCGAAATTATGTTGTATGGCTCATTGATTACGACCATTTTAATAGAAACGTGGAGTTCATTTGTCTCGTTAAACAATTGATCAATTAAATTATGAGATTGTTAAACGGACGATGGGTTTGGAGCTTTATTATCGTTACATTACAAAATGTTCAAATTAATTGGGTATTTGACATTTGAAACACATTTTAAGAGCTGTTAAAACAAAATTCTGGGATTGCATTGGAATATAGCGTATTAGAATCATAGTTTGTATAGTCAAATAATTATTATCTTATTTATAAGTACTAAAAATCTACTCTACTTCAAATGGAAAATTGACCAAGATTTAAGACGTGGAAAATTGACCAAGATTTAAGACGTGGAAAATTGACCAAGATTTAAGACTGTACTGAAAGTAGTAATTTAAATTATATTAATTAATTAAATACGGTAATTTTATAACTTAATGACAAATTTTTAACTTAATTTTTCTCGCAGTTTTTACCTCAATTAAGAGAAGGTTGGTTTTAGTTTTATTTAGATGGGCTATAAGTGACCTTTTTGACTTGTCTATTTTATTTTACTAGTAATAATACTCGTAATTTTTTTAAATAATTCCTTTTGTTGAAGTTAGAAGCTAGCTAGTTTTAGTATGTTTTTGAAAGAAAAATAATCTTCGTTAATGTTTACATTTTACTTGCATTTAATCATCATCGCCATTGTCTACAGGCTCTTAAACTGCACTGCTGAACACAAGCGTTTCTAAGAATATTCCAGATTGCTTGCAGGTCTTTAAAGTTTTACAATAAATTATTTTACGTAGTAGAGCCATTTTGCAGGTGTATTTACACGCTTGTACATAATACCAGCGTGAAATAGTAGCAAAGGGTGAGAGTAGAGAACCAGATACCCTTTTTACTGATAACGAGGTATTCCATCGTCGTTGTGTGTAGTGCTTAGGGGTGTTAATGCATATACATTTTGATTCTTAATCGAATATAGATATAGGTGTCATTGCGCACAGCATCTGCGTACCATTAGGTGATCTGTGTGCTCATTTGTCAGCTTCATTATTCTATAAAAACCCCACAATAGACAGGTGGTTTATTAAACGCCAAGTCGTAATGTCTTTGCTAATGCTAATCTTCGGTCATGAATTTTAAAAATCATTAAATCGTCAGAATCTTTTTTGCTAATCAGCAGGATGCAACAACACTTGCAGATAAAACAGGGATATTATGCGTTACATTTAGTTTCAAGTCCACTGCTGAACGTAGGCATTCTTATAGATTTCCTTATATGGGCAATATTTGCCATCGTTGCAACGCTTGGCAGGCGAGTTGGCAAAAATTACTACCTACTTTCAGCCAATATTGAAAATTATTCTTACGGACAGTAAAAGAGAATAACCAGCGAAGTACGAGTCGGACTCGCGCATGAAGTGTTTCGTAACATAAAACACGTTTCTAGTATAGGAGCCCCTTTTAATTTATAATTTATTTTAATTTTTATTATTTGTTGTTATAGCGGCAACAGATATACACATTATGTGAAAATTGAGATATAGCCCGCTGACAGACGGGTAGACGGACCGACGGATGAACAGCGGAGGCTTAGTAATAGGGTACCCTGGAAAACGAGCACGTTTACAAATATTACAGCTAAATTCTAATCTATAATAATTTGTGGCTGTTACAAGTAAACGCCTTTGCGTAGAAATTTCACTGAAGAAGTGTGAAGAGTTTGTAGTCGAATTATAAAATAATACGCTAATATAATTAAAAAAATAACCCTTTTAATTTTAATTCTAGAATAATAATAACGAGCGCCGTTTAAAAAGATTGGATCTTTTAAAATGCGCATCACTAGTACCTACTGCATTATTTAACGTGTTGGTAGCTCTGAACGTCAACTTTAGTTACGCGCTCTTTTTCTTAATTACCTCGATTGTTGCCGGATGCACATTTTTAAACTCTCAAAAAAGGATTGAATAGGTCATAATTGGATGTAATTCGAGTCCACTTTGTTGTTGAGCGATGGTTGGATTAACAAATGTCCGAAGCGTCCGCCATCTTGGACGCGGTAGTTTGTAGTGATTTACGTTTGGGGTACTTGAGATTTGGGAAGGAAAATGTGATTAATTGGTCAGCTGTAATTATAGGGGTTGTGTTTAAATACTTGAAGTATTTAAACGAGATGTTTGCTTTCGTGCATATAATTGTAATTGTATTTTTATAATTATAGGCTTAATGTTGGAGCGGTTACTAACGTAGCAGTTACGATACGTAGTATTTAAGGGTTACCAAGTTACTTTATTTGATTTAAAAAAAAAGAGAATCTATTCTTTAATTACGTACGTTTGTTGAAGATTCACATCACGACGACGTTCAAATATATATAAGCAGGCCCAGGGGCAGGGGTTCAAATTTTCTTACTTTTTCTGACAAGCGGAGGGGGGGGGGGGGGGAGTAATTTATTACAAATATTTAGTGAGACAAAAAAAATGTGTTAAATATAGTAAAGTAACAGTTTATACACACATCTTATTAATAGCTCCTGTTGGCATAACCACAGTCGTATTTTTTTTGGTTCTATTTTCATGTCATAATAAAAAAAAACAACTTGATATGATTAAGCCTTTAATAACTTAAAATAACTTCAATTAAATATGATTTATTAACATATAAATGAACTAAAACGCAATAAAAGCAATATTGCGTCGAGGTCAATAATTAGTTAATCATCGGATCGACTCAATCATCGCTTATTTTGATCCATGACCCGCGTTTTTTATTCAACAGCGGTTATTAAAGATGGCGACCACCGCCGTAACTAACGTTTAATAACGAGTTGTGTAGAACTACCTAGCTGCTTTTGTGCTTCTATATTACTTTTTAAATTTAATTTTTATTATTTATGTTCGCACATTTTTTATAGAATAAGGGTGACAAACGAGCATAGGTTCTTACTGTCCATCTGATGGTAAATAGATGCCGTGGCCCATAGACATAGACATTTACATTTATCCAATTAGAATCAACACACAGATGTGTTGTCACCCATGAGGACTAAGATAGAATATCTCGTGCGTTTCCAGTAAAAAGGGTCTTCAGTTCTCTACACCACCATATTATAAAATACAGTTGTTGAGCTGCTGTTTTACGCTGGTATTATGTGAGAGCGTTGTCCTTCCCCGGTCGAGCCAACCATTTCGTGCTACAACTGTACCAGTAATATAGCTGCATCATGGCTCCACCATGTAAAATATAGCTGCAGCATGGCTCTACAACGTAAAAAACAACCCTTCGCTTGGTACAGGCTTTTCTGCTGTGTATGACCGGTGTATGACCAAGCTCATATACCGATAGAGCCGACTCATTTATGCTACAACCATAATATAGCTGCAGCATGGTTCTACATAATTATAATATCTCTATAGAATATAGATAATATTCAATTACATAATTACTACAATAGATTCATACAACAATAAAATAAAATAAAGAGTAGGTATAGCTTCTCGGATTTAACTCATTTTTATATAATTATTTGTACTTCATTAGATTAATAAGGTAGGTATAGTAGTTTTCTTAATTTCAAAATAAAAACTACTGGATTTTTTACACACATTAGATATTAGCTTAGATCCATGGTAAACATAGTCTAACCTTATTCATATTTCAAACGGTGTTATAATTGTAGATAATATAACGGTTTATACATAAAGTTGTGAATGAATTTATAACGCGTTTATAAGGCGGATAACAATCTCGGAGTTTACGGGACAGTCCCGAAATTACAGTTATAAAATCAATTCTTAAAATTGATAAAACATTCTAGTATTACATATTATGTCATATTCGTCAAAATCCCGCTCTGTGACTTAAACTGCTCACTTCGCATGAAGTTGAACTATTATTATTAATGTTGTTGAAACTATTTAACTAAAACACTACCACACAATTCATATGTTCTTCGTAAATATGGCCGCGTAATAGGTGATCATTATATTCGTTATAAGTTAAAAAAAAGATTTTTTTGTTTTTTTTGAAATATGTTGCTCTCTTTTCTTTATATAACATATGCGCATAGTGGCGGTGTAAGAATATCAACTACCCCATGTCGTCCCGAGGATGTAGTTAGAGGCGACAGAGGGAAAATGAAACAGGAGATGTGCAGCAGCGTCTTCCTAATAACCACTCAAAATAACAAATCTGCTGTTGCCAACCCGCTTGCCAAGCGTGGCAAGTATGCCAAAATCCCCCCATGAGGCAATTTATGACTGGCCTTTGTTCAGCGGTGGACCTTTATAGGCAATGGATGGATGGTTGCGTTATAAAAAACTACCAACGGCGATTTCCTCGCGCGATAGCGGTTGAATTAAGCTAAGAAATGTTTCCAAGGTTGTGTCTATAAAAGTGTTGCCATTAAGATATATACCCTTATTAAATATCGATACATAATAATAAATTGCTACACCACTTGATATTAATGAAGTCGTAACATTTCGTAGAAATAGATGGTAACGCAGGCAATGGACGTCAACGGAATTATCTGTTAACTCGTAAAAACATGAATTTATGTATTCTGTGACACTTCCAAGCAGGTCAACTTTGATAAGGCGGCTTGTGTGCCACAATTAATGTTTTGTGAAGCCACGACGTGTTGTAAATAAAATGAATGAGTTATCATTTATAAATATCATTGAGTAATTTAGAAGCATTTTACAAATAGGTATCGAGTATTTTTCACGTCATGCGGAATATTTTTAGCGCGTAAAGAACGAACTCTTTGCATGGTCACTGAATAACGCTTTATATCAATAAACTTTTTCTTTTTTTTTATGGAAGCGAAGGCAAAGGAGCATACGGCTCACCTGAATGTAAGTGATCACCGTCGTCTATGAACATCTCAATACCAGCAGGGCTGGCATGGGCAGGAGACAATTTTATCCCCGGGGAAAGGAGAAAATGTTTATCCCCTCGCTTCACCCTTCGAGCATAGGCACACCGGTGGATATAATATCCATAGTAGATAAAATGGGATAGCCTTAGACTTAGATAGATTTTTTGTATGAATATAAACTTAAACCCACGTCCAATGAACTAGGATAAAATTGTCCCTTTCAAATGTCAAAAAAGTATAATTTTTTATCTTTCATTTGGCTCCATGCTACGGACGGGGTATATCGTATGTCAACGGGGATATACTACTCGTTATGTCAACGGGGATATACTTCTCTCCGTTGCCGTGCTTTGGTATAAGGACAAGATAAATTTTTCTCTTGTCAGTGGATATAATCGGGGGATAAATTTTTTGCCCCCAGCCCATGCTAGCCGTGCAGGGGAATTGTAGGTGCGTTGTCGGCCTTTTAGAAAGGAGTAGGCTCATTTCTTAGAGATACAGCTTAGAGATCTCTATCTCTAAGTTGTATCGGTCCGGAAAAACCGCGGGCAAAATAAAAAATTCCATAGTGTGTTCGTGCGAGGTAGAAAATTCCGCCTAAATAGCACGGTAGTGGACCGTTGAATATGGAGATGATGAGGATGGAATTTCGAGTTCTGCCGCAGTGTACGATTATACGATGATGGAGTTGAGACTTATTAAGGTTGATAAAAACTTATTTAAAATGATTTTTTATATTTACGCAAACACTACACATTGAATGAAACTACTTTTACAGATTTTATCGCCTTTAATTGTACTTATTTTTAATTTCCGACGTTTCGAGTGCTTTCCAGCACCCATGTACACGGAGACTGAGGTGATTGATGTCCCGATGTCAGAGTTAACCGGGAGTACCTTCAGCTTTTTAATGATTACTGTTGATCCTATTTTCGCAAAATGAACTAACTGTGTCTTGAATTCTAGCAATAGTATGCTTGGGTTTAGTTTTAATCTTAATTATTACCGGATCCCAAGCAGGTGGTACCCAGCCTCCTTCCTTTATGATGTTTTTTATTTCAATAGCCTCGCGTATCATCTTTGGCAGGAATCGATGTTCTTTCGCGAGGATTTGTGGTCTATCAAATCTAATGTAACGGCGGGGGCCGTCTAGGATATGATCACATACTGCAGAGTTAAAGATTAAAAACAAGTACAATCAAACGCGAAAAAATCCGTAAAAGTAGTTTTATTCAAAACTTATTTATGTTGGTCAATGAAACCTCATAAAGTTACAGTCTAAATATGTGCACACCGTTGGGCAATGCTGAGCACAGGCTTACTCCCATTTCACACGAGTAGAGCGTGTGTTGACTCCTACAGTGTGTCTAAATCGTTTATTCCTCGGGCATACAGATTTTCCTTCACTGCCGACCACGTGAAAAACTAGCACTTATAACACACACCTTAATAACTTATGCAATTAACAATTTTTGGGTTGTCAACGAGGATTGAAATTGATTTGTTCGTACTATGTTATTTACGCTTAGTTTTGAGTGCTCACTGCTTTGTGAGGTCATGATTGTTGGGCCCTATATTGTGGGTCTTATTATTATATTATTTAATATCTCAGTAAAGAAAAAAAACCTTTAAATCTCATGATTCTACGTGAAAAATACCTATGTTTACTTTAAAGTTAAATTTGCATGCACGATGAATATCAAATAAAATTTTACGATTTAGCTCCTTGAATGTCCATAAATCTGGTATGTGTACGGTTAATTCATCAGTCCCGAGATTGGTCTCGAATGGGAATTTGCTTTAAGTTTTTCAGTGTATTCATGATCTTGATTTTGCTCCTTCGAAAGACTGACATTATTAATTCGTAACCAGACTATGTTGACACACCATTTCGTTTTGTGGGTGTTCTAACAAGTGATAGGGAAAGGGCGTAAAGGAAATACCCGAAATACTTGATTGCCTCTGATAGATGCGTATATCTCCATCTCGTATATGTCTGATGAATATGAAATACCCAGATCCCAGATTAATGACGGGATAAGAGTCAAATGTGCGATGCAATGGTCAATCTACATGCCTAGCGTGGTTTATAAAAAAAATCCTTACTTATCCAGCGTAAATCCTACAATGAAGATGATTGAACATTATTTGTGAACAGTTCAATGTCAATCACTGGATTCCACGTCGATGGTAGCACCAGGCCTTCTTCTTCATTGAAGTTAGGATTATTATATATTAACCGTATTTAAATGTACCTGACTGGTCATATACTTAGTTCGAAAAACCGACTACCGATAGGCAACTAGATGGAGCTACGACCTGGTAAAAGATGCAGGAAGTCGATGGATGCAGCTGGCTCAGGACCGTGCTTTGTGGCACAGCTGTTGTCTTGTAAAGGGCCGTAAAGGTGATGATGATGATAAACCGTTTGAAGCCGAATTATCAAAGTTGAACATCAAAGGCGTGAATCCTTTTATTAGCGCATAAAGCTATCATTTGGGTAACTTGAGCTCGGCGAACACGCAAAATCTGTATTTGTGGCGACGTATCATTATAATGTCATTAACAACGATTACTTCTAAATGGCCATATTAAAGCCGCCATTTTGCTTTTTTAATTAATTGTCGAGGGAGTAAGACCGCACACGTTGGATGTAGGTATACGTTATACGTTAGCGCGTGAAACAATTTCAAAATGGCGTATTTCGTTACCGACATTTTAAAAGGTTTTATGAAGGTACCTACATTTTAGAACTTTCAGCAAGCATTGTGTTAAGTGGAAATTAAGTTAAATTTTCATGATAATCAAGTTAATTAGGTATTTTAAAAAAAATTAGAAACATGATGGCCGTGATAGGAGGCGATTTAAGTGAATCCATATTTTACCAACATCCGGAGAATATAACAGAGTGGCCAATGGAAATTACAGAAAGAATTAGTCGCTAAACTAACTATTATTAATAGTTATTAAATAAATCTTTCATAAAATATTGAGTTTTATGAAAGATTTATTAAAGTGAAAAGTTGCTTAAATTTCTCAAAAATCGATGGCCCATAGACACCTAAATCTATCCTCGATTATTAATCAAAATGTAAATGCGACGTCACCCCTGAGGACTAACATACGTGTAGAAATCTTCGTTACCAGGTTTTCTACGCTCACCAAACGAAATGCTATTTTACGCTGTAATTCTGTGAAAGCTTTGTCTTTCCCCGTTCAAATCGACACATTTATGCAGCAGCCATAATAAGAGCATGGCTCTACCACGTCAAAGTTCGCTGTTACGGCGTTTAATGATTGTTGCTCACACCGTTCACATATCTGAACTTTATTATAAACATAAGTTTGGTTCATATAACAATTGTATTCTAATTCATACGTGCAAATAAGTGTTAGTTTGATTTATAATTGTTAAAGATATTTTCACCATATTAATATCATACTTAAACATCACTTTAGATTGCATAAACATTGTGAATTATTCTACCAATAGTAATCCATTACGTTTTTGTGTGTTATCATTGTAACAGCCAACGGAAGCGGACTTACAATTTGACCCTCGAACTGTTAGCACGTCCTTAAATATAACATTAACTATTATACATAAATGGTTTATTATTTATTATATATACATAACATAATATACAATATTTTATTATATACAATATTAAAAACTTTAATAAAAAAATTAAAACTAGTAACTTAATTATCATACAGTCCTACTCCCTGCGGTATCGTGCCAAGAACGCTGGCCGCGTTTCCTCGCTGAATAGCTATACTTAGCCTTTGAGCGAGAAAAGAGCCAGCCCTCTTATCACCAGCAGCAACGACCAGCCGCGGATGGAGTTCTTTTAGCAACTTCACCGCACGTGGACCCCACGGATCAATAGTCTCTACAGCAAATGGCACAAATATGTTGTCATCTCTCAGAGACTCATATTTGCGCCACTTACTCAGTTCAGCTGCCTCTGATGCCGCTCCAGCTCTAAACCATTAT
Organism: Parnassius mnemosyne; assembly: GCA_963668995.1. NCBI lineage: Eukaryota > Metazoa > Arthropoda > Insecta > Lepidoptera > Papilionidae > Parnassius > Parnassius mnemosyne. The sequence goes on from CAVLGL010000090.1 coordinate 29,916,672, forward strand.
TACTATTATAAATTGTTACACATTTATTAAACTAAGTTTTTGTTATATTTTATGTATCATTTCTTTGTACAATATCCTACAGTTGTTGATATCACAATCTAATTATCGATAAAAATTAAACTTAGCTAATTAATAAAGTTGTAAGCATATTCTAATAAGTTGTATACGTAATTGCCTCTTTACAAACCAATACGTTAATTAACAACAACATAGAATTACTTACAAAAGTCAAAGATAACATCTTAGTTTAAGGTAAACATCCGTAGTTGGCACGTTGGTAATTCATATTATTTGAATGGAAGAAATATGAAGAGCATCCAATTAAATTGTACATTATACGAGTACTCTGACAAAACATTATTCATTGATGATATCTTAATTATTGGTCACGAAAGCTTCTTCATATAATTTCCATTCTTTTTACTCGACTGCCATAGAGGGTAATATTTTAGAATATGTATGTATGTATGTATTTATTCGAGGTAGAGCTATGCTGCAACTATATTAGTAGTAGAGTTATAGCACGAATGGGTCAGCTCGACTACCCTCTCACAGAATACCAGCGTAAAATAGCAGCTCAATACTCCTGTGTTTCTTGTGGTGAGTGTAGAAAATCGGAGATTTTTTTTTATTAGAAACAAGACATTCCCTTTTAGTGCTCAGGGGTGACAACGCATCTGTATTTTGAATCTTAATCGGGGATAGACGTAGATGTCTATATGACACAACATCCAGTTGACATCAGGTGGACAGTGTGCTCGTTTGTCACCATATCCTATTTAAAAAAAAAGACGAATAAAGGACAATAGACAGAGCGCCGAGTACATCCTTACGATATCCCAAACTGTTCGATCATTATTGTGTAATATGTCCAAATATTCGTTAGCATAGTTTCCGTAGTAGCTCAGGGGTTTAGCGCTCGCTGTAAATTTCATAGTACGCAAGCCAGTCGAGTTCAATCCCCGCCGGCACCAATGAAATTGTTAAATCTAACTTTAGGTGTTGATTTAGCACGTGCTCGGCGGTGCAAGAAAAATTCGTGAGGAAACCTGTATGTCTGAGAAATAAAAATAAATAAAACATATTTCGACGTCATGTGAAGTCCGCCAACATGCATTGGGCAACAGGGCACCGCGGCGGACATTTTCTGCCATAAAACCATAATTGTAGCACGAAGGTGTCGGCTCGACCGGGGAAGGACCACGCTCTCACAGAAACCAGCATAAAATAGCTGCTTAACGCTGTTGTGTTTAGTATGGTCAGTGTAGAAAAACGGAGGCCCTTTTTACTGGAAGCGAGGCATTCCATCTTAGTCCTCACGGGTGACAACGCATCTGCATTTTGATTCGTAATCGAGGATAAATGTAGATGTCTATGAGCCACAACAACCATTTACCCTCAGGTGGACTATGTGCTCTTTGTCACCCTTTTACTATAAAAAAAAAACATTATTTTTTTTAAACACATTTAAAAATAAATAGGCAACGTTAAAAGGCAACGATCGCCGGCTGTAACTTCTTTAGTATAGTTTATTCCTATAGGAGCCAACGCTCTACTCTCAAGTAAAACGTGTATATTACCATACAAGTACACTAATAATTTCCAGTCTTTCATTACTTCATATTTCTTGCATGTAAACGTTTGTGGAATGACTTAAGTGGTTGATAGATTACCCTCTCGGACCAGCGGTCGTTTAGTGGTAATCTTTGTTTAATTTAATTTTAATAGTCACGTCGCCGCAAGGATACGTCGCTCGGAATTTATTTTCACAGTGTGTGTGGCTGGAACAACGAGTAATATACTAAAGTGAGCAAAGTTATAAAGTGTTTGCTATACATTTGAGGGTTTTTATTCGTTCTTCTCCGTTGGTCTGTCACCGGCGATTTTATTTAAAAGTACCTTGTAGCCGTCCTTGTCCTTGTACCGTCCTTGTTCCTTGTTTATTATAGTGGTACTTGGGCAAGTAGTTCAGTTATCAAAAAACAATTGTCTTTTTTTTTCTCTATTATCTTGATAACGATTTGCGAATGTGGTAAAATTAAAAAAAATCTACAACCGACTTCAATATAAATAAAATGAGAACATCAATGTAGTCGATGTCAAATGAATACGCATTATTAAGGATAACTCAAAAACTACTGGTCAGAATCTTGACTACATGAAAAGCAGCCGCTTTCAAATAAAAAAGAATCATCAAAATCGGCTCACTTAAAAAAAGTTCTAAGGTAACACACATAAAAAAATATAGTCGAGTTGAGTTCTTTCTACTTTTTTTGAAGTCGATTAAAGTTTAAACGATCTATTACTATTAAAATTTTGGATATTATAAGTATTAGGACCTTTCTGTGTAAATTAAAAACCAAAAAATTTTGTTCAAAACATTGATGTATAGTTTATGAGATAATAATAATTTACGATTTATGTTATCAGATTTTTGATTTAAATAAACACACCCTGCACGTTTTTCGGATAAATTACTTATAACCAAAATCACCCCTGAAATTGCTCGCTATAGTTTATGAAGTTTCATCACAATCACTTCAGCCGTTCCGAAGGTTAGCCCGAACAAACGGACAGGTTATTCATGTCTTAATACCATACAAGTAACACTTCGAGGAATACAAGCCAGTTTTCGATATATTATTTTATATAATAATAATAATAATAATAATAATAATAATAATCTATCCTTAGCCAACGAGCAATGGCAAGACCCGGCAGTACAGAGCATTTCCGACCGGGAGACCGTATGGAAGGAGAAGGAGCTCCACGGGAGGTTCTACAAGGCTCTACATGAGCCTTGCGTAGACACAGTCGCCTCCCTCCACTGGCTACGTTTCGGTGACCTCTTTGGGGAAACCGAGGGTTTTGCCTGTGCGATACAGGATCAGGTTATTAAGACCAACAATTATCGGAGATACATCCTAAAGGATGGCGCCGTCGACATCTGTCGAGCTTGTCGCCATCCCGGTGAGTCACTTAGGCATGTCATCTCCGGTTGTTCGGCGCTTTCTAACTCTGAGTATTTGCACAGACACAACCTAGTAGCCAGGATTCTACACCAGGAGCTCGCTCTGAAATACGGTCTCGTGGATCGGAAACTGCCATATTATAATTACTTGCCGGAAGCCGTGCTCGAAAATGACCGCGCCAGGCTCTACTGGGACCGGGCCATCATCACGGACAGGACTATTCTTGCGAATAAGCCTGATATTGTGCTAATGGACCGGGCACAGTCAAGGATATTTTTGGTCGACATTACCATTCCTTATGACGAGAACCTCGTGAAAGCCGAAACAGATAAGTTGACAAAATATCTGGACCTGGCTCACGAGGTGACCGACATGTGGGGTGGTCTGCCGGCCGAAATTATTCCTGTGGTCGTCTCTGCGAACGGGTTAATCCCAGTCAGCCTCTCGGGTCATCTGAGGCGACTGGGACTCCGTGACGGATCGCTCCAAGCTCAAATGCAGAAGGCGGTGCTCCTCGATACCGCCCGCATCGTCCGCCGGTTTCTTTCCCTTTCTCCCTAACCCTCGGCCGTTTGGTCTCCCCTGCCGAGGGCTTCCATCTGGTTGGGTTTTTAGATATTTATGTAATTTTTATGTATTTATTTTATTTTATTGATATTTATGTAAGTTTATCATTTTCATTTACAATTATATATTTATACAGCCCAACCAGATGAGAAAACTATACAAATACCCCATAATAATAATAATATTTAATATTATTATTATTATTATTATTATTATTTTATATAATAAGGGTGACAAACGAGCACACAGTTCACCTGATGGTAAGTGGATGCTGTAGTCCATAGACATCTACGAGTACATTTATGATCGATTAAGAATCCAATTGCAGATGCATTCCTAAGGACTAAGATGGAATACTTCGTTTCCAGTTATAAGGGTCTCCGGTTTAAAAAAAGCACCGCAGCACTAAGTTGCTATTTTACGCTGGTATTCTGTGAGGCCGAGCGTGGCCCTATCCCGGTCGAGCCGACCCATTCATGCTACAACCATAATATTAGCTGCAGCGTGGCTGTACCACGTATAAAATTGCACATTGCTTTTGTCAGTCCACCACAATGCTTCACTTCCATCAGAGAACATAAGAGTCCATAAGGGTCTTCTTGCCGGTCGCTTGAACTATTCCATTTTTTAAAAATGAATTTATAAAATGTGTTTTTAAATTAATGAATCTTTGCATTTAATATGACTTTTAAATGGTTTCATTATAGAATCAATGAAAGGTACACGTTTAAAAAGTGATTAAATATCATCTTTATGGTTCCTTGTTGAACCAATTATTATGATTCGCGCTTCAGTCTTCCATCCCTTACAACTTATCTAAAGTCCACATATACATAGTTTGACATAGTTCACCTCTCAGTGGGTCATGTACTCCTGGTATATTATCTTCTATACGTCCATCAATTACAGACTATAGAAGTCCACTGCTGGACATAGGCCTCCCCCATAGATTCCCGCACAGGGGGATATTTGCCATAGTTCACCTCTCAGTGGGTCATGTACTTCTGGTATATTATCTTCTATAGATCCGTCCATTACAGCCTATAGAAGTTCACTGCTGGACATAGGCCTACCCCATAGATTGGCTCATAGAAATGATATTTGCTATAGTTCACCTCTCAGTGTGTCATGTACTCCTGGTATATTATCTTCTATACTTCCGTCCATAACAGCCTATAGAAGTTCACTGCTGGATATAGGCCTCCCCCATAGATTGCCTCATAGAAATGATATTTGCTATAGTTCACCTCTCAGTGGGTCATGTACTCCTGTTATATTATCTTCTATAGTACCATCCATTTACAAGTGCACTGCCGGACATAGGCCACCTCCATAGATTGCCTCAAAGTGTTATATGTCAGTTTCCACGCTTGGCAGACCGATTTTCAACTGCAGTTTTTTTATCATCTTGATCAGGAAGGTACTGTTACCCATCTACTGTTTCAGTTTTCCTCTGTCACCTCTTACGGCACCCACGGGACGAAATGGGGTAGTGGGTATTCTTACACCGCCATTACACGGTTTTGTGTTCTGTTTCTGTATTCTCACACCACTTATCATGTGTTCCATTTTTAAAAATGATTTTGTTTGTGCGCAATAATTATATTTTAACACAGGTTCAAATAATCAAAAGTATAGCAAAGTCGTAACGAATTTTCCTTAATATTTACCGTTGCTTTTTAGATTATAGTAAGGGCAAATTTCCTTGTACAATGTATTCGCATTTTTTTAAATAATTATTGTCTAATTATAATTGATACGCCGTTGCAAGGATACCTCGCCCAACTATTAGTTTCCTATACCTACTTTATACTCGTATTAACTGTGGAATTGTTTCGCCGATTGCAGTTTTTTGTATGAATGTTTACATTACATTGTAATTGAAACTTTAATAATTCTGTCTGTTAGGTAATTGTAAGTAGTTGTTGAGCTAATCGCTGAATTATATTTCAGCGATTAGCTCAACAATTTAATATAAAAAAGTAAGTTTTTTTATATTAAATTGTTATTTCCCTCTTTGTATACAAGTTCATTGAATGTATTAATTTTTTTTTACGAATTTGCATTTGCCGTTTGGTGGTGGCAAAAGAGCATCCATCTAGAGCCAGAAAGATTTTGATTTTGATAGATACCTTGTAACTTCAATTTAAAATCCACATAGTCACGTCATCGAGTCTAGCCAAAGTTAAGAGACGTCTGACTCTAGGGCTCGTATTAATAAACGTTACTCAGCTCAAGTACACGCACTTGAGTACAATCTTGAGGTTATGATCTTATTAATAAACATATCTCAAGATGTGGTTTAGGTTTACGATATCAGCTGAGTGTCACACTGATTAATAAACGAAACTCGACCCTCAAGCGTGTGTACTTTAGTGCAAGTCACAGAATAGTATTCCTAAGTACAGCGTTTTGAGATACTGTTTTTATGTGTTTATTAATTAGCAAGAATTTGAATTACGCACTTGAGTTCGTCGTTGAGTAACGTTTATTAATACGGGCCTAGGATCGGCAATCCACTTGACAAGAAAATTACGACAAATGTTCATTAATACGGGAGAGGATTATGCCCACTTATCTGTTATGTATTGATATAGATAAAGAAAGGAAGGTATATACAAGTTGGGTATTGGAGGCTTCAATATCTATTATTAAATTTTATTTTGATAGATTAGATTGGGTCGTCACTTATGGGTATACACAGGGTTATTTTCCAAATATAAGCCAAATTTTAAACTTAAGTTCAAACATATAAATAATGATATACCGTTATAAAAGTTTTTGAAAATACCCGTAAATAGGGCTTCTACTTTTATTTGAAATCATCCCAAATTGAATGTTATTTATGGGCAACAACGTTTTTGCTTACCGATCGACCCTTACGACTGCGTGCGTGCGCAGTAAAATCAGTTAAATTAATGCATTACCACGCATTTTGAATTTAAAAGATAAAAAGGACAGAATATTTGAAATGTTTTTTAATACATTTTTCTTCACCGTTTGCCTATATTACTTATTCTGAACCTTCTCTGCAAATTTGGTCGGTTTTTGCAAAATAAACCTGTATAATGGGGGTAATTCCTTATGCTGCTAATACATGGTAAACTGGGAATCCTACTAGTATAATTTAGTATTAAATTAAATTCAAACAAATACTTATCGACACTTCAATTTATTCATATTTTGCTTATATTATAATTGCCCTCAGGTCCAGATATTCCCGGCTTCCTCCTGCAGCCATTTCGCAAGCCCAAGAGGATCAGGACTGCATTCTCACCGTCCCAACTCCTCAAGTTAGAGCACGCGTTCGAGAAGAACCACTACGTGGTTGGCGCTGAAAGAAAACAGCTCGCGCAGGCGTTGAGCTTGACTGAGACGCAGGTGGGTTTGGTTTTTTGATGGTATTCAACGTTATTACTGTATTTTTTCCTTATGAACAAAATATATATGCAAGAAATGGACAAGTTGCGCTGGAATATTGCAGGATTATCTGAGGTCCAAAGAGAGGGGGAGGACATGGTAGTCCTCGAATCTAGGCGACCACCTGTCCCAAGGAGATGTCGGATTTATCGTCCACAAGTCTCTCGTTAACAACGTTGTAATGATTGAGAGTGTGTTGACGAGGATTGCATACCTTATACTCAGAATTACCAAACGGTATTCGCTGAAGGTCATACAGGGTTACGCACCAACCTCGACACATCCCGATGAGGAGGTGGAGGAAACGTATGAGAATATACCTAGAGCCATGCATTCCTCCAAAACCCACTATACGTTGTTAATGGGAGATTTCAACGCAAAACTAGGCACATGAGAGAACGGTGAGCTGAAGGTAGGCAAATATGGAATAGGGCAACGGAACCCAAGGGGCCAGCATCTGACTAACTTCATGGAGAAAGAGGGACTCTTTATAATTATTTTTTACTTAATAACCTTTAGACGGAGTAGGCAACTGCCTAGGGGCCCCAAATCGGGTAGGGCCCCGTACGCTCACAAATATAATGGAAAATGTTTCATACAGAGAAAATTTAATTGGAAAGTAACTTCAGTAATAATAGGTATTATTACGTTTTAGCGACGCATACTGTCAGTTGATGAAATACTTCATACTTACAGAACAGAACCATCGAATATCGAGTAGTAGAACTAATAATATGGATACGATACGTAGCGTATTACATGATATACAAAAGTTTTCAAAAGCTTGATCTGTAATTGCATTTTGTGAGTTTTGCGAACTGGATCATCACTTATCTATAACCTATTCATTAAGACAATTTCAATGAGCCCAAATACAAATCTCTTACTGTAAGTTCCTGAGGAGCTAAGCATCAATTCAGTGATGCTACTCACATCCCTTTATGCTGGCTGCAAAGGGGCCCCGATAATTCCATTGCCTAAGGGCCCGACATGGTTAATCCGGCCCTGTATATATGAATATATTTTAAATGTAGAATCTACCGTCTTATGTATCTACATCTAAATCCTAGCGGCATATAAATCTAAAAGCTCCTGACAATTTTATATCATAATTCGGTTTGTTAGATTTATTATACAAATATCGAGCGAAGTCAAAGCAAATTCGTATTAAAATTGAAACAAGCACTGATTATTAGTTTCACGAAAGCAGTTGTAACAATTGGGAAGAAATATTGTATTTAAATAACGTTTTACCTTTCAACATTATGGGCTTGGTGTAATTTTTGTAAATTTCCTATGGAAGGGGTGTTTTTTTATTTAATAAGTTACTTCTACACTAAGATTATCTCCTGTATCGTGTAGAAAGTGCAAAAGGATAAATATAGGCCATACAAAAACTTGTTTTTTTTTTTATAGAATAAGCGTGACAAACGAGCACACAGTCCACCTGATGGTAAGTGGTTGCTGTGGCCCATAGACATCTACATCTATCTTCGTTTGCGAATAAAAATGCAGATGCGTCGTCAGCCGTGAGGACTAAGATAGAATGCCTCTTTTCCAGTAAAATGGGTCTCCGGTTCTGTACACTCACCATACGAAACACAGCAGCATTAAGCTGCTATTTGACGCTGGTATTCTGTGAGAGCGTGGTCCTTCCCCAGTCGAGCCGACCTATTCGTGCTACAACTATACTACTAATATAGCTGCAGCATGGCTCTACCACGTAAAAAAAAAGGAACGTTGTTCGGTGCGGGATTCAAAGCTGCGGTCCTTAGCTCTGCAACTCTATGTTAACCCATTGCGTTACGTTACGTTAGGTATAGTATACTTACATACACGTAAATACCTAATACTACATTCGAATAATAAAAGAATATAGAAATAGTGATGAAACCACTCTGTTTGTGTTTTTGCCCCATTTCGCTGTAACCACATAAGATTAATTATGGGAGGTCTTGTATAGCCGCGGAGTCTGAAAGCGTCAACCCTACAAACTACTCAATTCCAACCCTATTTAGGTTAACGATCGAAAACATTGGTGCACAAATGTCGGTATTACTAAAATAACGAAATAGCGAAACTGCACTTGCGTCTAATTGATGAAAAACTGTTGATGTTTAATTACTTCATCATTAACTTGTGTTCTTAAATACCGCATCGATTGCAAAAAAGGAACTGAAATTAAAAAAGAATTAAGCAATTTTTGTGATAATTAAAACTTATCAGCATGTTTTAATTTTTAAAGGAACTGCTTTGTAGGTTTTTTATACAAGAACTAGCGATCCGTCACTGTTTCGCACGGTTACTCCTGGATCTCGACAACAGCGCCACCTACCGGATTCAATTGTGAATCTAAACCATTCACGAATCAAATTAATCACACACACAAAATTTCACCAAAATCAGTCCAGCCGGTGTTTGTATATACAAAGATATAGATGATGTAGCTCGGACATTTATCCTCGGTTAAAAAGTAAAAGCTTTGTCACCTCAGCGGACAGAGATGAAATGCCAACTCACCAGAAAAAGAGGCTCTCGAATTCTCTATAATCATCTTTCGAAATACGTAATAGTTATAAAATTTTTTGAATTTCACTGTGGCGTTGTTGGCCTATGTTCAGCAGTGAACTTTATAAGGCTGTAATCGTATGATAAATAGTGCACGTAGTTATAACTGTAGTAGTAATTGTTAATTACAATTTTAAGTGCAAATTTGCCGCATGCTTAGCAAAGAAGGAAGACACCACAAGGAAAGGAAACGTGCATGACTGAGGAATAATATATCGCATACACGTAAAAGTCTTGGTGGACTGAAGAAGTATAGCGGACAAATAGCTAAATATATAACCCTCTCTGAAAAGAATTAGGCTGGTACTTAGCAGTGGGACGTATATAGGCTGTAAATTTCCTTTTGTATATTGTATCGTGTAGAGTGGTGATTGTTCACAATAGACCATCTTTTTCTTTCTTGTATTATTTTGTGTATTTAAAAGCTGGTGCTACTCATGTGGTCCCATATAAATTTGATCAAGATCTGACAAGTAGTTTTTGAGTTATCCTTAATATAATGCATATGTAATTGACTTCGATTACATTGATGATGTTCTTATTTTATATAAATTAAATTCAGATGTACAACATTTTAAATTTTACCACTTTTATAGTATCTATAATAGATATTTTCAACCCATAAATCCGCAAACTGCTGACCTTACGTGTATCTTTAATCATGATATTCAAGATACGTGCACAGTCCTAATAAAGCTGTAATAACCAGTATTCAATAACTAATATTGCATTGCAATACGAACACGGTAGTTTTTTTGCTATCACTACGTAGGACGGGTGTGGTCGGCAGAATGCGTAACCTCGTTTCTAAAACTGATATCAATTTTTTTTTGCTCTAGTACAGTTACTTCTCGTGTCATTAGTTGCGAATGGCACTGAAGCGTGGATTCATGTAAGTCCACAAAAGCTTCGTTTCCTAGATGGTACGCATGTAGACAAATCATTTTCCATAACAATGTTAGTTTGAAAAGCGGACGCTTTTAAAATGTTATCGCGTATTTAAAATTTGGATGAAGTTGAGTATTGCAAGGTTTAGTCTCTTTATTTTAACAAAAATATTGCAGGTTTTTGAGCAAATTTTGTACTCTAGATCGTACAGGATCAATGTGGGAACTAGGTATAGACAAGAAGCATAGATAATAGGCGAACTTCTTATTTATTTATCTATTTATTTAAATACACTAAACACGGAATATGTAAAAAACTGCAATACTAAAGATTAATACCGCAGACGATCTTATCAATCAGAAAGTGATTTCTACAAGCAAATAATATTAAGAGGGTGTATGAAAATCAAATTATAAGTTCAAAACAGAAAATTCTTTGACGAAAATTTATATGAATTATGTGCCAAGTAGTGAGTTTTAAACTAGATTTGGAACTATTGAAAGACACTTGTTTTTCAAAGGTTAGATGGTGAGTGTGCCCACTCTCGTTTGCAGATCTCTTCTTTTTTTAAAGACAAACGAGCATAAAGTCCATCTGATACTAAGTGGATGCTGTAGTCCATAGACATCTACATTTATCCTCAATAAAGAAACCATATGCAGATGTGTTGTCACCCTTGATGACTAAGATGAAATGTCTTATTTCTAGTAATATTTGTCTCTGGTTCTCTTCACTCACCATACGAAACACAGCAGTATTAAACTGGAGACTGTATGTTAAGATGTTTAAGACTGTATTTTTTTCTAGGTGAACCGATTTCTCGAGTCTTTTTATTTGAAAGCTGGTTCTTCTCATATGGTTCCATATAAATGTGATCAAGTTCTGACCAGTAGTTTTTAAGTTATCCTTAATAATGCTTATTTAATTGACTTCGACTACATTGATGATGTTCTCATTTTAATTATATTGATGTCGGTTGTACAATATTTTTAATTTTACTACTTGTTAACGTATGTGGTAGAGCCGGTTGTTTGCAACTAGAATGGGGCGGTTTGAACGAAGATGGTCCTTCGTTCAAACCGACCCATTCTCTTAGAGTGCCAACTGACTTGAACCGGAGAAACTTTTTACATGTCACTTACCATCACATATAAACAGTTAGTACCATAGTTTACTTAATGATAGGTAGATGCTGTTTGTGCGTTAATTTGGTAAGTTCTAAAAACTTTCAGTATCACCGTAGTATTCTTTAAACTGTGGTAGTATCTATGGAATATGGATATTAAAAACCAACTTTTATGGAGGGAAATCTCAACCGCACCTTTTCAAGTCTGCATTGCATTTCTCTGCCGTTCACCTGCTTATATAGGCGCTTTATTTATTTTTTCATGCTTACCTCACCTAGTTACCGTTTAAAGTTTTTAGTTTAAATTCTAACCAACTGGCTGGAAGTGCAACTATGTTTGGAGGTTAATTAAAAATAAATATTTATGTATCGTGTATTTTTTTTGTATTCCATGTAACGTTGAGTCTTAGGCCAGTTCTATCTAGCATATTTTTAATTTTAATTTATGAATCTAGATCAGGCCAGCCAATGTATTAGCGTCCTGGCTTTTGGGATTTTGAATCTTGAGGAAACATTACCTGTCGTTGTGTCCTTAGTAGTGAATGTTTCTTTAATTATGTGTGTGTTAATTTAAGTATTTATAAGTAACTTATATTGTTATATAGGAGTGTGAAACGATAAACTGTTGCGTTGCCGACAAACTGGCATACAGTTTGGCAAAGTTTGAAATGTAAATTATGTAACACTCTTTCTATGAATAAATAAAAAAAAAGAATCTATACCATAATAATATAAAAATTAAGTTTCATGAAGAGTTGCTTTTGTACGACCGTCAATCTGCGTGCCAATCGTGACGACTAAGGCCTGATTAATTAATTAAGGGGGATTTCCACTTATAATTCATAGCCCCATGTCTAGCTTCGGACTTTTAAGGGCTGGTGATGAAGAAGAAAAAAGGGTAATAGAGCTATAACCCTATATTTTTTATTATAATAACATGTTGTGTGGCATTTTGTCATTATTATTCCTGCTGTGTGTTAAATTACTAAATTAAATTAAATTAGCAGGTGCCATTTACCCCCTGGTGAAGCTGGTATATCACGGCCGTTACTTTTTTAAATAATACATACTCGGCCGGTAATAAAATTAATTAAAAAATAACTTTTAAAAAGAGTACCAAAAAGGTCAAACGGTCGAACTATGTCATCGTTTCGTTATTCGTTACCATGGTCACAGATAAAAAATATCAAATGCAAATTACGTTCGTGCTGGCAACTTAACACGGTGCTAGATAAAATAAACGACGCTCAGTGTTAAAAGAACTGGTGGAAAAAAAACATCGTGAAAGAAGTCCTGTATAAGCGCAATTACAGCAAAATGGTAAAATTAGCGCGAAATTGACCGCGTCATGCGATAGCGAGTTGTTCGCGCGTGAAAGATACATGTTTTTAACCAAAGACGAACCCTCTATATTATAACGCTTAGGGTGTTGTCACACCTGGGATATCGTGTCGCGTGTCAATTTAGTTAGCAATCATGCAGTTCAGTCCTTCTGAATCCTTATGATGATATCAGTAACAAAAGTAAAGCCATAGCCTATTTCTATATATAAAAATCAATTGCTATCCGTTAGTCTTGTAAATACTCGAAAATGGCTGCACCGATTTTCATGAAATTTTTTGTGTCTGTTTAAAAGGGTCCCTGGATGGACAATTAGACCCGGTAGGTAAAAACTACGTTTCATTAATAAGCGTGCATACTTGTTTAAGAGTGTAGTGTTGTGACTGATTGCCGATTGTATTTAAAACCGATTGCATTCAGTGATTGACGAAACAGAGCGAAACAAATGCATGCGTATACTTCGTGTCCGAGTGAGATAGACGGCCGTGTCTTTTGCGAAATAAGAATGATGTATGCGCCAAAATTATTTTTGTTTTTTTAAATAACCATTAGAGAGGGCACACAATCAGTTATTAGTGACTGCATGTATCTAAGTTTTGTACTTTAATTCCGCACTAGCGAAACACAAAGATAACATTGTTTTTATATGTAGAAAATATTATCCAATTATGAAGTATCGTTAGCTATCTTTGCTTTTAGTTTAGACCTTGATTTCAGCATCATCAACATTACATCCCTTCAGACATACATTTCCCGCAAGGAACGCCACAAATTACGTACTGAGCCACCTGCATCGACTTCCTGCTTGATTCGTTTAAACTTGATTTACTACAGTAAAATTCAATTCTACTTTGTGTGACGTTAGAAGTCATAGTGACTTTGCTTTGTGCACAGCCGTAATAAAAACTTGTTACGACTTAGCTTGTAGTGAGGGTGTAAGAATATCCACTACCCCATATCATCCCGTGGGTGTCGTAAAAAGCGACAGAGGAAGACAAATCAGGAGATCTTCCTAATAACGACTAAAATAAAAAACTGCGGTCGCCAACCCGCTTGCCAAGCGTGGCAACTGTGGCAATATCTTCCCTATGAGGCAATCTATGGGGGAGGCCTTTGTTCAGCTGTGGACTTTAATACGCTGTAACGGTAACGGACTACTACTGCATGAGGTGAGGTGATGAATTTTGCCATGGCAGCACACAAAATACGAACAAACAAAAATTATATTTTATATATCAGATTACGTTACCCATATTTCAAATTGAACAATCATGTATTTCCTTTATATCGATGGACTAAAGAAGCGTTACCCCCATTGCGCTTCAATTAACGTATGAAACGGCGTAATGAGCCTTGAAGAATATGTTTTGATGTACTTCATATTGATGAGGTTTTTCCACGCAATTTTACTCGCATTATCGATATTAGCTGGAACATCTCTATGCTAGTGCAGCGCATAACGACGTAATTTATCGGTTTTGTGTGAATAATACATTATTGTTTTTATGTCTTTTTACTAATATGGAAAGGATATTGAGGTAGTTGACGAAGGAATCATACATCATAAAGCAATACATAAGTTAATTTTCAATTTTTATTATTAAGATTTTTGACTTGAATGCTTGTACTTTAAGCCAAATTAATTTTCAAAGGTACCTAAGCTAAGATAAGCTAAATGAATAAAATAAATCTGACAATTAAATCATTATATTAGCATTATTGACATCAGGGCTAGATATAGACAACTAACCCGACTGTAGGTAAGCCTATTCTGTCAATTATGAGAGGAGAGTGGGAGGGGAGAGTGAATGATTAATTGGCATTGAGTTTGTCACGCTATTGTTTTGGTGCAGTGTTATATTTGATATTTTCACGACAATTATTTGACAAACATTACGGTTATATAACGATCAATTATTTGACAAACATTATGGTTATATCACGATAGTTCCTTCCATCGCCAAGCAAGTTGTAAATTTGCAAATAAAATTAGTATTACAACCAATAAAATTAAGTGGTATCGGCGCCGGGAGTAAAACTGCATACCGTGGCCTTTATTGCAAATAAAATTATATTCCGATTGCATCTTTATAATAATATCATACAAATATTTAACCGTGGTAGCTCAGGGACTAAGCGCTCGCCGTTAATTTCACAGTACGCGAGCAACCCGGGTTTGATTCCCGCCGGCACCAATGGAATTATTAATTGCAATTTTAAGTGCTGATTTACCACGTGCTCGGCGGTGAAGGAAAACATCGTGAGGATACCTGCATGTCTGAGAAATATTAAAAAAAAATCGAAGGCATGTGAAGTTCGCCAACACGCATTGGGGCAGCGGGGCGGATACTTCCTTGCCCTAAAACCCTCTCAGAAATGAGAGGAGGCCTGTGCCCAGCAGTGGAACTTATATATTGGCTATAACTTTTTTCTAACATATTTAAAAATAAATAGGCAAAGGTAAAAGGCAACGATCGACGTAATTCCTATACAAAAATGCATAAAAGTTATATAAAAAAAATTCCCTCAGTCCTAATAATCGAATTACCAACAGTAAACATTTTATATTAATAGCTCGTTTGATACGAACATACAGACGGGCAGATGCTTGTAATTTACTTAATAATATAAAATTACTCCTATCGGGTATAACCTGTCTTATACCATGTCGTGGGCAGTGTTGGTTTGAGAAAAAAATTAATGCGGACGAGTCAATACTTTGCATTGTGGTTCCGTACATTATTTATTCCATTTTTTTTTATTGATGTCAATCATCTCGATTGCTTACAAAATATTTCGGTTTAAAGACATTGAGAGCAAGACGGAAAAACGGGTCCTCATCGCCCGTCCTGCAGCAGAGATAAACCAATTAGTGACCTTCTATTCACAGATCCTAATACCACGCCACGTAGGGTTCGTGAACAAAAGGTGGGCGTGACCCCTGAGTAGGTGTGCAACTTAAAGCCCATCTGTCCTCTCCCAAAGAAAGGTTAGACGACTAAGATTACGGGTCCGTATGGAATGGTCACGGTCTTGACGTGAGTAATCATTTGACTATATTTATTTGGTAGGTACTTGGGTTCAACGCTGGAAATAAAACATCAATTATTCTTCATAATCATCCCCTTGGAAATGCAAGATTGAAAATTTCACTGATTTACTACTTTACCTATAACGTTTCCTTATTGCTTTCTATCTGGAGTTAAAACTGGAAACTGGTAGCTGGCACATTATGAGGTTGTGGGTTGCAATGTTAAGTATGTTATGATGTAAAACAAAACAAAACAGCTACAACATAAATTTACTCGATGTCAGCATCCCTATTCTGCCCAGGATTCCGTCAGGGTAGGTAACACCCCTCGTACATATTTCAGCCGTCAAATAGCAGTGCTTGTGCTGTAGTTTTTATTTTTTATAACTGGCTTTACGGCTCTGGGTTCTAGCCCTTCTGAGCCTCAAGTTACAATGTATAATTATCCTTCATAGTACACTACTTCACAATATGTTGATACGTCACATTGTTGTGCAACTTGAGCCAACAGACAGCTGACAGTTGGCGATGGTATCTCAAGGTGCATAAGCAGACAGACACCTTATCTTGAGAATCACATCACCATCAGAGCTATTGTTTCACCGTTTCCACTAATAGTTCACATGCGCAGACACTTAATACACAAAATCGCACTACTTTTACATATCAAATTCCACTTCAAACCATTATTTAAACAATAATACAAGAGCAGCATGCCGCCGCCAATCAAGTTCCCGCCAAAACTACTACTGTAGTGTTACTGACGAAAGGGCTCATAGAACTAAATCATTACAAGCTGTGAGGTATTACATATTAGTCCTCAGAAGCGACAATGCATCTGAAACCATCTTTGTTTGAAATTGGTTACAAGTGACCGTTTTATTTCAGTCATAGGTGGGTTAGGTTCGATTGTCATTTAAAGTTTTAAAAGAAACAATTCAAACTAGTTTTCTTTATTTGAAGTTGGCTGCAGATATCCATGGGCTGCGGTAGCCACTCACCATCTAATGGTCTGTAAGTACGGTCGTCACTAAACACTTGTTATAAAAAAAATGATTAAAAGCTTTTACAAAAATTTACTTCGCAAATATCCGCGTTATAAAATAAAATGATGTGTCTTACCTAGTATGAAGAGCACCTCCCGCCCTCCCTCAATTGCGTGCACTATCCCCGTCACCACTAATCCATAGTGCTCGGGAGGTGCTCTTCATACTAGGTAAGACACATCATTTTATTTTATAACGCGGATATTTGCGAAGTAAATTTTTGTAAAAGCTTTTATATAATGGATTTCCGCAAAGTAACGCCTGATTCTATTAATTATATAAAAAAAATGATTTCCCAAAGAATGCCAATACCATACTGAGCCTACCTGCTCCAATCGACTCTCTGCAATTCTTCTCATTCTGTATTATGGATGCAGCATGAATATTAATTTAACCGGGAAAGGACCATGCTTTTACAGAATAGTAACATAATATGCCGTTTGCTATGTTAAGTATCGTGGGTGATATATGTAGTAAGCAAAAATCCATTTTTTTAGTATCGAGGCATTCCATCTTATTCCTCAGGGATGACAACGCATCTGTATTTTTATTATTAATCGTGGTGAGACGTAGGCGTCTGTTGGCTACAGCACCCACATATCCACTAGGTGGACTGTGCCCCATTTTGTCTTTATTTGTTCTTTAATTGTCTAAAAAGAATGTATTATGTAAGTGCGTTCAGAAACAGATCAGACTCACAACAAAGATGAATGATTAGAAAAAGTTAAAATTATCTATGGGTTCATTTAAAAACATTAAAACAACAAACATAAACAATTATAGATGCAATTAAAAATTTTAATTATATAAAAACTGAACATTCAATGTGTAGTGTACGGAACTCTAAAATTATCAGGCTCAAAATAATAAGGTTGTTTGTGGACTACGTGAAACGTATCGAGTAGATAATCTTGCGTCGGGTATTGAATTGTGGGTGAATACGCGCCAATACTTTGAGGTGGTAATTTGTTGCCAACACTGGCCCGTTCGTGAGTGCAAGGTTTTTTATTGCTTTACTTATTGTGGTACCGTATAATGTTTGTTTAGTTACATTGATGTGGTGTAGCTTCAGAAACAGAAAGTCGTAAGTTGTTTCTTGAGTTTGAATAACAGAGTGAGAAATTGTTTGATAAGAGAAGAGTGTGGTTTCCAAGATGATGTTGTGATCAGGATTAAGAAAAATAATGCTTCGGTGAAGAGCTATGCCGCAGCTATATTACTAGTAGAGTTGTAGGACGAATGGGTCGGCGCGATCGGGATAGGACCACGCTCTCACAGAATACTAGCGTAAAATAGCAGCTCAGTGCTGCTGTGTTTCGTATGGTGAGTGTAGAGAACCGGATACCCTTTTTACTGGGAAAGAGGCATTCCATCTTAGTCCTCACGGGATTCGTAATTGATCGTAGATGTAGATGTCTATGGGCCACAGTAACCACTTACCATTAGATAGACTGTGTGCTCGTTTGTCACCCTTATCCTATAATCAAATCAATAAACAAATCTTATTAGTAGGTTTCCATTATGTCTCATATATTTAATTTATTGATGAAAAAAAGCTAGTAATATGAAAAATTGTGGTTCGTCCCTTTGCGGCGTCAACGACGTATAGTTTGCATTTCCGCGAATGTTATAGGCATAGTACAGTTAACTTACAGTAGATGGCATGCGTATCGCACCGACCACAATATCACTCAACTTATTAAAAGTATTATCATTCCTAATTATAATTAACTATGTAATTATAATAACTCTTCCAAATTTGAAACGATATTTCCACAATTATTTTTTCTGCGGCAGCAACGCGCAGGGTACCTACCATCTAGTTTAAATAAAATTTAAAATTAGTGGTGCCAAATGCTTAATAGTCTCTCGCACATTTATTTGACGCGGCTTCTTGTAAACACACTGGGCCTTTTATGTGAGAAGGATTGTATACACCTAGCGCATCCGAGACGGCAGAAAATTATGTGATCTTCGAGCGATTTCCTTCTCTTAGGACACCGATGGGACCACATCGGTTGATGGATTTCGCAACCACTCTACCACATCTTTACAATCGCATTCCTTATGAAGGTACCTACGTTAAACAAACAATAAAACAATTTATATTGATTTTATCGCGCTGAATCTTATTTATTTTTGATTCTAATATAATTAATTTAAAAGCGGAATGTTCTTCGGATTATTTTTGATATCAAGACGTTAATCTCCTTCGTCCCCAGTAACCATGGGTGCTGCAAAACACCCGCAACATCGGGAATTAAAAATAAGTAGAATTAAACACGATAAAATTCGTTGTAATAGTTTTATTCAATGTGTTGTGTTTGCGTAAATATAAGAATTGTACGTGGTAGAGCCATGCTGCAGCTATATTAGTTGTATAGTTGTAGCACGAATGGGTCGGCTCGATCGGGGAAGGACCACGCTCTCACAGAATACCAGCGTAAAATAGCATATTAATGCCGCTGTGTTTCGTATGGTGAGTGTAGAGAACCGGAGACCCTTTTTACTGGAAATAGGGCATTCCATCTTAGTCCTCACGGGTGACAACGCATCTGCATTTTGATTCGTAATCGAAGATAGTTGTAAATGTCTCTGGGCCACGGAAACACTTATCATCAGGTAGACTGTGTAAGCGAGCACACCAAGTCACCTTTATTCTATAAAAAAAAATATTTAGCATAGAACACTTTTTTCGTATTTAAATATGTATCTTTAGCTTTCATAACCCTCCCATTCCATCACATTGGAGAGGAAGATGAGTGCCCAGCAGTGAGATATATAGACTGTAACTTTACATTTTTACTTTTAACTATGAAATAGGCAGCATTATTAAGTTTAACATAGACATCTTTATATGTAGGTACTACCGTTTTTTATCAAATCTCAAAGTGTACAAATAGTACACCATGACATTATTATAACAGCACCAGAGGCGTGATATTTATATCAAAAGCGCAACCCCTATCGACAACCCCCTGTCGGGGGCAGTGTTGACATAACGGCGCCCCGTAGCTCCGCCCACCAGGGGAGATAGGGGAGTAATGCGCCTGCGTAAACTTAATACGTTGTATCTATAAGATTTAAATCAATAGGCAAAGCATCTTGGGTTTTCGTTGTTACGGCATTTTGTGATTTTACATTTCTCATAAATAAGAATATCACACATCTATAATTATTGATTGCAATTTTAAGTGCCGATTTACTAGGTGCTCGGTAGTGAAGGAAAACATCGTGTCGGAAGATGCATGACTAAAAAAAACTCATTCGAGGACACGTGATGTCCACCAATACTCACTCGAGCAGCGTAGTAGAGTTTCTTTTTATTATTCCTATACAACCCTTCCAGAAACGAGAAATGCCTATGCCTAGCAGTGAGATGTTTAAAAGCTATAATATTACAATCATATACATCATGAACATAGGAGTCATAGTCTCATTTTAGTATAGTCAGTTAGTATGGATTATGCTATAGTTGACAACCTTGGCAGGCGGGTTGGCAACCGCAGTTTTTTTATTTTGAGTTGTTATCGGGAAGATGCTGCTGCACATCTTCTCTTATATTCCTTCTGTCGCCTCTTACGACACCCACGAGACGGTACTGACGACACGGTAATAATACATTACAAGGGTTATAAACGAGGACACAGGAAACCTGATGATCTTCAATTAAAATCAAAATACAGATGCGGCGTCACCCATTCGCACTAAGACGGAATACATCGTTGCCGGTTGGTCCTTACACGGATGAATCAATCCAGCCTTTGCTCTCTTACCTTTACTTATACAAAAAAAAAAGAATATCTGGTTAAAATTTAGAAGAGTTAGTATTAATTTGGTCATTTTAGTTCTCAAGATGTGACTACCAGTATTGTACAAATATTGTCTAAACCTGAATCACTGTGGTCAATCACTATAAACACCAATCCATGATCGTACTGTAATAAAAATATCGATAAATCGTAACACCGCTATTTCATCGAACGGATATTGTCAACTGTGTCATAACCGTTAGCAATAAAAATACTTTACAATACCTAAACAGGGATGTGCGCTCGTAAAGCGACATATAACTGAAGTGAGGAGAACCGGAAATCGTTCACTGTATCCGAATTGGACAACCCTAAAATGATTTTCAATTAAATTTATGTGTATTTTAAAATTTAAATAATAGTATAATTATGACGTATTGTTTTTTTTATTTACTACTTTTTAAAATTCTAAGCACTGATTTGCCAGTTTTCAAGAAGATAACTGCTATTACAATAATAGTGTTTACTTTGCAATTGGCTATAAGGCATTCCGCCAAAACAATACCTATGTAGGTACATCAATCTACAACTCCTGTAATATATTTAAAAAATAAATATGTTCATAAATTTCTTCACTTTAATATCTTTTTTCGTCATATTGTGCGATATTTTTTGGGAGAGTCTGATTAACCCAGCACGTCTGCTGTGTGTACTATATTTGGAAGTCATTTTTATGTGTTTATGAAGATGGAATGTCTTGAAGCACAAAATATCATGAGGTTTATCAGCATTGGAGCACTTTTTTCAACGTTTTTTAATAGAATAAGGACGATAAACGAGCACCTGGCCCATCAGATGGCATGTGGTCTGTGGAGCTGTGGCCCATAGATATCTACATATATCGCTCGCACTATGAACGCTACCACTTCCAAGGACCAAGAAGCAGCAAGCAAGCAGCAAGAAGGTTCTCCGGTGCTATTTTAAGCTGGTATTCTTTGAGTCCTTCCCCGGTCGAGCCAACCCATTCGTGCCACAACCAGAATATTATAGCTGCAGCTTGGCTTCACGACCTATAATGTTATTCCTTATCGTTCACATGCGCAACCATTTAGGTAATACACAAAAACACACCATTTCTACAGCGATAGGCCAGAGCACACGGGTCGTTCTGTAGGCAGCCTTTATACAAGTGCCCAAACAGATATCTTAAAGACACGTTTACATAGGAAAAAATACCTTTAATATTTATTAAGCAATATCGACGCTACTAATAATATATTTATAACAAGTCACTAACACCCATGACGTAATTACAGTTTTATAAAGGAATATTTTATCTGTCATAAATACTATACGTATCATAACATTTAATAGTCTTAAGAAAAAATCTTACCCAACCAATTACTTAACAGTGCTTACAAAATGGCGTCCCATAATTTTCTATAGCAAACATTTATCAAACGACTACCGTGAGTTATAAATTAACTGCTTAGTTCCCAATTATAATTGACAATAGCGTTCATTACTAACTACCAATTGATCTTTCGTAACAGCGCTATGAAATGAGGTCACTCTGTCCTTTTCCAACGCTACATTTCATCTCTACATTCTATCTCTCTCTATTAAGGGAAATGGGGTGCCTGTAGTGCTACCGTTTTCTAAACTCGCATTTCATCTATGCGTTATGATGAGTATATTAAATAATGCGTGCCGATTGGTGCATTTGGGTAGGATTGCGATCAGCCATAGACAATTGTTTTTTTTAAACCTATCATTTATTGAGTATCAGTGCAACAAACTATATAAATAATATGTCGTTGCAACAAGAGATTGAATATTAAATTATAAAATTCAGAGTACCAATTGATATTGGTACTCTGAATTGCAGCATCACAAGCGCACTGTTGAAGATTCAGCAGAATGAAGTTAATATATTGTGATACTATATTTATACTGAATATAGATATATTCAGTATAAATCTAGTCATATAGTCTATATAGACTACTATCTATTCAATCTAGTGTCTCTATATACTATGCTATCATAGTCTTCAATCAGAGATTGGTACAAAGCATGGCAAGATATAAATTTATGACTTCTATATGTAGTTTTTGAGGTGAAGACCTCCAAAAGTAAAAATACATAACACGTAAGAAGTTTGTGTTTAAAGATATATATATGTATATATATATATATATATATATATATATATATATATATACTCGCTGTGGGATAGCAGCGTAAGAGACTTCATCACCCCATTTCGCTCCGTGGGTGTCGGAAAAGGCGACTATAAGATATGTTAAAAATATCTTATAACTTCCGTCAGATGGCGCTATAATCATTCCATTTACACTATACACAAAATACCCAGCCCAGCGATGGGCAGCAGCGCCTGGAAGCAGTATCTGGTACTGCCATCTTCAAAGCACCTGTCAAGCGTGACGGTTAAGGTCACCCTGTCTAAAATAGACCGAAATCCTGCAGTGAATTTTACTGGCTAATAAAGAAATTATATTTCCTAATTATAATAATCAAGAGTAAATAAAATCTGAAAAACATTTTAATCGTTGCACATTTTGCGAGTGTTTGTCCAAAGATTGTCCGTAATAATTATAAATTGATGGCTATAAAACTGGAAAATATAAAACGGCAGCCCCACATCTCGTTAAAATTGCGAATGTCTAACAACCCCAATTTGTCGCATAACATCGTCCTCTTCTCTCGCGTAGCGCCATCCCTCTCGCACGCTAATGGATCGACAATAAAGTAATATACGGATAAATAGCTTTCCGCTTAAATTTTGGCCCAATTCACGCTCTACCCCTTAATTGCCGCATCTCCCCTTTCAACGTCCTTCTCTTTCCTACACGTATAAACTTGTATATCCGTTTCTTGCGTTCGCTAATCCACTAGGGTGAAGTATAATAGGGTACATAAGTACTTAATCGTATTTCGAGGCTTGTTTTGAATACCCTCTATTTATTCAGTACGGGTAGCGATATGATGTGGGATTTCATCCCCTTCCATTAAAACCATTGTTTGTAGATCAACTTTGAACCTTTGAAACTGCATGTCTCACTTACGATCTGGGGCCATTTTAAAATTGTCGCATAATGACTATAGCAGATGCGATTTTCTCGTGTTATAACGTTTATTGTTGGTGTACAATGAAATTTCGGGCGTTAAATTAACATTGGTACGTTATAATTGTTTAATGGCTTGTTTAGTTGTTTTATAACTTGTTGCGCCTTTGTTCTTGGGAACGAAACTGCTGTTTTATATAGTGATATTAAAATAAAGTGGTCGCTCGGAGTAATTTTAATGTTTTAAGAATTCCATGGTATTCTTTGTTGCAGAATTATTAGTGCATCATCGATTATATCTATACAAACAAATAAAACTGAAGTGTCTGTTTGTAATGTCAAAATTACATCGTTCTACTAAATGCATATGAAAGTATAAACGGTACTTATAACAAAAATACACTTTTTAAAATTTTTGTCTGTTTGTCTGTCTGTTTGTTCCGGCTAATCTCCGAAATGGATGGACCGATTTTGACGGGACTGGCAGATAGCTGATGTTATAAGGAGTAACTTAGGCTACTTTTATTTTAGAAAAATAATTAGGGTTCCTCGCAAAAAAATCCCTAAATTACACGCGGGCGAAGTCGCGGGGAACAGCTAGTTAACAATAAAAGTCTGTTCTTATTAGCAAGGGCAATTGTAGGCTGTTACTATATATTTTAACCCCCGACAAAAAGAGGGGTGTTATTTGTTTAACGTGTGTTTAAAGTATATACGGCACTTATAACTAAAATACAAATTTTAAAGTGTTTGTCTGTCTGTCTGTCTATTTGTTCCGGCTAATCTCCGAAACGGCTGTACCGATTTCGACGGGACTTTCAGTGGCAGATAGCTGATGTTATAAGGAGTAACTTTGGCTACTTACATTTTAGAAAAACAGTTAGGCTTCCGCGCAACATAATTAAAACCTTAAATTACACGCGAGCGAAGTCGCGAGGAACAGCTAGTTATAAATTAAATTGGTATATTTTTTAGTAAAATAGATGTGACAAACGAAAATACATTGACTGCATAGTTGAAGTAACAAATAAAGTCCATAAACACCTACTACCAACTACAGTTAAGGTTACGGATAATAATAATAATATTAATAATAAGCTATGTATCTCAGTGAGGGTGAGGAATGAAATACAGAAAGCCGTAATCTTGGATACGACAGCGATCGTACGTCGCCACTTCTCGATTTAATAATTAAAAACTTTGTACAACCGACTTCAATATAAATTATTGTGAATAACTCAAAAACTATTGGTCAGACCTTGACCAATGAGAATATATGGGTATATATATGGGATCACATGAGAAGCACCAGCTTTTAAATAAAAAAAAAACAATCATCGAAATCGGTTCACCCAAAAAAAAATTATGGAGTCTGCGTGCGAGACGATTCGTAATGACTCACGAAAACAGCACGTAGACGCGGGTCAGAAGGAAAATCGGTCTGTAGTAGGTTATGAGGTAATACACATAAAAAAGAAAGAAAAACATACACACAAATTGAGTATCTCCGCCTTTTGAAGTCGGTAGAAAAATAAATGGCGGATCTTGCGATCAGCCGAATCTAAAAACCCGAAAAGGAGCGCTAATGAAAGTGTCTATAATAATAATAACAAAAACTTTATTAGCACAATTACAACTATAATTATATTTATAATTTTACAATAAGTTTAAAATAAGCTATTTACAAATTTCAAATTGCTTACTTTGATTTTTTTTACTGCCGGCTGTACCAGGCCGAGCCTGTATCACAGACGGTAGTTCCTTCCTTTGTGACACAAAAGAATATAATGTCACAAAATTTAGCTTGTATTTAACAAAAAAAAAACACAATAATAATAATAATAACGACATTAGAAAGTTAGTTAACTTTAAAAAATTAGTGTAACTAAAGTTTTTTACGTGGTAGAGCCATGCTGCAGCTATATTAGTAATATAGTTGTAGCACGAATGGGTCGGCTCGACCGGGGAAGGACCACGCTCTCACAGAATCCCAGAGTAAAATTAACGCTTAACACTGGTGTGTTTCGTATGGTGAGTGTAAAGAATCGGCGATCCATTTTACTGGAAATGAGGCATTCCATCTTAGTCCTCGCGGGTGACAACGCATCTGCATTTTGATTTGTAATAGAGGATAGATGTAGATGTATATGGGCCGCAGCTACCACTTACCATCAGGTGCACTGTGTGCTTGTTTGTCACCCTTATCCTATAAAAAAAGTCTACTTTATTTTTTACTAGCTATTCCCCGCGACTTCGCCCGCGTGTAATTTATGGTTTTAATTAAGTTGCGCGGAACCCTAATGCTTTTTTAAAAATATAAGTAGCCTAAGTTACTCCTCTATGTTATACATAAGCTGTCTGCCAGTGAAAGTCCCATCGAAATCGGCCCAGCCATTTCGGAGATTAGCCGGAACAAACAGACAGATAAACAGATAAATTTTTTTAAATTATGTTTTTGTTATAAGTACCGTATATACTTTCATATGCATTTAGTAAAAAGCTGTTATTTTCACATTACAAACAGACACTTTAACTTTATTTATTTGTATAGATAAGCTTTGCGTTTTGACCTCCAATGGATAAGGCGGAATGCCTCACAGCCAGTGTACACACTGCTATTCGGCGACAGGAATACCTATTTCTGCCACCAAGCAGATTTTGAGGACGTGTGCCAAGCGTTGGAACACAAATAGCATTTACGGTATTATTTTATGGTCATATTGCAAGCGATTATGGATTTTCATGGCTTGTTTCTGAAGCGTAGGTCGTCATAAAAGCGTGATGGAGACTTAACTACAATAGTATCAGCATCACTTTACAACCTTATGGTTACTTAGATTGTTTTTATTATCTGTTTTGTATTGTAACATGAATAATAAATAAAAAGAGTTTTGGCGGGAACTAGACCGGCGCTTCTGTATTATTGTTTAAATTCCGATTGTTTAATTTCCGTTGCTTCTGTATTATTGTTTGAAGTAGATTTTGATATGCAAGAGTGGTGCGATTTTGTGCATTAAATGTCTGCGCATGTGAACTATTAGTGGAAACGGTGAAACAAGTGCTCCGATGGTGATGTGAATCACAAGATAAGGTGTCTGTCTGCTTAGGCGCTTTGAGATACTATCGCCAACTGTCTGCTGGCTGAAGTTGCCGTCAAAATCTCCCAAAAACTACGCAATGTGACGCATCAACTTATTGTGAAGCAGTGCACTATAAAGGATTATTATCACTTGATACTGAAATCTATAACAACGAAGATCCCAAATAAAATGAAGACATGACGTAAAGGACAAGCATCCAAGCCAAAAGTCTTAATAAAAACAAATGAATAATAAAAAACGTAATCCAATAAAAGCTGAGACATTTTCGTAGAATAAATCGTCTTTCTAATATACATAAATATTTCATCCAATCTACAAAATTATTACATTACCAGTCATAGATGTGATAAACCCCATCTAAATTTCCCCCACACACCCTTAACGTTAACAGAGATTGTTACCGACGGGTCCCATAGGCCCATTTGTCGGCACGGGTTGCATCGATACACCGCATCCGTCATCCGAGGTCGTTTCTACCCCAACCCCGTCCCCAGGGGTAACTAACTCATGTATGATCTGACTTTTCGAATGTTATCTACATTAGGGCGGAATTTCTTATTACATTTAACTTATATTTGTTTTGATGATTTTATATCTGATATCATTCTGTGAACATAAATGGATTTTTCTGTAGTTACTTTTCACGTTTTCTGCGGGGCTAGCACGGGCAGGAGACAATTTTATCCCCGGGGAAAGGAGAAAATGTTTATCCCCTCGCTTAGTTTTATCCACTGTTAGAGCATGAGCACACCGGTGGATTTATATCCATATTGATATTATTATCCACAGTAGATAAAATGGGAGATAGACTTAGATATTTTGTATAAATATAAACTTAAACCCACGTCCAATGAACTAGGATAGAATTGTCCCTTTCAAATGTCAAAAAAGCATAATTTTTTAACTTTCATTTGGCTCCATGCTACGGACGAGGGATATATGTCTACTCGATATGTCAAACGGGGATATACTGCTACCCGTTGCCATACTTTGGCATAGGGACAAGATAATTTTATCTCTTGTCAGTGGATATAATCGGGGGATAAAATTTTTGTCCCCAGCTCATCCTAGCCGTACTGGTTGAAGAAAGGTACTTTTGTTATTTTTTTTTATAATCGAGTGGCAACTGTATTTTTACAAAAGTTTTTTACGTGGTAGAGCCATGCTAAAATAGTTAGGCTCAACCATGCTTTCACAGAATACCTGCGTGAAATAGCAGCTTAATGCTTCTGTCTTAGTCTTAGATTATCATTAATCTAAGGCTTCTGTGTTTTGTATCATGAGCCTAGAGGACCGGAGAAT
Organism: Parnassius mnemosyne; assembly: GCA_963668995.1. Classification (NCBI taxonomy): domain Eukaryota; kingdom Metazoa; phylum Arthropoda; class Insecta; order Lepidoptera; family Papilionidae; genus Parnassius; species Parnassius mnemosyne. The sequence continues at coordinate 29,944,873 of CAVLGL010000090.1, forward strand.
CTTTTTACTGGAAACGAGGCATTTCACCGAAGTCTCAGGAGTAACAACACATCTGAATTTTGATTTTTAATCTATACAAATAAATAAAATTGAAGTGTCTGTTTGTAATGTCAAAATTACAGTTTTTTACTAAATGCATATGAAAGTAAATACGATACCTATAACTAAAATACAATTTTTAAAATTTTTGTCTGTCTGTCTGTCTGTCTGTCTGTTTGTTCCGGGTAATCTCCGAAACGGCTGGACCGATTTTGACGGGACTTTCACTGGCAGATAGCTGATTTCATAAGGAGTAACTTAGGCTACTTTTATTTTAGAAAAAGAATCAGGGTTCCGCGCAGAAACATAAAAACCCTAACACGCGAACGAATTCGCGGGGAACAGCTAGTCGAGAATAGAATTAGATGTCTGTGAGCGACAGCATTCACTTACCATCAGGTAGACTGTGTGCTCGTTTGGCACCCTTATTCTATAAGAAAAACCGATCACCGAGTCTATTTTATAGCAAGTGAATGCTGTGGCATAGACACTATCATTTATCATCGATTAGGAATCAAAATGCAAATGTGCTCCCACCCCTGGAGACTAAGATGAAATTTCTAGTTACCAGAAAAAATGGTGCCCGGTTCTCTACACTCACCATACGAAAGCAGCATCACGCTGCTATTTTACGTTGGTATTCCGTGAGAGCGATCCCAGTTGAGTTAACATTCGACGTGTAACTGATACATTCGTAGCAAGGCTCTCTAAATTTTATATTATTAAGGTTTTCTCTTATTCCTTAGTTTTTTCTCATCCCGGCTCGTGTTCTAAAATTCGCATAGAGGTAAGAAATCATTATTGCACATTGGTAATTCACTGAAGGTTATTTTTAAATTTGTAACAACAAATCATAAAAGCATTTTATGTAAAAAATTTTCGAGTAAAGCTTATTTTTAATTTGTTACATTGTGCCAACATAACAACATTTTAAACAACGCATTACTTACCCCGCGACGCATACCTGTATTTAGGCGCTGTAAATCTCTATTTTGCAGCACTTAAAATCATTTTGCGCGCACGCTAATAACGGCTTTATTGTGATTGGTATAGTATTTCAAATCGGTTACAGCAGCTCCATGTTTCGCGGTGCTCACATGTCATTGGAGTTCGAGGTTGATTGTACGGTTTCGTTGTTCAAATATTGTATTTAAAATGACGTTAAAATTGTAATTTACGAGTCGGACGTTCGCACATGAGATCGTAATGAGCGGTTGGCGTGGCACGTTAGGACGTTGTCACACTTTAACAGTCTTATCGTATAGTCGAATAGAACCATTTGGGAATAAGTGACGATGGTGTGTGTCTGTTACAGCCATGGTGATATCTTTCATTTATTTAACTAGCCGTTGCTACTTGGACAGGATATATGATGATTCCTGAGGCGCGTTTGTGTAATTAGAATAGAAAAGAATGTAATCATTTTTATTCAATATAGATTACAGTACATAATATTTTTTATTTTTTTTTTATTTTTTATATATATAATATTCATAACAGTTGTATAAAATATTATTAATATAATATTTTATACAACTGTTATGAAAACATTTAAAAACAGCATGGTAGTGATTACCTCATTCCCAGGGGTTATTATGACTCTTTATTAGTATACCCTTACTAGCCCTTACAATTAATGCTTAATAAATAATTTAAACCTTTTGATAGAAAAGGTCTGCATATTTATTTTCTGATGGGAATCGTGGTTGGCTACGTTATGACCTCTGACTTTTCGTTTCATTGTATTTTGTAATTATATACATACATTTGTACAAATATTGATGATAAACTAATGTCTGTTTGATGTTAGTATGTTATTTTAGGTTACAAAATATTATTTTATTGCGAAATTAATTTTATCCGCAAACGATTTCTACCATAATAACATATTAGTATTTCCGTATTGCGGTTGCAGTACAGATTAATTTTTGCCCTATAGATTTTTAGTTTTCATAAAAGATTAGTTTGCATTGCTCTGCTTGCCGTAGTGTGAAAGCACCTTTACATACTTACGACACGAAAGCGACGTTTTACAAACTACGTATAAGTTGCAGGTGTAAAAACAGATGCCATTGTCCACATAGAATATTGTTCTTTATTTATATTACAATTAAGTTCTATTCACGTTGTCCCTCTCCATTTACGTAATTCTTTTGTAATGCTAATAAAACTCAATAACAGTTAAAGGAAAATGCGAATTAAATAAATCATTACAATGTGTTAAATTACAACGTATTACAACGTATACAAAATAAGAATGATAATTGACAAAATATGTAAATTACGTATTAAAAGAGCATGTTTGCGTTTAAAAATATCATAGATTATAAGATTAAATAATGAAAAGATTGGACTTTAAAAAGTGATATTAGAATTTTATCAAACAATCCCGTATTACTAATAGTTATATATAATGACTACTTCTTACGGTTGCGACCTAAAGCTATAGAGCAGTACGGGCTGCTGGCGAACCGGAGGGAAGTAGCCATACGCAGGCGTTCCCCTGTGCAAAGTATAAGTCCACGCGGTCCTATGCGTACAATAAAACTATTAACAGCCGCACTGCTGGACTAAATTTGGTTGCACGGCTGAATCGACGTCCTACAAAAATGCCGAATGTTCGATTTTTCGCTGCAAAAAGAATCAAATTTACAAAAAGATGGCGTTACCTTTCATATATAAGTAATTTTTAACAAAATAAAAATAAAAATTACAATAATAACGGTCGGGCTGTTTCGAATTTGTTTACCAACACATCAAATATGCAGCTCGATCGAGCGATTGTTTCGAGTCTGTATCCGAGTTGTCGCTGTCACCGAGCTATACTGTTATAATGTATCTATGTGTATAATGTGTGTGTAAAATTGTTAGTTGCTTGTTTTAATTGTTATGTGTGAGTATCGTAGGGACAGACTATTGTTTAGTGTGCGCAGATTTTCCCCTTGCAAAAAATGACAGATATGAGTTGTGTATCGAGATAAAACGCTATGGCTACTCGCTTCCAGCCCGCCGGTGGCTATGCATATGCCTAAACCAGTCATCTGTCCAAATATGTTATAGTGTCGTAAATTGAAAGAAGCAGCATTAAGCTGCTATTTTACGCTGGTATTCTGCTGCCCCTGTCAAACCGACCCATTCATATTACAACTATAAGTATATAGTTACACCGTGGCTTTACCACGTATAAAAATATATATTATAAAGATTATTAAAATTTGTAATATTTATCGAAGCACTCGTCCATAAAATATCTTTTATCTCGCTCTTCCACGCGTCATTACCCACCACATAAAGGGTGACAGAGGAAACTGCTAGATTGATATTTGATGTCGATATATGAAGTGTCAATGTACCGTGACGGAGCCACACTAATCTAATTTTAAACGCGGGGGAATCCCCTTTGTGAGATCTCGAGGGCTTATTTTGTTTACAATTAATTTAGGTACGTCTACACATCGTGTGTCTCCTTCTATGAATTGGCTGTCTCGCTCTGTCAACACGTAATAACAAACATATTATTCCTTTCTTTCGATTTTACTAAAAATCAACTTCGGTAAGTAATAGACAAATAAAGAGGCACATGAAAGATGTTATAGTTACCATCTTAAAAATAATAAAATATTTTACTCAGTTCATTGCTGAGGATCATTGCCTGTTAAGGATGAAAGGCCCGGTAGCTAAGTGGTTACAGACCGTCGTCATTTTAGTATCATATTTGGTAACTTTCAAGTTGGGAAAGATTTTTACAGATTTTCAATATTAACAGTTAGATGAAGAAAAACCTTGCAGTGCATCTAATATACCCATGGATACCCGCAGTTAGGGTTACCAGATGAAAAAATTAAAAGTCCGGATCTTCTCCGGCCTGAGTTCCATTTAAAAATCCTGAGGTTTTTTTACAGTTTGAGAAGAAAACCTTACTTAAAAAGATATCTTCACATATTAAGTATGACAAAACTGTTTAAGTACCTACTTGGATAAATAAGTTTTGATTTTCATTGTGGAATTATTACCAAAGGAAAATTATTTTTAATTTGTTTAACTTTTTATTAAAGAGATCTTTAAAATGTAAGCTGTATTATATTGAAAGTTCTAAAAATCCTGAGATTTCACGAGATTTGCAAAATCCAGACGCAATCCTGAGAAGAGTCTAAAAATCCTGAAATCTCAGGACAAATCCTGAGATATGGTAACCCTACCCGCAGTTCACTTCAAACACAAACAGTTACAACTGTGTTATCCATTTTCAGATTCAGTTTCCCTTTGTCGCCTGTTACGACATCCACGGGATGCTATGAAGTAGTGGATATTCTTACACCGCCACTATACGTTTTATCTTCCTGATAATAACTCACAAATAATAATAAAAAACTGCAGCTGCCAGTCCACCTGCCAAATGTGGTAAACCAAAGCAAATATCACTCCTATGAAGCAATCTATTGGGGAGTGTTATATCCAGCCGTGTAATTATTTGTATTAATATATTGATACAATAAACTTAAAATTAAAAAGCTAAAGTTACAGCCTATATACGTCCCACTGTTGCGCACAGGCCTCCTCTCATTTCTGAGAGGGCTCTAGGGCAAGGTAATGTCCGCCGTGCTGCCCTAATGCGTGTTGGCGAACTTGTTCACAACTTCAAAATATTTTTTTCTCATTTCTCAGACATGCCGGTTTCCTCACGATGTTTTTCTTCCCTTTTATTGCAATTAACAATTTCAGTGGTGCCGGCTGGGGTCGAACCCGGGTCGCTCGCGTACTGTGAAACTTATAGCGAGCGCTAACCATCTGAGCTGCTACGACTATAATAAACTTAGCGACAGATATTTGGATAAGGAGTTGGCTTTTCCTACATACTGCGCCACCATACGACAAACAATAAAACTTTTATAGAGCATTTCCATTAAGTCCGATATCGCTTCAAATCAACGTAGTTTTATATGTATATAAAGTGTGTTGCGATTGCGCGAAATTGCTTACATTTGATCGATTTAGTTATTTTCTCATATAAACATGTTATAAATCATATTCCTCACGTTCTCGATAACCGGTCAACGGAACCGATCTGGTTATTGTTTCTAATTCGATTTATTTAACGCTTTAAGATGAGTTCAATTTATTCGATAAAGCCTAACTAATGTTAAAGTACATTTTATAATATCGAGCTTTATTAATATATCGAAATATAATCCTAGTAATAATACAGTGAAAGTCTCATCCAAATCGGTTCACAGGTTTTTGCGTGATGCGTGTTCAGACAGACGTCCTGTTAGAGTTTTGTTATAGTATTATATTTATATATACGTGGTAGAGCCATGCTGCAGCTATATTAGTAGTATAGTTGTAGCACGAATGGGTCGGCTCCACCGGGAAGGATCACGCTCTCACAGAATACCAACGTAAAATAGCAGCTTAACACTGCTGTGTTTCGTATGGTGAGTGTAGAGAACCAGTGACCCTTTTTACTGGAAATGAGGTATTCCATCTTAGTCCTCACGGTGACAATGCATCTGCATTTTGATTTGTAATAGAGGATAGATGTAAATGTCTATGGGCCATAGCAACCACTTACCATCAGGTGGACTTACTTGATTAAAATATAATTGACTTAATCAAAAATATCCATCAAAAATATCATTCAGTGTGGTGCCACCGTAAAAGTTTATATTACCCCATTTCTGTTTCTGTCAAATTACAGAATGATCTTGTACCTTCTGTAGGAGTTTTTTTTTTATAGAATAATGGTGACAAATAGGTACAGTCTACGTCATGATAAGTCGATGCCGTTGCCCATAGACATCTACATCTATTCTCGATTAAGAATCAAAATGCAAATGCATTGTCAGCCATGAGGGGTAAGATGGAATACTAGTAAAATAGGTCTCCGGTTTTTGCACTCTCCATACGTATCATAGCAGCATTAAGCTGCTATTTTACGCTGGTATTCTTGGGCTTAGTCCTTTCCCGGTCGGACTGACTCCATTCATATAATTAAAGTTGTAAAAAATTAATTTGCATTCGATTCTATTAATTACCATTTATTAAACTATAAGAATAGTTGCAGCGTTCCTTTACCACGTTTAAAAGTGTTGTAGGTAGATAGCGGTGTAACCATCTCATACAACTACAATAAAATAACCTAGACTGGATACGAGAACCAGCGTCACAAGTGCAATTGCGAGACGTCTGGTACTGCGACCGTTAATCTGTCTGTCCAGTAAGGTTGCCAGATATTCGGGATTGGTCTGGATTCTCCCGATATTTTAAATGATCTTGAGACTCCCGACCAAAACTCAAAATCTCTAGACAAACAGTTTCTCTTCACATCACAGCTGCCTTTGATTTAATAAAAGCTGAGTTAGTAATTAGGATGAATTTTCTGAATACTAATAAAGGGTCCAAACTTGTGGACTCAGTAAAATCCTATGCCAAATACATGTGGCGACCTAAAAAATCAAGTGTGCTTAAATTAGTTATGTGTTAACAATATTATGTCTTTTTGTAAGCCTCTTAATTTAAAAAATAATCTTTTTATTCTTAGTATTTATTTCTTCCGAGAACAACCCCAAAGTCCCGGCATTTTCGAAATTTTGTCCAGATATTTTGGTCTTGCGATCTGGTATTCCTACTGTCAAGCGTGGCGATAGTCTAATCCTTCCTGTAACAGGAGAGGACAAGTCTAGCAATTTGTTGATTAACAAAACGAACCAATTGATCTATTTATGAGTTTATGTCAATAAGTCTCAATAAATTTCCCCTAGTTTGTGTGCTATTAGATCGATCTCGAATTTTATTAATAACTAGTGACCTGACCCGGCTTCGCCTGGATTGGATCTATAAATGTGGCTTTATTTATATAATCAAAACCCCAAAAAACCCATTTATTTTATAAATATTTCGTTTTTTATTCCAACAATAAAATGTTCAAGTTTTGTCATCAGTTTATAAAGTTTCATTACAATCGGTTCTGCCATTTTAAAGATTTGCTCAGTCAGAGAGACAGACAAGCAGACATACAAACATTTTAAAAATTATGATTTTTGTTTTATAGTCTTAATAGCATGCAAGTAAACCCCTAAGTTTAATAGAAGCCAGTTATTTCAATATTACAGATAGACACTTTAATTTTATTTATATGTAGATAAATAAATTATTAGTAGACTATTAATATCGACACGGAAATGTTATTATCCTTTTCAATTATCTGCAAATGCCTTAACAATACGTTACCGTAACAAATAAAGCGCTATAAAACGTAACTATAATAACGTTTTCCTTTATACATAAAAGTCGAGAAACTAATAAATAGGTAGCTTATTATGCAACGTTGCGTTCCCTTGCCAAATACATTTCATATTTCAGCATTAGTATAATTTTTCAAAAGCGTGCAACACTGGAAGCGATGTGAATAGATTTCACAAGCCATTAAGCTCGTGACAAATTGTTGCACAAGATGGCGGGCGTTTTTTTTTCGGGCGGGAAAAGCTTTGTGTCCGCGGAAAAATTTCGATGGCTTCCTGTCAATAGTTGAATATTGTTAGGGGGATTCTTTTGATTGTGTTGTAAAGAGTGAAATCTTTTGTTATTATTTTTTCATAAGCACTTTGATCATAGAAACTTACCTACAGTTATGAATGATAATTAAAATTATAGATTTTCTATATTACACTCATAATATAATATCATTAATGTGATTGTTTTATAATTTATATACTTATATCTGTTAATATTATCCATACATATTCACATATAACTTTATTATTGAAATTGTGTTTTATGTAAGATATTTTCAATGCGGCCCTTTAGCGGCGGCTTACGGAAAATCTCGGACGGACCAACACATTTACTTTGTACTAATTTTTTGCCTGTGTGGCGGTTATTATTTAATGGAATTACTTCTTTTCTGCCTTTTCCCCCTTATCTATTTCTACCACCAAATAGCAGTGCTTGCAATGCAGCGTTCCGGTCTGAAATGTATGAGCCGGTATACTCGTAGTTACCTATGTATATACTGTGAGACATTCTATCTTATAATAAAGATTATAATTATAATAAAGATGGCTGTAGATGAATTCTCATCTCTGAGGATCCTCAGAGATGAGAATTCATCTATAGCCATCTTTATTTAAAGTTAAGTATTTCAAGTAACCATTTATCATCGAGTAGACTGGACTGTAAGTTAGTTTGTCACTTCAGTATTAAGTATAAAAAAAAACCTATCACAATGAGGGCTAATAATTTTCCGCTCACTAGATGTCGCTACGCTAGTTGGGGCTGAAAAAGTCGTTAAAGCATCTTTTTTTATTATTATTAGACTGACGTTTGACTGAGATCCCACCTAATAAATTTGATGTAAATAATATTATGGCCCTATAAGTCTCTAATTATAGTGGCCTGAGAATTTTGACTCAAGTAAAGAATTCTGTTGCAATTTGCGTACCAGATACAATGAACCAAAATGCTTTGTACGTGCTTAAAGCGCATCAATCCATTATGCAAATATAATATCCAACCGTCGAGTCGTTCGATGACAAAATAGCTTAAGAGAAAGTGTATTGTAATTTTTTTTAATAATAAGTAATATTAAAGTGGATGTGAGAGCAATTCTGTCTGCCCACACTAATAATGGAGACAAGCGAACACAGTCCACCTGATAGTAAGTAGATTTATCCCCTTTTCATGACGTCCTCAAGACCGAATCTTGGTCACGGCGGCCAGTCTTAAGGTAGCCATTTGCGCAGGACAGGATTATATTATAGTGCTGGAGTGTATGCGTAAGCACAGGTGCACTCTCTATTGCCTCACTCTCATAGTCCGATGGAACTTTAATCCGTTATGATACGAGAAAGATCATGCACAGGAATTTACGTGCTTTTCTTACACCGCCTCTTTGTGAAACACCGCCAATTTCCTGACTTCGGGCTGCTATTGAGAAATTCTTGACGGAAAACCCATTAACAGATTTTGGTTCGACCCGGACTAATCCCGGGAACTCGGGACCTCGTGATCAGCAGTCAAGGAAACGACCACTTGACCAACGAGACAGACAACCACTATCAGCTGCTTAAGTCACATGCTGCTAGGCACAGCCCGCCTCTCATTTCTGAAAGGTGTTATGGAACAATTAATCTGTCTTACTGTTTATGGGCTTAAGCATCTATTTACTATCAGTACAGAATTAATAATAGTTGATATCAGGTGGATTGTGTGCTCGTTTGTCACCCTATCCTATAAAAATAAATAGGTATAATAATATTATCCAATCTGTCAAACGCATAGCGCTGTTATTTATCGAAATTTTTCTTTTGTTCTCAGGTCAAAGTATGGTTCCAGAACAGAAGGACGAAACATAAAAGAATGCAGCAGGAAGAAGAAGCGAAGACTGGCACCAAATCAAGTTCCTCCAGCAACAAACCAGAAGACGGTAGCCAGTTCAATAACTCCTACGAAGAGGACGAGGAACTAATAGACATGGATATGGACGAACTTAGTGAGAGTGAAAACGAAACGTAAAGACAGGTGTGAAATGTGACAGAACTGCTGTGTTTATTGTGTAAATATTGTTGTAATTTAGTTTTATTCTAGACAGATTATTTTTCTTATTTATTTCTACAACAATCTACGATAAAGATGTAAGTCATTCTAATCCTTATATTTGAGGATAGTATCGTTTTTATAATGTTATAACTTTATTGGAAATCATTCCAAACTACTTAGTTAATAATGCGTACTTAAAAATCTTTTTGCACGTACTTTGACTGCTTAAATAACAGTAAAATAAATACGGAATAAAAAAAGGACTCCAATAAAAAATAATGCGCGATAACTTAAAATCTAACTGGTATAATGCTATAATTTATCTCGGCTCAAAGCCAGGTCATTTATTTTATCTAAACAAGCAACCGTGTCATTAAATTAACGGAATCCATTCAAAATGGCGTCAGAACAGCTCTTGTTAGCGCGTCACGAATTATTAGATAACAAAATTGGCCCCATTATAATAGTTTGGGGATTAAATTAATTAAAAATGCCTCCTTTGATGCGTTCCTCTAGTGATGTGGGTATAATTAGACAGTTTGATTTTAAACGTTGATAGGAATGGCCTATGGTTTTCAAACGAGCGCTGTCAACGGTAGAGAGAGATGGCGATATACAAAATAGCGGGAAGGAGCATTGCGACGTATTTATGAAGATGGAGGCGATTGTTGTACGTCGTTTGTGGGCCTATTATTAAGATATGCGTATAGAAATCATATCTTAGGTTAGAATCGCGTTCCGTAATTGCTCGCGACGAAATCAAATTGTTTTTAAACTGTTGACGATTGTTCTCGACGGCTATTTGTCTACTCGGGTTCGGTATTACTGATTATGATCTTTCGGTGCCTTGTTAGTTGCTTTCACGCGTTTGACATGTATTGTGAGATCGTTTTACAGAGTAATTTAACACTGTCAAAATATATGAATAGTTCTATAATTTGTGAGTGAGCTGTATTTATTTTTTCTTAAATAGAAGGTGGTAATACGTTTGCAAATCTATCATGCGGGATCTATTAAATTAATTTAAATTCAACATCTCTTGACGAGGCTAGTCAATTAAAAAAAAACTATAAATGTTTTATAACTATTTTAAGAACATCGATAATGGTTTATGAATAGAAGCTATTATATATTTTTTATTATACATTAGGTTCAATTTTTTTTAAAGAATTAGGGTGACAAATGTGTACACATTTATCCTCGATTAAGAATCGAAATACAATATGCGTTGTCACCTCTAAGGATTTAGGTGGAATACCTCGAAAATAAATTGCATACACCCACCATATCAAATACAGCAGCGTAAAGCTACTATTTTACGCTGGTATTCCGTGAGAGCGTGGCCCTACCTCGATCAAGCCGACCCATTCGTGCTATAACCATAACATAGTAGCAGCGAGACTCTACTGCGTAGTGTGTATATATATTTGAACTCTATATTCAACCAAATAACAAAACCGATAAACAGCAATTACAATTTTTAAACAATCCTCAATTACTAAGTTGGCAACACCCGCCACCCACGTGTCGCCCGAGACGGAAACGTCAACCGCTGCCATTAAAAATGAATTTTTAATTAGTGGAGCGCAATAAGCAGCCATTGTGAAATTAATCGTTTAATTTAACGTCGCGGGAGCGTGGCGATCGGTCGTGTAAACGCATTAACTCGGGAGTCCCAACGGGCATTGTTCAAATGAATTTTGAAATCGACTAATTGGTACAGAAATTTCTTGTTGTACGACCCTTATATTGTGATCGATTGGTCTATTCAATAGCGCATCTCATGAGAGTTGTGGATTGTAGGTTTAAATACCAACTGTCACTTGTTTTTTTTTTTCTTAGATTATGGACGGTTGTACTTTTGCCAGATTCAAGTAATAAAAAATTATCCTTTAAAATAATTTGTTTCAAAATCTTCTTTACAATATGCTGATTTGTCACATTGAGACATTCTTGAGAAATTTTGAAGACAGCTTGACGTAAACCCAAATAATCCAACTCTGCTCAGTTAAAAGATGCCGTTCAATCTCGTGCTGTCTCTATCACTTTCAATTAAAGTGACTGTGACACTACGAGAATTGACGACATCTTAAAATTGAGTAGCGTTTGAGTATTCGGCCTTCCACGTATCGTTGAGGATGATAGTAGGTATCTCAAGTTCTTAAGGCGTCTAAGCGAACAAAATAACTTGAGGTTTATATCAACATCGCAGCACTTGTTTCGTCGTTTCTACCAAAAGTTCATTTTTACGTAACAAAATGTATTATTTAAACGATAAAACAGGAGCAACAGTCCGCTGGCGGTCAGTTTCCCGCCAAAACTCCCAACTTGCTTATAATCTTACACTAACAGCGCGGACTAATAGTTGGAGTACTTACTATGTATTGAGTTTCAATTTCAACCATACTACATTTACATAAATACACAAATAGTGGATTTGTTGGTTGGTTTTGTTTTTAGAAAACTGAAATGACAAATGGACTACAGTCTACCTGAGGTGGCTACTGTTGTTAACGAGCACCTGCAGTCAACTTCAAACAAAGAAGGTTACAGGTGGAATGCCTAACAGTGTATAATTACTTATACGGGATCTCTATACGCTTCAGACTGTAAGAGACGAATGGCATCATACGTTAATTCTTTCAAAACATTTTCAAATATAGAAATATAAAATCTCGACAACAGCGTCACCTACCGGGTCTATTTGAGAATCTAAGCCATCCGGGGATTCAAACACACAAAAATATTAAAAAAATTATATTTATAAAGATGAACGGAATTGCGGTTTTGCCATAAAATACTGTCGAGCACACAAAGGTTTTGCGACATTACCTACTGCTTTAACGAAGCCTAGATTCCATTTTCAGCTCAATTAACTTCCAACTGATTACGGTTATAGATTTCCTTCATTAACTGTTTCCGATTAGCGACCATGTCGGATATTTTACGATGTATTCTTAGAGCGGAGTCGCTTTTTAATTACATACATCTTGATTGGCATTAGGCTGTTGATTATGCGACATTATTCGTTTATTGGAGTCATTCGTTTAGTTAGATAACGGTTTTAATAGAGATGGATTTGATTATGGAGAAAACACGAATTGAAGTATGTGTTCGATTTCAATTATGCTTAGTTAAAATTTCGAACGCTCATGTATTATAATTCTCTCAAGCAATTAAAGGTGTGTTCCGATATACACTGTGACAACTGTAAGGTGTAACGTCAATTCATTATAATGTGAAGCCGTTCCTTTTTAGTTTTATTCCATTATACTGTCATCCCCATTTTTCGACACTGTTTTCAAATGTACACGTTTTCTGTTCAACAAGAACAAATTTTTATTTGAATGTTGTTGCTTTTAAAACTTAATTTCCAAGTTTATTAGAAAAACAATATAAATTAATAATAATAACAATCATTCGTGGAAGCTGTTAAATCTCTAGGCGCTGTTATGTTTTTTGATCACGTGATCAAAGTACCGAGGGCACCTTACCTCGAAAGAGCCAGTACTCACAGGACAAAAATGGCGGCGATTTATGACGTCATATATTTCCTTAGGGTACTGCAGCTGCAGCAGTCCATAAAGAAACGAATTTTTCACCCAGTGAGAGCACTGAGCAATGCTTGCAGTGTGTATCGGAACACACCGTAAATATAAACGTGAAATTTTCAAAATATCTGTTTGAATTTCTTATTTTAAATTCTTATTAAAGTATCTCAATGAAAAATTCTATAAAATTGATAATGCCTTCGTATAATATGGAATCTCTTTGGAATCAAAGAAAAACACTTTATTAGTTGTAAATAATTTGTACGCATTTCCAGACTATATTTATAATATCTAATATATTGTGGTTCTCTATTAATTTAATTATTCTAAATTAAATCAAATGTTTATAAATTAGGGTTTTATATGGGCGCTGAATTTCAACTGTCTTAAAAATGTTAATGAGTCGCTCAAATGAACGTAGATGTATTAAGTCAGTTCCTTTAGAATAAAGATTGAATTTTGAATATATTAAATTATATATCAGTATGAAAGATTATACCTGATTTTATTCCTGAAATTGCTTTGCAATTAGCGAGACAACGTCTTGGTTAAAGATCTTTAATTTTTCTTTAAACATCGTGTTAACAACCTTACAATTTGTATATTTGATCATTTTATTTGTATCTTAAGAAATTTCGAAACCGATCAGCAGTTTCTAAACGTATTATTATTCAATATTCAGATAAATAATTAGATAAATGTCGATAGCTGAGTCGAGAACTTGCTTTAAAAAGTATTTTGTACTTTAGTTAAAACGTCACATTATTGAGTCACAAATATAAAATCGACGAGATTTTAAAATAACAAGTTATTAACATTAACAGCTGTTTGTAAACATTATTTAAATTTGTGGTTAGTCCCCAATCTTGTATGCCATAGAGAAAATGGAATAAATGTAAATATAATAATAGAATATGAACATTATTAATGTATCGTGGTATAAATTGTAAATTTCGACTATTTAATAAATTAGCTGTGTGTAAATACGTGTGGTAGTTTACGTAAATTTAAGTGTAAGTCCTGACCCTTATTTGGCTCATCAAGTACGAGATTAAAATGTTTGATTAAATTTGGTTTTGTACAGCTTTGCCTTTGTCTCTAGCTGTCAGATAACGAACCGCTGTGTCCGTCAGGCGGACAACGCTATGTGCGACAGAGATCGCGCTCTACAAAACGAAAGCTAGTCGAACACCTCGGTCTTGTTCCCGATGTGCCATATAAATCGTCGGGTACTGAAATTGTGTGTATATTCAGCTAATATTTTTCTCTGTGACTGTACCCAGTAACGTTCCGTTTCCAGTGCGAGGTGTATGTAGTTATTTAAAAGACGAGTGATATAAAATATATGTTTTTACTCATTTAAGTTGCGTCGTTTTCTTTCATTAACTATTATACATTAAGCATTAAATACATTGTGCCCCGACAGAAACAAATTTATTTCCTTTATATTTATGTGTACAGGATTGTTTCATTTCCTTTGAAGTAACTCTTATTAATCTACTAGCTGATAGCTCGCTCCGCAGGGCACACGTTATTTTATTGGGGAACTTAGAGGTAAAATATCAAGAATTTTTTTTTAATGGTACTATCGTAAAATCCATTCTCACTAGCATCTATATAGCGAAATGAGTAAGTATACTAAATTTCAAGTCAATCGGGTGTATAGTTTTAGAGATGTCGTGATGAGTCAGTCAGTCAGTGGCATTTCGCTTATATATATATATATATACTAGCAATTTGCCCAAGTTTCGCATGGGTGATTTCTGTATATCGACAATAGCGCCACCTACTGGGTCTAATTGTGAACCCAGTCAAACGCACACAAAAACACTTCAAAATCGTTCGAGCCGAAACCACTAGGAGCTATCTATAGATTAAAAGTAAAATATTTTTTAACGACTCCGCACACCCTTTGTGGGTGGAAATTAAATCCGTTCGTGGTAATCTTTAACATGCCAAAAAGAATATTCTGCCCAAATTTTATACCTATAAGAGCTATAGTTTTAAAATGAGTTTTTTTTTAAATTAACACAACCCCCTTGCGGGTGGAATTTCGTAAAATACGTTCTTAGCTGACCTTTACTTGGCAAAAGGAATATTCCTACCAAATTTCAATTCTCTAGGCCTTATGTTTCCAGAGATATCGTGATGAGTCAGTACATAGGTGGAAATCTCTTATATACTCGTATTATATATAAGATCGTATGATATATAAGAATAAGATATAGATGGCATATTGAGTAAAAAAATATAAAAGAACATTTGAACAAAATAATATACATAACGTAGGTAAAGTTTTTACCGAATAATTCATTATGTTGGTAAACTGATTCGGTAAATTTACTCAGGAATCCATCCGTCCATCCATAACATCCTATAAAAGTCCACTGTTGAACATAGGCCTCTCGCATAGACTGACGCGTAGGGAGGATTTTGGCAGTTGCCACGCTTGGCAGGCGGGTTGGCAGCTGCAGTTTTTTATGACCTATTTTGAGTTATTATTAGGAAGATGCTGCTGCCCATCATCTGCTTTAGTTTGCCTAGGTCGCATCTTACGACAACACGGGCGATATGAGGTGTTGGGATATTCTTACACCGCCGCTACATGGTACAATGATTATTTTTATTCAATATACGCTTCAAGAATACTTATTGAAAGTCATTTATGCTTTTACGTAAGAGTTAAGAGTAAGTTTTTAGTTAAATAGTCCATCATCTCACTTTCCTGGCGCCAGTGTGGCGCAGCCGCATACCACAATATATATACTTTATTACACATACAATACAACATTTATTACTTCATTACTTCAAACTAAATACAAAACCTTACCTAAAATACTACATCACTAAAGAGGAATCTTTACAAGATCATTAGTACTACATGAATATGAATGAAATTAACAAACAAGGTATACAAAGTATGTTAAATTGTGTCTCTTACATGAGACTGACGAACGAACCTCATGGTGTTGCTGCATAACGCCTACAGCAAAATTCAAACAAAATGGTTACAGACGTATGGTCGATCTGGAGGATCAAATAATGCAGAATATATGTCTGTAATGAACCTTGATATAAAAATCCCCTTAATGCTGCTGTGTTTCGTATGGTAAGTGTAGAGAACCGAAGACTCGAAACGAGAAGTTTTACTGGAAATGAGGCATTCTATCTTAGTCCTTAGGAATGACAACGCATTTTGCATTATGATTCTTAATCGTGGACATATGTGTAGATGTCTATGGGTCACAGCATCCACTTACCATCAGGTGGACTGTGTGTTCGTTTGTCTGCTTTATTCTATAAAAAAATATTGGTGGTATGCGGTAGCAATATATCAAAAAATGGTATTTACGCAGATGGACTCTAAGGTTAAGGAAAGTTTACCATGGTTCAGAAGTTTACCAAGGTTTTAAAGGAATAAATGTTGTCATTGTTATGGGATTACTTAAATTAGATATAGTTAGTGGTAAATTAGATATACTTGATCGCTTTCGCTAACACTACTACACAAATACTTAAGAAGACCGTGTTCAAATCAAATCATTTAATTCACTAAAAACCTGGGTACAGACGGATGGATACAGAGTCAATATTTATTTCCACATATTTTGCCATTCGTGGCGTGTGAAAAAAAATTAAAATAAATGTGTTCAGAACAAATGAACTAACATTAGAAATAAACACATAATATTCCACTATGTAACTACCACATTGTAATGATTACATTTATGTTTTTAGAAGAACATAACAAAATTCGAAAAATAACCTTTAATTCAATTGAGAAGTATCACGCAAAATCCTGGATCTATAGTAACTTCCTTAGCTAAACAAAATCAAAAAGAAAAAAATTAAAAGCAAAATCAAAATTTATAGTTAAAGAATTCTTTGATCTTATAAAAGGCAGTATTTATTAGCCACTGCTTTAAACTTTTTTTCATTCGCGTTAATGGCTGTTCACGAATATTTTTAGGAACTTTATTATATATCTTGATACACATTACGAGACAATTCCTGTGGAATAATGCAGTTCTACAAGGTGGCATCGGTAGATGTGTCGGATCTCTTTTTGCAAATATATTATTTTCCTGCACGGTAACAAATTGATTTGTATTATTTTTACGAAAACTCAGATTTCTAATATATATAACCCAGTTAAAGTGAGAATATTTTTTTCCTTAAACAGGTGTCTACAGCTCTGTAGAGGACCTACGTTACACAGTGCACGAATACATTTCTTCTGGCTTAGAAAGGCTCTGTTTGCGTCTGTTGAGTTGCCCCACAAGATTAATCCAATCCATCCCACTAATAACATTGTGAAAGGATCAGTAAGCTGAAGTGGAATGGAGCTGGATATATATATATATATATATATATATATATATATATATATATATAACTTGAAGAACCGACAACCGATATATAAGAAAGTAGTAGCAGTCGTAACGGTAAGCGAAGTGTACAGCGGCTTCTACTAGATAACTACGGTCTAGTAGGACATGCAATAAGGGGTCACCCTTATTCTATAAAAAAGAATCAACGAATAAACGAGCACACAGTCCACCTGATGGTAAGTGGTTGCTGTGGCCTATAGACATCTACATCCATCCTCGATTACGAATACCTCGTTTCCAGTAAAAAAAGGGGTCTCCGGTATTCTGTGAGAGCGTGTTGCTTCCCCGGTCGAGTCGACCCATTCGTGCTACAACTATACTACTAATATAGCTGCAGCATGGCTCTACCACATAATTATGCTCAGCAGTGCACTTTTGTGGCTGAAATGATGATAATTATAAATACACAAAGAATAATTTGTGGGAGCTGGGGTTTTCACTTGTCTTAAAATCTCGACACACGGTGGTGTGTTAGCCAAGTTCAAAAATCAAAAAGCCGACATGCTGTCAGTGTGTATATTTATACACACAGTTACAGTTTCAAGCCTTTTTCGAGCCAAAAATAACTCAAAATGTACTAGACCTACACACTCATAAATTTTCATACCCAATAATAACGCTCTGCAGACCGAATTTCGTTCACGGCGGCCAGTCTCAACGGAGACTAGCCATCGGCGCAGGACAGGATTATAGTGCCCAAGTATATGCGCAAGCACAGCTGAACTCTCTTATTCCCTCACTCTCATAGTCCGATGGGACGGTAAATTGACACGACCGGAGAGAGATCAGGCGCAGGACCAACGGCTTTACGTGCTTTCCGAGGCACGGGGGTGAGACACCACCAACTTCCTAACTCAATACCTGATAATTTTCCAATGAATACCCAACTAGCTATAGCTCTTGAGTTACGTCTGAAAAGTGCTATTTTTATCATTCAATGACTCACTCATAACAAACTTAAGCCAGTTCTAGCTTACATGAAAATTGGTATGAAGGTTGATCAATAGGAAAAACAAATTGGAAATTACAAATTATTGACATTTGGTGTGGACGAATTTTTAAATGGTAATTCGTTACGGTTAGTTATTTGAACCTAACCGCAATAATATAATTTTGTCGACATTTAATAGTATTGTTTAAATTGAAAATAGAAAACAGAAATTAAATATATCATGGCCTATATCATAGTTTTTGACGGCTCCGTGGCGCATTGGCTTAGCAATGAGTTGTTGCGCTGGGGGCCGCGGGTTTTAATCCCGCACGGAACAAGTATTTGTATGGCCTACAAATAATTGTTTCGGCTTTGGATGTTTGTCCTCGTCCAATTTATGTTTGTAAACTTCCTCCACGATACAGTAGAAAATCCTAGTGTGGGGGTAAAGTTTTTTTAAATTAAAGTTCATTTAAAGTTAATAGTCATAATGTATTTATTTTAATTAATAAAAGCTTTTTTTTTTCAAAACTTAATTATATACCATTGAAAATGTGAATGTGAAAAAGGCGCCATATTCGGTACAAATTACGTTCTGGTTTAACGGTTTCGCTGATGAAAGAGTGGAGATCTAAACGGGTTTCAAGCGTCAAAGCAGTCGCTTAAGTCATAGGATCTGTGGTAATGTCCAACGCAACGTTCTTGGAATTGCTACTGAGCTGGGACTTCGAAGTATACGAGCAAATATCGTTAAAACCTGTGGATTTAAGAAATAAAAAGATTAAAACATTCGGAAGCCAAACCACCAGCAATCCTCAACTTTTTTACTCGAAATCCTTTTAACAATAAGATGGCTAGTTATTTTACTTTTAAACCGATTTAAAAAAGTTATTTTGTTGTGTGTATATTACGCGATATCTTCGCAGATTGTGAACCAATTTTAATGATTCTTTTTTTTTTAATTAACTAAGCTTTACCTCAAGGGTGGTTCCATTAAATTTGTAAAAAAAATTCCACCTACGAGGATAGAAAATAAATAACTGATTTTTTTGCAACTTGAAGTCGGTTTTTACTTTTTGTTAAAAGTTATAATTATTAATACTAAAGGAAAGCATCCGCTTGGGGCATCACACCTTAGAGTACTAAATGATAGTCCAAAAATTAGAGAAGCCTCACAAAAATTACATAAAATTGTAAAACATAAACATTACCCTAATATCGATACAGAAAACTAAATTAATTTATATTAGACGCACATTAATCGTAAACTATCGTAATATCAGATCAGATATCTCTCAAATTTATCTTTATCTCTCTCACCAATTGCAATTTATTGAAATATTAGGTCTGTGGCGGCGCTGTCGTCGCGCCACAAGCGAAACACATCGAAGCCTAAATCGCGCTAATAAAGTTCCGAAATTAAAGCAATATATATAGAATAGCTTCAAACTACCACTCGGAGCGTTGGCCGCTCCCCGGGCAGAACACCTTGCCCGGCGGGAGATCTCCCCTTTTCCTTCCACCGGCTACATTGGATTCTATATTATGCGCGATTTAGGCTTCGATGTGTTTCGCTTGTGGCGCGACAACAGCGCCGCCACAGGTCCTTACATATAAAATTGGCGTTTTGTACAGGAGGAATATAAAATCAATTTTTTTTTGTAAAATATATTTAATCAATTAAAGTATGCACCGAAGTTATCTATGTACTCATAGGTAGTTCATTGATGCCTTTACAAAAAAAAAAACCACGGGGGTGAGAACTTTGAAGGTGGTTTGGACTGCCGCATCGGAGTTGATTTTTTTTCCTTATAAAAAGTTGTCCAAATTCCGATAAAAATGGTAATCTGTTGGAGCAAGGTCCGGGGAGTACCTACGGTGGATGTTGCAGACATTCCAATTGTAACTCATCTAACTTAGTGGTTGTTTGTTGTGCAGTGTGTGGTCTTGCGTTGTCGTGAAGCAGCAGTGGCCTAGAGCGATTGACCAATCTCGGTTGTTTAGCAGCTAGTACTTCCTTCATGGTTTGCACTTGCTGACAATAGATATCTGCTGTAATCGTATGGCCAGATTTTAGAAAGCTGTAGTGAACGACACCTGCGCTAGTCCACCAAACACAAGTAAATATTTCTGAGTCAATTTACGAAAATTACGATAGGGCAGATAAACGATTAGGGCAGGATTTGGCTGGGTCTCCAGGGTTCAGCCATTGCGACGAGCGCTTCCGATTATCGAACAGTATCCACTTTTCATCACAAGTAATGATTCGATTTAAAATTCCTTCATTATTGTGTCGTTTGAGCAAAGTAACGTCGACGCGTGTTTGCAAGTTCGATTCACTCAATTCATGAGGTACCCATCGTTCAAATTTTTTTACTTTCTCGATTTGCTTCAAGTGAATTAATACAGTTTTATCACTTACCCCAGAGCCTGCAGCTATCTCTGAAGTGGTTGGTGATGGATCCGCTTCCACAATAGTCTTTAATTCTTCATTTTCCACTTTGGTCTCCTGCCGTCCACGGGGTTGGATCTGAAGATCGAAATTTCCAGAAGGAAAACCTTGAAACCAAAAACGTACCGTGCTTTCTTTTGCGACACCAGCGCCGTACACATCATTAATCCTTCGAGTTGTTTCTGTAGCACTGGTGCCACGGTAAAAATCGTACTCGTAAATATACCGATATTTCATGTTTTCCATTGTGCGGTAATAAGCGACCCCAAAGAAAAAAATAATGAGAACAAAACAAATGAATGACTGTTTTCAAAACTCAAATGTATCAGCTAAATGAATTTATAAATTTGAATTTGGAGTTCTTAACCAAAGAGGAGATACTTCACATCAAATTGTTCAGTACGACAAAACGCTAATTTCATATGTAAGGACCTAATACTACAATCCAAAATAAAATAAAACCGCGCCTGAGTAGGATCTACGAATATTAATGTGACGTGATTTTGATTAAATATAATCAAATATCATTTAATTTATAAATTTTATGGTTTTTCAAAATAAAAATCGTCATGTTTTTCAGATGCAATATCCTAGATCTCTCCTGGCATTGCTGTCTATCTGTTCGTAAAGTTTCATCACAATAGGTTCAGACATTCCGAAGATTTTTTTTTGGAGTTTATGGCCTGGTAAACCTTTAGGCCAAGTCTTGAGTATTTTTATTTGATTTATTATGATTTCCCCACATGTATAACTATCCTTCATAGTTCACTGCTTCACAATATGTTGATGTGTCACATTGTGCAGCTCTTGGGAGATTTTGACGGCAACTTGAGCCAGCAGACAGCTGACAGTTGGCGATGGTATCTCAAGGCGCCTATGCAGACAAACAGCTTATCTTGAGAATCCATCACCATCAGAGCACTTGTTTCACCGTTTCCACAAATAGTTCACATGCGTAGACAGTTAATACCTAAAATCGCACCACTTTTACATATCAGAATCCACTTCAAACTATTACTTCAACTATAGTACAGGAGCAGCAAACCGCCGCCGGTCAAGTTCCCGCCAAAACTCCACATTCCGACGGTTAAGCCCGGACTAGAGTTACCAGATGACAGGATTTTTCCTGACATGTCCGGAATCCGGAAGCTCTCAGTCAGGGGAACAGGAATAATTTGAAATTGTCAGGAATTTTTAAATAGAACTAGAAAAATTAGAAGTACAAATTAATACTCGTATATTTATTAAAGAGTTTACATACAAAAATAATAATATATGAATCAATCTCGAAGTCGAATTATTTCATTCATCTGCTATGGATCGTACTTTTCTTGCGCATATGTCAAGCACATGCGCGAGTTTTTACAATGAGATATATATATTATTTGGAAGCTGGTTTCTATATGTGGTGTGCTGCAGCTATATTAGTAGTATGCTGGTTGTAGCACGAATGGGTCGGCTCGACTGGGGAAGGACCACGCTTTCACTGAATACCAGCGTAAAATAGCAGCTTAACACTGCTGTGTTTCGTATGGTGAGTGTAGAGAACCGGAAACCCTTTTTACTGGAAAAGAGGCATTCCATCTTAGTCCTCAAGGGTGACAACACATCTGCATTTTGATTCTTTATTGAGGATATATATTGATGTATGGTCACCCGGGGCGAAGGCAACTAAAAAAAATAAAATTATAACTTTGCTGTCCTCCACCATGAGCTACTTAATAAGAAGGGTTACTTGAATAAACTTACTGAATTCCACACCTTCCAATGAACATTTTCTACATGAAATACTTTACAAATAGGCTTAGGTTTATTAATAATTTACATTCTTAATCAAAAAGAGAGGTAAAAGTTACATTTACCCCACCTTGGGGTTAATGCAACTATTAGTGATTATACCCTGTTGTAATATATAACTAGATGTTAAAGATCGGAATATATGTAGTTTCACCATAAAACTATTCGAAAATGGTATCTAGCCGCCAGTAACAGCTCTGTTTCCAAAAAAAAAAAAAGTTTTATTAATTTTGAATGCGACTGTGCTCCATACTGACTAGTGTTGTGATAGGTACATATTACTTATCGATAAATCTTCGGGAAACAGATTCGCAATGACAGTAATGAAGTAATCTGATATTTAGGTAAAAAGAAAAAGCGATTCCTGTTTTTATCTTGTAATTATGTTTATTTAAAAAAATCTTCATACTAAATGGTGTTAACTAATAGTATAGTAGTCAGTACGTAGATAAGTATTTAAACTTTTCTAATAAACTAAATAATATCTGTAAGGACAGTACAAAAACATCTAAGTAAGTAAAAAATCAGTCTTAACCAAACAAAAAATCGTTTTGTACGAACTAATATTTTTATTTTATAACTAGATAACTATTGGTTATTTGGCATTTATATTTTATAATGGCACGTCTATTTGAAATATCATTAAAGTACTTAAGATAATAATTAGTCTTGCAATTCTTTATCTCAGTCGAAGTAGGAAAAGGTTTTTAACATTTCTAATGAACTAATAAAAATATCTGTAAGGACGGTATAGTAACAAACACATATTTTATAAACGGCGTAATTATACCATTCCTTTTAACATATTCTGATGTGGCGGCGCTGTCGTCGCGCCACAAGTGAAACACATCGAAGCCTAAATCGCGCTAACAAAGTTCCGAAGTTAAAGCAGCATATATAGAATAGCTCCGAACTACCACTCGGAGCGTTGGCCGCTCCCCGGGCAGAACACCTTGCCCGGCGGAGATCTCCCCTTTCCCTTCCACCGGCCACATTGGTGACCACCCGACGTGATATGAACACGCAACCAACAACTTTCGGAAACTACAACTTCAAAACCTTCGTCATCGTACTCAATTACCCCTATTCATTCGCTCCCGAGCAGATATTGTCTGCAGTCTTCACATTCTGCAAGCCATCTAGCTTTATAAAGGTTCATCGCAGCACTGGAATAATAATGCTTCCTGTTCCTTCAAGCTACTCTCTGCCCTACAGTGTTCGACACGGTTCTGAGCCTTACTGCTCCCCTCTGCTTCACGGCACTCTCGCTGATTACTTGCTTTCTTCTAGACTCACCGCAGACTACAAGGCAATCCCTGGGACCTGCTCCAGCTCATCGTTCTCACCGGCATCACTTGCAAGTGCGTAGTACGGCATGCATTACACACCGGCATATCGTTCGCACCAGCGTCACTTGCTCTTACGCACACAGCATACATTCCCCACCGGTATTAAGGACGCACCGGCAATGGGACTGCACTATCGACCTCCGGTCTGAGCAGGGGGTGATGTGGCGGCGCTGTCGTCGCGCCACAAGCGAAACACATCGAAGCCTAAATCGCACTAACAAAGTTCCGAAGTTAAGGCAGCATATATAGAATAGCTCCGAACTACCACTCGGAGCGTTGGTCGCTCCCCGGGCAGAACACCTTGCCCGGCGGGAGATCTCTCCTTTTCCTTCCACCCGCCACATCTGATACCAATTCCTTGACTACTTTCGTTGTCAAAAGAAATCCGTTTTTTTTCCATTGTAGTCAAATAGGAAGATAACTCAAAAAAGCTCAAACGATCGTGATAATACAGTATCTTTACCAGGGTTTATCTGTTTTTGTCCGCGCGTAGCATATACATGAGATATGATTGTTCATCGACGAATTTTAAATCACTCAGCAGCATCATAACTGTTTAACTCTTTTAGCTTTACTAATTGTACAGCTTCAAGAAGCGTTTCTCGGGTATAAGCTTTCTTCTTTTAACAAACATAATTAATTCATTACTCATAAAATTGAATGGCAACGTAAAAAAAATACGTCGAAGATAAACGTTTATCTAAATAATTTTGTGAAATTCGCTTATCGAAATATTGACACGGACCATCACTGGCGATTTGCATTTTTCATACAAATTCTACGGGGCGAATGCAACTGCAAAAATACGAGTAGTTGCAATCACCCATCTGTACAAAAATTTGAGGTAAATGTAACTATATCAATAAAATGTTCATTATAAGACCTAGCGTTTAACGAAATATATCGAAAGCACTTACGTTTTATGTTTTTACTAAGACGAACTTGCAATTTTGCTGGAAACGACGTGAAATATTTTTTATAGCACTAAACCGAACAGACGACGCCGCAAAACGTTGCTCCAAAATGGCGGTTTTCAAAGAATGGTCTGTCTGTACAACAGTAAGCGATTTAAAAGTGCCTTCTACACTTTATGTGAAAATACACTAATTGGTCTACGCTACGATAGATGACACGTTTTACAATAACGATCAGATTGAGAAAAAAGTTAGTTACTTTAGCCTCATAGTTGCTTTCGCCCCGGGTGACCATATATGGCTCACAGGAACCCCTTACCATCAGGTGGACTGTGTGCTCGTTTGTCAGCCTATCCTATAAAAAAAAGACATTTTTGGGTAGGTATTTGAGGCGCGCTGGAAACTTGTCAAATACCTGTTCAAAAATGTCTACCAGCTCTCGGACTATTTGCTGCCTCTGCGTCAATGTCAGGAAATTTATTGAAAAGTCAGGTATATTGCCAGGAAAACTCATTGTGGGATCTGGTAACACTAGCCTGGACGGACAGACAGACAGACAAACAAAAATTTTAAAAATTGTTTTTTTTTATGTTTTAATAGCATGAAAATATACCCCCTGAGCTTAGTAGAACCGAGTTATTTTAATATAACAGACACTTCAATTTTATTTATGTATTTCTTTTTTTTTATTTATTTATTTCTGTATGGATAAGATTTATTATGTACCTATCAAATTTTTATTTATATTAAAATTTATTTATATTTAGACATGTATGTCGGTCTTGTGCCTGCATTATTCATAAAATCTTCTAGAGTATTTACAAATAATAGTTTCTGCAGAGGTACGGTGTCAATACAGTGAAATAAGGACCCTATGGTATGTGTGTAAAAATTTATAATAAAATCCCTAAATGTCTACAAAAAGAAGAATCATTAAATAAATTTCAAAGAGAGCTTAAAAAATATTTAATTGAAAAAAGTTTTTATTCGTTGTCAGAGATTTTCGTGGAAAAATAATAATTGTTTAATTAAATATATGTATATACGTTTTTATTATCCTTGTATTAACAGTTATAGCAAATGTTTATTAAGCCTAAAAGTAATGTTTAGCTTAAGTAAATAAAATAAGTAATTAATCTTTATAAATCAATTAAATTATATTAATATATAATGTTGCTATGCCCTATCAGGGCTCATTTTTGGCTCTATTATATCCAACATAAGAACTATTTATAACCACATGAACGCAATAAAATGTTTGAGTTTGAGTTTGAATAATTGTTAACCATCATAAACAAATTCACTATCAAATAAGTCAATATTATATACGTCCACTGCTGAACATAGGTCTCTTCAAAAAAAGTTTAGCATAATTGACACGTATAGTCGGTTGGATAAAATACCCAACAGTGTTAGTGCTGTACTGTTTATCATAATCATTGCGGCTCATCACGAGTCCGCTGCTGAAAATAGGCGTTCGTCATAGGTTACCACGAAGTATTGTCCTGAGTCACCAGCGCTCATCGACTTCCTGCATCTCTTATTAGCTCGTTAATCCTCCATCTGGTGTGTAGTGGCGGTGTAAGAATATCCACAACCCTGTATCGTCTCATGTCTCATGGGTATCTTGGGGATCGTAGGTAATAGGGAAACAAAAAAGGAGATGGGCAGCAGCGGCGTCCTAATACAATAAAAAGGTTGACAACCGGTTCCCAAGCGTGGTAACTATGGCAAACATATTGTGAAGAAGTATACTATGAAGGATAATTATTATAATATATTGTAACTTCAGGCTCAGAAGGGCTAGATCCCAGAGCCGTAAAGCCAGTTATTAAGAAGAAAGAAGCCTCCATCTAGTGTGTAGTGGCGGTGTAAGAATATCCACAACCCTATGTCTCATGGGTCTCATGGGTATCTTGGGGATCGTAGGTAATAGGGAAACAAAACAGGTTGACAACCGGTTCCCAAGCGTGCTAACTATGGCAAACATAGCACATGAGCTGCATTGTAAGTGCAGGGTATTACTCTTCAAGTTACGATGTTGCCTATAACCTGTATTTGGTATTCAAAGTTTAATATAGGCATTTAATGTATATTCAGTCGCTATTTCGTACAATTCCATTTAGGACCACACATAGCCGCGTGACGTCACCCAATGCAACCAACTTAACAACACCCAGGTCCACCGACTGCATATAAAACGCTTTTATATGCGAATAGCATGACAAGTGGGTCCACGCTCGTCTCAATCGATTTGGCATTATTCTTTTGTATTGGCGGTATTGGTTTTTGAATTATTCGTCCTTGTTTGAAAATGCCGCGAATTTTTATGTGTGTATTCTATTTTTAAACGATGAGTTATATATATATATATATATATATATATATATATATATATATATATATAACAATAAGTAGATGCTTAGGCCCATAGACATCCACATCTATCCTCGTTTCAGAATCAAAATGCAGATGCGTTGTCACCCGTGAGGACTAAGATGGAATGCCTCGTTACAAGTAAAAAGTCTCAGGTTCTCTGCTCTCACCACACGAAATACAGCAGCATTATTCTGCTGTTTCACACTGACATTCTATGACAGCGTGGTCCCCAGTCGAATCAATTCATAAGTGCCGCAGCCATATCTAGTTAGTGGCTCTACCACGTAAAAACTGTTGCTATAGACACTTGATGGGAACACATTAAACATTGCATATTTTTTGTATTTTAAATTGTTAAAAAAATACCAAACACTTTTAAAAGCAAAAAACATGTGCGCAATTCATCACACGCAGCAGAAGTGTAACCTTCAGAAAAATAAACTTCGAGAGAATAAGACGAATGCACAGTATCAGGAATAGGATAACTATTGTAGGGTTTATGTAATTAAAATATGAATAAACTAGCTGTTCCCCGCGACTTCGTCCGCGTGTTGTTGAAGTTTTAACTTTTTTGCGTGGAATCCTGATTCTTTTTCTAAAATAAAAGTAGCCTAACTCCCATAAAAATCGGCCCAGCCGTTTCGGAGATTAGCTGGAACAAACAGACAGGCAGACGGACAGACAGACAGACAAAAACTTTAAAAATTGTATTTTTGTTATTAGTACCGTATATACTTTCATATGCATTTAGTAAAAATCTGTAATTTTGACATTACAAATAGAAACTTCAAATTTATTTATTTGTATAGATGTATAATGAACACTGTGTAATGTATTCTATCTCATTCTCTCGCAGGCTAAATCCTATAGATGTATATGTTTGTCTCGCTTTTTCGTTTCATTGAAGTTCAAATCACAACGATACTAAAAAAGTTTTTACTTCAAAAAGCTAAAGTAATACTCTACATAAGTCCTCCATGCACAGGCTTTTTTTCTTTTTGAGATGGAATGTAGAATAGTTTCCGACAGATGGCGGAATAACCAATTTGCTTACGTCAGTCATAAAATCCACAGACCGTTGTGCCGTGTCAAACGTGAGAGACGTCTGGTACTGTGATCATCAATATCTTTGGCAAGCGGGAAGGTTAAGGACAATTCTACCTACAACGGGGAAGGCCAACAAACAAACTACAAAAGGGATTTTATGTGAAGTTTAATGTGTTCTATTATCAGGTGGTAAGCAAGATAGGTGTAGCCCCCGCGCTAGCTGGAGTAACAACCTAATAAGAGTTGCTGGATGTCCATGGATGCAGGTGGTTCAGGACCGCGCAATGTGGCATTCATTAGGGAATTCGTTAGACCTATGTTCAGTAGTAGACTTGTGAAAGGCTTTAATGATAATGATGATGATTTATTTTTAAATAAGATACATAGACTTACTTACCGATTTAAACAAAACATGTTTGTATGGATTTTATGGCGTATAATATATTATTTTATATTCCCGACGTTTCGAGTACTTACAGCGTCCCAGTGTTATGGTTAACGGCTATCTGCAGATTAAAATTATTAATTTTTGGTCCGAACTACGCAGAGTGAGCTTACAGTAAGTATCTTCAAACAGTTTTAAACTCGGGTTTTTATTGGACTTTTAGTTTGTCATATGTTGGCGGAGATTTTTTTTATAGGATAGAGTGACAAACGAGCACACAGTCCACCTGATGGTAAGTGGTTACTGTGACCCATAGACATCTACATCTATCCTCAATAAAGACTCAAAATGCAGATGCGTTGTCACCCGTGAGGACTAAGATGGAATGCCTCTTTTCCAGTAAAAAGGGTCTCCGGTTCTCTACACTCACCATGCGAAACACAGAAGCATTAAACTGCTATTTTACGCTGGTGCCTATTCTGTGAGAGTGTGGTCCTTCCCCGGTCGAGCCGACCCATTCGTGCTACAACTATACTACTAATATAGCTGCAGCATGGCTCTACCACGTAAAAAAGACACTTTTAAGATACTTACAACTTACTACAGAGCGGCTCGAATCGTCGACGACCGAGCCCTTTCCGATCGGATCGATTCATTGGCACTGCGAAGAGATGTTGCATCCCTTTGCATTTTCTTTCGCATCTACCATGGGGAGTGCTCTGAGGAATTGTTCGGATTAATCCCAGCTGCCAAATTTCACGAACGCACATCGCGGCAGAACTCCCGATACTATCCACACCATCTGGATGATTGGCGGTCCACCACTGTGCGATTTAGAAGATGTTTTCTTCCACGGAATCGATTACCATCAGCGATTTTTCCGGACCGATACGACTTAGGGACCTTCAAGAAAAGACCGTACTCTTTTTAAAAGGCCGGCAACGCATCTGCGATTCCCCTGGTGTTGCAGTTGTTCATGGGCGGCGGTAGTCACTTACCATCAGGTGAGCTGCATGCTCGTTTGCCACCTCTCCTTTAAAAAAATATACTTCAGAAAATTAGAGCGGAATATTTTACTCTAGCGGCCCCGGGCGATGAGAAACTCATAATGTTCACATGTTCCCGAATTCGAAATTTTCCTTAAATTGTACAGATGCTGATTTCTTAACCATATTTTTCTTCAACGTCAAGTACCTTGTAAGTCAGCACTTAAAATTGTTTTTAATAATTTAATGGGGTCTGGCGAGGATCGAACGCTTGTTGCTAGCGTGCTATTTGATTAAAAGAAAACAACACTAGTTAGATCGTCTAATTTAACACTACTATACAAGGGAGGCCCTTGTGTTTTTGGTAGATTTTAAACTTTTATCATGCTTACCTCCTTTTTAAAATTACGACTAAGCACATTCATTGCCCCTGTTGCAGTTGTTCAAAGGTGGTGGTCGACACCTTACCAGAAATGACGACATTTGTGTTAACGACATTTACCAGGAATGACACGACTGCTTCAATGGTGTTTTATTTTTTTTTTTATATTTAATTGTATAAAATAATATATTATAAATTAGTATTTTAAAAAAATCTCACTGTGTTCCCTGCTGGTTTTTGACAGAAGAGAGATTTTTTTCCCCGAAACAGTGGTAAAAACATAGATGACTTTCCATAAGTATTTTAATAATGTTAAAGTAAAGTAAAAGTATATCGTCGTCAGCGTGACTCCACCATGTTAACTTTTACTTGTATCAGGTAAAAAAAAATTGCAGGGTTGGTTTTTTTTATAGGACAAGGGTGACAAACGAGCACACAGTCCACCTGATGGTAAGTGGTTGCTGTGGCTCATAGACATCTACATCTATCTTCGTTTGCAAATAAAAATGCGCTGTCAGCCGTGAGGACTAAGATAGAATGCCTCTTTTCCAGTGAAATGGGTCTCCGGTTCTCTACACTCACCATACGAAACACAGCAGCATTAAACTGCTATTTTACGCTGGTATTCTGTGAGAGCGTGGTCCTTCCCCGGTCGAGCCGACCCATTCGTGCTACAAGTATACTATTAATATAGCTGCAGCATGGCTCTACCACGTAAAAAGTGTAGTGTGTGTAGATCTGATATACTCAATTAGTCAATGCTGCTCTCAGTCTGTAAAATTTGGATTCAGTATTTTAAGATGGATTTTCCGTAAAAAGACAATTGTAAAAGCCTGGATCTGGAGCCAGTAGACTAACGGGCAACAATTGATTTTTGTATATAAAGACTTGGAAAACGTTGTTGCTCATCTCCTTGTTTCTCTCTGTCGTCTCTTACACACACGGAATGATATGGAATAGCGAATATTCTTACACAGCCACCGCACGGTCAATTTACGCTGGTCTATATGTAAACGGTATTTGAAATTATGTCGTCATTCGTATCGCGGCCGCATTAAGATCTACTTACTAACCACGGGGACACAAGGTCCGACATAAACACATCCCTAGTGATGGACGAGCATCACCGTCAATAATTCCAGGGCCTGTGCCGACATTTACTGCCCATAAAGCGTTTGTACCCTGACATTTATACGTGATCAACAATACAAAGTTGTGGCGAACATGATCATTCTCGTATATATGAGTTTATTTTCTTAACAAGTAAATTTCCCGGCTTCAGGTATATTGAATGTTAATATCTTCTCAATTTATTTAAGAATTAAGTTAAAAGAAAGTTTGGAATTGCTTTTAAAGAGTTCCTTGCTCCTGGCTGGCTACATAGTATATATAGAAGAGATTTTGACTAGACCAACGAAGAAGGCAAGCAGTTTAAATATAAAACTTAATTATACATTTTTAACAGTGGTAGAGCCACGCGGCAGCTTTTGCTGTCGCACGGATGGGCCGGCTCGAACCGGGGTGGTACCACGATCTCACAGAAAACCAGCGTGAAGTAGAGGTTTACCTCTGCGTTTCGCTTGGTGAGTGTAGGTGGCCGGAGGCCCTTTTTACTGGAAATGAGGCATTCCATCTTAGTCCTCACGGGTGACAACGCATCTACATTTTGATTTGTAATAGAGGATTGATGTAGATGTCTATGGGCCGCAGTAACCACTTACCATCAGATGGACTGTGTGCTCGTTTGTCACCCTGATCCTATAAAAAAAACTAAAAGACATTAATTCGTACCAGGAAAAGGTACTGTTTAAAAATTTACAAATGCGACACATACATAAGTAGATATGTCTGTTTGATTTAGTTGTATGTAGCTAAGCAAAGCTTACTAATAGTTAAGTATTTTATGAATTACTTAAGTAAAGCGTTAATTTAAATTAATTTAAAAGACACTTTTACATTATAATTCTTTTTTGTCTCTCTTTTTTTGAGATTTTTATCGAAACGACATGCCAATCCCATCTTACTTTATACTAATTACTGTTAACACTATTACGTGGTAGGCCATACTGCAACTAGAGAGATAAAGAGATCGATATCGAGAGATTAAATCTAAATAAAATTTATCCAACAATGTTCCCAAGGTTTTTCATCTTTTATACGTATCTTTAAAGAGAATTATGTGTTATGTTGAAAAAACTGCTATACAGCGTAAGTAATAAAAATATCCTATTATAGAACTGATTAAAAACCAATAGCTGCATGATATAATTCATAACATACATAGTACAGCTACTAAGATTATAAGACCTTCGAAATAGCGTTTAGGCTGTTTAGCAAATTGTCGCCATTTTAAGACTCATAAAAACAAAATTTAAAATATAATTTTGTGAATATCAGACATTAGTCTAAGCCTATACTATTACTTTCAGTTAGACTAATGATAACTGTGCCCCAATGTGCCTTCCAATCCATTAATTTTTTTTTATTCTAACCTATACAGCTGATATTTAGTTACCGTATTTAGTATTTTGTCCTTATATTACTTTCTTATTTTGCTAACACGGCAATTTTTGATAGAAAACATATAGAAGTTTACCGTAAATCTAATTTTGCACTTTCAATTCACCAATTATCACCGTCAAAACTCAACTACAATCCGAATATATTATTAATATGTTAAATATATGTTAAGACATTAAATATCGCCATCATTCTACAAACGTTCTTTTTGTTTTATGTTCATTTGTAATTCCGTTCAAAAACCAATTTAGAACGTTTCTTCTTTATAAGTTACTTATAAGAAAATATCTGTAGTGTAATACTTTCCTTGCACACCAAATAACAGCTGTAATACAGCAGTTATACAGCCTCTTTTATGCTTGTACAACTACTGTACAGCGCTACTAACGCATAAAGCTGCATAATTTGTTTTACTTATAAGAACTGTATAAGCGTTTATACAGCTTTTATACAGCCAGTAATATACAGCTTTTAGTATAAATATATAAAAGATCTTCAATACAGCTCGTATACAGCTTGCATTCTGCTTGAGTAGTAGCTTAATGTTGCTGTGTTTCGTGTGGTGAGAACCGGTGACCCTTTTTACTGGAAACGGGGCATTCCATCTAAAACAAAAAAAGAATAATTAAAAAAAAAAAAGAAGATAAAACCCTTTGCACTAGATGGACTTCCAAAAAATTTGCGTTAAATTCTTTCAGCACAGCCTGCCTGTCTTTTTCATTCTTGATACACTCTATCAACAAATTGTATGCATCTTTAATTCTGTTACATACATCACAATTCGGTGAAGATTTTTTTCCATATTATGAAAAATAATTGTTTTTAGATGTGATTACAATACTCACAACGCTAGGCAGACGGATCCCCATCTCTCTAATCTATAAAATAATATACGAGTACGTTACAGTAACGAGAAAATGTCCAATCTCTGCCACTTTATGACATCAACTATTCATAACTGTTTTGAACGGGACTATAGCGTGGTAATAATACTGGCAAATACAAAATGTTTTTTATGATAAGATTAGAAATAAAAATCTGCAAAAAAGTTTAAATAGCCGGCTAATTTAAAAAATTTAAATGCCTGTTTTGAAGAAGGGAAAGGTTAGGTTTGTCTATAAAAAGGCTTCTAAGTGTCGCTTCCACTGACGCGAGAAAAGTTAAATACTTAAAAGGATTACTCAGAGACGACTTAACGGCAGGTAGTGGGTTCGGTTCTCAAGCGGTGTAAGCCAATTTTCCACGAATCAACGCGGGTGGTGCTTTTTAACAGCATCAAAGATTTTACAAACAAATCGTAGATAAGGAGTGAGAAATTAGTTTCTATTTTTTTCCGTGCGGCTGAAACGTTGATGTTAGGATTATCTGTGTTCGTAAAAAAAGTGTTTAATTTGTTATTTTATCTATGGTAAATCTATTTGCGCATCGCTAAATTTCTTTTTAAATATTGTCACACTGTTTGACTTGGATACGCTGAAAAGATTGAAATTGAATAAAACTTTTTGTGGATGCTTAATTTTATAGCATTATTTTTAATTTTCAATAGGTTTAGTTATAGACTACGTAAGATGTTGTTAATATTAAAATCTAGGTATATAGAGGCGACAGAATATACAAACAGCAGATGAACAGATTCGTCTTCTTAATAACAACTAAAAAAAAAACATAGCAACGCCAACAAAGTGTCTATGGCACATATTGCCCCTATGAGGCAATCTATGGGGGAGGCCTATGTTCAGCAGTGGACTTGTGAAGGGCTGTTTATATACATATATAATAATGCTGATGATGATGATATCCACATATTATATAGAAACAGAAACAGAAACTTTTTTATTCAATATAGATTATAAATAATACTTATTGAAAGTCACTCTTTTGTTTGATTACCACTGGTTCGGAAAAAACCTCTGTCCTGGGAAGAACCAGCAAGAAACCCAGCGGAACTTTTTTTTTAAATAACAGCTTACAATCATGATGTTACAAAATTAACAACACAACAAATTAGAAATAGCTTGGTAGCGATCACCTCATTTCCAGGGGTTATTATCATCCATAAATTCCTTAATATTATAATAACCCTTTTTATACAAACTTAGTTTAATAAAGTTTTTGAACTTTGAACAGGTCAATATATTTTTTTAAGTCGTTACCCCCACACTAGGATTTTCTCCCGTATCGTGGAGGCAGTTTACAAACACAAATTGCACAAGGACAAACATTCAAACCCGGAAAAATTATTTGTAGGCCATACAAATACTTGTTCCGTGCGGGATTCGAACCCGCGGGCCCCACCGCAGCAACTCATTGCTAAGCCACTGCGCCACGGAACCGTCTATATTATATTAACTTTACACAAAGCACGAACCTGAGCAACCAGCATCCATCGACTTCTTGCATGTCTTCCCAGGTCGTCACTCCATTTATTTTATTTATTTATTTATACACTTTATTGTACTAAAGGTACAAACGGCGGACTTAATGCCATATGGCATTTTCTACCAGTCACCATTTAGTGGTGGGACGCACTACACTTTGCCTACCTGTACGAGGCTGCCACTCGGGAACCTTTCTTCTCCATCTGTTTTCGGTTCTTTGAGCTATATGGCCGTCCCATTGTCACTTCTGTTTACTTTCTCTTTAATCCGTTGGGCTATGTCGGTTACTCCGGTTCTAGTGCGGATATCCTCGTTTTTACTGGCAACAATTTCATTGGCGCATGTGAAATTTACAGCGAGCGCTTAGCCCCTGGGTTACCCGGGAAGTAGCGTTCTTACCACGGATTTGGCACAGCCATAGCGCTGTTAATCTGCAAGTGCCAAAGAATGTTTCTTGGGCGTTGTTACATCTGAAGTCTAAAAACATGCTGCGACTATCTCTTTCGGACATTTGCCTATCTACGATGTTTTCGCAGTGTTTTGACTGAGATCGCCAAGGTTTCTACAATGGGAGATACTAATGTTTACTTCTTGCTTTTTCTTTTTCTGTCCATAGAAGTCTAGTCCTTAGAAGTAAATTTGTTTGTTTGATTTCTTTTACTCGATTATTCACTCCACTAGACTGTTATGAGTAATGAGTACAAGTGATTTTTATTCTCAAATTGCCTCCTTGATAAGATTAACAACAAGAAAGATCGAACTTATGAATGAATTTACATAATTATATAATAATGGTTTTATTGTGATAGAATTATGTACGAATTATGTATATTTATGATAATATATAAACATATTATTATGAAAGTCGCAAACCAGTATTTTATTCCATTGTAAAATCTTTATAATAATTTGAACGAAAGTTTTGTTATAATGTTTCATTTAATTTGTGGTAAAAGTTAATCGAAGAAATTTTCTATTCAATTTTGATCGTTGTCGCTTTGGTAGAATTGCTGTCAAAATGGCGCGTGGCGTCAATAAAGGCGATTGACAGTTAAATCTTGATAACTATAATCAAATAATAGTCAAATAATAGAGTGCGTTGTAACAACGTTGTCAAAAACTCTCGTATTTTCAAACATGTTCGATTTTAAACTTTATATTAATTGGACATAAGGAATTGAAAAGTGATAAACTTTTGAGGTTATGTATTACATATATTTGCGCATTTTGTGGTTTATCACACCATCGAAGACCTGCGGACAGTCGTTTGCGCTTTGTACGTAGTTAAGGTTAAATTGTATGGTTAAATAAGTTTAGTAGACGCCAAAACGAGTGGTTATCTCTAATATGCAATCTTGTGCATAGTCCATACTTCATATAGCTTCAGGCGTTCTGTACTTCAAAGTTGTTTAGTTCAATGTTATTACAGTGTAAATGTGTTTAGACGACTAAATTATAACTTGCAATGGATGTGAAAGATAATAGTTAATAAATTTGATGGTCGGTTATTTAAGGCAAGTGCGCTTAGACGCCCAATCAAATCCAAATCTGGTGCTTAATATTTTTATAGCATTGAGTTATGTGTACTACGTACCAGAGAAGCCATTCCAAACAAAAATTGTGTCCTACTCTATGCCTTCGCGCATGTGCGAAGACTTTAATTTGATATAAAATAAGATATTAATATAAAATAAATATAAGAATTTAATATAAAATATCTTAATTTAATCTAAACAAACATATTTCTAAATAAAATTTAATAATAATTATTTTATGGAATCCACAAATCTTCAATTTACGCAATATTTAGTTTGTATGGATTGCACTACAGTTCAGTTGAACATAGTCAATGTCCGGAATGGCTTCTCTAGTACGTAGTACATATAACTCAATGTTTTATAGATATATGTTATCGTTCCACTTCTTTTTAATAGAGAATACTATTAAAGCCATAAACATTACTAAGGTACGTGACGGTAATAATATAGTCACCTTAAGCTTTGCCGCCCTTTATAACCAAAACTAGTAGGAAGACGGAGACAAAACAATGTCGTATACTATAACTAATATACTAAAAAAACTAGCAAACAAGCTTGGGCAATAATTAGGAACACTTCGCACATCTAAAAAAAAACAGATAATGACCTATTTTACTATACTGTCAACTGTCAAAATGGCGTCGATAAAGCAGCGTCCTTTTGACCTTTTATCATTTGATTAACTAATGAAG
Source organism: Parnassius mnemosyne (assembly GCA_963668995.1). Lineage (NCBI taxonomy): Eukaryota > Metazoa > Arthropoda > Insecta > Lepidoptera > Papilionidae > Parnassius > Parnassius mnemosyne. The sequence continues at coordinate 29,982,141 of CAVLGL010000090.1, forward strand.
AGCTATCGTATCACAGAGCCATCTATGGAAACAAGGCTATGGTTTTTGAGTTATAAGCTTATAAGAAAGTGACTATATTAACTGAATATACTTATTACACGTACGCTAGTACACAAGTCAACCACTCAAAATAAGCTTAAAATGCTTGTTAGAAGTGGTTCACAGTAGTCGTATGGCGGATAAGAACTCACGACTTTCCGAGTTTGCATTCCTCATACCTAACTATTACGTTGCTCTCGCTTATTATTTGTATTAATTTTAACTGAAGCTCATTGAATATAGTGAAATGGCGGCGAGAAAATGCATAGATAACAGATAAATGCGATAATCCTGCGCATAATTGTCATTTGAGATATTAATTACTATATTTTTTCATGACCTTCAATTTACTATATAAGTTGATGATATCGAAAGTTAGTCTTTTCATCCCACGCGTTGCAATTGCAAATAAGGTTTGAGATTTGCAGATAAGGTTCAGAATAAGTAATATAGGCAAATGGTGATGAAAAATTAATTTACAAAATCTCAAACATTCTGTCCTTTTTACCTTTTAAATTCAAAATGCGTGGTAATGCATTATTTTAACTATTTTAAATACGGAAAAACGTTGTTGCCAGTATATAATTATTTAAATAATATATGAACGGCTAATTTTTGAAAAATAAACCTGCATATTCAAAGCTCTTTAACTATCGCCATTTAGATTCTATTGCATCTTTTGTTTATGTGTTCTTTTGAATCTGGTACTTATATAAAAGAAGTTGTTAAATGTACTATAATGAAACATTTTTTCAAAGTCAAAGTGAATACAAATATTAGGTACTTTACTGCACACCTCGAACGCGAAACGAGAGACTGTCGAGTGACGACATAACAATTTTACTCTATGGAACGTGCGTTGAAGTATCATAGTAATCAAAAATATTAGTAATATCATTAAAATAATTAGACCATAATCATTAAATAAGAATTAATTAAGAAAGTATAACTAATTAAAGCAATTACAGTTAACTCTTAATTTGGCCTTTACGCATGCATGGCCCTTAAAAAGAGCGCCGGTTTACCGCCATTAATATTAATGCTTACGCCGAATTGACATGTGTCATACATGTCACTAACTACCAGTTCGATAATTGTACTGCGTGATACAGAGAAAGGACATATGAGACGTATTATGTCTTTTTTTGTTAGCATTTTGGCCTCTTTATAAGTTGGTAACAGACAATGTTACATTTGAGATATACTGTTACTAACATAAAAAGCAAAATAAAATAATTCTTATGACTGTGGAAATAAAGCTTATGAAGGAAAATAATAAGTGTAACTTACTTTTGGTGGTGTTACAATTTAAAGTATTGAAAAAATTTATAAATAAAGTGCAAAATGCACCTTATATATAAAAAGATAGAGTTGAGATGATTTCAAGGAACTGACAAATAATCCTTGGTGATTAATTTTGTGATGTTCACCGAAACAGATTGTATTAAATGTTTATTAATTAAGACCAAGTCGGTGTTTTGATTTTGAAGTCGATACAAATAGGTCCACCAAAATAAAAACAAAAAAAAATTGATTGTTAGGGTTAGTTGTACAAAAATGTTTATATTGTGTTTATATTATGTTTAACTTGTCTACAATTATGGTGCCAGAGACAACACTTTTTTGTGTCTGGCACCATCATTGTTTGCCATACACAAAAAAGTGTTGTGTAGGTGAAACAATTTTGATGATTCTTTTTTTATTTGAAAGTTGGTGCTTCTCATGTGGTCCCGTATAATTTGGTCAAGATCTTTTTTTTTAGGATAAGGTTAACAAACAAACACACAGTCCACCTGATAGTAAGTTGTTGCTGTGGCCCATAGACATCTACATCTATCCTCGATTACGAATCAAAATGCAGATGCGTTGTCACCCGTGATAACTAAGATGGAATGCTTCGTTTCTAGTAAAAAGGGTCTCCGGTTCTCTACACTCACCATGCGAAACATAGCAGCGTTAAGCTGCTATTTTACCCTGGTATTTTGTGAGAGCGTGGTCCTGCCCCAGTCGAGCCGACCCATTTATGCTACAACCATAACATATCTGCAGCGTGGCTCTACCATGTAAAAAGATTGAAATCATTTGAACGCTGTGGTTTGAAGTCATTAAAGTATAAGGTTTTAAAAATTTGACTGAGCAAGGGGATGAGTTTGTATATTTGGGATGTTTATTTAGCAGGGATGGTAGATATGTAAGGATATAGAATAATGTAGATATATAAGGATATATAACGATGTGTGAACGCAGGAAATGGAGTGAATGGGGCTCTACGCGCTATTATGAAGAGTCAGAATGTGTCAAATAAGACACGTATGGCAAGTCATAATGCTGTGTTAGTCCTTACTTTAATGTTTGGTAGTGAAAGTTGAGTTTGGCTGAAGAAGCATGAAAGTAGAATAAATGCTGTAGAAATGCGGTCATTAAGAATTATGCTAGGGCTGAATCTCAATGACAGGGTGAGAAATAGTGTGATAAGAGAAAAGTGTGGTTTGCTAGATGACGCTGTGACCAGAATTAATAAAGGAATGCTTCGGTGGTTTGGTCATGTAGAAAGAATGAACGAGAAAAGAGTGACAAAGCAAATTTATGTTGCAGAAGTGAACGGCAGAGTCGGGAAGGGATGCCCTAAGCGAAGGTTTATCGACCAAATCGGCGATACATTGAAAATCGGCCAGATTAGGTGTACCTTTAACCGACGAGCATGTACGCGTAGGTATATGGATCTAAAGGAGGCGAGAGAGGTGTGTGAGGATCGCGCTAAATGGAAGTTCGTAGTCTCTGCCTACCCCTCTGGGTGACAGACGTGAGTGTTTGTGTTGTGTGTTGTATTGAAAATACGTTATTATTCAATGACTTCAAACTCTTATTCAAACAAAAGAAAGGGGCATCATTTCAGATTAATGGGTAATATTTTATCTTTTTATATTTAATTTTTAATGTCATTCCATTCACATATTTTGAGTTCTGGCGGGAACTTGACCGGCGACGGATTGCTGCTCATGTATTATTGTTTAAATAATGGTTTGAAGTGGATTTTGATATATAAAGGTGGTGCGATTTTGTGTATTAATTGTCTACGCATGTAAACTATTAGTGGAAACAGTGAAACAAGTGCTCTGATGGTGATGGATTCTCAAGATAAGCTATTTGTTTGCATAGGCGCCTTTAGATACCATCGCCAACTGTCAGCTGTCTGCTGGATCAAGTTGACGTCAAAATCTCCCAAGAACTGCACAATGTGACGCATCAACATATTGTGAAGTAGTGAACTATGAAGGATAATTACAAAAGACAAGGCTGTATGGCATAGTTCCTTTGCCTGATCTCTCGAGCGAATAATAAAAACAACAACAATCACATATTTTGATTGTCATCTTAACTAATATAGCCTGTCATGTTAATCTTATATAAGATACATTATCTCTAAATATAAATTTGTATGAAAATCAATTGCTCTCCGTTAGTGTCGCAAAAACTCGAAAATGGCTGGACCGATTTTCATGAATTTTGTGTGTGTGTGTTTGAGTGGGTCTCTGGATGATATAAAAGATTCACAATTAGACCCGGTAGGTGGCGCTATTGTTGATATCCAGAAATCACACGTGCGCAGTCGAGGCGGATCGCTAGTAAATTATATAGAAAATTTCAGAGATTTATCAGAAGGATTATGACAGGTTTTAAATAATCGAGGGTATAGGGATATCTAAATTGTTTAATTTGTTGATTAATAACGTAAGGAGTGCCGTGGTAGCTCAGGAAATAAACCTAATCTAAGTTCGATCCTTACCGAAACCAATAAAATTTTTAATTTTGAAATTTGATTTACCATGCACTCACTGGTATAAAAGACATTGTGAGCAAACCCTTTGAAAGTTAATAAATGATTTTGTTAACACTTAATGGCACAGTGCGATGAATTCTGCCCAGGTTAAAATAAAACCTCTTAGAAATAGGTGTATGGGCCTCAAAGTGGCCCATGCCCGTATCTAGCAGTGGGCACTGTTATGGGCCACCTATAGATACATTTCAACGGTGGTAGAGCCCCGCAGCAGTTTTTTTTGCTGTTGCACGTATGGGCAGGCTCGAGCCGGGTTGGTACCACGACCTCACAGAATACCGGCGTGAAGTAGAGGCTCTGCTTCTGCGTTTCGTCTGGTGAGTGCAGGTGGCCGGAGGCCCAATTCCCCCCCCCCCCCCCCCCCATCAACATGGTAGCGGAATTACAAAGTAGACTACCCCAGGAGGGTACCAGTACCCCTGGAGAATCCCTCGCTGAGCATCCACGACCATGTTATTCCAATCCTGAGCGTGGGTGCTCAGGCTGCCCCGCGTATTCTGGGGGGGGCAAAATTCCGCTCAAAAACAAAACTGCTTGGGGCAAACTGAGCAACAATACCAAGGCGACCCCTGCCACGCTATCCGTGAATTTCTGCAACATCAGGGGACTTCACTCTAACCTAAACGCCGTCCACTACCATCTCGAGACGGCGAAGCCGGCCTTGCTCTTTCTGACCGAGACGCAGGTTTCCTCTCCGGCTGATATTTCGTATCTCTCCTGCCCGGGGTACAAATTGGAGCACTCCTTTGTGCCTCGGGCTGGAGTTTGCGTGTATGTCAGAGAGGACATCTGTTCTCGACGCCTCGGCAGTCTTGAAGGTTCAGACCTGTCCATCCTTTGGCTACGCGTAGACAGCGACGACCATCCGCGCGTCTACGGGTGCCTCTATAGGTCCCATAGCGGTAATGCCGAAACAGACCGACTCATCGACCACGTCCAAATGGCTACAGATTCCTTGCTACAACAGGTCCCATCCGCAGAGATCGTGATCCTTGGCGATTTTAACGCCCACCATGCCGAATGGCTCGGTTCACGTTTAACCGATCATGCGGGGAGATCTGTTTATGACTTTGCTTTGGCATATGGTCTGACACAACTGGTTACTTCGCCTACACGGATTCCAGATGTGGAGGATCATACACCTTCCCTGTTGGACCTTCTGCTGACCTCTCATCCGGACGGATATCAGGTTTCCGTCGTTGCCCCTCTCGGCTCTTCGGACCATTGTCTGATCCGGAGTATGGTGCCACTCACGCTCCCTTCGCGGTTGCGTTCTGCAGGTTGCCGCCGTGTTTGGCATTACAGGTCGGCGGATTGGGACGGAATGCGGTCTTTCTTTGCATCCTACCCATGGGGGCGTGTTTGCTTCTCGCCGGATGATCCCAGCGCTGTTGCTGACTCTGTCACTGATGTGGTGCTACAGGGAATGGAACTATTTATTCCATCATCTGTGGTACCCATTGGAGGCAGATCTCAGCCTTGGTTTGGTCGCTCCTGTAAGACTGCATTGCGCAGAAAGCAGGAGTGTTATCAAGCCTGGGCTGCGGCTTCGGTGACTCGGGATGTAAACACCAGCACACTTAAAAAGAAGTATAACTTCGCCTCCAGGTCCTTCAAAAGAGTTATTGCCAAGGCAAAGTCTGAGCACATAGGCAGAATTGGCGAGAAACTAGTTCGCCTTCCTTCGGGAACCCGTGCATTCTGGTCTCTCGCCAAGGCTGTCCAAGGGAATTTCTGTAAGCCATCACTACCATCTCTGCACAGGGAGGACGACTCACTGGCCCACGACGCAAAAGAGAAGGCCGACCTTTTAGGCTCCCTTTTTGCGTCCAACTCGACTGTTGATGACGGGGGGAACACACCGCCGACCATCCCGCGGTGTGAGTGCTCTATGCCGGATGTGCTATTCTCACAGCGCTCGGTTCGCAGAGCACTCCTCTCCCTTGACATCCACAAGTCGAGTGGGCCTGACGGAATCCCCCCAATTGTGCTGAGGACGTGTGCTCCGGAGTTGGCACCGGTTCTAACGCGTCTTTTCCGGTACTCCTACTCCCATGGCGTTGTCCCGAACTCATGGAAGACAGCTTTTGTCCACCCGATCCCTAAAAAAGGCGACCGCTCAGACCCGTCCAACTATAGGCCTATCGCGATCACCTCCTTGTTCTCCAAAATAATGGAATCCATTATTAACTGCCAGCTCATCCGGTACCTTGAGGATCACCAGCTGATCAGTGACCGCCAATACGGTTTTCGTCGGGGTCGATCAGCTGGTGATCTTCTAGTCTACCTGACCCATAGATGGGCGGAGGCAGTAGAGTCCAAGGGGGAGGCGTTGGCCGTTAGTCTGGACATTGCGAAGGCCTTCGATCGGGTTTGGCACAAAGCGCTTCTTTCGAAGCTCCCTTCCTATGGGCTTCCCGAGAAATTGTGCAATTGGATCACCAGCTTCCTTGCAGATCGGAGCATCAAGGTCGTTGTAGACGGTGCATGTTCTGACTACAAGCCTATTAACGCTGGTGTTCCACAAGGCTGTGTGCTATCACCAACGCTGTTTCTTCTGCATATCAATGATATGTTGCTAACTGGTAACATTCATTGCTATGCGGATGACAGCACTGGTGATGCTCTATACACCGGCCGGGCCAATATTTCTCGGGAAAACGTCGCCGAGTACCGGAACAAACTTGTGTCTGAAGTCGAGTCTTTGCTGGACAAAGTCTCGGATTGGGGGCGACTAAATCTAGTCCAGTTTAATCCTCAGAAGACACAAGTTTGCGCGTTTACCGCTAAAAAGAACCCCTTTGTCGTATCTCCTCAGTTTCAAGGCACTCCCCTTCTTGCCTCAGCCAGTATCGGTATCCTCGGAGTCGACATATCGAGTGACGTGCAGTTTCGTGGTCACTTGGAAGAGAAGGCCAAATTGGCCTCTAAAAAGCTTGGCGTGCTCAGCAGAGCGGGACAGTATTTCATGCCGGCACACCGCCTGCAACTTTACAAGGCGCAGGTTCGGCCTCACATGGAATACTGTTCCCATCTCTGGGCAGGGGCTCCCCAGTGCCAGCTCCTTCCACTTGACCGCATCCAGCGCAGAGCGGCTCGAATCGTCGACGACCGAGCCCTTTCCGATCGGCTCGATTCATTGGCACTGCGAAGAGATGTTGCATCTCTTTGCATTTTCTTTCGCATCTACCATGGGGAGTGCTCTGAGGAATTGTTCGGATTAATCCCAGCCGCCAAATTTCATGAACGCACATCGCGGCAGAACTCCCGATACCATCCACACCATCTGGATGATTGGCGGTCCACCACTGTGCGATTTAGAAGATGTTTTCTTCCTCGCACGACTTCCTTGTGGAATCGATTACCATCAGCGATTTTTCCGGACCGATACGACTTAGGGACCTTCAAGAAAAGAGCCTACTCCTTTTTAAAAGGCCGGCAACGCATCTGCAATTCCCCTGGTGTTGCGGTTGTTCATGGGCGGCGGTAGTCACTTACCATCAGGTGAGCCGCATGCTCGTTTGCCCCCTCTCCTATAAAAAAAAAAAAAAAAAAAAACATTAGTGCAATTTTAAATACATGACGCGAAAATACATTTACGTTTTCTTCAAAAAAAAAAAAAATAACCATTCCATCTTGAATTTAAACTTTAAATACAAATTGCATCAGGTAGCATTTCTTCTGTTTTTTCAGTAATTAAACACAAGATTTTGTATAAACACTTACCAACTGTTATAAAGAAAATTACTTTTTAATACGAAAAACCGAAAGCAGGTACCTGTCAAATTAAAAAAAAAACTCGATCTTTGGGTGGATATACATTTCATTATCCGATAAATTAACGTTTAATAGTTTAGCTATTGAGTAAAAATTATGCTTTATAAATTGGGCAGGAGATAATTATATTTATATAAATGGTGAACGTCTAAACAAGGAAATACTGTTTCCATTACACTAGGAACCGCACAATCTACGAACAATATACCCGTTGATTGTTATCTTTTATAAAAGCTAGCATTATTTATAAATCCAGTTATAATAATTTTAACTTGTAAGTCATATGTGGAAGAGCCACGCTGCAGCTATAATTATTATGTTTGTAGCATGAATGGGTCGGTTCGACCGGGGTAAGACCACGATCTTACAGAATACCAGTGTAAAATAGCAGCTTAAGACTGCTATTTTTTATGGTGAGTGTATTTTACTGGAAACGAGGCAATTTATCTTAGTCCTCAGGGATGACAACGCATCTGCATTTTGATTCTTAATCGAGGATAAATGTAGATGTATACGGGCCACAGCATTCACTTAACGTCAGGTGGACTGTGTGCTCGTTTGTCACACTTATTCTACAAATAAAGATTAGTTATAATAAGATTTGTACGTTGTTAAGCCACGCTGTTTGTATTACGGCTGCAGCATGAATAGATCAGAAATAGTAGCGTGCAATAGCAGCATAATGCTGCTGTATTTCGTGTGCTGGATGTAGAGAAACGGAGACCCTTTTTACTGATAACGTGAAATTCTGTCCTCCGCGGTGACCATCTGCATTTTGATACTATATCACTAATAAACGTTCATGGGCTAAAGTATATAGTGAAAATAATAACAAAATATGCAGATTAAGAAAAATTATAAGTACTTGAAAACGTAAACGATTCATAAATAAAGTAGTGCGATCGATTCGCTAACACAAATTAGCAATCTATATATTTTTAAAATGTGTTTATAATTAGTGTTTATAGTAGTTATAGTTTATATTTAGAAAGTTTTGGCGAAAACTTGATTAGCGGCAAATTACTGCTCATGTATTATTGTTTAAATAATGGTTTGAAGTGAATTTTGATATGTAAAAGTGGTGCGATTTTAATTTGTCTACCCATGTGAACTATTAGTGGAAACTGTGAAACAATTGCTCCGATGGTGATCTCTAATAAATATAAATATAATAAAAATAATGTGGCGCATCAACATATTGTAAAGCAGTGTACTATAAAGGATTATTATCACTTGATACTGAGATAAATGAAGACATGGCTTAAAGGACAAGCATCCACCCCAAAAATGTTAATAAAAAATAGTTTATTTAGTTTGTATTTTAGTTTAGTTTGCATATTTTATATCTTGTGTATATAATCTATGTTTATAAAAAAATATGAGCTATTTATAGTTTTATTTCCTTATTATATATTATTCTAAAAGGTCATAAATCCCGTACGGGTAATGAATCCCTTTAAAAAAGAGAAAACAGATATTGTGGCCGCTAGCCCCCTACACCTCTTGTACGTACTGTCTTTGCTTTTATAAGTACCCATGTCAGTCTGCTTTTATATATAACAAATAAAATAAAATACTAAAAATTATCCTATGCAATTAAATATATGCAAAAAAAAACTTTAATGCATTCATCATCATCATCACCATTATAGCCCTTCACAAGTCCACTGCTGAACATAGGCCTCCCGCAAGGAATTCCACAAAGCGCGGTCCTGAGCTACGTGCATCCATCGACTTCCTGCATGTATTACCAGGTCTTCACTCCATCTAGTGGGGGGACGCCCTACACTTCGCCCGCCGGTATGAGGCCGCCACTCGAGAACCTTTTTTCTCCATCGGTTGTCGGTTCTTCGAGTTATAGGGCGGCCCATTGCCGCTTCACCTTACTAATCCGTTGGGCTATGTCGGTCACTCTAGTTCTACTGCGGATATCCTCGTTTCTAAGTTTATCTATCACGCAGAGAAACTACGAGAATAGCCCTCTCCATAGCTCGCTGAGCGACCTTGAGCTTCCTCATCTGGGCAGCAGTGAAGGACCACGTTTTAGTTCCATAGGTCATCACTGGCAACACGCACTGGTTGTACAGTCTCGCTTTCAAGTTTTGAGGTATACCTGACGAGAAGATGTGCCGTAATTTCGCGAACGCTGCCCAGCCGAGTTGAATGCGTCGATTAACCTCTCGGTCGAAGTTGGACTTACCTAGTTAAACTATTTGTCCCAGGCATAGTGCTTAGGTCCTCCAGCGATTCAGCCATAAGGACTGTATTGTCGGCAAATCGAACGTGAGTAATGTACTGGCCGTTGATGTTAATACCGTATCCTTTCCAGTCCAGAAGCTTGAAAACGTCTTCCAATGCAGCGGTGAAGAGTTTCGGGGATATAATGTCACCCTGTCTTACAACTCTCTGCAGTTGGATAGATTTCGTACTCTGGTTCTGTACTCGGATAGCCATACTGTACAAATACTTACTGTCAGTTTAATGCATTGCTTTTATATAATTACTTATGAGGAGGTGTCTGAAATCTATCTCACTAACATCTTACATTTACAGGAAACAGTATGCTGTGTTTCATATTTGATCTGTAATTTTTATTTTGCAAGGCAACTAGTCTTCTTTTTTCTACTTTCTTCGTGCACCAACACACACACACACACACACACACACACACACACACACACACACACACACACACACATACACACACACACACACACACACACACACACACACACACACACACACACACACACACACACACACACACACACACACAACCCCTTATTATACATACAACAACACCCCTACACTACTCACACACTCCTTAATGTACACGTACTAATTACAAATTTTCTAAAGGTAAAACCTTTTGTAATCTTACTGTCATTCTTAAGGGAAGCAGCGGGTCATTCCCAATACGAGTACCCTCTGATTACTCACTGGGAAGTCTCAGCAATATTGTTGTTTTTTTTTATAGGACAGGGTGACAAACGAGCACACAGTTCACCTGATGGTATGTGGTTGCTGCGGCCCATAGACATCTACATCTATCTTGGATTAAGAATCAAAATGTAAATGCGTTGTCACCCGTGAGGACTAAGATGGAATGCCTCTTTTCCAGTAAAAAGGGTCTCCGGTTCTCTACACTCACCATACGAAACACAGCAGTGTTGAGCTGCTATTTGACGCTGTTATTCTGTGAGAGCGTGGTCCTTCCCCGGTCGAGCCGACCTATTCGTGCTACAACCATAATATAGCTGCAGCATGGCTCTACCACGTATATAAACTGTTAATTGTGTTGTTAACAAGATTACCGAAATAAACGCGTTATTTATTTATTTATAGTTTTATTTCGTTAGACAATGGAAACGTGGTACTATCGTTATCCCGCTAAGCGGACAGCTAACGTTGATGGCCTAAGTGGGTGTTTAAATCCCCATTTTGGGGGTAATTTCCCCAGACACGCCCGTTGGTTGCGTTGAAACGCAACGCCGGAGTATAGGGTCATTATTCATAACTACCTCTTTTAGTTAGAAAAAGTTTAATAGTTTTATAATTTATTATCTGTTATTGGTTAATGACAGGTAAACTGAACGAAAAGTTATTATGTTTTTATAAGCGAATGTCTTTACAGAATTGGTAATGAAAAAATACTCTTCCATTCGACATGTGAATGCGGCTTTAGAAAAAGGTCTCGTCTCGAATGTATTGTTAAGTTAGGAAGCATTATAGCGTACAAGACACAAAGGCTGCCTATGTGATCAGAGTTTAAAAATATTTATAAAAACAAAATGTCTACAAAAGGGCACAAATTAGATAATAGGTAAAAAAGGGTATTTCCCTTTTTTTACCTATCATACTGAGCCAAGGCTTAGTACCTATATTAAGTAATAACTTATTATACTTAGTATAACAAGTAATAACTTATTATACTAAACCTTGGCTCAGTAGCACAGAGCCTAAGAATTTGACGAAGCCGCTATCTCCAATCCCGCACAAATCAAGTGTTTGCATTAGCCTAAATTTTTTTTTTTTTAACAAAAGAGATGTAGACAAAGTTTAGTGATAATCAGGCAAATATAAATCATATGTGCTAGAACCTCGCTGCAGTGATATTATGGTTGTAGCACGAATAATTCGCCTCGACCGGGGGAAACCACGCTCTCATAGAATACCATCGTAAAATAGCACTTACCATCAGATAAGTTGAATGCTTTTGTATAAAAAAGTACGCCTCTTTATTTTATTTTATAGAATAAATGACATCATAGACATCTACATCTATCCTCGATTAAGAACTAAAATGCGTTGTCAACCCTTAGGACTAATATGGAATGCGATTCTCTACATCCACCATACGAAACACAGTGTCATTAAGCAGATAACTTATGCTGGTATTCTGTGAGAACGTGGTCCTTCCCCGGATTCGTGCTTCAATTATAACATAGCTGAAGTATGGCTCTACCACATATTTAAACGTTGGAGTATATTGTCATAGACTAAACCCAGCATGGTTAACCTTTGGCGTACCACGTGGGGTAATTTTAACCCCAACACTTTTAAAATGCCATGATTTCATATTGAAACACAACCAAATGACTCGATTTTCTCAGTAGCTGAAGCTTAAGACCTGACACGTCGATTAACATGTCTGTGTCATTACTCTGCGCAACGCAGTCGTGTGTGCACGTGCATAAAGTGGTTCCCGGGCATTTTTAACCCCACGTTGTACAGGACGTCGCTGAAAAGTAAGTATACCTTTCTTCGGTTTTATCTTATTTACACCTACAGTAGGTGTGTTATGTATACAATATTGTATTTATTATAGGTGCAGATATTCATTACACCTACAAATATGAACGATGATCGTATTGCGGCATTGTTATTGGAGGAATATGAGTCTAAAGAAAAGATAACCCACATGTACCACGCGATACAAGAAAACACGTGAATGAAATTCTAAATGAATAAGTTCCAGGACCATCACCAAAGCAGCCAAGGAGACCTCAGAGATGTTCGTTCTGTATTAGAAACAAGGACACTGAATGGCTGCTTCTTAAAATGTGTACTGCTATATGCAAAAAACATGCAAATTTAATATGCCAAAATTGTCCAGATTTAGGTAACGAACGATCTCTCTCAAATAACATACCGTGATTGTAGTTATTAGTTATATATGTTAAAACAGTTCTCTTGTTTTAAATAATAAGCAAAATAATAACGTTTTTGATTCAAAAATATTTTTTTTTGTTTTTTTTTTTATACTACCTAATTGGAAATTCGTTGATTTTATGGAGAAGTTCTTAGATTGTAACTTTTTCTTAATAAATGTCTATTTTTATACATCTTTGTTTATTTTTTATTCACTTATTATTATAAATACCTAAAAAACGCACAAAAATTTATTAAACTTCATTTACACACAAACTGGAGGCTAAGTCTTATGGGGTTATTTTAACCCCACATGGTACAGGTGAGGAGTATTTTTCACCTTCTATGCCGAAGGTTAATGATTAAGATGACAAAAATATTTAACAAACAAGACAGAAAAATTCCCAGTTAAATAAATACATATTTATCTACATATTTTGGCTTAAAGCCTTGTCGTGAAAGTCTTTTATTTTTAATTTCACTATGAATATAGCTTACAAGCATTATTTAGAAGATTTGCCCATTCTTACTACATTGGGCAGGCAGGATGGTAAGTGTAGAGCCTTAGAGTATATAATTACTTACTCCCGTAATTATATACTCTAAGTGTAGAGCTAATGCCGTCGCACTATTAATGTAGTTACTCACCAGCCTGTGGGAGTTCAATGCAGCGATTTTGGAAAGGACTTTCTGTCATCAGTCGATCGCCATAGCTTTCTTTGTCTGCCATTAAGGTCTACCATATACAGATATGTATTCCCTAGCAGCAAATATTTTTTTTCATAGGATCGGGTGACAAACGAGCACACAGTCCACCTGATGGTAAGTGGTTACTGTGACCCATAGACATCTACATCTATCCTCAATAAAGACTCAAGATGCAGATGCGTTGTCACCCGTGAAGAATAAGATGGAATGCCTCTTTGCCAGTAAAAAGGGTCTCCGGTTCTCTACACTCACCTAAATATAGCAAGTCGTTTGAAATACCTACTGTGTGGTACACTCTACCTCTCAATCCTTATTACAATTGTAAAAAATAATCTAATATATATATATATATATATATATATATATATATATATATATATATATATATAGATGTTTTCTTCCTCGCACTACTTCCTTGTGGAATCGATTACCATTAGCGATTTTCCGGACCGATACGACTTAGAGACCTTCAAGAATAGAGTGTACTCCTTTTTAAAAGGCCGGCAACGCATCTGCAACGATTCCCTCCCTGGTGTTTCAGCTGTTCATGGGCGGCGGTAGTCACTTAGCATCAGGTGAGCCGCATGGTCGTTTGCCCTCTCTCCTATAAAAAAAAATATTATATTATTTAATAAAAATACTCAAAATTGCGATTGCGTCGAAAATAAACTATTAGATTCCAGTGGCTACCTAATTAATGGTTTAAATAACTTTTTGTAGGAAGACACAAAATTTGGCGGGAAAATAATAAATTACTGTGAATAATGGCGCTAATTTAGTCTAATGCTGTTAACTAGCTGAATCAAGTTAGCGATCGCTGTTCCGACGGCCATTAAAGCCATAAGCACAGAATAAATAATAGTACTACGCCATAAGGTTGGCTGTGTGCGTGAACGATTATCTATGTGTTTCTGCAAACACTTTTATAACTGGCAAATTTTATTCATAATGAATTACTGGACGTATAAAACATGTTTGTGGCATAATTATTAAATAAAATTGTAATAGTTAGTTATACAATTTAGTATGTTAGTTGTTTGTTAATCAAAGAGATATAAAAGATGAGAAGAGGTAGAACAATAGAAAAGTCTATTTTGAATATGTAAATTATTCAAATAAAGGTATAAACTCGAGTCGAGTGCATTTTAAAGTTTATTGACTATTATTTTTATTGAAAAAATGATTAACAATGGAAAAGTATATAAAACTAAGTAAAATGCGGCCTACACTATAGCATTGAAAAGTGAGGTTATGCGCTGTACTTATACGCTATGTAAGTACACGAGCAACCCAAATTCGAACCCCGCCGGCACCAATGAAATTGCTGATTGCAATTTTAAGTGCCGATTTTCCACGTGCTCGGCGGTGAAGGGAAATATCGTAAGGAAACTTGCATTTCCAATAAATAATGTAAAGTCCGCGAGCTTCTATCTTTAACCTGAGAAATGCATAAATGCCTGTACCAAGGAAAGGGTTGTTTTTTTAAGTGGTAGAGCTATGCTGCAGCTATATTTTACGTGGTAGAGCCATGCTACAGCTATATTTTATGTGGTAGAGCCATGCTCCAGTTATATTTTACGTGGTATAGCCATTCTGCAGCTATTTTTTACGCGGTAGAGCCATTCTGCAGCTATATTTTACGCGGTAGAACCATTCTGCAACTATATTTTACATGATAGACCCATGCTGCAGCTATATTTTACGTAGTAGAGCCATGTCGCAGCTAATTTTACGTGGTAGATCAATGCTCCAGCTATATTTTACATGGTAGTTCCATTCTGCAGCTATATTTTACGCTGTAAAGCCACACTGCAACTATATTTTACGTGGTAGAGCCATTCTGCAGCTATATTTTACGTGTTAGAGCAATTTTGCAGCTATATTTTACGTGGTAGCGCCATTCTGCAGCTATATTTTACGTGGCAGAGCCATGTCGCAGCTAATTTTACGTGGTAGATCCATGCTCCAGCTATATTTTACATGGTAGAGCCATATTTTACGCTGTAGAGCCACACTGCAGCTATATTTTACGTTTTAGAGCCATTCTGCAGCTATATTTTACGTGTTAGAGCAATTTTGCAGCTATATTTTGCGTGGTAGCGCCATTCTGCAGCTATATTATACGTAGTAGAGCAATTTTGCAGCTATATTTTACGTGGTAGAGCCATGCTGCAGCTATATTACTGGTATAGTTGTAGCACGAATGGGTCGGCTCGGCCGGGGAGGACCACGCTCTCACAGAATACTAGCGTAAAATAACAGCTTAACGCTGCTGTGTTTCGTATGGTGCGTGTAGAGAACCGGAGACCATTTTACCTGGAAACGAGGCATTCCATCTTGGTCCTCACGGGTGACAACACATCTGCATTTTCATTCGTAATCGAGGATTGATGTAGATGTCTATAGGCCACAGCAACCACTTACCATCAGGTGGACTGTGTGCTCGTTTGTCACCCTTATCCTATAAAAAAGGATTGTAACATCAATGGAGCTGTGGTACCTCAGGAGCTCAGCCAGTACTATTACCATTATAGCCTATAAAATTCCACTGCTGAACGTACGCCTCCCCCATAGATTGTCTTATAGGGAAGGTATTTGCTATAGTATGCCACGTTTAGCGAGCTGGTTGGCAATGGCAGTTTTTATATTCATCCAGCTGTTATCAGGAGGATAATACTGCCCATCTCCTGTAAAATTTTAAGTGTGCGAGCAAACCGGGTATGGGTCCCTGCCAGCACCAATTATATTGTTAATTGCAATTATAAGTGCAGAGTGCCAGCGCAGCGGACATTTCCCTGCCCTAAAACCCTCTCAGAAATGAAAGGAGGCTTGCGCCCAACAGTGGGACATTTATAGGCTGTAACTTTATTTTTACTTTGCTTTACTTATATTAAATGTAAAAACTTTCGGTTTTGATAGTTCAAGCAGTAGTTAGTACTTATTTAATTTGATATTTTAATATTAAGTTGGTACAGTGGTGCAGCCTTAACAAATACTTCTATGTGTGCGTTTTGTTACATTTGTAGATGTCTGTGTACATTATACAGGCATATTCGATGCGGTGACGGTGCGCCTCTGTGTGAGTAAGCGCGAACAACTTGTTTGTTCAGAGATTTAATACACGGTAAATTTCTTCACGTTACCTGAGACGACGCTCTGCGTGAAGATGGACTAATGTGAGATTTTATGTTTGTTTTAAGAATAATTTTCTCGATATTTTTTTTTACATAAATATAATTCTTGAATCAAGTGCTACGTTTGCTTCTATAAATTTGCTTATTGTTGTTTGTTGATTATATATTTTATGATTTTAAAATAGTATTGGTATTGAAAACTGGCACAAATCGACTTTAAGAATTTAAATAAAAACTACGTTGCAATCGTGTATATTGTAGCTTTTTCCTTGGAAACCAATAGAATTCAAGACGTAAGCTAAATGGAGGGAGTGTAAAAAAAAATAAAAGTCTTAAGAGGCCTAAATGATACCACGTGGCTTATAAACGCTCTCATATTGGAAGGGAAGAAAGTTAAAACAGATTTGAATCTTATTACAATATAAATGATGATATTAAATCATTCATCATCATCATCATCACCATTACAGCCCTTCACAAGTCCACTGCTGAACATAGGCCTCCCCAAGTAATGACACAAAACGCGGTCCTGAGCCACCTGCATCCATTGATTTCCTGCATGTCTTACCAGGTCGTCACTCCATCTACTTGGGGGTTGCCCTACACTGCCTACTGATACGAGGCTGCCACTCGAGAACCATTTTTTTCTCTTGAGTTCCCTCACACTGACAGCAGTGAAAGACCTCGTCTCAGATCCATAAGTCATCACTGTCTACACGCACTTGTTGTACAATCTCGTTTTTAAGTTTTAAGGTGTATCTTACATCATTTAATCAAGAAACTGCTTACATAGGGAACTCATGTATAAATTAAACTAAGGGATATATTTATGAAATGTATATATAACGTGGGTACATTTTACATGGAAAATCCAACGTATTCAGTTATATGTATAACTATTTGTTATATGTCAGTTAGGTAAAGGGATATAGCGAGATGAAAATAAGATTAACGTAATTCTAAGTTTAAAAAAAAACACATCAGACAACATGAATAAATATAAATAAGCTAGTTGCGACCTTCTACGCTAACGCGTCTTAATTGGATATATCATAGGCGTCTGTTTGCGCATGGCAATTGATTGCAACTTAACAACATGCCAGCAAATTGCTAAACGTGAAGAGCGAGATAGATATAGCATCTTTGATAGCCAGTTCTCTGTAGTCAGACTGAGATAAAACATTTGCGAGTTGCGCGCGAATGAGAACAGACAACATAATGGCGATATAAGGACGCGGTGGCGAACCCGCCAAAACGAGCGAAATATTTATTTTTAAGGGCGATTATTTTGGTTTAAAAGCATTTAATCACAACCCGTCTTGGGTTGAGGGCGATCGTTAGCGGCTTTTTCTTGATCGTTTATTATAATTGGCCAATAAAATATTAATTTAATAAGTATTTTCCACCATATTAGAACTATAAAATACATCGGTTTCCTCTATTTATTGTTATTAGATGTTTGGTTTTATCACTTAAAGTGCTTAATTTAATTAAAATATTTTATGCCAAATTAACGGTTAAGTGTTAATACAATAATTGTTAATACAGTTAAAACTGTTAAAACAATAGTTTATAATTTTGCGCATTTATTTTATACTTGATGTAAATTTTATAATTAATGTTTTTTTTTCTCAATTTAAGCTTATTGAAACAATAATTAATTTTTGAATAAATAATTTATGATCGAATTATGGGTTTACCTATATTAAAGTAACTAGCGATCCGCTCCGGCTTCGCACGGGTGATTTCCGAATCTCGACAACAGCGCCACCTACCGAGTTCAATTGTGAATTATTTAGATCATCCAGGGAACACTTCACACTCGAACACGGGGATCAGCACTTAAAACTGTAATTAAAATTTTAGTGGAGCTTCGGAAATCGAACTCGAGTTGTTACTATGAAAGTTAAGGCGAAAAGCCAAAAGCCTTAGCAATTATGGCACATTTTGTTGAACATTGACTACTTCTTACATTAAAGAGTTTAAAACATTTGTATATGTTTTTACACCTCACGACCTTACTCATAAAAATCGACTTCAAATATGAAATGTGTAAAGTTGCTCTCTCTCTTTTATGACCAAATGACAATAGAAAGAGACATAGGTATATAGAGATAATTTAATAAAAAACATTATGAATAACTAAGGAAAAGCGTTTTTGCAAAATCAATAATAATTTTCTTGACATAAAAATATCACTTCTTTTCTTTCTAGGCGTCCGTGGGTAAGGGAAGGTGTGGATGAAAGAGCCGAAATCATTTTCTTTTATTTCTAAACGAACTTACCTAAAGTAAGTATTATTCTTTAAATGGCAATATTGAATAGAGAGATACCGCTATTCAATGTTGCCACACCATCAATTGATAGTTTTAGTGGCATCAATGGCGTTACTGGATTTTATCAAAAATTTCGTTGCGATAACGTAAGTTTTTTTGTGTTTATTATAAGTTTTACAAGGAAAGTAATTGCTTAAGTGAAGAAACGATTTTACTTTATAATTGTGTATTTATAAAGTAATAAACTTAAATAATTAAATAATAGAACTGTTTACTAAATTATAAATTTTAGGTTATGTATCTAAACAGAAAATGTTTTGATAGTAGAGCCAGGCCATGGTGTATTGAAGGAGTCGGCTTTTTCATGGCACGAATATTGGCTCCTTCAAGACAAATAGCGTATTTAAACAGTTCTGCAAATCTTTGATAGTTTTTCTATATTATGGCGGAAATAAAATGTTCTCAACCACCGCCAATTTCTGTAATTGAAGACGCAGTAAGAGATGTAACTGAACATAAACAATCAATAAATAAAACTAGGAGTCTTTGATACATCAAGAGCCTATTTGGCGAAGATAATTAAGAAAATTAAGAACTCGAGTGACCTGTCATATTCTCAATATGCAAGTATAGGTAAAAAGCGTATTTTTACAGAAATACAAGACAATTTGTTGGTCTTATTATCCGCTTTGAAAATGTGCCATGGGTTTACTTGAAAGTAAACTAAAGAACTACCTTTTCAATACGGTAAGTCAAATTCTGTCTGCCCTGAGAAATGGAATGACGACCAAATTATGTCGAACAAAGCAGAATGGCTCTGAATCTTTATTAGTAGGCTTTATGCCTACTAATAAAGCCTCAGACTTAGCGATCAGAAAACCTTAACCTACTTCATTATCACGGGCAACTAGTATTTAACAAAACAATTATTAGCATTTTTTTAAATAAATTGGTGCGTCTACAGTATGTACACATGTACAGGATCGCCCCCATCACTACATCAGAATTTATTCACCACAAATCCTCGTTATGGAACATCAAACTCTTCCAATGATGATTCGCGAGGCTATTCAAATCAAAAACATTCTAATTTCAATACAGAAGATGGGTGGACGCTACCATCTGCTTGGAATCCTATAATTAATAAAATTAAACCCAACCCAAACATACAACTGCAAGACTTCAAGATACCATAAGCTCATTCTGCGTAGATCTCAGTCCCCCACGTGACCCAAGGTCACGTGCTGTAAAGTACTCAAAACGTCGGGAATTTAAAACAAGTTAATATACGCGATACAATCCGTAAAACTTAGTTTAATTTAAAATGTTAGTACTTCATTATCTTATATTTCTAACACAAGTTACAGTTTCGACACAAATCAAAATTTAGATGTTATTTTTGAAGTTATACTTCTTTTGGGGCGTTTGGAAAAAATGATGACAGTGAATTTTTTCGAAGGCGCGCGCACAACGACACCTAAAAACTACGAGCTATGGAGTGTAGAGTAGAGTAGAACCATCTCTGTATATGAAAAGTGTCCCTAAAAACGTGTCCAATAAGGGTGGCGCTGCAGTAGCATAGGATAAATTAAAAAAGAAGCGCCAAAAGTATTTAGAATAAGATGGAGAAATAAATAAGGACCGATCAATCCGCTTGGTTTTGTACTACGTAAATAGTTGAGATTTTGTATATTGGCGTTTTACTAACTACTCTAGTCATGAAATATTTGAATTCAGCTGACTTCACTCCGTTCATAACAGCTATCTTCATATCGTAGTTTTTCAGGCGCCAGCGCTATTGTGGTAGGTTTTGGAACCTCTATTTACAGTAAATAGTAGGACACTTTTTCAACCTTCGCTCCTTATAAGATGGTTCTCCTTCTACTCTACACTCCATACTACGAGCCTAAAAACGACAACATGAAGTTGTTACGATGCGCGCGCACACTGACACCTAAAAGCGACAACTTCAGTGGGTAATTGTCTCTCAAGTTTTTTTGTTTTGTTACATACGCTAAAGAAGTATAACTTCCTACGTTCTTTCATAACATGATGTGGCTCTTAAGTCAACAGATTGTTATGAAGGAGCCGATTCAACATTTTTTTTAAATTTAAAAATTGTTGCTTTGATGGTTAAATTTTTAATTTCTTCTCGGTTTTTTATCCTTTGTAATAAAATAAATAAAGAACTACATGAAGACATTTTTATTTACGTAATATAAAATAATTATATTATCTTAATTAGTTGCTTTTCAAAACTGGCTCTTTTATACGCACCTTCCACTACTCCCCACTCTATTTCTATTTGAATTTTTTTTACTCTTTACTGTTTTGTCTCTTTTTTTTTTGTTTATTTATGAGTAAGCTATAATTGCAGGCTGTAAAGCATTCCCTTTTCTTTCTAAGGAGTGACAACGTATCTGTAAAAGTTGCTTGCAGATGTCCATGAGCTGTGTGGTCATTTATCAGGTGGACTTTGGCTCGTTTGTCACCTTTATGTATTGAGAAAATAAAAACGTTACATTATTGAGTTCTCATTCATTGAGAGTATATATTAAAATGTTAATTTTATTACCATAGTGGCGTTATAAATAGATTTAAAACTCAACTGGCTGTATGTTTTTGTGCTTTTAACATGCAGTAATTTCTTTTTAATGTCGGTTACGTTAGACGTATGTTTAAATGATTGCTTCATTAAATAAATTTTGTAAGAAAGTAGTGACAGCCCACATACGTCCCACCTTTCATTTCTAAGGGGGTATTGGAGCAAGGCCTCGTTTTCTGTGCTGTTTCTCCTGGTAGAAATATATTAACTAGAATTTGGTTTTGGTTTTGATTGTGATTACCTAGTCAGGTCATAAGTATTGTCACACAGTATAAACTCTTCTTTTAGAATGCTGGCCACAAAAAAGTTTATTGAATTCGAATATCGAATTGTTCATAAAAATAAAACTGTATACTTTTTAGAATTTTACTTATTTTTAAATATGGAGGGGACGCTTAAAGAAGACCGAGTTGCAGTTATTGCGTTGCATCGTTGCAGTTACGCGCCAATTCAAATTTTTGACATACTGAAAAATTTGAATATAACCAAAAGATTCGTTTATCGTACCATCAAACGATACAATGAAGACTCTAGTGTAGATAACAGGTCAAGAAGTGGTCGCCCTCGGTCTGTTAGGACTCCAGCAGTGATAAAAGCTGTGAAGGCGCGAATTCAAAGAAATCCCAAACGTAAGCAGAAACTGTTGGCCCTTAAAATGGGGTTAAGCAGAACCACGGTGAAAAGGGTGTTAAATGAAGACTTAGGGTTTCGGGCATATCGAAAAAAAACAGAACATCGTTTGAATTCTCGTCTAATGGACCTGAGACTGAAGAGATGCCGCGATTTGTTGAAGCGATACGCGGGAAAAAAATATCGGGAAATTCTTTTTTCGGATGAAAAATTTTTTACCGTAGAAGAGAGCTCCAACAAACAAAATGATAAGGTGTACGCACACAGTAGTG
Source organism: Parnassius mnemosyne (assembly GCA_963668995.1). NCBI lineage: Eukaryota > Metazoa > Arthropoda > Insecta > Lepidoptera > Papilionidae > Parnassius > Parnassius mnemosyne. The sequence goes on from CAVLGL010000090.1 coordinate 30,004,571, forward strand.
AAGAAGCGAGCAACCGTATTCCACGTGTCCAACGAGGTCATTTTCCATCCTCGCTCATGGGTATAGGTATGGTTGGGTGTTTCTTATTGGGGCTGAACAGAGGTACATTTTTGTGAGAAAGGTGTAAAAACGAATATAGTTGTCCTGACGAACCTTGTAGAACCTGTTTCTCATACCATGTTTAATAAAAGGCACTGGGTATTCCAACAAGATTCAGCGCCAGCTCATAGAGTGAAGAGCACACAAGACTGGCTGGCGGCGCATGAAATCGACTTCATCCGGCACGAAGACTAGCCCTCCTCCAGTCCAGATTTGAATCCGTTAGATTACAAGATATGGCAACACTTGGAGGAAAAGGCGTGCTCAAAGCCTCATCCCAATTTGGAGTCACTCAAGACATCCTTGATTAAGGCAGCCACCGATATTGACATGGACCTCGTTCGTGCTGCGATAGACGACTGGCCGCGCAGATTGAAGGCCTGTATTCAAAATCACGGAGGTCATTTTGAATAAACTTTAGTGTCATAAGAATCTATGTCTTGTTAAGTTTATTTTGGTATATTAATAGTTACATAATGAATAAACTTGTTTCAATTATTTTATATTAAACATGTGACAGAATTTACGAGTATGACCTGACTAGGTGGTATCTATGTGAGAATATATAAACTTCACATTTATACACTTCACAAATATACACTTTCTTATAACTCAAAAACGGCTTTACTTGTTTGCATAGATGGTTCTGTGATAGGATCGCTCTTCATCAGTCAATCAAATAATAAAGGATCAAAAGAGTGCTGTTTTATCGACGCCATTTTGACAGTTGACATTTTTGTAAATGTTTTAGTCATTGAGTTATATGTACTACGTACTAGAGAAGCTATATAAAACGTACTCTGTGCTCTACTGGCATGCATGTCAAAGATAATTGTGACGGCGCTGTTGTCGCGCCGCAAGCGAAACGCTCCGAGGCCTAAATCGCGCTATCAAAGTTTTGAAGTTAATGGAACAGCCCCGAAATAGCACACGGAACATTGGCCGCCTTCAACGAGAACACCTAGCCCGGTGGGAGATCTTCCCTTTTCCTTCTCTTTGTTCTACCCCTAGGTTAGCTGTTAGTGAATGCCGTATAGCATAAAGCTCGTCTTTTATACAGAATTTTGGTGCAATAAAGAATGAAATCTTTATATATAGATATTAATTGCTGTCAGTCTCGCTAAAACTCTAAGACGGCTCGACTGATTTTGATGAACATTTTTAGGTGTTTAAATGGGTCCCTAGATGGCTTAGATTCACAATTGGACCCGATAGGTGGACATGTTGTCGAGATCCAGGAATCACCCGTGCTGAGCAGGGGCGGATCGCTAATAAATTTTTTTTTATAGGATAAGGGTGACAAACGAGCACACAGTCCACCTGATGGTAAGTGGTTGCTGCGGCCCATAGACATCTACATTTATCCTCTGTTACAAATCAAAATGTAGATGCGTTGTCACCCGTGAGGACTAAGATGGAATGCCTCATTTCCGGTAAGAAGGGCCTCCGGCCACCTGCACTCACCAAGCGAAACGCAGAGGTAAACCTCTACTTCACGCTGATTTTCTATGAGGTCGTGGTACTACCCCGGTTCGAGCTGGCCTATCCGTGCGTCAGCAAAAGCTGCCGCGTGGCTCTACCACTGTTAAAATAAATAACTAAAATAGTCCGGTGTCACTGTCTACGCGAAATTTGACATTTGTTGTCAAATCCTAATGTAGTGTGGAGTAGCGCACACGACTTATATATTAATGCAAGAGCAGTATAATTAAAGTTCTTGTACAAGCAACACGTTCCTTATTCATTCATGACCCTTCATTTCTACCACATGGCGACCTTGCCAGGCGGTGCGCTACGGCACTGCAAGCGCACCGCCGGGCTTATTTAAAATTAAGAAGTAAATATAAATATTATTGAATTAAATAATAAAGCGAAACGATTGCCAAAAAAAATATTATAACGGAATGGACGCAATACCGAATGTGACGAAAAATAAATAAATAGAAGAGGCCACAAAAATTATTTTATAGAAGCTGTCTGAAAATTAGAAAAACAATGATATGAAATATTACTATGAAGACAACTAACCAAGAAGGAGGTAAATAAATTGTGGATTTTTTTATATCATGACCAAAGACCAAAATTCAAGAAACGGCAGATCTATTTAAAAAGGAAAGGAGCGGTAATACTCATACAAGCTTCGTCCAGAAGAATGTGAAAATTGAGCCGAAAAATACAAAGAAGAAATACTTAAGAGGTAATCACACAGGTACGAACCTGTGTGATTTTAATTCCATTTATATGTAAAATATTATTTATCAATTTGAGATTGTTTTTACATACTTTTTGGTATAATATTTGTTGAAGTTAAGTATTAAATATTCTATATTTAATACACGTCTGTTTAAATTGAAATTATTTATCAGATAATTCACGATACAATTGATTTTTTAATATATTTATCACTATTTATATATATAAAAAATGCAATCATTATACAATATCAAAAATTCTTTATATTTAAATTATATATTATATAGATTCTTTATATTCCAGTTCGCATATTTCCGCGGAACTAAGATCTGATACTATAATTATTATAAACTACTTTTTGTAATAAGGTGGTATTAACTTTGTTCCTCCCGTTATAAGGATTCGTCATTTTTAAAAATGAATTGAAACCCAGTTGTGTGTATTAAATGTTTAAAATTTATTTTCCGACATACCTTTTTATCGAAAGCAATTTAAATGTAATATAAATAAAAGTGTTATACAAATGCGCGAACGAAATCTGATCGACCATTTAAATAAACATTTTAGCGAACGGCTGAGTGGGACCGCGCCTGGTATTTTGTTCCACTTGAATTTTCCTTTTGCTGAGATCTGGTTTAAGATTATTGATGCGTAGAACCATAATTTATAGACAAAACGTATACATAGTTAATAATACAGAAGAAAACTAAAATACAATGTTACTTTTAGGGTTTTTAGTCGCCATCTATTTTCATAGACGTACCTACGAGTAGGTATTCTAAATTAAAAATAAGAAGACACTTAATTTTATGATTAAATAAGGTGTGGATTACTCTATTCTCCTAAAAAAAAAAGAAAAAAGATTATTGTCACTTTTTTTTAAATTTGTAATTGTCTTTTGGAGGATGTTTTGAAATATGACAGAGGAGGAGTGGCACATTACTTTTTCTTTAGTTATACACTGACGGCCTTACCATAATCGTTGGCTATCTGTTAACTAAATCTCTATAACTATCTTTTTTATTGTTTTCTAATTACTTACCTAAATTGGCGTCGATTCTTATGACTAAGGCTGTAAAAATAGTATAGAGTAAATGATTTTAAACTTTGAAGCATTTCCTATTTACAATATTCTAAAAAAAAATTTTTTTTAATGTTACCCCACTCTAGGAATTTCTTAAGTGTTGGGAAGACAAGCAAATTGCGCATGGGCAAACACCCAGATCTAGATCAACTACTTATAGGACATAATGTACATATAACTATTTACGTGGGAATCGAGTCCGCAATCTGCTTATGCATGGAATATAATAATGTAAATTAAATATTTCGTACAACCGGCTTCAATATAAATTATTATGAATAACTCATAAACTATTGGTCAGACTTTGATCAAGTCGGTACCGACTTCAAAAAAGAGGAGGTACTTAATTCAACTGTAATTTTTTTATGTGTGTTACCCCATAACTTTTTCTGCGGAAACCGATTTTGATGATTCTTTTTTTATTTGAAAGCTGGTATTTCTCATGTAGTCCCATATAAATTTCATCCAGGTCTGACCAATAGCTTTTGAGTAATTCTTAATAATTTATATTGAATTATGTACGTGGTAGAGCCATGCTACAACTATGTTAGTAATATAGTTGTAGTACGAATGGGTCGGCTTCACCGGGGAAGTACCACGCTCTCACAGAATATCGGCGTAAAATAGCAGCTTAACACTGCTGTTTCGTATGGTGAGTGTAGAGAACCGGAGACCCTTTTTACTGGATAAGAGGCATTCCATCTTAGTCCTCACAGATGACAACGCATCTAAATTTTGATTCTTTATTGAGGATAGATGTAGATAGATGTCAATGGGTTACAGCAACCACTTACCATCAGATGGACTGTGTGCTCGTTTGTCAACCTGTCCTATAAAAAAAATGGTCGATTGTACAAAATTTTAAACTTTTAATTATAATTTTTAATTTTTGGTCCGATTTACCCAGAACGAACTTACAGTATTTTTTATAGTATAGGGTGACAAACGAGCACACAGCCCACCTGATGGTAAGTGGTTGCTGTGGCCCATTGACACCTACATTTATCCTCGTTTGCGAATCAAAATGCAGATGCGTTGCCACCCGTGAGGGTTAAGATGGAATGCCTCGATTCCAGTAAAAAGGGTCTCCGGTTCTCTACACTCACCATACGAAACACAGCAGTGTTAAGCTGCTATTTGACGCTGATATTCTGTGAGAGCGTGGTCCTTCCCCGGTCGAGCCAACCCATTCGTGTTACAACTATACTACTAATATAGCTGCAGCATGGCTCTACCACGTAAAAAAGTATCTTGAAGTCTTACAATAGTATGTTAGGGTTTGGATTTAATTTTATTAATTATGGGATCCCAAGCAGATGGTAGCACCCAGACTTCTTCTCTATTTAAATTATATCTGCTTAAGCATTGATTTATATATTACACAGTCTTATATAACTCAATGTGCTTAAGTTTATCTGCACTGTGTTTAAGAAACGCGATTGTGTTTCCATGAGTTAATTTCATGTGTAATAAAGTTAAGTTAATGAATTTATTGATCTCAATACAGTTAGACTTTAATATTTTTAAATTAAAAGTATTACATACTTAACCTTTCACGAAATCTTTCGCCAATCTCACAACCGCGAGAATCAATACACGAAATATAAATACGGCACCGTCCAAATTATATCGGAATAAATAAATATCGCGTTCAGTCGTAAAGATGGGCCCAGTGGACGTTTACGGCGCAAGCTTCACTTTATTAGCGCGCCATTTTACTCTTTTTCGCGCCTTTTTTTACTCTGTTAGGTTGTTTGTGAAAATTAATTTTTGTGTTATGCGAACCTTCGCTTTGTTCGTGCTGATTAAACGATTGCTGCTCGTTATTTAGTGGTGTTCGCGATATCGTTGCATATATTGAATCTCAAATGAGCGCATTTCGATTTTTTATGTTAGGTGTTCGGCAACAGTCGGTTTAAATTTTATCGTGTAATTGATTGTGCGAAGTGCGAAAAGGTTATTATCGTCAATGCGTATGCATATAGACGTGTAGAATTGCTAAACCTACTTATGTTCAACGCATTACAATTATCGTGTTTTATACTTTTATATCTTTTTAGTATATCAAGTTAATCAATGCTAAAAGAGTTTTTGTAACGAAGTTGCAAATCGCACGGGACGAATTTGACGGATAGGGGCTAGGCGAGAAAAAGTGTAAGATTTTTCCGTCACGACACCTTTTCTATAGTGCGAGCGAGATGAAATAATATCAATCTCCCTCGCACTTTCTCTTATCTTGTTTGATTTTAATAGACGCTAATAATTCATTTATTTGTATTTGTTGATCAATAATACAACACGTTTATCAATAATAATATGCATACTACGAAAGGAACTTCGTCCCAACCGAGTGTTCCACGACCCTCACGGATGTTTTTTTTTTTTTAAATAAGAGCATATAACACACATTTCATCAAAAGAAGTTTCGCATTATTTAATGACTGAATCAGTACACACATACATACACAACACACATAAACACTCACACACGTCGCCTACCTTTCTCGCCACATTTATATACCTATCTACCTACATACATGCTCGTCGGTTAAGAATAGTCTTGATTTGGTCCATCATCAGTATATCGCCAATTCGGTCGATAAACTTCCGTCCGGGGCGTTCATTGCCGACTCTGCCATCCACTTCTGCAACATAAATTTGTTTTGTCTCTCTTTATTCATTCATTTATTCTACATAATCAAACCACCGAAGAATTCATTTCTTAATTCTGATCACAACATCATCTTGCAAACCAGACTTCTTTCTTATCGCACAATTACTCACCCTGTCGTTTAGATAATGATTAATGATTCCGCGTTTCTACAGCATTTATTCTACTTTCGTGCTTCGTCTGCCATATTCAACTGTCAGCACTATACACTAAGGTGAATTGTTATACGTGCATTTTGACACATTCTGACTTTCCTTAATAGAGTGAAGAGCCCCATTTACTTTGTGCCCAGCGTACACTTATCGCTCTATAAAGTAAGGTAAAGTTACAGCCTATATACGTCCCACTGCTGGGCACAGGCCTCCTCTCATTTCTGAGAAGGCCGTAGGGCAAGAAATTATCCGCCGCGCTGCCCCAATGCGTGTTGGCGAACTTCATATGTCTGCGAAATATTTTTTATTTTTCATTTCTGAGACATGCATTTTCCTCACGATGTTTTCCTTCACCGCTGAGCACGTGGTAAATCAGCACGTAAAGTGCCGGCGGGGATCGAACCCTGGTTGCCCCTGAGCTACCACTGTCCTCGTCGCTTTATAGCCAACCCCCCCCCCCCTTTTATTATTATTTCACATATTATTTTATGTTCTTCTCTTTCAAAAACTGCCACTTACATCTTACTTGCGTTCACAAACTAAATAAACAAAACTTGATTCTTTCAGTAGGTGTGATTTGATATAAGAGATTGAAAACAAGCCAAAATTAATTAAAAAAGGTTTGACTTTGGCCACATCTAAACAAGGCTCTACAAACGATGTAATTACACCCAATACACAAATAACCCTAAAACCCTTAATCTCTTTTACGATATTACTAACAAGAATTGAAGGGATCCGAGGGCGAAAATAACATGCATGTCCCTACTAAAAACACAAGAGATCTTGTGAATATTTTAAAAATAGCTTCAAACGATTATAACCTTAAAGGCTTTATAAAGAGATATCTTAAATGCAAACATCCAAGAAACATTTTAACGATCTTGGGATGTCGTAAACGCTTTTAAAGTGCTCGTTTCATCCAATAATTTAATAATAAAGGTCTCTGTGAGATAAAGTTTGAAGGTGCGAGTGTGTATCTTGCGCTCGGAGCTGGTTAACGCGCATAATAGAAAACATCGAACTTTAGATGCTACATGGTCGCAACTAGACATGTGTCATTCATTAGTGACCCGACCACAGTATTGATTCGTCTTACGAACCGGGTCATTAGATTCGATCATTCAAATGGATCATTTTAGTATTTCTGTGATCTGTGAGACCCGCTCGATAATGTCGTCACATATATACTCTTTGGTTGTAGGTCTTGTCAATTGTATGATCCGGAACGTTCACAAAATATAATTGCATTCATCAATACTTTGATGGAACCAGGGTCAAGTGAACGAATCATTGACGATAGACACATGTCTAGTCACAACAAAATAATTCTACAAGCTCTATTAAACTAGTTTAGTCGTTTGTTATTTTTTTAAAGCTGCTAGAAAATGTTACCAGTGTCATAATTACAGCCCACCTGATGGTAAGTGGCTATCGCCGCATGAACAACTGCAATATCAGAGTAATGGCAGGTGCGTTGCTGGCCTTTTTAAAAAGAGTAGGTTCTTTACTTAAAAGGTCCAAAGTCGTATCAGTCTGAAAATATCGCTGATGGTAGGCGATTTCACAAAGAAGTTGTGCGAGGAAGAAAACTTTCACAGTGGTGGACAACCAACCATAAATCATAGTCGCGATTCTACTAGCGATCAGTGCAGTCGCGTCAAAATGATGTGGCGGCTCTAATGCCGAACCTGCAATATTTTATCAACTTGTGTGTCAACCTAAACGCTCCGATACCGTCGTAGTCCACGAGTTTCTGGCCTTTGTTCAACAAAAATTGGACGTCATGGACCAGGTGTCTCTGGAGTAGATACTGATGACTAGCTTCACCGAGGACGAGATCATCCAAGCGAAGAAGGTGGTATCAGATTCAGTTGTGACCCAAATCCGTCTTATCACACGTCACAGGGATGGACGCGGTAAGAAATAATTGCAAGACATCTTCAGGCTGTTCATTAAGGCCAACCCTGCTGTCATCCCAACTTTCGTTGCGCGTGACCTCAAAAAGCTGCCTCCCGTGACGTTCGACAACGTAGACGTGACCAGATTGTTGAAAGACATTAGCAAGTTGAAAGCCGAAGTCACCGACATCCGTTTCAAATTTGAATAATCGAGCGAACGAGCGGCAACAGAGCTAAGGAATGACGTCACTATGTTGCGCAACATAACTGCAACATCTGCTAATTCACCGCCGTCGCAGAATGTGAAGTAGTCATATTTCACCGATGATTGCGACGTGGTCACGCGATACCGTCTGTCGATGACCGTGAAACTAGGGCGACCTTGGTCGTTGTTGCATCACCACCTCAGCCCTTGACTGAACTCATGAGTACTCCTCCGACGAAGCCAACCTCACAACAAGGGAAGACGTTTGCGGATGTTTTTCGAAAATCTTCACGTCCGGCACTTGTGGTCGAAACCGAAAGAATGGTGAACATAAAATCAGTTCCAGTGGTGACTCAAAACAAGATTGATTGATAATGACGGGTTTGCTATTGTTGATATCCGATTTCCACTTCAAGTGACAAATCTGTTGGGCTATGTCCGTTACTCCGGTGACTATGTATATCCGTGTTGTTACCAGATAGTGTTTCAGTACCTGGGCGATCAAGTTTTGCCCTGCGTTAGAAAAATAAACTATAATTGTCTCAGGGATGAAAACTATCTGAATAAACTAGGTATGTAAAACATTATCTAAATACAAAATTTCATCCAAATCCATAGAGTCGTTCCCGAGAAACCAATATATACAAATAAATAAAATTGAAGTGTCTGTTTGTAATGTCAAAATTACGGCCTTTTACTAAATGCATATGAAAGTATATACGATACTTATAACAAAATACAATTTTTAAAATTTTTGTCTGTCTGTCTATCGGTCTGTCTGTCTGTCTGTCTGTCTGTCTGTTTGTTCCGGCTAATCACTGAAACAGCTGGATCGATTTTGACGGGACTTTTACTGGTAGATAGCTGATGTCATATGGAGTAACTTAGGATACTTTTATTTTAGAAAAATAATTAGGGTTCCGCGCGAATAAACTAAAACCCCAAATAACACGCGGGCGAAGTCGCGAGAAACAGCTAGTTTCATAATATATAATAATATTTTATACGTGGTAGAGCCATGCTGCAGCTATATTAGTAGTATAGTTGTAGCACGAATGGGTCGGCTCGATCGGGGAAGGACCACGCTCTCACAGAATACCAGCGTAAAGTAGCAGCTTAACACTGCTGTGTTTCGTATGGTGAGTGTAGAGAACCGGAGACACTTTTTACTGGAAAAGAGGCATTCCATCTTAGTCCTCACGGGTGACAACGCATCTGCATTTTGATTCGCAGACGAGGATAAATGTAGATGTCTATGGGCCGCAGCAACCACTTACCATCAGGTGGACTGTGTGCTCGTTTGTCACCCTTATACTATAAAAAAAAATATGTAAGTAAGAATTGCTCACTTAAAACGTATACTTAATATACATTTTGTGGAAACGTTTTTGTTTGCTAATAATATAGTAATAATTGCTATTGAAGTGAGAAATAAGCCCGATTAAATAAATTTTAACAATATACATTTGTCTATATTAAATTTAAAAAAAAATGTTATATCAGTTAATTTTAGACCCTAACTTGAAAGATTGTGTATGTGCAGTACTTTTACTCTATCTTTGTATTTACTGTAGTATGACTTTTGAGTGTCCCTCCATACCTTTACGCTCTAACTTTCTCCACAAAACAAAGACCTACAATCTTGTACAGAATCATAGGCCAAACATTTAAAGCAACTATCCTTGTTTAGCGTATGCAATTATATATTTCTTGTTTCTTTCATGCCGCTGATGTTGTTTCACACCTGCGCATTATTCGATTTATTTATTTGTGATTTGGAATTGTTTTATTTGTAAACGCACATGTTCACTGGCTGCATGGAGAAGCACAAGAGAAAAAAAGTTGAAGGTAAAGTTAATAATAATTGATATAGCGGGGAAGGGTTTTGGCGGGAACTTGACCCCCGGTGGATTGTTGCGCTTGTTTTATTGTTTAAATAATGATTTGAAATAGATTTTAATACGTAAAAGTGATACGATTTTGTGTATTAAGTGTTTACACATGTACATTGTTAGTGGAAACGACGATACAAGTGCTCCGATGAAGATATAAACTTAAGTTAATTTGTTCGCTTATGCGCTGGAACTTGAGATAATGTTATATGATTTGGTAATACTTGAGATTCCAAATCAAACAAATCTCAAGTTCTGGCAGTAGAACATGAGATTTTTTTCTCAAGAAAGAGCTGCTACTGAGTCTGCAACGTAAACTTATCATTGAATAAGTTCTGATTTGGCGAAACAGAAAAATGCACACAGACGAATGTGCAGTTTTCCCGATGTTTGGACGAAAAAATATTTTTTCGTTAGATCAGTCCCAAATAATAATTATAAAACACATCTATACATATAATAAAACTGTAAATAGCAGATGTCTGTACATTTAATATTTTTGTAATAAAAGTGATTGAGGGGTACTAAAAATAAGTAATTAAATACATTTCTACCATTTTTAGAATTTTCTGTCTGTCTGTCTGTCTGTCTGTCTGTCTGTCTGTCTGTTTGTTTGTTAACGTATCACGTATAAAGTACTAATTTATATCATAAGAATTGTTAAGGAAATTATAAAGTGTATCTTCGGGTTACATTTAGTCTTTATTTCATTAAAATCAGTTCATTCCATCAAAAGTTATGATAAATATTCTGAAGTATGGGTAGGGAAGTATAGGTACGAATTGCTCAACGGTGGCTTTGTTTGAGTCATCAAGTGTATTTTAAACTAATATCATATCATAAATCATAGTTAAATTATGTAAAATAATGATATAATTATGTATATCTAAAACGCAGTAAACAAAAGTAATAAAGAACGTATTAAATATATTATACAAAAATATATTAACGTTATTAACTAAATCTGAAGCACAATAGTTAACCCATTTCTTCGATAGATGGTGGTGTTGTGAAAATGCAATGCAATGTTTTATTAAAATTGGTTAATTCTATCGAAAGTAATGATTATTATTTTGAAATGTAGGTTCGAATTTGTTCAATGGCGCCATAAAATCTCAGAAATAGTAATAAAAAGATTTCTGTGTAAAAAAAACGTTCCATAATAATTAATATATTTATACTTAAAACACAAAAAGAGATAGGATGTTTTCTCACACAAAGGACGTAATAGATGGAGTTGTACAAATTACAAACTTTTCTGAATTGCTGTGTTGAGATTTTTCGCCGATGTATCGTATCGTAGATGACGCCTTGACACATATGAGTATTGGTATTGTATAGTTTGTAATATGTAGTATATTGTAATTTGTATTGTATAGCCAATATTATTTGTAAATTATGTGTTTCTTTTTTATGTTATCTGTGATGGCGTCATTTTGGAGAATAAACCTTTCTTTCTTTCTTTCTTTCTTTCTATTGAGACTTACTGAAGAAATTTGTATCCATCGAAGCCATACAACGGAACCCGACCAAAAATAAAAATTTCGCAACGAAATGTCGTGATATTGTATTTATAATATACGCAAAATCAGAACTGCCATTTTAGCGCTTTGGGTACTAGATTTAGCACTTTTTTGGAATGTATAGCGCGCATTTCGAAATTTTAGCACCTAGCGCTTAATCCAGCGCTTTTTGGTGTATTTAGCACACATTTCAATATTTTAGCGACTAGCGGGTTATTAACTCTTTTATAGCAGCACTGTTAGTCCACATTACCGATGATAATAATAATGACCTTTATTATTTTTTCCCACAAATAGTACATTGCAGTTTATCTTTTTCAAACATATTTTTTCCACAAAACAAAGAGCATGGGAGACGAGTCCAAACTAGGATACCCTGTGCTATGGATCTCCTGGCTTCCCCTTTAGGATGATCAACTTGATTTTTTTACCGACGACTATAAGCGGGGAAATCCCCTTTATTAAAGTTTTCGTTCATGGTTTTGGCAACGCATTTATTTTGCTTTATTCAGTTTCAGTCAGTTGCTTAGAGCACAGCTAAGTTAAAAGTTACTTAGAAGTTATAACACAAAGAAACTGTGTAGCAACCGCAATCAGATGCTGACATCTGAAACTAAGTTGCGAAATACATTGCACTTTAAAACAATTAATGACATTTTTATTGTTCGTACAGTACTAACTACTGTTGACAGCAATTGCTATAATTATAAGTCGATGTCCTGCGAAGTATTGATACATCAAAAAATATTGCCAGAAAAAAAACTTAATGTTGTTTTCTTTATTATGATTATATATAAATACACAAACTTTGTTTGTAGTTAATTTAGCGCGAAATCTAGGGCTTTTTTAAAGCGCTGTTTTCATGAAATCTAGCGCTTTTTGTGTTGTCCTAGAGCTGAATGAGTTTTTTTTTATCTGGCAGCACTGCCCAAAAACCCTCTATTAAGAAGTAACTTTCCTTTCAGTTTTAAGCGCGTTCAGTTCCCAGTTACAGTGAGTTTATGTTATGCGATGACCGTAAATAAAGCGCAAGGTCAAACTTTACGCGTTGTAGGAGTGTACCTCAGTACTGACTGTTTTGCACATGGCCAACTCTATGTTGCTTTTTCCAGCGTTAGTAGCCCCCGTAACCTTTTTGTGTACACCCCGGCTAAGCCTACTTCTAACGTCGTTTACACAGAAGCTCTATCATAAACGACTTAGAACTTTAATGATAATGATTTATTTTGTTACCACTTATTGATACAGTAATGAAATAAATCGTTTAATATTCTCTTACCTAAACGACAAATTCTTTATGTAAAACCTGTATACGCGAGCTACGCCGCGGGCACAGCTAGTAAATAATATAACCAAAAACTAAAGGTGGCTAAAATGGGCTACAAAAAATCTATTTTTGTAGCCATTGTAACTATCCCGATTATTTTTACTTTCTGTCCCGAAAATTGACCCACTGGTTTTGTCAACACTACACATATCTATACAAATCTTTTTATTTTATTTATGGCAATTGTGGGTTGTCTGTTTTGATATTAAGGATTCATATCCTCTTATTCGGCATCGGCCAGAGTATAACAGACTCGAATATATGCAGCAGTTCTGCAGCATATGCTGTTGAAAAAGATTAGATGCCCTACATGTGTTGAAACAGCTAAATTAGTTTATTTTAGTTATTTCCATAGCATAATGTCATATGGAATCTTGCTATGGGGTAATGCGACTGACATTGAAACTATCTTTGTTTTGCAAAAGAAAGCCATACGACCAATTTATAACCTAGGTCCGAAGGAATCCCTTAGAGAAAAATTTAAAAAAATAAATACAGTGGTTTTCATTTATTACGACCTTGGTTGTAGCGACCATTTACCTATAGCGACCGTTAAATCTAAGTCCCTTGAATTTAAAGCATATTTTAGTACAAAATTCATGTGTCTATAGCTACTGGATGTAACGCCGAGTTCGGGTGTAGCGACTGTTTTTAATGAATTATTTGTAACAAATTCCAATTCTTAGAAATACCGTGCAGATATTGCGACCGGAGTTGGCTGCCAAGACACAAATACTTCTTTCTTTCACAAACATTTCTTATCTTTTGTTTACATCCATACAGATGGACAGCAAGTGTGGAGACCTTTACCTTTTGTATATAGATATCAGGTAAGTAGGTAGGGAAGCGTGTACGTTTCGGAGTTAAATTTATGGTTCAGTTACAAAGTGATATTCTGAGTAGCAACTGTAATATATTGAATTTGTTACCTTTGCCTGTAACGACTTACGGATATAACGACGAAAGTAGAGTGGTCCCTTCATCGTCGTTATACCCGAAATCCACGGTATATTAACTTTGGCCTCTCAATATAGTCATTTACAAGCACTTATTGTATGTACACAAAAACAAAAATAGTTTTATCAAAAATAGTGATGTACATTCTGTAAATACTATCAACAATCACAAGCTAGTTATACTAGTTACTCGACTCCAAAGAGTCAGTAATACCTTCATGGGGTAATGTATACGCTCTTGCAACAAATTACCTGAAAATATACAGAACTTTTCTATTAAAAGGTTTAAATTATTTATTAAGCAAGAATTGTCTTTAGTAAGGGTTATTATACTACTAAAGAGTATATGACTCCTGGGAATGAGATGATCGCTACCATGTTTCTAAATGTTTTCATAACAATTGTTTGAAATATTACATTGTAAATTGCGCTTTTTTTTAAAAAAGTCCCGCTGGGTTTCTTGCTGGTTCTTCCCAGGACAGAGGGTTTTTTTTGCGAACCAGTGGTAAAAGTAAAAAATGACTTTCAATAAGTACTATGTACTATAATTGAATAAAAATTATTGTATTCTATTCTATTCTATGAATGTCAATAAACGACATAATTGTGCAAGTGACAATTATATCCTCTTATTCGGCATACTCGAATGTGTGCAGCAGTTCTGCAGCATATGCTGTTAAAAAAGATTAGATGTGTTGAAACAGCTACATTAGTTTATTTTAGTTATTTCCATAGCATAATGTCATATGGAATCTTGCTATGGGGTAACCACACCTAACTTGAAAGATTATATACGTGGAAGAGCCACGCTGCAGCTATATTATGGTTGTAACACGAATGGGTCGGCTCGACTGGGGAAGGACCACGCTCTCACAGAAAACCAGCGTAAAATAGCAGCTTAACGCTGCTGTGTTTCGTATGGTGAGTGTAGAGAACCGGAGACCCTTTTTACTGGCAGAGAGGCATTCCATCTTAGTCCTCACGGGTGACAACGCATTTGCATCTTGAGTCTTTATTGAGGATAGATGTAGATGTCTATGGGTCACAGTAACCACTTACCATCAGGTGGACTGTGTGCTCGTTTGTCACCCGATCCTATAAAAAAAAATATTTCATGTTAGCAGTATGAACTTAAATAATGTATGTTTTGTATAATTTAATTTAATGTATTTAAAACACTTACATAAACTTTAACTTTGCAAAATCTTAAACTTCCTCGTGCGGGCAATATCTTAAGAGGGGATTCAATTTTTTCCCTCGGGTATTAACATATAGAAATATAAACATATAATTATATTTAAATAAATTGTACATACACATTTAAATAAAAGCGCATTATTTGAGTTTTTTAGTAAAAATTTCTTTTATTTGAAATTATATTGCGTTATTGTGATCTGTCAATTTTAATATCCCATATAAGTTGCCGCGTCGCGTACGATACGTTCCATTTTCACCAAAAGGTGATAAAAGTAGCTTAGGTCACCACGCCACCATGAATCGCTTACAGAGACAATACAACGTAATATCTAAGTAACTTACGTAAAGTGTCTTACAACATCGACATCTTTTCTGACAAGCCGTTGAAATTTAGACGCAAGCTAGTTTCTCGAGTCAATGGTGTCTGTTTGATTCAAGTATCTATATCTATTGTTTGTTTTTTTTAACATATAAAAATAATGATTGTTAAATGATGATTAAAATGTTTAAGTTTTCATTTGCTTAGTATTAACTAACCTATTTAAGTTTTATTTGCATAGTCCACATTTGCATGCCGTGGCAGCCTATAATTAAGACGACGCTTAGCTTTAGTTTTATATTCATGTTACCTTAATATCCATGTATTAGTGTTCATCTTGTTGGTTGTCCTTTTAAATAAATAAAAAAAATAAAAAATATATACATAGTATTGAACCGTGGAGAAAACATTTTGTACTAGGATAATAATGTTCCCTCTGTTAAATTGGAATGTTCACTTATATTTATTTTAAAATGTAAATTTGTAACGATGTAAACGCGGACATCATGGGAAACGTAACGAGAAATTAGGCTTGGGAAAGACGTACGGCGGTATGTCACACTATAGTATAGTGTTGTTTTTTTTTATATAATAAGGCTGACAAACGGGCACGCAGTCCACCTGATGGTAAGTGGTTGCTGTGACATCTACATTTATCCTCAATAAAGTATCAAAATGGGCAGATGCGTCGTCACCCGTGAGGACTAAGATGGAATGCCTCGTTTCCAGTAAAAAGGGTCTCCGGTTCTCTACACTCACGATACGAAACACAATAGCCTTCAGCTGCTATTTTACGCTAGTTACGTGGTTCTTTCCCGGTTAAGCTGACCCATTCGTGCTACTATCCTATAAACTATAACTGCAGCGTGGCTCTACCACGTTATAAAATGTGTGATATCTATTCTACATTAAATACGTTTTTGGTTCAAAAAGTTTAATAACTATTTGACTGCTCAGTAGCACTTTGGCCAAAGGTATGGTTGTGACGCTGCTTCGAAGGTCAAATTCAAAAGACTCCTGTTCAATTACTTATCCTAATTTGTACATGTTTTGGAACGCAGATTTTTTTATATTTTAATTGTTAGGTATTTACTATTTATCACTGTTAAGCGAACTGTATATTGTTCTTATGTGTAAAATAAATGTCTTTAACCTAAAGGTCCCGATTCAAGTAATTGTTCCGAGTCTAGATGTTTGCTAATGTGAAAAAGCTAAAGCATTTAAATATAGGGGTCTAGGCTCCGAATATGATTTTGTCCCATTCGGTGTCGAGACCCGTGGTCCGTGGGGTCCTAGCGCTATAAGGCTTTTTATGGAAATAGGAAAAAGGTTAGTCGACATCACAGGAGACCGAAGAGCTGGCAGCTACCTCGGACAAAGAATTAGTCTAGCTATTCAAAGGGGGAACGCTGCCAGCATCTTCGGAAACTTGCCTAAAGGGACTCCTTTTTAATAATACATTTTAGTTATTATATTATATTTTTAAGGTTTTTAGTTTTAGGTTCATTGTTCTAGTATATATTTTATTTCATTTATGAATGTCATGTTGCATCATCATCATCATAACGGTCATAGGCCTCCTCCAAGTAACGCCACAAAGCAATTCACCCACCATGTATTACCAAGTCGCATTTCCACTTTCCTTTATTGAGAATCAACGTGCAGATGTTTTGTCACCCTGATAACAAGGCATCTCATCTTAGTCCTCAGGGTTGACAACGCCTCTACATTTTGATTCCTAATTGAAAATATATGTAGATTGCGGATGTCTATAGGCCACAGCATTCGTTTACTATCAGTTGCGCTGTGTGCACGTTCGTCACTATGCTGATATTCTGTGCGAGTGTGGTTCTTCCTCGGTCCGGCTGACACATTTGTGCAGTCATAAGTTGCGACCCTACCACTTGTCACTATTGTTCATATTTTCATAAGACTTAAGAATATCTGGTGAAGACAAGGTTGCGCGCGACATCACTGCATGAACAAGCGTCACGTAGTTTTAGCAGCGGCGGGAGTGGGACGGCATAAGTTGGTAGCGAGTCGCCGATCGGACAGAACGATGCAGAACGACTTCGCTCACGTTATCTATGGCACGGTTACATTGTCGGGTTAACTCTGTAGCACTTATTAAACCAATTCAGTACAGTCCAAGTTTAACTTATTCTCATCAGGGTAGGCGGTTCTCCCTATCACAAGGTGTACAAGGCACTGTCCTCAAC
Source organism: Parnassius mnemosyne (assembly GCA_963668995.1). Classification (NCBI taxonomy): domain Eukaryota; kingdom Metazoa; phylum Arthropoda; class Insecta; order Lepidoptera; family Papilionidae; genus Parnassius; species Parnassius mnemosyne. The sequence continues at coordinate 30,022,309 of CAVLGL010000090.1, forward strand.
AATACCTATTCACTGCCCCACATCGTCCCGTAAGATGCGACAGAAGGTAAAGGTGTACAGGGCACTGTCCCCAACAATATCCACTACCCCACATCGTCCCGTGGATGTCGTAAGGAGCGACAGAAGGAAACTAAAACAGGAGAGGGGCAGCAATATCTTCCAGAATAGCTGAATAAAAAGAAACTATGGTTGCCAACCCGTCTACCACGCGTAGCAATTATGGCAAAATCCCCCCTATCAGGCAATGTTTGGGGGTAGCGCCTAGAAATACTATCGCCAACTGTCTGCTGGCTCAAGTTGCCGTCAAAATTTCCTAAAAACTACTCAATGTGACACTACAACATATTGTGAAGCAGTGGTGGAGCCATGCTGCAGCTATATTAGTAGTATAGTTGTAGCACGAATGGGTCGGCTCGACCGGGGAAGAACCACGCTCTCACAGAATACCAGCGTAAAATAGCAGCTTGACGCTGCTGTGTTTCGTATGGTGAGTGTAGAGAACCGGAAATCCTTTTTACTGGAAAAGAGGCATTCCATTTTAGTCCTCAGTCCTCACGGATGATGACGCATCTGCATTTTGATTCTCTATTGAGGATAAATGTAGATGTCTATGGGTCACAGCAACCACTTACCATCAGGTGGGCTGTGTGCTTTTGTCACCCTATCCTATAAAAAAATTGTACTATAAAGGATTATTATCACTTGATACTGAGATAAATGAAGACATGGCTTAAAGAAGGCACGAGGGTTAAACACTGCCATTTTCCTGATTCTGGCCTGCTACTGAAAACTTCTTGAAAGAAAAACGTAATAACTGATTTTTGGCACGACCCGGGATTCGAATACGGGACTACATGATCAACAGCCGTTATCACAACATCTAAACCAACGGGGTCAAAATCGTCGAATCCGTCGGAAATACGTAGGTACATACCAGCTAAAGATATTATCATAATTTTGGTTCCGACGCAATCGAATAAAATTTTAGATCATTAAGGCTCAAAATCGTATCCATATTACGCCTACACGAATAAATAAAACGCATAATTTCTGTAACCCAACACCATAGGATATTGAACCTATTAACCTCCCAGGCGACAAACTGAGCGGTTTAACGTCTTCATCAGACGTCTGTGATGTGCCCGGGAATTTCAACTGACCATCCAAACAGCCGATATATCTTTTACCGTATCAAGTTACAACGTTTCGTCTTTATCAAGGTTTCTATTATTTTATAAATAATATATTATATCCATAGATAAAAATACTTTAAGGCGCTAGTAAATACTAAAAGAGAGATGACTTACTCATCGGGCCCATGTCCCATAAGTAATGGTTTTTGGTTCGAACATAATAATGTCCTCCAGACCGAATTCACGGGGGCCAGCCATGGCGCTAAAGTGTGTACGCAAACACAGTTGCATTCTCTCTTCCCTCACTCTCGTAGTCCGATGGGACGGTAAACCGACACGACCGGAGAGAGATTAGGCGCGAAACTATCGGATTTACGTGCTTTCCGATGCACGATGCACAAGTTAATGCTGCTGTGTTTCGTATGGTGGTTGTAGAGAACCGGACACCTTTTTTACTGGAAAAGAGGCATTCTATCTTAGTCCTCACGACTGACAACGCATCTGCACTTTAATTCGCAAACGAAGATAGATTTAGATATCTATGGGCCACAGCAACCACTTACCATCAGGTGGACTGTGTGCTCGTTTGTCACCCTTATTCTATAAAAAAATCTCCACACTAGGATTTTCTCCTGTATCGTGGGGGTAGTTTACATACATAATTTTTGTTTCTTTTTTTTTCTCTTTTTTTCTCTTTATTTGGATCACCAACAGACGATACACAACACTAACAAAAATATAACTTAACAATGCGACTACATGCTATGTGTTCATCTTCTTACAGGTAACCACAACTTACATAAATAGCGAAGTGATTTAAAAAAAAATAGAAAACAGATAGTTATATGATAATAAATATACATGGAAAACCAGATTTGATATAGCTACAGTTTGTTGTATTTCATGCTTACATTCTATATATAATATTGATATTAAATTAAATCTGCTAATTTTATTACATAAATTTCACAAGGATAAACATCCAGACCCGGAACAATTATTTGTAGGTCACACAAATATACTTGTTCCGTGCGGGATTCGAACCCACGGCCCTTAGCGCAGCAACTCATTGCTGAGCCACTGCGCTACAGAGCCGTCAACTGTGCTATAGCGAATTTCTTAACAGATAAATCCAATAACTGATTTGGGCGCGATCCGCTCGCTATACCTTCCATATCATCTGGATGATTGACAGTTCACTACTGTGCGATTTAGAAGAAGTTTTCTTCCTCGCACAACTTCCTTGTGGAATCGAATACCACCAGCGATTTTTACGGACCGATCCGACTTAGGGAGCTTCAAGAAAAGAGCTTACTCTTTTTTAAAAGGCCGGCAACGCATCTGCAATTTCCCTGGTGTTGCAGTTGTTCATGGGCGGCGGTAGTTACTTACCATCAGGTGAACCGCACGCTTGTTTACCCCTCTCCTATAAAAAAGAAAAATAGCTTTTCACAGAAGACTAAAAAATTACATAATGATGTTGCTGCTACAACGTAAATAATTTATATTTCATTTGTTAGAGTTCCGTACCCGAAGGGTAACCAACGGGACCCTATTACTAAGCCTCCGCTGTCCGTCCGTCTGTCTGTCAGCGGGCTGTATCTCATGATCCGTAATAGGTTAGATAGAAAGCCAGTTGAAATTTTCACAGAATACATATTTCTGTTGCTGCTATAACAACAAATAATTTAAAAAAATTAAGGGGCTTCCCTAGTATGGAAGCGTGTTTTAAGTGCATAGTATTAATTCTTGTACGATGGTACGGAACCATTCATGCGCGAGTCCAACTCTCACTTTGCCGTTTTTTTTCCATTTGATTATCGTATCACGACTTTCCTCTAACTGGAAAGAACGACGAAAGAAATTCCGGAGGTATCTCCTTTAAACTTAAGTTATTTTACCGAAGAAAATATTTCCATGATTGGAAATCAAACCAAGGACTCTCGACTTAGTCAGCCTGTTAGAACTCACAGTGGGACAGAATTATGATCACAGATTGAAAAAGCATATCAAAATAACTACTCGAAGATTTTCAAGGAAGAGCAATAAACCGAGACAATCATTTACAACATAGAGACAAAATGAAATATGAAGGCATCATATTTTACTTCGTCTCACCATTAGAGAATAACGGAGGGAGCTGTGAAGTTCACCACACTACCACTCTACCCCCCACTGACAATCATAACCTCAGTCAACAGTGAGGAATCAAAATAATCGACCGACGAATGTGACGGGACTGACAAACCATTATTCTACTACGAGATATTCATCAATATTAGAACATACGAGACTAAAAAATGAATTGAGTAGCCGCTTTTAACTTAAATCTTTGCTTACTTTTTATTTTTATTTTATATATATTTTATTATATTTATAAACTAACAGCCAGCAAGGCTAACAGGTTTTTTTTTATTAAAGAACAATGAATCCGAATATCTAAATAACTGATATATTTTATATAGAAATGTTTTATATACCGAATAATACTTTCATCCATCGTACACGATACTTTAGCTTATTTTTATAAGGTATTTTTTGGTTCGATTTCTTCTCAACTGTTTAGTTCAGTAAAATAAACATTTCTGCAGAGGAGCTGGATAATTGGAACTTTAAAATATATACGTCAGAACTGAAAACGTTGGAAAAAATGGATATAAGTAAGATCGTTGGTTGCTTATTTTTTTATAATCTGTGCATGTTTTTGTATGATTTGTTTTAAAAATTATAAATTAAATGGTTTTTATATTGATTTATAATTATTACCTTTTTGCGTAGCAAGTTTTTCTTGAGTAAAAAAGGGAGACAATCGAGCACACAGTCCACCTGATGGTAAATGGTTGCTGTGGCCCATAGACATCTACATCTATCTTCGAAAGAAAGAAGAAATGAATAAAATAATGTGATGAATGAAGAAAAGAAGCATTCCATCTTAGTCCTCATGGCTGACAACGTATCTGCATTTTGATTCGCAAACAGGATAGATGTAGATATCTATGGGCTACAGCAACCATTTACCATCAACCTTTGTCAACACGTTTGTCAACCTTGTACAATAAAAAAACTAATAGCTTTCTTTGCTATTAGCGGCTTTTCTGTTAGGGTTTTCTGTTTCTTCAAATAACCACTATATTGTTGCTCATAATCCAGCCCGTGAGTATCCATTTTCAATTATCCTCAATTAAATTTAGGCTGTACCAGATTGAGCATTTATCTATTCTAAAAATAAAATATTAAATTATTAAAGGCTTTGTTTACGAACAAGAAATCTTTCAATATATCAGACATTTGTAAACGCCCTGTTAAATACGAGTACAATACACTTTCTATTTTTTAAAACATACACACGTCACTATAAGTTAAAATGACGATTGATATATATCACGCAACTATAGTGCTTATTACAGGATCATAGGTTATAAAATTATCTGAAAAATGTTCTATACATAGATATCATTAAAATGAGGTATGATGTTATATTTAACACTTCATATTTGACTACATACGGATATATCGTACGAAACAAAACGCGGCGTTTTCATCGATCGAAAATAAACTGATTATGTTTGTTTTGGTTAGATATAGTGAGATATATATAATTCTGTTGTTGGTAACTATGTCTGTAAGGCATTGCCATCTGGCAAAGTAAATGGTGTTAAAGAAGCCACCCGCATATCATTTCGTACGTATAGTAAAATGCGAAACTGATAGAGAAGATGGGCAGTTGCAATTGCATAAGTTAAAAAGTTTAAGTTATAGCCTATATACGTCCCACTGCACTGCACAGGCCTCCTCTCATTTCTGAAAGGGTTTTAGGATAAGGAAGTGTCCCCAATGCGTGTTTGTGAACTTCACATGTCTTCGAAATAATTTTTTTCTTAATACTTAGACATGCAGGTTTCCTCACGATGTTTTCCTTCACCGCAGAGCACGTGGTAAATCAGCACTTAAAATTGCAATTAACAATTTCATTGGTGCCGGCGGGGATCAATTGCTCGCGTACTGTGAAACTTACAGCGAACGCTAACCATCTGAGCTACCACGGCTTATTTAAAATTATTTGTTTACATATAACAGTTGTTAACCGTTTACTTATTGACTGTGTGGTGGAGAAAAAAAAACATCACACCATTTCATCTTGTGAACGTCGTAAGACGCAATTATGGGATATGCCAAAAATATTTTGTAGTTTCCGATGGGTAACGGGACATAAAACCCAGAATGGTGACGGGAAGCAGCGTCAGAGGTGCAAAACGTCTGTTATTGTAATCGGCCTATTACGATGTCTCGGTGCGGTTTTTCTCAAAGAAAGTCATCTTTTTCTTTATAGGATAGGGTGACAAACGAGCACACGCGCGAGCACGAACGAGTCCACTTGCTATGACCCGTAGATATCTACATTTATCCTCAATCCTCAATAAAAATCCAAAATGTAGATTCGTCGTCACCCGTGAGGATTAAGATGGATTGCCTCTTTCCAGTAAAAAGGGTCTTCGGTTCTCTACACTCACGATACGAAACACAGCAGTGTCAAGCTGCCATTTTACGCTGGTATTCTGTGAGAGCGTTGTCCTTGCCCACACATAGCTGCAGTATGGCTCTACCACGTATAAAATCATCTGCGCCGAACTTGCTGTCGGTGCGGTGTGAAGATTGGGCCATGCCACGACAGATAGCAATATACATGTATTATACCTAATATTTACAATTTTAATGTTCCGATTATAATTTATAGTAAAGATAAAGAAAACAATATGACGGCACCTGCACCGTTTTAGATGCGGTGGCGTTGGTCTAGCTAGACAGAATTCTTGTAAACGACACGTGTACCGCACACCTGGGCATTGCACCTGCGTTGCCGCCCGTCCTGCTTGTATAAAACGGACTGAGCGGTCGCCGTTAAGACAGTCTTGGCTCTGACGTGGAACGGTGCACTTGTCGTATTGTGTTACTAGTTTATCCTCGACTTGTTGGATAATTAATTCGTGTAAACGAATTAATAATTATTCCTAACTACAAAATCAGTCTCTGTACTATACCCACTATACTTCCTACATCAGAAGTGGGATAAAGTCCCCATTTTTGCCCACATACAATCTTCGAATAGTATGAGGATTATTACATTTGTGAAAGACTATAATGCATTCTGCATTAATGATTCTGTTTTTATGTTAAATACCGTAATGAAATTTGCTGTCCTACTTACGATATTGTCGTATCATTAAAGTGTAGAGAAAAGATAAAGTAAAATTATTTAAGCAAAATTTTTTTTAATTTGTTCGATTTGTATTAAACGTACCCGCAAGTATTTTCATTATTTCTTGACGTACCTAAATATGTTAACAAATGTCAAAAGAAATGTTGGAGGCTTTCTAATTAACTTGTTCAAGTTTTGTTGTAATTTGATAGTTCACGTGAAACATGATTATCATCTGTTATATTTTGAAATTCAAAACGTTTAAGCGATGTACCAACATAAAGGATTAACTTTAACATGCTAGGAATTGAAAATAATAAGTGACATTTTTGTGTTCTAATGTGTTGATCAGTGTTGCAGTTTGCTCCGAATACTGTGTAGTCGTCGAGATTGGGGTTTGATGTCGAGAGATTCGTAGAAGTCTCTACAACAATGATCAATGAGGAAGATGTTGTGACGGCTAATCGAACATGGTCAGGTACGGCCGAGCGCTAGTAAGATTGAGCCTACACCGCTACAGTCTGTAACTTATCGGCAGATCTTACGGCAAGGCAATTCAAGCGGCCGCCGAACACATGGTCCTTTGGTGCTGTAAATGAACGTCTGAGGCTTGGTCGGCTTTCGTAGATTTTGCGCAGTTGCCTCCTTCCCTTTGAAATATATGATGGTATCCGTCTCTACACATATTTACCGTTTTTTGCAATGTTTTTAAATGTCATACAGTCTCCGTTTCTTAAGAGAATATGTGATGAATTTTGTAGCTCGGAATTCAACGGTTCGCAATACATTTATCTCGATTTCTTTTAATTTTGCAAAGCAGTACGACGATTTGCTAGCGCCAGTACGGTGCGACGACTCGCTAGCGCGAATGTGGCACGAACGCAGCAGAACGGAAAGTTGGAGTGCGTTTGCCTGGAGGTAGCCATATCGGCGCGTCCATGACTTAAAAGTCTGGGATGGTCGACCGTTGTAATATTTAACAAGAGTTAATATCTGTTAGCAGGTGATGATAACTGATAGACCGTATGCTGTTCACTGTCAACCGCACGAGGACGTGCGACAGTCAGAGGTAGCCGTGTCTATGCATCTAGAAAATACTAGAGGCGTTGCAACACTCTAGCGAAGTAATTATTCTAGTGCAGGAAAGGAACATGAAGTTGCAGGGAGGCTGGTCTGTGCTGCACTGGGATATGTGTCGAGTTTCTGTTGGTTTACATACTTAGGTGTTATCGTGTCACTACGTCCCTCACGATACACTTTTGTTGTGATTGTGACGGGGACATGTTTGCGGTATGGTTGGTCTGTAACTGTTCTATACTGAATTGAAAAAAAAAGAGAGTAAGAAAAAAAATGTGGTTCTTACTATCATTGCAGGGCGTTTGCCGGTCCAATGATATAGCTAAAGGGAATAGTGATTCCGGACTAGCATAAATAGTACAAGAAAAAAAAAGCGTAAGAAAAAAAATAGTTCTTACTATCATTGCAGGGCTTTGTGCCGGTCCAATGATATGGCTATAGGGAATAGTTATTCCGGACTAGCGAAAACAGTACTTGAAAAAAAAAAAGAGAAAATAGAAAGAGCTGCAGACTAATCATTCCGATCTAGCATAAAGGTGATAAAAGTTTTGTAGGGCTTACTGCCGGAACAAAACTGATTATCACCTGAGTCTGAAGGGTCAGTATAGACCGGACCAGACGCTGTTTTGTCAGGATAATCGAACGATGTTTTACAGATTACAGTTGTTACAGATAACTAAAATTGTGATGGAGCGCGTGCGAGGACGCACGCATGTCAGTATGGCCGTGACGGCACCTGCACCGTTTTAGATGCGGTGGCGTTGGTCTAGCTAGACAGAATTCTTGTAAACGACACGTGTACCGCACACCTGGGCATTGCACCTGCGTTGCCGCCCGTCCTGCTTGTATAAAACGGACTGAGCGGTCGCCGTTAAGACAGTCTTGGCTCTGACGTGGAACGGTGCACTTGTCGTATTGTGTTACTAGTTTATCCTCGACTTGTTGGATAATTAATTCGTGTAAACGAATTAATTATTATTCCTAACTACAAAATCAGTCTCTGTACTATACCCACTATACTTCCTACAAATATATATCTGTTTCTTTATCTGTAAGATGTACATATTACTGGCTATCCGGCCGTTTTCGCACAGGTGATTTCTGGATCTCGACAAGACACCTACATAGTCCAATTACAAATCTAAACCATTCTCAAATCCATTTAATCACAAACAAAAAAAATTCGGTCCAGCTGTTTAGGAGGAGCAGTCACATACACACGGACAGAAAAATGATAATATATATAAATATATAAGTGAAATGCCACTGACTCACTCATGGCATGAAATTTGGGATAAAATGTACTCCTTTCTCGACGTAGACATTATGACAAAGATTTTGGAAAACCCCTGAGGGGCGTTTAATAAAGATGTAGTTGAATATCAACATATTATTTTATAATTATATTCAAATATCATTTTTGTTTTTTTATAGGATAGGGTGACAAACGAGCACACAGTCCACCTGATGGTAAGTGGTTGCCGTGACCCATAGACATCCTCATCTATTCTCAATAAAGAATCAAAATGCAGATGCGTTGTCACCCGTAAGGACTAAGATGGAATGCCTCTTTTCCAGTAAAAAGGATCTCCGGTTCTCTACACTCACCATACGAAACACAGCAGCGTTAAGCTGCTATTTTACGCTGGTATTCTGTGAGAGCGTGGTCCTTCCCCGGTCGAACCGACCCATTCGTACTACAACTATACTACTAATGTAATATAATTGTTTGTTTTTATTTCTCCACACACGACTACGTCAGATTGTCACCACTCCATTCGTTTACTTTTAGAAAATGTCTCATGGCATTCCGCCGCTAGTATTTGTTTGTTTTGTAATAGATAATGAAATAAGCAATAAATAAATCTGTTAAAGAACAAAAGCAAATAAGTACATTTGTCGCAGAAGTAACAACACTTACAGTAGATGGGTCCTGGATTAGAACCAGAGCTATGGCAAACGTAAAGAAGTGCAGATGGAAAGACGATTTGCTGAAAGCGGTTGTTGGGAAAACTACTGGCGGAAGTCGAACATTGTATATTAATTTATATATTTTTTACAAAATATGATGGTAAGCGGATGCTGGGGCCCATATACATCTTCGTCTATTATTAAGAATCAAAATGCAGATGCGTTGTCACCCGTGAGGGCTAAGATGGAATGCCTCGTTTCCAGTAAAAAGTGTGTCCAGTTTTCTATACTCATAATACGAAACACAGCAGTGTTAAGCTGCTATTTTACGCTGGTATTGTATGAGAGAGTGGTTTTTTCCCCGGTCGAAATGACCCATTCGTGTTACAACTATACCAGTAATATAGCTGCAGCATGGCACTACTACGTATAAAATGCTATTGGACTGGGTTGGTCTGCACGGATTTGCTATCTTCTCATGAGCTCCATATTTTTGTCCCACTGCTGGGCACAGGCCTCTTCTCACTACTGAGAGGGTATAAGGCAAGGGAATGTCCGCTACGCCGTCCCAGTGCATGTTCGGCGGCCTTCACAAATCTTTGATTTTTTTTAATTTCAAAGACATGCAGGTTTCCTCACGATGTTTTCCTTCACCACCGAGCACGTGGTATATCAGCAACTAAAATTGCAATTAACAATTTCATTTGTGCCAAGGGGATCGAACCCAACCCGACATGCTTATTGTAAAATTTATGGCGAGTACTTAACCATTAGTAATAATTACTAATAATTTGTTTTTTGAAATGGTAATAGAATAAACAATAATGTTATTAATAAACTAGTCTAATGATGATATATACAATAATTGATATAAAATTTAAAATAATTTGTATCCATCAATACATAAATCCTACTTAATCGATTCCGTAAAATCGTGAAACAATAATCGTAAAGGCGATACAATCGATTCCCGCCACATCCCTACCCGCAACAACTTAACGCGTTCCACTACTAATATATCAGTAACACGATACTCAGTACAATAAGAAGAGGGTTTTATCTGTGGTAAGGGCATTTAGTACGTGAATTGAAACGTCCCGCGTGATTTTTCACTGTAAACGCGGGATTTGTAGGGTTCTTTAAAATCAAGGAAAGAGCTTCCTTTTTTAAAGGCTGCCAAATCACCTGCAATTCATCTGATGTTGCGGATGTTTATGTGCGACGATGATCACTTACTATCAGTTGAGCCGCATGCTCGTTCGCCTCCTCTTCAATAAAAAATAATGCATCAGATACATTTATGGTCTTCGTAAATATGACCATGTATCATCTTTTCGTACTCACCTTAAATGGCTGCCTATCCGTCAGCGTTTATGTTAGAATACTCGGCACTCTTTTCACTATCCTGAACGATCCTTGTGCTCCTGAGTACTTGAAATCTAGATTTCGGTATCTAGGAGATACTCATAATTGTTTTGTCCGTTCTTCAGATATACTAAAGTTGCTAACGCCTTTACACCGTACTGGTTATATGTCCCACTCTTTCGCTCTTACGGCTATAAGACTCTGGAACGAAATACCTCTTGACATTAAGAAAAACTTCCAACAAGTGTCTTTTTAAAAACAAAGTTCGTGAACATTTTAGTAAAGTTTTGCAAGTGTGAATTAACACTTTTTCCTAAAGAATGATTCTATCGTCACATATTTTCCTTATTTATCATGGCACAGATCTGTGTATATATCTTTATAATATAATATATATATTTATGTATTTAAGTAGAATTATATATGTGTACGTCTGTATTAATATATTTACATTTTATGATATATGTATAGAATATCTCCTATATATATATATTCTGGTTCATACGAACTTAGTTACCTTTTTTCTCATTATTAGTTTACTTTTGCTGCACTACCTCCCATATGTTTATCTCTACTTAGCCTAATGGTTGACTGGGAGAGATTAAGTCGGCCATATTATGTACGATTTTTCTTTTGTGCATAAAAGTTTAAATAAATAAAATGAATGTTTAATGCGGTTTCCATTAGTAGATAGTATGATTCTAGAGAAAGGTTTATATATGTATAATAAGTGCATATTTTATAAGATATATGATTGCACTCCTCCTAAACTACTAGACCGATTTCAATGAAATTTTTATATTGTAATTTTTGTATTGTGTGATTAAGTTGATTAGGTGATGGTTTAGTAATGACTAGTAATGGTGGCGTTGTCGGTGCGAAGCTGCAACGGATCGCTATAATTATTAAAAAGGAGTGGGGACTTAAGCATTCAATAGATGTTCGCTTACGAGCCGCACCTTTATTCTATCAGACGCAAGAGTTCGCAGTGACCACAAAAACATTCCAATTACTGATTAGATGGACTGCCTATCCTAAAATTCTGCATGGGGCTGCTCATTAAACATTCAAACTTGATTTTCATAAAAACTTTTTTGATTTTTTTTACGTTTTTTTTTTAATATCATACAATGTCTTCCGATTTCGAGCTATGTTCGAAATTTCAAATCTCTAGCTCATCGGGAAGCTAGTTTAAAATCAATTAATAAATTCATGAGTTAATAAACACGTGGTATGAGTGAGCAAAGCCACTTAAAAAATTTTCATTTTTTTTTTTTATTTTTTCTTAATTTGAATTAATAAAAGATGTAAGAAATTTACTTACATGATAATAAACACACACCTTTTGAATGGAATTTTTTTTTTAAATTAATCATCTCATTTTTTTTGTTTGCTTTAATACAACAGTGAAAACACTACTGAATAGTATAGAATAAAGTAATTTTTATTCAATATATCTAATCTTACAAGACTACTTATTGAAAGTCGTTTATGTTTTTACCATTGGTTTAGAAAATCCCTCTGTCCTGGGAACAACCAGCGAGTAACCTAGTGGAACAATTTTTTTCAACAACAATTTGCAATATAATATTTTGTACAATATAATATGAAAACAAACAATCATCTACTTGGCAGCAAAAGGTAAGAGTATCGACCCAGACGGATTAGTAAACAAAAACGAATCTACCACCTTTTTTATAGGATAAGGGTGACAAGCGAGCACACAGTCCACCTGATGGTTAGTGGTTGCTGTGCCCCATAGACATCTACACACATCTATCCTCGTTTGCAAATTAAAATGCAGATGCGATGTCAGCCGTGAGGACTAATATGGAATGCCTCTTTTCCAGTAAATAGGGTCTCCGGTTCTCTATACTCACCATACAAAACACAGCAGCATTAAGCTTCTATTTTACGCTGGTTTTCTGTGAGAGCGTGGTCCTACCCCGGTCGAGCCGACCTATTTGTGCTACAACTATACAACTAATATAGCTGTAGCATAGCTCTACCACGTATAAAACCATATACGGAACCAATTGTATGCCGAAGGTTTCTGACTCGCCCACAACAAATCTACATAACACGCGTGTTTTATTGGCCCTGCTATGTCCCATAGGTGTAAGATTGAGTTATCCGCGCTCTCGGCATTCCGAGCGAAGCGACGCGACGCGACGCTATGGGAATTATATTATGGACAAATGGCTATTTTTAATGTTTCGGACGCGAGTAATTTATTGTATTTAATAATGTTATTTATATTATTTGTCCTGTTGAAGCTATGGTCCGGTTTTAGGTTACTGTTGGGGCTTATTGAAGCTGATTATTATGTGTATGTGTGGGTAAGTGTATGTACGAATATGTGCTTGTGTCAATCTTGAGAGATAGTTGTAACATCACTGTAGTTCCTTATTAAATAATGCTTTAGAGAAACTATTCTTCCGAGTTATTAATTAGCGATAATCTAGCGTACTGGATTTCTTTAAAATATATAACAGATAAATAAAACTTGTTTTTTGGTAAAATGAAGATGTTGATTGCCGTGTGGTGACGGCGTATCTGAATACATTAACCCCATTTCGTCCCGTGAGTGTCGTAAGATACGGTTTTGGGATATGCCAGAAAAATCTTATATGTCTTATATATCTTCCAGTAGATAGCGGTATAACCATTTTGTTTATGGAAGACGTAAAATTATCAGACTGGCGACAGACAGCAGCATTGAAGGTGCGAGACGTCTGGCACTGCGACGTCGTCCGCACAAACAGACATCCTGTAGTATCGTGTAGCCTCCGCGACAGTAAGTATATACTAGAGTTAAGTATATAATGAAGAGTAGTTTAACTAAAGATATAACAAGAACAACACGTCCCTCTCATTTAACACCTTCCAACATTACATGGCGACCCTGCCAGGCGGTGCGCTGCGATAATGCAGGAGCAAAGTTCTAGTAGTCCAAATGATTAAAATAAAGAAAAACTTACAGGCGTAATGAAAATTAATTTAATTTTTAATTTAATGGATCAAACACAATTAGTAATAATATACTGTGGCGAAACAATGTACAGCGACATCTGGTGAGCGGTAAATTATTAGCCCTCATTAAGGCAAAACTTCTTACATCGGAGCCCATGTCACACAGTGGACCTTTACACGGGCAACTTTTTTTTTTTGGAGAAGATAACGAAGAATGGGTTTGTCATATGTTTTTAGGTATTCTAAGCTTGTTTTAAATGGTGTCTTGGAATCCGAGGCACTTTATTGAATTGGTTTGGTTTCTAAGATATCAGGCTCTGATCACACAAGTTCTCAGCTTTCGGTAACTTTTGGGATGCCTCAGGGCAGCATTCTCGGGCCGATCCTTTTTGCTTAATACTATAATTGTGTCAAAACCATAATAGACTATCGTTTGTATACGTTTTAATTGTCAATAACAAACACTCAATAGTCTGTGATTAATGATTTTCGTCAAAGAATTATAAAAATTTGCCAACAAATAATTACTGACAAATTGAATAAATAAGCTGTGAATTTTATGTAATTCCAAATGTTCCTTTATCAATAGTCTGTGGAGTGAACATTAAGGCAAAAAACATCGGTATAATCGATACACTGTAGATATACATACGTAGTTCATACAACACAAAACACAAACAGCGTTTATTTTATATTTTATTTTTTAGATATCTGTTTTATTTATTAATGCGCATTTGAAACTGCTTGTTTAATATTCAAACTTAAAAATTTAATTATTATTAATTTAACCTAATTAATATAATTACACGTAATTAACATAATGTTAATTCATTATCATAATTTGGTGAGATTTAACACTTTCATAAAAACTGGTAACCGTAGTCCTGGTCTCTACGATAAAGGCTATGCAAAGCTTCGGGTCAGTCGGTGTTAGTGAAATTGAATGTTATTAATTTCGACCTTATAACTTAATTTGACTTTGATTTTAACTTAATGATTTTTATTTGTTATATATTTTTTACTTGATTTTACTAGAACTCTATCTAATTCGTGTGGGAAAACATTTTCAAGATTCGAACCCGTGGTCCACCTGCGCTTCAGCTAAACGTTTGGCCACTACACCGCCAAACCGAGTTTAAATAATGTTTGTGATGGTACTAGGAATGCAACAACACTAGACAAATCTTGTTCCTCCCCAGAGCGTAAGAATCAGTCGCAGCTCAATGCTATCAGCTCATCAGTTCCAGGAATCAGTGATCCCTCCCCGCGGCCCGATCCCCACGGGGGTCCGGGGGGATCCGATCCCCCGCTGCGCCGGTAATTCACGCGGCTCACACCTCCGTGAATCTGGATTGTGGGATGTTTAAGGGGATCGAGTGATTTTGATACTCGTGATTTAGGATATATTATTCACGTATCGTTACGATTCGAGGTGTTTTTTTTTTAGAAGAGGAGGCAAAGAGTATACGGCTTATCTGACGTTAAAGTAGTCACAATATTTGTAATATTTGTACGTAATCATTATAACATTAATCAATGTCCATTCGACTCATTGGCAAACATACCTGTTTTTTTTTTATTTTTTTTTTTTTATCTATCTATACTATAATAAAAGTCTAAAAGAACGGTCAATCAATGTCCATTCGACTCATTGGCAAACATACCTGTTTTTTTTTAATTTTTTTTTCTTTTTTATCTATCTATACTATAATAAAAGTCTAAAAGAACGGTCAATCAATGTCCATTCGACTCATTGGCAAACATGCCTGTTTTTTTTTAATTTTTTTTCTTTTTTATCTATCTATACTATAATAAAAGTCTAAAAGAACGGTCAATCAATGTCCATTCGACTCATTGGCAAACATACCTGTTTTTTTTTAATTTTTTTTCTTTTTTATCTATACTATAATAAAAGTCTAAAAGAATGGTTAAATGGTACGAGTATATAAGAATATTATATTTATTTGATGCATACCTATTTATTAAGTTTTCCGTGCTGTGCCAACAAATTTTTTTTCTCTCTTTCTTTCTTTTTATCTGTCTGTAGCTATAGTAAGTCCTAAATTCATATTACAGGTGAAGTCTATAAAATTAACAAGTACCCCCAATACCCGTTTACTTTTCTTATTTTCAGTGGCGCATTTCTGAGAGGGTTTTAGGGCAAGAAAGTGTCCGCCGCACTGTCCCAATGCATGTTGGCGAACTTCACACGTTTCTTATTTCTCAGACATGCAGGTTTCCTCACGATGTTTTCCTTCACCGACGAACACGTGGTAAATCAGCACTTAAAATTGTAATTAACAGTGTCATTGGTGCCGGCGGGGATCGAATCCGGTTTGCTCGCATACTGTGAAATTTATAGCGAGGGCTAACCATCTGAGCTACCACAGCTCACGGATTATCTTTTAGGCAAACTAGGCACGTACCTAGAAGCGTGAGGTTACAAAAGGGCGCATGTGGAAGTTTTTAAAGGAAAAAAGAAAGTAATATTTGCATAAAATAAAAAATATACTTACTTTCTATAGAGACATAGGGCTTCCAAAGCGCGCCCCGTCCACATGATTGCTCCTACTTCGCCCCCACTCTCTCATTACGTATTTCATTCATGCTTACCTGTTACGTGTCCTCATTATTTTGCAACTGAACTATATTATAAATTATACCTATTATAGGTTATTTGCAAAATAACTAGTCATAATTTCTACCTAATATATGGCCGCCAGAGAGCGCCGATGAGGTGCTAGCCTAGGGCGCTGTCGACATTTAATCCGCCCCTAGTTATTTTTATGGTTTATTATAAAAGAGGGCCAAATGCAACTTAGTAGCTTTGGACTCAATGAAAAGGCATGCTAAGAGATTTATTGGTGACATGAATTTGGTTAAAAACAATCTTACCAGTCTCTAACACCGGCGCAAAGTAGCCGGCCTTTCGGTTTTCTACAGGATGCATTTCGGAGTGTGCGCAGAAATTGCATAATTTTTAAAATTATATTTTTAGATACTTAGAATTATATTTAAAAAAAAAACTGTTCGTGGTTACGTGACCACTGTCGCCTATCGCAACACCAGAGGAATTGCAGGTCCGTTGTCGTTTCTTTAAAAAGGTTTAGGCCATATCAGTCCAGAAGAACCACTGGCGATAGTAAATTCAGTTATGGCGATCTTCTATGGTAATCTAGGTCATAGTTTAGCTCAACCGTCGAAGAAAGACGCTTGCACAGAATAATAGCGTGAAATGGCAGAAAAGTACTGCTGTGTTTCGTATGGCGAGTGATGAAAATCGAGGCACGTAATCTAATTTCTCAGTGATGTCAACATATATAATTTAAAAACTAAAAACGCAAAAAGTTGTCATTAACAGTATGAGTTCTTCCGGGTCGATGGTACAAATGGGCGTGCCTCAAGGCTCAATTCTCGGCCCATTTCTGTTTCTGGTATATATTAATGACTTACCTTACATAGTTGGGGATAACCATAATATAGTATTATTTGCTGATGACACTTCATTAATTTTCAAATTAAAACGTATCGGTATTTTGGTTCTTAATCTAGTATAGATGTAAATTTCTATGAATCACATCATTATCTTACCAAGATTTGGAGTACGTACTCGTTTATCACCCTTACCGTTACCGTTACAGCTTACTAAAGTTTACTGTTGAGCATAGGCTTTCCCCATAGATTGTCTCATAGGGGGGATACTTGCCATAGTTGCTACACTTGACAAGCGGCTTGGCAACCGCAGTTTTAAATAATTAATTGAATCAGGCGTTAATTTGTGGAAATCCATTATAATGGGGTTGTTATAAACTAATTTGCTTAATTTCGCGTAAAGAAAGAAAATGATGTGTGAAGTAGACTTTACGTCAGCCTCCGCAGAGTCTACTTCACCTGAGGATGCCTCGTGTAGAGGCGACACACGTGTCGTATTTTCGAGAGTGGTGTGTCGTGCCTAGTGTGGTGGTGCTGGGATTGACGGCGACGAGTATAGTGCGCGCGATTGAGGGAGGGTGGGTGGTCCTTGAGGGAGGGTGGGAGGTCCCCTTAAACTGGGCAGGACACATCATTTTCTTTCTTTACGCGGAATTAAGCAAATTAGTTTATAACAATCCCAATAACCACAGTTTTTTTTTTAATTTTTAGTCGTTATTGACGCTGCTGCCCATCTCCTGATTTATTTCCATCTGTCGCCTCTTACGACACCCACGGGATGACATGGGGTAGTGGATGTTCTTACACCGCCACTACACGGTAAACTATACTTGCATAGAAATATATTGATCACTTTTTGGTTTGTATACAAACTAGAAGTATCAAAATCATCTAGGTACAATTCGCCCGGTAATATATTGATGATGCTGTAACAGTCTATTGTGATCTTTTGTTAGATTATGATAAGCGAGATAACTTATTCTCGACTTAATATAAACGTTCGTTTGTCTGTCGCGGCGAGCTAAGTATGGAAAGAGACCTTTTATTATTGTTTTAGTTGATTAAATGTATTTTGTTTGTTATTAGTTTTTAAATTTAATTACTAAGGGTCGGTCATCAAATGCGTGTGCAGAACGTATGCGTGACGTTTACGTTACGAAAGTAAATTGTAATGTAATCTATATGGAAGATATTCCGGTGTGACGTTTTATATAGAATTTGGTTGTTGTGTATTGCATTTTGTGTGCTTTGCCCTTAAAAGGTCATCTACCGTTTTCACTCGACTGCCCCAGAAGGACGGTAATGTTTTTCGAGAGTATTTATGTATGTATGTATGAATTTTTTATAGTATAGGGCAGGGGTCATTAAATGGCGGACCGCTGTCCGGATCGGGACCACCGTCATATTTTGTGCGGACCCAGACGAATCTAAAAATATCAATGTAAAAATCTGTGGATACACTGAGCCCGCATTTTGTCTTGTATCTGAGGCTAGGTTAGGTACTTAATTTGTTATTTTTTCAATTAGATGTATCCTTAATATTAAAATGTTCTGATGTCTTTTCGTTTTGTTAATTGACGTTTTAAATCTTAGTTGCCAGTCATCATCCACGACATTTTCTATTTTTTTAAACGGACCCGTAATGAAACTAGTTGGTGATCCCTGGTATAGGGTGACAAACGAGCACACAGTCCTCCTTATGGTAAGTGGATGCTGTGGCCCATAGACATCTACATCTATCCTCTAGATGCACTACATCCAGAATCAAAATGTAGATGCATTGTGACCCTTTTACACTCACCATACGAAACAAAAGAGCATTGAGCTGCTATTTTACGATGGTATTCTGAGAGAGCGTGGCCTTTTCCTGGTCAAGTTGATTCATTCTTTTTTTTTATAGGATAGGGTGAAAAACGAGCACACAGTCCACCTGATGGTAAGTGGTTGTTGTGGCCCATAGACATCTACATTTATCCTCATTTGCGAATCAAAATGCAGATGCGTTGCCACCCGTGAGGACTAAGATAGAATGCCTCTTTTCCAGTAAAAAGGGTCTCCGGTTCTCTACACTCACCATACGAAACACAGCAGCATGAAGCTGCTATTTGACGCTGGTATTCTGTGAGAGCGTGGTCCTTCCCCGGTCGAGCCGACCCATTCGTGCTACAACTATACTACTAATATAGCTGCAGCATGGCTCTACCACGTTAAAATTCGTGGTACCACGTAACATTCGTACTTTAACCATAATATAACTGCAGCATGGCCACGTAAAAAGAAAATAAAAAGTGCGCAATTCAGTTGCTTGTACTGGGTGCCATTTGTGCCTAGATATTGTCTCTAGTTTTGATATTTCATTGTTGACTGACTTGGCGTAATATAAACAAAATAAGATTTACCTCTTTAATCTCACACAAAATAAACCCTTACGTAAAAAACGCGTTGTATTGTTGTAAAACGCTTGCTAACCAATTAAATAAATGTGAAATATTTTTTGTGGTTTAGTTTTGTAGTTGTCAGTACCATCAATGAATATACGTTGATTTGGAACCTGTCGGTTTTATAATTTAAAACATTGTGAAACTAGTACAAATGTTTATCCAAATAACAAAAATTAAACTGGAGTTTCTCCAAGTTTCATACGTGGTAGAGCCATGCTGCAGCTATATTGTGATTGCAGCACGAATGGTTCGGCTCGATCGGAGAACGACCACGCTCTCATAGAATATCAGCGTAAAATAGTAGCTCAGTGCTGCAGTGTTTCGTATGGTGAGCGCAGAGAACCGGAAACCCTTTTTACTGAATCAGGCATCCCATCTTAGTCCTCAGGGGTGGAAGAGAATCTGCATTGGATTCTTAATCGAGGATAGATATAGATGTCGATGGGCCATAGTATAATTTACCATCAGATGGACTGTGTGTTCGCTTGTCATATTTATATATGTATAAATTATAAATGTTAATTTAACTGACGCCTATTCCATACTTGGAGAGCAGACAAAAAAAAGTCAGAAAACGCCTCGGCGTGTAGGAGCGTGTTGTGCCCGTCCGGGCGCAGTTTGTTTTACATGATAATTGGCCGCGACTTATGAGCTCCGCGCTGATATCTGAGCCTCTCGCGTCCATTTGCAGCGGACTCTATTCATTTTAACAGCCTTACAGCCGCTTTAAATTTTAAATAGAGCTCTAGTCTTATTATTTTGCTCTTTATTATATGCGCAAAATAATAGGAACTGAGGAGCACTACTGAGCAGTATTATAACTAAATGTTTTTTTTTTATTAAAGAGTAGTGAGTGGTTTCGCTTGGATAGGATCTATTAATAATATTCAAAGACCATTTTTATTTTGTCAATTTTTCGTTTTTTTTTTTTAAAGAATCTCAAGTTTTTCGGTTATGAGTGGTAAAATTAAAAAATATTTACATCCGACTTCTTAATAAATAAAATGAGAACATCATCAATGTAGTTGAAGTCAATTAAATACGCATTATTAATGATAACTCAAAACTACAGATCAGATATTGATTAATTTATATGGGACTTAATATGGAAAAAAGTTCTGAGGAAACACACATAAAAAAGTAGTCGAATTGAGTACCTCCTCCTTTTTTGAAGTCGGTTAAATATAGCCTAGGTCCCTGGCATTGCTCTCAATATGTTCGTAAAGATTCATCATAATCCGTACGGGTTTAGCTATATTAATGTTAGTCCGGACAGACAGACAGAGAGTTATATAATTTGAAAATGATTATTTATGTCTTAATAGCATGCAAATAACACCCTGAGCTTAATAGTAGCCAGTTATGTAAATACCACAGACAGACACTTCAATTTTATTTATATATATACACGTTAAAGTATATGAATTAAGATCCGCGTGAAAAATTGGTCCCGTTAATGTGACAGTGATAGTGTACGTAATTAAGCGAGGGCCGGAGGTGCTTTTCAAACTCACAAGGCACGGCACGTAAGTCTAGCGCTGAATGACACGTGGAGGGGATAGTTGCGCATGGGTACTGTCGCGCACGAATTGAATTGCACGAATGCGACTGGAGAGCCAATCATCACGTGCAAATGACGCACGCCCACCCCACGATCCGCTTACTACCCCATGATACCTGATTTTACCGATTACCGGGATAACGGCTACCGCTAGACTTTCGTGCCGCTACTTATAGTCACATCGTTTTTCGCCCGTATCTAACCTAGTTAATTTTTGCAAAGTCAAAATAACATATTTTTCTAAATGCTTATGAAATTATATACGGTACTTATAACAAAAAACAATTTAAAAATTTTTGTCTGTCTGTCAGTCTGTCTTTGTATGTCTGTTTGTTCCGGCTAATCTCCGAAATAGCTGGACTGTTTTTAACGGGACTTTCCCTGGCAGATAGCTAATATTTATAAGGAGTTACTTTGTAGCTACTTTTATTTTAGAACACAAACAATTATGGTTCCGCACAAAAAAAATCAAAACCCATGAAAATCTTTAATATGATGGATTTCCGCAAAGTAACGCCAGATTCAATTAACTAAGGGTATGTACCGTTCCGATATATACTGCGAGCAGTGCTCAGTGCTCTCACTGGTGAAAAATTCGTTCCGTTATGGACTGCCAGTATACTGCCGCAGTACCCTAAGGAAATATATGACGTCATAAATCGCCGCCATTTTTGTACTGTGAGCACTGGCGCTTTTGAGGTAAGGTGCTCTCAAAACTTTGATCACGTGATCAAAAAACATAACAGCGCCTAGAGATTTAACAGCTTCCACGAATGATTATTATTATTAATTTATATTGTTATTTAAATAAACTCGGACATTAAGTTTTAAAAGCAACAACATTCAAATAATAATTTGTTCTTGTTGAATACATGATAAATATTTACATTTGAAAACAGTGTCGAAAAATGGGGATGACAGCATACTGGACTGCGTCCCGTCTTAAACAGTAACCAGTATAACAAATAATCCTGAACATGTTGACATACTGCAGACTTCCCGGAGTGTTGATTCCTTTATATATCGCTGTTGCAGATACTACTGCAGGACTTCATGATTCTGTACCGTCTCTTTTATTGGAAAATAAACTCACAATTCTTTCATATATTTACTGGTGAACACGTATACAGAATTTAAAAGAAATTGCTTTCATTACATTCGAATGAAATTTTTTTATAGAAGAGGGGGTAAACGAGCATGCGGCTCACCTGATGGTAAGTGACTACCGCCACCCATGAACAACCGCAACACCAGTGGAATTGCAGATGCGTTGCCGGCCTTTTAGAAAGGTGTAAGCTCTTTTCTTGAAGGTTCCTAAGTCGTATCGGTCCGGAAAATTCGCTGGTGGTAATTGATTCCACAAGGAAGTTGTGCGAGGGAGAAAACTTCTTCTAAATCGCACAGTGGTGGACCGCCAATCATCCAGATGGTATGGATGGTAACGTGAGTTTTGTCGCAATGTGCGATGGTGAAATTAAGCGGCTGGAATTAGTCCGAATAATTCCTCAGAGCACTCCCCGTGATAGATGCGATAAAATACGCAAAGAGATGCAACATCTCTACGCAGTGCCAGTGTATCGAGCCGATCAGAAAGAACTCGGTCGTCGACGATTCGAACCGCTCTGCGTTGGATGCGGTCAAGTGGAAGGAGCTGGCACTGGGGTGCCCCGGCCCAGGGATGAGAACAGTATTCCATGTGGGGCCGAACTTGCGCTTTGTAAAGTTGCAAGCGATGTGCCGGCATGAAATACTGTCTCGCTCTGCTGAGCAAGCCAAGCTTTTTAGAGGCCAATTTAGCCTTCCCTTCCAAGTGACCACGAAACTGCACACTATTCGATATGTCGACGCCAAAGATTCCGATACTAGCTGAGGCAGCAAGGGGAGTGCCTTGAAACTGAGGAGATACGACAAAGGGGTTCTTTTTAGCGGTAAACGCGCAAACTTGTGTCTTCTGGGGATTGAACTGGACTAGATTTAGTCGGCCCCAATCCGAGACTTTGTTAAGCAAAGACTCGACTTCAGACACAAGTTTGTCCCGGTATTCAGCGACGTTTTCCCGAGAAATATTGTCACGGCCGGTATATAAGGCATCACCAGTGCTGTCATCCGCATAGCAATGAATGTTGCCAGTTAGCAACATATCATTTATATGCAGAAGAAACAGCGTTGGTGATAGCACACAGCCTTGTGGAACACCAGCGTTAATAGGCTTGCAGTCGGAGCATGCACCGTCTACTACGACCTTGATGCTCCGATCAGCAAGGAAACTGGTGATCCATTTGCACAATTTCTCGGGAAGCCCATAAGAAGGAAGCTTCGAAAGAAGCGCTTTGTGCCAGACCCGATCGAAGGCCAAACTAACGGCCAATGCCTCCCCCCTGAACTCTACTGCCTCCGCCCATCTATGAGTCAGATAGACTAGAAGATCACCAGCTGATCGACCTCGACGAAAACCGTACTGGCGGTCACTAATCAGCTGGTGATCCTCAAGGTACCTCATGAGCTGGCAGTTTATAATGGATTCCATTATTTTGGAGAACAAGGAGGTGATGGCAATAGGCCTGTAGTTGGACGGGTCTGAGCGGTCGCCTTTTTTAGGGATCGGGTGGACCAAAGCTGTCTTCCATGAATTCGGGACTACGCCTTGGGAGTAGGAGTATCGGAAAAGACGAGTTAAAACCGGCGCCGACTCCGGAGCACACGTCTTCAGCACAATGGGAGGGACTCCATCGGGCCCACTCGACTTGCTGACGTCCAGGGAGAAGAGTGCTTTGCGAACCGAGCGCTGTGTAAACCGAAGATCCGGCATGGAGCACTCACATCGCGGGATGATCGGCGGTGTGTTCCCCCCGTCATCTAGAGTCGAGTTGGACGCAAAAAGAGAGCTCAACAGATCGGCTTTCTCCTTTGCGGCATGGGCCAGTGAGTCGTCCTCCCTGTGCAGAGATGGAAAAGATGGCTGACAGAAGTTCCCTTGGACAGCCTTGGCGAGAGACCAGAATGCACGGGTTCCCGAAGGAAGGCGAACTAGCTTCTCGCCAATTCTGCCGATGTGCTCAGACCTTGCCTTGGCAATGACGCTTTTGAAGGACCTGGAGGCGGAATTATACTTCTTTTTAAGTGCGCTGGTGTTTACATCCCATTTTTTATTGAGCCAAAATGTGTCAATCATATTTTGGCCATCATAATTCACTAAAAAAATCATTAACTTTCATAATAATTAAAAAAAAAGGTTAATTCAGTTTTAATGACAAAAAATGATTTTCTGCGCACACATTGTGTTAAAAATCAGTTTTGGCGCCCATTTCACCTTAATAAGTATAAATATAAATAGACAATAACACTGCTAAGTTTAAATTAAATTTTTAAATTTTATGTTTTAAGAGCGGCCAACCCGTCTAACTTTTCATACAAAAGCTTGTATGTGATTATGGCGTTGTAATAGATCTTTCTTTGAAAATTTTAATATATAATATAATTAATAGGTATTTTGTGCACTATATCTAGGTTCCTATCTAAACAAAAAATCTAAATTTGTAGAAACAAATTCAGTATAAGCCTCCAAAAATCTGCTTTTTTGCATAAATTTTACCTGAACTTTGGTCGTTCATAATGTACTCACTAATAGTTAAAGTAAAGAAATTATTTTATAGAAGCCTCGCCAATGTAATGGAGACTGACTAAATGACAAAAATTTATTTCACAAAGTTGTGGGTTACTGAAAAACACGTATTTCCTGGAACAAGTTTTATGAAATTCCCGCACACTATTTTTCGTTCAATAATATCGCGTTCTCACTTGCTTATTAGCTAAGTGGCGGTAAGAGGTATGCGGGGGACAAGTCGTGCGGGGTAGGGACGGGGTGAGACGGGGGAGTTGAATGACGAGCGCCGGTGGCGCACGCGTTTGGCTCTCTGGCCTCTCGGAATTGTTAGTAGGTATTCAATTTGTTGACTGCGCTTCGTCAATGTGCCGTTGCATTTTATATTTAGTGACATCTGTTTTACCTACTACAATGATCTTTTTTTTATACCGGACACTGATTTTGCTAGCGAAGGTTTAGCTATTTTATTATGTGAAACGAACCTGGCATTTGTGAATACGGACACAGACTTTGTTTGGATAAGGATTTTGAAGCAGATCGATTTTATTACTATTGAGAATGAGAATATTACTATTGTTATTAGATAATAATATGTTTTTTTACTAAATTTTCAATTACTTCTGGCAGTAAGCTCTTTGTGTTCGGAAATCGGAATCGTCTCGACAACCGGGTTGTTTTATGTATTGTTCATAAAGTGTAACAAAGTTCTTTAGAATAAAAATATATATTTATACCCAACTCTATTTAGACTACTTTATTTGTGATCAACCACCTGTACTACGGTACAAATTAGTACCTAAACAACATTTGGAGACATTTACATACGGTACAAGTAAGTACGTTACCTAATTTCAGCTTCCTAAATACAAACGGCCTAGACAGGTAAAGAGTTTATTCTGTTTATACCGCTACTCCATAAGCAGAATAAATTATTCACCTTTACATTTTCGTGCTCTGTTTAGGAATAACATGGACGAACAATATAAGTTGGATGGAACACCCTGCTAAAACAAAACTGAGTCCAGTTTATGTCTGAGTATTGATGTTTGCGCGTGTAACGGCCGACTAATATGTTGTGAATGTTTGCGTGCCGGGCTTGTAAGCACGACGACAAATCAAGTTATATAAACCAGTTTATGCGGTACTCTTATTGTACGGGAAATTGAAACAAAGCGAGGCCATGTTATACTGGAAAAGTATAGCTTGATGTGTCGCCGAGTGTACTTACACACACGAGTTGACCGACTCTGAGTGACAGTTATTTTTATTTGCGACATATTATTTTTTACATGGAAAGTTATTTATAACATTATAAAATTATTTATAACATAAATAATTTCTTTAATATATTATATTTATAATTATAACATAAATAATTTCCATGTCAAAAATAGCGCACGTACGATACCTAGTTTGGTAAAAAACAACACACACATATCTCCGAGGCCAAGTGGCACGTCTATACTAGACAAAGAGTAATATAATAAAATAATATGGTACCTACTAAATGTAGGCATGCAGAGAAATTTACAAAACTATAGCTATGCGCCATAGTAGCGAGCCCGTAAGTTACCGAATGCCAACCGAACACTCAGGCGCTGTCTTTCTCTTTTCGCTTTGCCTCTTTTTCTAACATTGCGCTGGATGAAACAACAAGCTTTTTAACCAAGCTCGCGTTGACGATAGACGGGCCGGGAAGGGCCCTCTTAAATCAAAGATTAGGATATTAATCACAGTAGGTACATAGAATCTAATTTATTTGCCTACAAACTGCCCTGCAGTTTGGCGAAAGTAGTATAAGAAACAACCGACTGTATTTTGACATTGAAAAAAGAGTAATAATGACCTACAGTTCAATTATAATTAATATTAATTATTCAATTATAATTAATATTATAAATTAAATAAATATTGTTTATTAATAAACAGTTTGAATTTTCTATATTATAAATCATCAAGTTCCATAACTCATATGATACCTGATTATATTAAATTAAATTCGATTTAAATTTTAATCGAAATACCCTTAAATCGCTTGCTGTTTAAACCAACGACACCGTTTCTCGAATGAATAAATAAAAACGTCTCCAACACAAAAGGAAGGAAACAAACTTTTATTACTAAATCGTATCGCGTCACTACAACATAGATCTTCCACAAATCGACCATTAAACGATCGTAATGCCCATTAATAAGCTCTGATACGCCATTAGTTATACGGAATGGTCATCGAGGCGACGGCGAGGTGCGCCAGACCATTGTGTTATCCGTCCATATCCCACGCGTGGCGTGATCAATGTTGGATGGTTTTTTAACGTGTATTTTAGTGTGTTTAGTTTGGATATCAATTTACTTTGAGCGAGAAATTAAGTTAATCTACTAATGTAGAGAATTTTAAGATGCCGTTAAGTCTCGTGCTGTCTCTATCACTTCAAGTCAAAGTGACTGTGACACCACGAGACTTGACAACATCTTGAAATTGAGCTACGTTTGAGTATTTGTAATAAAACAGTATGATTGTATAACTCTGGAAGGAAATCGTTTGTTAGTGGTAGTAGTTTTAGTATGGTAGAGCAATGCTGCTTCATTATGGCCGTTGTAGCACAAATGAGTTGGCTCGACCGGGGAACGGCAACGCTCTCAAAGAATACCAGCGTAAAATAGCAGCTTAATGCTTCTGTATTCTGTATGGTGAGTGTAGAGAACCGGAGACCTATTTTACTGGAAATGAGGCATTTCATCTTAGTCTTCAGGGGTGACAACGCATCTTTATTTTATGATAGATGTTGAGATGGATTGGGACGGATGGACGATCAGATGTTTAGTATAGATAGAGGATAGATGTAAATCAATAATAGAATCAGGCGTTATTTTGCGGAAATCCATTATAATGGGTTGTTATAAACTAATTTGCTTAATTCCGCGTAAAGAAAGAAAATGATGTGTCCTGCCCAGTTTTAAGGGGACCTGCCACCCTCCCTCAATCGCACGCACTATACCCGTCGCCGTCAATCCCAGCACTACCATCCCCAGCAAGTACCGCTAAGTACTTAGCGGCCAGCCTCCGCAGAGTCTACTTCACCTGAGGATGCCTCGTGTAGAGGCGAAACACGTGTCGTATTTTCGAGAGTGGTGTCTACGTGCCTAGTGTGGTGGTGCTGGGGGTGGGAGTGCTGGGATTGACGGCGACAGGTATAGTGTGCGCGATTGAGGGAGGGTGGGAGGTCCCCTTAAAACTGGGCAGGACACATCATTTTCTTTCTTTCTTTACGTGGAATTAAGCAAATTAGTTTATAACAACCCCATTATAGATGTAGATGTCTACGGATCACAGTATCCACTTATCATATAGTGGACTGTGTGTTCGTTTGTCATCCTTATTATGCAAATCGTTTATTAATATTATTAATTAGTGGGAATCGATTGGGAAATGCATTAAGTTTTTTTTCTATATGATAATATTTATTGTCCTAAAATAACATTGATATATTTAGGTACATTTATATGGACTCTCCCTTCCACGTAAATGTCTAGCCCTCTAGCCTAATGGAAGGAAAATACGGACCCCGTCTCAAAAGTCGTGGGTTTTGAATCCGCCATTCGACTACTGTCCTGAAACACTTCTAACGTGTCGTTTAAAAGATGCTGATATTAATATAAAAAAAAAATTAATAAAATTTATACAGCACATCGAAACATGACCTCAAACCGAAGCCAACTACGATTTCCACTAAAGTTACATAATCGCACTTCCGTAAACAGTAAACAGTCCATGGGCTTTCCATTGTAATAAGAACACTGGCTGTACACTTTTAATGAGGCCATCCACGACTTTTTCTGCCACCAGGGCGGCGCTACTAAAAAGTGATAATATTTGACAGATTTCATAGCGGGGAAGTTAATTTGTTCGGAAAATGTAAAGTTTATTGTTTCTTTCTGTACTATTAGCTATATTTTATACTAATAAGATTAAAAATAAATAAACCAAACAACGGATATTCATAAAAGTAGAAAAATTAAATAAAGTTAAAAATGTGCAAAAAAACTTAAAGAGCAAACCACTGACGCATTGTTTTGTGTATTAATATAATACTCTAGAAACTGATAAAATTTGAAACTGACTTCTCAATTAAATTAGGTACATTGCGTAACAAAAAACTTTACCTCAGTGTCAACTAGCGACATCTGGTGAGCAGAAAATTATTATCCCTCATTATTCGATCGATGATTAAAATATAAATATTTTTTTTTTACATCAGCCAGTATCGTCGAAGCAAGATTTACACCGCGTCTGCCCGACCCGCGTGTTCTCGAAAGTCGAACATTTTATGGTTAATTATCCCACAAAATCCGCATTAATAATGGCCATAAACATTTATACCGTTTAAAATAAATTATAATGAGTTATTATCACGCGCTGCGTTTTGCCTAATATCCATATATCGTCTGTTGAACGACCGAACGTTGTTATATTATGATAATGAGCTTCAAAAGAAAACGAAAGTTACGGAATGTTATAAAAATTAAAAATATTATATGGAATGTCATTTATATCATAATTTATTTTATTTTTTTACTGGCAATAACTATATTCGTTAGTGGGTATACATCCTATTTATTTGTCTATAAACTGTGTAGTGGCGGATGGCGGTAAAAGACTATCCATTACACCATATTATCGTCCCATGTATGTCGTAAGATGCAACAGAGGGAAACTAAAACAGATGACGTTTAGCAGCATCTTCCTAGTAACAATTCAAAATAATAATAATTTATAATTTAAAATTTTGTATAACCGACTTCAACATAAGTTATTAAGAATAACTCAAAACTATTGGTCAAACCTTGATCAAATTTATTTGGGACCACATGTGAAGCACCAGATTTCAAATAAAAAAGAATCGTCGAAATCGGTTCACGCAGTAAAAAGTTATGAGATAACACATATAAAATAACATACAGTCGAATTGAGTACCGGCTCCATTTTGAAGTGGGCAGAAAAGTTGTCAACACGACAATTTATGTCATGCTTGGAAGGCGTCACTATCCCCTTTTAGGCAATATATGAGGGAGGGTCAGACAATAAACTTTTAGTATACTGTAATATTTTTTTTATAGGAGAGGGGGCAAACGAGCATGCGGCTCACCTGATGGTAAGTGACTACCGCCGCCCATGAACAACTGCAACACCAGGAAGGAAATTGCAGATGCGTTGCCGGCCTTTTAAAAAGGAGTACGCTCTTTTCTTGAAGGTCCCTAAGTCGTATCGGTCCGGAAAAATCGCTGATGGTAATCGATTCCACAAAGAAGTCGTGCGAGGAAGAAAACATCTAAATCGCACAGTGGTAGACCGCCAATCATCCAGATGGTGTGGATGGTATCGGGAGTTCTGCCGTGATGTGCGTTCGTGAAATTTAGCGGCTGGGATTAATCCGAACAATTCCTCAGAGCACTCCCCATGGTAGATGCGAAAGAAAATGCAAAGGGATGCAACATCTCTTCGCAGTGCCAATGAATCGAGCCGATCGGAAAGGGCTCGGTCGTCGACGATTCGAGCCGCTCTGCGCTGGATGCGGTCAAGTGGAAGGAGCTGGCACTGGGGAGCTGGCAATGATGAATGAATAAAAATAAGAAATAAAACATTACCTAATATAATCATTATCAGCCTGTAACAGCTCATACATAGACCTCTCCCAAGGTGCACCTCTTAGCTCTTTATTAATATTTCGCCAATCATTTATTTTCACTGGCAACAACTATTTACGCTAGTGAGTACACAACCTAATTACTTCTCATTGTATACGATTTCGCGACGAGCTTCTCAAGTTACCTTCCACTTTCAATATATTACAAGTATTATAACATAATATTATTAATATGGTTACCACTGACGCCTCTATTCATAAATTAATTAATTTACACTGTTTTATATGATAGTACAACACTTGTAGCGATAATAGAAAAGATAATAATTTACATACAAGATATATATAAATATATAGATTATTACACCAACGAGCACAAAGTCCACCTGATGGTAGGTGGTTACCGTAGCTCATAGACCACTACATCTATCTTCGATTAAGAATCAAAATGCAGATATGTTGTCACCCCTGAGGACTAAGGGGGAATGCCTCGTTTCCAGTAAAAAGAGGATAATGAACAGCTTGTATTATTCTTCAAATATTTTTCCTTTGCATTTTTACACTAGGAATTAGGAACCAAATAAATCGGAATAAGGATTTTTATAACAGAATAAGGTACCTTCGACTTCTTGTCATATTTAATTAATTTATATATGTATATGTATGTGTGTGTATGTATGTGTATATGTGTATGTGTATGTATATGTATATATATATATATATATATATATATATATATATATATATATATATATATATATATGTGTGTGTGTTTTCTTTTTTTCCTTTTTTGTTCCTTCTCAATGTTTACATGTATTTTTGTTGGTAAATGTTATGTACACTTGTTATTGACATACATATCAGTGAGCGTGTTACTTGTTATATAATCTAGTGTTAGTGTTTAATATGTATATTGTAAGTGTGCTTATGAAATAAAATTAAAATAAAAAACAAAAAAAAAATTTAGAATACTAATCAAGATTTGATTGATTGATTGAATGATGAGATTGGCTATTTGAGTCAATTATATATATCATGTGTATAAACGATAATGGTTCTGATTAAAATAGCCTAACCTTCAAAAGGGTACAATAAATGCTTAATTTCTGATCTCTATTCAAGTTTTAATAAAAAATACCGCGGAATTAGGTGTCTTTACCTGAAATGAAGATTTCGTAACATATATATTGCTACTTTTTTAAAATCCCGTTGGGTTTCTTGCTGGTTTTCCCACGACGTATTTTAAGCCAGTGACAAATATTATTATAATTTTCATTGAATAGCAATTATCCTATTAATTTCTACTTTTAAACACGTTATCTATGCTAAAGGCATTGTGACCGCTAATTACCTCCCGCCGTGATGTATCATCTTATGCATACAGCTATTACAAAACAATTTAGATATTCAAATGCCCGTCGAGACAGATTTCTATCTTAATTACTTAAACCGTCCATTATAATATGCAAGTTATACAGGCTGTTTAACAATATATAGAAAAAATATCCTGGAGTAAAGTTATTATTGTGTGTGTAACCTGTGAAGGTATTTTTAGGGTTCCGTACCAAAAGGATAACCAACGGGACCCTATTACTGAGCCTCTGCTGTCCGTCCGACTGTCTATCAGCGGGCTGTATCTCATGATCCGTAATAGGTAGACTCGATTAAGAATCAAAATGCAGAAGAGTAAGATGGTATCCAGTAAAAAGGGTCTCCGGTTTTCTACACTCATCATACAAAACACAGCAGCATTGAACTGATATTTTACGCTGGTATTCTGTGAGGGCGTGGTCCTCCCCTATCGAGTCGACTTATTCGTGCCACAATCATAATATAGCTGCAACATGACTCTACCACGTGTAATTACTTGATAAAGACACGCGTTTTCCTGCTAAATATTTCTCTAGAAAATCTATTGTTGTACAAAATATCATTGGTCACTATGCTCTTTTTGACTTAACACAAAGAGAATCCTAAGTTTTTGTTCTAGGTAGAGTCACGCAGTAAAAATTTTCTGCAAAATATTTCTCTATAAAATATATTTACGTACGAATGATGGCGGAATAACCTTAGCTAAAAATATCATTGGTCTCTTTAACCAATAATAATTTTGCACATAATAAATTTTGATTTACGGAACGTCTGTATAACAAACAATTAATAATAAATCGGACGATGTCAAATCTATAGATAAATATTAAAATATGGCTTCCTTTAGCAATCTCATTACTATTCAGAACTCAAATCATTTCTTTATCGAACTTTTTGAATTTTGTCTGTTGCAGTCACTAACATGTTAATTCAAATAGCGTTTACGCCAGATTCAAAATAACGTCAGAATAGGCGAAATATTTGGTTTTTTTATATCATACGAAAATGAAAAAAATTAACACAGTGTACCTGATGGTACGTGGATGCTGTGGCCCATGTGACATCTACATTCATCCTCAATCAAGAATTAAAATGCGCATGAAAGATCCATTTTAATGTTCGTTTACTCGAACGTTACTCGTCATAAGTAACACAGCAGTTAATATTTCACTCTGGTGTTCCGTGCGAGCGTGGTCATTCTCAAGTCAAGCTGACCTATTCGTACAATATTTCATTTTTTTTAAAAACGTTACCACCACTCTAGGATTTTCTCCTGTGTCGTGGAGGCAGTTTACATACATAAATTGCACGATGACAAACATCCAGACCCGGAACAATTATTTGTAAGCCATACAAATACTTGTCCCGTGCGGAATTCGAACCCGCAGCCCCCAGCGCAACAACTCATTGCTAAGCCACTGCGCCACGGAGCCGTCGAACAGTATCCATAATGTATCGCAGAATAGCTCTACCCTCTACCACGTAAGAAGCATGATATATTTTTTATAGGAGATGGGGCAAACGAGCATGCGGCTCACCTGATGGTAAGTGACTACCGCCCATGAACAACCGCTACACCAGGGGAATTACAGATGCGTTGCTGGCCTTTTAAAAAGGAGTAGGCTATTTTCTTGAAGGTCCTTAAGTCGTATCGGTCCGGAAAAATCGCTGGTGGTAATCGATTCCATAAGGAAGGTGTGCGAGGAAATAAACATCTTCTAAATCGCACAGTGGTGGACCGCCAATCATCCTGATGGTATGGATGGTATCGCGAGTTTTGTCGCGATGTGCGATGGTGAAATTGAGTAGCTGGAATTAGTCCGAACAATTCCTCAGAGCACTACCTGTGGTACATGCGATAAAATGGTACATGTGATACTTGAAGTTCCTTAATTATTATTACAGATTAGTAAAAGTCAACTGCTGAACATAGACCTCCCTAAAAATACATGACAGAGGGCTGGCCGCTACATATTTTTTAATTTCTAGTTGTTTATAGAAGGAGAGAAGGACGCTGTTGCCTATCTCCTCGTTTCACTCCGTCGTCTCTTACGACACTCATGGTACGGATATGGATGGTAAATATTCTTACAACGTCACTACACACTATATTTAAGTCCCCTTTGCAAACATTACTGGGCATTTTGACTA
Organism: Parnassius mnemosyne; assembly: GCA_963668995.1. Classification (NCBI taxonomy): domain Eukaryota; kingdom Metazoa; phylum Arthropoda; class Insecta; order Lepidoptera; family Papilionidae; genus Parnassius; species Parnassius mnemosyne. The sequence goes on from CAVLGL010000090.1 coordinate 30,056,170, forward strand.
ATACCGAATTTCTTACCTTACCGCAACATCAAGGTTCCTAGCATGATTTACCCGACTACCGTGCCTCAATGTCTTAATATAAACTCAATAACAAGCATATTTTATTGGAAAGCCAGCACTTTGTGCCGGTAGCGCTTGATTCGATTTCTTCTTATATTATTACACGGGATTTAGTAATTTTATTCCAATTTTATGAATCTTTCGTTGTTTTTTGTTATATCTGTTCATGTAATAGGATAGGCAAAGGCACAAAGACTATACAACCGTTATAATATATTCCGATCAGTTTGATAAAACGAAAGACATCATTCAAATTTTCTTCTTATTAAAAAAACGTTACCTGCCCTTGGATTTTCTCCTTTATAAAGGAGGCGTTTTATATTGTATAAACATTCAGACCCGGATTAGTTAATTGTAGGCCTGCAAACACTTGTTCTGTCTGGGATTCGAACCCGCTACTTCTCTTTCGAGAGTATGCGCTATCTAATACCTTTACTAAGAAAATTAATTATTTTTATTTCGGTAATTTTACACTACTTGTAGATTCTTTTAACATTTTCTTCCTCTTCTACCGACTTCAAAAATGAGGAGGTACTCAATTTGGCTGTATGTTTTTTTATGTATGTTACTTCATAACTTTCTTTTACGTGAAACGATTTCGACGATTAGTTTGTATTTAAATGCTGGTGCTTCTCATGTGATTCCATATAAATTTGATCAAGGTCTCACCGATAGTTTTTGAGTTATTCTTAATAATAAATATTGAAGTCGGTTGTACAAATTTTTTTAATTTTAAATTATTATTTACTTAATTAAGCCATTAATACACAGCAATCCCATGTGTTTGGAAGTGATCATGAAACCTTAAATTGCACAGTATTAGTGTTACAGAAGCCTATTTATAGATATTAAAGACTACCCAGATTGTAATCGGACGGAATGACAGATGCTGGCAATATCCCACACCTTTGCGAACTGGTTTGAATGCGTAAAATATGAATAACAAAGGAGTTATTAGAGTGACAAAAAAGCTGATATTCCAACTAAACTAGAACTATTGCAGCCGAGGGGGTAAGCAGAGTCCAATGAGAAGAAGTTTTTTTACGTGGTAGAGCCATACTGCAGCTATATTAGTAGTATAGTTGTAGTACGAATGAGTCGGCTCGATAGGGGAAGGACAACGCTCTCTCAGAATACCAGTGTAAAATAGCAGCGTAACGCTGCTGTGTTTCGAATGGTCTACACTCACCGGAGAACATTTTTACTGGAAATGAGGCATTCCATCTTAGTCCTCACGGGTGACAACGCATCTGCATTTTGATTTGTAATAGAGGATAGATGTAGATATGTATGGGCTGCAGAAACCCCTTACCATCAGGTGGACTGTGTGCTTGTTTGTCACCCTTATCCTATAAAAAAAGCGAGCCACTCGGAACACGTTTAGACAAAAATACGAGTATGGATGGAAAATCATAAAAGAAATGATACGTGGCTAGCTCATCACCTACACAATCACAAACCAGGATCCTATTAGTCTCTTCTTACGACATGCTAGGAAAGTAGCACAGTTGGCACATCCTTTTTTGTCATGAGTCCCACATGAACATGGGACTATAAGTCCCAGATCAATGTGGGATTTTTCTTATGGGTTACTCCAAACAAATGTTATAGTTGCGTACCCCGACTCCGAAGACCAAACTGAAATTTCAAACTTAAAACACAGCAGTGCACTTTTAACTGTCGGCATAATGTGAATGGTCGGCTCGATCGGGGTAGGACCACGCTCTCACAGAATACCAGCGTAAAATAGCAGCTCAACGCTGCTGTGCTTCGTGTGGTGAATGTAGAGAACGTGAGAACCTTTTTACTGGAAACGGGGTATTCTATCTTAATCCTCAGGTGTGACAATGCATCTGCATTTTGATTCTTAATCGAGGATAGACGTAGATGCCTATGAGTCACAGTAACCACTTACCACAGGTGGACTGACGTTTGTAACCGTTATTCTATAAAAGAACCATCTAATATATATTGATGATTTTTTTTTATAGTATAAGGGTGACAAACGATCCACCTGATGGTAAGTGGTTGCTGCGGCCCATAGACATCTACATCTATCCTCTGTTACAAATCAAAATGTTCTCACCTTGTCACCCGTGAGAACTAAGATGGAATGCCTCATTTCCAGTAAAAAGGGCCTCCGGCCACCTGCACTCACCAAGCGAAACGCAGAGGTAAACCTCTACTTCACGCTGGTTTTCTGTCAGGTCGTGGTACTACCCCGGTTCGAGCCGGCCCATCCGTGCGACAGCAAAAGCTGCCGCGTGGCTCTACCACTGTGTCCATGGGTCACAGCATCCGCTTACCATCAGTTGACTGACGTTTAACCGTTATTTTATAAAAAAGCGTCTTATATATATTAATGGATGGTAAATTACTCTTCCATTTTCAACGCCCTAGTATACTTGTGTGAGTCAAAAATATATTTACACAATACAAGACCTAATTAGGCAAAAAGGAGCCATCACACTTATCGAAAATGAATTATAAATTATAAAATAATCCTATGAATTTATATACTTATAAAATAATTCTTGCAAAGTTGCAGTCGATAAAAATCAAAATTATAAGCAAACTCACACATACTATTAATAATACTAATTCAATTTCAATCTTCTAATATGTAAAATTCTCGCGTCGCGGTGTTTGTTACCAAACTCCTCCGAAACTGCTGAACCGATTTGTATGAAATTTTCTGTGCATATCGGGTAGGTCTGAGAATCGGCCAACGTTTATTTTTCAAACCCCTGAATGATAAGGGTGATCCACACCTAAATATTTATTTATTTTTTGACAATTTTTTTTATGTTTATTTTATTATGATTTAGCATTAAAAATACATAAAACTTTAAACTTTCACCCTTCTACGATCAACCCCTGTTTTTAATCGCAATTTTTAAAACTAAAAAAATATTTCCTAGAAATAATGTATATGGCAAAAGAACGTTTGCCGAGTCAGCTAGTATATCCTAAAAATATTTTTTTATGGGTTCACTATTTTTGCATAAATACATCCTAATTGACTATACAATTGAAGTTACATATAAACTCCCAAATGGACAACGAGGAAGCTCACCATATATGAAAGACCAATAAACGCGCAATGCTTCTAATAATATAAATAAAAAAGAACTCAATATATTGTTTCAAAAGACATTATTAAAAATTAAACCATTTAGAGGCTAAAAAGTGGCTTAAACAGGATGTCAAGGTAGCTTTCATTGGTTGCCCCAGCCAAACAATGACAGGTTAGCGATTACTTTTAGGTATATTCACGGAACGGCTGTCGATATTCGGCTATTGATTCTATAAATTTTGACAGTTCGATAGGAATGCATAAATCTATTACGGAACCTCTGCGAGAGGTTAGGCTTGGTGTACACTATTATTAACTATATAGTAGAAGAAAGCACTGGCACGGAATACAAACGTAAAATAGCAGCTTAATACTGTACATATTCACTAGTGTGAGACGAGAACCGGAGACGTTTTTAATTGGAAACGTGTTATTCGAGGTCATAATCTGCACTTTAATTTTTTTTAATTGAGGGTAGATGTAGATGGTAATAGGACCTGTCCCATGATCCCATAGGCCATAAATCCAATTAGCATTAGGTGGAATATGTGACTCGTTTGCCATTCTTACTTCTATACCGTTTCCATTGGAGCCTATCAAAGGCCTAGTCGAACTGAGATGTTTGACGTCTCGATGTCATAGTTAGCCCGGCTACCTTCAGTTTTTGAATATTAATTTTTGGTCCGATCTACGCAGAATGAGCTTACAGTATCTTAAAGTCTTGTAGTGGTACGCTTGGGTTTGCATTTAATTTTGTTAATTATAGGATCCCAACCAGATGTTAGTACCCTGCTTGGAAAGTTTTTTAATTTCAATAGCCTCGCGTATCAATCTTGGTAGGGATCGGTGTTCTTTTGCGAGGATTTGTGGTCTATCAAATCTAATGTAATTACGGGGACGATTTTGAACATGTTCACAGACTGCAGACTTCCCAGAGCTTCGATGCCTCACGTCAGCTATATGTTCTTTTTTACACAGTTTTTAATAGATAACTGGTGAGGAGAAATAGTTAGAAACAGTATAAAAGTTTTACTAATTATGTAAAAAATGGATTTTAGCGCATAAAATTGTGTGAGGCGAGAATTGTCAGGGTATAAGCACCAGCCTTTATATTTATAAGCACGCGACCCGAATTCGTTTCCAGCCAGTACAAATGTTTTTTTTTTATCTTAAATATAATGTGCACCGTACCTAACATGTATAATCTGTGATATGCGTCGCACGCGCAACAATTTAGTGGCAGGCAATAAATACAGCGGCGACAAGCATAGTAATTGTAAGGCTTGTAGCACAGTAAGAGATATAACCAGGTAATAGTTAAATTTAACAGCAAGTGGTAACGCTTCGAATATTGTGGATTGAGGCACGCCTTCACTTATTTATTAAGGCGTCTTATAAATACTGTTTCGGCAAATAACAGCTACTGACTGTATCAAATACAATACAATATTTGCTTTTATTTATGATGTTTTTTAAATAAGATATTTGAAATTCTTAATGATTATATTGATATAATGATCAGTAAATTAAAGTTGTAATGGGCCTTGCAAGCTTGAAGGACCGACAACCGGTGGAAAAGAAAGGTTATCGTGATATCGTACCTCGTACCGGTAAGTGAACTGTAAGGCCTCCCCCCTCCCCTCAATAAATGTAGTGACGGCTTGATAAAAGATGCAAGAAGCCGATGGAAGCATGTAGTTCAAGACCGTGCTTTGTGATATTCCTTGGGGAAGGCCTATGTTCATAAGTAGACTTATGTTGTAAAATATAATTACGATCAGATCTGAACTTAGTTCTTTGGTTTAGGAAAATATAAGTTTTATTATAATACAGAATAATACTTACTGCCCTGATTAATGTAGAACCAAACCCATGAATAAATAGGTTTTATGGTTTGCTTAAATATCATAGATCAGCTCGCTATATAACGCTATAATCTTCGCTTGCGGTGTGAGCTGGCTTTACCCAACCAATTCAAAGGATAACGCACTCCGCGTGCGCAATTAAATTTCGAACTTTCCTTCGAAGAATTGGAAACAATTCGGGCATTTAGCCGATTAGAATATTGCTTGTTCCTCTAACGCCAAGTGCGGCCACCGATGCTATGGAAATGGAATAAAGTTTTGAAGGAGATATTTTTTTATTTAGTACGAAACACTATAACGTCTGGCTTTTGGGCGTTCCTGTATTATCTTTCACTATATATTCACTATATATATATATATATATATATATATATATATATATATATATATATATATATATATATATATATAAGTGAAATAATCATCACGAGATCTCCAAAACTATACGCTCGATTGACTTGAAATATAACCTTTGGTATATAACCTCTTTCTCGACGTAGACACCCACTAAAAAGGATTTTGGAAAATTCCACCTATATGGATGAAATAGGATGTTATAGCTTGTATAATATATAATATAAACAATATACATATATTTATTTTTATCATTCTTTCCAAATCTCTATAAATACAATGATAGAGATTTGCAGTAGTGCGCGCATCACGGAAAATCTACTGGATAGATTTCAATTAGGTTTTCTAAGTTTTATTTCTTAGACAGTTGGCTCTCATGTAAATAAAAAAAAATTGTGTTATCTTCATTTAATATAAAGTTGTTAAAGTTTTAAGAAACAACGATTTTTATACGGGGTTTTTCACACGGTCAACTGTACGTCGCTTGGTCTCGCGTTACTATCCCAGATAATTTATATATTATAGCTACAAACGGAGCAACAAGTAACATTAGAAATTTTATAAGCAAATTATATTTATGCTTTCCTTCGCACATACGAAAACTTTGTCAGCTTTTGTCAGCAATGGGACGTATTTTGACTGGAACTATATAGTCCAAGACGTCTGGTGGCCCTGGGATCTTGCTCTAATACATTACTAATAAAAATAACTAACTCACTCTTATTTTTTTCTTATTTTGTTTTATAAAAACGTTACCCGCACACCAGGATTTTCTCCTGTCGAAAGCAGTTTACAAACATAAATTGCACAAGGACAAACATCCAGACACGGTACAATTATTTGCAGGCCATACAAATACTTGTTCCGTGCGGAATTCGAACCCGCGGCGTCCAGCGCTGCAACTCATTGCTATACCACTGCGCCACGGAACCGTCAAACTCTTATTTATCGTAAAAGTCCACTGCTGAATATACCTAGGACCTATATACTCTCCCATAGATTGCCTCACATAGTTGGCACGTGAGTTGACAACCGAAGTTTCTTTTCTACTTGTTAATAGGAAGATGGTGTAGCGGAGCGATCTCTCTTCATCAACCTCCGCAATCTCTTCTTTAGTGGCTCCAAGAAGCTGTAGTCACAGCGGCCACACCCCGGGCAACCACGTCAGTGGGCTAATCCTAGGGACTATATCTACGTACATCTGTAGATTAGTTAACGGATGATTCCCGTAAAAAAAGTCTGCATCGATATCGCACTCGCTATGGACTATCGATGTAGCAGGGTATTGCGAAAAACCTCAAGGGCGTTCGTCAGAATCTATGTAGTGACTTATGGCATTTTCGCTGCATATCGACCTCTACCCATCGTACCGGTCTACCGGTCCATTGGGCAACAGAGGAAGGGACGAGTGAAGTGGACTTGTACCAGCGCAACTGCTTGTCCACTATAAATAAACTCACGCGCAGATGACCCTGGACTAGGGTCGTCGTCATGAAAATCGATGAGGAAGACTATACATTAGGAAGGTGCTACTGCTCGTCTCCAAGTTTCTCTGTCGCCTCTTACGAAACCCACGGCACGATATGGTACACGGATAAAATTCTATTTTACCACGTATATTTTACATACTGCAGCTATATTAATAGTATAGTTGTAGCACGAATGGGTCGGCTCGACCGGGGAAGGACCACACTCTCACAGAATACCAGCGTAAAATAGCAGCTTAACGCTGCTGTGTTTCGTATGGTGAGTGTAGAGCACCGGAGACCCTTTTTTATGGAAAAGAGGCATTGTATCTTAGTCCTCACGGCTGACAACGCATCTGCATTTTATTCGCAAACGAGGATAGATATACATGTCTATGGGCCACAAGAACCATTTACCATAAGGTGGACTGTGTGCTCGCTTGTCACCCTTATCCTATAAAAAAAATTAATGATATTTTTATTGTGGCAAGTCCACATTCACTGCGATGCAATCACATTGTATTAGGTATAGAGAAATAGATATTAAATATTAACAAGAATTGTTGCAAGTGGACTCGGCGCAATGAATAATTCTGTTAGTCTCTTTTAAAATTTCAATAACAAAAGATTTAATCGTTACTAAGTAGGAGGGACATTTTATATTTTGACACGAATGGATAAAATTGATTAATCAAAATGAGGACTGAAATTGGAAATTTAAATTACGAGTACCCTGCGATTTACTTTTGATTTTTAGCGTTGTTACATTTACTCATAAACCTACTTTTCGGTTAGTTATTAATTTATTTGTATTTCTTAATTAATAATATTATAATACGTTTATCAATAATAATATACTACGAATGGAACTTCATTCCAAACGAATTGTGTTCCACGACAGTCACGCATGTTTGTTTGTTATTTTAAGTTGGCTTTTACTTTTATTAAAAATATATTTTGGTGTTCTTTCGATTTTCGCTTAAAATTTTAAGAAATCAGGCTATATATATATGAGCCGTGGTAGCTCAGATGGTTAGCGCTCGATGTAAGCTTCACAGTACTCGAGCAACCCGGGTTCGATCCCCGCCGGCACCAATAAAATTGTTAGTTGCAATTTTAAGTGCTGATTTACCACGTGCCCGGCGGTGAAGGAAAACATCGTGAGAAAACCTGCATGTTTGAGAAATAAAAAAAAATATTTCGAATACATGTGAAGTTCGCCAACACGCATTGGGGCAGCGCGGCGGACATTTCCTTGTCCTAAAACCCTCTCAGAAATGAGAGGAGGCCTGTGCCCAGCAGTGGGACGTAAATAGGCTGCAACTTACTTACTTACTTACTTAGGCTATCACAGCATAACAATATTTTAAAGAAGAGATTCTGTAATATGCTATATGTATATGCTATTAATGACGGCTCCGTGACGCAGCGCTAAGGCCCGCGGGTTCGAATCCCACACGGAACAAGTATTTGTATGGCCTACAAATAACTGTTCTGGGTCTGGATGTTTGTCCTTGTGAAATCTATGTATGTAAACTGCCCCCGCGATACAGAAGAAAATCCTAGTGTCGAGCTAATGTTTTATAAAATTGTTATTAAAAAAAAGAAATATAAGGTACGTGAGGGTAATATGGTCACCTTAAGCTTTGCAGCCCTATAAAACCAAAACAAGGAGAAGGACAGAGACAAAAACACAAAGTCGTGTACTATAGATAACTAATATATTATGAAAATAATAGCAAACAAGCTTTGCCAATAATTAGGAACACTTCGAAAAATCAACTTATAAAAAACTAACTACACTACACAATACTAAAACCGACTGAAATTTTTACTATATTCTCAACTGTCAAAATCGCGTCGATAAAGGAGCGCCCTTTTGACCCTTTATTATTTGATTCACTGATAAAGAGCTGTCATTTCACAGAGCCACCTATGTAAACAAGACTGTAGCTTTTGAATTTTAAAAAAGTTACTATATTAACGTACAATATACAACATCATTATTTATTATACGCTTGCGTGCTTATATTACATACTATTTTACATGTTGATTTCTTATATTTACGCGAACACCACACATTGAATAAAACTATTTTTACGGATTTTATCGCGTTCAATTAACTTATTTTATATTCCCGACGTTTCGGTTGCTTTCCAGCAACCGTGGTCACGGGGGACTGAGGTGATTGACGTCACGATGTCAAAGTTAACCCGGAGTACCTTCAGCTTTTTAATTATTAATTTTGGTCCGATCTACGCAGAATGAACTAACTGTGTCTTGAAGTCTTACAGTGGTATGCTTGGGTTTAGTTTTAATTTTATGAATTACAGGATCCCAAGCAGGTGGTAGTACCCAGCTTCCCTCTCTATTGAAATTAGGATGTTTTTTAATTTCAATAGCCTCACGGGGGCCGTCTAGGATATGATCACAAGGAAGTCTGCAGTTTGTGATCATATCCTAGACGGCCCCCGTCATTACATTAGATTTGATAAACCACAAGTCCTCGCGAAAGAACATCGATTCCTGCCAAGGATGATACGTGAGGCTATTGAAATTAAAAAGCATCCTAATTTCAACAGAGAGGGAGGCTGGGTACTACCACCTGCTTGGGATCCTGTAATTCATAAAATTAAAACTAAACCCAAGCATACCACTGTAAGACTTCAAGACACAGTTAGTTCATTCTGCGTAGATCGGACCAAAATTAATAATTAAAAAGCTGAAGGTACTCCGGGTTAACTTTGACATCGTGACGTCAATCACCTCAGTCCTCCGTGACCACGGTTGCTGGAAAGCAACCGAAACGTCGGGAATATAAAATAAGTTAATTGAACGCGATAAAATCCGTAAAAATAGTTTTATTCAATATTTTACATGTTTTAATTGTAATATTAAAGCATTTATTAAAAATAATACTTATAAATGCTTTAATATTAATATCAGATAAAGAGATTAAGTATTACATTATTTTATTTCTTTTTTCTTTGTTTAAAATACTTACTTATCTTCACGCACAATCCCTGACGGGGTAGCCAGAGAGAACAGATCGCCAAGTGTCACGATCCTTACATACCTCTTTCGCTTCTTTCAGATTCATTATCTTCTTCATGCATGCACGTCTAAGTATCCGAGTACTTTTGACCCTACCCTCTTCGAGCAATTTGTTTAAAATACAATAACATTTTATATGTTATAAATAAATGCTTTATTATTATAAGATACAATGGAGTTACAAATACTCTAAACCAGATGTTTCCAACCTTTGTCCTAAAAGCTTTTGGTGCTGATACCCCACGCCCAGGGCCGGATTAACCATGTGGGGGCCCTTAGGCAGTGCAATTTTCGGGTGCCCCTTTTCAGCCGTTTAAAGATCATCAGCTCTTTTTAAATTGATGATGGGATATAATAGCATCAGCAACATCCCCGAACTTATGCTTAACTCCTCAGGAACTTACAGTAACAGATTTGTATTTGGGATCATTTAAATGATCTTAATGAATAGGTTATAGATAAGTGTCGATCCAGGTCTGATCAGGTATAGTGTATGAAATAACACCATCTCAATGTCATGGAGAAAGAAAGAAAAATAAGATGCGAGTGTTTTAACTTTAATTTTTCTTGTAAAATGCAATAAAATATAATAAACCAAAGAAAAACTTTTGACGCGGGTTTTTTAATTTTAACTTTATTCTTGTTAATAAATAAATAAAAAACAATAAACGAAAGAAAAGATGATTCAGTATACGGTTTTTGTCTAGGTCGATCAGCTGGTGATATTCTGGTCTACCTGACTCATAAATGGGCGGAGGCAGTAGAGTCCAATAGGGAGGCATTGGCCGTTCGTTTGGACCTTGCGAAGGCCTGAGATCGGGTTTCCCGAGAAATTGTGCAATTAGATCACTAGCTTAGCGAGCATCAAGGTCGTTGTAGAAGGTGCATGCTCCGATTCACCAACACTGTTTCTTCTGCATATCAATGATAGGTTGCAAACCGGTAACATTCATTGCTATGCCGATGGCAGCACTGGTGATACTCTATACACCGGCCGTGTCAATATTGCTCAGGAAAACGTCGCCGAGTACCGGAACAAACTTGTGTCTGAAGTCGAGACTTTGTTGAACAAAGTCTTGCATTGTGGGTGACTATATCCAGTTCAGTTCAATCCCCATGGAGTGCCCCTTGTTGCCTCAGCCAGTATCGGAATCCTTGGCGTCAACATATCGAATTCTTTTTTGGATACAAAATCGTTCATAACATCTTGAAAGTTGAGCTTTTCCAATACATTATTTTCAATCGTCATTATCGACAATGAATCTGAAAAGTTACGTTCACTTTTTTTTCTTTTATTTGATATCATCAGAAAAGTTGATTGTACCATATTATCAAAAATGAATTTAAATTATTCCTTCGGCAGGAACAATTTTATCTCTACGTACAATCACCGCGTCCTCTAATAAGATGAAGTACTTGAATTGTACTCGTACCATCTCGTTTATAAACTCGGGCTCAATGTTCTCGGAATAATGTTCACTCAAATTTCTTCAAGTCTCTTTAATTTCATCGTTGGCCTTTTTCATGAAATCTGTTAGAAATCTAAACAGAGTATAAATATCCCGGTCAACTTCTAGTACTGCGGCAATTCTGCATATAGCATGTCTAATACAGGCAAATATCTTTAACTTATCTTTTCCTCCGATCACAACTTCATCTGCAGATCCCTCATCGAGATGCCTTTTTCTTCTTCGCACACGCTGGTTCTAATCACTATATTCAGTATCAGTTTTTTATTTGTTCAACAGTTCAACCAGTTTATTTTTTATTTTTAGTCGAAAGACGCTGCTGCCCATCTCCTAGTTTATTCCCCTCTGTCGCCTCTTACGACAACCCATATGGGGTAGTGGATATTCTTACACCGCCACTACACAGTACAATCATCATTTGTAAATTTGTACATTTGATAAAAATTGTAAGACTTTGGATGTGGTATCGTCCCGGGTCACACGTACCGACGGTTGGTACTCATCTCATCTGTCGATTGTCTCTGACCACGTACTTACTTGGAAACTGTTTAGATAAGCTCGTATGGTTCTTGGTTTCCATTGTACACACGATACGTCATTTTACAATTTTTTTGTTCGCATGTTTTAGCGCAGAATATCATTTTAAAATAGCCAATACGAGAAGAATAATAAGAAGAAAGAATAACAAGACGAGTTTTTCATGTGAAAAATGAAAATGAAAATAAAAAATTATTTATTGATATACAATGATATACATTTTATGCCAGTTGCAAGTGGTCTTGCAACTGGTCTCGTACTTACCAAGACTTTAGTAACAGACAGCTATTTTGTGTCAGGTTTTTGAAACTCTTATTTTAAGCATGGTAGATCCATGCTGCCGCTATATTTTTGTTGTATCCACTGTTTTTCTTGGCATCACTCTTGACGCAAAGCTCCAGTGGGGCCCCCATATATCCAAATTAGCAAGCAGACTAAGTTCTGCAGCCTATGCTGTAAAAAAGATTAGAGGTCTCACTAGTGTCGAGACAGCTAGATTAGTTTATTTTAGTTATTTTCATAGCATAATGTCTTATGGGATTTTGCTATGGGGAAATGCGGCTGATTCAGAAACTATTTTTGTTTTACAGAAGAGGGCCATTAGAGCTATTTACAATCTAAAACCGAGAGAGTCTCTTAGAGATAAATTCAAAGAAATTAATATATTAACTTTGGCCTCTCAGTATATTTACGAAAATTTAATGTATGTTCACAAAAACAAAGATAGTTTTAGTAAAAGAAGTGATATACATTCTGTAAACACTAGGAACAAACACAAGCTAGTGATACCAGTTTCTCGACTCCACAGAGTCAGTAATTCATTCTTGGGGCAATGTATACGCTATTACAACAAGGTCCCGGAAAGTGTACAGGTTCTCTCTATTACCAAGTTTAAATGTTTTATTAAGCTGAAACTGTATAAAAAGGGTTATTATAGTATAAATGAATACATGGTTGATAATAACCCCTGGGAATGAGGTGATCGCTTCCAAGCAGTTTCTAAAATAAATTTTGTAAATAGTTCGTAATCATTTATATTGTAAAATTTATTTAAAAAAAAAGTCCCGCTGGGTTTCTTGCTGGTTCTTCCCAGGACAGAGGGTTTTTTCGAACCAGTGGTAAAGTAAAAAATGACTTTCAATAAGAATTACACATGTAATGTATATTGAATAAAAAATATTCTATTCTATTCTATTCTATTAGTAGTATAGTTGTAGCACGAATGGGTCGGCTCGACCGGGGAAGGACTACACTCTCACAGAATACCAGCGTGAAATAGCAGCTTAACACTGCTGTGTTTCGTATGGTGGAGTGTAGAGAACCGGAGACCCTTTTTACTGGAAAAGAGGTATTCCATCTTAGTCCTCACGGGTGACGACGCATTTTGATTCGCAATCGAGGATAGATGTAGATGTCTATGGGCCACAGCAACCACTTACCATCAGGTGGACTGTGTACTCGTTTGTCACCCTTATCCTATAAAAAAAATGTGGAACTGGAACAAGTGGAACAGATATGCAATTACAGCTCACTCCTACCCAGAGTCTCTGCCTACCCCTCGGGGTAACAAGCGTGAGTGGTTATGTTATATGTAAATGGTTTCTTAGAAATGGCTCTAACAATGTGAATAAAATTTGGCACTTAGATAATGTTCTACTTTCCAAGTTTATCTAGACATTTTATTTCTGAGAAAATTATATTTTTTTAACACCAAGCAATGCTGCGAGGTAAACTCAATTAAATTTCATCGTTTTCGGAGCAGTGGACATGCGCATTCTATGGTGGCTTGGCGTGTGACAACTCCTTTTGTCATTTTTCAGTTCCGGGATGTTGTAGGCTTACATGGAACGGTACCTCCCTATTTTGTAGTAAGCATTCTGAAAGAGCGGTACCTGTGACCGGACCATCCCCGTGAGAAGCGATTTTGCCTTGAAACCAATGATTACGCCAGGGATTTCTCGACTCATTAGAAGCTAGTGCTTGACTACTATCCCACCTGATGGTTAAAGAACGTGAGCATCCCCCCCCCTTCCCCCGGTACGTGCTGCCCGATGGTGAAAGAATACATCATGAGGAAACCTGCATATCTGAGAAATCAAAAAAGAAATATATATTATATCAAAGACTTATTTTACGAACAAGATTACAATATCTAGAAACCTCGAATTTTTTTATATAGAATTAGGGCGAAGATCGAGCACACAGTCCACCTGATGGTAAGCGGATGCTGTGGCCCATAGACATCTACATTTAGCCTCAATTAAGAATCAAAATGTAGATGTGTCGTCACCCGTGAGGACTGAGATGGAATGCCTCGTTTCCAGTAAGTAAAAAGGGTCTCCGGTTCTCTACACTCACCATACGAAACACAGCAGCATAAGCTGCTATTTTACGCTGGTATTTTGTGAGAGCGTGATCCTACCCCGCTCGAGCCGACCCATTCGTGCTGCAACCACAATATAGCTGCAGCATGGCTCTACCATGTATAAAATATGGAATCATATCATTTCATATCATTTTTGGTAGGAATTAGTGTTCCTTTGGCGAGAATTTGTGGTCTATCAAATCTGATGTAATGTAATATAATGATTGGGACGATCCTTAATATTATGCTCACATAAATAAAAGGCTAAAACTTAACGGGAATATATTTCTTATTATATGTATCTATAGGATAAATATAAGAAATCATTAGACATTGAAGAATTTCGCTAACAGGCATGGGGCAACGCGGTGGACTCTTCACACCGTCAACCCCTTTTAGAAATGAAAGGCCTAGGAGTGAGACGTATTATATAGACTGCTAAAATTTTAACTAACATCTAGGATAAGCTCCATGTAAACCTGACTTTATTAGAAGCAGGGTCAAATGTCATTCTCATTTCTGACACAAAACAACGGAACGCGCTACGCGGTCGCCATGTTGTTTTCAACGACTGCCATATCTACACTATTAGTGCCGAGAAGCGTACATTTTTACGACGAAATTGACAATTCACGAGGGAAAATTGTCTTAAACACGTAGTAAACTGTGTAATTTTTTTGTGGAAAATACGATAATTTAAGCGGATATCGCCGGCAATTGTCTCGACAGAGGCAATTTAGAGTTTTATTGTGGCTAGTTTTAGGGGAACAAACTTTTCTTCGGATTATCTTTAAATTGTTACTGTTTATTCATATAACTGTTAGTGCAGATTTTGCGCTTAAATCTTTTTATATTTCTGTGTTGCAAAGTCTAAAAGAAAAGTTTTCTTACTATATAATATTGCAAGAGGCGTTATTGCATTTTCGGTACTAGGATATTCTGTTATAGATGTTGTTAATTTAACTGTATAAATATACGCGTGGCAGAACACAGTACTCCTTTCGCCTTCCCTTCCATTCCTTTCCCCTGTGTAGATATCACCTTCTTACCTATTTCTACCATCAAGTGTCAGTGTTTGTACTGCCATGTTCTGGTGTAAAGAGTACAGAGAGCCAGTATCATTACAGGCTTTGGTACATTCCGTCTTAGTCCTCAGTTCATTGTCCCAACGTATATGTAGCTTTCTTTTGTTTGAAATCGGCTACATGCCCTACATGTGTCAATAGTATGCAGTAGCCAGGTGGACTGGACTGTCAGTTTGTTTCTCACTTCAGTATTATAAACTATAAACACAAGTTTACATTATTAATATTCTCGTTATAAACTCCAAAGAATCTTAATCCGTGAATCTTTATTTCTTTTTGGTGGCACAGGGTTTGTTGTGGTTTAAATTGCCCATTGCAATATAATCGTTATGTATGAAATAGGTATTTAGTTGAAAATTCCCGCCGAAATCTGCAAAAATCGCCTCTTCGAATTCCCGACTGTTTAATTACCCTACTGCTGTCGTTTCTATAAACAAACATTCATTACTGTCCGTTAGTCTCGCTAAAACTCGAAACTGTCTCGACCGATTATGTTGAATTTTTGTGGAAAATACGATAGTGTGTTTCAGTGGGTCACTGGATGGTTTATATTTACAATTGGATCCGGTAATTTTTTATTTTATAATCAACGGTCCACGACGAGACAATAATCAGAATATGAATTCATATTAACTCTAGCCATCAATTCCACTATCGTACACAGCCCAAGTCTAAATTCCATCTGCATCATCTTGAAAGTAGGCCAACTTATTGTGTTTTTCTATTAACTATCTGCCACGGCCACATTGTGGAATTTACTATCACTAACGATTTTTTCGTACCGATACAAATCCGATACAAATTTAAGTTACCTTTCCTTATTCATAGACTGAGCAGATTTTTAAGAAATTCTTAAGTAAAGACTA
The DNA here is from genome assembly GCA_963668995.1 of Parnassius mnemosyne. Classification (NCBI taxonomy): domain Eukaryota; kingdom Metazoa; phylum Arthropoda; class Insecta; order Lepidoptera; family Papilionidae; genus Parnassius; species Parnassius mnemosyne. Next base: position 30,072,368 of record CAVLGL010000090.1, read on the forward strand.
CGTACGTAGATATTTTTCAGAATATTATTCTACATAATATATGACCTGGAACGCATCAGCAGCGACTTTTGTCAAGAACAAACAAAATAATTCGGCAACAACAAACGTCATTTCTTAAGAACCGTTAAATAAGTTATGAATTGACGTGAAATCGATTTGTATCAGCACCACTGCGAACCCCTGTCACACAGTGATTAAACGCAAACATTTGCTTAGAAAACCGTAATACGCGTGACCGCCTCTCACACGGATAAGTAACAAAAAATACTGGCATTTTGTACGACTAATTTTGTTAAATTAGTCCTCGAGAATTTTTTTTTTAATTTACGGTTAGTTTGTGGAGGCACAGCAATTTGATGCATAAAGCCGACACTCGTGCTAAGTGCCCGAGTAGAAACCGCAGTTCGCTTGATGTTGATTTACTTGTTTGAGTAGGTATATATCGACAGCAAATCAACAGATATTTACAAAAAAAAAACATATACAATAAGAATTTTCCTAGGGTCATAAAAATGCCTCCACTTTTGAACTAAATTGGACATCAAAAACATCTAGAATAAAAACAAAATGACTTGTAGGTAGATCTTTTCAAAATTACAAGTACAACTCTGCGTGTTGTGATACTCACCATACAGCTCTACATCTTCTGTTTGGACAAAAGTACGTCGGGAGAAGACGTCCTGCGTTTCATGGAAGAACGAAGTCGATGTCGCATTGAGGATCCGATCTCTTTACATTTGCAGCGTCTTGAGTCTAATAGAATTATACATTAGTCAATAGCAATTCCTGCAAAATATAAAGAAACATTCTTTGCTCCCGATTTCTGGCCCTCTGGGGTAGTGTTTCGCTGATACAGGGACGCGCGAAAGAAGAAAGTTAAATTGTGTTATGTTTATGTTTTAATATATTTTTAGGTTAATGAATATCGCTATGGATTAATGTTCTTAATTTTTAAATCCTTGATGCTTTAAATAAAGTTATTGTATTGTAAAATGGGTGATTTTCACACAGGTCGATAGTGACGCCTAATCGAAATTATATAGTATTGTTGAGTGTGAGATGAGGTGTTGGCTCATTTTATAGTACAAGTCACGGCACGTAAGTCTAGCGCTGAACGAAACGTTGAGGGGACGCGCACGAATTGAATTGTACGAATGCGATTGGAGAGCCAATCAGCGCGTGAGAACGATACGCACGAGCCAATCAACGATCACCGCTAGACTTTTGTGCTGCTACATATATCATGTCAATTAATTACCTCGTTGGTCTAATGGTCATAAACGCGATTGCCGGTTTTGGGTTTAAAGCCCGGGTCAGGCTAAAATTGGTAGTCGTACAGCCGTAGGTTTTGCGCCTGATCTCTCTCCAGTCATATTGCATTGCCGTCGCATCGGACTATGAGAGTGAGGGAATACCAAGTACACCTGCACAACAGTATTATAGTACACTTAGGGTTCCCATATCTCTGGATTTGTCCTGAGATTTCAGGATTTTTAGACTCTTCTCAGGATTGCGGCTGGATTTTGCAAATCTCATGAAATCTCAGGATTTTTAGAATTTTCAATACAATACAGCTAACATTTTAAAGATCTCTTTAATAAAAAGTTAAACTAAAAATAATCTTCCTTTGGTAATAACTGCACAATTAAAATCAAAACTTATTTATCCAAGTAGGTACTTAATTAGTTTTATCATACTTAATATGTGAAGATACCTTTTTAAGTAAGGTTTTTTTCTCAAACTGTAAAAAATCTCAGGATTTTTCAATGGAAATCAGGCCTTTTCTCCGGACTTTTGAGTTTTTCATCTGGTAACCCTAAGTACACTCGATAACTATAATAGTATCGTGCACAGATAGCTTGTTCCGTAAAGTAGTAAACTTAAGCGTATATAGACATTACCGTTACCGTAACAGTATATCTGTGGGTGGTGTATGCGCAAGCACAGGTGCACAGATCAGGCGCAGAACCAACGGCGTTACGTGCTTTCCAAGGCACGGGGGTGAAACACCGTCAACTTTCTGACTTTGGGCTGCTACTGAGAACTCCTTGATAGAAAAATCCAATTACTGATTTTAGCCCGACCTTGGATCCGAACCCGGGACTTCATGATTAGCAACCGCGTTTACTACCACTACACTAATGAGGCAGTGACATATATACATGATAGGGTGCATAAGATAAGTTGCATGCCGTTACGGACACGCTGCGATAATATGATTAAAAATATTCTAATCTAACCTACCTTTTGATAATTTTAGTTGTGACTAGCTGTTCCCCGCGACTTCGCCCGCGTGTTAGGGTTTTTAAGTTTTTGCGCGGATCCCTAATTCTTTTTATAAAATAAAAGTAGCCTAAGAGTTACTCCTTATAAAATCAGCTATCTAGCAGTGAAAATCCCGTCAAAATCGGTTCAGTCGTTTCGAAGATTAGCCGGAACAAATAGACTGACATACAAAAATTTTAAAAATTGTTTTTGAGTAACTACCGTATTTACTTTCATATACATTTAGTTAAAAAACTGTAATTTTAACATTACAAACAGACACTTCAATTTTATTTATTTGTATAGATTATAACAAGAACGCTAAAAAGATTTTTTAACATAAATACTAAAAATTAAAATAAAATGTATTAACCACCTTGGTGATTATTTCACAGATAATACAAAACTTGTATTTTTTTAACTCGTTATCGATATATCGTCTTATAACTGGCTGTCAAAATTAAAAAAGTGCGCGACGCACAAAAAAGGTTTTATACACGCCGGTGTCACATAGATCCAATAAAATCATACATTCGCCGAACAGTCAAGGGATCATTCGTAACGCATCAATAAGGGTATAATGTTAGGGGCAGTTTACGCTCAATTGGTTGCAAATTATTGTTAGAGAATATGATAGGTTCGCTACGTTAGGGTGCTGCGATCTTTAAAATTATATTTAAGTTTTATACTTAAGGAAACCTGTATTTATCTTAACAAATAAATAAAATTTAAGTGTCCGTTTGTAATGTCAAAATTACAGCTTTTTACTAAATGCATAAGAAAGTATTTACTTTCTGTTGGTTTGTTTGTCTGTTTGTTCTGGCTAATCTCCGAAACGACTGGACCGATTTTGACGGGATTTTCACTGGCAGATAGCTGATGTCACAATGAGTAATTTAAGTTACTTCAATTTTAGAAAAAGAATTAGGGTACCGCGCAAAATAATTAAAATCCCAAATAACACGCGGGGAACAGCTAGTAAGAAATAAAAATAATAGTTCGAAGTCATATAACCATTACCATTTCAGCCTATAAAATACCGATGCTAAACATAGGCCTCCCCCACAGATTAACTCATAGCCCCCAAATGTATATGAGTTAATCTGTAATTTTGCTATAGTTGCCAAGCTTCGCAGGCGGATTGGCAACAGCAGTCTTTTATTATTTTAAGTGGTTATCAGGAACATGCTGCCCATCTCCTGTTTTGGTTTCCTTTTGTCCTCTCTTACGACCCTCACAAAACGATATGGTGTAGTAGATATTTCTACATGACCACTACACCGTAAATTATATAATAACTAGCTGTGCCCCGCGGTTTCACCCGCGTATATCACGCGTCTGCGCCTTGCGACATGCGAACTTCGACAGAGACATCACGATGGACGTTGCTGAATTAACAAAGATTTAAAAAGTGAAATATGTTACTAAAATTACATGGTTAACGTAATTGGTGGTTATGCATGATACAGGTACTGATACGAATAATGTGGCCTTGTTTGTACCGGCGTTACTATTTCACATTTTAACATGAAAAAGTAGTTATTGTGACATAACTGTAATAGTTAAACATATGGTATCGCAGACTATTTTGTCGATATTGATATCCTCTATAAAACTGAAGTACATTACTTTGCTCTATTATCAATAGTTTCCGCAGCGTACGCGATATAAGGATTCTTTTTGGTATTTTTTTTTCACACCTTGGGTTACATTAACGAAGTTTTCATACGGATCCCTAACTTTTTGAAAATATTATATAGCCTATGTTCATCAGGGATAATGTAGGATTCTAATGGTGAAAGATTTTTTCAAATCGGTCCAGTAGTTTCGGAGCCTATTCAATTCAAACAAACGAATCTTTCCTCTTTATAATAGTAAGTGTAGATTCATTCAGTATTTCGAACCATTGCTCACCAGAGCGGCACGGCGTGATAATAACTTTATAACCCTCTTAGAAATGAGAGTATCCCTGTGCCCAGTGGTAAGTAGTAGATTCCGATTCCGCTAGATTTGACGACCCAAATGTCGCCAGCCAGTGATACACAAACACTACACTCTCACCTAGTGCCACAAATACTGTAATGTCAACGGATGGGACGAAGCGAGTCCGCAGACGGGCACGCTGCACGCCTGCATCCCTGGGCGGTTCTCACGACCGAACGATATGAGTTAGCCGTCAGAGCCGGGGTCTGCCACCCCTGTTTGGACGGCTATTAGGTAACTCATCTGTCTCACTGTTATAGGAGTCATCGTTACGTAAGCAACGATGCAATGTAATATAAATTCACCCTTTCTTAGCTGAGCCTTCAGACCGATGAAGCTGTAAAAGCCAAAGGGCTAACAGCATTAACATCATCAGAAACCCGACAGTAAAAATAATTGTACGTGTCTTTAGGAGGAATTTCCAGAAAAACGATGTATAATAACTGCCTAAAAATATTTTTAAAGATTTTTCTTTTCTTTTTAGGGTTTCGTACCTCAAAAGGAAAAAAACGAAACCCTTATAGGATCACTTTGTTGTCCGTCTGTCTGTCTGTCCGTCCAGACCCTTTTTCTCAGGAACGCGTGGAGGTATCAAGCTCAAATTCATATCAAATATTACATCTACTGTCCCTTGAAGCTGTGAAAAAATCAAACGTCTAAGCCAACGCAATCAAAAGATACAGCCGTTTATGCCGCAAATTTTCGACATTCGCAAGGGAATCAAAACCTACTTCCCTTAAACTCAGGATCTTGAAATTTCGTACGAAGCAACGTTTCATAGCACAGATAAAGGAAAAATCGCAAAAAGCATAAATTTTTAGTTACACCATATAATAAAAATATTTTTAACAATTTTAAACTTATATACCTACGGATTTGTTCGGAACCCTCGGTGCGCGAGTCCGACTCGCACTTGACTTCTTTTTAACTAATCCTATAAAACTCTCTGTTTTTGGATATTTCATATTTTTTCTCTGAATCAATTTTATGTTTTGAATCTCTATGATATCGCACCCTGTACTAGGCTATCTCCTATAATGAAATCCTCGCAGATGTCTAAACATTTTTTGCCGCACTCACCCTCGGTCGGTCGCGTTTGACGTCTGTCTGTGTGATTTTTTGTGTGTCTTTGTGTCTGTCCATTGACTATTGACTGGGAGTGTCGATTTCAATTACGTACCCATTGTAGAACTGTGGGCATTTAAATTTGCTTCGGTCACTGAGAAAATAGTTAAAAGCTGTATACAAGATTGTGTGTGCTTTGTGCTTTGGGAGTATAATGTTAGCGCCTCGCTTTTGTTGCATCGAGTGGCGTTCTTGACGGGGAGCCTGTTAAGAAGCTAATTTATTCGTTCTATTCAATGATATAGTATTAAAGATTTTGTGCAGGGTGGAGGCAGCGTTAGAGAATCCAGCATCCTTATTCGTCCCGTAGGTATCGTAAGAGGCTACTTTTAAGTATGCTAAAAATATCTTATGGTTTCCGATAGATGTCGCTACAACCATCTTGTCAACCGACTTCAAAAAATGGAGGAGGTTTTTTCTATGTGAACCTCAGAATTTTTTCTATGTGAACCGATTTTGATGATTCTTTTTTACTTGAAAGCTGGTGCTTTTCATGTGGTTCCGTATAAATTTAATCAAGATTTGACCAGTACTTTTTGAGTTATCCTTAATAATGCGTATATAATTGACTTCGACTACATTGATGATGTTTTCTTTTTATTTATATTCAAGTCGGTTGTACAAAATTTTAAATTTAAAGCGGGCAAATGAGTTACCTCATGAAAAGGGATTATAGTCGTCTATGAACAATTGAATCGCCAGAGGAATTACAGGTACTTTGAGAGTCTTTTAAAAAGGATTAGGGTCGCCCTAAGCCCGATTTCTATATTCAAAAACCTTTTCAGTTCAGTTAATGTCCCAACGTAAAAACACATAAAGAACTCCTTACATATACTAATAAACGTAACGGATTTTAGGTATTTCACAATCTCGAGTTTACATCCCATTGTCTATGACATAAATTAATTTTTTAAACTGTAGGTATTGCACTGGCAACAATTTCTCACTTCCTACTTATAAAATGTAGAAGTCAGTGTTTCTCTGACTTAAAATTTCGACCTTTATTCATAAATCGTTTTATTGTGCCGCAACTTAAATAATAATGTCCTATATGATATGATATATGATAACGCGTAATAAATATCGATATTTCGATATATCGTCATCATTTGCATGATTTACTAGGATAAGGCCCTAAATTTAATTACTGATGGTTGTACGACGAAAAAAAGAAACGACAACCGCACATGAATGCTTTTGTAGCTGTTTTTGTTGCTTCATGTGTTTGTTTGTGTTCAAATTCGATACCCTAAAAAATCGATACATCGCGGTTTAAAATATCGACGATATAGATATCTATCGATATTTTTTACCCAAGTTTCAGTTCAAGCACATAATGTTTTATTGTAACCTCTGTAGTACCCAAATTAGTTCAACAAGATCAACCAACAAACAGGAGAACATAATCATGTGTAAACTTTGTAAAAGTTAAGGATCAATTTTTTTTTAAAAAAAAACTCATGTTCACCAATCATTAGATTCAAAACAATATTGACATTATTCATAGCCAGATTTCTGAGACCGCTAATAAAATAAAGTAGTAACATAATGTGCCATTCAAACGGCTTCATGGCAACGATTCTATTAAACAAATGTGACATTTCTATAGAAATTAGAATAAATTTGATCGTCGGGATAGGGAGGCCCCGCTGGGTAATGACTCCGAGTCCATTGTGTAGTAGCCCGTTGCTACCACTCGATTCGAGGCTATGCTACGCGTGGTCTTTATTAAGAATGGAATGAAGAGGACCTTTTTAAGTTCGACTGAAATAGTAAACAAAGGTAAGAATACCGTTACAGCCCATAAAAGTCCACTGTTAAACATAGGCCTCCCCCATAGATTGCCTCATAGGGGGATATTTGATGTAGTTCACCTCTCAGTGGGTCATGTACTCCTGGTATATTATCTTCTGTACATCCATACATTACAGCCTGTAGAAGTCCACTGTTAAACATAGGATAAGTATTTTATAAAAAATTTCGTGTAAAATTGACTAAATATATTTATATAAAATTATAATAACTATTGATACACTTGATTTGATAGATATAAGTAATATAAATATATAAGTTTTTTTTTTTAATTTAGGACTGGATAAAACTGTGTACTTTTTTGTTTAATTAATTACTGACATCCATCTTTGTGTGTGTTATGAATTTTTAATCTTGAATTTATCCTAAAATTATAATTAAACATAATTTTTTCTTAATAGAATCATGTAGGTACGTTTTATAAAATTATGTATTTGTATGCCACTGGCGAAATATGCTTGTACTATTTCGTTATAATGTCTGTAACCACCATATTTCTGGCAAATAAATTATTATTATTATTATTATTGTTATTGGCAAGCGCGGTTTTTTAATATTTTGAGCTGTTCTCAGGAAGTTCCTGCTTCAGTTTCCCTCTGTCACCTCTTACGATATCCGCCGGATGATATGGGGTAGTGGGTAGTGTTACACCGCTACTACATGGCTACCTAACTTACTAAATAACAATTAATGTACAGTTCAAAAACGATACATTTTACTTTATGCTGATGTGGTTCGAATCTATTTTCAAGTTTAACTCAGTGTGTTTAATAAACTTTTAAAGTAACCACACGTGTGCTTACTTTATACGCTACACATACTTACGTTCTATTGTCTTAAACTAAGTATTTTAAAACTACATAGCTATAAACTAATCTTCTGTTCGTGTTTTTGTAACTGAACTCCTTCTAAACGGCTGGACCGATTTTGATGAAATTTTGTGTGTGTGATTAAGTTGATTCGAGAATGGTTTAGATGCACAATTGAACTCCGTAGGTGGCGCTTTTGTTGAGATCCTGAAGTCACCCGTGCGAAACCGGGCCGGATCGCTAATTTAACTATAAAAGAAGTTGTACGAGTCGCAAACTGTGCCCCGATAATTAACATTTTAGGCAAGATAATTAAGCAGAAAAAAATTATCCTGTACATCTGACGGACAGATTTCATACTACTTATCGCGATATATTTTAAAGTTTTCAGTCCATCTGACGGTAAACAGGTCCACTGCAGTCTATTAACACCTATTATCAACTTCAGGTAATGTCAGCCACAGGTAGTTCCGTTTAAAGAAAGAAGAAGAAAGAAAGATATATTTATTTGGCCATTTCTTAACAACTTTCTACTGGATACTCAAAATTAACATTATGTATAGGTAAATCAAAGGACCTAGTATTGAGCCTTGCGGCAACTCTCTCGCAACATGAGAGCATTCGGAAATTATTCTGGAGCAGTGACTATCCGTCACTTCGACAATCTGGCTGCGATCACTAAAGTACCTAACTAGCAAACGAGTCGACTGTATCAGAACTAAACCCACAATATTTTAATTTTGATAGTAGTAGATGTCAATTAATGGTATCAAATGCGAGGCAATAGTCCAACAGTACTAAAATAATAGCCTTACCAGAACCTTGCGCATTTAAAATAATATCAACAACATTGGCTAAGGCTGTTGTTGTACTATGCTGTTGCTTGAAATTGAATTGATGTTATTAAAGTTTAAGTAATGCGTCAATTAATCACAGACAAAGTTTTTCTAAATATTATGATATACACGGCAGTATGCAAAGCGACTTTAGTCCGTAATATTAACTTTTTTTTTGAATTGGAAAGCCATTTGCATAGAGTGGAAAACCTTTTAGTTATGAGATATATGTTTATAATATTCGTGATAGCACATAAGGAATAGGGAAGATTCGACAGCAGCATTCCCGATGAGATACCATCCACACCTAGAACATTTGATTTTAAATTGTGAAATATTTTTAAAACAGTGTTATAGTCTGTTTCAACAAGGTCAAATATTACAGAACTAAATGTGATCGTCTCGTGGTAGTCTATAGTTGGTCTATAGTGAAGCAGAACCCGGGCCTGGGACATTAAGGAAATGACAGTTTATATTTTAAGGATCGTTTACATTATTTACTTTGTGATCATTTTTTATATTAATTTGTCGTTTTATGTGTGTCCAGAGTATTTGAGGACTACTTACAATATAGTTAACGCAGGCATTAAAATAAGCAGACTTTTCATGTTTACTAGAAGGAACTAAGGTATTGTCACACGATAAGTATCCCATAATTTTACTGACTCTCTAACGGCCGGAACACAACTGAAATCACTGCTGCTTAAAGAAAGAGGTGGGTTCAAAACTAGAAGCACTCGTAGGTAGAGAAAGAGTAGGTACTTCGATCTCGTTGGGTATGCATGCACGTAGTAGTATCATTAAATAGTAAACAGAAATATTCATTACGGTGAGATATAACGTTTGTAGTGCATGCAATGCCCCAGTATACTTTCAATACCGCAATATTGCGGTGTCGTAACTCGTAATATCGCAAATTTTGCGATATTACGAAATTAAAAAAATCCTTTAATGGCGGTTTAACTAAAACAATAACATGACTAAAAAAATCTTTAATGGGGGTTAAATTAAAACACTAACATGTGATAACTACAATTAATCACACATACAACGCAAATCTTAATTTTTACATTGGAAATGTTTATGTATAAAGCAAATCATATCCAATGTTCTCATCATTTAAAGAACTTTTAATTTTATTACATATGTACCCAGCAGCCGAAAACGCTCGTTGGTGTAATGCTTAGCAGATAGTTATACACAGTTTCCAGATATTTACCTATTGTTCCTCCGGTTTCAATACCGCGAAATTCGCATCTGTAATCTCGCTTTTGCGGTACTGAAATACAGTGCAAAATTAGCGAAATTGTGGTAACGATATAACGGTATTGCATGCTCTAAACGTTTGTCAAGTTAATAATTTTTATGTGGTAGAGCCACGCTACAGGAGCACCTATTCATGCTGCAACTATAATAGTTGTAGCATAAATCGGTTGGCTCGACCCGGGTAGAATCACGCCCTCACCGAATACCAGCGTAAGGTAGCAGCTCAATGCTGTGTGTTTCGTATGGTGAGTGTAGAGAACCGGAGACCCTTTTTACTGTAAATGAGGATCTTAGTCCTCAGGAGTGACAACGCATCTGCATTTTGATTCATAATCGACGATAGATGTAGATATCACACACATATTACCACTGTATCCACTTACCATCAGGCCGACTGTGTGCTCATTTGTCACCCATACTCTATAAAAAATAAACTGTTATAAAAACTCCTCTATATACAAATTTTATACAATTCTAACAATAGAACAACTTAGTGACTGTTTCTATATCACAAGTCATTGATTACACTTATATATTGAACAAATAATAAAGATTTCACGCACTATTAAATAAGCATTTATAAAGAATTAAAAGTCAATATCGTTACACAGAATTGACAAGTCATCGTATTTGAACAACAGCGGACCCAACAAGGCACCTGGGGCACAAAAAATTTTTGGACAAATGTTGGACAAGACCATAAATTTGGTTTGTCTTTTTTATGTCATTCCTAATAGCCAGCTGGTGAAATTTATGCCATGAGGTTTTTGTTTATATAGTCGCTAATTATCCCATATTTATTTTCAAATTCTATAAATACGGCACGGTAGAAAATAAAACATAGAAACATATTTAGTTATTTATATAGATGACTGTTATGATGATTGATCTGTGATGACTGATCTGACTGACTAGCACTACATGGTAATTTTTACATTAATTGGAGACTATGAAACCCCATTACTGAACAAGGGCCTTCCCAATACTTTGCCTCAAATGGGGGCGATCCAAGTTTTTTATTATTTTTAATCAGAAAGATGCTGCCCATCTCCTCTTTGTCGGCGGGACAGAATAGGGTAGTGGATATTCTTACACCACACCTTCACGTTTGTAACCATGTTCAGCTTATTGTAAGAACACGCACTCACACACATATATGTATCTATATTAATTTGCAAACAAGAACATGTGGTTTAAGGTGCGTATGCGTGGACAGTGAACTTTGACGGCCGTTAAAGAAAAAGAAGAAAGATGAGTAAGGTGAGTGCGTGTCAAGAAGTTGAGCATAGTTTCGGCGTCACTTTCAATGTACGCAGTGTTTCGTCGATTTTTCTTTATTGGTATAAAATAGCAATTATAAAAGAAGGATTATTTGTATACATAGAAAGATTATAGATAAATTGTGCAAAGTAAAGCAAGAGATCTCACGTCCCATTGTTGGGCACAAGCCTTTTCTTTTTCTGAAAGGGTTATGAAGCAGACTCTACTCGTGAAAGAACCAGGGTGTAGCTATATTAAAGTTAAGCGCGAAAGGGTCGGCTCGAACGGGGAAGGACCACGCTCTCAAAATAAATGGTAAAAAAAAAGCTGAGCTGGTTTTAGGGCTAGGAAAAGTCCGCCACGCTGCCCCATATCTGACTTCATGTCTTCAAAATATTTTTTTAAAATTTCTAATAGATGCAGGTTTCCTCACGATGTTTTCCTTCACCGTAGAACACTTGGTAAATCAGTACTTAAAATTATAATTGACAATTTCATTGACGCCTGCGAGATTCGAACCCAAGTTGCTCGCATACTGTATCATCTCACAGAATACTAGCGTAAAATAGCAGCTTAATGCTGCTGTGTTTGGTGAGCGCAGAGAACCGGAGATTCTTTTAACTGAAAACACGACATTTCTTCTTATTCCTCGTGGTGGCGACGCATCTGCATTTTGATTTTTAATCGTAGTTAGATGTAGATGTCTGTGGGCCACATCATCCACTTACCATCACTGTACGAGTGAAGACAGAGAATGCATAATATTTGCATGCGCACACACTTGTGCACTCTAATCCTGCCTGCGGAGAAAGCTACTCTCCGTTGAGACTGGCTGCCGTGACTAGACGTGGGTAACCTTTCTACCCTTTATTAAATCGTATCTATGTATTCTATTTGAATATAGTTTTTTTTTATTATCATAGTTTTTAATATTGTAGATAAAATTAAATATTTATATTAAATAAATTTGTTTGAATATCAGATATTGAATCTACACATTTCAATATCTATGTACTTTGTAGTGTTATGCTACTTACTTATCATTTTACATTATTTTAAATTCATTTTTTCATTCTGTTTCGATTTTCTGCATTCACTTCAAAACTGGATATTTTACATCACCTTTATTTCCATAAGATCCTGTAACGATTTTAAACCATAAGAACACAATAACAAATCATTTCTACTTCGTATTTTCACATTATCAGCACTTTTAAATTGGTGTCAATGGAGTCTACCTTTTTTCGATCTTTTAGTTAGTTTCCCGTAACTCTACAATTTCGGGCTTTGTGTGGGCAGCTGCGCTACCTTTTTCCTATATCAATAATATCTCATTTTCCACTTAAATCTTACCGTTTTCTTATTATAAACCTAAAACCAAAATTTGACATGTTTTGATATTGTTATTTATTTCGTTTCCATAGTAATTATATTCAAATTTGCTACCGATCTGTTGTTCCTATTTCGATAATTCCACATAAATACTCTTTTCTCTTGACCATTTACAAAAAATTTGCGTTTAATTTAAATAATTTTTCCGTTCTCTCTAGAAAGGTATAAAAGCCGAACAATCGGTGAAGAAAGACAGTCTCGCTTCAGTTCGCGAATTGGAAGTATCTCCTAAAGGCCTTATCCCGGGGCCGCACCGCCCCGGGATCCTGCAAGCCTCCACCTACACGTGAAGTCTTCGGCGAAGCCTTCTTCAAACGCGGAGCCGCACCACTCCGGAATCCTACAAGCCTCCATCTACCTCGGAAGTCGCTTCGAGTCTACTACAAGCGCGGGGGCCACACTACTCCAGGCGCCGAGAGCACCTACCGCCGGCGCTACCTTTGGGCGCTGCAACTGCTTACTCCAGGCGCCGAGAGCACCTACCGCCGGCGCTACCTTTGGGCGCTGCAACTGCTGGCTCTAAGCGTTGAGCGCACCTACTCCAGGCGCTACGCGCGCCGGCTCCGGACGCTGCGTGTACTGGCTTCAGGCGCTGCGTGTCGTCGCTGTTAAGAAACCTACCTCTACAATCGCAACGTGTGTCGCTTCGACTTTTAGGCCCCACTACATCTCTTTATTCCCCTACTCTCCTACCTTTATATTTTTTTTGTAATCTAATTGTACTCTCACTTCATTCATCATCATCCTCATTTCATTTTTTTTATAAAATTGTAAATACCTTTAGAAAATTTAAATATATTGTTTTCTGGCTCCACTTTTGTTGTTTTGTTGTACTTAGGTTAGGTTCTATTTTTTTTTAATTGTCGCTTCACGACAACTTATTGGTTGATATCTAGATGATTTTCTAACTTTGTAAGTTGGTTGTTGCGCGATTATTGATGGATTTATTTTCCTTAGATATAAAGATATAATGTAACATCTATAGTATAACACAAGTTAACACGTATTGGTCAAAATCTATGATACTCTGAACAATGAATAATCGTAGTATATACATAGATACATATCTGTTTTATTCAATTATAATATTTTACATTATTTCGTGCGCACATGGTTCGTTTGAAATTAGAATCAGTGTTTCATATTTCTCCGCTAGGAGTAAAAGTATTCTGTGTTCATATTATTATAGATATTTTACACGTATTTTACGTTATTATTATATATTTGATTTCGATGTTAGATTATCTCAAAGAGTGAATAAATCACTACTACTACTTTTAATGTTCTCTCAAGTAACACAATACTACAGCTAGGGTTACCAGATGGAAAATTGAAAAGTCCTGACAGACCCGATTTCCATAGAAAAATCCTGACATTTCCAAATTCTAACCACAATACTTTCAAAAGCCCAAAGTCTTAACAAGTCAGGATAAATCATGGCTAAATTCTGTGGCCCGATATATTAGATATCGGTTGTACCAATATAAATATATTGTATTTATATACTATTTATTTCGCGCAATCCTAGCCGTAACTGAAATTTAGTCTGGAGGACATTATAACTTAAGATTTAATATCTTATATTGTCACCGGAGGCAGGTGTGACAAAAATTAATTAAAACTATAAGGGACATTTAAATACTTCTACTCTGTAAGGTAAATCCTTACAGAGTAGAAGTATTTAAATGTCCCTTATAGTTTTACATAGAGAATTTATTTTCATAACATCAATTATTAAGTGCCTGTTTTGTTTGATCAAGTGTTTTAGTATGTACAAGTAACAGTTTATAATTCAAGGTAATTAAAACTAATTGAGGTGGAAGACTGTCACAATTACCCCATCAATGAGGCAAGAGTGACAGTACGCTTCTTTTTGTAGTTAATTTATTATTATCTGTGGTTTTCGACAAAATTGAAGACATGATACTAATGTCAAAATATTTTAAATAAACAATTTGAACGTCCATTTTTATGCAACAATGAGTTTTTCCCCACGTGGGGCAAGTTTCCTGAGTAGTTTTTAAAAAAATGATGTCCGTCGATAAAATAGTTGTGCTATGTACTTAACTATCGGTATAGTAAATAGCTTAAAATTTTCTACATTTTTCATGTAGATGGAATTTAACCAAAAAAAACGTGTTTATGTCGCATAATTTGCATTTGTTACACTTGCCCCACTGTCACACTTGCCTTGGATTTAAGGCGATTAATGTAATTATAGATATATAAATTCTGTTTAGATCCTGTAACAGGCCGGTAAACGTTAAATTAAAAAAACGAAAAATATCACATTACATTTTTAATCTGTCTTTCTGCCTAACCGTGAATAACAACACAAACACTGGTGAGTAACAATTGCTTACATAAAAACATAAATAACACGTAACAAGCGCCATATCAAACCCGAGATAGAATGTAGAAACACCCAAAACTGACAAGGATCTAGTCAAAAAGCACGTACCGTGTGCAGTATCGAGTTACGCGTAATTTGAATAAAATATTACCGCTGTTGGTAGCTTGATGTCTCTATTCCCAGCGACATGAAATAAACAGATGCAATGAACATGGTTCCAATTTTAAATGTTAAAAAGAAAAAATAGTCTTATTGAACGTAATTTATTGCCATTCCAATTTCAAACGTTTCTTTCTACACGTTTCCTAAATGCATAAAGAATAATAAAGAATTTAAAAATGGAACACACTTCTGTACTTCATCAATATTATATCATAAACATGATATAATGGAGGCAAACTACAAATGATTCAACATGATTCTTATTATGAAAAAGAAAAAAACTCATTACACAGTTAGTTACTTTATTCAAAACAATAAAAGTGCTTAGTACCGATTGATGATTATTTCAAAAACGCTATGCAAGCCATAATTAAGACAAACAAAATTCCAAGCTAAATTATTGACCACAAAACAAAGTTTTTCAACCGTCAAACGAGACAAAAGCAGTCCATTTGTGGCCATTGACAGGCCATTAAAAGACCATACTTTAAGGTCCGGGATCATAAATTAGTCGGGGCTATTATTTTCAAAATAATTAGCGGAATCTTGTATTTGAGGGATGATACTGTTTGGGTATCGCTTCTAACAGACAGACGCGTGTCAGGGCCGCATTCTAAAATTAAATTTATTTGAAGTATTAAGATTTTATTGAGATGCAATTAAGAAAGCTATAATAAAAGAAAAACAGTAAAGTGCATAGCTAGCATATAAATTGCAGGCGTTATTTAATTTATGCATACCAATTTACTATCATTGTTACGGCCTACGGCTGCTCCAGCAAAGATTCAATCATCCGGGGCCCATCAGCGGAGACTTCACGAGCAGACGTAGGTCGGACCTCAATATGGCCACGTGGAATATGTTCTATCACAATAAACTATATGGGAGAAAGCTAGAAACACATAGTACTTACCATTATCCGAAGCTAACTTCGCACCAAGGCTTGGGCAGGCCGTGAATGTGTGTAATAGTGGATGGCGAGTATGGAGGTGTAAATGTCTGCGACCTGAGCAAGCTTAGGCGACCAGCAGCGGCCGAGTTCCAGGCTGCCACAAAATGCTACATCGCTCCAGCAGGCTCGATCGCTGGACCATTTCTTTCTTCATTGTCACTAATTCAGTCTCTTAGTTTTATTGTACATTTAACTAACCTAAATTCGCCTAATTTCACATTCATCGCAGAATCGAACACGTGACACCCGATAGATTCAGCGTTAAACACAACCAAGTTCCTTCATTCGACACCAGAACAACACGTCGCGCCAGAGTCAAAAATACGCCT
Organism: Parnassius mnemosyne; assembly: GCA_963668995.1. Taxonomy (NCBI): domain Eukaryota; kingdom Metazoa; phylum Arthropoda; class Insecta; order Lepidoptera; family Papilionidae; genus Parnassius; species Parnassius mnemosyne. The sequence continues at coordinate 30,088,912 of CAVLGL010000090.1, forward strand.
CGTTGACACGCGAATTAATCTAACTAGCCAACCAAATACAAAAGGGGCACTAAACGCGACGACACAATTATCATGATATCTTGACAATTAACCGGGAGAAGCTCTCAAACCAGGAATGCGCGGCTCGAATCCTAGACCGTATACCTACTAGACGCGCGTACACTATTCCGCACTCTCGCCCGAGTTAAATATCGCACAATTCACATATCTACGTGACGAAGAAGCACATATTTCATCTAGCTATCTAGATCCACAACGGGCCTTGAATTTCGCTAAGAGAGCCGCACGGGCTCCCTGCATCGTGTCTGGCGGGGCACCGACGTTTTGCCCACGCGTCGAGCGACTGCCCACGCGTCGAGCTAGCGACTGCCCACGCGTCGAGCTCGGTCGCCCCACCTCGGCGCTTATCTCACCTACATACCATCGGGTGAGGCGCCAGCTAGAACGCAATTGGTTGGCGTTAAACATGACCAAATTTGGGCATAAACAATCATCATCATCATTAACGTCCATTACAATTCTAAACATATCTCTCCTCCAAGGAATGCCACAAAGCATGGTCCCTACCCACCTGCATCCATCTACTTCCTGTATCTTGCACCAGGTTGTCACTTTATCTTTTTTTACATAATATGGGTGACAAATGAATACACAGTCCACCTGATGGTAAGTGGATACTGCAGCATATAGGCATCTACATCTATCTTTGGTTAAGAATCATAATGCAGATGCTTCGTCTTCCCCGAGGACTAAGATGGAATGCCTCTTTTCCAGTAAAAAGGTTCACCGGTTCTCTACACTCACCATACGAAACACAGCAGCATTAAGCTGCTATTTTACGCTGGTATTCTGTGGGAGCGTGGTTCTTCCTCGCTCGAGCCGACCCATTCGTGCGACAATCACAATATAGCTGTACCATTATAATTTCACAAAAGTGCGACGCTGGACTTGGATCTTTCGGTTGTAGGGAAAATTCGCCATAAATCACGTCACATCCAACCCAGGCAAGGCTGACGCGAGTCACTATTATATAATATTTTACTATGATAAAATAAAATGCATTAAACTGAATATTTTCTGACAACCCAAGTCCGTGCAAACGCGAGTCTAATAACGTCCATCCACGCCACAGGGGGTCGACTGTTTCGAGACAGTCCAGCAACGCCCTGTTCGAGTCGAATCTTATTGTGCCTTTGTTACCGGGAAAGCAATGCGTATGTGGGAATGATGAAGTGTCCTATATTATTTTATGCGTTGTCCAAGGCATCCGAATCTCTAGTCACAGACAATGTTGTAAGTACCTGGAGTGGAGTAAAAGTGGTACCTACTGTAACGTACCGTTCAGCAGTGGACTTTTATAGGCTGTATGGATAAATGTATAGAAGATAATATACCAGAAGCACATAACCCGCTGAGAGGTGAAATTATTAAATCAATAGTAAAATTATAACTATAGCAAATATCCCCCTACGAGGCAACCTATAGAGGAGGCCAATGTTCAGCAGTACACTTTTATAGGTTGAACGGATGGATGCATAGAGGATAATCTATTAGGAGCACATAACCCGCTGAGAGGTGAAATTACTAAATCAACGGTAACATTACAACTATGGCAAATATCCCCCTACGAGGCAATCTATAGGGGAGGCCTATGTTACCGTGCAGAGTCACACTGTAGCAGTTACAAAGCTGCATAGTGGAGTATCAAATGACTACGGGACAGATATTTTGGGTAGAGCCACACTGTAGTAGAAGTATATTGTCTGCAATGATGGACAGCATAGTATAGACATAAGTTGGCTAACTGGGTAAGGACTCCACTTTTACAGAACACTTGCATCGGCATAATATTACCTACTGTGTTTTGTATGTCCTCAAGTTGGAAAACGCATCTGCATTTCGATTCCCAATCGATGATAGTTCAATGTGTCTATGGGCTACATCATCGACGTACCATCAGGTAGACTTTGTGCTTGTTTGTCACCCGTAACTGATATAACAAAACAACACTTCTTTTTCACTTTTTTTTATAGGATAGGGTGACAAACGTGCACACAGTCTACCTGGTGGTAAGTGGTTGCTGTGACCAACAGATATCTAGATCTATCCTCAATAAAAAATCAAAATTCAGATGCGTTGTCACCCGTGAGGATTAAGATGGAATGCCTCTTTTCTAGTAAAAAGGCTGTCCGGTTCTCTACACTCACCATAAGAAACACAGCAGTGTTAAGCTGCTATTTTACACTGGTATTCTGTGAGAGCGTGGTGCTTTCCCGCTCGAGCCGACCCATTTGTGCTACAACTATACTACTAATATAGCAGCAGTATGGCTCTACCACGACAAAAATGTACCATTCTAAATTGGTTCGATTATCAATATTTTACAGCCGATCAGCAATAAATAAAATATTTTAAATTTAGTATTTTTATTTACATAAATATATTCTGACTCTTAGTGTATCTTAGTCGAATTTAATGGCACCCACGAGACGTTTATGAGAATACAACGCCACCTCGCGAGATAAAAGTCCACGCTTCGTTAGCAGATCGACGATATCAATAGCAGACTTCTCACATCATAGACATTTTCTATTAACGCATAGCGTAAGGGAGGTGGGTGTACTGACATCTTTGGTCCACCCGATCCCTAAAAAAGGCGACCGCTCAGCCCCGTCCAACTACAGGCCTATTGCCATCACCTCCTTGTTCTCCAAAATAATGGAATCCATTATAAACTGCCAGCTCATGAGGTACCTTGAGGATCACCAGCTGATTAGTGACTGCCAGTACGGTTTTAGACGAGGTCGATCAGCTGGTGATCTTCTAGTGTATCTGACTCATAGATGGGCGAAGGCAGTAGAGTCCAAGGGGGAGGTATTGGCCGTTAGTTTGGACATAGCGAAGGCCTTCGATCGGGTCTGGCACAAAGCGCTTCTTTCGAAGCTTCCTTCCTATGGACATCCCGAGAAATTGTGCAAATGGATCACCAGTTTCCTTGCTGATCGGAGTATCAAGGTCATAGTAGACGGTGCATGCTCTGATTTCAAGCGTATTAACGCTGGTATTCCACAAGGCTGCGTGCTATCACCAACGCTGTTTCTCCTGCATATCAGTGATATGTTGCTAACTGGTAGCATTCATTGCTATGCGGACGACAGCACTGGTGATGCCTTATATACCGGCCGTGCCAATATTTCTCGGGAAAACGTCGCTGAGTACCGGGACAAACTTGTATCTGAAGTCGAGTCTTTGCTTAACAAAGTCTCGGATTGGGGCCGACTAAATCTAGTCCAGTTCAATCCCCAGAAGACACAAGTTTGCGCGTTTACCGCTAAAAAGAACCCTTTTGTCGTATCTCCTCAGTTTCAAGGCACTCCCCTTGCTGCCTCAGCTAGTATCGGAATCCTTGAAGTCGACATATCGAATAGTGTGCAGTTTCGTGTTCACTTGGAAGGGAAGGCCAAATTGGCCTCTAAAAAGCTTGGCGTGCTCAGCAGAGCGAGACCGTATTTCATGCCGGCACATCGCTTGCAACTTTACAAAGCGCAAGTTCGGCCCCACATGGAATACTGTTCTCATCTCTGCGTTCTCCCTGCTGACCTAGAGGTCATCCGTGCTGGTAGGATGGGTATAGCACGTTTGACCGCGCCCAAAGAGGAGTTGAGCAGACGGAATGGCGATATCTGGACTGAGGTGATAGGCGCCTGGCAGGATAGATGGACGTGTGATACAAAAGGACGTGAGCTACATCGATTTTTCCCGCACGTGGCGTTGAGACTCAGTTATACCTGGGTCTCACCGGACTACCAAACCTCTCAGATTCTCACCGGACATGGATGCTTTCGGAAGAGACTGAGCGACATGAAACTGTGTGAAATTAGTATGTGTGAGTGCGGTATGTCGGAGGAGGATATTCACCATGTTCTATGGGAATGTCCTCTGTATGATGACCTAAGAGTGAAAATGATGGATGGACTAGTTCGGCCGGTTCAGGGACCAGTTTACTACTCGGATCTCGTCAGCAATGTGGTAAACTATGGACTGTTGCGCGAGTTTGCGCATAGGTGGCACGATCGCAGGACAAGGCAGGGTGGAAGGCTGGTAGGAGCGCCCGACGACGTAGGCGTCAATGTGTCGTCAGCCCCAGAAGGGGGAGAATGACGTTAAACTGGGACAAGGAATAGATTAAATATTTGTAGGGATTCAAGAAAGTGTGCGCGGGAAAGAGCCACGTGCAAGTACCGCGCGCATCTCCCGAGAATCGGCCCGTATGACCTGAAGGTCGGTGGGGCCATGGGAGGTGGAGGGTTGTTCTCATCTCTGGGCCGGGGCACCCCAGTGCCAGCTCCTTCCACTTGACCGCATCCAGCGCAGAGCGGCTCGAATCGTCAACGACCGAGTTCTTTCTGATCGGCTCGATACACTGGCACTGCGTAGAGATGTGGCATCTCTTTACGTATTTTATCGCATCTATCACGGGAGTGCTCTGAGGAATTGTTCGGACTAATTCCAGCCGCTCAATTTCACCATCGCATATCGCGACAAAACTTGCGTTACCATCCATACCATCTGGATGATTGGCGGTCCAGCACTGTGCGATTTAGAAGAAGTTTTCTCCCTCGCACAACTTCCTTGTGGAATCAATTACCACCAGCGAATTTTCCGGACCGATACGACCTAGGAACCTTCAAGAAAAGAGCTTACACCTTTCTAAAAGGCCGGCAACGCATCTGCAATTCCTCTGGTGTTGCAGTTGTTCATGGGCGGCGGTAGTCACTTACGTGACTACTTACCTTCAGGTGAGCCGCATGCTCGTTTGCCCCCTCTTCTATAAAAAAAAAATCTATCGGAATTTTCGGGATATCCCATCGTCTTTCATAATTCATAGCATGTCACAAAGTATAAAGTTGTTACAATGTATTTACTATTTACAGAGCATGTGACCCTGTACAGAAGTAGCATTTTAACAGTTTAAATGTTAATTCATATAGAATTAAATTAAATTACAATATTTTATAGTACGCAATCTATGGATTATTATTTACTAATTTATAAAAGGTCATTCTAATGACACCGATGACGATATGCGTGATGAATTTACAACACAACCACACGCGGTAACATATTACTCCTTAATTTTATGGAATTAAGGAGACAAGCGAGCACACAGTCCACCTGATAGTAAGCGGATGCTGTTGCCCACAGATCTACATCTTTTCTCAATTAAGAATCAAAATGCAGATGCGCTATCAGTAAAACCTAACCTTTGACACTACTACACTTCGCTGGTCTGCGCATTTTACGTCTGGCGTTGACAGGATGATATATCGCCATCTGTCGAAAGCCATAAGTTTTCTGACATTTCCTATGTTGCCTTTTAGAACTATAATTATATAAAATAAATACCATTTAAAACCGCCACATTAAATATATATTCATGTATAATGTCGCTGTTTAAAATGCTTTTAAATGCTATTTAAAAATGGCTATATAATTGAACATATCTATCCCTATGAAATCTCATATGTAACAATCTACTACACTATCAACCCTATAATGGACAAGGGTCTATCTGGACCAGATTGACCCACATGACGAAATGGAACGAAGAAGACCAGCTGTTTCACTATTATATATTCATATTGAATGTCGCTGTTTTAAATGCTATTAAATGCTATTTAAAAATGGCTATATAATTTACCATATCTATTCCTATAAAATCTCATGTAACAATCTACCACTCTATCAACCCTATAATGAACAAGGGTCAATCTGGACCCCTAGCTACTTAAATGTGTAATTTATATGACCCGAAGCAATTTAACGTGACAGCGATTGTTTGGTCCACTTTCACACAGAACGGTTACAATAAAATTAATGTTCCTTGATGGATAGGATATTAAATTAATTGTAATTAATTATTAAGTATAATCGAGATGGAATGTATCTATTGGTTCTATCAAAAGGTATAAAAATTTTACTAAGCAAAAATTTTTTAGTAAGGGTTATTATACTACTAAAGACTTTTTTACGTGGTAGAGCCTGCAGCTATATGACTGGTATAATTGCAGTACAAATGAGTCGGCTAGATCGCAGGCGTGGGGGGGGGGGGGGCGAACCACGCTCAACACTGCTATATTTCGTATAGTTAGTGTAGAGAACCGGCGCCCCTTTTTACTGGACTTTTCCACTCTCTCTTTAGACAGTCTATGGGACACAGCAACCAGTTACCATCAGGTGGACTGTGTGTTCATTGTCATCCTTATCCTAAATAAAAGAACCCACCATACAGCAAAGAACAAGCAGTTCACGGAAAAATTGTTTATAAAGCTTAAAAGAGGTACTCTAGCTCAGGCACTAAGCGCTCGCTGTAAATAGAAGTATGTACTACACAACGCAGGCAAGACGGTACCAACGAAATTGATAATAGCAATATTAAGTGCTGATTTAACACTCGGTGATGAAGGAAAACATCGCGAGGAAGCCTGTAAGTCTGAGAAATTAAAAAAATATATTTCGAAGACATGTGACGTCAGATCGGAAACGATTGTGCCGATTAGTCTTCCTCAGAATCCTGGGCAAGCTCATCGTTGTGTACTCGTGGAAAGGGTAGACAATGACCTTCTATAAACTTGGCTCGAACCTTGTTCAGAACCACCGACTTCTCAGGAGTACGTGTGCTGAACCTTTGTGATCAGGAACAGATTATAGAAAAAGGCACACTGGTTGGTACTTGTGAACAAGTAGATTGGTTGCGTTGGTGCCAATATCTATCGACTGGGACCCCCGACAAGGATGCACAAACGAGAGTGACCACACTTTTAGAAGACTGTCACAGCGTTCTCACCCCAAATGAAATGGTCAAGGCGAAGAAGTTGTTACTCAAGTACGCCGATGTTTTCTCTTCAAACGATGCTGATATAGGGAAGACTGGCTTAGTTTAATAAAAAAATGACACAGGAGAAGAACTGCCTATCCGTCAGCGGTCGAGAAGATAGCCGGTAGCACGTGAAAAGGAAGTGGAAACCATCATTGTGGGAATTGTGAAGGATGGTGTTTTGAACCTTCATCTAGTCCATGGTGTTTATCTGTGGTTCTGGTAAAGAAGAAAAATGGTAGCATGCGGTTTTGTGTTGACTACCGTTGTCTGAACGACGTTACGAAGAAGGCTATCCCTTGCCGAGAATTGATGTCACGCTGGACATGCTTACAGGAGTAAAGTGGTTTTTCACGGTGGACCCGAAAAGTGGCTACTGGCAGGTTGAAATCAACCCTTAGTACAAGGAGAAAACTTCATTCTCGACAGGAAAGGGTCTGGGACAATTTCAAGTTGTGTCGTTTGGATTGTGCAATGCTCCAGCAACGTTTGAAAGGTTGATGGGGCTTGTACTTACCGGGCTAATTGGCGAAGCTTGTCTGGTCTACTTAGATGATATTATCATCGTAGGCCGCACGTTTGAGGAACACCTTCAACACACCTATTTTGGGATACCCTGATGCGGACAAGCAATTTATAGTTGATACAGACACAAGTGATATAGGACTTGGCGGTGTGTTGTCTCAACGGAATGGTGATCAAGAAGTTGTGATAGCGTACTTCAGCAATTGAACCAATTTGGTGCCCACTAAGATCTTTCTTTTTATTTCCTGTGACTTATTCCATTATAATAAATCAATAATTTATGTAATTGTAATCATGTAATTCAAATAATTGAAATTTAAAAGATTGTAATAATTGTAATTCAAATAGTTCTTATAAATTGTTATTCAAATAGTTCTAATAATTTTAATTTTATTCAAATAATTGTTGTAAATTTATTATGATTTTGCATGCCCGTAATGAGGGTGAAATATGTCCTGTGCTATAACTTAATTTAACATCTTGTGTACCAACCATGTTTCTTGCAAATAAATGATTTATTATTAAGATTATGATATGATATGAGCAAGTCGTTGTCAAAGCCGGAAAGGAAGTATTGTGTCACAAGACGGGAATTGCTTGCTGTGATAAAGTCGTTGCAGCATTTTAGCAAATATCTTCTGGGGCAGAAATTTCACTTACGAACTGACCATGCTGCACTGAAATGGCTATTGTAGTTCAAAAATCCAGAAGGACAAGTTGCGAGACGGATTGAACTACTGCAGGAACATGACTTTGTGTTCGAACATCGCAGCGGGAAATCTCATGGCAACGGAGATGCATTGTCACGAAGACCTTGTGCTGAAGATTGCAAGCATTGTACTAGACAAGAGGATAAGGAAGTGGTATCTGTGAGAATGCTCAGGACAGACCAGCTCAGCAATGAGTTCAAGGACAGCCTACAACATGCACAGCAGGAAGATTCGGACATCAAACCGATTCTGAAATGGATGAAGGCCAGTGCTCTTAGCCCAAGTGGAGCGACGTCTCAGCGATGAGTTCGACCACGAAAAGCTATTGGGCCCGATGGGACAGCTTGCTGATTAAGGATGGAGTCCTGTGCCGTAAATAGGAAAATGGTCCAGGAGACAGTTGTCACCTGCAAATGGTTGTCCCTAAAGCTAAAGTACCGGATGTTTTACAGCTGTACCATAATGGTTGTTCTGGAGGCCATCTGGGAGTTAAACGAACTCTACTGCAGATCCGAAAACTGTTTTAATGTGTCCACTGTCGTGACAATGTCGCGGACTGGTGTCACAAATGTACAAATTGTGCGGCTGTAAAGGGCTAAAGGGACCTTAGAGGTGCATTAAAATTGTACAATGTTGATTCACCATGGGAGAGGATAGCCTTTGACGTTGCGGGGCCGTTTCCGGAAAGTGAAAAAGGTAAGAAGTATTTTATGATTGTGATGGATTACTTCACTAAGTGGCCAGAAGTCTTTGCCATTCCAAATCAAGAAGCTTCAACAATTGCAAAGAAACTAGTTCATGAAGTCTTCTATCGTTTTGGAGTACCTTTAGAGATTCACCACGATCAAGGAAGGAATTTTGAGTTTCAAATATTCCAGGAAACCTGCAGCAGTTATGCGTACTCATAAAATAAGAATAACTTCTTACCACCCACAATCTGATGGAATGATATAACGATTTAATCAGACATTGGATAGGTACCTAGCAAAAGTTGTGGAAAATCGGCAACGAGACTGGGACAAGCATATACAACAGTTTTTGTTGTCATATCGAAGCGCTGTTTACGAAAGTACCAGCTTTTGCAAACTTTGGAAGAGAATTATGGCTGCCTGCAGACCTGATGACCGGAATGCCTCTTGATTCCCCACGCAGTATAACCGATTATGCAAATGACTCGCGGAACAAAATGAATGACATTTATAAGCACGTTAGACAAGCAAATGTCTAAAAAGATGAAAATCCAGTATGACAGCAAAATGTACAACAAAGGATTCGACAAAGATTCTCTAGTGTGGTTGCACAATCCAGTTCGCAGCAACGGGGAATCTCATAATCTTTAAGCTAAATGGGACGGACCGTACCGGATTGTGACAAGAATCAATGACGTAACCTACCGAATACAAAAAGGTGCAAGAGATACTCCTAAGATTGTCCATGTGGATCGACTGGCGCGTTACTATGAGCTCGACAAAAAAAAAAGTACAGAGTAGCAGAAATAGGAGACAGTGGCGAGGCTAGGGCTCCAAACTAGAGCAAGTCCAAGATATGGTTTTGTTGTTTTTAGCAGTTTTATAAAAATACACCAATCTTGATCTGTCTCCACTCTTCAGTTTCATATTCAGTGCTGTCGAGGACGTGTTTAACAAAGTACACAGGAGGTAAACTACTGCTAGATAGATTGTATGACATATCATCAATTGCGTACCTTCGGTGGCTTTGAAAAAATCGGTTTGGGGTTGCTTGAGCGAAAGAAAAAAGTATTTACATACAATAAAATACATGAACAAAAAAAAAGCATGAACAAACTATGTACAAAATTAAAAAAAAAACAAATTATTTATATTCTAAATTGAATCGTCTTTTTTAAGGTAATTAGAAAGACGCCACTGACCTTGTGTATTTCTCAAATAAGTGTGGATGCGCTTCAGAGATGAGAAAGCACGTCCCGCGGAGGAACTTGTGGAGATTTTACCTTTTCCTCGCCGATTAGCAATTTAACACAGTTCAATTCATCACAAGGAACATTATTCCTATCCTCCATTTACACTAAATTTTTTTAAAAAAGCATAAATTTTCAACTCGCAATATTCATTCGCAAATCATCGTCAACACACAGAGTAAACATCGAAATATGAAGTGATCTTGCAAACGTAACGCCCACGCGCCCACGAGCTCGGCTAACTTCACACCGAAAGTCCAGGTTATCCTCCAGTATAGCTCCATACTAATTGCTATATAAACAATCGTTGTTATATTTCATTATAGAACATATTACCACAGGTTAGAAAGGGAGGATTAATTTTGACAGTCCATTGCGTGTTCGCTTTGAGACAGAGAGAATACGAATCAGTGTATTTCGAATTAAAATCAATCTACTAAGTGTTGACGTTACATAATAAGGCTACAAGTTGAAGATCTGTGTAGAACAGAGGAGCACGCGGGAAATTTGAAATAGTTTGAAACAGTTTAGAAATCATTTTATTAGTTGATATTATTGATTGAGCAGTTTGATAGGGCAAGCCCGGCTTCTCGGCGTCTATGGAAGCTTCGCTACCGTTAGGAGAGTCAAGATCCTTCTAGAAATTTCCACGGAAGAACTTTCTAAAACTATAAACACCTAATCAATCGGGACCGGTATGTACTTGAACATTCTAGATGTTTCTACAGTAGAAGATTCCGAACTATCTGAGGCCCTATATAAGGCCAGTATAAACCGCGACCGAAGTTGTCGTGTCAAGTTGGTGATATATGCGAATACTTCAAAGCGATACAGCTGCGAACTAAAGTGATCAGTAGTACAATTGTGTTTTATTATTAGTGTGGTTTTACGTTGTAATTAGTGTTCTGTAATTAAAGTGTCAATTTTGGTAATTCACTCGACAGTTTTAATTGTCTCGAATCCTAAGCTCATAACAATAATATAACATAAACATTCACACCTATCACCCAGAGGGGTAGACAGAGACTACGGAATTGCATTTGGCACGATCCTGACACACCTCTCTCGCCTCTTTTACATCAACATATGCATTCATGCTCTTCGGTTAAGGGTGCTTCTAATCTGGCCCATTTTCAATATATTGCCAATTTGGTCGATAAACCTTATAATTTCCTTAGGCACTATAAATATAACGAAATGTATCATTATAATATAACTAGCGATCCGCCCCGGTCTCGCATGTGTGATTTCTGAATCCCGAAAACAGAGTCACGTACCGGGTCAAAATGTGAATCTAAACCATCAAGGAATTTCTTGTGTTAATCACAAATTTAAAAAATTTTTGAGCCGTTTTTGAGTTTTACCGAGACTAACGGACAGCAATTGATTTTTATATACAGAAATAAGAATACACAAAATAATTATGTAAATAAAATACATAAATAATCGTGAAATATATATTTTGATGACAAAATTTTAATTCAGAGAAATGTACATGGGCTGACATACAACGAGATATTTGGAAACCAATTCAAAATGTCTGCGACGACAAATTGTATTCCTGACAATTAATCTTTCCCGTTTCGATGAAGACGCCATGTATTAAATTATTTTTGCATTAAAATATTCACAATTAAACAAAAACTAAAATTAACCATGTAGCAAACGATTTTAGATTTTGTATCAATTTAAATATGGCGGTAAAATTTTGTATGGGTAGCATTTATAAGTTTGCTTCAGGACAATAAGTATAAAGATGTCAAAAGTCTCTTCGAGCACGACTACAATGCTCACTGATTGCCGGGCTTCATTCAGTGATTATTCACGGCCATTATATTCTATTTAGTTCCAAATAACCATTTAATAATAGTTTACGAACGCCAACGGTCCCCCTTAGCATGCCTATTAACAATACAATAAATATAAATAACAAATAACACAAAATAAGGACCACTTTACACCTTCTTGGAAGCTCGCAGTTGCGCTTTGCACCAGAAAAAAAAAGAAATATCGTCTATTCCTTTCTTACGTGTAACTATATCTCTTTCTCACTGTTTTGAAGATTCCGTTCTTTTGCGAACAGGAATAAATTTATTTTTGTAATTTAGTCTCTATTCCTTGGTGATAGATGTTAAGGAACATATTTTAGATGTTGAATTATGAATTTAGGTCGAATAGTTTTTGAACATTAAACATAATGGCTTTCATAGATGAAGTGGAAAACGATACAGTCAACGTGTCAATCCCTTTTCAATGCTACGCTAATATAAAATTAATAATTCTGTCGTTGGTCACAGTGGGTATAGAAAAACACAATTGGGTTTCTCAATAATGATTTCACGCGATTTTAAACTTTGAAATTATTACTGACGCGCAAACTTCGAAAAAAAGATTAAGAATAAATATAATTTTTTTTTTATATAGGATAGGGTGACAAACGAGCACACAGTCTCCACCTGATGGTAAGTGGTTGCTGTGGCCCATAGACATCCACATTTATCCTAGTCTGCGAATCAAAATACAGATGCGTTGTCACCCGTGAGGACTAAGATGGAATGCCTCTTTTCCAGTAAAAAGGGTCTCCGGATTTATTATTGAAATTATTACTTACGGTTCCAGTAATAATTTCAATAATAAATTCAACAATTGAATACTAGTAATTTACTTTACTACATGGTAAAAGGAGTCCGTTATCAACCCGAGAGTCCGTCTGGATAGGACCCCCTCTTACCTATTCCTGCCGACAGCAAGCAGTGATTGCACTCTGAAGAGGTCTGAACCTCTTCAGTCCCTCAGAGGTGATAACGAATCTAGCCTTCTTTGTTACCAACCTATCTCTATAACATACATTTTATATGCTTCTCTCCTCAACACAATAATCACAACAATACTTTATAACTCCCGATCTTATCAGTTGAAGCTGTAAGGCAAGTACATGTCAAAATAAAAACACACAAACTACTTCCCAAAGGATTGAACACTAATTCAGATAAATAAATAATAGTTGTGTAATACACCTAAGTTTATCGACCAAATTGGCGATATATTAAAAATGAGCCAAATTAAGAGTACCATTAACCGACGAGCGTGTATGCGTAGGTATATGGATGTGGAGGAGGCGATAGAGGTGTGCCAGGATCGTACCAAATGGAAGTCCCATTAGTAGTCCCTGCCCTTCCTTCTGGGTAACAGGCGTGAGTTTTTAAGTATATCTAGGCTACGTTCAAAAACACGATTTGATGCATCGGTGTAAAATTTTCGTTCGTATATTCGTATATATTATTATTTAAACCAGATAATATATAGATCGTTGACCAATTATGTATGCTGTATGCAGCCATAATAATTTGCAAATACTGCTAAACTGTTAATGTGCGAATGGGTTGACTCGAGAAAGGACCACGCACGCACAGAATCCCAGCGTGAAATAGCAGCTTAACTAACTAGCTAAGCTAACCCGCTTGCTAAGCGTGGCAACTATGGCAATCTATGGTGGTGGCCTATGCTCAGCAGTGGACTTCTATTGGCTGAAATGGATGCATGTAAAGAAAATAATATACCAGGAGTACATGACCCACTGAGAGGTGAACTATGGCAAATATCCCCCTATGAGGCAATGTATGGGGGAGAACTATGTTCAGCAGTGGACTTTTCTATAGGCTGAAATGGATGGATATATAGAAGATAATATACCAGGAGTACATGATCCACTGAGAGGTGAACTATGGCAAATATCCTTCCTATGAGGCAATCTATGGGGAGGCCTATGTTCAGCAGTGGACTTCTATAGGCTGAAATGGATGGATGTATAGAAGATAATATACCAGGAGTACATGATCCACTGAGAGGTGAACTATGGCAAATATCTGCCCTATGAGGCAATCTATGGGGGAGGCCTATGTCCAGCAGTGGATTTTATTATGCTGTAACGGTAACTTCTATTAAAAGAAAATACGGTACTCTTTTCTCCGTTCTGAGTTATTAGAATAATCATAATTCGAAGAGGTATGTACAACCATAAATTGAAATGAAGAGATGGATTTTTGACGCCGTCACAGACTACTTAATAGTTTATGGTAATCAAAATACAACATGAAGAAATACACAGATAATTACACAAAGCTAACCTAGAAATTAAACTGAAGTAAGAATTAGTCTTTGTCCTTATATCTGACAGATATTTGGAGACCACACTTTACGATCAAGATAGCTCACGCACGTCTCTATTTAAAATTAAGTAGCGTAAAATTTAGCTACGTTCAAGGAAGCCATTTTGTTTCGGGGTCAAATTTTATGAGCTCCACACATGACCAGGTTTTAATCGGGAACTTTTACGATCTTGGGACAATAGTTTTCTATTGAGTAATCAGTATTAGATCGAATCGAATCCTGAATTTCGATTTGTGCAGATTTATTTATACATTTCGTTACAAACTTTTACACTTTATGTCTCTAGTATTAAGTATCTAATTCTATCGTAGCATAGTTAATTAGGTTCATGAGTAATTTGGTATTGATGTTTGACAGATACATAGTAAGTTGTTCAAACCTTGTGTGGCCAAATATATTATGTGTAATGTACGGTAAGAATGGTGCGAATGATGTAATAATATATTTTTTAATCTTGAAAACATTTAATTATTATAAAAAAATCTATATACGTTTGTAGCACGAATGAGTCGGCTCGACCGAGGAAGGACTACGTTCTCACAGAATACGACAAAGCAACTCAATGCTGCTGTTTCGTTTCGTGTGGTGATTGTAGAGAAACTGAGACCCTTTTTACTGGAAACAAGGCTGCTCCATCTTAGTCCTCAACGCTAAAAAATGAAGACCATTTTGATTAGTAATCGAGGATAGATGTAGATCTCTATCTATTTAAAAAAATACTGATCTCTATCTATTTAAAATAATACCTATCTATTTAAAAAGAATACAGATACTATATATTTTTATTACATTAAGATGTGACTGATATTGCGCGACCTTCTTCTTTAAATATCAATCTCAGCTGAATGCGGTGCATCTGATCATCGACATGCAGGGCTCTAACTATGATATAGCCCTCCAAAAAAAAATCCTTCGAGGGATATACCAAACTGCGAAGATAATTCAAGAATCAATGGTAATTTTTTTTATAGGATAGGTTGGCAAACGAGCACACAGGCCACCTGATGGTGAGTGGTTGCTACGACCCATAGACCTCTACATCTATCTTTAATAAAGAATCAAATTGCAGATACGTTGTCACCCGTGAGGACCAAGATGGAATGCTTTTCCAGTAATAAGGGTCTCCGATTCTCTACACTCACCATACGAAACACAGCAGTGTTAAGCTGCTATTTTAAGCTGGTATTCTGTGAGAGCGTGGTCCTTTCCCGGTCAAGCCGACCCATTCGTGCTACAACCATACTAGTAATATAGCTGCAGCATGGCTCTACCACGTATAAATTATAAGCACAATTAATAAGTTGATTCTTAAAGAAATTAAGTGTAGGTGTAACAATATACACTACAAATACCCCTTAACAGTGGTAGAGCCACGCGGCAGCTTTTGCTGTCGCATGGATGGGCCGGCTCGAACCGGGGTAGTACCACGACCTCACAGAAAACCAGCTTGAAGTAGAGGTTTACCTCTGCGTTTCGCTTGGTGAGTGCAGGTGGCCGGAGGCCCTTTTTACTGGAAATGAGGCATTCCATCTTAGTCCTCACGGGTGACAACGCATCTACATTTTGATTTGTAATAGAGGATTAATGTAGATGTCTATGGGCCGCAGCAACCACTTACCATCAGGTGGACTGTGTGCTCGTTTGTCACCCTATTCCTATTAAAAAAAACACTATCCCGTGGGTGTCGCAAAAGGCGACAGAGTGCAACAAATCAGGAGATGGACAGGAGAGTCTCCCTAATAACGACTAAAAATATAAAACTGCGGTTTCCAACCCGCTTGGTAAGCATGGCAACTATGACAAATACCCCCTTATGAGGCAAACTATGGGGAAGGCCTATGTTGGCCTGTGTTTTGTTTTTTATTTTATTTTTATGTTTTATAGGAGTTAAAATATCTAATACAGTTTTATTATTTAACGTTATTAAGACTATAAATAAACTATAGATTCCAAAAATCATTTTTATTCCACACCTATCAAATTATGTGTAATCTATACGCTTAATATTAAACTGTTCAACGTACACCATTAGGAGTGGTTGAGCAAGTCTGACTTTAATTACTCAGATGACAGCTCTTCAAGCGGAATTAAAAAACTGTAATGAAAGGCGCTTATGGAGTAAAAAATTACTTATATAACAGTGTATATCGTGTGTATCGAACAATTTTGAGATTTTGTTTTGATGAATGAATGATATTGTGATAATCCGTCCAACTAGTCTTGCCAAATCGCTTTCATATTTCTCATTACATTCTTAAAACAAACTCATAAGCACGCTTAGTTGAAAACATAAATAAATTTCCTGTATAAAAATCGCGTAGAAGAGTATATTTTATGACACCATTATAAATATTTAAAAAATGGCAAAGGCATTTAAAATAAGCCTCGAGTCCAAGACGAAATCCACCAATTAAAATAAATGACTCGATCCGGACCGCCTTCGCCAACTCATATCTATCAGACGCCCACTTTAATTTGCTAAAATAACAGCCCTAGCAGTTAACGAGTTGATTAATTATAGCGTTTATCGTTCAGCTGCGTTATTAATTCCCGTACGCTATAATTAGCTAATCGTTTTTTATCTGTGGCGCGACTATTTAATCTGAGTTCGAAATTTTCGCGCTCATTTAACTTGTTAAATAACATTGCTTGCTTGCGTAAATACAACATATTATAATATTTAAACCGTTACATAGATTAGCTTAATATTGTTAAATAAAATTTCGTATTTTTTTTTTTGGAGTTTATGGCCTGGTATCTAGACCTTTAGGCCAAGTCTTAAGTATTTTTATTCGGTTTATTGTAATTTCCCCACTCCTTCATAGTATACTGCTTCACAATATGTTGATGCGTCACATTGTGCAGTTCTTGGGAGATTTTGGCGGCAACTTGATCCAGCAGACAGCTGATAGTTGGCGATGGTATCTAAAGGTGCCTATGCAAACAAACAGCTTATCTTGAGAATCCATCACCATCAGAGCACTTGTTTCACTGTTTCCACTAATAGTTCACATGCGTAGACACTTAATACACAAAATCGCAACACTTTTACATATCAAAGTCCACTTCAAACCATTATTTAAACAATAATACAGGAGCAGCAAACCGCCGCCGGTCAATTTCCCGCCAAAACTCTAAAATTTCGTATCGTTCTCGCATAGGGTTACAAGATGCAAAAATAAGATTTCCTGACAAAAATACTAATTGAATTATTATAATCACACGCGTCGTTTTCTCATGACGCTTTTAAAATTTTTTGGTTAAAAAAAAAATTTGACATAATATTTTTCCCCTATCACTTTCAAAATTGCCTGACAAAATTATTTTTCTCCAATTCCTGACAAAAGGCTAAAATTCTTAACATTTCAGGAAAAGTCCTGTCGTTGGTAACTCAACTATTATAGCTAGACAAACCGTTAGTGGGTTACAGATAGATTATTCAAGTAATGATTGATTAAGAGAATCCATTCAGACCTCATCTCGGCCTATGCATTCGCATCTTTGTAAACTGTCCAGAAGCTCTCCAATAGATTGCAGTACAACCATTTCGTACTCTTCATCTTGCTTTTCAGCAGCCTGTCAAAATCCACTACTAGATACATCCTCACGTAGTGAGAAGAATTTGCTAATCTTAGTATCGAATGTCTCACACGATTCTCAATCGAGAATTCGTCTATCGAGAATCGTTTAAGTCTCTATGGGTTACAAAATTCACTTACCATTAGGTTAATTTTACTTGAATAAAGGTGACAAATACACACACAGTCCACGTGATGGTAAGTGCATGCTGTGGCCTATAGACATATACATCTATCTAAATTCATATGCGAACCTTGAGGATCAATATAGAATGCTTCATTTCTACTAAAAAGAGTCTCTACCTGGACGCCATCCTTGTCATCCTGACGTGTGTAATAAATCCCTTTAAAATTGTATGTATATCTCAAACTGGTAAACGCATTCATGTTTTATAATTATTAGACTTAGATATTTCTTACTAGAATGTTCAAGCTGTATTTGTAAGTCGCAAAATGATAGGATATACCGCGAGAATGTCGTAAGAGGCGACAGAGGGAAACAAGTTAGGAGATGGGCAACAGCGGCTATCTTGCTTGCTAAGCGTGACAACTGTGATAAATATCCCCCCCCCCCCCCTCCCTATGAAGCAATTTATAGGGCAGGCCTATGTTAATTAGTGACTTGATAGACTGTAACAGTAAAATGATTGTGATAAGTTTTTTAAGAAATATGAGCTGAGTGTCACGTGATGAGAATCACGTTATGCGCATCTTGCCTTTGCATAACTTCAGAGATTTAAAATGATATTAACCACTTATTCAAAAATGGAGTGTAAAAAACTATTATATATACTTAGTAATTTACAAGAGGTACTCAGTGCATTGCTGCCACAGAAGAAATAATTATTGTGGAAATATCGTTTTAAATTTGGTTACTTTGTAAAAAATAACCCTGTGTACAAACATAGCAACCAAAAATATTACTCTCTATTTTATAATCCCCTACAGACGGTTAAAAAAAAAACAAAACTAATATTAAATTTCTCTCCAGCAGTAAATAATTAATATAAAGGAGTGGAACAATTTTAATGTGGATTTAATGGGCGTTGGTTCGCGGAAAAAGGCTAATTGTATTATAATTAGTGGACAGTTAGCGGGAGCCTGCGGGTGTGAGGTACAACCGTGACGAAAAGTTTTCAAATCGTATTTTTTTATAGGTTAAGTGTGACAAACGAGCTCACAGTCCACCTGATGGTAAGTGGTTGCTGTGGTTCATAGACATCTACATCTATCCTCAACTACGAATCAATTACTGAGGACTAAGATAGAATGCCTCGTCTCCATTAAAAAGGGTGTCACACAGCAACGTTAAGCTGTTATTTTACGCTAGTATTCTTAAGAGCGTTATCCTTCCACGGTCGAGCCGACCCATTCGTGCTACAACTATACTACTAATATAGCTGCACCATGGCTCTACCACGTATGAAATTAATTTACGTATTTCACATTAATTTTAATGCTTAATATTCCACTCGCTTTAAATTAAAAATCGACGAACTTTTAGTGCATCGTGTATTCAAAAGACTTTTAACTGACTGACTAAAAAGTTAGTAAAATATTTTTTTATACAAAAAATATAGCCATGTCCTATTCTGTTTTATTATCTTTAATATTGCCTAGTTTCATCAAAATATGTTCTGTAGTTTTTGCGTGATTGAATCACAAACATACAGATATCCTAACATCCAAACAAACTTTCACATTTATAATATTAGTAATATGACAAATGGGATGCGGGAAGTAAAGACTGTGTAAGGACCTCCGAAGGAGGCGGAGTTATAGCCGAAATAAGAATTTTTTTTTGTTTTTCGACCATTTTGACCCCCTAGGAATGTAATGAGAACTTTTTGCCTCTATTCAACCATGACACCCATAAAATCCTCTACATGATAGGCTATTCAAACTGCCTAGGCTCAAAGTTCGAGTCACCCCGCAACTAATTTCTAAAGTCTTTACTTCCAATAATTGTGGCGGCGCTGTCATCGCGCTATATTTGCCGCATATATCTGCGAGCGAAACTTTATTAAGAAGATGTCACTTACGACACCCACGTAATGATATGGTTAATGGGTAGTGAATTCTCTTACATCACCTCTACACGTCTATTCCGCAATCTTCGTCGCTATTTGTGACACTGATGCTTGGTATGTAATGGACTCTTATAACAGATAATAAAATAAAAAAGTGTATATTATGGTAACACACATGAATTTCAAACTTCCTGTCTGAGTTTTGGCGGGAACTTGACCGGCGGCGGTTTGCTGCTCCTGTATTATTGTTTAAATAATGGTTTGAAGTGGACTTTGATATGTAAAAGCGGTGCGATTTTATGTATTAACTGTCTACGCACGTGAACTATTAGTGGAAACGGTGAAACAAGTGCTCTGATGGTGATGGATTCTCAAGATAAGCTGTTTGTCTGCATAGGCGCCTTGAGATACCATCGCCAACCGTCAGCTGTCTGCTGGTTCAAGTTGCCGTCAAAATCTCCCAAGGGCTGCACAATGTGACGCATCAACATATTGTGAAGCAGTGAACTATGAATGATCATTATACATTTGGGGAAATTATAATAAACCTACTAAAAATACTCAAGACTTGGCCTAAAGGTCGAGATACCAGGCCATAAACTCCAAAAATATTTCCTGTTTCAACTATCATGTTTTCTACTCACCTGTACCCACAATAAAACTGCACATTAGCGTCAAGGAATATACACTTGGCAGCTTAAGTAATAAAAATTGCTCACGACTGTACACATCGAGGTATAATTTATATACATTATCTTTTATTAAATTTTACTTAACTGGTCGAGCTATTCAAGGATCAAATTTGAACTTATCAAAATATTCCGTCCAGTCTATGATCATAACTTCATTAGAGATCCATTAGTGATCATGTTTTACTGTTACAGCTTAGTAAAGTCCACCGCTGAACATGGGTATATATGCTAAATATAGGGAACATATATTTACGTGTTAGAGCCATGCTGCAGCTATATTACTGGTATAGTTGTAGCACGAATGGGTCGGCTCGACCAGTGAAGGACCACGCTCTCACAGAACACCAGCGTAAAATAGCAGCTTAACGCAGCTGTTCTGTTTTCGTATGGTGAGTGTAGAGTATCGGAGACCATTTTTACTAGAAACGAGGGCTTCCATCTTAGTCCTCACGAGTAACAACGCATCTGCATTTTGATCGTAATCAAGGATAAATGTAGATGTCTATAGGCCATAGCAACCACTGTGGACTGTGTGCTCGTTTGTCACCTTTATCCTATAAAAAAATATCCAATAAGAAATAGGCCTCTCCCATAGATTGCCTGATAGGGGAATAATTGCCTTAGTTGCAACACTCGGGGAGCGGGTTGGTAGTCGCAATTTTTTTATTTTTAGTCATTGTTACACCCACGGGGCGATATAGGGTAGTGGATATTCTTACACGGCCACTACACGGTAATGTTTAAATCAAGAGATAATTTTTAGAGTTTTGGCGGGAACATGGCCGCCAGCGGGTTACTGCCACAGTATATTGTTTAAATAATAGTTTGAGTAAGTGCTGCGATTTTTATTTTATGTTCCATTATATATTAGCGCATACTGTAAACTATAAGTGAAAACAATGAAACAAGTGTTCCAGTTGTTATGGAACTACCTTAAGATACTATCGTCATCGAATGTCTGCTGGCTCAAGCTGCCGTCAAATCGAATGTGAAGAAGTTTTTAAACAAATTATTATAAAGTAGATATGCTTCTCCGCCTAGGGATGTACTGGATTCGACTCCATATCTACGTCCGAAACAAACACTCCTGACATCTGCCAGTTTATCTATTGCAATTCTTCTATCTTGTTAAATTAAATATGAATATACATACACAAAAGAAGAAAATTGAATTGGTGTTAACGTTAAACAAACAAAAATTCACTGACTTAGCAAACTGTCTACAAATCTGTCGAAAGATTTAACACGTATGCTACACTTTTAAAATTAAAAAGACCAATATTGGGATAACTCTTTTATTATCTTAGTAAAATAAATGTTTAAAGCCTGTATCGATTTTTAATTAAAAACTTTATTAAAAAAAAATATACACGCGATCGAAACATTTCCCTCCAAATTACAATTATCACGCCATTTATAATCTGTGTCTCATACGAACGCGTTCGGAAACGTCACCCTCATTTAAAAGTTTAAAAAGTTGCATTCATCACATAACCTAATTACGGATTCCGATTGCATTTCACGTATTAGTTATGTTTAAACGCGTATGCAACGAGTGGTCTGCATCGCTACACCCTACTTGACCACACGGAGCGTTCTAGCGACGATGTTTTGAATTCAATGCGTCGTGGTTTATTGCCGCGTCGCACTTTGAATATGCTATTGTTTACCAACGAAACTTTTTTTTTTAAATAAAGCCTAATCTACACTTCACCGCGTAGTTGCAGTGTGTCGTGAAGCGACAATTAAAAAAAATAGAACCTAACCTAAGTACAACAAAACAACAAAAGTAGAGCCAGAAAAACAATATATTTAAATTTATAAAAGGTATTTACAATTTTATAAAAAAAATGATGTGAGGATGATGATGGATGAAGTGAGAATACAATTAGATTATAAAAAAAAAAAATAAAGGTGAGAGAATAGGGGAATATAGCGTTGAAGTGGGGCCTAAAAGTCGAAGCGACACACGTTGCGTTTGTAGAAGTAGGTTTCTTAGCAGCGACGGCACGCAGCGCCTGAAGCCAGCACACGCCGTTTGCGCTTGTAGAAGTAGGTTTCTTAGCAGCGACGGCGCGCAGCGCCTGGAGCCAGTACACGCAGCGTCCGGAGCCGGCGCACGTAGCGCCTGGAGAAGGGGCGCGCAACGCTTAGAGCTAGCAGTTGCAGCGCCCAAAGGTAGCGCCGGCGGTAGGTGCACTCGGCGCCTGGAGTAAGTAGTAGTAGTGCCCGGAGTAGTGTGGCCCCCGCGCTTGTAGTAGACTCGAAGCGACTTCCGAGGTAGATGGAGGCTTGTAGGATTCCGGAGTGGCGCGGCCCGAGTTTGAAGAAGGCTTCGCCGAAGACTTCACGTGTAAATGGAGGCTTGCAGGATCCCGGGGCAGTGCGGCCCCGGGATAAGGCCTTTAGGAGATACTTCCAATTCGCGAACTGAAGCGAGACTGCCTTTCTTCACCGGTTGTTCGGCTTTTATACCTTTCTAGAGAGAACGGAAAAATTATTTAAATTATACGCAATTTTTTTGTAAATGGTCAAGAGAAAAGAGGATTTATGTGGAATTATCGAAATAGGAATAATAGATCGGTAGCAAATTTGAATATAGTTACCATGGAAACGATATAAATAAGAAAGACAAAATATGTCAAATTTTTGTTTTTGGTTTATAATAAGAAAACGGTAAGATTTAAGTGGAAAATGAGATATTATTGATATAGGAAAAAAGGTAGCGCAACTGCCCACACAAAGTCCAAGATTGTAGAGTTACGGAAAACTAGCTAAAAGATCGAAAAAAGGTAGACTCCATTGACACCAATTTAAAAGTGCTGATAATGTGAAAATACGAAGTAGAAATGATTTGTTATTGTGTTCTTATGGTTTAAAATCGTTACAGGATCCTATGGAAATAAAGGTGATGTAAAATATCCAGTTTTGAGGTGAATGCAGAAAATCGAAACAGAATGGAAAAATGAATTTAAAATAATGTAAAAAGATACGTAAGTAGTATAACACTACATTTTCCCCCCGACCCTGGAAAATTTTTGACTCAGCAAAAATTTTGATATATACATTCTAAAATAAACCATAAAAACACAGCTTTGCAGAAACAGACATCACCAGGCAAAATCAGATATACCATCTCTTACATTCATCATCTGCCGTTCAGGTAAGGGTGGAGTTCACATTCAATAACTACCACTCTAAAAGTGTGTTTTCAAAACGACATTAAGGCTTATTTAAGGAGTAGTCATCCGCTCCTGCGTGGAAAAAAAAAATATTAGTCGAAGAAACACCACTCTTAAAAGTGTGTTTTCGAAAGGACATTCAGGCTTATTTAAGGAGTTGTCATCCGCTCCTGCGTGAAGATAAAAAAAAATTATTAAGGGAGTAATCAGCCGCTCCCAAGTGAAGATAAAGATAAAGAAATCAATCTTAAGCAAGCTTTAGTCGCTATGACTTAAGTAAAGATTAAGAACGGCCAGAGCGGTAGGGCTCAAAGCCAGAGATCAGCAACATCACTAGCGAGATGTGTCTGAAATAATAAGAAGTGAAGATTAACCTACCAAACAAACAAACAAATTAAAAGAAATAATAGCAAGGTGAAAATGATGGTGATATTTATACATATATACAAATTAAATGTGATATTTATACATATATACAAATTAGCAGTTAATAAATGTTTAGATATTTATACATATATACAAATTAACAGTTGTAAATGCTTAGAAAAGTTATGAACCGTCTCGCTTCAGCTTTGAAAAACAATTTTATATAAAGTGTAAAGTTCAAAGTTAAGTTTAAGAAATAAAGATTTAATTGAAAAGTTATACCTCTTTAAGTTACCTAGAATAAAAATATTAGAGTGATGAATGTAAGTGAAGTGTTGAATGTAGGTCTAAATATAGTCTAGATAAGTTGAAAAACTAGATGAAGTTTTGTTCTAGAATAAAAATATTAAAGTGATGAATGTAAGTGAAGTGTTAAATGTAGGTCTAAATATAATCCAGATAAGTTGAAAAACTAGATGAAGTTTTGTTCTAGAATAAAAATATTAAAGTGATGAATGTAAGTGTTGTGTGAAATGTAGGTCTAAATATAATCCAGATAAGTTGAAACACTAGATGAAGTGTTGTTTTAGAATTTGGAAGGTTATCTACAATAAAAATATTAAAGTGATGAATGTAAGTGTTGTGAGAAATGTAGGTCTAAATATAATCCAGATAAGTTGAAACACTAGATGAAGTGTTGTTTTAGAATTTGGAAGGTATGAAAAGGATGAATAAATGAATGATGAATAATGAGTTAAGAACGAAAGGGAGAGCAATTAAATCAAAAGGGAATGGACAAGGCGCAGTAAAGGTGAAGAATTAAGAGAGAAGGAGGACTTTTACGTTGGGCGCCAAATGTCGTGAAGCGACAATAAAAATAAAATAGAACCTAACCTAAGTACAACAAAACAACAAAAGTAGAGCCAGAAAAACAATATATTTAAATTTATAAAAGGTATTTACAATTTTATAAAAAAAATGATGTGAGGATGATGATGGATGAAGTGAGAATACAATTAGATTATAAAAAAAAAAAAATAAAGGTGAGAGAATAGGGGAATATAGCGTTGAAGTGGGGCCTAAAAGTCGAAGCGACACACGTTGCGTTTCTAGAAGTAGGTTTTTTAGCAGCGACGGCACGCAGCGCCTGAAGCCAGCACACGCCGTTTGCGCTTGTAGAAGTAGGTTTCTTAGCAGCGACGGCGCGCAGCGCCTGGAGCCAGTACACGCAGCGTCCGGAGCCGGCGCACGTAGCGCCTGGAGAAGGGGCGCGCAACGCTTAGAGCTAGCAGTTGCAGCGCCCAAAGGTAGCGCCGGCGGTAGGTGCACTCGGCGCCTGGAGTAAGTAGTAGTAGTGCCCGGAGTAGTGTGGCCCCCGCGCTTGTAGTAGACTCGAAGCGACTTCCGAGGTAGATGGAGGCTTGTAGGATTCCGGAGTGGCGCGGCCCGAGTTTGAAGAAGGCTTCGCCGAAGACTTCACGTGTAAATGGAGGCTTGCAGGATCCCGGGGCAGTGCGGCCCCGGGATAAGGCCTTTAGGAGATACTTCCAATTCGCGAACTGAAGCGAGACTGCCTTTCTTCACCGGTTGTTCGGCTTTTATACCTTTCTAGAGAGAACGGAAAAATTATTTAAATTATACGCAAATTTTTTGTAAATGGTCAAGAGAAAAGAGGATTTATGTGGAATTATCGAAATAGGAATAATAGATCGGTAGCAAATTTGAATATAGTTACCATGGAAACGATATAAATAAGAAAGACAAAATATGTCAAATTTTTGTTTTTGGTTTATAATAAGAAAACGGTAAGATTTAAGTGGAAAATGAGATATTATTGATATAGGAAAAAAGGTAGCGCAACTGCCCACACAAAGTCCAAGATTGTAGAGTTACGGAAAACTAGCTAAAAGATCGAAAAAAGGTAGACTCCATTGACACCAATTTAAAAGTGCTGATAATGTGAAAATACGAAGTAGAAATGATTTGTTATTGTGTTCTTATGGTTTAAAATCGTTACAGGATCCTATGGAAATAAAGGTGATGTAAAATATCCAGTTTTGAGGTGAATGCAGAAAATCGAAACAGAATGGAAAAATGAATTTAAAATAATGTAAAAAGATACGTAAGTAGTATAACACTACAAGTGTAAGAATATCCACTACCACATATCGCCGTCAGCTGCAGTCCCGTGGCCGTCCTAGGAGGCAACAGGAGGAAACACACAAACAAAGCAAAATTAAAAACAAAATAAAGACGCGCTTGCCGATCCGAATGCCAAGTGTGACAACTACATATGACAAATATCCCCTATATGAGAAATTCATGTTATGTTTAGCAGTGGGCTTTTGATAGGCTGCAACGGTAATGGAAATTTATATAAATAAATAAAATTGAAGTGTCCGTTTGTAATGTCAAAATAACAGCTTTTTATTACTTGCATATGAAAGTGTATACGGTACTTATAACAAAATCACAATTTTCAAAAATTTTGTCTGTCTGTTTGTTCCAGCTAATCTCCGAAACGGCTGGACCGATTTTGACTGAACTTTCGCTGGTAGAACGCTTATGTTATAAGGAGTAACTTAGGCTACTTATATTATAGAAAAATAATTAGGGTTCCACTTAACAAAATTAAAACCCTAAATTACACGCGGATGAAGTCACGGGGAACAGCGAGTCACAAAATATTAAGTTTTTAAATTTGAATGTGATTTATGTCTGTCTGTTTGTTCCGGATAACCTCTGAAACGGCTAGACCGATTTTGGCGGGACTTTTACTGGCAGATAGCTGATGTAATAAGAAGTAACTTAGGTCACTTTTATTTTTAAAAAAAATGTGTAAAAATGGAAACCCATGAAATC
The DNA here is from genome assembly GCA_963668995.1 of Parnassius mnemosyne. Lineage (NCBI taxonomy): Eukaryota > Metazoa > Arthropoda > Insecta > Lepidoptera > Papilionidae > Parnassius > Parnassius mnemosyne. The sequence goes on from CAVLGL010000090.1 coordinate 30,115,843, forward strand.
CAATCGTAATAAATTCCACGCGGGCGAATTCGCGGGGAACCGTCTACAATATAAACATAGTAACTTAGGGGTCGTAGTAGCTTGATTTTTAACTTCACAATTAGTGTGCAACATAACTATGATACTTGTCGAATAAAACAACTTATATGGATTTTAGAGTTAACTTTGCGATATTTTTTACAAATATTGGCTTCGATTTTATTTCAAATCTAGAACCAAATTACAGAAGCAAGGTACTTTAAACACGCGGTCATATATAGGCGATTTGCTGTCCCACATGTTGGGGTCAATTAACACCATAAATATTTTATATTAAACATATTTTTATTCACGGTACCTATTCTGTCGAAAGATAATCGTTTTTGTTCTTCAAACAAAGATTTTTTCTATAAATATATTTATAAATATAATAAATATATTTATATTGCACCACCTACCACCTACCTATTCATTGTTTGTATTACTTTACACCTTTGGTTGTCTGGAAGAGATCGCTATGTAGCGATAAGGCCGCCAAATTGTACATATTATAATCTGATTTTTGTTATGACATTTGTATATTTGTTCGTGGTGTACAATAAAAGTATTCATTAATTCAATCATTCATTCATGCATTCATTCATTTTTTCAAACCGACTTCAAATAAAGGAAGAGTTTCTCAATTCGACTGTATTTTTTTATGTGTTACCTCAGAACTTTTTTCTTGGTGAACCGATTTTAATAATTCTTTTTTTATTTAAAAGCTGGTACTTCTCATGTAGTCCCATATAAATTTGATCAAGGTATGACCAGAAGTTGTTTAGTTATTTAAAATAACGAAATTCGAAAACGAATTAAAGATAATGCGTATTTAATTGACTTCGTCTACATTGATGATGTTCTCGTTTTATTTATATTGAAGTCGGTTGCAGAATTTTTTTAATTTTACCAATTGTCTTAAATAATATCTACTACCTATTTTGTTAATACTGATTGTGGATTCGACACGACATGACATTAGAGTTTCGCAGGCAGTATTCTTAGCCATTAGGCTACTGTAGACTACAATTCTTTTATTCGTTCTCTCTCAAAATTTTAGACGCAGTTTTTTTTCAATTTAGAACTATTAGTGTCAACAGTCCGCATTCGCCTTAAAACCGCCTCTATTTTAGAGTAACTTAAACGCTAGTGTGTACCATGCTTAAAACATTTTAAATCCCACTACTGGGTAGAACTTTCTTATTAGAATAACAATAAAGTGAGATTTTGGGTGGTGTTTAACATTTTTATTGTACTTTTAATGGATGTTTTTCAAGAAACGCTCGCTGTAAATTACAATAGACGATCAAATCGTCTGATGCGTTGGTTTATTTCAACTTTTACGTGGAATGATAAGTGTTTTGAAGAATTTTTATAATGTACAATATTACTTTATTATATAACTTCTTGTTATTTCGTATAGTAATACTATTTAATCGTATTTTGTAGAAGTGAGTGAGATGATAAGTGTTTTGAATAATTGTTATAATACTATAATAATGTTAGTTAAAGTTACAGCCTATATACGTCCCACTGCTGGGCACAGGCCTCCTCTCATATCTGACAGAGTTTTAGGGCTACGCCACGCTGCTTCAATGCCTTTTGGCGAATTTCACATGTCTTCTGAATATCTTTTTTCTTAATTCTCAGTCATGTAGGCTTGCTCACGATGTTTTCCTTTACCGGAGAGCACGTGATAAAACAACACTTAAAATTGCAACTAACAATTTCATTGGTGCTGGCGGGAATCGAACACGGCTATACCCGTACAATACTATTCAATAGTTATATATTATATTATTTTATTATTTTGTACAGTAATACTATTTATAGAGGTAAGTGGGTTACTAATAAAAATAAGGTATCAAAATGCATTGGAACATCTGAGAAATAAGTTGGAATGTCTCGTTATTAGAAAAAGGCTCTCCAGTTCCCGTCACACTGTACTAAATACAGCAGCATGGTGTTGCTATTTCACGCTGGTATTCTGTGCAAACGTGGTTTTTCCTTCCCGGGTCAAGCCGATCTTCCGATTCTTGTTGCAGTCGTAATATTCTACAAAGTGACTCCTCCATTTTTATTTTATTTTTATTTAAATAATACGTAATCTCACACTAGGACTTACTCCTGCGTTGTGAAGATAGCTACAAACCTATATTGGACATGGAACTATTTTGAGACCAAACAAATACTTGTTTCGGACGGTATTCGAAATCGCAGTTCTCGGTACCGCAACTCATAACCCGTAGCCAAACCGCAGTTTTCATCTTGACTCTGGTTGTTTCTTTTATTGCCTACTTTACGTCATGTCATTGTTAAGGAAGAGCGATTCTAAAAGAGTCCTCACAAGAGCTTATTAAAACATTTGACTAGCGATTATTTGCATAACAGTTGTTAACACAGATTTAGAGATCTAGGGACCCTGGGTAATTACTAGGTTAGTAAGAGAATCTGAACTCCGATTTGGAAGGTCCATCCTCAAGGAACGTATTATCCAGGTAATATATCTTACTTTATCTCTGTCTTCAGATCGTCAACATATGATATGATGTGATGGTAAGTGAATGCTATGATGCATAGAAATATTAAGTAAAATGTAGTGATTATATACTCTTTGATATTAATTATCATAATTATGGCTCTTGTCAGTTGTCACTCACCATATGAAATACAACTGCATTATTCGAAAGTTCTCGGCAATGTCTCGAAATCGGCCAGGGAACATCATTATATCTAAATTGTCTGGCCATAAATAATGCTACAATTTAATAAGTAATTTTCCTCTGCATTCAAATTTGGAATGCGTTTGTTAAACTATACGTTATGAAACTTCGTTTGCCGCCATTCCACTAATTATTTTTTATCGTGATTGTTAAATTTTTTTTTATTTACAAAGTACTTAGTAGCAAAAACAAATTAACGACAATTAGTCCCAGTAACTATACAAGTCGAGCCATCAAAACGCTCGCTGTTCCGATACTTTGGTGGAAAACCCAAAAATGTGATCCAAAAAAATCCAAAAAAATGTGAGACAACATGAAAAGTTTTTGCTCAACAGCTCTGAAGAAGTCCGGAAGAGTGAACGTGATGACCACATCTCCACATTAATCATGGTTTTAAGGAAGAATACCTAGAACTCGCAATGTTTCATTTTTTTTAGAAAAAGGAGTAAAATATTTGGTTTAATTTGTGTACTTTCTGGACGATTTTGAAGAGCACTACAGCATGCAAAGTGTATACTCAACAGCTCTGATGATGCTTGGAAAAGTAAACGTGATGACCACGTCCCTACATCAATCATGGTTTAACTTCTAAGACTTCCAAGAACCTGAAATTCTTAATATTTGTGAAAGAGTAGTAAAAGGTTTGGTTTAGTTTGTCATCTTGGATGGCGTAGACCACGGCACATTTTTAAAAACTTTTTTAGTTTTTAAAAATGTGCCGTGGACTTTCTAATAAGACTGTGCTTCTAATTACAAGACCCAAAATACTTAAACCTAGCTAGAGAACAATGCTTGCTCGTATGTACTAGAACGATGAAATTTCTATTTAGGGAGCACTGTTTATTTTTAAAAAAATCAATTAAAAATGTCTAAACACTGCATTGAGTCATTCAATAGATTCAAATCAGAATTCTGTCCAAGTGTAGATGTAATATTTTAATGGGTACGCTGCTGCGATGCAGTTTCCTGCCTCCAGGGTGGGAGCATGCGTTCTGAATGCGTTATCGTTTGTGGCGCTTGCTGTACTCTGTGGTCACATTGTTGTTTAATCTGTGGTTGTTATTTTGGCGGGAAATTGACCACGAATGAAGTACTGCTATTGTAAAATCTACAAATGTATGCTGCAGAAGTGAGTGGCAGAGTTGGCAAGACATCCCTTGATGAAAGTTTATCGAACAAATTGGCGATATATTGAAGATCAACCAAGGTGAGAGTACCCTACTTATATATTTTCTTTTAAAGTGGTAGAGCCATGCTGCAGCTATATTACTGGTATAGTTGTAGCACGAATGGGTCGGCTCGACCGGGGAAGGACCACACTCACACAGAATACCAGCGTAAAATAACAGCTTAATGCTGCTGTGTTTCGTATGGTGAGTGTAGAGAACCGGAGACCTTTTTTACTGGAAAAGAGGCATTCCATCTTAGTCCTCACGGGTGACAACGCATTTGCATTTTGATTCGTAATCAAGGATAGATGCAAATGTCTATGGGCCACAGCAACCACTTACCATCAGGTTGACTGTGTGCTCGTTTGTCACCCTTATCCTATAAGAAAAAATGTGGTGGGTATAGCTATGCTAATGTTATATTGTGATTGTAGCACGAATTGGTCGGCTCGCCGGGGGAGGACCACGCTCCCATAGCATACCATCGTCAAATAGCAGCTTAAAACTGCTGTGTTTTGTATGGTGAGCGTCGAGAACTGGAGACCCCTTTTTAGTGTTCCGCACCTAAAGGGTAGCCAATGGGACCAATTACTAAGCCTCCACTATCAGCCCGTCTGTCAGTCAGCGGGCTGTATCTCATGATCCGTAATAGGTAGACAGTTGAAATTTTCACAGAATCTGTATTTAAGTTGACGCTATAACAAAAATATTTATAATAAAAATAAATTAAAAAATAAAAGGAACTCCCCTACTAGAAACCTGTTTTACGATGGTGATCATGCGTGAGTCCAACTCGCACTTGGCCGGCTTTTTATTACTGAAAACAAGGCATTCCATCTTAGTCCTCAGGGGTGAAACGCATCTGCATATTAATTCTTAATCAATGATAGATTAAGATGACTATGGGTCACAGCATCCATTAACCATCAGATGCACTGTGTGCTCATTTTTCACCCCTTACTTATAAAAAAGTATTAATTACTGATTTTCTTATAATACTATTCACGATTAACACACGTATAAATCTTAGGGGTTAGGTCCGCGTTTTATTTTAATTTATGTTATATATCATATATATTTTTATAAGATAATATAACAAACGAGCACACGGTTCACCTGATGGTAAGTGGTTGCTGTGACCCATAGACGTTTAGCGTTGGCATCCGTGAGGACTAAGATGGAATGACTCTTTTCCAGTAAACAGGGTCTCCGGTTCTCTACGCTCACCATACGAAACACAGCAGTGTTAAGCTGCTATTTTACGCTGGTATTCTGTGAGAGCGTGTTCCTTCCCCGGTTGAGCCGATTAATGGTATAAGTATGTTTAATTTATTATTTAAACCTTTCTTTTTCTTTAACGGCATTCCTTAATCTAATGTTGGAGATATGCCTTTTGAAGAAATCTATCTGCCATGCATCACCATGAGCGTAGCTAGGAAAGTGCACGGTCTCCCCTAGAAAATTTAACTTAAACTGAGACTCTAATTCGACTACCACTCGGTCGCTAAATTTATCTTTCACTTTAATGGAACCGCAGTTAACGGCATTAAATTTTCCTCTAACTACAATTTCGGTGTAATACGTCATAGTCACTTAGCAATTCTAGCACTGTTCACTTGTCTATATAATGTCACATCAGTAACTCAGTGAACGCGTGCTTTGATTGTCTAAAAAAGATAGACCAAAGAATGTACAGAAGTGGCAAAAAATAAATTGACGTGTAATAAAACTGTAATTATTAATGTAAGAAAGAGAGCTATTTTAATAATATTGGCATAAGTAATATAAATTTAAATTCTATATTTGCCCCACTACTGGGCTTCCTCTCATAGATGAGAGGATAGGTGAGAAATTAGTTCGCTGCGCTGGTCTAGTACATGTTGGCGGATTTCACATGTCTTGTCTTGTCTTCTCAGACAAGTTTCCTCACGATCTTTTCATAGTAAATTATATTGCCGGCCGAAGAGATTTCTCTACCAACGATCTCTCTACACGACCACTACCAAATCATTGCTATCACAAACTAGACAGTTATTCAACAGTCGATCCACGTCGTTACATCGATCATACTTGTTTAAGTTTAGCTCATTACGTGGCAATGTTAAGCGAAGGAGCCTCTTTCTCAACCAGAGTTTAATCTTTGTTTGCGAATTTTAGCTGATTAAATTTGTTTTTAAATATATATTACGTATTTCCAAAAAGTAACACCTTTTTAAAATTAATAACTAATAAATTACTAAATATGCTATTTTTTCTGCCTTCAAACAGCAATTCCTGCACTGATGTTTCGGGCTAAAGGTTATAGTCAGTTTAGTTACAGACTGTAAGGTATTTTATCTTGGTCCTCAGAGCTAAAAACGCAACTACAACGCATATTTTGCTTTTTTGTTTGTAGTTGTCTACTTGTATCCTAGTTTGTCACTTCATTTATACAAAAAAGCATTATTAATATGGCCGTTAACTGCGCCAAGTAAGCTTAATATTTAATAAATTTAAATTAAAAAGTTTGTACAACCGACTTCAATATAAATTATTAAGAATAACTTAAAAACTATTAGTTAGACCTTGGTTAAATTTATATGGAACTACATGAGAAGCATCAGCTTTCAAATAAAAAAACAATCGATTCAACCAGAAAAAGGTATGTAAGTAATACACATAAAAAACATACAGCCGATTTGAGTACCGTCTCCTTTTTGAAGTCCGTAGAAAAGGCAACTTTTCGACACAAGGCAAGCCCTATCATCTGGTTTAGTTTGACAATGCAAAGTCAGCATCACCGTAGTTGATTTATTTACTAAACCTACGAAAAAAAATACAAATATACTTTGATCTAAATCGAACACGTATTGGCACGGTATGAATTTAATAAATGTATGAAAATAATAAAATAAACTATTTAGTGAGGTATTTCAGATTTTTTTTTGTCAATTGTATCCTGTAAAGATGCCACTTTTTCCAAAATTTATGATTTAATTGTACAGCTAGAGTAATATCCACGCTGATTCGATCCCAATCGGCATCTATTATGAAAAGGTAAAATGATTTTATGACTTTATGTCCAGTAACTTAAAAAAAAACTGATAATGATGATATTTTCTAGTTTTATTTCAATATTTTTTTAACTTATTATAAGCTAATACTTTACTACAATCCAACCTGGTTGTAAGAGCTGATGAAGACAAAAACAATTTGCCCATTCTATATCTTTTAAGTCTATATCGAAAGAGGGAATATATTATTTGCCATGATGTAACTAGCCTTCGATTAGCAATACTGTCTTAATCCGATTTTGCCCAATTGTGAATGCAAACGTGGTATTGGACTTTATGTTTGAGTACAATGGGCAATATAAGTTTATACTGGACTACCGCGTGACTCAACGGTAAGCCTGATAACTGCGAGATTTTTTTAAAAATATAGGCACTGAATGCGATATAATTAAACATGGTAGTTTTTCAAGTCCTTTAACGGTGTAAGAAGACTTTTTTTAATAAGGGTCCACCTGAAGTTAAGTTGATACTGTGGACCTAAGATATCTAAGTTTATCCTCAATTAAGAATCAAAATGCAGATGCGTTGTCATCCCTGAGGAATAATATGGAATAACTGGTTTCCATTAAATAGGGTCTCCGGTTGTATACATTCACCTTACGAAACACAGCAGCATTAAGCTGCTATTTCACGCTGCTATTCTCTGAGAGTGTGATCCTGCTCCGATTAAGTCGACCTATTCGTGCTACAAGCATAACATAGCTACAGCGTGGTTCTACCATGTATACCATAGGGGTATCTACTATTGGATTTGAATTGTCTAGAGTCTAGACTAAAGAGTACATTGAAGTTGTTTTGTTTTTACGGGTTTTGTCGCATTTATTTTTCCTTATTTTTAGGGTTCCGTACCCAGAGGGCAACCAACGGGAACCTATTACTAAGCCTCCGCTGTCCGTCCGTCCGTCTGTCAGTTGCAATATTCACAGAATGTGTATTTCTGTTGCCGCTATTAAAACAAATAATAAAAATTAAAATAAATGAAAAATTAAGGGGCTCCCCTACTAGAAACGTGTATTACGATGGTACGGAACCCTTCATGCGCGAGTCCGACTCGTACTTGGCCGGTTATTTATTATATTTTATACACTCGAAGTTATGAGTGCTTAGCAGCACCCTGATGTCATAGTTGAATTTTAATTGACAATTCATGGACTGACGACCTACGCTTGATGGTAAAAATAAGTATATAAGGTGACTTGATCATCATCATTATTGTCATTATAATTAGAACTTGTCCACAAGTTTACTGGTAAACATAGGTCTCCCCAAGCACGGTCCTCAACCACCTGCGTCCTTACTAAGTCCAAGTAATCGATTTCCTGTGTCTCTTACCAAGCCATCATCCAACAGTGGTAGACCGCTCTATACTTCGCTTGCTAATATTTACGTGGCTGTCACTCGAAAAATTTTCTTCCCTAACTGTCGTCGGTTCTTCGAGCTATGTGGCCGGTTCATTGCCACTTCAGGTCACTGATCCATTGCGCTTTGGTGATCACTCTAGTTCTTCCGTACGGCCAGCAGTTGAGGACCACATCTCAGATCCAAGTGACATCACTAGCATCACGCTCTGGTTGTATATTGTGTTATCTCTCGGACGCTGCCTAGCCGAGTTGGAGCCGTCGATTGACCTCTCGGTCTATCGAGGTATATTAGGTACATTATACGCTATAAAATCCATAGAATATTCGGTTACCAAGGCGTTTTTGAAACGTGGCAACTTCCCTATGAGGCAATCTATGGGGGAGTTCTTTGTTCATCATCATCATCATTACAGCGCTTCACAAGTTTACTGCTAAACGTAGGTCTCCCCCAAGGAATGCCACAAAGCACGGTCCTGTGCCACCTGCATCTATCGACTTCCTGCATGTGTTAACAGCTTGTCACTCCATCTAGTGGGGGGCCACCCCTCACTTCGTCTGCCGGTACGAGGCTGCCACTCGAGAAACTTTCTTACCATGGGTATTCGGTTCTTCGAGCTATGTGGCCGGCCCATTGCTACAGGTCTTTGTTCAGTATATTTTAGTATTCACGTAACATGAGAAATCTCTTGTCAAACAGTTATTAAAAAGTTTAGATCCTTATTCACTTCTTTCCACCTGTGTAATCTGATTGAGTACCGGAACAAATTGGCGACGGGAGTTGAGTCTTCTTATATTTAGGCCGACTAAATATAGTCACTACATCACTCAAAATGCACAGATTTACACGTTTACTGTTAGAAAGTGTGTTGCCTTGGCCAGCATCGCAATCCTATGGGGATTGTTTTATAGGATAAAGGTGACAAACGAGCACAAAGTCCACCTGATAGTAAGTGGATGCTGTGACCCATAGACATCTACATCTATCCTAAATAAAGAATCAAAATGCAAATGCGTTGTCACTAGTGTTGCCCAAATGCAAGAACAAGACGAGACTTAGCAAGTCTTGGTCTTGGTCTTGCGCCAATACACCTGGTCTTGGTCTTGGTCTTGGTATTGCGCTCCAAGTCTTGGTCTTGGTCTTGGTCTTGCAGCAAGAGTCTCGCAAGTCTCACAATGACCTATTAGCCTATTACTATTTATTAAACTACTTTAGATCTTAGAACAACTTAACAGAGTAGGTACATATTGAGCTTGAATTAACATAGCCATAGTAAAGCCCAACCATATTAATAAATGTCTAAACATTTAATGAGAAATTCGAAAAATCAACTGACACCGGGTGGGGTTTGAACCCACGACCTAAGCGGTCCGTGCCGATGCTCTAACCAACTGAGCTATCTACCGTGTCCCACGGCCATGGGCGTCAGTTTCTTAATAAACGTTTACATTTAATAAGCTTACATGTGCTAAAACATGGTTAAACATACATATAAAAACAAATTAATGGCAATAACTACACTGTATTTTAAATAAAATTATCTCTCTAGAAAGAGATTGATGGACCCTCACCATATATGAAATGGAATAAAAGAGTTATACAATATACCAATTATTTAAATAAAAAATAAAATACGATGCAAATTAAATTACTTCACAGTATGTACACAACAGCTTTGACATTACTGTTAGGTACTTTATATTTATTCTTTTGACAAAGCATTAATTCAAAGTAACCATCTGGCTGACTCATCACATAACCTATTTCTATGTTTTCTAATTACTAATGATGCTTTAGAAAATAATCTCTCAGCAGGTACTGAAGTTGCAGGTATTAAAAGAAAATCGCGGGCCATCTTCAATAAAATCGGATATTTTGTCTCATGCGTCCTTCAACAGTCTAAAATGTCTTCCGAGATGACGGCTCTGGGTTTACCTAGGTACCCCTCCAACTCCTTAATAACTAAGCCTTGAAGACAAGATCCAGATCCATTTTTACACATTTCAAGTGTTTTAAAAGTGCTATGGTGTCAACCATATTTATCAAATGTGTGACGACATATTCGAGCACTTTGTGTTTTAAAAACACACACTTGCAAAACTCGAGATTTGCAGTGAACTTACTGAACATGTTTATCTTTTAGGTAATAATAATAACAATAATAGTAAGTAATTATTATAAATCCATATAGTTAATTTTATAATAATTACTTACTAGAATAAATTATTATGATACCTACCTATTATCTAATTACAATATTTCTTGCGAGATCAGGATAATGTATTCGTGTCCATTCTGAGCACCCGGAAACATATTTTATTCTTTGAAACATGTACTCTGTGGCGGCAATCAAACAGTGTCAAATGTAGTGCGTGTGGCGCGGCGGCGACGATTGTATGCGATATCAATAGTAGCCGCCGGCACGTGTATCTTGACCTTGTACTTTCGAATAGCTGCACAATTTCTTTGACAGGTCAGTATCCGACCTTTGATGACGCCGACAGCAAGACGCCGCGCACTATCAAAGTGCCGACGGTCAAAACTAGGGATACACTCTTTTTTCTTTTAATGGATATTTTCATTCGCTATGTATATTTATGGTATTGTTCGTAATGCGCATAAGTTCAATTTTCCAATTTTTTTTTAATTATATTTTTTGCGTCTCATAGAGTCCCTAAGCGTATACCCGAACTCCTATACTCCCTGAAACGACACTTAGTCCTAACTGCAAGACGCAAGAGTCTCGCAAGCCTTAGCTTATCTTGTTCACAAGTGTACAAGACTTATCTTGTTCTTGCGCAAATCTTGCACGGTCAGTCTTGGTCTTGGTCTTGCTAAAAAGAGGCGGTCTTGTTCTTGGTCTTGGTCTTGCAAAAATGCAAGAACAAGACCAAGACTGCAAGACCAAGACCGATTTTGGGCAACACTAGTTGTCACCCGTGATGACTAAGATGGAATGTCTCTTTTACAGTTAAAAGGGTTTCCGGTTCTCTACACTCACCATAGGAAACACGGCAGTGTTAAGCTGCTATTTTACGCTGGTATTCTGTGAGAACGTGGTCCTTCCCCGGTCTAATATAGTTGCAGCATGGCTCTACCACGTATAAAACAATCACAGACATTCAGTTCCACAGTCATACAGTAGGCCAAATTGGCTTCTAAATAGCTTGACTTGTTTAGAGCGAGGCAGAATTTCAGCAGCTTCAAAGCGCAAATTTCTCCTCACATGAAATACTGTTCTCTTCTTTCAAGCGCGGTAACCAACCAAAAATGCCAATGCTTTTTATTTTACTTTACCTAAAGAAAAGTGTCTTGAATCGTTGATAGCCCGACAAATCGACGGACAAAGTCTTTCTGATCAAGTTGATCCGCTGACCTTAGTACAGGATATGCTTCTATTCTTTTTATTTTTTTAAACATTACCTCCATACTAGGATATTTTTCTGTATGGTGGGAGCAGTTTACATGCATAAATTTCTCAAGGACAAAATATTATTTGTAGGCCGTACAAATACTTGTTTCGTGTGAGATTCGTACCGGCGGCCTCAAACGCTGCAAGTCATTGTTAAGCCATTCAGCCACGGAGACGTACCATGGGAAGTGCTCCGAAAATGGTGAAATTTTGATTGATTCTGCTCATCGACTTCTGCTATGGTATATTACAATCTACAACACAACTGTATGAAAAATAAATTATAAGCGATGATGATTTTGAAACTATTTCAAGATTTTTCATTTCTAAACCATATTTTGTTATTTAAAGGTCTTCAAAATGAAGCAAGACATTTGTTTATCCAAACTGCATGAAATTGACATCCATTTCACATTTATATGACGTCATAAAGTGAGCCAAATTAAGTGAGGCCAATCTCTAGTGATTATAAAGATATTCTTTTCTTCTTTCTCCTTGTCAAAAGTCAACGTCTACTTCTAAGTTTTGTTCATAAAATATAATTATATATTTGATTTCTTATTTTGCTTGTTCTATACTTGCTACACTGCAATGATTTTTTAGCAATTACTTACAAGCTTGTTCGCATTCATCATCAAATCATAATAAAATACGCTAAAACCGATGACTGTATTTGTTTAATATACAATAATATGTCATCTATGTAAAATTTCAGATTTTTTTTTTTATAGGATAAGGGTGATAACGGAGCACACAGCCCATGTGATGGTAAGTGGTTGCTGTGGCCCATAGACATCTACATCTATCTTCGATTACGAATCAAAATGCAGATGCGTTGTCACCCGTGAGGACTAAGATGAAATGCCTCGTTTCCAGTAAAATGGGTCGCCGGTTCTCTACACTCACCATACGAAACACAGCAATGTTAAGCTGCTATTATACAAAAACCTTTTACAAAAGATGTAACTTTATGAGTTTAAGTATTATTACCAAACGGTCCACTTATCAAACTGTAAGTGGATCGTTTGGTAGATTGATCGTTCATTTCTCACCCTAAACTGTTTGAAAAAATTACTGTTAGAAGAGCCGTATGGCCGCTACTGCTGGTCTCTCACACTGTAAGGAGAATTTACCTTTATCGTCACGCTTGACTTGATTTTACTTCTGCTGTAAACGAGGTGTTGACTAGATCATCTATGGGTCGTACGTTTTTTCTGACTTTTCACATAGTCGTCTCTTATAACACCCACGGGATAGAATGGGGTGCAGTTTTTTACACGTGGTAAAGCCATGCTGCTGCTATATTATAGTTGTAGCACGAATGGGTCAGCTCGACCGGGGAAGGACCACACTCTCGCAGAAAACCAGCGTGAAATAGCAGCTTAATGCTGCTGAGTTTCGTATGGTGAGTGTAGAAAACCGGAGATCCTTTTTACTGGAGACGAGGCATTCCATCTTAGTCCTCACGGGTGACAACGTATCTGCATTTTCATTCGCAAATGAGGATAGATGTAGATATCTATAGACTACAGTATCGGCTTAACATTAGGTAGATTGTTTGCTCGTTTGTCACCCTTATCCTATAAAAAAGGCGTATTGTCCACCGCGCCTCTTCGAAGCGCATCCGTCGAACATTTCCAATAAAATTGTGTAGGTTACATAATTAATATAACAAAATAAATCAATACTTTCAACATCGATCAACATTGGATTAAATCACCCAACTTTCTCTCACATTTGCGCATACGCACCGCCAATTCAACCGGCAATATCAGTATAGCACTGTCTCAGCTTAACATATAACTGCGTCCCTCTCATTCGTCATTATGTTATTAACGTGGTGGTACTTCAAGAGCTGTGATTAGCGAGTGATTAAGGCTCATTCAACATAATCATGTAATTATTTATTTATGTTTTAGAGTCGAGTGTGTTTTGTACGTAGTACAAGCAAAATAATGAAATTATGCAAGAATTAAAACTAAAAAACTTCAAAAATATAACCGAACCAAAAAGCAGCCTAGAATGAGCACAAAGCACTGGCATTATTATTTTAATCAACTTCGTTGGAGCTCAAAACAATCCATCAAACATAACTAGAACTAGAAAATCAGACTAAATGATAAAATTCAGCAAGAGTTTAATAATTGGTCAGCGTCTTTTGTGCATCTAATTAAAATATAGGAGTCTTTAAGACAAGAGAGCTTGGAGACTTATAACCTAATCCATTATTACCATAGTAATTAGTGGGATTATAATCAGGCTCACTAAAGAGTTTTTTTAAACTAAACCTTATTCAATACAAAAGTACCACCAGCCCACAGCAACAATTCTCGCTTTTCTTGTGCATCCCCATTAAAGAAGATGAAAGACTGTCCTACTTAAATATTATTTGAGTGAATTATTAGAAAATACATTCATGGATAATAGTACTTACAACACTCATTGTCTTTATTGAGCTAAATTTGCCTTTATTGCCACACTTAGCACAGAGATTAGCAATAACAGCACCAGGATATCACGAACCTTAAACGCCGATCCCTATTGCTGGAATGAATATTTTACATCTGGACTACACGAGACTGTCGTATTTGTTACGGCCAGTTATCTATTAGAGGCTATAAGATCTTTTAAAAATTTCTCTTAATCGCCGTAATCACAGAATGAGAACTCTATCTTTGACTCCAACAGTGCTATTGTAGAACTCTAATGAGAATCGTTTTCCGGTGGCAATTAGTCCGGAACTACCTGATGTTTAAATGACTAATGTTAAAGTTAGATATTTATACAAAAAAAAGACTTAAAATCAATACTAACAAAACAAAACGTCAATCTCGTTTCCCACCATTTCTACAATCGCACTGATGTATACTTTACACCATCACCAAACAGTAATGTGTAATTGTGTCGAATTATTACGTGTGTTTATCTTTGAGTTTTGCATATACTGTGGGCTGTGAGTGAGCGCCACGCAGTAACGATATCTGCTCACGATCGCTAATGAAATAAGCGAGTACGTTCCTTAGCCACGCCAAGTGACACACGGACGGAACGGATACTGAGCAAAAAAAATCTCGTACCATCGTTTCGCTTTTTAAAAAGAAAAAATCACAGTCAAATTAAAGATGATATCGTCTTGGTAGGCTCTAATAAAGTAGTTTTACGGTTAAACAAATAGTTAACGAATGTGTTTAAAATTTCTTGTTTTTTCTTAATAGTTGCGAATGTAAGCCAGCTTGTAATGACACCGTAAGAGAAATCACTACCTCATAATATCATCTCATTAGTGTTATGGTGTGTCGGTATTACAATGCGCCACTCTCCCTACATTCTGCGGCCAAAAACGAAAAAAAAACTTCTGGTCGCCATCAGAGCCATAAACTAAATCCGCCAATGCGGTCAAAAAGTCTGGTGCAAAAACGTTCCTGTAGAGCTATCGATACCTGACAAAGTGAAACACCAGTGGAAGAGGATTCAGTCGGCGCAATTTCGACATAACTCGTCCTTGCCTGACATCTGATGAGGTGTTCGTTGGCCTGTGTTTATTAAGATTTAGAATAAAAGAGACGGTGAATGTATGAAGCTACCACGTTTTATCGTCATTTACTATAGAGTCTATCAGCATTTTACGACACCCCCAGTACTATATTTGTTTCGCCCAATTATACGATAGTCATGTCAATGGTGATACAAGTCGCGACACGTAAGTCTAGCTCTGAACGAAACGTGGAGGGGACGCATACGAAATGAATTGCACGAATGCGACTGGAGAGCCAATCAGCGCATGCGAACGATACGCACGAGCCAATCGTCGCGACTTATGCGCAATAACGGTCACGAGGTTTCAAGCGGCTAAAAATTATTTATAAACATAGCTAAGAACACTGTCAATTAAGGCATCTTTTAAACAAAAAACTTAATCAAAATCGCTTCATTCGTTCAGGAGCTATGATGCCATAGACACTTTTTACGTGGTAGAGCCATGCTGCAGCAATATTACTGGTATAGTTGTAGCACGAATGGGTCGGCTCGACCGGGGAAGGACCATGCTCTCACAGAATACCAGCGTAAAATAGCAGCATAACGCTGCTGTGTTTCGTATGGTGAGTGTAGAGAACCAGAGAGGGTCTCGAAACGAGGTATTCCATCTTAGTCCTCACGGGTGATAACGCATCTGCATTTTGATTCATAATCGAGGATAAATGTAGATGTCCATGGGCCACAGCAACCACTTACCATCAGGTGGACTGTGTGCTCGTTTGTCAACAATATTTCTATAAAAAAAAGGCAGATACACAGATACACATATACATAGATACACAGATACACACTACAAACTTATAATACCCCTCTGTTTTCATCGGGGTTTAAAAAAGTTGTCAAGGTCATGTATTTTTTTTATTTTTTTTTTATTATTAATTAATTATGTATGTTCTACTTCTTAATTGTTAATACGTAAGCAGTTTTAAACTGAATGCATATATTTATCCCTTTCTTTTGTATATGTTTTAAAATGCGTGTAAAATGTGTGTATCAAATAAATAGTACCTTCTTTATTTCTTACCTAATTTATTTTTATACTCCGTAAATACCTCTACCAGTTTTATGAAGCATTTAACTAGTATAAATGTGCTATTATTATGAGAACACGTCATTATACCAACTTAACATTATTGTGCGTTGTAAAATTTGCAAGTCTTTGTAAGCATTAAATGTACCCTTAAGGTTATGTTGCAGTACTTTTTGACATTTTTGAATATTTACGTATGTTACTGAAATATATATATATTGTTGAAGGAACAGTATGAAAGAAAAAGTGACAATCTACCCGATGGATAGTACATGCTGTGGCTCATGGACATCTTAAACTACATTCGATATAGAAAGATAATGCAGATGCGTTGTCACCCTTGAGGGCTTAGATGGAATGACTCGTTACTAGTAAAAAGGGTCTCCGGTTTTCTACACCCACCACATGAAACGCAGCAGCATTAAACTGCTATTTTACGCTGTTATTCTGTGAAAGCGGGGTCCTTCCCGTAAATAGAGCTGCAGCGTGGTTCTACTACGTAAAATAAATTGTTAAAATGAAAAATGTGCAACACATTTAAAAGCTTACACTCTCTACCGCCTAAAATAATAAATTCTTAAACTATATATTAATATATGTAATTAACGTATCTATTATTACTTAGGTATCCTTTTATTTATTATAATTTATATAATACTAGCGATCCGCCCCGGCTTCGCACGGGTGATTTCCGGATCTCGACAACAGTGCCACCTACCGGGTCCAATTGTGAGTTGTTAAGAATGATCTTAACAACTCACAATTGGACCCACTTAAACACACACAAGGTTTTTGTGTGTGTTTAAGTGGGTCCCTGGATGACCAGGGACCCACTTAAACACACACAAAAACCTTCATCAAAATTGGTCGAACCGTTTTTAGGGTTCCGTACCCAAAGGGTAACCAACGGGACCCTATTACATAGCCTCCACCGTCCGTCCTTCTGTATGTCAGCATCCTTCTCTATGTCAGCAGGCTGTATCTCATGATTCGTAATAGGCACACAGTTGAAATTTTCACACTCAGAGTATGTAGTTCTGTTGCTGCTATAACAACAAGTAATAAAAATAAAAATAAATTTAAAATTACCCTTACTAGAAACGTGTTTTACGATGGTACGGAACCCTTCATGCGCGAGTCCGCCTCGCACTTGGCCGGCTTTTTCCGACTTTAGCGTTTATATATATATATATATATATATATAAATATATATATATATATATATATATATATATATATATATATATATATATATATATATATATATTATTTATACATAATTATATATTATGGAGATAGAGATTATAAATATTATTTATTCATCAGAAATGTACACACTAAGTTTTTCTGTTTTTTAATATGTTTTTCTGTATGTGTCCATTGGAAGATATTTTAATAAATTATGGAATAAATAGAACCTTTGTACAAACGCACTGTATGATTAATTTTGCCTTATTTCGTATACATAAGTAACTTAAAAAGAGTTTTTATATTATGAAAACTAAACGAAATCGAACAATCCAAGCGCCGTCGCCCGCCCCGGACAGTGCACGTGTTTTTGATAAAATTCTTCTCGCTATAATGCTTTTCGCTTCGACAATTGCAGGGAGTGTAACGTTTTCATGCCTACACAGCCTAGCGTGCTACAAAACGGCTTAAACAACTTGCTCGAGTTTATTTTTAATGGACCCTAATTGCCACTCGTTGCACCCATACATTTATTTACGGTAATGCTTTTTTTTATAGTAATATAAGCGCTATGAAGCAGGCACTTTTAAATTTTCTATACTTTAATTATATATTTTTTTTAAATTTCAGTCTTTCTCATTTTTCTTAACAGCCATATGTATCGGTTGATCGTAGGGTTGTACATACACGCCTCACCACCGGAAACGTGAAGAGCTGCCCCGTCCATTATTGATCCTATGAACAAATATCTATTTCGAATAGGGTTGCCAGCTTTTTGTATTTTTCTAGATATTCTGTTCAATTCGACTAGTGGCAGGATCTAACAAGTGTTAAAATTAAAAATTGTTTACAACCGACTTCAATATAAATAAAATGAGAACATCATCAATGTAGTTGAAGTCAATTATATACGCATTATCAAGGATCACTCAAAAAACGTCTGGAAATTTATATGAGACCACATAAAAGCACCAGCTTTGAAATAAAAACATAATCATCGAAATAGGTTCAACTAGAAAAAAGTTCAATGCAGTCGAATTGAGTATCGATGACTTCATATTTGTAGCATTTGGTGTAGAGATTATAACGGTGGTAGAGCCACGCAGCAGTTTTTGCTGTTGCAGGTATGGGCCGGCTCGAACCGGGTTGGTACCACGACCTCACTGGTCTGGTGAGTGCAGGTGGCAGGAGGCCTAATCCCCCCCCCCCCCATCAACATGGTAGCGGAATTACACAATAGACTACCCCAGGAGGGTACCAGTACCCCTGGAGAATCCCTCGCTGAGCATCCACGACCATGTTATTCCAATCCTGAGCGTGGGTGCTCAGGCTGCGCCGCGTATTCTGGGGGGGGGGCAAAATTCCGCTCAAAAACATAACTGCTCGGGGCAAACTGATCAACAATACCAAGGCGACCCCTGCCACGCTATCCGTGAATTTATGCAACATCAGGGGACTTCACTCTAACCTAAACGCCATCCACCACCATCTCGGGATGGCGAAGCCGGCCTTGCTCTTTCTGACCGTGACGCAGGTTTCCTCTCCGGCTGATATTTCGTATCTCTCCTACCCGGGGTACAAATTGGAGCACTCCTTTGTACCTCGGGCTGGAGTTTGCGTGTATGTCAGAGAGGACATCTGTTCTCGACGCCTCGGCAGTCATGAAGGTTCGGACCTGTCCATCCTTTGGTTACGCGTAGACAGCGACGACCATCCGCGCGTCTACGGGTGCCTCTATAGATCCCATAGCGGTAATGCCGAAACAGACCGACTCATCGACCACATCCAAATGGCTGCAGACTCCGTGCTACAACAGGTCCCATCCGCAGAGATCGTGATCCTTGGCGATTTTAACGCCCACCACGCCGAATGGCTCGGTTCACGTTTAACCGATCATGCGGGGAGATCTGTTTATGACTTTGCCTTGGCATATGGTCTGACACAACTGGTTACTTCGCCTACGCGGATTCCAGATGTGGAGGATCATACACCTTCCCTGTTTTACCTTCTGCTGACCTCTCATCCGGACAGATATCAGGTTTCCGTCGATGCCCCTCTCGGCTCTTCGGACCATTGTCTGATCCGGAGTGTGGTGCCACTCACGCTCCCCTCGCGGTTGCGTTTTGCAGGTTGCCGCCGTGTTTGGCATTACAGGTCGGCGAATTGGGACGAAATGCGGTCTTTCCTTGCTTCCTACCCATGGGGGCGGGTTTGCTTCTCGCCGGATGATCCCAGCGCTGTTGCTGACACTGTCACTGATGTGGTGCTACAGGGAATGGAACTATTTATTCCATCATCTGTGGTACCCATCGGAGGCAGATCTCAGCCTTGGTTTGGTCGCTCCTGTAAAACTGCATTACGCAGTAAGCAGGAGTGCTATCAAGCCTGGGCTGCGGCTTCGGTGACTCGGGATGTAAACACCAGCACACTTAAAAAGAAGTATAACTTCGCCTCCAGGTCCTTCAAAAGAGTTATTGCCAGCGCAAAGTCAGAGCATATAGGCAGAATTGGCGAGAAACTAGTTAGCCTTCCTTCGGGAACCCGTGCATTCTGGTCTCTCGCCAAGGTTGTCCAAGGGAATTTCTGTAAGCCATCACTACCATCTCTGCACAGGGAGGACGACTCACTGACCCAAGACGCAAAAGACAAAGCAGACCTTTTAGGCTCCCTCTTTGCATCCAACTCGACTCTTGATGACGGGGGAAAAACACCGCCAACCATCCCGCGGTGTGAGTGCTCCATGCCGGATGTGCTGTTCTCACAGCGCTCGGTTCGCAAAGCACTTCTCTCCCTGGACATCCAGAAGTCGAGTGGGCCTGACGGAATCCTCCCAATTGTGCTGAGGACGTGTGCTCCGGAGTTGGCACCGGTCCTAACGCGTCTTTTCCGGTACTCCTACTCCCAAGGCGTAGTCCCGAACTCGTGGAAGACAGCTTTTGTCCACCCGATCCCTAAAAAAGGCGACCGCTCAGACCCGTCCAACTATAGGCCTATCGCGATCACCTCCTTGTTCTCCAAAATAATGGAATCCATTATTAACTGCCAGCTCATGCGGTACCTTGAGGATCACCAGCTGATTAGTGACCGCCAATACGGTTTTCGTCGGGGTCGATCAGCTGGTGATCTTCTGGTCTACCTGACCCATAGATGGGCGGAGGCAGTAGAGTCCAAGGGGGAGGCGTTGGCCGTTAGTCTGAACATTGCGAAGGCCTTCGATCGGGTTTGGCACAAAGCGCTTCTTTCGAAGGTCCCTTCCTATGGGCTTTCCGAGAAATTGTGCAATTGGATCACCAGTTTCCTTGCAGATCGGAGCATCAAGGTCGTTGTAGACGGTGCATGTTCTGACTACAAGCCTATTAACGCTGGTGTTCCACAAGGCTGTGTGCTATCACCAACGCTGTTTCTTCTGCATATCAATGATATGTTGCTAACTGGTAACATTCATTGCTATGCGGATGACAGCACTGGTGATGCTCTATACACCGGCCGTGCCAATATTTCTCGGGAAAACGTCGCCGAGTACCGGAACAAGCTTGTGTCTGAAGTCGAGTCTTTGCTGAACAAAGTCTCGGATTAGGGCCGACTAAATCTAGTCCAGTTCAATCCCCAGAAGACACAAGTTTGCGCGTTTACAGCTAAAAAGAACCCCTTTGTCGTATCTCCTCAGTTTCAAGGCACTCCCCTTCTTGCCTCAGCCAGTATCGGTATCCTCGGAGTCGCCATATCGAGTGACGTGCAGTTTCGTGGTCACTTGGAAGACAAGGCCAAATTGGCCTCTAAAAAGCTTGGCGTGCTCAGCAGAGCGGGACAGTATTTCATGCCGACACACCGCCTGCAACTTTACAAGGCGCAGGTTCGGCCTCACATGGAATACTGTTCCCATCTCTGGGCAGGGGCTCCCCAGTGCCAGCTCCTTCCACTTGACCGCAGCCAGTGCAGAGCGGCTCGAATCGTCGACGACCGAGCCCTTTCCGATCGGCTCGATTCATTGGCACTGCGAAGAGATGTTGCATCCCTTTGCATTTTCTTTCGCATCTACAATGGGGAGTGCTCTGAGGAATTGTTCGGATTAATCCCAGCTGCCAAATTTCACGAACGCACATCGCGGCAGAACTCCCGATACCATCCACACCATCTGGATGATTGGCGGTCCACTACTGTGCGATTTAGAAGATGTTTTCTTCCTCGCACGACTTCCTTGTGGAATCGATTACCATCAGCGATTTTTCCGGTCCGATACGACTTAGGGACCTTCAAGAAAAGAGCGTACTCCTTTTTAAAAGGCCGGCAACGCATCTGCAATTCCCTCCCTGGTGTTGCAGTTGTTCATGGGCGGCGGTAGTCACTTACCATCAGGTGAGCCGCATGCTCGTTTGCCCCCTCTGCTATAAAAAAAAAGATTAATGGTCCACTGGGTACGGTGAAGTTCCTAAAAAATTGTATCTGTGACTTTTCATCGTCGCTGGTGGAAAGGGCGCTAGTTCTTTTCTTGGGACTACACCGCTGGGAGTTGGACGTTATTATAATTTTAGTTTATAATATTAGTTTTTTTATTATTATTTTAATAAATATTGTACATTTTTATAAATTACTTAATTATTACTTAATAATTTTACAAAGTGCGAAATAATACCATTTTGTACTTTTTTTTTCAAGTAATTATGGTAACACTAACTTCAAAGTTTATTTGAACGCTCATACTCTTACACGATAAATTATTCGATACAAACGTGAGTTCCAAGTTTGTTTTATCTTCAGTGCATAATTATAGTTTAGGCCTTTCTTTATTTGTATATTGAGCGGTTCAGTGGCTAGCGTACTACTACTGGAATCCCAGGTTCGAATCAGAACCAGAGTAAATAGCTCTGAGAATATTACGTCTCCATATACACAAACCGGCACAATAAACGACTCACTTTGAATTTTAAGTAATTACTTGTCTTAGAAATTTTTTGAAGTTATACCTAAAAGCGACAACTGCAGTTAGTAATTGTCTAACAACTGTCAAATTTTCGTGAGAACTGAGAACTATATTCAAGGTTATAGTGTAGTAACTATCTTCAACTATATTAATATTCAAATATACATGAATCTATAAAACGTGTTTTATTTTAGTTATTTTTGTTTTGTTACGCTAAGTTACGCTAAAGAAGTAGATATAACTTCTTACGTGCGTGCATAAGTACACACACACTATTTTTTTGGTATCATGTCTCATTAATAAGTGTTATTTAAGTTATTCTTTGGCAAAAAATATCCGACAAACAAAACTCGTAAGCAAAAGCGGGACTCATCTGTGAACAGTACAGTTTTTTACGTAGTAGAGCCATGCTACAGCTATATTAGTAGTATAATTGTAGCACGAATGGGTCGGCTCGACCGGGGAAGGACCACGTTCTCACGGAATACCAGCGTAAAATTGCAGCTTAACACTGCTATTTCGTATGGTCAGTGTAGAGAACCGGAGACCATTTTTACTGGAAAAGAGGCATTCCATCTTAGTCCTCACGGGTGACAACGCATCTGTCGTACTCGTGTGCTCGTGTGCTCGTTTGTC
Organism: Parnassius mnemosyne; assembly: GCA_963668995.1. Lineage (NCBI taxonomy): Eukaryota > Metazoa > Arthropoda > Insecta > Lepidoptera > Papilionidae > Parnassius > Parnassius mnemosyne. Next base: position 30,138,889 of record CAVLGL010000090.1, read on the forward strand.
ACCCTTATCCTATAAAAAAAATATCATATGGAATCTTGCTATGGGCTAATGTGGCTGAAATTGAAACTATCTTTGTTTTGCAAAAGAGAGCCATAAGAGCAATTTATAAACCTAGGTTCGAAAGAATCCCATAGAGAAAATTTTAAAGAAATAAATATATTAACTTTTATATTAAATATATAAATATATTAAATTTATTAACCTCTAAATATATTTACGAGAACTCATTGTATGTACACAAAAACTGTAACTACTACATTCTGTAAATACTAGGAACAAGCACAAGTTAATTATACCAGTGACTTGACTCCAAAGGATCAGTAATTCCTTCATGAGGCAATGTATACGCTTTTACAACAAAGTCCCAGAAAATATGCAGACCTTTTCTATCAAAAGGTTTAAATTATTTATTAAGCAAAAATTGTCTAGTAAGGGTCATTATACTACTAAAGATTACATGACTGATAATAACCCCTGGGAATGAGGTGATCGCTACCATGCTGTTTCTAAATGTTTGCATAACAATCACACACATCAATTACACGCATCAATTCCTCATAAAATTGTTTCAGCATCTCCTTCCTGTTACTCTGCCTCTTCTGAGTTTTTATTTTTGGAACTTGATGTCAAGGGTATAAGGATGCTTCTAGGGGTAGTGTATTGCCCCCCTTCGACAGATTACTTCGCCACTTTAGATATGGCTCTTGTTGATATTTGTTCTGAGTACGCACACTGTATAATCATGGGTGACTTCAATACAGATTTGTTGAAAAACTCTCCTCGTTCCAAAAAACTTCTTTCAATTGTTGAGTCGGTTAATCTTTCTATTCTCCCTTTAAAGGCTACTCATCACAATATTGGAACCGATGACTCATTGATTGATCTCATCCTTGCTGCTTCTCCTGATCGTGTGATGACGCACGGACAGTTACCTGCTTTGGGCATCTCACGTCATGACTTGATTTATTCTTCGTATAAGCTAAAACCTCCCAAATATTCCCCTTCTGTACTGCATCTGCGCAGTTTTTCTAAAATAGATTTTGACAAGCTAAGGGATGACGCTCTTAGTCTGGATCTAACCTCATTTATTGCAGCACCTACTGTTGACGATAAAGTCTCTATCCTTAACCAAAATATTCTCAGCCTTTATGATGCTCATGCCCCAATTCACAAGGTTAGATTGAAGCGTCCTCCAGCCCCATGGATGACAGAGGGCGTAAGGATGGCAATGACTAGACGTAATCGAGCTTTTCTTCGTTTTAAGAGAGAACGTAATGAAGAAAATTGGTCATCTTTTAAAGCAGCCAGGAATAGGTGCAATCAAATGGTACGGGCAGCTAAACGCCGATATTTCCATAATTGTATTAACAACTCTTCTCCCGCCGAAGTGTGGAAATTTCTTAGATCTTCTGGTCTTTGCAGGCCAGCTACATTGGATTGTGGTCCTTCTCTATCACTTGATGAAATCAACCAACATTTCGCTTCTGTAACAGCAATGGACCCTACAATTCGCTCTCAAACTGTGGCTTCTATTGCTTCTGTGCAAATTCCTAATATACCTACCTTTAATTTCTCTCCTGTTTCGCAGGATGATGTCAAAAAGTCTATTTTAGCAATTCAGTCCAAGGCGGTGGGTTATGATGAGATTAGTAGACAAATGGTAGTATTTATACTAGAGCACCTTCTTCCGGCAATTTCTCATGTTATAAATTTTTCCCTTGATTCAGGTCAGTACCCTAATCTTTGGAAAAGGGCTTTTATAAGGCCCCTTCCAAAAGTTCCTTCTCCCATTCTTCCCAATCATTTTTGCCCTATATCCATTCTACCCTTTCTATCCAAAATTTTAGAATCCTGTGTTTACAAGCAAATTTCTACATTCATTTCGAAACATAACCTACTGAGTATATATCAGTCTGGGTTTCGCCCTGGTCATAGTACCAGTACTGCTTTAATTAACGTCACAGACGATATTAGAAACGGTATGGAAGAAAAAAAAGTAACAGTACTGGTACTAGTTGATTTCTCAAATGCTTTCAACACAGTTGATCATGAAATCCTTCTATCCATACTGTCTCATCTAAATTTTGGCCCTACAGCATTGGAATGGTTTGCATCTTATCTTCGCGGTCGACAGCAGTCAGTCTGTGTGGGGCAAATAACCTCAGCTTGGGCTGATGTGGAAGCTGGTGTACCGCAAGGCGGTATTCTTTCTCCTATAATTTTTTCTATTTTTATAAACTTTATTACCTCCATCTTCGATTGCTCGTACCATCTGTATGCCGATGACCTTCAGCTATACGTGCAAGCTGAAATTGGGGATATCCATAATGGGATTAAAAAATTAAATAACAACTTACAAGCTATCAAGGATTGGTCTACTCGTTATGGAGTATTGGTCAATCCTTCAAAATGCCAAGCTATACTGGTGGGTAGCTCAAGGATGCTAGCCAAGATTAATCTTGCAGACATACCCTCTATCTACTACAATGGGATTACAATACCGTTCAGTAAGTCTGTAAAAAATCTTGGCCTACACATTGACAACACGCTGAATTGGAGAACTCAGGTTACTGAAGTCAGTCGTAAAGTCACTGCTACGTTACGTACTCTGTATCGTTTAAAACATTTTCTCCCCACAAAGTCTAAGATCATGCTTGTCCAATCACTCATATTACCCATATTTGATTATGCAGATGTGTGTTACCCGGATCTGTCCCAGGATCTTCTGAACAAGCTGGAACGCCTTCTCAATAACTGTATAAGATTTATTTTCGGGCTTCGTAAGTATGACCATATTTCGCAATATAGATCTAAGCTTAATTGGCTTACAATCCGGCAGAGGCGTATTTCCAGAATATTACTTGTTCTTTTTTCCATATTAAATGACCCATTTTCGCCTTCTTATCTTAAGAGCAAATTTCACTATCTCTCCTCATCTCATGATAGGGTTCTACGTTCGTCTTCTAACAACAAAATTTGTATTCCAGTTCACTTCACCGAGTTCTATGGTAACTCCTTTACAGTTCAGGCTGCACGCCTTTGGAACTCCTTGCCTGACGACATCAGAAAAGCTCCCACTAAGTTTGCTTTTAAAAAGTTGTTGCGTAATCATCTATCTGTTAAAGACAACGCTTCTTAGATGAATCATCCATGTCATTTATATTTTAGACGTATATATTTATAGTTATTAATATGTATTATTTGTATATGTATGTTGGTATGAATATATGTATGCTTATGTATGTACGTATATATTTGTATACATGTATAAATAGGATATATTTTTATAGTTTATTTATTGTATATAATAGTAATATGTATATATAATGTAATTAATTATACATTTCTATTTTCTTTTTATTCTATATTGCTACACCTACTTCAAATTCTCACCACTCCATGGGTTGACTGGTAGAGAATGCCACAAGGCATTAAGTCCGCCCTTTGTATTCTTTTAGGTTAAGGAATGCAATAAAGAATAAATAAATAAATAAATAAATAAATAATAATTGTATAAAATATTATGCTGTAATATGTGCTTTTTAAAAAAAGTCCCGCTGGGTTTCTTGCTGGTTCTTCCCAGGACAGAGTTTTTATTTTTCCGAACCAGCGGTAAAAGTAAAAAATGACTTTCAATAAGTATTATGTACTATCTATATTGAATAAAAATAATTCTATCCTATTCCATCTTAGTCATTTGTGACTAAGATGGAATCAATGGAAATCATCAAGTGCATTTTGATTCTTAATCGCAGATAAATGTATATGGACACAGTAACCACTTCCATCAGGTGGACCGTGTGCTCGTTTGTCAACCTATTCTATAAAAAAAAACTCGGATCCTCATTCATTAATTACTCAAACCGTTTTGTTACGATCAACTAATTAAAAGAAACAGGGTAATCAAATCATTTGTATGAACCCTCGTTAACAGACGACCGTTTAAATCATGTCGTAAACATCTTGCCCCGTTGCTACCCAAATTAAAACGATACAACCTATAAAAGGATTTATGAAGTATAGAGATTCTTTTTCATGCAGGAATATAAAGGAAAATAATTTATTCAAGGCTACAAAAGAATACTACGCAATAAAGTACTTAAAAGTATTGATTTAAATAATTATAAAAAATATTGAATTGCAGCAACAAACATCCTTGTCTACGGCAATATTTCTGCGAACGCACAGAAATAAAATAACCGCATGGCAAGCGTGGCAACTGTAGCAGATATTCATGTAGCTGCAGTGTAGCATAATCTTTGGAATGGCTGAACTAAATTTTAAAAAAAAATTACTAACAGATAGAGAATAATATTCGGACCGATCTAAACTATAAAGTTAAAATTACATACTATATACGTCCCACTGCTGGGCACAGGGCCTCCTGTCATTTCTGAGATGGTTTTAGGGCGACGAAATGTTCGCCGCGCTGCCCTAATTCGTGTTGGCGAACTTCACACATCTTCGAAATATTTTTTCTTATTTCTCAGACATGCAGGATTCCTCACGATGTTTTCCTTCACCGCCAGGCTCGTTGTAAATCAGCACTTAAAATTTCAATTAACAAATTCATTGGTGCCGGCAGGGATCGAGCCCGGGTTGCTCGCGTACTGTGAAACTTACAGCGAGCGCTAACCATCTCAACTACCACAGCCACCATCTAAACTATATTTTGTACTGAGGATACTAAAATTGACTTTAAGGGTCTACCTGTTAATTCAAATGTCTGTCAATGTCTGTCAATTTTGATATCCCAAAAACTTGGAATTTATGAAAAAAACAAAACAAAAATTGATAAATCAATAATGGTCTTTGATGACCGTAAACCTCAATAACGCTACAATCCTACCGAGGTGCAGCCAGGGCAGGGCGTTGATATGAATAGTAGCTTTATCATCATCATCATCACCGTTAGGGTCCAACCGGTTATCGTTACTTTTGCCATTACAGTCTATAGAAGTCCACTGCTGAACATAGGCCTCCTCCATAGATTGTCTCATAGGGGGATATTTGACATGGTTCACCTCTCATTGGGTCATGTACTCCTGGTATATTGTCTATGCATCCATCTATTACAGCCTATAGAAGTCCACGTGTGAACATAGGCCTCCCCCATAGATTGCCTCATAGGGGGATATTTGACATAGTTCACTCTCAGCGGGTCATGTAGTCCTAGTATATTGTCTATACATCCATCCATTACAGCCTATAGAAGTCCACTGATGTACATAGGCCTCCCTCATATATTGTCTCATAGGGGAGATATGTCATATTTCACCTCTCAGTGGGTCATGTACTCCTGGTATATTATCTCCTATACATCCATCCATTACAGCCTATAGAAGTCCACTGCTGAACATAGGCCTCTCCCATAGATTGCCTCATAGGCGGATATTTGATATAGTTCACCTCTCAATGGGTCATGTACTCCTGGTATATTATCTTCTATACATCCATCCATTACAGCCTATAGAAGTCCACTGCTGAACATAGGCCTCCCCATAGATTATAGGGTGGATTAATATCCTCCAGACCGAATTCCGGTCCCGGCGGCAAACCTCATCGGAGATTAGCCATCGGCGTAGTACAGGATTATGGTGCACAGGTGCACTCTATTCCCTCACTCCCATAGTCCGATGGGACGTTAAGCCAACATGACCGGAGAGAGACCAGGCGCAGAACCAACGGCTTTACATGCTTTCCGAGGCACGGTGGTGAGACAGCACCAACTTTCTGACTCTGGGCAGCTACTGAGAATTTCTTGATGGAAAAACTGAATAACTCATTTTTTTTTGGCCCGACCCGGGATTTGAACCTGGGACCTCATGATCAGCAGTCGCACTACTACAACCACAAAACCAACGAGACAGTCAAGGATGAATATTTGCCATATTTGCCAAGTGGGCAGCCACAGTTTTTTAAATTTATGTCGTTATTAGGAAGACGCTGCTGCCCATCTCCCGATTTGTTTCTCTCTGTCGCCTCTTACGACGCCCACGGGATGATATGGGGTAGTGCATATTATTACACCGCCACTACACGGTAATATGAACGGTAATGTACCACGATAATGTAAATAGAATAGCCTAATCAGTAATAAAAGCATAAAATATTTTCAATAAGTATTACCACGTGGTAGAGCCACGCTGCAACTATATTATGGTTGTAGCACGAATAGGTCGGTTCGACTGGGGTAGGACCACAATCTCACAGAATACCAGCGTAAAGTAGCAGCTTAATGTTGCTGTGTTTCGAATGGTGAGTGTAGAGAACCGGAGACCCTTCTTACTGGAAACCAGGCATTCCATCCTAGTCTTCAGGGGGGACAACGCATCTGCATTTTGATTCATAATCGAGGATAAACGTAGATGTCTATGTGCCACAGCATCCACTGACCATCAGGTGGACTGTGTGCTCGTTTGTCACACCATTCTATTTAAAAAAATGTAATCTATATTAAACTAGCTGGCCAGGCAAACATTGTTCTGCCTTCTCCGACGACCCTTCGTCCAAAATAAATCCTTATATCAATAATAAATATTGAGGGTCTCTTATCTGGATAAAAACTATCCTATCTCTCAAGTTGGACCAAACTACACACAGTGTGCGAAATTTCATTGAAATCAGTTCAGTGGTTAAGGAGTTCATCGCGGACAAACAATGTAATTTTTATATATATAAAAAGATAATGATTGTATTGTATTCAAATATAGCATTCCTTGGGTGAGGCCTATGTTCGGCAGTGGGCCTGTGAAGGTCTGATGATGGGCTATGATGATGATTTTAGAATATACCACATGCTTTCTCTGTCGTTCTCCATCTAGTCAGGAATTGGAAAGCCTGCCTTTCCTTGTTTTACAAGGTTCATGATTACAAGCCTATGGTATTCCAAATTACTGATCTGTTTGGCTGTCAGATAATCTTATAATAATTTTTCAGATCGTTTATTATAAATACCCGTGACGTCTCCCTTCCAAAATATTCCATTATTGTGTTGATTGTAAGGAATTTACAGCCCTTAATAATTACTTCACTGCACCTTGTTAGCCCATTGTTTGGTCGATCGATCGGGGCTTGTTTACACCAGCCTCCTGTTACACCGACGCGTGAAGATGGTGTTATTTCGATTTTAAATAAATAAATAACATTTTTATTTTATCAATTTTTCGTTTAGTTTAGTGTCTGCAATTTTTTCGGTATAAATATAGCCCAGATCTCTCCTGACATTGCGTTCTATCTCTTCGTGAAATTTTATCGCAATCCGTTCAACCATTTCGAAGATTAGCCCAGACATAAAGACAGATAGACAGACAGACAAAAATTTTAAAAATTGTTAGCTATTAAGTTATGATAATAGCTTGTAAATAACAGCCTGAGTCTAAAAGAAGTCGTTTATTTCGATATTACAGACAGACACTCCAATATTATTATTTTTATGTAAAAATTACATTTGGACCTGGACGCAACTGTCTCATTAACCACGTATGAAGGCTGTTTTAAATGTTGATGCTAGCTATGGTTTGGGAATTCCCGACAATTTCTAAGTCCCGGGACACGGGACAGCCTATAATAAAAGTCCCGGGAATTCCCGGGATTCAAGACTCATGAAAAAACTGTTTTTGTTTTTTTTTTAAGATGGGTAAGCCTTTTTTGAAGAATTTTAATTGAGTTAATTTCTGGTGAAACGTATTAAAAAGGTGCAAATTTATGTAAACTCAACATTTATTAAACAATTGAACAGAAAATTTAATAACTTTAAGGTAATTTCGGCCTTAATAATTGCTTTGTTTATTTCTTTTAGTCACACACAGATGTACTTCTAAACAGTTAAATCTTATAGTTATGGAACGAACTAAGTTAAAATCATACTAATTCTTAATAACTTTACTATTATCCAGTAATTATAGTATCTAATCATAGTTCATAATCTCATTGTTAATTTTCATAATCAGATATTTGTTTAATTTATTGTGTTGCGTACTCAGTAGTTACGTAGTAGACCAAGTAATTATTCATTAAACTAACACATGGCCCTAGGCTCCTTCAATTATCTATACAAATAAATAAAATTGAAGTGCCTGTTTGTAATGCTATACACGGTATATACGGTACTTATAACAAGAGCACAATTTTTAAAATTTTTGTCTGTCTGCCGGTCTGTCTGTCTGTCTGTTTTTTCCGGCTAATCTCCGAAACGGCTGGACCGATTTCGACGGGACTTTCACTGGCAGATAGTCGATGTTCTGAGGAGTAACTTAGGCTACTTATATTTGAGAAAAAGAGTTAGAGTTCTGAGCAATATAATTAAAACCCCCAATTACACGCGGGCGAAGTCGCAGCGCACAGCTAGTTTGAAAATAATAATGATTATATTACAATTTCGACAATCTTGTCTGGTCTCGAGTCTCGACGCGAAAGTCCCGGGACTCGTGACAACTAAAATTACGAAAAGTCCCGGGACTTCGAGACACGAGACGTCCCGGGACCCAAACCCTAATGCTAGCAGATGTTTCACAGCTTTAGTTACGAAGCAGATTTAAATCTAGAAAATAAGGATTCAAAATCGATTAAGACGAAATCATTAAGCTTCTTAATGATTTCTTATATTTACGCGAACACTACACATTTAATAAAACTACTTTTACCAATTTTAACGCGTTTCATTAAACTTATTTTTGATTCCTGTTACGTTTCAGGTGTTGTAAACCACCTCCTGCTTAGGATCCGCGTATTGCCACCTGCTTAGGATCCTGCAATTAATTAAATTAAAACTAAACCCAAACATACCACTCCAAGACTTCAAAATACTGTAAGCTCCATTCTACATATAGACCGGACCAAAATCAACCAAAACAAGAAAACCAAAAAAGCTGAAGGCACTCCGGGTTAACTTTGACATTATGACGTCAATCACCTCAGTCCCCCTGTGACTTGGTCCCTCGGACTCGTAGCTCGGTCATCCCCGCGTTTGACATACATAAATAGTGGAAATAGTTAATAGTGTCGGTGTAATTGAGGAAATGTCGTATTGGTAATAAAATAAAGGGATAACCAGAATTATAACATTAAAATGGTAGCGATTGCTCTATAAATCGTCCTACTTGGAAATAATTAAACACCTATCCAATTAAAACCAATAAAATCCGAATAAATTGGACTGCAGCCTGTTGTGGAGCATTGTTACAGATGTTATATTTTATGTATTTATAATCTGCGATTAGGAGTATATGTATTATCTGTGTTGAATATAAAGTATCTGTGATTAAGTATTATTACGAAATGAAGTTGGGATTTTGGCGGGAGCTTGTCGGACGGCGGATTGCTGCTCCCGTATTATTGTTTAAATAATGGTTTGAAGTGGATTTTGATACGTAAATACAGTACAATTTTGTGTATTAAATGTCTGCGCATGTGAACTATTAGTGAAAATGGTGAAACAAGTGCTCCGATGAATCTCAAGATAAGATTTTCTTAGGCGCCTAAGATACTATCGCCAACTGCCTGCTGGCTCAAATTACCGTCAAAATCTCACAAAAACTACTCAATGTGACGCATCAACATATTGTGTAGTAGTTTACTATAAAGGATTATTTTAACTTGATACTGAGATAAATGAAGAAATGGCTTAAAAGACAAGCATCCAAGGCAAAAATCTTAATAAAAAAATTGAAGCTTAACATTTTATAGACCTAGAAATAAAAAATATAGGCTTTTCAAGGGCATGTGATGAAGGAGGAATATGACTTCATTATTTCAAACTAATAAGCCTAAAAGAAAGACGATAAATAAATCTTTGTACTCTCTAAAAACCTCCATCCATTCATCCATTGCAGCCATTGAGTTATACACACTACGTACTAGAGAAGCTTTTCTAAACAAAAAATGTGCACTACTCTGCAGTTGATTTAAGCGCGTTGCGCCTGCGCGCTAACTTTATATAAAGAAATTATAATATTTTTCATGATTTTTTCTTTTGTAATATTATGATATTACACTTGAACAACAAATAATTTTACTTACTTGACTACTGAATTGTTATTTACGTCCAGGCTTAAACTTTAATTTAAAATCTTGTATTATTAGCGCCGCTCCACACTGCATGAATATTGAAACCACAGACTAACTAGTAGATTGAAACCACACTAAATGACACACTGTACGGTTTGCAGTACAGTTCAGTTGAACATAGTGTATGTTCTGAATGCGCAATCTAGGACGTAGTAAATAGATATTGATGATTGCACCCAATAAAAGTCCACTGTTAAATATAAGCCCATATATTGCCTCATAGAGGGATTTTGCTTTTGAACCACAGTTTTTTTAATTTCGAGTTGTTATTAGAAAAATGCTGCTATATATTGATGATACAAATTTCGGCAGTAATTTGTTTGACGGTTTAAAAAAATATCGCATACTTCGTTGGCATCAAAATAATATCTATTGACTTTGAAGTACACTGCGTCGTATGCTTTAAAGGTTTTCTATAAGAGAATAAATATTACAAAACATAATACTGTGCTGTGACCATGGAACATGGAATCCAGCAGTGCAGCGACCGGACACAAAAACTTGAGACTTCGTAATGCAATCCAAATATAGACGAAAATTTGTTTTTTTAATTATTAACTGACACATATGTTGTTATAAATAATTAGGTGTTTTTTTAGTAAGAGTAACAAGCGTCCACAAAGCCCACCTGATTCTCAGTAAATACTGTGGTTTATACATATCTATGTATAAACCACAGTATTAATCTAACACACAGTAGTAATCTATCCTCGATTAAGAATCTAGATTTAGATGCGTTCTCAACCCTGAGTACTAAAATGGAATGCCTTGTGTCCAGTAAAAACGTTCTCCGTTTCTCTGTACTCACCACATGAAACTAGCAAGTAGCATTGAGTTGTTATTTTACACCATCATGCTGTGAGAGCGTGGTCCTACCCCGGACGAACCGAACCAATCGTGCTACAACTATAATGTAGCTGCAACATGGCTCTACCACTGCGAGAGCAGAGCTCGACGCTGTTTCATTGAAGACTGCTACTGGGTGATGTATTCGAGTTCGCCTTGACACATCGGCCAGAATTTTTCTCACTACAGCCAAGAGACATTTAGCTTTACCACATTCTCATGAGTCTCGGAGATTGGCAGTGAGAAAATCCGACCTCTGTGCCCCTTTCCTACCCTATGGCAAACATTCCCACAACAGTAATCTATGCCGTATGATGTATGCTGGTATATTGGTGAACATAGGCTGCTATGGAGCATATATTCACCAGTGAACTTTTGATAGGCTTTTCGTTTAAAGCATAAATGAATGATAATGAAATTACTCCTTGTAATACAATATAACATTGAATTATCCTAGTAATATTGTCCCGAAAATCTCAAAAGTGAATTTAGATAAGAAAAAACAAACCAATTCTATATTAAGAAGAAACTCCGTAAAAGTGACTCAATACAAATCTTACTTATCTGAACCAACGATTGACAATAACTAATGTGAAGCGAACTCATTATCTCGATTCCCACAAAAATCCGTGTAATTATCGCTTCAGTAATCTTAAACGGAACGACCCGGCGTAGAGGTGTTAAAAAACCGATTGGGACAAATAAAACGTTGTCCGGAAAAAATAAAACGCGACGAGCAAAAAGGCAAGCGGGCGACAATCTTACGGGATCTTAATTGGGCTGGATGGTATGCGAGGAATCTGCACCGCTCCGCACTGTCCGCGCCGCTCGTTTAGTATTGTTACTGCTAGGCTTTTGTAAAAAATATCGACACATCGCAATAACAATATTTGCTCATAAAATGTTCGACGGCTTAGCTATGACTTGCGACGGTGAAGACTGCAGATTTGAATCCCGCACGGAACAAGTATTTGTATGACATAACTTTGTTCCGGGTCTGAATGTTTGTCCTTATGATGTTTAAAATGTTTAAAAAAAACAATCGATATTATCGTCGATATTTAATCGTGATATGTCGATATTCGATATTTATTTTAGAGCATCGAATTCGTATCTATTTTGATTAATTTTTTTAATGTAACTGGTTTTCTATTTAGTAAAACTAAAATTGTTCACTGATTTGCGTAGTTCTCCATGCGGAACGACTGCTACTTCAGTTTTATATTATTAAATAATTGAACTTTGAAGCATAAATAAAAATTATGTGTATTCATTATTTACGAATATTGAATGTTTTCACATTAGGAAATAACCAAATAGCCTTCAAAAGATTGGTCCGGGAACATGTCTCAAAAACAGTGTCGTCAGCATAATACAAATACTGCTTACCTTTATCCAGACATATTATGTACGTATGTATATATGTATTTATGTATGTATTATTGTATGTGTATATATGTACATGTATTGAGGATAATTGTTATATATGAATAATTATGTATTTGTTCGTATTCATATGCATTTGTGTAATTTATAAGCTATATTTTAATATGTGATATATCTATATAAGTTTATTATATTTAGTTACTTAGTCACCTGCCACTAATTTCTCACCACGCCATGGGTTTTCTGGCAGAGAATACTAATTGGTATAAGTCCGTCCTTTGTAACCTTTTTATTGGTTAGTACAATAAAGTTTTCAAATAAATAAATAAAAATAAAAGTTTTGTGAATATAAATGCATAATTTTCAATGAATTACTTTAATGCTTGACAAAAATGACGCTATACCGATATTTTTCACTTGATAATTATCGATACTGTTTCAAAACATCGATTCGATAAATATCGATATGTTCTTTCCTCTTGCCCATCCCTAGTTGCTACTATCGTTTCATTTCTTTTGCTCGTTTGGATTTGTTCGTTTCGGACGCTCGGTGATTGTTTTCGGGGCTACCAGGGCAGGTCGTATGTCTCTGTCAATCCGGCGTCCGTCAGTCTGTCCCTTCAGAATTTTACTTTAAAATCACAAAGCAAATTTACGCGCGCCGCGTTGCGCTCGTAAAAACGCGTGTTTGTTTCTTTGATTGTTTGACGAAAAAAGAGTTAAGAAGTTTGAGCGTGCGAAGGGTGTTTGGTTTGGCTCCTACTATGGCAAAAAAAAATCTATAATTGACTGCTGGTAGCGCAGACGTTAAGCGATTTCTTGCTAGTCCACGGGTTCGAATTGCCTGCAAATAATTAGTGTTGCAGGTTTGGATATTAAATTTGTCGATGTACAATTAATAGATATATGTTATCCCATCACGATACACGAAGAATCTGAGAATGGGATTTTTTTCAGAGGTTTTAGGTATAGGAGGGGTTGACAACCACTGTTTTTTTTTAGTCCTTATTACGAAGACGCTGCGGTCTATTTCCCTCTGTCGCCTCTTACGACGGGATGATATGGGGTCGTCTATATTCTTACACCGCCAATGTACGGTAAAGCGTGGCACCTATGGCAAATATCCCCATATGAAGCAATCTATGGGGAAGGCCTGTGTTCAGTAGTGGACTTTAATAGGCTGTAACGGAATGGTAACGGCCATGTTTTGGCAATGCAACTGTGGATTGCTTATTATCAAAAACTAATAAAAGGTTTGACATAATTTGTCGTTTGGGTGTTAAGGACGTTGTTCTTGTCTACTGTCACACCCTACCACTCTCATTAATTTTTTTATAGAATAAAGATGACAAACGAGCACACAGTCCACCTAATGGTAAGTGGATAAGGGCCCATAGACATCTACATTTATCCTCGATTAAGAATCCAAATGCGTTGTCACCCCTGAGTACTAATATGGAATGCCTGGTTTCCAGTAAAATGGGTCTTCGGTTCTCTACACACACCATACGAAACACAGCAGCATTAAGCTGCTGTTTCACGCCGATGTTAAACAAACGCGACGTACGCGAAACAAGGGCCTCGTAACCACCTAAAAGCCTACGCCTAATTGTGTACGTGAATAGTATGTTTGTATGTGTGAGTGAAATACACAACACACACGTAAGTCTCTCCGCTCAGAGTAAATAGTATTGAAAAAATATCTGCGCGGAATGCGGTAATTCGTACTGTCGAGAGGGGGTTAGAGACCTTCAAGAAAAAAGCCTACTGCTGTTTAAAGGGCCGGCAACGCACCTGCAATTCCCCTGGTGTTGCGGTTGTTCATGGGCGGCGGTAGTCACTTATAATCAGGTGAGCCGGATGCCCGTTTGCCCCCTGTTCTATAAAAAAGGTACTATTATGAACTCTAATCCACAGTAACAAGAAACACAATTAAATTTTCTGCATCATCGGTATATTGGTATTAGTGCGATCACTGATCATGAGGTTCAGGGTTAAATCCCCGGTTGGGATGAAATCAGTTATTGGGGTTTTTTGTAAAGAAATTCGCAGTAACCCGGGGTTAGAGGAGAAAGAAATTGGCGATGTTCCATTCCCTTGTCTCCTGGCGCTGCTTCTGGTCTGTCAGGTCGTGTCAGAATGCCGTCCCATCGTACTATGAGAGTGAGGGAATGAGAGTGCACGTGTATGTGCGCATACACTCGATCATAATCCTGTCCTGCACATATAGCTCGTCACTTTGAGACTGACCACCGTGACCGAAATTCGATCTGGAGGACCTTATTATAACGAGAAACTCACAAAACTATTACTCACTAATCGTGCGCAAACCTTAGTAAGGGCAAGCATAACATGGTTTGACTTACGATCGATTATTCTGCGACTTGCGCATACGTCGGGGTCTGAATGCCTAAAACGATAATTTCTTTAAAAATATACTCGGGTGCACGATCCGAATGGACAGTTTGGTTATTGGCAAATTAAGAAACTGTCAAGGTCCAATGTTATGGCTCTTTAAAACGTATTCAAACAAACATTTTTATTTATTCTTAATTATCGACTCCTTGGCCTCGCTCGGGCGTTATTCACCAGTATGATTTTGTCCATTTACGACTTTATTTCAAAACCCCAACATTACTCCAATATCCTTACGTAAATTATATATTTATTATACATACAACCTTCCTCTTTTATCCCTTTAAATGATGGTGAACACCCCATCAAAATAGAAAGTAGATTTTAAGATTTAAGTGACTAAGGACCGATTTTTCATCAGATAAATGTTATCTATAGGATAAAGTACAACCCCAACAAATTAAAAATCAAAGTTGTATGTATAATATGGATTTTTTTAAATCTGATAATTAAATAGAATGATTATATTAGTTTATTACATAATTCTTTCTTTCAGCAATAACAAAATCCCCTAAAAAGTGGATTTTTAAAACAAAAGTAAAGGAACATGTTACATATTACTTGTACTCATCTGACACATAAATATCTATTACATATAAGCTAGCCAGGCAGACGTTATGCCCTCTCCGACCACCCTGTGTCCAACAAAAATTCTTAAATTCGTAATAAAAAATATTGAGGGTCGCTTAGCGAGATAAAATCCTATCTCTCAAGTTGGACCAAACTGCACACAGTGTGCAAAATTTCATTGAAATCACTTCAGTAGTTTAGGAGTTCATCGCGGACAAACAACGTGACACGTAATTTTTATATATAAAGATTATATCCTTGTATATGTTAAATAAGTTTGATCTACATGTATGTGTATGTGTGTGTATGTTGTGTATATGTGGATGTGTGAAATTTATCAATTTCAGGTTTTCATCTTAGCCCACTGCAGTACACACATCTCCCACTAACTTTCCGGTTGGCTGGTAGAAAATGCCATACGGCATTAAGTCCGCCATTTGTACCTTTAATACAATAAAGTGTTTAAATAAATAAATAATACTTAATGGAAGTAATTTTTTATTTACCACTGGTTCTAAAAATACCTCTGCCCTGAGAAGCATCAGCAAAAAACCCAGCGGGATTAGGGTTTCTTAAAACATATAATATACAATAAATTAATATAAAAATCTTATTACGATAAATTTGTACGATTTTATATGAATTAAAAATAAAACCAGTATGGCAACACCTCATTCGCAGAAGTTAGTTTCATTCATGTATTCCTTAATATTATAATAACCCTTTTTGTACAATTTTTCTTTTATAAAAACTTGTAAACTTGGCCCTAACAGTCAGATGCGGACCAGCGACTTTGTTTTCGAATTAACGATTACGTGCGATCACAGCTTCATTAACAGACCACTAGGCCAAGAGTGGTTGATAGGAAAATCGCCACGCTGACATAACCAGATCGGGTACTAAAGACAGCACACATGATTGCCTGGTTTCCCAGAGGTTAATGTTTTTAGGTATATGTTTGTATGCATACCAAACGGTTTGACGGATTTTGATAGGGGTTTGACGCCAGACCGGTAAAATATATTTTACAACGTAAATCACATAATAATTGATTTTTTACTATTTAAAAATGTTCGTAGCTGCACTAGAAATTTTTCATGTATTGTAGAGTGATTTCTTACCAACTATATTTCTTGTGAATCATATTAAAGCAAAGTTCATGAAAGCTTTTACAAAAATTTTACTTCGCAAATATCCGCGTTATAAAATAAAATGATGTGTCTTACCTAGTATGAAGAGCTCATCCCGCCCTCCCTCAATTGCGTGCACTATCCTCGTCACCACTAATCCCAGCACCGCTACTCCCAACACCACTACACTAGGCAAGACACAGTAGCAAGTTGGGAGTAGTGGTGCTGGGATTAGTGGTGACGAGGATAGTGCACGCAATTGAGGGAGGGCGGGAGGAGCTCTTCATACTAGGTAAGACACATCATTTTATTTTATAACGCAGATATTTGCGAAGTTAAATATTTGTAAAAGCTTTTATATAATGGATTTCCGCAAAGTAACGCCTGATTCTATTAATTACAAAGTTCATGAGTAAAACATAATACGTGATTTCTTATCGATATTTTAAAAGCGACAGTAGACAGTATCGACAAGGTCGTAGATTCAAGCCCGTCGTTCCACTATTGAGTTAGCATAGTAGAGCTACACTGAAGCACAAATGAGTCAACTTGACTGAGGTCAGGATAGTAACGCTATCTTCCCAGAGTGTTAAACACCTTGAAATAACAGCATTTGCTTTTGTTTGTCGATGGTTAGTAACAAGAACCGGAAACTTTATTGGTAATAAGGCATTTCAACTAAGTCTTCAAGGGTGACAACGCATCAGCATATTCATTCTTAATCGAAAATGGCTACCTATGGGTCACAGCATCGACTAACATATTTACACATACTTTTTACCTATTATGTTATTTGTTGTAGTAATTGATACCGCATATTCACGTGCTTAATCTCCCGTAACTCTTGAAACGGTTATGTCATTACAGTGTATTAAGCGCTTCCTGTCGTGCGCTGAGATCACCTAATGGTGTTTTCAGAGAAAACATTGTACGTCTTTCATACCTGCCTCAGACACTCGTCTTGACACTTAAATTCCTGGCCGGTGAATTCCGTAATATTTTTTTTAAATTAAAAAAAAAACGTTAGTGCCAACACTAGAAATTTCGCCTGTATTGTAGAGACTACAAACATAAATTTTACATGAATAAACATCCAAACCTAGAACAATTATTTGAGCAAACACTTTCCTGTACCTATAGGCTTTGGGCACATAACTAACACCCGTAGCCCGTGCAGTCAAATATTGAATATTGTATGTAATAATTTATTTCTTTATTTTTTGTTGTAAAAACTAGAGTGATAAATTCAAATTCAAAATATTGATTGTAAGTTAAGTTTTTAATGGTGTTTAGACCCTTTTTACTGGAAAATAGGCATTCCATCTTAGTTCTCACGGGTGACAACGCATCTGCATTTTGATTCTTTATTGAGGATAGATGTGTATGTCTATGGGTCACGGCAACCACTTGCCATCAGGTGGACTGTGTGCTCGTTTGTCACCCCATCCTACAAAAAAAATGTGTCTATAAATATGATATATGCTGTGTTATAGAGTATGTACAATGCAAATTATTGCCTATTACATAGATTTTGTCTATGAATACGTATAAAATTGAAATGTCTGTCTGTAATATCGAAATAACTGCATGATGAGAGCATAAAGTTATTTGCATGCCAATAAGAAACCATTTTTTAATTATTGTCTGTCTGTTTTTTTTTTAATAGGATAAGGGTGACAAACGAGCACACAGTCCACCTGATGGTAAGTGGTTGCTGCGGCCCATAGACACCTACATCTATCCTCTGTTACAAATCAAAATGTAGATGCGTTGTCACCCGTGAGGACTAAGATGGAATGCCTCATTTCCAGTAAAAAGGGCCTCCGGCCACCTGCACTCACCAAGCGAAACGCAGAGGTAAACCTCTACTTCACGCTGGTTTTCTGTGAGGTCGTGGTACCACCCCGGTTCGAGCCGGCCCATCCGTGCGTCAGCAAAAGCTGCCGCGTGGCTCTACCACTGTTAAAACCACTACCACTACCACTGTTTGTCTATCTGTCCGGGTTAATCTTCAGATTGGGTGAACCGATTGTCATAAAACTTCACGAACGGATAGAAACCAATGCCAGGAATGAAATAGACTATATATTATCCGAAAAAAAAAATGGAGATTTTTCTTTGAGAATTATTAAAAATAATAAAATAAATGGTATTTGATGATCTTTAATTTAAATAACGCCACATTAATAGATTCTACCCAAGCGAGAGCCGGGCAGGACGGTAGTTATAAATATGGGCAATTATACTATCACATTCTTGTTACAATTATAATGGTTGAGGCAAACTTTTGGAATAATTTAATAAGATATGAATACAAAACATTTGGAACAAAACTTTTTATTTAACGTTATTAAAAAAACATAAAAACATAAACACTCACGCCTGTCACCCAGAGGGTTAGGTAGAGACTATGGACTTCCATTTGGCACGATCCTGACAAACCTATCTCGCTTCCTCCACATCCATAAATACATACACGCTCGTCGGTTAAAGGTACTCTTGATTTGGCCTATTTTCAATATATCGCCAATTTGGTAGATAAACTTTCGCCTAGGGCGTCCCTTCCCGACTCTGCCATTCACCTCTGCAACATAAATTTGCTTTGTCAATCTTTCCTCATTCATTCTTTCTAAATGCCCAAACCACCGAAGCATTCCCTTCTTAATCCTGGTCACAACATCATCTTGCAAGCCACACTCTTCTCTTATCACACAATTTCTCACTCTATCATTCAGATTCATCCCTAACATACTCCTTAATGATCGCATTTCTACAGCATTTATTCTACTCTCGTGCTTGTTCTACCACACCCAACTTTCACTACCATACATTAAAGTAGGGACTAACACAGCACTGTGAATTGCCATACGTGCCTTTTTGAACACATTCTGACTTCTCACAATAGGGTGTAGAGCCCCATTCACTCTATTTCCTGCGTTCACTCGTCGTTCTATATCCTTAATATCCTATATAACTTTAACGTTATTATTTCCGATTTTTTTGACTTTTGAAAAAAAATTATAATATGAAGAATCCACTGATCATCTCGTGGGTGTCGTAAGAGACGACAGCGAGGAACTGAAACAGAAACAGGGCACCAAATTATTTTTAATAACAACTCAAAGTTATAAAAAAACTGTGGTTCCTAAACCGCTTACCAAGCGTGGCAACTATGGCAAATATCTCTCTATAGGTTGCCTCGCTATGAGGCAACCTATGGGGGAGGTCTATGTACAGCAGTGGACTTTTTAAAAGCTGTAATGGACTCGGTAACTAGGTACCTATACTTAAAAATACAATAATTTTTTTATTTTTAAAAGTCGTGCGCTTATTGCTAGCAATGATTTTATTGTCTGCCTATGATGTCTGCAATATCCTAGAGCAGGGGTCGGCATGTAGTTTTAGGTGGGGTCCGGATACTGTGGGAATATTTTAACGAGGTCCAGAAAAAAGCAATTGATAATAATTAAGTGCTACCGATGTATTATTTTGGTTTCAAATCAAATTCTGAATTATAAAACATAAGACCTAAAATCAATCTGAGAAACTACACCGACGGTCTTGAGCCAATTTTTAATAACAGCAAATTCGAAGTGAGTCTTCTAAGTGAGCGTCCGTTAATCTCGGACGATATTTGTTTTTCAAAAAATTCATCTTTGAGAAAGATGTTTCACATACGTATGTCGAGTCAGACATAGTGGCCAAATTTATAGCTAGTTTCTTGCAATTTTCATATTTTTCTGGGACATGTTTGGCCCAAAATTCTTCAGTGGATACCCTTTTATACATTTTCAAAGACACTTTACCTCCATTTGAAGTTATGGCTTTCACAGATTAAAGAACTTGGAAGCCACATTCGTCCATTCTGCCACTACATCAACTTCAAATGGCGATTTAAGAAACGGAGATAGCTTGCCCACCTCTGCAGTCTTGGAATCTTGTAGCAAATTCCTTCCTAAGATCGGCCAGAAAATGTCTTCTTCAGAATTCTCCTTTTATATTCAAGAATTGTCTGAACTCTGAATAACTTCCGTAATAATGGTATGTAGTTCAATCTATGGATGTTTCGTGTGCGCAACCAAGATTTAAATCACGTCAGTCATAACTAATTCGCACAAACACCGACACACAGGCTAAATAGGGAACTAATCAAACCATATCAGATGTAGGTACTTGTAAAACAGGTTAACTACGAGTAGGCAACTTAAAATAGAACAGGTACTAAGTTAAATTCTATGTGGCTTAAAATATTTTTTCAAATAATAAAGGTATAGTATACCTTATCTACGTATTAATTTATACTTGGTATGTATTACAAAATTTAGCACAACTTATAAAAAATCAAATAAAAAAAAATAGCCCTTTAATAAAAATAAACCCAATCCCTGACATATATATATTAAATATTCTTCAATAATATTAAATCCAATTTGCACATCGGAATATATTAAAAACGTCGAGCCGTCATCGAGCTATCTAAATGATAAGTTCAGTGGCCATTACTATATAATTAATTTTCCGGACCGTCTGTTCGTATGACGTAAGGCCGAGGATGCACCCGCAAACGTGATAAGATGTTAAAGCGATTTGTAATACGATATGAAAAAACCGCAAACTGACGATCTGCCTTTTTTAATTGCATTTAAAAGTAGCTTTATTTAAGAAACATAATCGCATATTTTTATTTCACGTTTTTTTTTAAAGAAACAAGATTTAATAAAGGACAGTCCACCTGATGGTAAGTGTGGCTGTGGCTGTAGCTCATAGATTCATCATCATCATCATTACAGCCCTTCACAAGTCCACTGCTGAACATAGGCCTCCCCCAAAGAATGCCACAAAGCACGGTCCTGAGCCACCTGCATCCATCGACTTCCTGCATGTCTTACCAGGTCGTCACTCCATCTCGTGGGGGGATGCCCTACACTTCGCCTACCGGTATGAGGCCGCCACTCGAGAACCTTTCTTCCCCATCGGTTGTCGGTTCTTCGAGCTATATGGCTGGCCCACTGCCACTTCAGCTTACTAATCCGTTGGGCTATGTCGGTTACTCTGGTTCTACTGCGGATATCCTCATTCCTAAGTTTATCACGCAGAGAAACTCCGAGCATAGCCCTGTCCATAGCTCGCTGAGCGACCTTGAGCTTTCTCATACGGCCAGCAGTGAAGGACCACGTCTCAGTTCCGTAAGTCATCACTGGCAACACGCACTGGTTGTACAATTTCGTTTTAAGGTTTTGAGGTATGTCTGACGAGAAGATGTGTCGTAGCTTCCCGAACGCTGCCCAGCCGAGTTGAATCCGTCGATTGACCTCTCGGTCGAAGTTGGACTTACCTAGTCGGACTATTTGTCCCAGGTAAACATACTCGTCAACAACTTCGAGCTTAGTGTTCCCAACAACTACCGGCATAGGTGTGACATGGACATTAAACATGATTTTTGTTTTGTCCATGTTCATCTTAAGACCTATCCGTTGGGAAACACTATTGAGGTCATTGAGCATAGTGCTTAGGTCCTCCAGCGATTCTGCCATAAGGACTATATCGTCGGCAAATCGAAGGTGAGTGATGTACTCGCCATTGATGTTGATACCGTATCCTTTCCAGTCCAGAAGCTTGAAAACGTCTTCCAATGCAGCGGTGAAGAGTTTCGGGGATATCTACATCCTATCCTCGATAAAAGATCAATCCCCTAAGGGTCAAGATATAATGCCCAGTTTCTAGTAAAAAGTCTTCAGCTCCCTACACTCACCATGCAACTTTTTTTTATAGAATAGTGTGACAAACGAGTAAACTGTCGACCTAATGGTAAGTTAATGCTGCGGCCAATAGACATCTACATATCAAAATGCAGATGCGTTCTCACCCCTGAGAATTAAGATGGAATGCCGCGTTTCCAGTAAAAAGGGTCTCCGGTTCTTTACACTTACCATGCGAAACACAGCAGCGTTAAGCTGCTATTTTACGCTGGTATTCCGGTACTTTTATAGGTATTGGTATTCTACCATAACTTGGCTCTACTACGTATGAAAAAAGTTTCTTTTTTACAAAAACATAAGACAAACACTCACGCCTGTCACCCAAGGGGTATGCAGATACTACGTACTTCCATTTGGCACGATCCTGACACACCTCTCTAACCTTCTTTATATCCATATATCTACGCATACACGCTCGTCTGTTAAGGGTACTCTTAATCTGGCCCATCTTTACGAAAGTTTAGCGCCAATTTGGTCGATATAAACTTTCGTCTAGGACATCCCTCCCCGACTCTGCCGTTCATTTTTTTATAATATAGTACGTGAGGGTAATATGAACATCCGAATAATATGGTCACTTTCTTATAACTCAAAAACTACAGCTTTGTTCCCATAGATGGCTCTGTGATACGATAGCTCTTCATCATTCAATCAAATAATAAATGGTCAAAAGGGCGCTGCTTTATCGACGCTATTAAAGTTGATTTTTTGAAGTGTTCCTAATTATTGCCAAGACTTGTTTGCTATTTTATTTTCTTAATATATTACATATAGTATACGACTTTGTACTTTTGTCTCTGTCCTCCTCCTAGTTTTAGTTTTATAGGGCGGCCAAGCTTAAGGTGATATTACCCTCACCTCACGTACCTTAATAATAGTGATAAACTAGCACACAGTCAACTTAAGAGTAAGTGGATATAGCTGATAAGCATCTATATTTATTTACTCATTATGTATTTATTTATTTATGAGTTATGAGTCTCTGAGAGATGACTACATATTTGTTCCATTTGCTGTAGAGACTATTAGTCCGTGGGGTCCACGTGCGGTGAAGTTCCTAAAGAAACTATATCCGCGAATGTTCGTCGCTGTTGGTGATAAGAGGGTTGGTTCTTTTCTAGCTCAAAAACTAAGTATAGCCATTCAATGAATAAAATTGTAATTTTTTATTCATTCTGTCAATAATTTCAACCTATCAAAATTCCACTTCTGAACATAGACCTCCCCTATAGATTACATGGCAGAGCGGATATTTGCCATAGTTGCCACGCTTGGCAGGCAGATGTTTGAGATGCCAACTGTAAGTAACTGTTATCTACATAATATATCCTCGATTAAGATTAAAAATAAAAATGGAGATGCCTTCTCGTCCTGAGGACCAAAATGGAATGCCTTTTGGAATGATGAGATTTTAATATTATAAAACACAGCAGCATGTTGCTATTTTACGCTAATATTCTGTAAGAGCGTGATATTCAGTAATATTCAGTACACCCGTACTGCAGCCTTAATTTTCTGCAGTCTTAGTTTACCTCAGCCTTAGTTTGCTTCAGCCTTAGTTTGGCCTTAGTTTACTGCAGCCTTAGTTTGCTGCAGTCTTAGTTTTCTGTAGCCTTAGTTTGCTGCAGCCTTCAGTTGCTTCAGCCTTAGTTTGCTGTAGCCTTAGAGTGCTGCAATGTGTATCTTGTAGTAGAAAATAAAAAAGATAAAGTACAATACGAAATCATCAATGACAAATGTCTCCATATGAGGCATTATGTGGGTGATGATACCCACAGATTGCCTCATATGGGGATATTTGTCATAGTTACCTCTAATACGATGAGTGTGAGCGACACTGGCTTCATCATAACATGTCAATTTTTATTCCAATTTTAAAAAATTATTAAATTTAAAAAAAAGTTACAATCAAACAGTCCACCGGTTAGACGGTTAATCGGAGAATTCATCACCTCACTTTAAACTATGGGTGTCGTTACGGGCATCTATTTTTTTTTTTATAGGAGAGGGGGCAAACGAGCATGCGGCTCACCTGATGGTAAGTGACTACCGCCGCCCATGAACAACCGCAACACCAGGGGAATTGCAGATGCGTTGCCGGCCTTTTAAAAAGGAGTAGGCTCTTTTCTTGAAGGTCCCTAAGTCGTATCGGTCCGGAAAAATCGCTGGTGGTAAACTATTCCACAAGGAAGTTGTGCGAGGAAGAAAACATCTTCTAAATCGCACAGTGGTGGACCGCCAATCATCCAGATGGTGTGGATGGTATCGGGAGTTCTGCCGCGATGTGCGTTCGTGAAATTTGGCGGCTGGGATTAATCCGAACAATTCCTCAGAACACTCCCCATGGTAAATGCGAAAGA
Organism: Parnassius mnemosyne; assembly: GCA_963668995.1. NCBI lineage: Eukaryota > Metazoa > Arthropoda > Insecta > Lepidoptera > Papilionidae > Parnassius > Parnassius mnemosyne. Next base: position 30,163,423 of record CAVLGL010000090.1, read on the forward strand.
AAATGCTAAGAGATGCAACATCTCTTCGCAGTGCCAATGAGTCGAGCCGATCGGAAAGGACTTGGTCGTCGACGATTCGAGCCGCTCTGCGCTGGATGCGGTCAAGTGGAAGAAGCTGGCACTGGGGAGCCCCAGCCCAGAGATGGGAACAGTATTCCATGTGAGGCCGAACCTGCGCCTTGTAAAGTTGCAGGCGTTGAGCCGGCATGAAATACTGTCCCGCTCTGCTGAGCACGCCAAGCTTTTTAGAGGCCAATTTGGCCTTCGCTTCCAAGTGACCACGAAACTGCACGCTACTCGATATGTCGACGCCGAGGATTCCGATACTGGCTGAGGCAACAAGGGGAGTACCTTGAAACTGAGGAGATACGACAAAGGGGTTCTTTTTAGCGGTAAACGCGCAAACTTGTGTCTTCTGAGGATTAAACTGGACTAGATTTAGTCGCCCCCAATCCGAGACTTTGTCCAGCAAAGACTCGACTTCAGACACAAGTTTGTTCCGGTACTCGGTGACGTTTTCCCGAGAAATATTGGCACGGCCGGTGTATAGAGCATCACCAGTGCTGTCATCTGCATAGCAATGAATGCTACCAGCTTGCAACATATCATTGATATGCAGAAGAAACAGCGTTGGTGATGGCACGCAGCCTTGTGGAACACCAGCGTTAATAGGCTTGTAGTCGGAGCATGCACCGTCTACAACGACCTTGATGCTCCGATCTGCAAGAAAGCTGGTGATCCAATTGCATAATTTCTCGGGAAGCCCATAGGAAGGGAGCTTCGAAAGAAGCGCTTTGTGCCAAACCCGATCGAAGGCCTTCGCAATGTCCAAACTAACGGCCAATGCCTCCCCCTTGGACTCTACTGCCAACGCCCATCTATGAGTTAAGTAGACCAGAAGATCACCAGCTGATCGACCCCGACGAAAACCGTACTGGCGGTCACTAATCAGCTGGTGATCCTCAAGGTACCGCATGAGGTGGCAGTTTACAACGGATTCCATTATTTTGGAGAACAAGGGGGTGATGGCGATAGGCCTGTAGTTGGTCGGATCTGAGCGGTCGCCTTTTTTAAGGATCGGGTGGACAAAAGCTGTCTTCCATGATTTCGGGACTACGCCTAGGGAGTAGGAGTACCGGAAAAGACGCGTTAGAACCGGTGCCAACTCCGGAGCACACGTCCTCAGCACAATTGGGGGGATTCCGTCAGGCCCACTCGACTTGTGGATGTCAAGGGAGAGGAGTGCTCTGCGAACCGAGCGCTGTGAGAATCGCACATCCGGCATGGAGCACTCACACCGCGGGATGGTCGGCGGTGTGTTCCCCCCGTCATCAACAGTCGAGTTGGACGCAAAAAGGGAGCCTAAAAGGTCGGCCTTTTCTTTTGCGTCGTGGGCCAGTGAGTCGTCCTCCCTGTGCAGAGATGGTAGTGATGGCTTACAGAAATTCCCTTGGACAGCCTTGGCGAGAGACCAGAATGCACGGGTTCCCGAAGGAAGGCGAACTAGTTTCTCGCCAATTCTGCCTATGTGCTCTGACTTTGCCTTGGCAATAACTCTTTTGAAGGACCTGGAGGCGAAGTTATACTTCTTTTTGAGTGTGCTGGTGTTTACATCCCGAGTCACCGAAGCCGCAGCCCAGGCTTGATAACACTCCTGCTTACTGCGTAATGCAGTCTTACAGGAGCGACCAAACCAAGGCTGAGATCTGCCTCCGATGGGTACCACAGATGATGGAATAAATAGTTCCATTCCCTGTAGCACTACATCAGTGACAGAGTCAGCAACAGCGCTGGGATCATCCGGCGAGAAGCAAACCCGCCCCCATGGGTAGGAAGCAAAGAAAGACCGCATTCCGTCCCAATCCGCCGACCTGTAATGCCAAACACGGCGGCAACCTGCAGAACGCAACCGCGAGGGGAGCGTGAGTGGCACCACACTCCGGATCAGACAATGGTCCGAAGAGCCAAGAGGGGCATCGACGGAAACCTGATATCCGTCCGGATGAGAGGTCAGCAGAAGGTCCAACAGGGAAGGTGTATGATCCTCAACATCTGGAATCCGCGTAGGCGATGTAAGCAGTTGTGTCAGACCATATGCCAAGGCAAAGTCATAAACAGATCTTCCCGCATGATCGGTTAAACGTGAACCGAGCCATTCGGCGTGGTGGGCGTTAAAATCGCCAAGGATCACGATCTCTGCGGATGGGACCTGTTGTAGCAAGGAATCTGTAGCCATTTGGACGTGGTCGATGAGTCGGTCTGTTTCGGCATTACCGCTATGGGACCTATGGAGGCACACGTAGACGCGCGGATGGTCGTCGCTGTCTACGCGTAGCCAAAGGATGGACAGGTCCGAACCTTCAAGACTGCCGAGGCGTCGAGAACAGATGTCCTCTCTGACATACACGCAAACTCCAGCCCGAGGCACAAAGGAGTGCTCCAATTTGTACCCCGGGTAGGAGAGATACGAAGTATCAGCCGGAGAGGACACCTGCGTCTCGGTCAGAAAGAGCAAGGCCGGCTTCGCCGTCTCAAGATGGTAGTGGACGGCGTTTAGATTCGAGTGAAGTCCCCTGATGTTGCAGAAATTCACGGATAGCGTGGCAGGGGTCGCCTTGGTCTTGTTGCTCAGTTTGCCCCGAGCAGTTATTGTGTTGAGCGGAATTTTGCCCCCCCCAGAATACGCGGGGCAGCCTGAGCACCCACGCTCAGGAGTGGAATAGCATGGTCGTGGATGCTCAGCGAGGGATTCTCCAGGGGTACTGGTACCCTCCTGGGGTAGTTTATGACGTAATTCCGCTACCATGTTGATGGGGGGGGGGGGGGAATTGGGCATCCGGTCACCTGCACTCACCAGACGAAACGCGGAAGCAGAGTTTCCACTTCACGCCGGTATTCTGTGAGGTCGTGGTACTAACCCGGCTCGAGCCGGCCCATACGTGCAACAGCAAAAGCTGCTGCAAGGCTCTACCACCGTTTAATCTATGGAAAATTCAATGAGAACTAAAGTTGGTAAAAATTACTCAATAAAATAAAATTCAAACTAGGTAAGACACATCTTACCTAGTTTGTAGAGCACCTTTCGTGCACTATTCCCGTTACCACTAAACTCAGCACCACTACTCCCAACACCACTGCACTAGGAAAGACACACCATCGACGACAATACGACACGTGTTTCGCCTCTACACGAGGCCTCCTCAGGTGAAGTAAACTCTATGATGGCTGCGGTGGTTCACTTAGCGGTCAGCCAAAGTCAGGCAAAGTCATTTTTACGAACTTTAATATAATGGATTTCCGCAAAGTAACGTCTAATTATATTAATTATCAGTAAGAACTGATTTCGGTGAGCAGCGCCAAAGATACGTTCTTCTACGTACGTCTTCCTACGTTCTTTTTGACGACTCCATAGCGGCTCACGGGTTAGGACTTGAGATGAACATGAATAAAACAAAGGTTATATGAAACTTCCATGTCACACTTACGCTCGAAGTTGCTGACGAATATGTTTACCTGTTTCGACTAGGTAAGTCCAAATTGGACCGAGAGATCAACCGATGGATTCAACTCGGCTGAACAGTGTTCGGGAAATTACCATACTTCTTCTCGTCAAGTATACCCCAAAACTTGAAAACGAGATTGTACAACCAGTGATGACTTCTGAATCCGAGAGGCGGTCCTTCATTGCTGGCCGTATGAGAAAGATTGAGGTCGCTCAGCGAACTAGGGAGAGGGCTATGCCTTTTTTTGATCTTACATGATTTCAGGACGACCCCTTAAAACTTAATTCAGTATCTGAATTTTTCACTATGGTGAGACTCAACCAGGAGTCAACCAACGTCTAATTTACTAAACACACTTAAATTATTACCTGATAATAACCTCATACAACACAATCACATAATTTTTAAAGAAGCATATAAACTTTCTATTACCTACCATATCTATATACAAATTACCTTTCAGCACTAAGCGCTGTAGTAATTGAAACAGTCCAGCCCCATTTAAAACATTAAGCATTGCAGCACGAGGCACCAGCTCAACAAAATGGTGGCGTCCGATAACTAATTAAAAGCAATAAATTACCTTGAAACGCCCACTTGTTCGCGGGTTGTTTTCGATTCGCAGTTCACTGTTTGAGAATATTTTTTAATTTAAAATTTTATGCGTTGTTTGTTAAGCTAATAAAAACAATACAAGCCCAATAGTTAAACCAGTAATTAAAGAAAACCCGACAGCATTAAAAAGTTTATTGAAAAGAGTAAATTTGTACGCTAAGTCACTTCCACAGTTAAGAGGAATCCAACGACACCTCATATGTTAAAATACATCAAGCCGTTTAGGCTACAGAGCGTGTCAAAGAAATAGACATACATACCATAGTCTCCAAAAACATTACCCTCCCTCTGTGGCAGTCGGGTATAAACATTATTTAACGTTTTATACGTTATACAGTGCAACCTCGATATAACGATACTGAAGGGGATTGGAAAGTATTCGTTATACCAAGTAATTCGTTATAGTGAGGTTTGTTATATAGAGGTTAGGTGGAACCTTTTTTGTTTTAACAAGATAAGAAAACTTGTTTATTAACCTCAACATTATGTAAATAGTCATTTCCTTTCGTGTACGTGTCTGAACCTATCAAGATATGATTCATTGTGGAATTAAGTAAGAATAATTAATAGGATACGTTATGTCAAGATTTCAAGTTGAAAAAATTGGTTAAATAGAGGTAAATAATACCTTCTATCTATATTCTGCAATTATTAGTAACTCGTTATAAAGAGGTTTTGATAAATGTATTCTTAATGCAGTTATATTATGTATTAGGTCTTACAGGCAGTTCTAATGAAATTCGTAAAATTCGTTAAATCGGGGAATTCGTTATATCGAGCCTTGTTATATCAAGGTTACACTGTATAATAATTTTTATCAAAGTGCCAATTTTATTAGCACGCGGCGCACCCTGCTGTTTGTTGCACGAAGACTTGGCGAGCAATATAATGGTGTTACATTCATTTGAAAACACGGAACCTATGTGATTAATGATGATCAACAGCATCATCAAAAAATCAGTGGGTATCGATCCTTCGTTTGTAATAATCTTCGTTTGTGCGAACACTGTAACATTCCTTGCATTAATATTTAATACTCGTACATGTACGTCTCTACAATTCTTTACAGTTTTAAAGGTAAGCGTCAAATTATAACTTGGATTCGGCGATGCGGGCCATGGATTTGAATCCCAAACTGGACTAGTGTTTGAATGTCCTGCAAATAATTGTTTCGTAACCGGATGGTTGATCCATATGCAATTAATGCATGTAAATCGACTCAATTATACAGAAGAAAATCTGATCATAGACTTCCCCTATTACTTCAAAAGGGGGGGAAATATTGAATCTTTTTTATACCTAAGGCTTCATCACCGCTTATTACCAGCGGGCCTTTTCGTTAACTTCTATAGCTTTTCTATAAGAACTACCATGGCTCATACATACGCAACATACATACGCGATATTTTACAAAATGACTATCAATTGATTTCAACATAGATACCAGCCTGCAGATGTGACTATAGTCAAACACTGGCTAAAAATAGTTTTAAAAAATTTATTCTAATTAAAATTATTTTTTTGACGAAACAAAAATGACGAACCAACAGCACGCCGCACAGCGTAACAACTTTCCCCAACAAAGTTAACTCGTTCATTTGTTCAAGTCACACAAAGCTAGTTATTAATTTTATTAAGAACGTATGTTTGCATAATTTAGATATGAATAAATTACAAATATTTAAAATGTGCTATATATATATCATTACTCATGAGAGGAAATTTGCTATAGTTGGCGTGCTTGGCAATCGGGTTGCCAACTGCAGTTTTTTTATTAGGTTAGAATATATATTTAATTATATGTGTCAGAACTTGTTTTCTACCTAGAAGCCTATCTAGGTTTTTAATATCTCCCTTACCTATTTCTGTCGCACAGTAACAGTGCACCCACTCATGTGTTCCAGTGTGACCCCCTAGTGTCTGGTCTAAAAAGATTCAGTACTATTTCGGGTATAGTATTCCATATTATTCCTAGCATGTGACGTCACGACCGTTTTTTACTCTTTGTTTGACGTTAGTTGTAGGTGTCCAAGAACTGCAATGACCACGCACCATTAGGTGTTCGCAGTGCTGGATCTTGAGCTCGTAGCCAGGTATTTAGTTGTGACATGGACCATCAGTCATTTTAATCATTGACAACACGTAAAAGTCCACAGCTGGATATGGGCACTTACCTTTAAGGGTAACAAACGAGCACACAGTTCACTTGATGGTAAGTGCATGCAGTGGCCCATAGACATACATAGCTGTCATGGATTAAGGATCAAAATGTAGATGCGTTGTCACCCCTAAGAACTAAGATAAAATGCTATAAATGATAAAATAATTTATTTATTTGAACTTCAATGTAAAATTTCGCTGTTTTGTCTGTCTATCTGCCTGTTTGTTTCGGCTAATCTCCGAAATGGCTGGACCGATTTTGACGGAACTTTCACTGGCAGATAGCTGTTATTATAAGAAGTAACTTAGGTTACTTTGATTTTAGAAAAAGAATAAGGCTTCCGCGCAAAAAAAAATCTTGAATTGAACACGGGTGAAGCAGCGGGGAATAGCTATTTAAGAAGTAAAAAGAACTTGCAATCCACCTGATGCTAATTGGCTACTGCAGCCTATAGACGCAGCGTAAAGATCCTCATAATCCTCAGCGGTGACAACACATCTGCATTTTGATTCTTAACCGAGGAAAGATGTAAATGTCCATGGACCACATGATGCACTTACCATCAGATGGACTTAAAAACACAAAGGTTTAAAATAAATACTAAATAAAATTATTGACAGTAATAATCTGTTCACTCATATATATTATTTTTTATAAAATAGATGTGACAAATGAACTGAGAGTCCGCCTGAACCTGATGGTATGTTGCTACTGCAGCCTTTGGACACCTGCCAACCACCAGTCAACTTCAAACAAAGAACACTGCAGGTGCGTTGCTACATCTGAGGACTAAGATGGAATTTCTTATAGCCTATAATTACACAGGCTTTTTAATATGGAGTGTAAATTAACAAACTTACAAACGGAAGTTGTTTATAGTTTAACAGACCAGATTTATTTTATAGAACACAATTAAACACAAATATCTCTAACCAATAACAAAACAGGAACAACTCAACGTTAAACTGTAATAGAAATACTGCAATTCAGTTTAACAATCTATTCAAATAAACATTTGAGCTAATAGGTTAATGGCGCCATTTTATGAAACGACGCCATTTTGCTAATTCACGCAATTTCGTTATAGGGTTGAAGTAAAGAGAAAATGCGTGTTTCGTCGTATATGTGGTTAATCAAATGGTGTTTGTTGACTGCCTCGATGGTCTAGTAGTCGTAACGGAGACTGCTGATTATAATTTTCCGGTTTCGAATGCGGGGTCAGGCCAAAATCAGTTATTGAGTTTTTCTATAAGAAATTTTCGGACCAGGATTTTTTTTTTATAGAATGAAGATGACAAACGACCACACAGTCCACCTGATGGTAAGTGGCTGCTGTGATTCATAGACATCTACATTTATCCTGGTTTGCGAATCAAAATGCAGATGCGTTATCAGCCTTGAGGACTAAGATAGAATGCCTCTTTTCCAATTAAAAGGATGTTGGCGGTGTTTCCCCTCTGTGCCTCGGAATACACGTAAAGCCGTCGGTCCTGCGCCTGATCTTTCTTTTATTCTATATGTTATTAATTATAGTGCTACTATTATCAGTAATTATTATTAATCGACAAAAAAATTGTTCGTTCAACGTGGTCAAATCAATTCTTAGAACGTAAGTTGTGTCATAGCAATAATGCGAATGTGACACATAGGTTAATTGACCATAGGCCATCAGATACTTTGTAGTGAAAATAATACCATTACCAATTCACGAATATGGCACTTAGCAAGTTGACCATGGTCAATTATATGCATAAGAACATTAAAAATTCTTGGGTAAAATTACGAATAAACTCAATATTTGCATGTTTATAATCGACTTTGAGGACTACATAAATAATTATCCCTTGGTAGCATATCTCATCTACACTCTGTAAATTTACCATGGTGATGGATTTCTATTAACTGTGATTTGCACATTAACCTTTATAATATATCGTAACTTATAATAGATACAGATATGAAACTTTGCCACAGTATGTATTACTAGATTGGGAGCGGATAAAGCCAATAAACCATTGAGTTATATGTACTACGTACTAGAGAAGCCATTCCAAACAAAAATTGTGTCCTACTCTATGTCTTCGCGCATGCGCGGGAGTAGTAGTCGCGCATGCGCGAAGACTTTAATTTGATATAAAATAAGATATTAATATAAAATAAATATAAGAATTTAATATAAAATATCTTAATTTAATCTAAACAAACATATTTCTAAATAAAATGTAATAATAATTATTTTATGGAATTCACAAATCTTCAATTTACGCAATATTTAGTTTGTATGGAATGCACTACAGTTCAGTTGAACATAGTCAAAGTTCGGAATGGCTTCTCTAGTACGTAGTACGTATAACTCAATGCAATAAACAGTTATAAGCGAAAATGACAGTTTCGCAAGTTTGCCGTAGACGTGATGATATTTTCTAAGCGGCAAAATTTGTAAAGAACAATATGAATTATTTCACACAAGCCAAAGACGTCTGCAAACAAGTCACCAGAAATAGGAATAGGTTGGTCTCCGCTATAATTCCAAAGTTTCCATAAAAATTGCTATTACATGTGTATGGCAGTACGAGTATATAATAAGATTCAAGATCTACCCTTTTTTTCTTTTTTTAGGTAAAGGGTGACAAACGAGCATACAGTCCACCTGATGGTAAGTGGTCATGTAGCCCATAGACATTACATCTGTCCTCGATTACAATTCAAAATGCAGATGCGTCGTCACCCGTGAGGACTAAGATGGAATGACTCGGTTGCAGTAAAAAGGGTGTCCGCTTCTCTACACTCACCATACGAAACGCAGCAGCGTTAAGCTGCTATTTTACGCTGATATTCTGTGAGAGCGTGGTCCTTCCCCGGTTGAGCCGACCCATTCGTGCTACAACTATACCACAATAGCTGCAGCATGGCTCTATTACGTCAAAGACGCTACCTGCATTAAATTTAAAATAGAATTATACAATTGGCTCAGTGAAAAGGCTTTTTACACTGCATACAGGAATATTTGAACTACGACAGATAATATCAACTTGTCTGAAACAAATTTACTGGACCAATTATGAAATCTTTATTAATTATTACCTATTTATTGATTACTTGTTGACGTTTTGTTATTATAGATATTTTACTCGACATTTTATAGTTCTAAAGATTTGCATGCCATTAGATAATAATGGCCGTTTAAGCGGATGTTTAATTACTTGGTGGTCAAAGTAACTTAACATCCGCTTAATCAGTGTACCTTAACCAAACTCAAATAAATATTTCATTTTTCAAATAAAACTATTAGGCAGTTATTGCATTAACATATTGCCTCGTTAGGAATATAATGTCAATAACTTTTATCATAGTCTATGATAGCTATCAAAATATACATATTACACTAGAGACACTCATAATGGAAAACGATATAGTTGTTGTATGCAGTCAGTTGCTTTACCCACCTTTATCATTATTAGTGTAGTTAGAAAAATTGTCTAGAAGAGTAGTAAAGTGATATAATGTAACAGTGGTAGAGCCACGCGACAGCTTTTGCTGTCGCACGTATGGGCCGGCTCAAACCGGGGTGGTACCACGACCTGACAGAATACCAGTGTGAAGTAGAGGTTTACCTTTGCGTTGCGCTTGGTGAGTGTAGGTGGCCGGAGGCCCAATTCCCCCCCCCCCCCCCCCCCCATCAACATGGTATCGAAATTAAATAAAAGACTATGCCAGGAGGGTACTAGCACCCCTGGAAAATCCCTCGCTTAGCATCCACGATCAAACTACTCCACTCCTGAACGTGGGTGCTCAGGCTGACCCGCGTATTCGGGGGGGGGGAGCTGCAGCACGGCTCTACCACGTACAAAACTTCATTCCAACCTTAATGGACAGTACCATCTAGAGACGGCGAAGCCGGCCTTGATCTTTTTCACCGAGACTCAGGTGTCCTCTCCGGCTGATACTTTATATCTCTCCTACCCGGGGTACAAATTAGAACACTCCTTTGTGCCCCGGGCTGGAGTTTGCGCATACCTCAGAGAGGACATCTGTTTTCGATACCTCGGCAGTCTTGAAAGTTCGGACCTGTTCATCCTATGGCTGCGCGTAGACAGCGACTACCATACCCGCGTCTACGGGTGCCGCTATAAATCCCATAGCAGTAATGCCGACACAGACCGACTCAACGACCACGTCCAAATGGCTGCAGACTCCGTGCTACAGCAGGTCCCATCCGCAGATATCGTAATACTCGGTGGTTTTAACGCCCACCACGCTGAATGGCTTGGTTCTCGTTTAACCGATCATGCGGGTAGATCTGTCTACAACTTTGCCTTAGCATATTGTCTAACACAACTGGTTACTTCGCCTACACGGATCCCAGATGTGTAGGACCATGTACCTTCCCTGTTGCACCTTCTCTGACCTCTCATCCGGACAGATATCAGGTCTCCGTCGATGCCCCTCTGAGCTCTTCGGACCATTGTCTGATCCGGAGTACGGTGTCACTCACGCTCAAATCGCAGTTGCGATCTGCAGCTTGCCGCCGTGTTTGGCACTATAGGTCGGCCGGTTTCTGATCGGCTCGATACACTGGCGCTTCGTAGAGATGTTGCATCTCTTTGCGTATTTCATCGCATCTATCACGGGGAGTGCTCTGAGGAATTGTTCGGACTAATTCCAGCCGCTCAATTTCACCATCGCACATCGCGACAAAACTCGGACCATCCATACCATCTGGATGATTGGCGGTCCACCACTGTGCGATTTAGAAGAAGTTTTCTCCCTCGCACAACTTCCTTGTGGAATCGATTACCACCAGCGATTTTTCCGGACCGATACGACTTAGGAACCTTCAAGAAAAGTGCTTACACTTTTCTAAAAGGCCGGCGACGCATCTGCAATTTCCCTGGTGTTGCGGTTGTTCATGGGCGGCGGTAGTCACTTACCATCAGGTGAGCCGAATGCTCGTTTGCCCCCTCTTCTATAAAAAAAAAGAATATGTCAGACTTTGGAATATTGGGTCAGACCTCTCAGGAAAAGGGAGAGAATTGAAAGCAGAACATAGAAATTCTTATAAAACGCATATCTGAATGCATAAACAAGATTTAAATTATATTTTAACAAAATTAGCTTCATATTATGTGGTGCAATACATAGAAATTATTAACCAATAGTTTTTTCAAAACTTTCTACTTAAACTTTTTGCATTTCGGCGCCATTTTCCTGTCCTCTGGGGGATTAATCACTCGCGTCATATTTACGCTGTCATATTTCAACATTGTCACTGTTCATATTTTACGCTGGTATTCTACTGATAACCCTAGTCTGTATGGTGGGCACACGTGTCTCCCGGGTGGTGCTAAGCAAGCGACAAAGCCGAAAGAACAGACTCGGGTCCTCGCCGTGTGGTAGCAGCGTAAAATATACCACACCCTAGTTTCGCCAAGAAATAAAAGAAAGTTCTCGGCGCCTCTTTAATGGGCAGGGGTGCAAAAAATCTCCGGGAGGAAAACCGGCGACAAGGTTCGCCATCCGTCATGTGTCTCCCGGAGAGGCGAAAAATATGGCCACCGAAGTATGTGGTATAAATAAGAGAACGAATGATAAAAAGAATAATATGTTACGATGGGATGATGAGGTACGGATGGCAGTAGAAGCAAAGAAGAATGTATGGCTAGAAGATAATATACCAGGAGTACATGACCCACTCAGAGTTGAACTATGTCAAATATCTCCCTATGAGGCAATCTATGGGGGAGTCCTATGTTCAGCAGTGGACTTCTATAGACTGTAATGGATGGATGTATAGAAGATAATATACCAGGATTAATGACCAACTGAGTGGTGAACTATGGCAAATATCCTTCCTATGAGTCAATCTATGGGGGAGAACTATGTTCAGCAGTGGATTTCTATAGACTGTAATGGATGGATGTATAGAAGATAATATACCAAGAGTACATGACCCACTCAGAGGTGAACTATGGCAAATATCCTTCCTATGAGGCAATCTATGGGGGAGACCTATGTTCAGCAGTGGACTTTATTAGGCTGTAACGATAACGGTAATATGTATACAGGGTTATATTATATACTACAAGTATATATATGATCATTTTCCTCAGCATTTTGTAAAAGAGGATTATACACATACTAGTTGTGCCCCGCGGTTTCACCCGCGTCATCACGTGTCTGAGTTGCGCGACATGAACTAGTTCAATCATTTTATAACGGCTAGGGTTTAAGCATCGTTCGCGCGCCCAGCCAAGTATTGAATTATTTTAATTTTACATTATCTCTTAAACTGTGCGTCCAAATAACATGGTATAAAGAACAAAGTTTATCTTCATAAAATTGTCTTGATGATGAAGTAACTTTCGTTCGTAAGGATAAATAGGCCATGCTTAATAATAACGCTCATAAATCACTTTTAAATTTTCAATATTTTTTGTCACAAAATACCAAATTATGGCATATGTATAAAAAACAGACATATGGTATCGCGGACTTTTTTTAGACGGAGTTAAGCTCTATATTTTTCTAGAACATTGTATTTACGTATCCCTAACGATAACACCAGCGTACGCGGATAAATCATTTCGGGATGCTTTTTCTTCTGACTTGCTTAACAAATATCCATATTTAAGGCTAGCTGAGTAATATAGCTTAATGCTAGGTAGCTTGTACTATTCCACATGAATCTGGCTATAATATACAAAAAGATTTTTTCAAATCGGACTGGTAGTTCCAGAGATTAGCGCGGTTAAACAAACAAAAAAACAAAAAAACTCTTCCGCTTTATTAGATTAATATAGATTATGATCTCAAATAATTTGAGCTAAATGTAAAAACTAAACTTTTAATTTTCTCATATTTCTATGAATGATATATCTATGATTACCTACATATTATCTATAATAATGTAAAAACGGCCTTATAAAAAATTTCCCTTTCCTAGACCTTTCTAAAAATGTATATACCTAATTATGTGTATGTATTACCTAATGTGTGTAGTACTTCTAAATTGCTTTCCTCCTCCGTATCTCTAAAATATCGCTAAAAATACTGAAATAGTTTTTATGTTTTCTATTGGGACTGAACAAATACTTTCTATTTAATATATGAAAAAAAAAATTGTTTGTCGTATTTTATACGCTGCCATACCGTTCATCAGATCGCGGTAAAACTTTGTCAACATATTGCTTGCACTTGCGCGAAGGTTATAGGCATAGTATAATTAACTTGCAGTAGGTGGCGCGCATATCGTACCGACAAATTTATTTGAAAGTACCTAATATATCACTCAATAAATGTATTATCACTCCTAATTAAACAACAGAACAATTACTTCCAAATTTGAAACTATATTTCCACAATAACTTTTTCTGCGACAGCAACCAGCTAGTTAGGTACCTATAAAAACGTTCACTGCTGATTCATACATTTTCTAGAAAGTATTATAATAAAGACTGCATACAAGACCTTGCTTAACTCATAAACAGTTTAAAAAAAAACAAACATAATTAGTTGAATTCTTTAAACAAAATGCTCTTCGCCGAGCTCACGAATGTAATTACATATGTACACGTGCGCATGTGTGTGTGTTTGCGGTGTTGAGTCCAAATTGGCTTCCATTCCACCTCCGAGCATGAGTTGTGTAGTCAATAGGCGGGGCCGGTACTTAGGGTGTGCGCAAATATGTAAGAATTCTTATGTATAGCGTCTATATTTCTCAGTATTTTATATCGACTTTAATATGTTACATTATAGAGATAACATGAAAGAAATAATTATTAGTGCGATTAGGGCGTATCTATATGCACAATTATGGAGTAATGCGGTCATATTATATGGCCTAGTGCTGCACCATGATAGTGCCTTTGTACTCAATGGAAAGGCGAGCCAAGAAGATTATTGATGACATCAATATGGGCTTCGAGCAGAGCAAAAAAGCGTTTCGATATTTTACAGAATACATTTCGGAGAGAGTGCGCAGGAGTTGCATGAATTTCTTTCTCCCTTTCCATTCTATCGTAACCAGACGGTTGACTGGTCTCCACCCTTTTGTCGTTGATATAGCACGCATTTTAAGCAAAGGGTTTGCTTCGTCCTTCATAATGTGTACATCAAAAAAGTGGATTAATTTGCCTGCATCTGTTTTTCCATCTGAAGATAATGTGGATGTTTTCAATTAAAAAATTTAAGTCAGTGCCGCCTGCAATAATAGTCAAATACTGGCTTTTAATAATGATAACGATTAAAAAAATGTTAAGCGCCTCCGCAATTCAAGAATTTAAAAAAAAATTAAAGAACAATAAAGAAAGTTTACCGGCTTTTGAAATTTAAAAGAGTTCACGATTTACTTTGACTTATCTTTACGCAGCATTGCAGCACTGTGCATTATTACCAAAAAAGTTATTCATTTTCTATTCACTTTCACAACAATAGTACATAATATTATGACCGATTCGCTCCCTCTCAGTCAACCATTAGGCTAAGCAGAGATAGACATCTAGGACAGTGCAGCAAAAAAAAAATTGAGAAAGTATAGATAAATTAAGAATATATGTATATAAATAATATTCTAAACATATATTATTTAACACATGCAATACAATAGACATGGACGGTATAATATCATGTTAATTACCTACACAAATACAAAAAGTATCTATAGATAATATTTTACACATAACACATATATACATACACATGTACGTATATTATAATTATAGTTGTAAAAGTAAAAAAAATGACTTTCAATAAGTATTACATGTAACATATTATATTGAATAAAAAGGATTATATAATCTTCTATAATATAACATAAGTACACAAATACTTATAATTATGTACTTAAATACATATTGTATCTGTCTGCATTTTTAAATATTTACAAACGTATCAAATTTCTAAAGCTAACAAAACGAACGAAAATACGATTGTGAAATGTTTTTCGCGCCATTACCAACCCTAGCGCCTCACGCAGGGCCATCAATATAACAATTTAACAAGAGCGTTCAACAGCTATAAATTAACTGAGTTAATAGGACCACAAATTCCCTCGAAACATGTACCTCCGTCTCCTCCACAGCCACTGGGCCTAAGAGTGCCCAGTTAAGCTTCTTTTATGTTATCAGATTAAGGTTAAATAAGATGATTTGACTGATTGTTTTTAACTGAGCTGTTAAATTACTTTTTCGTGGTAGAGCCACACTGATGCATTATTGCGGCCCTATCGTGGTAGGAAGTAGGAACACGCTCTTACAGAATACCAGCGTTAAATAGCAGCTTAATGCTGACGTATTACGTAAGCTGTGTAACGATACCCGGAAACGTTACTGGTATCGAATCATTCAATATTAGTAACTCAAGGGTGACAACGCATCTACATTTCAATTCTTAATCGAAGTTAAATGTAGATGTCTATGGGACACAGAATACACTTACCATCAGGTGGATAAAAATATCTGAGTCGGATCTGTGTTCTAATTCTAATAAGTTCTAAAAATAAAACTGATTAATTATGCTCAGATCTTAGTATATTCATTTTGATTATCTTTGAGAATGACAACGACGATGATTGATATCCGCAGTAGAACCAGAGTAACCGACATAGCCCAACGGATTAGTAAGCTGAAGCGGCAGTGGGCCGGCCATGTAGCTCGAAGAACCGACAACCGATGGGGAAGAAAGGTTCTCGAGTGGCAGCCTCGTACCGGTAGGCGAAGTGTAGGGCGACCCCCCACTAGATGGAGTGACGACCTGGTGAGACATGCAGGAAGTCGATGGATGCAGGTGGCTCAGGACCGTGCTTTGTAGCATTCTTTGGGGGAGGCCTATGTTAAGCAGTGGACTTGTGAATGGCTGTAATGATGATGATAATGATGATGAGAATGACGAAGTAAAAACAAGTGTCTAAGTTAAGAAAGGCGGTAAATTAAAAAAATTAAACAATTGATTTAATGAAAAACCTTCTCACTGGGATCTTCTCATTGTTCTTTTATCTTAATTAGCTTCAAACAAACAAGGCTTGTTACCTCTGGAGACTAAGATGGAATACCTCGTAGCCTGTAATTATATTTGTTTTATGCCTGGTAGAGCCATGATGCAGCTATATTAATAGTATAGTTGTAGCACGAATGGGTCAGCTCAACCGGGGAAGGACCACGCTCTCACAGAATACCAGCGTAAAATAGCAGCTTAACGCTGCTGTATTTCGTATGGTGAGTGTAGAGAACCGGAGACCCTTTTTACTGGAAACGAGGCATTCCATCTTAGTCCTCACGGGTGACAACGCATCTGCATTCTGATTCGTAATCGAGGATATATGTAGATGTCTATGGGCCACAGCAACCACTTACCATCAGGTGGACTGTGTGCTCGTTTGTCACCCTTATCCTATAAAAAAAAATCTTTAGAACCATATCTCAATGCTAAAAACAAACGTAATCAAAAATACGACAATTCGAACAATATAAAACTAGTAAAATGAAGTAACAATCCTACCTCTCAGTACTGGGCACTAAGCTCCATTTCTTTTCTGAGATCGAGAGGGTTTTAAGGCAAGAGGACTCTCCTCCGAGCTGCTTCAAGGTGTGTTCACGGACTTTACAATTCCTCGAAATATTATTAAACCTGGCAGAGCCATGTTGCAGCTAAATTACGGTTGTAGCACTAATGGGTAGGCCCAACCGGGGAAGGACCACGCTCTCACAGAATACCAGCGTAAAATAGCAGCTTTATGCTGCTGTTATTCATATGGTGATTATAGAGAACCGAAGAACAATTTTACTGGAAACGAGGCATTCCATCTTGGTCCTCAGGGGTGACAACGCATCTGCATTTTGATTCTTAACTGAGGGTAAATGTAGATGTCTATGGGCCACAGCATCTACTTAACATCTGGTGGATTATGAGTTTTTTTGTCACCTTTATTGTATAAAAGGAATATATTTTAGATATGCCAGTTTCCTCGCGACATTTTTCGGCACCGAGCGCGTGGTAAACAACACATTGAATTAAATTTAATTTAATTTGTGCCGGTGGGCATCGAACTATTTGAATTCTGAAATTAAACTATCAACCAACCAAAATATTAAACTGAATATCACGCCCCGGGATCGAACAATTCCATCATTATTTTATGAGATCCAATTTGGCCCTTAAAGGCTGTTATTATGGCCAATATCTGGGCAATTATAGGCCTTCTCGGAACTTACATGCAGGGTTTGTTCACTGACCAACCAATGATCGTAATAATGATTTTGGAGCACGTGAAAATTTTATGTATACGTTCGGTATTATTGGATTCAAGTGTAATTTTAACACAAAAACAAAGAAATATTTTGTTTGACTCAAACCTTTGACAAACACAATACAACCACACACTGTTACAACTAAAAAGGAACATTATGTGAATTTGATATACCTAGCACAAAATGGCGCCCAACTTTCTGCTTATGAAATATTTTGGAAACATAAAACAAAAAAGCTAAATTTTTAAATATATTCTACGAATAATATAATAGGCAAAAGTCCCACTCAGATTTGGAATGCGTTCAAAATTTTGTAAAATATGGCTTACACATCTTTCAAATTTAATTTATTACTTTTTCATTGACATTTTATGAAATTGATCTATCAAGAAAATTATTTAAAGATCTATCAATAAAATTGTTTAAAATAAACATGTCAACTAGCGACCGGTATATATTTTCTATTTCTTTCTATTTATGATTCACTGATACTTGCCAAGGGTGGGAATGTTGGTTGAATTTCGATATTTTAAGCAGGGTTTTTTTTTAAATTAAAAAGTTAATAAAAATATCTATTAAATGAAACTGATTTTTACGGATTTTATCGCTTTTAATTTAACTTTTTAATTTTTTACAGCACCCGAAACGTCGGCAACATATAGCTGACTTGAAGCACCGAAGTTCCGGGAAGACTGCAGTGTGTGAACATGTTTAAGATCGTCCCCGCCATTACATTAGATTTGATAGACCACAAATCCTCGCAAAAGAACACCGATTCCTACCAATGCTGATTTGCGAGGCTATTGAAATTAAAAAACATGCTAATTTCAATAGAGACGATGGATGGGTGCTGTCATCTGCTTGGGATCCTATAATTAATAAAATTAAATCCAAACCCAAGCATACCACTGCAAGACTTCAAGATACTGTAAGCTCATTCTGCGCGTAGATCGGACCAAAATTAATATACAAAAACTGAAGGTAGCCGGGCTAACTATGAATTCGAGACGTCAAACAATCATTCTTCCCGTGACCATGGGTGCTGTAAAGCACCCGAAACGTCGGGAATTAAAATTAATGTGTAGTGTTCGCATAAATATAAGAAATCATTATAAAAATATCTATGCCACATGCTTCCACTTTATTCAATTATTAAACCCTAATTATTTCTCACAAAGTCGTGATGTTCTGAGTATAATAAAAGTAACTTTGACTTGTGTAAACTTTGTCAAAAATAGACAGCACATATCAAGTAATATCGGCAGTAGTGGCACTTGAGCCATCCCCAACCGCATCTCCTCTCAAGATACTACATAGTAGTGGATATTAAGGTACCTATTTGATAAATAACTTTTAATAAACACTAATAACACTCACGTCTATCACCCAGAGGGGTAGGCAGAGCCTACGGACTTCCATTTAGCACGATCCTGTCACACCTCTCTCGCCTTCTTTACATACAGAAACAGAAACTTTTTTTTTAATATAGGTTATAAATAATGCTTATTGAAAGTCACTCTTTTGTTTAATTACCACTGGTTCGAAAAAAAAAACCTTTGTCCTGGGAAGAACCAGCACGAAACCCAGCGGGACTTTTTTTTTTAAATAACAGCTTACAATCATGTATTTACACAATTAACAACCCAAAAAATTTGAAATAGCTTGGTAGCGATCACCTCATTTCCAGGGGTTATTATCATCAATAAATTCCTTAATATTACAATAACCCTTTTTATAAAAACTTAGTTTAATAAAGTTTTTGAACTTTGAGCAGGTCAAATTTTATATATTTTCTGGAATTTTGTTGTAAAAGCGTATACATCGCCCCAAGAATGAATTACTGACTCGATGGAGTCGAGCAACTGGTACTGACTAGCTTGTGTCTGTTTCTAGTATTTACAGAATGAATATCACTTATTATTGTAAAACTACTTTTATTTTTGTGTACGTACATCGCATTTGAAGGGTACAGGGAAAGAAAGATCATTGTCCATTTTTACCGGATATGTGTTAACAATGCCATTTAGTACAAAATGCATAAAGCTATTTGGTTATGAATTCGAAAACAGCTAAAACTAATCGTTGTACAAATGCGACTCAAAAATCGTTAGTATGGCTGTATGCATAAAAGATCATAGTCGCCACTCTTGTATTTAAAAAGATCATTGTCTATGGACTATGTCCCTTTTACCACGTTCATCTTATTTCTCCGCTAGGAGTAAAAGTATTCTGTGATCATATTTTTATGTCTATGATGAAACAAGAGGTAAAAGGGCTCTTATGGTGTCGTTTCTCTGCTAGATAACTTTATTACACACTTTGTTTCTAAAGAAGTAGTGGACATACAATTTTTTTGTGACAGTTGTAGTGGACAGAACAAAAACTATACCAAATTTCGCTACCTATATTATTTAGTTCATATTTAAAAAAGATTTCATAAAGTTTCTATCATATTCCCTATACGGAGTCATTCATACACGGAGTGTGATAAAAACTAGGGCTTATAAATTAAAAACTCCCATGTCAATTGCCTTCTAATTGGGTTACAGTTATTTCTGAGGCATGCAAATTTCCAGAACCATTCCCTATCACACATGTATGTTTAAAAATTTTAATAAGGTCTTTAAAGATGATTTTGTTACAAAATGTCCATTTGCCTCACGACCTGTGAGACAACTTTCAGTTACGAAGAAAGCAATTAATCAAATTTTAATCAAATCTGACCAATATACTGGCAGATACGACTCTTAATATTTGTGTGAAACGTAACCAAACATCTATGACCTGACATTCAAGACGTAGAAAGCCTCTACAGTAATCCTATTCCAATTTCTAAAGAAAAATATGAAGATTTGCGATGCTTAAAAAAGTTTTGTAAGCCTGATACTCAACATTTTTATACACAATTATTAGATAAGTAATAAAATTAATAATTTTGTATCCAGTTATTATATTAATTATTAGCCATTTTAATCCTCAGAAGACACAAGTTTGCGCGCTTACCGCTAAAAAGAACCCCTTAGTCGTATCTCCTCAGTTTCAAGGCACTCCCCTTCTTGCCTCAGCCAGTATCGGAATCCTCGGAGTCGATATATCGAGTGACGTGCAGTTTCGTGGTCACTTGGAAGAGAAGGCCAAATTGGCCTCTAAAAGCATGGCGTGCTCAGCAGAGCGGGTCAGTATTTCATGGCACACCGCCTGCAACTTTACAAGGCGCAGGTTCGGCCTCACATGGAATACTGTTCCCATCTCTGGGCAGGGGCTCCCCAGTGCCAGCTCCTTCCACTTGACCGCATCCAGCGCAGAGCGCATCCTTTCTGATCGGCTCGATTCTATACCCTTCATTTTCATAAATGCATTGAGAGGCCAAAGTTAATATATTAATTTCCTTAAATTTTTCTCGCAGTGACTCTTTAGGCTTTAAATCATAAACTGCTCTTATGGCTCATATGTTAGCTGCGTGTCCCCATAGCAAAATACTATACGACATTATGCTATGGAAATAGCTAAACTAAACTAGTCTAGCTGTTTCAAAACTAGTGAGACTTCTAATCTTTTTTACAGTGTTTGCTGTAGAACTAAGTCTGCTTGCTAGTTTTGATATATGGGGGCTCCATTGAAGTTTCGCGTCTAGTGTGATTCCTAGAAAAATGGTGGTATCTACAAGACTCATCACAATCGGCTTATCTATTCCAAAGATTAACCCGTACAGACAGACAATATTTTTAAAATGGCTATTTATGCCTTAATAGCATGCTAATAACTCCTGGAGCCGGTTATTTTAATATTACAGACAGACACTCCAATTTTATTTATAAGTATAGATATAGTCGGGCGGGACTATTTATTTATTATCTTATTATAATTTGAAGCACGTTAAAATAATTGATACACGTATAAAAATGTACACACGAGTACAATTTGCTTGCGCAACGTGCTCAAATATTTGCCAACGCTGCTCAGTTGCTCGGTCGCGTGACGTGCTCTCAGTAAAGTCAGCAACAACGTGTCACGTCAACGAAAACATTAGAAATTTAATATTAAATTTAAAAAAAAATGTTATAATGATTTGCATGTTAGATTTTAGAAAAAGGCTGAATTTGAATAAAATGGCAACACTAATAATGAAACTTATACATATCAAGTATCTTTGTAAGTTAATATTGCCTATTTAAAATAATCCTGAGTGTAAAATAGTCAATATATCCTTGCAGGGCAGATCCCTGTGGTTATGAAGTAAGATAATTACCGAGTCTCGTCCCGTGGGTGTAATAAGAGACGACTTAAGGAAATAGTTCTGCCATTTCATTAAGTAGTCAGACCTCAGACCCCATGACCTTCGGTAGATGTCCCCGATCCCTTCTAGTATTTTAATTGCATGTAAAATACTGAGACAATTTAAGCCCCATCCCCGAAAGTGTTGCGAAGCCTTGTTCAGGAGAATCACTATTATATCTTACAACCGACTTTATTTTCATTAAAAGCACACATTTAAGTAAAGATTTTGGTATAATAATGTAAATATCTACTCATAACAGTTCGTAAAATCTAATCGAGTCGAAAAAACCGAGAATCGGGCATTAGACAACCGGAAAAGAAACGGAAAAAGGAAAAGAACAGGGGTTAAGCACCCGCTATAAAATTTACAGTACGCTAGCAACATAGGTGCGACGCCAGTCAGCATCAATGAATTTTTTATAAATTTCGTTGATGTTCAAAAAATACTACAAAAACATTTAACTTTTATGCTAACGGTGCAGGATACACAAAGGCCTGTATTATAACAAAACTGGATTGAGCCGGGCTTTACACAGACCCTTGTTAGCCCCATAATTTTAGAACAATTGCTCACCTAATAACTGCGAAAGTACGGCATAAATCTAGTGTTAGCCGCAGGCGTTGCTTGTTTGAAACCTTCCTACTTAAAATCCAGCTTCAGAGATACGAGAAAATTGGTATATACGGCAAACCATTTTTAAATATCATATATATTATTGTATTCTGATGTTTGGACTGGCGCTATCAAACTTTCTTCGTTGTAGAACCAAACCACAGCTGCATTATGGCGGCGGCACGATGGAACGGCTCGACCGGGAAATACCACACTCTCATAAAATCTATCCATCCATTACAGCCTATAAAAGGCAAGCGCTGATATAGGCCTAGGTTTTTTTTATAATTTTGAGTTCTTATGAGACAGATGCTGCTGCCTATCTAATATTTCATTTTCCCGCCTCTTACGAGACCCACGGAACGAATGGATATTCTTACCTCTCCACTACACGGTCTCACAGAATACCAGCGTATAATAAGTCATGTGAGGGTAATACGGTCACCTTAAACTTTGCCGCCCTATAATACCAAAACTAGGAGGACGACAGAGACAAAAACACAAAGCGACCTGTAATTAAGAAAAAAAAATGGCAAACAACCTTTGGCAATAATTGATGAACACTTCGAAAAATCGAAAAATAAAACTTACCACACTACACAATATTAAAATCGACTAAAATATTTACAATAATATCAACTGGTAAAATGGCGTCGATAAAACAGCGCCCTTTTGACCCTTTATTATTCGATTGACTGATGAAGAGCTATCGTATCACATAGCCATCTATACAAACAAGGCTGTATAGTGATTATATTCTCTTTGGCTGTAGTCATTGAGTTATATGTACTACGTACTAGAGAAGCCATTCCAAACAAAAATTGTGTCCTACTCTATGTCTTCGCGCATGCGCGGGTGTAGAAGTCGCGCAAGTGAGAAGACTTTAATTTAATATAAAATAAGATATTAATATAAAATAAGTATAAGAATTTAATATAAAATATCTTAATTTAATCTAAACAAACATATTTCTAAATAAAATGTAATAATAATTATTCTATGGAATTCACAAATCTTCAATTTACGCAATATTTAGTTTGTATGGATTGCACTACAGTTCAGTTGAACATAGTCAATGTTCGGAATGGCTTCTCTAGTACGTAGTACATATAACTCAATGGCTGTAGTTTTTGAGTTACAAGAAATGCTTCGCATGGTGAGTGACGGGATCCTGAACTCCTTTTCATATATTTTACTGGTAACACGGCACATTTTGTTCTAGGGACAACGACAACGCATACTTTATATTTTGATATTTAATTTTAGTTGTTATTTACGAGCTACAGCATACCATCAGGTGAACTGTGGTCTCGTTTCTGACTAGTGAACAAAGTGGTAAAATAAAAAAAGTTGCAGAACCAACTTCATTATAAATTATTAAGGATAAATCAAAAACTACTGATCAGAGTTTGATCAAATTTGTATGAGACCACGTGAAAAGCACCAGCTTACAAATAAAAAAAATCTTCAAAATCGGTTCACCTACAAAAAAGTTATGAGGTAACTAACACACATAAGAAAAGTAAAAAATTCTGTCGAATTGAATACCTCTTCCTTTATAAAGTTGGTTAAAAGCTAATAATGCAAATGACCTAGCAGAAAAGTAAAGTCGACATATAGGAGTAAAGTTCGCCAGCCTAAAAGCCTAATGTTGAATATTTTTATTATAGGATAGGGTGACAAACGAGCACACAGTCCACCTGATGGTAAGTGGTTGCTGTGGCCCATAGGCATCTACATCTATCTTCGTTTGCGAATTAAAATGTAGATGCGTTGTCAGCCGTGAGGACTAAGATAGAATGCCTCTTCCCCATTAAAAAGGGTCTCCGGTTCTCTACACTCACCATACGAAACACAGCAGTGTCAAGCTGCTATTTTACGCTGGTATTCTGCGAGAGCGTGGTCCTTCCCCGGTCGAGGCGACCCATTAAAAAAACTGCGTAAAATGGCAGCTTGATGCTGCTGTGTTTCGTATGGTGAGTGTAGAGAACCGGAGACCCTTTTTACTGGAAACGAGGCATTCTATCTTAGTCCTCACGGGTGACAGCGCATCTGCATTTTGATTCGTAATCGAAGATAGATGTAGATGTCTATGGGCCACAGCAACCACTTACCATCAGGTGGACTGTGTGCTCGTTTGTCACCCTTATCCAATAAAAAAAACAGCCACTATTATACGATGCTCGGTCGATTGTTGTAATTATAATTGGGTGTCGTATGGTGGAATATCTAAATAAATGCCAGTAAAATCTTATGGCTTTCAATAGATTTTCAACGTGATAGAGCCATGCTTCTATATTACGGTTATAGTACGAATGTGTCGGTCCGACTGGAGTAGGACCACGCTCTCACAGAATACTAGCCTAAAATAGCAACTTAATGCTGCTGTGTTTCTTATGGTGAGTGTAGAAACACGGAGACCCTTTTTACTGACAACGCATCTGCATTTTGATTCTTAATCTAGGATAAATGTTAATGTCTATGGGCCACAGCATCCACTTACCATCAATTGGACTTTGTGCTCGTTTGTCACCCGCATTCTATAAACGTTTTTTTTTTTTTCATAAAATATGTTTTTTTTAATGTTTGTTACCTCATCACTTTTTTCTGGGTAAACCGATTTCGATTATTCTTTTTTTTTTATTTGAAAGCTTGCGATTCAAATGTGGTCTCATATAATAGTTTTTGAGTTATTCTTAATACTGTATATTGAAGTCGGTTGTACAAAATTTTAATTTTAAATTAATATAAATTATAAAGATAGCAAACTAAATCCATACATTACGATTTCTTATGTTTAAGCAAACATTACGCATTTGAATGATTTTACGGATTTTATCGCGTTTATTAGCTTATTTTATACTCCCGATGTTTGGAGTACTTCACAGCACCTATGGTCCCGGAGGACTGAGGTGTTCAACGTCCAAATGTCATAGTTAACCACGGCTGTTAATAATCAATGAAATCCGTAAATACTAGTTTTATTCTATTTCATAGATTTATTAGCTCGCTTCATCCATAAAATGGATTAATATGACAGCAAAAATTGGATCAGGTATGATTAAAATATAAAACTTTAATCATATACGAAAACACAATGGAACGCTAACATCTAGAAGTAGTTCTTACCGGATTCACAAAGAAAAATATTAGAGGATTACGATATGTATGATGATAAAATGTTGTGTTGATTAGTATGCTAGATGATATCGGTAACAACTGATCTGGAAGTAAGAGAGTTTAACAAAGAAGCGACCTCATATAAAAGATTGAAACCACTGGAAACAATTAACAATTAATAAAATTATAATAATATAAACATGAAGCAGCTAAAATCATAAAACGATTTCGACAGAGCTCGACGCAACTGGGAATAAAGCATACCCCATATAATTGGGCACCGAACAAATTTCCATTGATACTCGTGATGGGAAAAAAGTACAAAATCGTTGTCGATAAGTATACGTACATCGATAAATATATTCGACTACAAACAACCCTACAAACTTTTTTATACCGGAGACCTGAAGTTTAACAGAAAGAGGGAAGGGCGTTTTTCGTTCGGCTCACCTAAGAAAAAAGGTTGTCGATTTATAATGGGCCACTTACGGGCACCGCAAATTGTCGAGAATCGCATCGGGCTCGAACAAGGTGTCAATTTGGCAAAGTTATGAAAGTCCGAGTTCTCGGAACTATTTGTTTTGAGGTTTCATGGCGTCTGAATCGAGTTTGCACTTTATTTGTATATTGATTGGAACGGCCTGGGCGTTTATTTTATGATATGTGTTATTAAATACGTATAGAGATTTCTTTACCGTGCAACTTACATTATTTACGATAAACTTTATATGATTTTATAGACGTGCTTTAGGGCAAATAATTACATGTATTAACAGGCACACTGTATTAAAACTTATAAAAAATTACAAAACAAAGCTATCACTTTCAATCGCGGATGTAGTTACTGTAGAAAATTGATCACGGGGTTAATTTTAACTCACTGTGTGTTGGCGGTGTTAGAATATCCACTACCACATATCGTCACGTCAGCGTCGTAAGAGGCGACAGGAGGAAACTAAAACAGGAAAGGTTTTTACGTGGCAGACCCATGCTGCAGCTATATTATGGTTGCAGCACGAATGGGTCGGCTCGTCCGGGGTAGGATCACGCTCTCACAAAATACCAGCGTAAAATAGCAGCTTAATGCTGCTATGTTTCGTATGGTTAGTGTAGAGAACCGGAGACCCCTTTTACTGGAAACGAGGCATTCCATCTCAGTCCTCAGGGTTGAAAACGCATCTGCATTTTGATTCTTATTTGAGGATAAATGTAGACGTCTATGGGTCATAGCAACCGCTTACCATCAGGTGGACTGTGTTCTTGATTGTCATCCTAATTCTATAAAATCAGGAAATGGGCAGCAGCATCTTCCTAATAACAACTATAAAATAAGAAACTTCGGCTGCGAAATCAACCCAAGCGTGGCAACTATGACAAAATCCTCCCTATGAGGCAATCTATGGGGAGGCTTATGTTCAGCAGTGGACTTTTATAAGCTGTAATGGATGGATGAATGAAAGTCATATTTAACTAAACACAGGTAGTCGTATATATTTCTTAACTGTATTTAACCCTAATGTATCTTTACACAACAAAGTATATTTTTTGTACAAGTATAAAATACTATTGTATGCATGTAAGTAGTAATGTAAATGTATATGTATGTGTATTGTATTTATTATCATTATATTATAATTTTTTATTTTTTTTTCCTTAAACCTTTAATTTTTTAATTTTTTTTTTTAATTATGAGTTTTGCACCCATCACTAGATTCTCTGCACAAACCAAAGGTAGACTGGTAGAGAATGCCTTTAGGCATTAAGTCCGCCGTTTTGTACATTTCTTGTATGTGTGCAAATAAAGCTTAAATAAATAAAAATAAATATATTATATAAGGTATATTCTACTAACGTTATGATATTTATTATCTAGTTTACTATAATCTATGTATACATAAATTATATTAAACTATACCAAGTTAAAAACCACTTAAATACCAATTAAAAATAGTATATTTAATTCAATTTTTTAATTTATATAAAAAAAAATACCACAACTGTGGAATTACAATGTAAGTGCAGTTATTTAACTGAGAGTAAATATAAATAAAGAGATATAAAATATTTTTCTATTTTCCCAAAAAATGCTTTATCGATAAAAGTATATTTATCGACTATATACTTACCCATCCCTAGTGTTTCGAAGGAGATTAATATCGTATGATTACTTATAAAATATTTCTTTTAAACGTATAATTAGTTGTTATTAATATTATAAATAATATACATAACTGCCCGAAGGGTGCCCGGTATTGATACAGCTCGGGCTAATTTGATCCGTAACTAGCACTTAGGTAATGGAGAGTTGTTTTTATCTTGATTTTTGTTACCACCCGCTTATATTATCAGTCGTGTTTATGTAATTACCTTTTAAATTAAAGAGCAAATCAAATTTTATATTTAGTCCTTTAATATTTGCTGTGGCTATCATTAGTAATAATGATGATTTAGATGTTCTTCTCGTGAACGAAGAAGCGCTCACTTACCGTTACAGCCTATTAAAGTCCACTGTTGAACACAGGCCTCCCCGAGGTATATTTGCCATAGTTGCCACGCTCGGCAACCACAGTTTTTTTATTATCAGTCGTTATTAGGAGGACGCTGCTGCCCATCTCCTGATTTGTTTCCCTCTGTCACCTCTTACTACACCCACGGGATGATATGGGGTAGTGGAAATTCTTACACACTTACATTATATTAATTCGATTTTAGAAACTTCCTACTAGTGATATACTAGTTTCAGTTGTTTTATATCGAGAGAGACTTTATTGGGTGCAGTTTTTGTCACTATACTTTTGCAGTAATTGCTGGTAGACATCCAGAGGAGAGAGACGAGAATCGAGAAATATTCGGAGAACAAACACAGTATAAAAATATACTAGGAAACAATAACCTCGTAGATAGAACCTTACTTACCTAGAGCTAGAGGAATCTTAAGAAACAACACACCCAGGTACTAGGAGCACAGATATTTAAGTTGGTATATTTGAAGTAAAAACTCGGAAATATTAGTAGAATTTGCAGTGAGTGAACTAGAAAGCGCGACTGAATTTTTATTTTATATTTTATTTCTGCTTAATATTAGTCTGATTTTAATTTTATCAATATGTTTAATATTAGTAATTTTTCTTTATTATTTACTATAATGTTAATTTTATTTTAGCACCTATCACATTATTTTCCATACGCCCCGGGTTGACTAGAAGAGAATGCCAAAATGCATTAAGCCCGCCCTGTGAAATCCTTTTAGTAAGGATTACAATAAAGTGTAAATAAATAAATAAATATTACTAAAATTAACCCTAATTAGTTGGTGTGCTATTTATTTTATATATGAAACAGAAAATATTTGTAAATGTATCTATTTGGACATACACCTAAGACACAGGTTTATCCTAGTTCAGGTGCCTGTTATTGTAGGCTATTTTAAATTAAGACATTGTTTGAATTAATTGTATAGTTTATTGAAATAAAAATTATTATTGCTATAACATTATATTATTAATATTGAGGGTTATTAATAATATAATGTTGTTTCTTGTGTATTAATCCACGATTCTTCAGGTTGGCGCCATTTAGAAATGAGGTATAATATTTGACAGATTTCATACCGGAGTTACACTCGAATATCATAAGCTAATTTGTACGGAAAATGTAAAGGTTAATGTTTTTTTTATGTGCTATTAGTTATATTTTATATTAATTAGATTAAACATAAATAAACCAAACCACATATATTAATAAATGAAGAAAAATTAAAAAAAAGAAAATTTTATAAATGTGCACAAAAACTGAGGTATTGTTTTGTGTATTAATATAATACTCTAGAAACTGATAAACTTTTATATAAAACTAATTTCTCAATTATATGACATTGTGTAACAAAACTTCAACTCAGTATCAACTAGCGACATCTGGTGAGCGGGAAATTATTAGTCCTCATTGGAGACTGAAGCATTCCATCACAGTAATTAACTACATTTCATTGTTTCAAATTGTTTGCAGGTGTGTATGCAGTAGCCACTTACCATCAGTTATTGACAAATAATAGTATTGCCTGTTTCCTGTATGAGAGGCTAGGCTGCATCTTTTAGTACTTGTGTCAGTAACATATCTCTACATAGTATAAAACAAAGTCGCTTGTACGCAACGGATTTTGATGCGGTTTTCATCAATAGTATGGAGTGTAGAGTACAAGGAGAACCATCTTATAAGGGGCGAAAGTTGAAAAAGTGTCCGACTATTTACTGAAAATAGAGGTTCCAAAACCTACCACAATAGCGCTGGCGTCTGAAAAACTACGATATGAAGATATGTACGATAAGTAGATTATGAACGGAGTGAAGTCAGCTGAATTTAAATATTTAAAAAATTTCATGACTAGAGTAGTTAGTAAAATGCCAGTATACAAAATCTCAACTATTTACTTAATGCAAAACCAAGCGGATTGATCGGTCCTTATTTATTTCTCCATCTTACTCTAATTACTTTTGGCGCTTTTTTTTTAAATTATCCTATGCTACTGCAGCGCCACCCTTATTGGACACGTTTTTAGGGACACTTTTGATAGTATAGAGATGGTCCTCCTTCTCTCCTCTCTACACTCCATAATCAATAGACAGAATGATTCAAGAGGAATATTTATATGCACATATAATTATATATAAAATTCTTCTGGTACCGTGTGTATGTGACTGAACTACTCCTAAACGGCTGGACCGATTTCGATGAAATTTTGTGTGTGTGATCAATTTCATTAGAGAATGGTTCAGATTCACAATTGGCCAGTGGGTGGTGTTGTTGTCGAGTTCCAGAAATCAACCGTGCGAAGTCGGGCAGATCGCTAGTATAAATTATATTAAATACCTAATATGCGTTCTTTAAATTAGTGTTGCTCTATTATTGGAGAATCGGTTACCCACATAAAACGGAAGATAATCTTACAACTATTTTTATCCCGTGAATGTCGTGAGAAGTGATTGTAGGAAATGCGTGGTAGAGCCATGCTGCAGCTATATTAGTAGTATAGTTGTAGCACGAACGGGTCGGCTCCATCAGGGAAGAACCACGCTCTCACAGAATACCAGCGTAAAATAGTAGCTTAACATTGCTGAGTTTCGTATGGTGAGTGTAGAGAACCGAGAACATTTTAACTGGAAACGAGACATTCCATCTTAGTACTCACGAGTGACAACATTTTTTTTCAACGAGCACACAGTCCAGCTGATGGTAAGTGGTTGCTGCGGCCCATAGACATCTACATCTATCCTCTATTACAAATCAAAATGCAGATGCGTTGTCACCCGTGAGGACTGAGATAGAATGCCTCCTTTCCAGTAAAAAGGACCTCCGGCCACCTGCACTCACCAAGCGAAACGTAGAGGTAAATCTCTACTTCACGCTGGTATTCTGTGAGGTCGTGGTACCACCCCGGTTCGAGCCGGCCCATCCGTGTGACAGCAAAAGCTGCCGCGTGGCTCTACCACTGTTTAAACGTATCTATATTTTGATTTTTTATTAAGGATAGATGTAGATGTCTATGGACCAAAGCAACCACTTACCATCGGGTGGAATACGTGCTCGTTTGTCACTCTATCTTATAAAAAAATGTTAGGAAAACCATCTCGTGTATGTGAGATGTGAAACACTCATACTCGACTCTCCCTACTATCAAAATACTTCCTGATATGTTAATCAGAAACATTCGCGTTAGTAATTAAACCCAATGCAGAATTTTTTTATAGGATATTTTTGCTTATCCTATAAAACATCCTTTACTACCTGATGGTAAATGGTTACTGTGGCCCATAGACCATCTACATCTATCCTCGATTATGAATCAAAATTCAGATGCGTTGTCACCCGTTAGGATAAATGGAATTCGTGCTACAACTATACCACAAATATAGGTGCAGCATTGCTCTACCAGATATCCAAACAATGATAAATAACATAAATTTCTTAAATTGTGACAAACTAGTTCGTTTGTCACAATTTAAGTTAGTGAATTCAACAGTGGTTGAGCACACTGTACACTGTTTAAGTTTGTAACAACGAAAACACAGGCCACCTGATGGTAAGTGGATACTATGACCCATAGATATCTACATTTATGCTCGGTTAATAACTTAAATTAAAAAGTTTACTTTAGTAACCGACATAGCCCAACAGATTAGTAAGCTGAAGTGGCAATGGGCCGGCCATATAGCTCGAAGAACCGATAACCGATGGGGAGAAAAGGTTCTCGAGTGGCTGCCTCGTACCGGCGGATGAAGTGTAGGGCGTCCCCCCACTAGATGCAGTGACGACCTGGTAAGACATGCAGGAAGTCGATGAAAGCAGGTGGCTAAGGACCGTGCTTTGTGGCATACCTTGGGGGAGGCTAATGTTCAGCAGTGGACTTGTGAAGGGCAGTAATGATGAATGATAATGATGAAAAAGTTTAAAAACCCTCGAAACAAAAGGAGCTGTTGATCTTCAAAAGACTGAACAGACTTTCTTGAAACATAGCTAAGAACACTCGCGATTAAGGCAAGTTTCAAACAAAAAAAATCAAAATCGGTTCATACGTTCACGAGCTATGATGTCACACACAGATACACACACACAGACACACAGATACACACACACACACACACACACACACACACACACACACACACACACAGAGAGAGAGAGAGAGAGAGAGAGAGAGAGACACAGATACACACACACACACACACACACACACACACACACACACACACACACACACACACACACACACACAGACACACAGAGATACACACACACACACAGAGAGAGAGAGAGAGAGAGATACACACACACAGACACACAGATACACACACAGATACACACTTCAAACATATATCATCCCTCTGTTTTCGTCGGTGGTTAAAATCAAAACGCAGATGCGTTGTCACCCGTGAGGATTAAGATGGAATGCCTTGTTTCCAGTAAAAAGGGTCTCCAATTCTCTAAACTCACCATTTCGCCTCATAAGCACAACGCCATATTGTATGTAACTGTTTTCTTATTTTTAGGTTATTATTAATAACCATGTAGTACGTTTTACGTGCATGCTGCAGCAATTAGTAGCATAGTTGTAGCACAAATGGGTCGGCTCCACCGGGGTAGGACCACGCTCTCACAGAATACCAGCGTAAAATGGCAGCTTGTCACTGCTGTGTTTCGTATGGCGAGTGTAGAGAACTGGAGACCCATTTTACTGGAAAAGAGGCATTCCATCTTAGTCCTCACGGGTGACGACGCATCTGCATTTTGATTCTTTATTGAGGATAAATGTAGATGACTATGGGTCACAGCAACTACTTACCATCAGGTGGACTGTGTGCTCGTTTGTCACACTATCCTATAAAAAAAAAGTATAGACGTTGCCGAACGTGACGAAAAGTAGTCGCACTCAGCATTTGGCGTGATGTACCAGAGCCACTGTTTTTCAATTTGGCTCGTTTCGTCTCTTTCGAGTAGTTCAAGCAGTGTTCTTAATGGTCTTAATGGAATCTAAATACATTATAAATAAACCATAACGATAAATAAAAACAAAAAGGATCCGATTCTCTACACTCACCATACGTAACACAAAAACATAGCCACATTTGTCTTTGTCCTTAAATTATTTTTAAAGAAAATAGCTAATTAATTTAAGTACATTAATTTCATCGAAAAAACCAATGTTACGTAAACCATTTATTTCACAGAACATTAAAGTCACCTATCAGCAGGCGTTTTCTTCATTATCTCAACGCTCGAACACATTATAAGAAGAAACGCGAAATCTTCAGTAATTATCCTGTACATACGGTAATTTACGAATACTGGCAACCTGTACCAATATTATGCAACGAAAATCCTTTACAAGCAAAATTGAACTTTATGCACTTAAAAATAAAATTTATCATAAATAGTTAGTTATTACCATTGTTCCTTTTTCAGCCCCCAATTTTCAACCTTACTCCATTGCAACAAGGGTGACGAAAATAATAAAGCCTGGTTGATTATCGAATCAACAAACATTGCGTTATTGCAAACCCATTATTGAATTTACTTTATATAATCACGGTTAATCACTCGAAAGTATCGTATGATGCTGCCTTGTTACTGAGAGGTGTAGTGTTGTACCTATTCAAAAACGATATCGGTAAAATATCACCCTAATATACATGAGATTAATTTTGCCTAAGGTTAATTCTTCCTGCACATAGAGACACGTATTCAGCTATGTAATGGTTAAGAAAAAAAAAAGAAACATACTTACATCATATATTTATCATGTATTCGGCATTTGAAGACATCGTGAGGCATCATGAGGCAGAGGTTGGCGAATTTCCACTGTAGCAGCATGACCCTGTCTTTTCTGTTCCATTATCAAGCACACTCTCACGAGTGAGAGGAGTTACTTTACTGTGGTATGTATGTATGTAGACCTAGTTTTATTTAGTACAATCGTTTTCCCGTATAAAATAAAGTCAAGGTCAATGTTATAAAATGTTTTATTTAGTTCAGGTTTATCTAAAGTTCTGATGAACGTCAGAATCTTCAAACGGTGCGAAAAGTCACCCTCTGTAGTGTCGTGTGTTTCGGTGTATACACTATTACATTTTTGTATTTTTTTCTTTTCTCATTATGCAATATACTGTTTAGTGGTCGCTACAGCCGCAAAACAGCTTATTGTGGCTGAAGTAAGGTGTCAGAACGACCATAAAAGGGCAAAGGTTCAATCTTGACATTCAATCTTGACATATTGTAATATATTAATTTAATCTTAGCTTAGTTAATTTGAAAATGATATTTTGTTTACTCTATTTGATATAGTATAATCTTCTATTTGGCATCTATTTTTTTATCTATTTGACATCTACTTTTTTTTTATTTGGACATGTATCTTAATCAATTACTTATTATTTAAAAGTGTAATTTATAAATTAGCATGCTGACGTTTTGGGCATACTGTAAGCCAGCATGTACACTGTTATAAAATAAATAAATAAATAAAAAAGCTTTTGCCAAATACCAGCGTAAAATAGCGACATAATGATGCTGTGTATCGTATGGTGAGTGAAAAGAACGAGAAACTCTTTTACTTATAATGAGGCATTCCATCTTAATCCTCAGGAGTGACAACGCATCTTTTTATTTCATTTTATAGGATAGGATGACCAACGAGCACACAGTCCACCTGATGGTAAGTGGTTGCTGTGACACAGACATCCACATCTATCCTCAATAAAGAATCAAAATGCAGGTGCGTTGTTACACGTGAGGACTAAGATGGAATGCCTTTCAATTCTTAATTTATGATAGACAGATCGCTTCCACTTACCATCAGGTGGAGTTTTTGCTCTTTTGTCACCCTTAATTGTGTACAAAATATTATATTTGTATCGACTTTGGGTATTATAAGTGAAAATACTTCGTGTCGCTATTTACGCTATGATTATTAGTAGATCAACAAATTCAAAGAATCTATAGTCAACAATAAAGTTATAACAATGATCCGACTTCCAAGTCTTTCTCGATTGATATAAAAAACGTCCGGTTATTGAACAGTGTATACCCAAAACACGGCCAATGTTATTTTGCATTGCATTTAAACTACGCATAATAACAAAACTAGTGATCGCCTAATGGTCAAAATTTGATTGTAATTCATAAATTTTAAGTTTGTATAGTAAACGCGCTGTATTTTACTTTCAACTGCAACAAAACACGGATATCTTATGTACCTAATACATAAAATAATAACTTTTTTACCTGGACATACACGCCACACATTATTTGAAAAGGAACATTCGAAATCACACAAAATTCACAGCTTATACAGTCAACTTGTCAATAATTATTTGTCGGCACCATTTTAAAATTTTTGGCAACAATATCTACTCTGTGCGACTGTTTGACCACACTCTATTAACTGTTTGATATTGGCAGTATGAACGCAGACAATGGATGTTTAATTTTTAAAAAAAAATATGTTTTTTTATAGAATAAGGGTAACAAACGAGCACACAGTTAATGATGGTGAGTTGTTGCTGTGGCCCATAGACATCTACATCGATCTTCGTTTGCGAATCAAAATGCAGATGCGTTGTCAGCCGTGAACACTAAGATAGAATGCCTCTTTTCCAGTAAAAAGGATCTCCGGATCTCTACACTCACCATACGAAACACAGCAGCATTAAGCTGCTATTATACGCTGGTATTCTGTGAGAGCGTGGTCCTTCCCCGGTCGAGCCGACACATTCGTGCTACAACTATACTATTAGGTTTATATAAATTTTAGCTTTCTGCACTCCTTCTCCATATAAATATCTCATGCTCCTCCGTGCGCGTAATATGCTTAAAAAGGAATACAAAAATATGTCTTCACGTCGTAATATGTTATAGATAATCACTATTTCTCACATTGAGTTATATGAATAAATGTCAGAAAATGTTCGTGACTGGCAACAAATAGTAGATGAATGTATCTACTATTTGTTGCCAGTTTTTACATCTAAAATACTGCAATAGATAAACATAATCAAGTTACTGTTTCATTTTTAACTACGACGATATATTATATATTAAATTACTATTTTATAACTATCTCGAGAGAGACTGAAATATACAGACAGATAGACAAAAATAAACAACACCTCTTAATAGCGTGCAAGTAATCCCCTGAGCTCGATATAATTAAAAATTAAAAATTTTGTACAACCGACTTCAATGTAAATTATTAAGAATAACTCATAAACTATTAGTCAGACCTTGATCAAATTTATATGGGATCACATGAAATGCACCAGCTTTTAAATAAAAAAGAATAATCGAAATCAGTTCATCCAGAAAAAAGTTATGAGGTAACACACGTAAAAAACATGCAGTCGAATTGAGTACCGTCTCTTTTTTGTAGTCGGCAGAAAATACAGTAAAATCAATATTATAGACAGACACTTCTATTTTATTAAAATGTATAGATAAGGTGTCAAACAATGAAAATTAGAAATTTATATATGCGACCCATTACCACAAAATATCTATCATATATTCTTAAATCATTCATTAACATAACATTTGATTATATACAATATTAAAAAAACCATTATAAAAAACTAAAAGTTACTAAACTATAGTTTAAATTATCATAAAGTTAATATAGTAGTATATCTCCATACATATATAAAAATCAATTGTTGTCCGTTAGTCTCACTTAAACTAAAAAACGGCTCGACCATATTGATAAAATTTTTTGTTTGTGTTTGAATAGGTCCATAGATGGTTTAGATTCTCATTTGGTCCCGGTAGATGGCGCTGTTGACGAGATATAGAAATTACCCTTGCAAAGCTGGGGCGGATCGCTAGTTATATATAGATACTAGCTGTTTCTCGCAACTTTGCCCGCGTGGATTTTTTTTGCACGGAACACTAAAATAAAAGTAGCCTAAGTTACTTCTAATAACATCAGCTATCTGCCAGTGATATTCGCATCCAAATCGGTTCACAGGTTTTTGCGTGATGCGTGTTCCCGCCAAAATAGCTTTTTTTCAAACTTACTTATTATTTATCGTTATATTTTGGCCAGTTTACACAATATTTTTATGAATTATAGCTTATGTGTTATTGTGATGTATGAGTTATTGTAAAGTTGTAGTTGATGTTATTGTAAAGTTTCATTAAAATCCATGCAGTAGATTTTGCGTGATAGAGTAACAAACATCCATACATCCTCACAAACTATCACGTTTATAGTATTAGTAGGGTACACCTATAAATCTTTTACAACCAATAATGACAGTAAAACGCAGCTTTTTACTACTAAATTGATTCGGTATTAAATTTCGAAAACAATGTCAATTTAATTTGCATTTATTGACACATTTATTGTAACATAAGCAGGTGTAACCTAAACAACGCATGGCACGTTAGCAAATATTTAAATAAAGAATGTTTAATTTGGCGCCAGGTGTTTCATTATGTGATGCTTACATCATTGTATTAATACGGAAAATTAGGTAATCGTACAGTTAGTATGTGACCGTTTAGTGATAGTGTAAGAATATCCACTACCCCATAACATCATGTGGGTGTCGTAAAAGGCGACAGAGGGAAACAATCAGGAGATGGGCAGTAATCTATACAAATATATAAAATTGATGTTTCTGTTTGTAATGTCAAAATTATAGCTTTTTACTAAATACATATGAAAGTATATACGGTACTAAAAACAAAAATACAATTTTTAAAGTATTTTTCTGTCTGTCTGTCTGTCCGTCTGTCTGTCTGTCTGTCTGTCTGTTTGTTCCAGCTAATCTACGAAACGGCTGGACCGATTTTGACGGAATTTTCACTGGCAGATAGCTGATGTCACATGGAGTAACTTAGGCGACTTTTATTTTAGAAAAAGAATATGGGTTCCACGCAAAAAAATTAAAACCCCAAATAACACGCGGGTGAAGTCGCGGGGAACAGCTAGTAACGACTAAAATTAAAAAAACTGTGATGGCAAACCCGATGCCAAGCGCCATGCTAATGTACTAATGTAACTTTGTCAAATATTTCCCCCTACAAGGAAATCCATGGAGGAGGCCTATGTTCAGCAGTGGACTTTAATAGGCTGTAACGGTAGCAGTAAAAAGTAAAAGTCGAAAGAGACTATCTATAGGATAAATGCAGATTCGTTGTTACAGCTGATGGTTAACACGGAATGCCTCGTTACCAGTAATAAAAGCGGCCAAGTGCGAGTCGGACTCGCCCATGAAGGATTCCGTAGCAGCAAGTAACATAATTTGTGATTTATGACGTATTAAAAAAACTACCTACTAGATCTCGTCCAAACCAATTTTTGGTGGAAGTTTACATGGTAATGTACATCAGTAACTGTTTTACTAACCAGGATGTGTGACAGGCCTGTTGTTATAATTAATAATAATAATGTTTTATCTCACCACAATATTACATAATGATTGTAGGTAGGTACATAATGTTTAAGTATTACTCCTCAATGTTATACTGTGTGAGATACTGATACCACATGAGTAAAGAAACCGACCAGAGGGGAAGCTACATACAAACGACTCGCTTCGGGTACACCCACACATAGCGCAACGATGTGTGCGTTTGCTCTCACCGACAGGTTCACCCACGCTCCGTCAGGGTACAAACCGGTTTGCGCCGGCTCAATCAGAGTGTGAATGAAAGGGCTATTGGTCACGCGCATTGAAATAAATAGACGAATAATATTTCGTGATTTTATAGATCAATAAATCTATTAATTTTTTTTATAATTAGAGTTAAGTTTAGAGATAGTGTCTTCTTTACTCTGTGCTGATACTGGTTCCAAAGCTAGACTTTACGCCTGTATTTCAGGACGCCAGGCCTCCGCCCTTTGGTGGTAATTATAATAATTTTATCATGGACTATTTACATCTATGTGGGAGGCCTATATTAAGCAATAGGCTTTGATATACTGTAACAAAAAGGATGAAATTTCTCGTATTATCATACATAACAATAAAGATATGATGAATTTAAGTTTTTCAATGTTAAAAATATATGTAGATAAAAATATGACAGTTAGCACGGTATGTTGATGCAATAATAATAACTGTATGTTTATTCTGTAATAAAGTGGTTTTTTTTTTTCATCTAACACATATTAACTGTAAAGAGGTTTACCAACAATACATAATTAAATAAGATGTGCGTGCGACCAAAATATACCCACAACAGCAGTGACTGGCTGAAAACAGTGCTGAGCATAATGCCCAGCGAATACTGAGCCTGTGACCGTTGCCTCACATTATAATCGTAAACTGAGTAATATTAGTTAATCTGTTAATTGTGAATGTTCATTTTATTATAAAAATTTTAAGTCTAATCATTTTTATGTGTATACTTACTTTGTAAACTTTTCATTTGTAAACTTATTATTGTGTGGCAATAAATATTTATTATTATTATTATTATTATTATAATTTACCTCTATCGACTTAACTATTACTGAAATACTCATACTTAAGATAAATATAAGAACTATGAACTATAGTTTATCAAAACAGTGTCAGAAGAGCTATTGAACTTAATGAACAAGCGATAAATATAGGCGATACGTATCATTTCATTATAAAGATAAGTATCTCTATATTAATTTGAGTGATGTGTTTTGCGCGCGTCAAATTTAGAACAGTAAATAAATTTAAATTTCATCGATAAAACCGTCGACACGTTGGTAACCCTATCGCCGGCGGCGGGACGCTGGGCGTGTTCCTCATTTCCCGTGCAGTAATTTATACTTACATGTTTAAATAAGCACGCTGCTCGCGCATCTTTAGCGGGGTCAGCGTGTTTGGAGCACGCTAATTATCGGTTATAATACAATTTCCGAGACAGACTAACAAACATTCAAGTTTTATGAGGAATATTAAAGTCAAAACCTGTTAGTTGGGGATAGGTGTATTAGGTATTGATCGAGTAAAAAGTAAAATCATTGAGTTATATGCACTACGTACTAGAGAAGCCATTCCAAACAAAAATTGTGTCCTACTCTATGTCTTCGCGCATGCGCGATAAAATAAGATATTAATATAAAATAAATATATGTAATAATTTAATATAAAATATCTTATTTTAATCTAAACAAACATATATCTAAATAAAATGTAATAATAATTATTTTATGGAATTCACAAATTAAATAAATATTGCTCCTTCTATCTATACAAATCAATAAAATTGAAGTGTCTTTTTTTTATAGGATAAAGGTGACAAACGAGCACACAGTCCACTTGATGGTAAGTGGTTGCTGCGGCCCATAGACATGTACATTTATCCTCCATTCAACACAAATCCACAAATCAAAATGTAGATGCGTTGTCACCCGTGAGGACCAAGATGGAATGCCTCATTTCCAGTAAAAAGGGCCTCCGGCCACCTGCACGCACCAAGCGAAACGCAGAGGTAAACCTCTACTTCACGCTGGTTTTCTGTGAGGTCGTGGTACCACCCCGGTTTGAGCCGGCCCAACCGTGCGACAGCAAAAGCTGCCGCGTGGCTCTACCACTGTGATGTCTGATTCATTCATCATCATTACAGCCCTTCACAAGTCCACTGCTGAACATAGGCCTCCCCCAAAGAATGCCACAAAGCACGGTCCTGAGCCACCTGCATCCATCGACTTCCTGCATGTCTTACCAGGTC
Organism: Parnassius mnemosyne; assembly: GCA_963668995.1. Taxonomy (NCBI): domain Eukaryota; kingdom Metazoa; phylum Arthropoda; class Insecta; order Lepidoptera; family Papilionidae; genus Parnassius; species Parnassius mnemosyne. The sequence goes on from CAVLGL010000090.1 coordinate 30,204,157, forward strand.
GTCACTCCATCTCGTGGGGGGACGCCCTACACTTCGCCTACCGGTACGAGGCTGCCACTCGAGAACCTTTCTTCCCCATCGGTTGTCGGTTCTTCGAGCTATATGGCCGGCCCACTGCCACTTCAGCTTACTAATCCGTTGGGCTATGTCGGTCACTCTGGTTCTACTGCGGATATCCTCATTCCTAAGTTTATCACGCAGAGAAACTCCGAGCATAGCCCTCTCCATAGCTCGCTGAGCGACCTTGAGCTTCCTCATACGGCCAGCAGTGAAGGACCACGTCTCAGTTCCGTAAATCATCACTGGCAACACGCACTGGTTGTACAATTTCGTTTTAAGGTTTTGAGGTATGTCTGACGAGAAGATGTGTCGTAGCTTCCCGAACGCTGCCCAGCCGAGTTGAATCCGTCGATTGACCTCTCGGTCGAAGTTGGACTTACCTAGTCGGACTATTTGTCCCAGGTAAACATACTCGTCAACAACTTCGAGCTTAGTGCTCCCAACAACTACCGGCATAGGTGTGACATGGACATTAAACATGATCTTTGTTTTGTCCATGTTCATCTTAAGACCTATCCGTTGGGAAACACTATTGAGGTCATTGAGCATAGCGCTTAGGTCCTCCAGCGATTCTGCCATAAGGACTATATCGTCGGCAAATCGAAGGTGAGTGATGTACTCGCCATTGATGTTGATACCGTATCCTTTCCAGTCCAGAAGCTTGAAAACGTCTTCCAATGCAGCGGTGAAGAGTTTCGGGGATATGACGTCACCCTGTCTTACACCTCTCTGCAATTGGATAGGTTTCGTATTCTGGTTCTGTACTCGGATAGCCATCGTAGCCCTAGTGTACAAGCACTTCAACACTTCGATATACCGACAGTCAACTTGGCACCGCTGAAGGGACTGCAGCACCGCCCAAATTTCGACGGAATCAAAGGCTTTCTCATAGTCCACATACGCCAGACATAGTGGCAAATTGTACTCTTCGGACTTCTGTACAACTTGCCGAAGGGTATGTATGTGGTCTATGGTGCTAAAGCCCTTTCGGAAACCGGCTTGTTCGGGAGGCTGGAAGTCGTCAAGTCTGCGCGCGAGACGATTCGTAATGACTCTCGAAAACAGCACGTAGACGCGGCTCAGAAGGGAAATCGGTCTGTAGTTCTTCAAGAGAGCGTTGTCACCTTTCTTGAAGAACAAGACCACCGCACTTCTGCTCAACGCCTCCGGTGTAATGCCACCATGGAGGACAGAATTAAAGAGCTTCTGAAGGACTTCAAGTACCGGTCTTCCACCCGCTTTCAGAAGCTCCGCTGTAATTCCATCCTCGCCTGGGGCCTTACCGTTTTTAAGGTGCTGGAGAGCCATTTTAATCTCGCTCAGACTGACATACCGGGATATCTTCGGAATAGTGTCGGATGAGACTCGCTCTTGGATCGTTACTCACACTTGCGTGTGGCTCCAACGATGATGTGTACAGCTGCCCATAGAACCTCTCAATCTCACTCAAAATCTCAGGTGTCCCGGAAACGATGCTGCCACATTCTGTCTTCAGCTTTGACAGTTGGCTCTTTCTGGCAGACAGATCTCTGGCAAAGACTTTGGAGCCTTGGTTCCGCTCGATCGCTTCTTCAATACGAGCTGTATTGAAGTTGCGTAAGTCCCGCCGCATGCATTTGGAGATCTGTCTGTTCAGATGCCTGTATGCTGTCAAGTCTGTTGAAGAATGTAGCTTCATCTCCCGTCTAACAGCCATGAGATTAAGAGTGTGATCGGAGAGTTTTTGTGTTCTTCTGCGGCGGGTCTTGCAGAACTTAGCTCCGACCGCATGGACAGTTTCCACGAGCTTGTCATTCATATCGTCCACTTCATTGCAGTCTTCCAGGCACTGAAAACGGTTTTGTAACTCGAGCTGAAAGGTTTCGGGACTTTGGAACAGAGCACGAGGGGGACGGAGCGTTGACTTCATTAGACGAGACCTCTCCAACTTAACGTTTAGGTTCAGTGTGCCTCTAACCATTCGGTGATCGCTACCAGTTTTCACCCTCGCGATCACGGAGACATCACTGAACAGTTGTCGTCTGGTCGTCATAATGAAGTCAATCTCATTTTTTGTGGAACCGTCGGGGCTCGACCAGGTCCACTTCCTGTGGGGCCGCTTCTGGAAGAAAGAGTTCATCATAAAGAGTCCCTCTTTCTCCATGAAGTCGGCCAGCTGCTGGCCCCTTGGGTTCCGTTGCCCTATTCCAAATTTCCCTACTTTCAGCTCACCGTTCTCTCTTGTGCCTAGTTTTGCATTGAAGTCTCCCATTAACACCGTATATTGGGTTTTGGAGGAATGCATGGCTCTAGAGATATCCTCATACATTTCCTCCACCTCCTCATCGGGGTGTGCCGAAGTTGGTGCGTAAACCTGTATGACCTTCAGCGAATACCGTTTGGTGATTCTGAGTATAAGGTACGCAACCCTCGTCGACACACTCCCGATCTTTACAACGTTGTTAACGAGAGACTTGTGGACGATAAATCCGACACCTCCTTGGGACAGATGGTCGCCCTCCCGGTGATAGAGCAAGTTGCCGGATTCGAGGATTACCGTGTCCTCCCCCTCTCTTCGGACTTCGGATAATCCTATAATATGCCAGCGCAACTTGTCTATCTCTTCTTCCAGCTCCACGATCTTCTCGTCAGTCCTCAGGGTGCGTGCGTTGTACGTTGCCAGGTCGAGTCGTCTAAGGTGGCAACCGAACCTCCACCGGAGATTCTTAGCACCCCCTGCCCCGCCGTTACCATGGTCGCCACCGTAGCCAGGAATAGCGGGGCCGCCGGGAACTGGGGGCCGTTTCTTTGTTACTGTCATTCATAGGGGGGTATTTGCCATAGTTGCCACGCTTGGCGAGCGGGTTGGCAACCGCAGTTTTTTTATTGTAATTTGGCTATTATCAGGAAGATGCTGCTACCCATCTCCTGCCTGTTTCCCTGTGTATGTCTGTTTGTAATGTCAAAATTACCTACAGCTTTTTACTCAATGCAAATATGAAAGTATATACGGTACTTATAACAAAAATACAATTTTAAAAAAATCTGTATATCTGTCTGTTTGTCCCGGCTAATCTCAGAAACGGCTGGAGCGATTTTGACGGGACTTTCACTGGCAGATGATGGCATAACGAGTAACTAATGCTACTTTTATTTTAGAAAAAGAATTAGGGTTCCTCGCAAAAAAGTTAAAACCCTGAAGTACACGCGAGCGAAGTCACAGGGAACAGCTATTTTCATTATGAGTTAAGAAACCTTGGTCGCCTTAACTAACTGTCCCAAAATTTACAAGGTAGATTTAGTATAGTCCTCCGGGTATACCACCAACTTACCTATTCTACCGTCAAATAGCAGTGCTTGTACTGCTATGTTCCGGTTTAAATTTGAATTGTATAGAGATTCAGTATAATATAGGCTTTGAGGGCCATCCATCCTAGTCCATCCTAGTCTTATATCGTAGTTTTTATACGTGGTAGAGCCACGCTGCCGCTTTATTATGGTTGTGGCACGAATGCGTCGGCTCGACAGGCGTAGGACCACTCTCTCGCAGAATACCAGCGTCAAATTGCAGCACAATGCTGCTGTGTTTCGTATTGTGAGTGTAGAGAACTGGAAAACCTTTTTACTGGAAACGAGGCATTCAATCTTAGTCCTCAGGAGTGATAACGCATATGCATTTTGAATCTTAATTGAGGATAAATGTAGATGTCTATGGGCCACAGCATCCACTTACTATAAGATGGAGTGTATATTCGTTTGTTACCCTTATTCTATAAAAAGAAATTGTCCTCAAACGTGACAATGCATCTGTAGCCATCATGTGGACTATATGCTCATTTGTCACCCTTATACTAGTAAAAATCTTGTAATGTAAATTGTGATAATTTAAAATATAAAAAGTCTTCGGTTCTCTACACTCACCATACGAAATACAGCAGTGTTAAACTACTATTTTACGCTGGTATTCTGTGGGAGTGTGGTCCTTTCCCGATCGAGCCGACCCATTCGTGCTACAACTATACTACTAATATAGCTGCAGCATGGCTCTACCACGTGTAATTGCCGTATATGCCAAGGTTAGTCTTCGAAGTGAATGGGGAAAAAGCACTGAACTCGCGTGACCGTCACGCTCAGATCATCATCATTACAGCCCTTCACAAGTCCACTGCTGAACTTAGGCCTTCCCAAGGAATGCTACAGAGAACGGTCCAGAACCACCTGCATCCATCGACTTCCTGCATGTCTTACCAGGTCGTCACTCCATCTAGTGGGGGGACGCCCTACACTTCGTCCGCCGGTACGAGGCCGCCACTCGAGAACCTTTCTTCCCGTCGGTTGTCGGTTCTTCGAGTTATATGGCCGGCCCGTTGCCACTTTAGCTTACTAATCCTCATTTCTATATTTATCACGCAAAGAAACTCCGAGCATAGCCCTCTCCATAGCTCGCTGAGCGACCTTGAGCTTCCTCATACGGCCAGCAGTGAAGGACCACGTCTTAATTCCATAAGTCATCACTGGCAACACGCACTAATTGTATAATCTCGTTTTCAAAATTTGAGATACCTGACGAGAAAATGTGCCGTAACTTTCCGAACGCTGCCCAGCCGAGTTGAATCCGTCGATTGACCTCTCGGTCGAAGTTGAACTTACCTAAATCCGTCGGACTATTTGTCCCACATAAACATACTCGTCAACATCTTCGAGCTTAGTGCTCCCAACAACTACCGGCATGGGTGCGACATGGACGTTATACATGATCTTTGTTTTCTCCCAGTCCATCTTAAGACCTATCCGTTGGGAGGCACTATTGAGATCATTGAGCGTAGTACTTAGGTACTCCAGCGATTCTGCCATAAATACTATATCGCCGGTAAATCGAAGGTGAGTGATGTAATCGCCGTTGATGTTAATACCATATCCTTTCCAGTCCAGAAGCTTGAAAACGTCTTTCAATGCAGCGGTGAAGAGTTTCGGGGTTATAACGTCACCCTGTCTTACACCTCTCTGCAGTTGGATAGGTTTCGTAGTCTATCTAGCTCGGATAGCCATCGTAGCCCTACTGTACATACACTTCAGCACTTCGATATACGGACAGTCAACTTGGCACCGCTGAAGGGACTGCAGCACCGCCCAAATTTCGACGAAATTTCAGCAAATTGTACTCCTCGGACTTCTGTACAATTTGCCGAAGGGTATGTATGTGTTCTATGGTGCTAAAGCCTTTTCGGAAACCGGCTTGTTCGGGAGGCTGGAAGTTGTCAAGTCTGCATGTATTACTGTCAAAAACAGCACGTAGACGCGGCTCAGAAGGGAAATCGGTCTGTAGTTCTTCAAGAGGGCGTTGTCGCCTTTCTTGAAGGACAAGACCACCGCCGGAGGACGGAATTAAAGAGCTTCTGAAGGACTTCAAGTAGCGATTTTCCACCCGCTTTCAGAAGCTCCGCTGTAATTCCATCCTCACCAAGGGCCCTGCCGTTTTAAGATGCTGGGAAGTCATTCTAATCTTGCTCAGAATGACGTCCGGAATATCATCGGAATAGTGTCGGATAAGACTTGCTCTTGGATCGTTACTCACACTTGCGTGTGGCTCCAACGATGATGTGTACAGCTGCCCATAAAACCTTTCAATCTCACTCAAAATCTCAGGTGTCCCGGAAGCGACGTTGCCACACTCGGTCTTCAGCTTCGACAGTTGGCTCTTTCTGGCAGACAGATCTCTAGCAAAGACTTTGGAGCCCTGGTTCTTCAATACGAGCGGTATTCAAGTTGCATAAGTCCCGTCGTATGCATTTGGAGATCTGTCTGTTCAGTTGCCTGTATGCTGTCAGATCTACTAAAGACTGCCCGTTACCATTGTCGCCACTGTAGCCAGGAATAGCGGGGCCGCCGAGGACTGGGGGCCGTATATATTGCCATACTTGCCACGCTTGGCGAGCGGGTTGGCAACCGCAGTTTTTTTTGAAGTTTTGTTGTTATCAGAAAGATGCTGCTGCCCATCTTCTGCCTCAGTTTTCCTCTGTCGCCTCTTACGACACCCACGGGAAGATATCGGGTAGAGGGTATTCTTATCCACCACTACACTGGGGATAGGCTCAGATACATAAAATTAATGAAAGAAATCTTGAAAGTAATTTATAAATTTCTTTGTATTATACTCGTACAAATAATAATCATTCTTTTTCATGTAAAACAGCGCAATGAATAATTTTTTTTACTATATAAATTAATAGGTCTATAACAATAATTTCTAATAAAAAATACTTCCTAATAGAAATATTTCCTAATAACCAAAATAATGTTTACAAGTTGTGAACCTAAGAAGTTACAACTTTTGAAGTGTAGTCCTACGACTGAGATTTTTTTATATTATAGTTTAATATTTAAAATATTTAAATGTTACGTAAATAAATCTAAGTTCGCCTACGATCCATATATTTCCTTGAAAAATATTGATGTAATAAATGTTTCTTAAACATAGCAAAATCCTTTTTAGACTCATTCAAATTAGTAGTTACATTTATCACCTACTACAACTGACAATTTGTAATGTCAAATATTACAAGTTTTATAAATGCGAGTACTCCTGCGCAACTCGATAAAATCGCGCGACCAATCAAAACATTTAATAAAGATATTTTCTATCTTTTTCTTGTAAGCAATTGTTGGTATTTCTGTTTCAATTCTATCTATATAACGGCGCTAGAAACGTCTAGTTATCTCTTTCACTCGCCACGCCATACCCAATTGATTTATATTTCTTATGGAATATAATGAAAAGGTATTTCACTACAATTGGAAACTCTACTATTAATTTTAATATAGATTATATATACTATAGAGTTAATAAAGCGCCTGAATTGCTTAAAACTAAAGTTAAAGTAACTAGATGGAGTGACGACCTGGTGACATGCAGGAAGTCGATGTATCCAGGTGGCTCAGGACCGTGCTTTGTGGCATTCCTTTGATGAAGCCTACGTTCAGCAGTGTGTAAATAACTGCCTTCCACCCTCTCCCTTTCACCATCGTACATAGAGACGCTCGACCAGTCTCCATCCCTTCGTTGTCGAATTACCGCGGATTCGAATCACATGGTTTTCTTCATAATTCGTCACATGATTTGCCAGCATCTGCCTCTCAATCCGATCGTAGGTGTCTTCAAGGTAAGAGTGAATAGGATTTTGTTACGCTAAGACAGTGCGCTTCACCTCTTTTGCTGCATCACCACTTACCACAACGTGGGATATTAGTCGAGCAAACACTTAGAATAGTTAAAAAATATACGTCCCCCTGCTGGGCACATACCACCTCTAACTTCTGAGAGGGTTTTAGGGCAAGGAAGTGTTCACCTCGCTGCCAAAATGCGTGTTGGCGGACTTCACATGTCTTTTCGAGCACACAGTCCACCCGATGGCAAGTGGATACCGAGGCCTATAGACATCTACATCTATCCTCGATTAAGAATCAAAATGCAGATGCGTTGTCACCCGTAAGGATTAAGATAAAACGCTTCGTTTCCAGTACAACGGATCCCTGGTTCTCTACACTCACCATACGAAACATAGCAACATTAAGCTGCTATTTTACGCTGGTGTTCTGTGAGAGCGTGATCCTTCCCCGCTCGTAGCCGACCCATTTGTGCTACAACAATAATATACCTGGAACATGGCTCTACTAGGTAAAAACAATTCTATAAGTCGACAATAATTTTTAAATTTTTTAAACATGCAGGTCTTCTCGCGATGTTTTCCTTCACAAAAGGGCTCGTGGTAAATCAGCACTTAAAATTGCAATTAACAACATTTTATTGGTGCCGGTGGGGATCGAAACCGAGTTGCTCGCGTACTGTGAAATTTACAAGGAGCGCTTAGACCCTGAACTACCAGAGCTAGTAATAACTACAGCTCTCTACTACTAAAAACTAATTAAACATATTAGAGTGCATTATTTACTTAGAACTTTATAAAAAAAAGTCCCGCTGGGTTTCTTGCTGGTTCTTCCCAGGACAGAGGTATTTTCTGAACCAGAGGTAAATAAAATAATGACTTTCAATAAGTATTATGTAATAATCCATATTGAATAAAAATCATTCTATTCTATTCTATTCTATTTACTATTTTTAGAAGTTTTGAGATGAGATATTTGTGAGATTTTTGAGTCCGACTTAGGGAAGTCAAAATTTCCACATAATTATGGGAAACGTGAGGCAAAGCGATTGCACATCCTCTGAGCTATTTCAAATCTCATGTTTAGTAATGTTTAATATATTGATTATATTTAATAACTAGCTAGGGGGTGATTTAATAATACGACGTTAAATAAAACTACTTTTACGGATTCTATCGTGTTTAATTTACTTTTTTTTATTGATTTCCGACTTTTCAGGTAATTTACAGCACTCATGGTCACGGGGGACTGAGGTGATAAGAAATCAATATGACGTTATTTATATGTAAGATAATTAAAGAAAATATAAACAGTGGTAGAGCCACGCGGCAGCTTTTGCTGTCGCACGGATGGGCCGGCTCGAACCGGGGTGGTACCACGACCTCACAGAATACCAGCGTGAAGTAGGGGTTTACCTCTGCGTTTCGCTTGGTGAGTGCAGGTGGCCGGAGGCCCTTTTTACTGGAAATGAGGCATTCCATCTTAGTCCTCACGGGTGGCAACGCATCTGCATTTTGATTCGCAAACGAGGATAGATGTAGATGTCTATGGGCCGCAGCAACCACTTACCATCAGGTGGACTGTGTGCTCGTTTGTCACCCTTATACTATAAAAAAAAATATTCTCATGATTTTTTGTGTTTTTTTTAAGTTTTTTTGGATAAGTCCTGCTCCTTTTTAGGGTTCCGTAGCCAAAGGGTAACCAACGGGACCCTATTACTAAGCCTCCGCTGTCCGTTTATCCGTCCGTCCGTCCGACGGTGAGCGAGCTAAATCTCATGATCCGTAATAGGTAGATAGTTGAAATTTTCACAAAATGTGTATTCTGTTGCCGCTATAATAACACATAGTAAATATTTAAAAAAAAATCATAATTAAAGCCAAATAAACAATGGTACGGAACCCCTCATGCGTGAGTCCGACTCGCACTTGGCCGGTTTTTTTTACTCTACTGTAATGTTTTTCAAGTGTATGTACGTACGTATGTATGTCTGTTTCTTTAGCAATCTCTGTATCCTTAACGGCTTGATGGATTTTACCCCTTGTATGATGATACCTTGATACTGCTCACCATCACCCGACTGAAAAATTTGAATCGAACCCAGGACTAGGTTGGCAGATATTCTATCTGGCCATGGAACCATCGAGTTCCATCACCCCAGTAATTTTAATAAATTAATAATGATTACACTGCTAAGAATTATTAAAAATGTAATAAATTCACAACAAAATGCTGGTTGGTATTTTTTCAAATGCTTTGCAATTACAAAAAAAATATATAAAAAAACAAACATTAAACAAATTGAGCATTTACGTGAAGCTTACGACATTCACCTGCTCTTTTAATATGATGCATCATTTTCGAAATGGAGATATTATATCGAACAGCTATTAAATTTATTTATACCTCATATATCTAGAAAGATAGCACTTAATTAATTCAAATAAGTATGTTTTCTGCCACGCACGCGAGAATCAACAAAACGATCATAATATTTATAGACCTATAAACGGTATAGATGCATCCGTAACGAATTTTAAAAAGGGCAATTTTAAACGAGTTAAAAAAAATTGTTTCCAACTAATATTATGACTGACTAAAGAAGCATTTTATTATTTTGTGAAAAAATTACCGCCTGCTTATGTTGAATAATAAAATATACGCTTGACCCTGCAGGACATCTCTGGAACTTCCCGCTAATTTTCGAGCGCAACACTCGTACATCTATTTAGTTTTTTTTTTTTGGTTCTTATTTTTTGAGAATATAATAAGCTCGAAATCTCAATGAAAACTTTCAAACGCCGTGTCTTGATCGGCTGGTTCGTACTAAAAATATCGTACGACAAAATTTTATTTATATACAAACACACACACACACACACACTCACTCACTCACGGCCGTACGTTCAGCTGGGAATAGTCGGAACGACTTCCTAGCACCTCAAAACGTGGAGATCTGATGAAAACTCGCATTCTCAAAATCAGACCAAAATTTGTAACTTCCTACTTTTGAATTAATTTTCAGAGCGGGAAGTTAAAAAGCTTCAAATGGGTTTCAAAAATTGGCAAACAATTATATACATAATATATATTAATTTTAGAAGAGCGAGAGAGAAATTATTAATACTGAATAAACAACTAAAATACTAAGTGAGCGAAAATTTATATATAATATAACAGAATAACATTAAATCATCCTAAAAATTACACCCAAGTTTCATAATATGCTATCTACATATCACGCTGCTCGGCAAGATAGTCTGATAAAGGTTTCCTTTTATTAATAACGATGTCATCCGAAGAGCCCTTGTCTCTATAAATGTTCCCTCAGTTTTAGAGCCTTGTGGTGGTGGAGATGATGGCAAGAGAACAATGACTTTGGTCCCTTGGGAGACAGGTAAACCCCTAGTAGTGGATGCTACTTGCATAAACACTGGCAGCCTCTCATCTCAAGGGTACTTTGTTTAGATCTGTGGTGGCTCAGAGGCAGCTAAACTAGACAAGTGGCGCAAATACGAGTCTCTGTGTGATGACTACATATTTGTGCCATTTGCTGTACAAACTACCGGTCCGTGGTAACGATAAGGTTACCACGGACTTTTTGTCTTTCCATCCGATTACAGTGTGGATGTTTTCAAGGCAACAGTGAAAAGGCTTTTTTTAAATGAAACTATACTAATTTTTACGGATTTTCTCGCGTTTAATTTAACTTTTTAATTCCCGACTACTTTACAGCACCTGTGGTCACGGGGGGGGGGGGGGGGGGGGGGGACTGAGGTGTTTGACGTCCTGATGTCATAGTTAGCCTGGCTACCTTCAGTTTTTGAATATCAATTGTTGGTCCGATCTACGCAGAATGAGCTTACAGTATCTTGACGCCTTGCAGTGGTATGCTTGGGTTTGGATTTAATTTTATTAATTATAGAATACCAAGCAGATGGCAGCAACCATCCATCTTCTCTATTGAAATTAGAGTGTTTTTTAATTTTAGTAGCCTCACGAATCATCCTTGTTAGGAATCGGTGTTCTTTTGCGAGGATTTGGGGTCTATCAAATCTAGTGTAATGGCGGGGATGAATTTGTGGTCTATCAAATCTAATGTAATGGCGGGGATGATCTAGAATATGTTTACACACTGCAGACTTCCCGGAACGTCGGTGCTTCAAGTCAGCTATATGTTTTTTCATGCGGTTTGTCCTATGTAAAAGAGACCACATTCCCAATACAGCTTGTACACTCCTGAGTCTTGTTGAGGGATATGATACTTGACGGATGGTAAAAATTGACTAATTTTCTTCACAGTCACAGTAACCGAGTGAAGCCGGCCACAGTCGGACCAAAAATTAATATTCTAAAACTGAAGGTAGCCGGGCTAACTATGACATTGGGACATCAAACACCTCAGTCCCCCCCCCCCCCCGTGACCAAGCGCTTTTAAAGGCGAGAAAATCCGTAAAAATTTGTTTCATTTAATGTGTAGTCTTCGCGTAAATATAAGAAATCATTAGGCTTTCGTTAAGTCAGTGCGCTTCACCATCTTAGGCTACATCACCACTTACCATCAGGTGGAATCGTAGATATGCGCTGGGTTAGTAGATTATTTAAAAAAGGTGCGAGATACATGGTACCGTGTAAACCCCATTTCACTCAGAAAGGTCAACTTTCGGAAACAGATTGTTTTCGCATTTTCTATTCGAGCACTTAAGTATTTTTATTTTAATAACATGCCATTTCTAAATCCTTGTAGGCAATGTAACAATCGCGCGCAACGAAACAGTTTGTGAATGAGAAAAAGAGAACGAGCACACATTCCCGGCTGATGTGAAAGGGATAAACTGAGAATTATTACATCACAGCGGGGCATCTTCCTTCCTCGCCACCTTCGTGTGATCAATTATTGGGTAAAACGACTACATTATCGACTTGCAAGTACATTGCCTCTCGTGAACAAGTTACAATATAATGTAAATAAATACATAGAAATAGTACTTTATTGCACCAATATTGTGTGAAACATACATTTGAAGCTTCACTTAGGAAAGATTTATTAAAATTAAATGTCTCTACTTTGTTCATTTTAATTCGCAACATTTAATTGAATGTTATTGCCAAAAAGTTTTTAATTGATAAACATTACTCTACTCTTTCACATTACTCTATTTTTAAACTACTCTATAATTCAAATTACTAGCGACTATAAAACATTAGCGGCCGTACTTGTAGGTAATCGTTGATTATCATTTAATTAAGTATTAATTATCTTTCTACTACTTAATTAAATTAACTTGTCATGTGAAATGTTTAAATTTACAATGCCTCCATGATAAGGCTACTAGATCTAATGGGGGCTTAATTAAGACAATACTGGTTCCGTGGCACTCCATACTAACCCTCAGAGTGATAATGTTTCCTCATTTGGATTCTTAAATGATGTTAGTCTATGGGGCACAGAATCCTAGGTAAACTATGCACGATTGTCACCCTTTCTTTAGGTACCTTACGCCTACCCAGTGATAAATTTAACGCTTAGCGTGAAAACGCGATTTTGCAACAAAATGCTATAAATGGCGCTAAGTAGCGTAAACATGCGGTACGATTCAATATCGGGTGCCGTGCCAGGTATCTTATACATGTACGTGTACGTATTACCTGGATTTTCATTGTGTCCGCAGACGCGTCGCGTCATTCAGGCACGGCATTCCTGCTGCACCGTACTGTGTTTACATTTATTGACAAACGCACAAAATTAAAAAAAAAATAGTATTTAAATAAAGAATCTCTCTAATCGGTTTTTCTTTGAAAATACTTTACACTTAAATCTTTGACTCCTATAAATATAACAAATTAAAAAAAAAAATAATTATTCTTACGTTGTCATCCGATACAGAGCTATGTTCAAAATTTCAAGTAATCGGAAAGTTATTTTAAAATCAATTACTAAGTTCGAGCAGCAGCAGGCCCATCTTTGCTCATGGGTTCATTGGGCAAGTGCGCAGGGCCCCGCGATCCATGCCCCCTCCCCCCCCCCCCAGTTCCTACTACCATTTCTATAGCCCTAGACAGACATAGGGGCCCTATTTATCCTAAAGTGCTTAGGGCCCCCAACGGGTCTAAGACTGCACTGCTTCTCAGAGTTTAACAAAAACGAGATTAGGTTTTACCATACACGACAAGACAGTATAATCACATTCTATGAGGTGATCCATCTTAGTCCTCAGAGGTAACAACACTGTAGCCTTCTTTGCTTGCAAGTGTCCAAGGGGACCAATAGCCACTTACCATCAAGTGGATTGTAAGTTTTTTTTTATAGGATAAGGGTGACAAACGAGCACACAGTCCACCTGATGGTAAGTGGTTGCTGTGGTCCATAGACATCTACATCTATCCTCGATTTAGAATCAAAATAGTCACCTGTCGAGCCGACCCATTCGTGCTACAACTATACCAGATATGGCTCTATCACGTATAAAACGTTCGTTTATTACTTCACTATATTTAAAAAAAAATACTTTTAAATTACAAGTGGGTAATGGACATAAACTATATATAATCTGTCGAAGTAGCCAGTAAGACTGGCTGGCAGCTCGTTAGACTGGCAATCTTTTGCTTTATTTCTATAGCAACCCATATCTATCACTGTTAACGATGTTTATTCAAGCAGCCCAACTCGTGTGACTATGATCATTGAGGAATTTGAAGAATTTCCTGCAAAATTTATTGTAATTTTTTAATGTATATGTTCAGGTATCAGATATTTTTTGTAGAGTAGAGTGTAAGTAAGGATGACAAAGAAGCACACAGGTGGACAAATCGTTAGTTGATGCTGTGGCCAATAGACGCCTACACTATCCTCGACTAAGAATTAAAATACACAATGCGTAGGACAAAGGTGTTATGGCGGCGCTGTCGTCGCGCCACAAGTGAAAATACATCGAAGCCTAAATCACGCTATCAAAGTTCCGAAGTAAAAGCAGTATATATAGAATAGCTTCGAACTACTACTCGTAGCGTTGGCAGCTCCCCGAGCTGAACACCTTGCCTGGCGGGAGATCTCCCTTTTTCTTTACCACGGCCAAATGGACCAAAAGAGACGCCAGTTCTTGTAACTTACTATACGAAACACCTCGTTTACCTGAAGTAACGTTCCTTCTAGTTTCTGACTTATTAGTCTTGTGGTCGTAAGCGCAACTACTTATCATGATGTGCTCCAGGATTCGAAGTCCGGGCACGGCCAAAACTAACTCGTTTTTCACCCCCGTACCTCGGAAAGCATGTATGCTCGTTGGACCTGCGCTTGATCTCTCTGCGATTGTCCTTCCTCAGCAGATGACTCCGTTGTGACTGGCCACGGTGACTAAAATTCGATACACTATGTTGCTTGGTAGCAGAAGAAGGTTTTAAGATGTTTAAAACGTAGTCGAACTCACATGCAGAAAAAAACCTTCTCCGATTTTAAGATAAAGAGTATAGATTATAATAATTAACTCTCAATATAGATTACAAACAACAAAACTTTTTGAAAGGCATTAATGCTTTTTCACCTGGTTCGGAAATACCTCTGGGACAGTAAGCGGCAGGCTTTTTTAATATTAATTTGTAATTACTATATTGATTAAATCTTTTTTTTATTTAAAAAAGGTCTTATTTACTAATTCAATGTAATGAAATGTAATGGATATTCGTAAAAAAAAAAAACATGCGTGTGTGTCGTGGAACAATCGGTTGGAACGAAGTTCCTTTCGTAGTATATTATTGTTATACTTTATTTCAGAAATTTCTTTCCATAGAGTGGGTTAGTAATTACAAAAAGTACTTATAAGCTAGAATTAGTAAATAAATAAAATTAAAAAGTTACATAATATATTACCTACTCTATACAATATAATACAATACTCTTTATTGTACACCAAGAAAAGATAAAAATATCAAAAAGAAAAAATAAACAACTATTGAGGGAAATACAAAGGGCGGTCTTATTGCTACATAGCAATCTCTTCTACTCTATCTACTTTATATTAACCAGAGCAGCTCTCGAGCCGATATGGACGCTGTTCCAGTGCTTCACGATAGAAGAGCAATAGCGACTCCCTATCATGGCCAAGAGGCTGTTAGAGCTGTCCCGGAAGCGGCGCCATGCGGAGGCAACCCGTTTGCGTATGATAACTTGGAAACTGTCTATGTGAGCCTCAGCAAACATTGCCGAAGCACTGCAGTACCGAGTCACCCATCAGCATCCTAAAGCCGTTATTATATTTGACGCGCAGGGTTGCAAGCGTCCTCTGTGTATACTCAACCCGTAGAGATATTATTGATAAACATATTATATTATTGATTAACAAATACAAATAAATCAATTACTAGCGTCGATTAAAATGAGGTGTCATTTAAAATAATATTTCTTTCATGGCAAGATAAGAAAAAGTGCGAGGGAGATGGATATTATTCCATCTCGCTCGCACTATAGAAAGGGTTCGTGACGATAAAATCTTACACATTTTTTCGCCTAGCCCCCATCCGCCAAATTCGTACCGTGCGATAAGGAACTTCGTTCCAATAATAATATTTTTATTTATATATCTAATCAAAATATCCTACACAAATAACATCTATGGCACTGCCTTTTTTAACACGTTAATATCAAAAGATATGGTCACCCTAGCCCACCACAAGAAGATATTACAAGTTTTAGTAAGCATTTACCCTTTTACAATTATACAACTAAACAGTTACTAATGAGTACCCCCTGAGTCCATTACCACAGTAGCATGACAGCTACTTTGGTCTAGTGGAGGCAAGTGCGACAGCAGTTCATGAAATCCCGGGTTCGAATCGCGTATCAGACAAAAAAGAGTTATTGGGTTATCTCTAATAGCAACCTGGAGTCAGGAAGTTGGCGATCTTTTAACCTTGTTCGTTAAACTTGAAGATACAGCCTATATGCGTCGCCCTACTGGGCACAGGTCTCCTCACATTTCTGAGTGGGTTTTAGGGCACAGAAGTGTTCGCCGCACTGCCCCAAAGCGTATTAGCGAACTTCATATGTCTCCGAAATATTTTTTTTCTTATTTCTCAAACACGCAGGTTTCCTCACGATGTTTTCCTTCACCGCCGAGCACGTGGTAAATCAGCACTTAAAATTGCAATTAACAATTTTATTGGTGCCGGCGGGGTTCGAACCTTGTTTAAATTGTAAAAATGTAAAGCCGTTGGCCGTGATCTCTCTCCAGTCGTGTCGGACTACCGTCTCTTCGGACTTTAAAAGTGAGGTAATAGAAAATTCCCTTGTCCTTGCGCACACAATCGCACTGTTTTACGTAGAGTCTCAGTTGCGACTGGCCGCCATGATCGAAATTCGGTCTCATCATCATCATCATTACAGCCTTTTACAAATCTACTGCTGAATATAGGCTCCCTCCAAGTAATGCCACTAAGTGGTTCGGTCTGGAGGAAATTAATTAAGAGGAGATGCGGGTGGTATTTTCTCCCTATAAACGCTCTCGCCATTTATCCTTTTTTTATATAGAATAAGGGTGACAAACGAACACACAGTCCAACTGATGGTAAGTGGTTGCTGTGATACATACACATCCACACACTACGCTACAATTATACTATTAATATAGCTGCAGCATGGCTCTACCACGTAAAAACTTTCTTAAATCTGTTTTATGACTTTATAGCAATGAGTTTTTATAGTAAAATAAATATCAACCTCTTCTATGACAGAAAATATGATAGAAAATTTGACATTGTTTAAATATATTTGCATGCTATGTAAAATAAGCAAAACATGAGCGCTCGATTTTTACCTGTGAACAACATATAGGTATACCATGTTTTACGCAAATAAAGATTATTATTATTATTATTGTTATTATTATGTCCCTATGTTTTCTTTGTTGATGATGCATTATCTTTATAAGCACTAGAAACCTTACAAAATTCTCAAAATTGCTTATTTAGATCGCTGTCAACAGAGGCGCAGTGTTCAAATTTGATAAGTAATATTGAAAAAAGAACACACAGACACAGTGTATATCCTTCTTATTCAGTTTATGAAATATCTTTTAAATTGGTCCAATATTGGATGAGGAAATGGTAGAGAGTCAAACCTCGAATTATTAAGCTTAGGCAATTCAGTCAGATCTGCAGTTGTCCCTATGGGACGCCGAGCGCTCGCAGAGCAACAGCGATAGTTTCTTCTAATTTTATTTATTTAAAAACGTAAATGTAACACCTGGAGGTAAAGGGTACATAAGGCGGACTTAATGCCATATGGCATTCTCTGCCAGTCAACCCTGGGTGTCAAAGACAATTGTAGGCATGTAAATATATATATATATATATATATATATATATATATATAACATATATTTACATACAATAATACATATATACTTATATGTAATGTGTATACATGCTTATAAACTTTATAAATAAATATCCGTATTAATACATAAATAAATAAACCTAGCAAGCTAACAGCATAGCAAAGTGGCGAAGCAATCAGCTTTGTAGCGGTTTCTAACGGTTGCCGTTGAGCAATCAGTTTCAAAATATGAGGTTCAGATGCCTGGGTGATCAGTAATCGATTGCTGAAAACAGAATTTGAAAATTCGAAACCGTTCTCGAGATAATCGTGGAAAAGACGGACAGACGGACAGACGGACAGACGGACAGACATCGTGAAATCAATAAATGACTTCGCAAGCTTCGCCACTTAATAAATATTTGAAGAAAAAAGATATCACTTAGAAAGTGCCACCAGGTAATGATGTCGTAGAAGTGATTTAACGGAGTTTTTATTTGTTGCATTCTTAATATCATTGGGGAGGGTGTTCCAAAGATGTATAGCTTATATCGCAAAAGAGGACCTGAAAGAATTACACCTATGTTGTGGAAACCTTACCCTCAGACGTTTTGATTGTCGTGGTATTCGACCGTCAATCGAATAAAGAAAATGAGATAAGAAAGCGACCTGGGATCAATAACATCTGGAATAAAGTACAAGTAAAATTCTAGAGCATCGCCTTTGATGTATAGGTAGCCATTTAAGCTTTGAAAGATAGGAAGATATGTGGTCATACTTACGTAAACCGAAAATAAACCTTATGGAATTATTATTAATCAATTATCTAATTTTGAAAAATCTCTCGGCCCGCATGTAATATGGTTCTGTCATTGAGTGGAAGAAGAATAAATAGAGATAAAACTTAGTTTTTGTTCAGTTCTCCTTCTCCTTTTCCATTGCTGGTCATAGATCTCTCGTATTGTAGAAAGAATTACACGTGTTCGCCACGCTTTCCAAGTGAATAAGCGATTGTAGTACAGATTTCTACCACCTATGCAGTTCCTTCAGTCGGTTACTGCTGCTCGTTTTCGGTATAACTATCTAGAATCAGGTATACACAAGAGCCATGCTTGACTGGTATGATGGCAGCAGCACATATAAGTCTCGACCGGGGATAGGCCACGCTCGCGCAGAATACTACCGTAAAATAGCAGCATATAACTGCTGTGTTTCGGGAATGACGAAACCTGAAAATCCTTTCTACTGGTAACGGGGCATTGCCTCGTAGCCTTTGCAGGTAACAAACATCTGCATTTTGGTTTTTTTCTAAGGGATAAGGGTGACAAACGAGCACACAGTCCATCTGATGGTAAGTGGTTGCTGCGGCCCATAAACATCTACATCTATCCTCAATTACATATCAAAATGCAGATGCGTTGTCACCCGTGAGGACTAAGATAGAATGCCTCTTTTCCAGTAAAATGGGTTTCCGGTTCTCTACACTCACCATACAAAACACAGCAGCGTTAAACTGCTATTTTACGCTGGTATTCTGTGAGAGCGTGGTCCTACCCCGGTCGAGGCGACCCATTCGTGCTACAATGATACTACTAATGTAGCTGCAGCATGGCTCCGTAAACAATTTTCGTCTACTTCTTCATGTTTCTTAATTGAGATGCAGATGGTACCAATATCTTACTTTATTCTACCGTCAAGGAATTATATGTACCTAGGAAGAGGACTCCTCTTGTGCCTAGGGGACAGTCAGGGTAGGTATATTCGTCGGCAAATAAGAGTGTTCGCACTAATTAATAGAATCAGGCGTTACTTTGCGGAAATCCATTATATTAAAGTTGGTAAATATTACCTCGCGTGTATCCGCTCGATAAAATAAAATGATGTGTCTTACACAGTATGAAGAGCACCTCCCGCCCTCCCTCAATTGCGTGCACTATCCCCGCCACCACTAATCCCACCACCACTACTCCCAACACCACTACACTAGGAAAGATACACCACTTACGATAACACTAAAGGTAAAATAATTTTTACCAACTTTAGTGTTTGCACTGTTGTGTTGCGGTGTGAAAAAAAAAGCCCGTATTATTAGTTATTGCAGATTTTGAGGAATTCCATCTTAGTCTTTAGAGGTGACAACGCATTCTGAAGCCTTTTTTGTTCGAATTTAGTACCAGGTTCCCATAGGCCGTAGAAACCATTCATCAGGTGTACTGTAAGTTAGTTTGTCACTTTAATTTTATTAGAAAAATTAATCACAGCATGCGCTTACCATTTAGTGAAGTTTGACGGCTCCGTGGCGCATTGGCTTAGCAATGAGTTGCTGCGCTGGGGGCCGCGGGTTCGAACCCCGTACGGAACAAGTATTTTTATGGCCTACAAATAATTGTTCCGGGTCTGGATGTTTGTCCTTGTGCAACTTGCGTTTGTAAACTGCCTCCACGATACAGGAGAAAATCCTAGTGTGTTTTGTTCGTCATCCTCATTTCTATAAAAAAAATTAATATTCATTTATTAATTTTTCCGCTATATGTTGCAGTAACCTATACAAACAGACAAAGAAGAAAATTGGAATATAAAGCTATTGCTTCGCAGACCACAAAATACCAGGTGAGAAATGTTCTCGGGTGAAAAAATTGCGCATAAAGATGCAGAACTCAAAATTCCTTCCAATTAATATCATGTCTTAAATAAGTTATAATTAACCACTATTAGTACACGGTGCGTTCCGTTTTTCGCAGCGAAACAATTTAAACAAATTGTAAATGATACGTAATTTTTGAAAATCGAATTAATGCAAAAAGCTTTGGTTGGTTGTGTTTTAAGTTGGAATGGTTCTGCAGAAATTTATATTTAACTAAAACTAGCGATGCGCCCCGACTTCACACGGGTGATTTCTGAATCTCGACAACAGCGCCACCTACCGGGTCCTATTGTGAATTTAAACTGTCCAGATCTAACCATCAAAATTGGTCCAGCCATTTTCAAGTTTTTGCGAGACTAACAGACGGCAACTGATTTTTATATAATGGATTAAAATGATACAATTTATATATTTCACCTTCTTCACCAGCCCATGAAAGTCATATGCTGGAAATGACTCTCGCTCATTAGAATAGCATTTGCTTTTATCGTCACGCTTGGTAGGCTGCTTGAGGATCGTACGAGCAGACGTTACCCACGTCTTTGATGCTGCTGTCTTTCGCCGGTGCCGGCCTGGGTATTTTACGTCTAGCGTAAAGAGACCTTATGGCTTCCGATAGTAGTATAGAATACATAGTGTATTCTATACTTCTATCGGAGCAAGCTTATAGCTTATAGAAACTATAAGATCTTTACATCATTTCCCATATTCATCTCTTACAACATCCACAGGATGAAATGGGATGATGGTTTTTTACACCACCACGATACGGCGAAAATTGACTAGCGAAAAAAATTCAAATCGGTGACGAGGAAAAGTGTTAGGCGTCTGAAAATGCTATAGTCAATCCGTTCAGAAATATATGTTTAACCTATACCTTCACGAGCTAAAGGTTTTTTTTTATAGTTTGGGTGACAAACGAGCACACAGTCCACCTGGTGGTAAGTGGAAGCTGTCGCCCATAAACATCTACATCTATCCCCGATTAATAATCGAAATGTAGATGCGTGGTCAGTCCTGAGGACTAAGATGGAATGCCGCGTTTCCAGTAAAAAGGGTCTCCGGTTCTCTGCACTCATCATACGAAACACAGCGACCTTAAGCTGCTATTTTAAGCTGGTATTTTGTGAGAGTGTGGTTTTTCACCGGTCGAGTTGATCCAATCGTGCTACAACTGTAATATAGCTGCGGCATGGCTCTACCACGTAAATAAATGTCAATAAACTCTCTATAATCACCGTTAAATTAAAAATTAAAGCAAAAGAAAGGCTAATGGTTAAGACACAAACCACGAATTTACAATAGACCCCCAATCCCCCGATACTTTAAAAAAGATAACGCGTTATCATTATTATTCGACGTTCATATGTTACGTAAACCAACCATTTGAAATAACCCGCCCTAAAGAACAAAGGTTCCTTTTTAGCTGAAAAATACAGTGTGAAAAGGCTTTGTAGGACACAAAGCCTTTTCACACTGTATTTACGTGGTAGAGCCATGTATTACTGGTACAGTTTAGCACGTTCACGTACGGTTCCCTACACTCACCATATGAAACACAACAGCGTTGAGCCACTATTTCCCACTGGTATTCTGTGAGAGCGTGGTTCTCCCCCATTTGAGCTGATCCATAACATAACTGCAGCATGGCACTACCACGTAAAAAACGTGAATTATCTGTAGCAACTGACTCTGAATTTAGAAGAAATGGAAAAAGAGCATATGGCTTAAGTCATGGTAAACTTACAAAATGTTTTTTTATACACTTAGGGTGTCAAACGAGCACACAGTCCAGCTGATGGTAAAAGGTTGCTATGGCCCATAGACATCTACATCTATCTTAGTTTGCGAATTATAATACAGATGCGTTGTCAGCCGTGAGGACTAAGATAGAATGCCTCTTTTCCAGTAAAATAGGTCTCCGGTTCTCTAGACTCACCATACGAAACACAGCAGCATTAAGCTGCTATTTTACGCTGGTATTCTGTGAGAGCGTGGTCTGAAGTCAAATTTTACGCGGAACCCTAATGCAAATGCAACTTGTAAAATACCAGAAATATCTTTATTTCGAATCAATGATGAGGATATTCAGTTTATTACTTTTTAAAGTGGCGAACAAAAAATGTATCCTTAAATGATATTATCCAGTGATATTTGATATCGTTCGCTTTAATGAAAACGCTTATACTGACCACGGTTTTTGAGACAGAATTTCAACGGAAAATAGTTCTAACGTACTTAAGGATAAGATTCATATGAATGACAAACAAAAATTTGCATTACGTTACAAATGAAGAACCAAGACGAGAAATCGCGATTACCGTATGAATGGCTTTATTTATTATTTTTAGACTAAAGGTTGGTACACATGTCTTGGGACGCCATCTTTGTTTTTCCGTATCCTTTGTGACGACTGGCCGTTAGCACTAAGTTTCAGTTGTGATTTATAGAAGATAATGATATTCCGAATACATTATATACATCAAAAAACAAAAGTAAAATATCTTTTGAGTTAAAAAAAACCGGAACACTTAACTCAGAAGCATCAGAGTCATACAACAATAACATTTTTGATCGTCATGCATGTGAAACTTCTCTAACACATTAATGCATCTTAAACGAATATACAACAGAGAGGTAGCCTCTTTAATCCCCTCCCCGCACACCCCGAGACCCTCACACCAGGGGTCCTTTGTACAAGCCAAATAAATGAACCCGCTCTCAGAATGCTTAATATTATAATTTGATATTTTAAAATGGATAAAGATATTAAAAGTCACGCTTTCGGGTGTTTATTTAGCGCTTTTGAGCGATGTTGAATTATTGAGTTGTTTCCGAACGGTGGTCTTTTTGGTTTTGTATCCGAGACGATTAGTTAGAGGTCAATGGCTTGCATCGTGATGTTTTTTTTTATTACGCTTAAAATATTCGTGATTTACATTCCTGTTAAATGATCACAATTTAAAAAAATATGTGTATTCTTACGAACTCAAAATTGATGATTGTATAGTTGACACTACCATTAATAAGTAACCACATACACATTGTAATTTGATTTTCCTACTTTTGGTTGTATCTTAAAACTTGGTATATTTTCTTTTTCTAAATTAGATTTTACGCATTTAAAAATATACGAAAGTTGACGATCATAAAACTATGAAATCAATGAAACTATATTCTCATATGATTGATATACAGATTTTGGTTTTCACAAATCCTATAGTGTCAAATACCTTTTTAAAAACATCGTTTACCCGCCATGAGGTGACGGTATATTGGACAATCTATCCACTTACTTCGTGCCATGAATTTCGTAAGCATCTATGAGAAATTTCAAACTGACTTGTTGTCAATGAGCAGCTCCAAAAATATAAGACGTCTTGTTCTGATTGGCCATCCTCATACCAAACGTCAGATTCATATAAAACTGAGGTGACAAGCAAACCTACAGACCACTTGATGGTAAGTAACTGCAGCCCATGGACTACTGGCTAAGTTCTTGCTGTAAATATACGTGCACAGTGGTGAAGGAAACATCGTGAGGACCTGCATATCTGAGAAAATAAATATAATTTTATTTATTTCAAGGAGGCCATCTTAAGGTGACAACGAATCTGAATTATAACTCCACCTGTAGGCCACTGGCTTGCCCTCATTTCTAAAAGGGTTTAGAGCCACGGCATTCGGAGGCTAAGTGCTCGTTGGAAATTTCACAGTACGCAAGCAACCCGGGTTTGAACCCCGCCCGCACTAATGAAGTTCGAGAACATATGAAGGTCACCAATACGGGCCTGCCCAGGAATGGGACTTATATAGGATGTAACTTTTCTTTATTTGCACTTAAATTTTCTACAATTGTATATTCCGATTTTCTTATATATATTACATCTGCGACTTGTCTATGCATTTAGAACCAAAAGAGACCTAAAAAGAACCCTTAGGCACTCCTCTATCGTACGGCAAATATGACCTGAGTACTAATTAACATATAACTCAGACGTCACTCAAAGTGACGGCGAGTGAGTGAGGAGTTAATTGAAACCCTCCGAGCTGTGTCTACATGTTCATTTGGTGAAGACTGATCACCGCCCGTGGCGATACTCGCTTTAGTATTGGTACAAGTAATTTTGTTTGGCCTTAACGCTATTATACCTTTTGTAGAGTTCAAAGTTACAAATGACGCTTATTGTGAGTTCGGTACATTTGATATGTCTATTTGTCTGAAACAATTGGAAGCTTTTTGGAACGAAATTGCTTATTGCACGGTGCGATATTGACGGATGGGGGCTAATCGAGAAAAAGTGTAAGATTTTTCCGTCACGACCCTCTTTCTATAGTGCGAGCGAGATGGAATAATATCCACCGCCCTCGCACTTTTTCTTACCTTGCCATGAACGAAATATTATTTTATTTTAAATGACTTATTAATCAATAAAAGAATACGTTTATCAATAACAACATACTACGAAAAGAACTTCGTTCCAACCGAGTGTTCCACGACACTCACGCATGTTTTTTTTTTTATATAATATTAGTGACAAACGAGCATATAGTCCACTTAATGGTAAGTGCTTGCTGAGGTCCATAGATTACATTTACACAAGTGTATTCTATGGGTTAATACTTTACATTTATCCTCGATTAAGATTCAAAATGTAGATGTGTTGTCACTCCTGGGGGCTAAGATGGAATGCCTCGTTGGCAGTAAAAAGGGTTTCCAGTTCTCTACACTCACCATACGAAACAGCTGCATCGAGCTGCGATTTTACGCTGATATTCTGTGTGCGCTGTATGTCACGAAAGTCTGAGCGCGGTACTACACCGGTCGAGCCGACCCATTCGTGCTACAACCATAATATAGTTGCAACATGGCTCTACCACGTGAATTTCTATACAGACAATGAATTTCATTTGGTTTTCTACATATTTAAAAGCCATGTTAACGACAAACGCAACACTTTTGAAATCAAACAATTAATTGCAATTTTAAGTTCCGTTTTAACTACTCAATTACAACCTGTAAAAGTTCATTGCTGTACATAGGCCTTCCCCATAGATTGCGTCTCTGATGTTGCAGATGGTAGTGATCACTTACCACCTACCACAACTACCCCTTCTTCTATAAAAAGTTAAAAGTAAAGTTACAGCCGCAATACAGGAGAAAATCCAAGTGCGGAGGTAAAAAAAATCAACTAATCCCACTTGTGGACTAAAGCCTCGTGCCACTTCTGAGAGAGTTCAATCAAAAGTGATTAATATCTACAATTTATTAAATCCATTAGTTCATTACTTTTATCGCTATTACTAAATCTATTGAATTAAACGGGAATTACGAAATTAAGAAATTTTTAACAATTCTAAACACTATTCAATACCGGAAGTTCTCAAATTAGATAATAGTTAGCTTGTAAACTGATTATAAAATAAAACTAATACGAACCTAATCATTTACTGCTTACAGGTGAAAATCGCTTGCGTTCATTTGTTTATCGACATTCCATACGAACATTCGCTACCAGATAACAAACACGATTGTCCTACAATAAATCATCGTGGAAAACGTTTTGACCAACAATGGCCGGGCAGAAGCTCGACAGACAGACGGACGTGCGAGTCATCGCCCGCTAATGAATCATCCGTGATATGTGTTTATGAGGTGTGGTAAACATTTTTATATGATGTTTGTTTGGTTCCGTAGGATTTTGGTTTCAGAAATAAACGATTATTGGTTGTTTTGAAATTGCTAGCTGGTCCATTGGTTGCAGAAGCTACTTTACACGTAAAACGATCTTTTTGTTCTTTTTTTTTGTGTAAATTAAATATGACAAAGGAGACACACATTTCAACTGATGGTAAATCGACACTGTAGCCCATAGACACAATTTTTACTCGATTAAGAAACGAAATACAGATATGTTGTCACCGCTGAAGTTTAAGATGGAATGCCTCGTTTTCAGTAAAAAGGTTTGTCTCTCTATACCTATCATACGAAACACAGCAGCAATTGTTATACTACACTAGTACTCTGTTAGAACGTAGTCTCTCCTGGGTTATTGGACGTGGCATTCTACGTTTCGCACATATTAGTGCACTATAATCCTGTCCTGCTTAGATGTCTAGTATCCGTTGAGACTAGCCGCCGTCACCGAAATTCGTTCTCAAGGACATTATTATTGTCAACTAGCTGATACCCGCGACTTCGTCCGCGTTTCTTGATATATTAACATAGTTTTCGATATTGTATACTAGCTGGCCAGGCAGACGTTGTTCTGCCCTCTCCGACGACCTTTTGTCCTATAAAAAAATTCTTAAATTCGTAATAAAAAATATTGAGGGTCATTTAACGGGATAAAAACTATTGTATATCTCAAGTTGGACCAAACTGAACGCAGTGTGCAAAATTTTATTGAAATCATTTCAGTAGTTTAGGAGTTCATCGTGGACAAATAATGTGACGCGTTATTTTTATATATAAAGATTATATAAATACGACGACTTCTCCGCGACAAGAAAACATACATCAGTGAACTCATAGTGGTTATGAAAATCATTGTTTTATATAACTTTATATTAAATAAAGGTATCGCAGTATTTTTTTAGATAGAGTCAAGTATCTAAGAAATTAAACTTAGAAAACCTAATCGAAATCTATCCAGTGATTTATCCGTGATGCGCGCACAACTGCAAACACACGCGTCAAAAATTATCAAAACATTAAACCATTCAGACCAAGGAACCCTAAACGCAGGTACAAAAAGCGTAACAAAGTCAACGTTTCGTTTAAAACAAACCTGAATCATTAGCAATCATTACGTGCGCGATCTCTGTCGTTAATCATTAAATCATTATAACGAGATGAGGTTCTTAACGATCATTATCTGGTTGTAGTTTTGAAATACGATTCAGATGTTGTTGACTCACTCTGCTTATGATAATGCTATTGTACACATAAGTGTTAGTCAGCTTTGGTATGTGATAGACCAGCTTGCAACGTATGACGGTTGCAGCACGAATAGGTTGGATTGACTGTGGGTGGACCACGCTTGCACAAATTACTAGCTTACGAAAGCGACACAATGCTACTTATATTTGGTGGTGAGTGTTGAAAATCCGTAGAGCCTTTTTACTTCTAAAGAGGCATTCTATATTAGGATTCTATACTAGGCCGGTACGAGGATCGACAACGTATCTGCAAAACACGCCGGCAACGCACCTGCTATTCAACTGGTGTTGCAGTTGTTCGCGGCGGTCGATACTTTCCACCAGGTGAGCCACATGCTCGTTTACCTTAATTAAAAAAATAGATGTAGATGTCTTTGAGGCACAGCTTCTATGTGTATTGTCTATAATAAAATACAGCTTTACAACCAAATTCAAACAAAGAAGGTCGCAAATACGTCATCACTCCTGAGCCTACTAAGATAAAATACCTCACAGCCTATTCCCATACCTATTCTCTGAACCTTCAGTGCTGCTCCCTTCTCTGCTGCCCAGCGTTAAAATTAAATAATAGGGTGATACCAAACTGGACTGACTCCTGGGCACAAAAGAATACCATAGAAACGTGTTTTTAGATATTAAAAATGTTTAATAAGATTGAGCTGGTGTGACTTACTTATAAACCAGTATAGCGCACTATTAACTTCACCTTATTCTACCAGTCGATTAACATCTGACATTATTTTTTTTAAATTAATTAACTTTATATTAACTGTATAATACAGCGCGTAAAAATTGCCTATTACCATAATCTCGAATCATTCCGCTCTTCAAAAATCACATCAAAACCTTTTATTACGTATGTAAACTCGAAACATTCAGATATTATCTGTGGTATAATTCATCTTTACAGAGTATAAACGCGCCAGAGTGACATGTATACGGTTGTTGCTATATGATTATCGTTAAGGTAACACAAGAGTAGGTCATGAACTGAGCTTGACTCACAGCACATTTACAAAACATTAAAATTAAAATGTTCTCGAAAATATACTCTAACAATGTCGTAATTTTTATCATAACAGGCATTCGTAAGTCCTGTACATATATTTTTATGACTACAACAAAACATGGTCTAAAATCACCCGCGTCCATCGAGTTCTTACGTGCTGGTTCGAGGATACAACGATGGAGCACATAATCTTGAGATTCAAAAGCACTATCCGTATCTGAAATATGATACTGCGGTCTTAGATCTAGGCGATTTATGAGCAGAGCTTCGTTTAGCAGTTAAACTTACATATGCGTCCCCCATAGATTGCCTCATATTTCCCATAGTTGACAAGCTTGGTAGCCGGGTTGGCAACCGCAGTTTTTTATTTTTTAATCGTTATTATGAAGAAGTTGCTGCCCATCTGCTGATTTGTTTCCCTCTGTCGCCTTTTACGACACCCGTGGTATGATATGGGATTTTGATATCCTTACATCTTCACTACACGGTATAGCATTTTTTTAATAACTGGCTTTACGGCTTTGGGATCTAGCCCTTCTGAGCCTGAAGTTACAATATATTTTAATTATCCTTCATAGTATACTGCTTCGCAATATGTTGATGCGTCACATTGTGCAGCCCTTGGGAGATTTTGACGGCAACTTGAGCCAGCAGACAGCTGGCGGTTGGCGATGGTATCTCAAGGCGCGTAAGCAGACAGACACCTTATTTTGAGAATCACATCACCATCAGAGCACTTGTTTCACAGTTCCCACTAATAGTTCACATGCGCAGACACTTAATACACAAAATCGCACCACTTTTACATATCAAAGTCCGCTTCAAACCATTATTTAAACAATAATACAGGAGCAGCAAACCGCCGCCGGTCAAGTTCCCGCCAAAACTCCCACGGTATAGCAGTGTATTTTTTTTTATAGACTAATGAATGAAAGGAAAAAATAATAACCTAAGCTAACTATATATTTCAATACAATTATCACTGCATAAAATAAAAACAAAAGGAAAAGTTCTTTAGACCATGACAATGTAAGACTAAATATTTCTAAAATTATGAAGCATTTAATAATAAAATAAAATGCACATTATAACATTCTTAAGCTTTAATTAAACACAAAATATAACCTATAAATTATGCTCTATGACCTCATAATAACGACCATTAAGTTACGTCTCAAGTTATTAACACTTTAAAGTCCTAAAACTTGTCTAATTTAGTTATATTTAGGGGCTATAAAGCGGTTTATTTCGTATATTTTAAATTGTTGGAAGCGAATGCTTTTGGAGATTTTCGTACCTACAAGTAATAACCTTTGCATTACATCATAATTAAGAAACTGAATTGCCGTGGTAGCTCAGATGGTTAGCGCTCGCTGTAAATTTCACAGTGCACGAGCGAGCCCGGGTTCGATCGAACCGGCACCAATGAAATTGATAATTGCAATTTTAAGTGCTGATTTGCCAAGTTCTCGGCGGTGAGGGAAAACATCATGAGAAAACCTGCATGTCTGAATATGAGATCATGTGAGAAATAAAAAAAAAATATTTCGAAGACACATGAAGTTCGCCACATTGGGGCAGCGCGGCGGTTTGCCCTAAAACCCTCTCAGAAATGAGAGAAGGCCTGCTCTATACAAAACACAACATGGGGCAAACAGAGCGATAACACCATGGTGACCCCTGCCACGCTATCCATGGATTGCAACATCAGGGGACTTCATTCGAACCTTAACACCGTCCTCTACCATCTCGAGACGGCGAAGCTGGCCTTGCTCTTTTTGACCGAGACCCAGGTGTCCTCTCCGGATGATACTCCGTACCTATCCTACCCGGGGTACAAATTGGAACACTTCTTTGTGCCCCGGGCTGGAGTTTGCGTGTACGTCAGAGAGGATATCTGTTCTCAACGCCTCGGCAGTCTTGAAGGTACGGTCCTATCCATCCTTTGGCTGCGCGTAGACAGCGACGACCATCCCCGCGTATACAGGTACCTGTATAGGTCCCATAGCGGTAATTCCGACACTGACTGATTCATCGACCACATCCAAATGGCTTCAAATTTCTTGCTACAACAGATCCCATCTGTAGAGATCGTGATACTTGGCGATTTTAACGCCCACCACGCCGAATGTCTCGGTGCATGTTGGGAGATCTGTTTATGACTTTGCCTTGGCATATGGTCTGACACAATTGGTTACTTTGCCCACGCGGATTCCAGATGTGGAAGATCATACACCTTCCCTGTTGGACCTTCTGCTCACCTCTCATTCGGACGGATATCAGGTTTCCGTCGATGCTCCTATCGGCTCTTCGGGCCATTGTCTGATCCGGAGTTTGGTACCATTCACGCTCTCCTCGCGGTTGCCGCCGTGTATGGAATTACAGGTCGGCCTATTGGGATGGAATGCGGTCTTTCTTTGCTTTCTATCGATGGGGGCGGGTTTGCTTCTCGCCGGATGATCCCAGCGCTGTTGCTGACTGACTGAACATCAGTGACAATGTTGTGCTACAGGGAATGGAACAATTTATTCCATCAACTGTGGTACCCATCGGAGGCAAATCTCAGCCTTGGTTTAGTCACTCCAGTCAGACTGCATAACGCAGTAAGCAGGAGTGTTATCAGGCCTGGGCTGAGGCTTCGGCGGCTCGGGATGTAAACACCAGCATGTTTAAAAGGAAGTATAACTTTGCCTCCAGGTCCTTCAAAAGAGTTAAGTCAGAGCACATAGGCAGAATTGGCGAGAAATTAGTTCGCCTTGCTTCGGGAACATGCATTCTGGTCTCTTGCCAAGGCTGTTCAAGAGAATTTCTGCAAGCCATCACTACCATCTCTGTACAAGGACGACTCACTGGCCCACGTCGCAAAAGAGAAAGCCGATCTTTTAAGCTCCCTTTTTGCCTCCAACTCGACGCTCGATGACGTGGGGAACACACCGCCGACCATCCCGCAGCGTGAGTACCTACTCTATGCCTGGTGTGCGATTCACACAGTGCTCAGTACGCAAAGCACTCTTCTCTCTGGACATACATAAGTCGAGTGGGCCTGACGGAATCCCGCCAATTGTGCTGAGGACGTGCGACGAGTTTTTTTGCACTATATAATCCATAAAAGATATCCGCAGCAGAACTAGAGTAATGGAATCGAATATAACGAATCAATCAATACGCTTAATTAGCAATGGGCCCGCTATAGGTATAGCTCCAAGAACTGATAACCAATGGGATAAAGAGCCTCCCCACAAGATGGGGTGACTACCTAGTAAAACATGCAACAAGTCGATGGATGCATTGTAAGCAATACATGTTTGCCCCCATGCTATACAGGGTTATTTTGCAATAACCAGCCAAATTTGTAGAGAAGGTTTAGAATAAGTAATATAAGCAAATGGTGAAGAAAAATTGATTAAAAAAAACTCAAAAATTCTGTCCTTTTTAGATTTTAAATTCAAAATGTCTGGTAATGCATTATTTTAACCGATTTTACTACGCACGCACACATTCGTAAGAGTCGATCGGTCGACAATAATGTGATTTGAATCGCACACGGTGGAGCGTGCATACGCGTAGATATTACCCATAAATCACGTTCGATTTGGGATAATTTCAAATAAAAATAGTTAGTGACTTATTTCCTTGTATTTTCAAAAACTACAATAACTTTATATCATTATTTACATATTTGAACTTAAGTTTAAAATTTGGCTACTCTTTGAAAACTAACCCTGTTTTGACTATATATATATTTTTAGTTGTTATTATTACATACCACATAATAATTTGTAGCTCCACTTCAAAGTGAAACTTGATATTTTTTTTATTATTTTGTTATAAAGTTATTTTTTGTGAAAGTAATTATTGCAGCAATGAAAAAACATTTTCTTTCTTTCTTCCTTTCTAATTATTTACAATTTCACCAGGTTAAGTTACCGAAAAAAAACTACATATTTGTATTTGTATTTACCGGATTACGATGAAACTTTGGTTAATTGTAGTGCGCGCGCACGTGAATGTTTCTGACAAACAAGCCCAACGGTTAATAATTAAAAAACATAAAAATTTTACTGAAAAGTTTTTTTGTACCTTATATCACATCCATACATACGTCCATACACACACGAAGATAGATGTGGAAGTCTATGGACATTACTTACCATCAGGTGGACTGTGTGCTCGCTTATCCTACTCTCACTCACCCTTATCCAAAAAAAAATCCACAACTAAAAGGAATCTAACGACAACCAACTTTTCAATATGTGATGCTGCAGCTAGTGTGTAGTATAGTCGTAGCACGAATGGTTCGGCTCGACCGGGGAAGGACCACGCTCTCATAGAACACCAACAACAAAAAAAGTAAAATAGCAGCTCAATGCTGCTGTGTTTCGTATGGTGAGTGTAGATAACCGGAGACTTTTTTTACTGGAAAAGAGGCATTCCATCTTAGTCCTCACGGGTGACAACGCATCTGCATTTTGATTTTTTATTGAGGTTAGATGTGGATGTCTATAAGTCACAGCAACCACTTACCATCAGGTGGACTCTGTGCTCGTTTCGTTACCCTATTCTATAAAAATAACCCATATCTTAAAATCCGTCAAGTAAACGGCTTGATGGATTTTAACATTAAATTACCGTTAGAAGTTGGTAGTCGGTTACAGAACACACCAAAGAAATAGACATACAGACATACATACCGAGAAACATTACACTCCTTTTTGGGCTCGGATTAAAACGGACTTGCACCGCTTGCCGGACACAGCTAATAGTTAAAAAAAAAAACAAGTAACAGGTGTGAAAATATCTATGCATAAACCCCCTAATAAATAATGGAAATCAATGTTGTATAAAAACATTATCGCATCGTAAGATCGATCTCGGGGTGAATTTAGTAGAAATGAACTTGGAATCGATGTCAAATTCAGAGGTTAATAGCCGATGCGCGGGGACAGATGTTCGGCCTGATTACTAGGCTTTTAATACATCATAATAATAATATTTATTGGGTAATAAGTACCTACATTTTAAATTGATACAGTGTTATTAATTATTAAGAATAACTATAAAACTATTGGTCAGACTTTGATTTGTATGGGACTACATGTGAATCACATGCTTTTAAATAAAAAAAGAATCATCGAAATCGGTTCATGAAAAATAACATACAGTCGAAGTGAGTACCTTCTCCTTTTTGAAATCGGTAGAGCAATTTAATAAAATACAATGTATTTACGTAAACTAACGCCCTATTATATTAATTATCAAACAAGCCTCTCAGGCCCGTATTAATAAACGTTACTCAACGACGAACTCAAGTGCGTAATCATTTAACGCCCTCATTACGATATCAGCATCTCAAGATCGTTGCTAATTAATAAACACATAAAAACAGTATCTCAAAACGCTGTACTTAGGAATAGTGTTCTGTGACTTGCACCCAAGTACACACACTTGAGAGTCGAGTTTCGTTTATTAATCAGTGTGGCACTCAGCTGATATCGTAAACCTGAACCGCATCACCCTTATCCTATAAAAAAAAAAAAAAAAAAAATCTTGAGATATGTTTATTAATAAGATCATAACGTGATGATTGTACTCAAGTGCGTGTACTTGAGCTGAGTAACGTTTATTAATAAGGGCCTCAAAGTTCGATGTACGTTTATGCTAACGAAGGTAAATACAAAATCAGGCGTTAATATCATCATCCACGGGTACCATGTAGTGGTGGTGTAAGAATATCCTGATTTAAAGCATCACAAGTTGCTCTGTTCTAGTAAGCAAACTTAATATAGGAATCGCTATTGCAGGACCAGCTCTAAATATACAGCTGTTTAGTTGTAGCACGAATGGGTCGGCTCAACTGGGGTAGGACTACTCCGTCACAGATTACCAGCTTAAAAAAAGCAGCTTATTACTGCAATATTTCGTATGGTGAGTGTAAAGAACCAGAGTGAGCCTCTTTTATTTAAAACGAGGCATTTCATCTTAGTTTATATTATAACTCATCTGTATGTTAATTCTTAATCTTCGATTAATCGAAGATTAAGAATTGAAATACAGATTATATTTATACGTGGTAGAGCCATGCTGCAGCTATATTATGGTTGTAGCAAGAATGGGTCGGCTCGACCGGGGAAGGACCACGCTCTCACAGAATACCATCGTAAAATAGTAGCTTAACACTGCTGTGTTTCGTATGGTGAGTGTAGAGAACCGGAGACCCTTTTTACTGGAAACGAGGCATTCAATCTTAGTCCTCACGGGTGACAACGCATCTGCATTTTGATTCGTAATCGAAGATAGATGTAGATGTCTATGGGCCACAGCAACCACTTACCATCAGGGGGACTGTGTGCTCGTTTGTCACCCTCATCCAATAAAAAAAAGATAAAGTAGGTATATATGGTCCATAACAACCACGTAGTACCAGTTGTAATGTTTGCTTGTTTTTCAACCGAAACGACTTAGGGTCCTTCAAGAAAAGTGCTTAATCTTTTAAAAGGCCCGTAACACAGCTGCAATTCCCCTGGTGTTGCAGTTGTTCCTTGACGGCGGTAGTCACTTACCATCAGGCGAGCCGTATGCTCGTTTGCCCCCTGTCATATAAAAAAAAAACCTATTCGAGGATAAATTTAGATGCCTATGGGCTACAGCACCCACTTACCTTCAGGTGGACTGTGTGTTCTTTTGTCAGCTTTAACACAACTTTTACAATAATTTAATTGCGTGGTAGAGCCATGCTGCAGCTATATTAATAGTATAGTTGTAGCACGAATGAGTCAGCTCGACCGGGGAAGGACCACGCTGTCACCATAAAATACCAGCGTAAAATAGTAGCTTAACACTGCTGTGTTTCGTATGGTGAGTGTAGAGAACCGGAGACCCTTTTTACTGGAAACGAGGCATTCATTCTTAGTCCTCACGGCTGACAACGCATCTGCATTCTGATTCGTAATCGAAGATAGATGTAGATGTCTATGGGCCACAGCAACCACTTACCATCAGGGGGACTGTGTGCTCGTTTGTCACCCTCATCCAATAAAAAAAAAGATAAAGTAGGTATATATGGTCCATAACAACCACGTAGTACCAGTTGTAATGTTTGCTTGTTTTTCAACCGAAACGACTTAGGGTCCTTCAAGAAAAGTGCTTAATCTTTTAAAAGGCCCGTAACACAGCTGCAATTCCCCTGGTGTTGCAGTTGTTCCTTGACGGCGGTAGTCACTTACCATCAGGCGAGCCGTATGCTCGTTTGCCCCCTGTCATATAAAAAAAAACCTATTCGAGGATAAATTTAGATGCCTATGGGCCACAGCAACCACTTACCATCAGGTGGACTGTGTGCTCGTTTGTCACCCTTATCCTATAAAAAAAAACAATAACAACAAAAACTCATAACATCATTATAAACCACATTTCGCGTACCTTCCACTTTGTAACAATATTGCAACAAAATTAATTACGAGAAACCAATTTACATTAAAAATTCAAAGGTACCAACTACCAAATATTGAAATCCAATAAACGCCTGTAAACCTTAAAAATATCGTCCCGGCTCTTATTAGCCGCCATTACAGTCAGTGCCTAATTATACAACGCTTACTTGTACAATATAAATTAATTAAGACGTTCCATTCCGAGATCGAATCGGAATGCCGAACGACTGTTACGTCACGCTTGCACCTTAACACGGCGTTTTTATCGTAAATCGGGATAAATGAAATAAATAAAAATAAAAATAAAATAAATTTCTCGACTGCGCGAGCATTCCTCGGCCAATTAGTTTATTGGCCTACACATGTCCTTCTCGGAACGTTCCGATAACATCGCTATGGGATCGACGCGTACGAAAACACGTGAACTAATGAACGATGAACGAATGGAACGATTCATTTGATGCTTAACTTTTAGGTTACGGAGACAAAAGTATGTCATTAATGACAAAAAAAGATACACGGCTCATATCTAATTTCTTTTTTTTAATACATCGTCATCATCATTACAGGCCTTTTACTAATTCACTGCTGAACGTAGGTCTCACCTATGATTGCCTCTTAGAAAGATTTTGCCATATTTTCCACGCGTGGCAGAAGGGTTGGCAACCGCAGTTTTTGTTATTTTGCGTTGTTATAAGGAAGTCGCGGCTGCCCATTTCCATTTATTTCAATTTCCCTCTGACATTTTACGACACATACAGGATGATATGGGTAGTGGATATTCTTACACCCTCACTACAAAATTTCATAACATTTATACTTCATCAAAATTTTTGAACGGCTTTTTCGTGCAATGAAATGTGTGGACATTTACAAAAACAAAATTTAAAATACAATGTATTTACGCAAACTACCCCACGATTCTATTAATCATTATACGTGGTATACGTGGTAGAGCCATGCTGCAGCTATATTACTGGTATAGTTGTAACGCGAATGGGTCGGCTCGACCGGGGAAAGAACACGCTCTCACAGAATACCAACATAAAATAGCAGCTTAATGATGCTGTGTTTCATATGGTGAGCGTAGAGAAGCGGAGACCCTTTTTACTGGAAAAGAGGCATTCCATCTTCGTCCTTACGGGTGACAACGCATCTGCATTCTGATTCGTAATCGAGGATAAATGTAGATGTCTATGGGCCACAGCAACCACTTACCATCAGGTGGACTGTGTGCACGTTTGTCACCCTTACCCTATAAAAAAAAATACAAGCCACTTAGAGTTCGATGTACGTTTATCCTAACAAAGATAAATACAAAATCAGGCGTTAATATTATTATTCACGTACGTACGTATGTACGTCTCCCTCTAATAATATAAAAATACGTATAAAATGACTGGTTAAAGTAAAAACAAGGTACTATCTCATTCGATACCCAATTAATAAAAACATTCCCGTTTTCCTTTTGTAAATGTTTTGTTAAACATCTAAATTTGGTCTTTGAAAAACGCCATCTTGTTAAGGCAAGCCCGGACTTATATTTATTTTGACAGGGGCCGTAAATTCAACCACTTTTTGTGGCCACAAAGATTAATCACCTATTATTTTGGTAATTTTAATAGGCGAAGGTGTTGGAAACGCTTTTTGGGTCCCTCGGATTTTTGTTTAAACGAGATGTTGATCTAAAAACGTATTAATATTATTTAAATAATATTTCTACTTTGATCTCACCGACTGTTAAAATTCATTTGCAATCGTAAAATAGCCATTTGTAATTTTTCATATGGTTGGAGGCCTGTGACCAACAGTGGGACAATTATTGTAGGCTATTTATTTATTTTATATTAATTTCTTAGAAGAAGGGTGACAAACGAGCACACAGTCCACCTGATAGTAAGTGAATGCTGTAGCCCATAGATATCTGCATTGTACATCTATCAAAATTATAAGAATTCAAATGTCCGATGAACCGTTGTCACCCCTGAGGACTAAGATGCAATGCCTCGTTTCCAAAAGAGTACCCGGTTCTCTACACTCACAATACGAAACACAGCAGCATTAAGCAGATATTTTACGCTGGTTTTCTGCGAGAGCGTGGTCCTTCCCTGGCCGAGCCGACCCATTAGTGCTACAACTATAATATAGCTGTAATTTTTACTTTAAAAAATTAATAGGACGGAACCCGTTGCAATATTCTATGAAGCAGAAGCTATAATATATAATTGGTCATTTGGGCAATTTCGAGAGTAAGGTGTTACGGACTAAGCCTATTTATTCCGTTACGTTCATAGACAATTTATGTAGTCGCATTACTCGACTTGTCTATAAGATCGTTTTATTTTACACAGTTTGTCTATGGTTCAATTCATAAGAAATTATTTTTTGGGGGTTTGAAAATACGAGCTAACATAGTTTTACCGTGTAGTGGCAGTGAAACAAACCGATCAGAAGATGGAGGCAGCGTCAGCGTCGTAAAAATAAATATTTATCATATACACGTTTTCTGTTAAAAAAAAAATATTATTTGAATGTTGTTGCTTTTAAAACTAAATGTCCGAGTTTATTTGAATTACAATATTAATTAATAATAATAATCATTCGTGGAAGCTGTTAAATCTCTAGGCGGTGTTATGTTTTTTGATCACGTGATCAAAGTTTTTAGAGCACCTTACCTCAAAAGCGCCAGTGCTCACAGTACAAAAATAGCGGCGATTTGTGACGTCATATATTTTATTTCCCTTGGGTACTGCAGCAATATACTGGCAGTCCGTAACGGAACTAATTTTTTCGCCAGTAGGCACTGAACAGTGCTCGCACTCTTTTTTCAAGACTTACCTCTTTTTTCAAGGCGAATAAAAATAATAATATAATTTTGAATAGGCATTTTCTAGGCTTAAGTGCTACCCTTCCACAACTTCATCATTGGTGACACCTGCACGTGGTATAGATTATACTTAATTGCAATTACGAAATTTAACCGGCGGGAATCGATCCCTTCTTGATCATACGAAATGAACAACGGTTGGATTGATAAACAACCGGCCAAGTGCGAGTCGGAATCGCGCATGAAGGGTTCCGCACCATCGTAATACACGTTTCTAGTAGGGGAGCCCCCTTTATTTTTAAATTATTTTAATTTTTACTATTTGTTGTTATAGCGGCAACAGAAATACACATTCTGTGAAGATTTCAACTGTCTACCTATTGTGGATCATGAGATACAGCCCGCTGACAGACGGACGGACAGCGGAGGCTTAGTAATAGGGCTTATTACCCTTTGTGTACGGAACCCTAAAAAGAACTATTCAAGTGGTATTCCACTTATAAGTCAAGAAATATAGGGAGTATAAGGAAGGAATATAAGGTATTAAGGAATATAACGTGTAACTTATATTCCCCACCCGTTCCTACCTATAAGGTATAAGATATAAAAACTCTCTCTCTCTTAGTACCTTTAACCGACGAGCGTGTATGCGTAGGTATATGGATGTGGAGGAAGCGAGAGAGGTGTGTCAGGATCGTGCCAAATGGAAGTCCATAATCTCTACCTACCCCTCTGGGTGACAGGCGTGAGTGTTTATGTTATGTTATGTTATATAAAAACATAAAAGTTCCGATCATAACTTGATCCACACAACATATAATCAATTGAAGCTTAAGGCTAAATCAGCTAGTTAGTACGGACTGTATTACTGTTGTAATTAATTACGCCCGTTATAAGAACCATCGAATGGTTAGAGGTAATTTGTAAATAGTTTTGTTTATCGCCATATTAATTAATATTCCGTGATTAATAGAAGAGAAAGTTAAAATTATAATTCATGTTTTTAATATGTTAACGCCGCTGTATTTCGTATGGTGAATGATTAGCACCGGTGACCCTTTTTATTGGTAACGAGGTAATTCATCTTTCGTTAGGAGTGACACAACATTTGTGTTTTGACTGTTCGAGTTAAAAGGAAGAAAGAAAGAAAATTTATTAATTACAACAAACACCAATACACATGTAACAAAGGAACACGTACTAAAGAACTTAAAAAAAAAAACTTATTTCTATATACAGGTTATTTTGCAATAACTGACCAAATTTGCAGAAAAGGCTCAGAATAAGTAATATAGGCAAATGGTGAAGAAAAATTAATTTAAAAAATCTCATACATTCTGTCTTTAAAATTCAAAATGCATGGTAATGCATTATTTTAACTGATTTTACTGTGCACGCACACATTCGTAAGGGTCGATCGGTAGGCAAAAAACGTTGTTGGTAATAAATCACGTTTAATTTGGGATAATCTATACAAATAAATAAAATTGAAGTGTCTGTTTGTAATGTCAAAATTACAGCTTTTTACTAACTGCATATGGAAGATATACGGTACTAATAATAAAAATACAATTTTTAAAGTTTTTGTCTGTCTGTCTGTCCGTCTGTCTGTCTATTTGTTCCGGCTAATCTCCGAAACGGCTGAACCGATTTGGACTGGATTTTCTGTGGCAGATAGCTGATATCAAAAGGAGTATCTTAGGCTACTTTTATTTTAGAAAAAGAATTACCGGGTACCGTGCAAAAAAATTAAAACCCAAATACCGCGTGTTAAGTTGAAGTCGAAGTTGCGGGGAACAGCTATTTTAAAATAAAAGTAGAAGACTTATTTACTCGTATTTTTTAAAACTGCAATAACGGTCTATCGTTATTTATATATTTGCACTGAAGTAAAATTTTGGCTACTCTTTACAAAATAACCCTGTATAAAAATCAATTGATGTCCGTTAATCGCGCTAAAACTCAAATACGGCTCGAATGATTTTGATAAAATTTTGTATGTGTTTGAATTGGTCCTTAGATGGTTTAGATACACGTTTGGATGCGGTAGGTGGCGCTGTTGTTGAGATTCAGAAATCACCCAAGCGAAGCCGGGGCGGAAAGTTAATCTTAAATAAAATAGAAGAAATTGAATTATAAGCTGTGTGTTAGACGCCATAAAGTTTCGTGCTGTCTCTATCACTTTAAGTCAAAGTGACTGTGACACCACGAGTAGAACTAAGTGGCGTTTAAATATTCGGCTATATGAGCCACAGCGTCCTCTTACTTACAACTGTTAAAGTAAATTTACAGCCTATATACTTGGTAATAACTTTCTGTCCTGTACTAGCCTGTTTTCAGGGAGGATATGGAACGCTTCACCCGCTGCGCTGTCTTAGAGCGTTTTTTTTTTTATAGGAGAGGGGGCAAACGAGCATGCGGCTCACCTGATGGTAAGTGACTACCGCCGCCCATGAACAACTGCAACACCAGGGGAATCGCAGGAAATCGTGTTGGCGTTCTGAAGATATCCTCGAAATACTCATTATCTATATGTATACATTTTATTATATATTTTATTTATTATATACTTACTTTACTTATATTTTACTAGCTGTTCCCCGCGAATTCGCTCGCGTGTTAGGTTTTTGCGCGTAACCCTAATTCCTTTTCTAAAATTAAAGTAACCTAAGTTACTCCTTGTGAAATCAGCTATCTGCCAGTGAAAGCCCCGTCAAAATCGGTCCAGCCGTTTCGGAGATTACCCGGAACAAACAGACAGACAGACAAAAATTTTAAAAATTGTATTTTAGTTATAGGTACCGTATTTACTTTCATATGCATTTAGTAAAAAACTGTAATTTTGACATTACAAACAGATACTTCAATTTTGTTTATTTGTATAGATGTATAGATATACTTATGAATAGAGCCGTGGTAGCTCAGATGGTTAGCGCTCGCTGCAAGCTTCACAGTATTCGAGTGACCCGGGTTCGATCCCCGCCGGCACCAATGAAATTGTTAATTGCAATTTTAAGTGCTGATTTACCACATGCACGGCGGTGAAGGAAAACATCGTGAGGAAACCTGCATGTCTGAGAAATAAAAAAAATATATTTCGAAGACATGTGAAGTTCGCCAACACGCATTAGGGCAGCGCGGTGGACAATTCCTTGCCCTAAAACCCCCCCCAGAAATGAGAGGAGGCCTGTGCCCAGCAGTGGGACATACATAGGCTGCAACTTTACTTTTACTTTACTTTTTTACTTATGAATAGTGCAACTACATAATATTTTCTGAAAATTAAAGTTAAAATTGGCCAAACAATACGGAAAATTTAGTTTTTTACTAATCACTGGCAACTAACAGTGGTAGAGCCACGCGGCAGCTTTTTCTGTCACACGGATGGGCCGGCTCGAACCGGGGTGGTACCACGACCTCACAGAAAACCAGCGTGAAGTAGAGGTTTACCTCTGCGTTTCGCTTGGTGAGTGCAGGTGGCCGGAGGCCCTTTTTACTGGAAATGAGGCATTCCATCTTAGTCCTCACGGGTGACAACGCATCTGCATTTTGATTTGTAATAGAGGATAGATGTAGATGTCTATGGGCCGCAGCAACCACTTACCATCAGGTGGACTGTGTGCTCGTTTGTCACGATTATCCTATTAAAAAAACCCGCTTTTAGGACTAATTGTACCTTAAAACTTGCCACATCTACCACAGATTAGACTAAAAATGTTATTTGCATTGGGGTTGTTAATCGTACAGTTAAAAAAAAATCTCTTTAAAGCAGTGATTCCAAACCAGTGGTCCGCTGGCAACCAGTGGTCCGGAAGAGCTTAAATATGATCCGCGAAAGATTTAAATGTTTCACCTACCTA
The DNA here is from genome assembly GCA_963668995.1 of Parnassius mnemosyne. Taxonomy (NCBI): domain Eukaryota; kingdom Metazoa; phylum Arthropoda; class Insecta; order Lepidoptera; family Papilionidae; genus Parnassius; species Parnassius mnemosyne. The sequence goes on from CAVLGL010000090.1 coordinate 30,246,381, forward strand.
TTTTTAATTTACCTACGTTTTGAATAACACATTTATTATTTTCTCGTCACGAGGTCAGTGCAACACCAACGTCACGTTAGCACCTACTAGCTTTTACATAAATACACAAATAATATTCTAAATGAACGCTTCTTTTCAGTTTGTTATATAAATTATGTTAAAAATTGTCATTATAATTTTATTTATTAGATTAACACAGTTTTTCTTTTCACCTTGTGGTCCCTTCTAACTACAAAAAAATCAAAGTTGTCCCTGGTCAAAAAAAGGTTATATAATTAAGGTTATATTATAATTTATCATCGCCGATTTTTCCGGACCGATACGACTTAGGGACTTTCAAGAAAAGAGCTTACTCCACTTCAAAAGGCCGGCACCGCACCTGCAATGCCCTTGGTGTTGCAGTTGTTCATGGGCAGCGGTAGCGGGAAATACTATCTTTGTAACTTTCGGAATGTTCTACGAGCGGTTTCCAATAAATCTGATCACCTCTAGAAACTAATGCGGAAATATGTCGTATATTTAATGTAACCAAAATAAAATATGTTTTTTCGTTTTTTTTTACCGATTTTAATTTAGAAATGTTGATAAGCCAACCAGAATTTATGTGTCGATACTGCTCTTATTCAGACTTGGCTAGAAATATAACAAAAATTTGGAAAATCCAAAAGTGCACACCTCGAACGGACTAAGGATTAAATCTAAAGCTAATAAAAAAAATCAAAGTGATAAGTTCTGTTTTTCGAAAGATATATTGTTCACATCCATACTGACCAACTGATGTCCAAGTCAAATTGTTTTCAATTAACTTTTTTATTTATAGGATAAGGGTGACAAGCAAGCACACAGTCCACCTGATGGTAATAGATTACATGTATCCTCGTTTGCGAATCAAAATGCCAATGTCAGTCGTGAGGATTAAGATGGAATGTCTCTAATACCTCTTTTTTCCAGTAGAAAGATACTGGAAAATAGACTCTTTAAACTAGTTTTTTTTTTTCTAAATAACGTTGACAAATGAGCACACAAACTACCTGATGGTAAGTGAATGCTGAGACCCATAGACATCTACATCTATCCTTGATTAAGAATCAAAATACAGATGAGTTGCCCCCTTGACGACTAAGATGGAATGCCTTGTTTACAGTAAAAAAGATCTCCGGTTCTCTACACTCACCATACGAAACACAGCATCATTAAGCTGCTATTTTACTCTGGTATTATGTGAGAGCGTGGTCCGTCCCCGGTCGAGCCGATCCATTCGTGCTACAACTATACAATTAATATAGCTGCAGCATGGCTCTAACACGTATAGCCGAAATAAATAATTTCTTAACTACGTCAGAAGTATTAATTGAAATCTCCTCTTGCTATTGGTCTACTTTTTTATTATATAAGTGCAATATAGAGCTGGTGGAAGTGATTTAAGTTGACTGGATCGCGATTTTTTGCTTTGGTGATAATAGAGCGCTACATCTCCATTTCGCGTTCGATGTGTGCAACAGTACTACGTATTACTAGTCTTAAATTTTTTTTTTATAGGATCGGGTGACAAACGTGCACACATTCCACCTGATGGTAAGTGGTTACTGTGACCCATAGACATCTACATCTATCCTCAATAAAGACTCAAGATACAGATGCGTTGTCACCCGTGAGGACTAAGATGGAATGCCTCTTTGCCAGTAGAAAGGGTCTCCGGTTCTCTACACTCACCATACGAAACACAGCAGCGTTTAGCTGCTATATTACGCTGGTTTTCTGTGAGAGCGTGGTCCTTCCCCGTTCGAGCTACAACCATAATATACCTGCAGCATGGCTCTACCACGTAGAAATGTCAACGACCATTCTATTGAATAAACTAACAGCAAGCTACTAAATATAATTTAAAATTAAAAACTTTGTGCAACCGACTTCAATATAAATTATTAAGAATAACTCAAAAACTATTGGTCAGACCTTGATCAAATTTACATGGGACTACTGTGAAGCACCAGCTTTCAAATAAAAACAGAAACATCGAAATCGGTTTACCCAGAAAAAAGATATGAGGTACACACATAAAAACAAAAAAAAAACATACAGTTGAATTGAGTACCTACTCCTGTTTGTAGTCGGTAGAAAATTTAAAAGCGCTCTATACAGATGCAACAGAATATACGGATACTCCAAAAATTAAAACTAACCACCGTAAGCAACTCTATAACTCTATTCCCTTATATATCTGTATTTATAAACAAAGTAAATAAATATGCAATTGTACGTCAAAAACCTTATAAGTTACACTTGTATTCAATAGGTATTTAATGAATTCAATATTTCCATTTGTTTTCAAAATCCAGCGTAGCACGTAATAAATACGGTTTCCAAGTCGGGCGGTAGATCAGGTCCGAACAAATCCGAAGTCTGAGCTAAAACCTATTATACGGGGGCGGCAAAAAAGCGTTCGGGGAGACATCGAAACGCGCGACTTATAAATAAATACATTGCTAGGGTATGGCGCCAGCTATTAGCTGAAGCGTTTTTAAGCATCTATTAATCTATATTCTACATCTTGTAGTGGTGGAATTCCCATTACCCAATATCGTGCTGTGAGTCTCGTAAGAGGTGACGGGGGGAAATAAAACAGGAGATGGGCAGCAGCATCTTCTCGATAACAACTCCAAATTATAGGAAACATTATTTCCTTGCTATTTAAAAGTTTTTTTTTTTGTTAATACACTAGCAACTATTCTTTTAATCGTATTTCTCCAGATCGGCGAAAATTTGCGCAAAAAATACCAAATTATTTATTCTCGTGTGTAATGGCGCTTATTTCAGAATCTCTGACAAAGTCTACTCTTTTTGTTATTGCATTGGCGTAAAGAAATAAGTGAGTCAAAACAAGTAAATGTTGGCTGTCCTTATAACTTTTGATAAATTAATGACTATATTGCGAGGTGTCTAATATTAAATATACATACATAGCTTCACGTCTAGAATCCGCGAGGGGATATGCAGAGTCATAAGAGCAGTAAGTTACTCAAATCGGCAAATCATGGTAAGTCAAAAAATATATGTAGCTAGCCCATCGCTTACACAATCACACACCTAATATCCAATTAGTTGCCTATTATGAATGCTAGACAAATAACACAGTTGAATCATCATTCTTTTTTGTCGTAAGTCCCACATAAACATAAGGCCTTTAATGATTATAGTATATATTATAGTATATTTACGCAAACACTTCACATTGATAAAAACTGTTTTTACGGATTTTATCGCGTTTAATTTTGAAGCGTCAGTAGCCTAATGGCAGGACGTGGATGGCGAACTCGAAAGATCGTGAGTTCGAACCCGCCATTCGACTACTGTCGTGAACCACTTCTAACACAAGCATTTTAAGCTTACCAGAAGTAGTTAAAGGGGATATTAGTAATGTTTAATAGCATTACTAGTATTTTTTTTAATTTACAACAACCCATGGTCACGGGGGTAGGAGGGGGGGGGGGCATATTCAATAAGGCCTTTAAGTCAGAGCAAAATATGACGCTGCGTCTAATATTGAGTTCGCTTATTAGCTTAACCGTGAAAAAACTCCACTTTTGAACGTGATCTGTAATTTACTCTCTAGTGTACTAAATAATTTCACGGCAGCAAATACACGTAAGAAGGCCAGAGCATATATTATTGTATTAAAATCTATCTCCTCTGACTGAAGTAAGAACAACATAACGATATATTTTATCGAAAAGGAAATGGAATACCTGACAGGCTCAAGTTTTATAAATAAAATGTCTGTCTTCAAGTTTATAATGACTAGAACAATTTTAGAAATAGAAAAATTATTTAATAAAAATGCAAATATAAAAGATAAACACAACATCCTTGACCTTGACCGAAATTATTGTATCTGCTCATGACTTACACTCAACGTAAAGATGAAAGACAACACCGCGCGTTCGCCAATGCATGAGGCATCAAGAAAAACTTGTGAAAGCGGGCGTAATGGCTGCAGAACATTTGTAAGATTATACCGCGGGATTGTTTAAGATGACGTCTCACCGGCCCGTTCCCGCCGATTTATGTACGGCATAGACTAGACAAACCATAGACAAAATTGTTATTTGAAAGGACGAAAATATTTCTTTTCATTTTCTATGATGTAGACATTTACCTTTTATTATATTTACATACTCTTAATTACATTTAGATTGTGGTGGCCCCGTGGGTGTCATAAGAGCTGACAGAGGGAAACTGGAACAAGAGATGGGCAGCACCATATTCTTGATAATCACCCAAGATAATAAAAAATGTTAGGATTGCTAATCCACTGACCAAGCGTGGCAATTATGATGAAATCTCCATGAGACAATCTAGGAGCTTTTATATCTAGGCCCTTGTTCTACAGTGGACTTTTATAAGCTGTCATCATCATCGTTGTCATCATCATCATTACAGCCCTTCACAAGTCTGCTTCTGAACATAGGCCTCACCCAATGAATGCCACAAACCACGGTCCTAAGCCACCTGCATCCATTGACTACCTGCATGTCTTATCAGGTCGTCACTCCATCTAGTGGGGGATCGCCCTACAGTTCACCTACCGGTACGAGGCTGCCACTCGAGAACCTTTAGAGGCTGTAATAAATGGGAATGGAGACATTTGTATATATTATATATTTACACTATACAGCTGAACAACTTAAAATAATGAAAGGGCTATACGCATTTTTAATGAAAGGGCTTTCATAACTCATGGTTTTCAAAGCACTTAAATTTAAAAGCTTTTTAACCTATGGTAGTGACAAACAAGCACACAGTCCACCTGACGGTAAGTAGATGCTGTGGCCCATAAACGTCTACATAATGCAGATGCGTTGTCACACCATAGGACTAAGATGAAATGTCTCGTTTCTAGTAATAATTGTTCTCCGGTTCTCTACACTCGCTAACGAGCTGCTAATTTACGCTGGTATTCCGTGAGAGCGTAGTCGTTCCTCAGTCGAGCCAACCCATTCTAGGGTGTCTAGCATGTTTTTCTTTTTAAAACACTTAAGTCGAAAATAAAATTCCTATAATTTATCGATAAACAACTACGAAAATCATTTACGGCTCTATCTGTTAACTACTCTGTACGAAGACGCCGAATTTCGATATTTTTTGCGGCATTTTGTTGCGATTTTTAAATTATTTCGGCTCTATGTTTAATTTATAACGCAATTTATTAAATAACCCACGTTCGAACACGAAACAGTTGTTTTTCAATCTTTAAATCTTTCGCTCCCATGTATTTACATCGTTATATCTAAATAGAGATCTAGAAAATACAATCCATGGCATGCCGGTGAAGAAAAATCATAAATAATTTTATTTCAATCGCCTCTTAAAACTGTTAAAATTAAAATAACGGTGACAAACGTGTTTTTTCTTATAGGATAAGAGTAACAAACGAACACACAATCCATCTTATGGTAAATAGTTGCTATGACCCATAGACATCTATTTTTAAATTAGAATTTGAGAGATTTGCAAAGAATATTTTTTTATAGGATAGGGTGACAAACGAGCACACATTTCACCTGATGGTAAGTGGTTGCTGTGGCCCATAGACATCTACATATATCCTCAATTACGAATCAAAATGCAGATGTGTTGTCACCCGTGAGGACTAAGATTGATTGTGGGACCACGTTTCCAGTGGAAAGGGTTCCCGGTTCTCTACACTCACCATACGAAACACAGCAGCGCGAAGCTGCTATCTTACGCTGGTATTCTGTGAGATCGTGGTCCTTCCGACCCATTCGTGCTACAACTATTGTATAGCTGCAACATGGCTCTATCACATACACTCTCCATCTGATGACGATGATAATGGTCATGTCCTCCTAGTAGATATTGACAACACAACGTAATAAAAGGCTGTAAGGCATTTTCCATCTTATTCTTCTTCGAACTCAGAAGTGATAACGTATCTGTGTATCTTATTTCTAAATGTACAATAATTTAGAGGTACAGCATGTTCACAAATTTCAAATATGTACTATTTACTTAACCTAAAAAATCATTAAAGTAAATTTGATATTGTGTATGTGTGTGTGTGTTATCATCCGTATACCGTGTAATGGCGGTCTAAGAATATCCACTACCCCATATAGAAAATAGAAAATATATTTATTTAACCAAAAAGACATTACATAATTAAAAAATACATTGGTTTCTGCACTAAGCTCTAGGAACCAAGAACATTAACTGACACCGTTTACACCGATTAATACATAGGACTCCGATTAAGTTAAAATAATGCTAAAATTTTAGTATAAGTTAATCCATAAAAGAAAAAATAATTGCTAATTTACTCTAGGAATATGTGTGTGTGTGTTTTTTGGTGTGCGTGCGTGTGTTCGCGCACGTTTATGTGTGAGTGAGTGTAAGTTTACGCGTGCGTATGCAGGGATCAGTTGTGAAGAGAGAATAAGATTTCCGTTTCCTGACAAGAAGCATGGAGCAACCAGGCTGTTATTTTGTGCTTGACTTTGCTTGTGGACAAAGACAAAGAAAAACAAATCAGGAGATGGGCAGCAGCGTCTTCCTAATAACGACTAACATTAAAAATCTCCGTCTGCCAACTCGCATGCCAAGCTTGGCAACTATGGAAAATATCCCCTATGATATTTTCCGTAGTTGCCAAGCTTGGCATGTGATAATGTGGCTATGAGGGAGGCTTATGAGCAGTGTACTTTTAATAGGTTGTAATGGATGGATGTATGGAAGATAATATACCAGGAGTACATGACCCACTGAGAGGTGAACTATGTCAAATATCCCCCTATGATGCAATCTATTAGGGAGGCTCAGTAGTGGACTTCTATAGGCTGTTTTATAGACGGTAACGCTAATTATTATTAATATTTTGTAGACCCGAATTCAATATAAATAAAACGAGAACATCCTGAATGTGGTTGAAGTCAATTAAATACGCATTATTAAGGATAATTCAAAAACTATTGGTCAGATCTTGATCTCTCCAAATTATATGGGACCACATAAGAAGCACCAGCTTTCAAATGAAAAATCATGAAAATCGGTTCACCTAGAATAAAGTTCTGAGGTAACACACATAAAATAAATACAGTCGAATTGAGAAACTCCTTTTTTTTTGAAGTATCTTGAAAATAGATGGGTGGATTTTTTTAATAGGATAGGATGACAAACGAGCACACAGTCCGCCTGATGGTAAGCTGTGTCCCATAGACATCTACATTTATCCTCCATAAAGAATCAAAATTCATATGCGTTGTCACCTAGGAATGCCGTTTCCAGTAAAAAGGGTCTCCGGTTCTCTACACTCACCAGACGAAACACACCAGTGTTAAGCTGCTATTTTACGTTGGTTTTCTGTGAGAGCGTAATCCTTTCCCGGTCGAGTCGACCCATTCGTGCTACAACCATACTACTAATATAGCTGCAGTACGGGTCTACCACGTAGCCATACTGCAACTATATTAGGATGGGAAACGATTCTAGAAATTGCCAGAAAAAGTTTAAGGATTCCAATAGACGATAGCGTATCCAGTACGTTTATACCTATCAGACCTAAAATGCCCAGACCGGAGACGGACAGCGGCATCAAAGATGTGAGACTGTAATCGGCAATTCACCAAAAATCCAAATCCTTCACACAACAGGAAACGTCCACGTCCAGCAGTTGACTTTACACACTTATAAACAAAACAAAGTATTGAAATAAAAAAAATCTCAATTTCGATAGAGAAGATGGCTGGGTGCTGGCATCTACTTGAGATCCTATAATTAATAAAATTAAATCCCAACTTAAGTATACGTTCATACTGCGTAGATCGGAACAAAAATTAATAATTTTAATCTGGAGGTAGCCGTGATTAACTATGAGATTGGGATTTCGTACACGTCAGTCCCCCCGTGACCATAGGTGCTGCTCGAAACGTCGGGAGTTTAAAATAAGTTAATATACGCGATAGAATCCGTAAAATCTGGTTTTATTTAAATGTGTAGTGTTTGCATAAATATTAGAAATCATTATGAAAACGAAGTAAGTATTTATTAAATTGCGTTATAAAATTCTGTTTTAAACATCAATAACTTTAAGTCTTTAAATAGTGTAATGCCCAAATTCGAGACTTAACGACATCTTAAGTATTTGCTACTGGTGTTTTAATTAATTTTTAATTTTATACTTATAATTTATGCAAATATTTACACTGACTTGATTAAATTCCAGCGATGACGTATGGACTTGAGACGTGGTTTCACTGTTGGCCGTATGAGGAAGCTCAACGTCGCTCTGCAAGCTATGGAAAGGGCTATGCTCGGGGTTTCTCTGCGTGATAAACTTAGAAATGAGGACATCCGCATCAGAACCAGAGTGGCCGACATAGCCGACAGCATACGAATTAGTAAGCTGAAGTGGCAATGGGCCGTCCGTATAGCTCGAAGGACCGACAACCGATGGGAAAGAAATTTTCTCGAGAGGTAGCCTCGTACCGGTAGACAAAGTGTAGGGTCGACGAAGAGAGACGACCTTTTTTTTATAGGATAGGGTGACAAACGAGCACACTGTCCACCTGATGGTAAGTGGTTGCTGTGGCCCATATACATTCTACATCTATTAAAATGTAGTATATAAAATGCAGGGGTGTTGTCACCCGTATGGACTAAGATGCCTCTTTTCCTTAAAAAGTGTCTCCGGTTCTCTTAGCTACAGCATGGCTCTACCACGTAAAAAAGACGTGCAGGATGTCGATGGTTGCAAGTAGCTCATGACGATGCTTTGTGGCATTCCTTGGAAGAGGTCTTTATTCAGAAGTGAATGCTGTAATGATGTTAATGATGAATTGATTAAAAATAAAATAAATTGGTGAAATACTGCCATAATATTTAAAAAAAATTATTACCTCGTAAAGTCCACTATTAGACAATTGCCTCTCCTATTGTAAGAAGTGTTAATAGTTCTCCCTATTTCGTACCCATGGAATAGAATAGAATAACATAGAATCAATTTTATTCAATATTGATTACATGTAATTCTCATTGAAAGTACTTAATTATTTACTTTCCACTGGTTCTGAAAAAACCTCTGTCCTGGCAAGAACCAGCAAAAAACCCAGCGGGACTTTTTTAAAACATAATTTACAATGTAATATTTATGTAATAGTTATGAAATTATTTAGAAACAGCATGGTAGTGATCACCTCATTCTCAGGGGTAATTATAAATCACGTACCTACTCTTTAGTACTGTAATAACCCTTGAATAGATTCTCACACGTCATATAAAGTAAAAGTGATAGGCACCGTTGGGCACACTCCTTTTCTCACTTCTGAGAGGGTTATAGAGTAATTTGTCCATCACAGTACTCCAGTGCATGTTTTTTCATGACATTCAGGTTTCCTTACGAGATTTTCCTTCTCTGCAGAGCGCATGATAAAGCAGCACTAAAAATTAAAGTTACAAAAATATCTGATGCTGGGATTAGTGGTGATGATGGTGGTGATTAGTGGTGCACGCAGTTGAGGGATGGTGGGAGGTGCTCTTCAAACTAGATAAGGCACATCATTTTATTTTTTTGGGCAGATATAGGCAAAGTAAAATTTTTCCAACTTTAATATTATAATGGATTTACGCAAAGTAACACCTGATTCTATTAATTAGCACTAAAAATATCAATTAACAATTTCATTTATGCCAGCGAAACCGAACTGAAACTCAGCTTACTGCTGAGGTCCCGTATTTGACAATACCAAATTTTATTTAACAAACCAAATTCTGCCTCTATCTTAGCAAACTCCCGATAAAATCCCCTAAGATTGGAATGAAGTTAATTTTACGCATTTTATCACATATTACAGGAGTCACATTAAGGAATAATAATACGGCTGCTAATTTGTTATTTGCTTTACTACTTTTACAGCACAAAAAGCCCCTCAATCATTCTTGGAACCGTTTAAATAATATCACACAATGGTGGTAGCCTATCCCTACTACCTATACAAACTGAACTTAGCAACAGTTCGAATGTGTAAGAATTATACAATCCAAATACTTTTATAATATGAAAATAAGTAAACCACTGTAATAAATATTACTGATAAGTCAATTAATTACAAATGTTTAAAAAATGAAATTACTTACATAATATTTTGTACGTGGTAGAGCCATGCTGCAGCTATACCTATTAGTAGTATAATTGTAGCACGAATGGGTCGGCTCGACCGGGGAAGGACCACGCTCTCACAGAATACCAGCGTAAAATAGCAGCTTAACACTGCTGTGTTTCGTATGGTGAGTGTAGAGAACCGGAGACCCTTTTTACTGAATACGAGGCATTCCATCTTAGTCCTCACGGGTGACAACGCATCTGCATTTTGATTCGCAAATGAGGATAGATGTAAATGTTTATGGGCCACAGCAACCACTTACCATCAGGTGAAGTGTGTACTCCTTTGTCACCCTTTCTATAAAAAAATATTCTTTGCAAATCTCTCAAATTCTAATTTAAAAAATAAAGTGAGAAAATTATCCATGTAAATTATTATGACAATACAATGACTTATAATCTATTTTATATTTCTATTTAAAAAAAATATAAAACAAAACGATAATTACACAATTATTATTTTAATGATTCATAATAGGAATTACTTAACAATTCGTTTAATTTTAACTTTGTTAATTCCTGACGTTTCGATAATTAATTGATTTGCGATAAAATCCGTTAAATTAATTTCATTCCATGTTTAGTACCTATTTGCGTAAATATAAGAAATCACTATCCCATTACAAATATCGTGTTTTTAATAATAATGCAGAAATTAAAATTGCAATAGCTGTATGTCCTCCCTCATAAAAAGCACAGATTAAGCTACAAAATTTCACGTAAATTGAAAAAAAAAAGACCGCTAGCCTCAGTTGACAACATAATATAAGCGGTGCGTTCAAGTCACACCGTCTGTAAGTATTTGACGACAAAAACTTGGAAACTAATGAAGTGATTCGCACGGAGCAGACGGAATTCCTGGACGAGATATGAGAGAAAAAGTTGCACTGAATTAAATTATTTTTTTTTTACTCCAAACACTCATTTGTACGCTGTTAAGCTTAAAGTAAATGTAAAGAAAGGGATGGATAAAAAAGGCCGCGGACTTTTTGAAAATTCGATGCGATTTTGGCAACTTACAACTTTTTTCGTCTTATTTTGTATAACATTCGCTACATTTCTGCACCAGCAATGTAATGTAATTAAAATTTTTTTTTTAATTAGGTTTTGTTTGCAGTAATTTAAAATTGAAATCCTATTGAACTAGTCTTAGGAGTGTTAATGTAATGACGGCTACTTTCTAAAACTTTTATTAGACAGACTTATATAAAGTTACAGAATAAGGATGTCAAACGAGCACAGTCCATCTGATGATAAGTAAATGCTGTGGCCCAAAGACATCTGCATCTATCATCGATTGTGTAACAAAATACTGATGCGTTGTCACTAAGACGGGATGCCTCGTTTGGGTAAAAATGGTCTCCCGTTCTCTACACTCACCATACGAAACACAGCAGCATTAAGCTGTTCATATTTTACGCTGGTATTCTGCTGCTAACTCTAGGCCTACCCTACACGTGTCCCCGGGTGGTGCTAAAAGCCAAAAGTTCTTTTGACAAAGCCAAAAGAACAGACTTGGCTCAGCGGAACACAACAACATTGACTGGTATTCTGTGAGAGCGTGGTCCTTCCCCTTTCTAATAATATGGCTCTAATAATAATAATGTCCTCCAGATCGAATTTTGGTCACCGCGGCCTGTCTCAACGAAGACTATTGATGCACGACAGGATCTGTGTTTCCAAGTGTGTCCGCAAGCACAGGTGCACTCTCTATTTCCTCACTCTTATAGTCCGATAGTACCTTAAACCGACACGACCGGAGGGAGATCGAGCGCAGGACCAATGTCTTTACGTGCTTTTCGAGGCACGGGGTTGAGACACCGCCAAGTTTCTGAATCCGGGCAGCTACTGAGAATTTCACCGGGATTTGAACTCGGGATCCCATGATCAGCAGATCTACAACAGGTACCACAACCACTAAGCCAACGAAGCAGTCAAGCCATAGAGCCATAGCTCTACCACGTATACGAAGAAGATGTATAACCATCGGTCCTTAATACGTTGGCACTATTTCAGTTTATCAGCCATCCGGAAGATGATGACTGAATAAAAACTTTCCTTCCAGTGGTCACCGCTGAATGACACGGTAATAATAAGTGTGGCCAAATCATACATACATACATACAATCATACATGCATACAGGATATAGGCTTTGGTAATCGGAATCATTTATTATTTTTAATTGCTATCAGGAAAATGTTGACGCGAATCTCCTATTTCATTTCCATCTGTCATCTCTTACGACACACACGGTATATAGAGTACTGAATACACGCACGCCGCGCCGCCACTACCGCCAATAAATAAGGAGTTAAAAAAGTTACAGCATATATACGTCACTGCTGGACGCAGACTCCTCTCATTTCTGAGAGGGTTTTAGGGCAAGGAAAAGGAAATGCCCGCCGCGCTGCACCAATGCGTGTTGGCGGTCTTCACATATAGACATAGACATAGACATAGATATGCATTTATTCAGCAACTTACACTCATACAGTTTTGATTTTTTTTAATAGGAGAGGGGGCAAACGAGCATGCGGCTCACCTGATGGTAAGTGACTACCGCCGCCCATGAACAACTGCAACACCAGGGGAACCAGGGGAATTGCAGATGCGTTGCCGGCCTTTTAAAAGGGAGTAGGCTCTTTTCTTGAAGGTCCCTAAGTCGTATCGGTCCGGAAAAATCGCTGATGGTAATTGATTCCACAAGGAAGTTGTGCGAGTAAGAAAACATCTTCTAAATCGCACAGTGGTAGACCGCCAATCATCTAGATGGTGTGGATGGTATTGGGAGTTCTGCCGCGATGTGCGTTCGTGAAATTTAGCGGCTGGAATTAATCCGAACACAAAATAAAATTGAGATAAAACAGTTATAAAATGATTCGATTGCATGAGTGATGTGGTGCTGAAAAGGGCACTGACTCAACATAATGCTATCGCAGCATTTTGGTACTATAGCGTTGGTTTTCAGCAATGCCCATTGAGGTTGGATATATTTTTTTTCTCAGACATGCAGGTTTCCTCACGATGTTTTCCTTCATCGCCGAGCACGTGGTAAATCGGCACTTAACATTGTAATGAACAATTTCATTGGTGCCAGCGGGAAACCCTGGTTGCTCGCTACTGTGAATTTTGCAGCAAGCCCACGGCTTCTAGATCACTTTTTTTTTGTTGTAAGCTCCACATAAACATAGGAAATATCAGTCCCGGCCCAAAATAGGTTCCTAACATTGAGCTTGGATTATTAGCGTAATTGTGAAAAATACGGCTCTTAAACTTAAACAAGCAGTGCTGCAGTTATATTCATTCCCGAGGAATTATATACAATACCTCAAAACCTGTATTAGAAAGGAAAACAAACATATCTTCTTACTGCTAATGCACTTCTTCTTTTACATAATGACGGTCGCAGTACTGGAAGTTACGCCAGGTATCGCTAGATATTTACATATAATATATAGTTTATGTAAATATCTAAATACTACACATACTACATACTATATATATCTTTATATATATAAAAATTACGTGTCACGTTGTTTGTCCGCGATGAACTCCTAAACTACTGAACTGATTTCAATGAAATTTTGCACAGTGTGTGCATTTCGTCCAACTTGAGAGATAGGATAGTTTTTATCCCGATAAGTGACCCTTAATGTTTTTTTTTAAATTGCTAGTTTAAGGATTTTTTTGTATGAAGGGTCGTCGAAAAGGGCAGAACAACGTCTGCCTGGCCAGCTAGTATATATAGATATATATACTACTATACATATATAATATAAGATAAGGGTGAAAGCGAACACACAATACACCTGATCGTAAGTGGATGCTTTGGTCCATAGACATCTACATTTACCCTCGATTAAGGATAAAAATACATGTGTGTTATCACCCCAGAGGACTAACATGGAATGCCTCGTTTCCAGTAAAAAGGGTCTCCGGTTCTCTACACTCACCATACGAAACACAGCAGCGTTAAGCTGTTATTTTACGCTGGTATTCTGTGAGAGCGTGGTCCTTCCCCGGTCGAGCCGACCCATTCGTGCTACAACCATAATATAGCTGCAGCATGGCTCTACCACGTATACTACTTACTATTTGATGGACTGTGTGCTGTAGAATTTCTTTAAAATATAAATCTAAATTAAAAATAATATTTGAGTTGTTATCAGGAAGATGCTGCTGACCATCTCCTGTTTCAAGTTCCCTCTGTCGCCTCTTCCCACATTCACAGGACGATATGTGGTAGTAGATACACCACGCTCTCACAGAACACCAGCGTAAAATAGCAGCTTAACAGTGCTGTTCTGTTTTCGTATGGTGAGTGTAGAGTACCGGAGACCTCTTTTACTGGAAACAAGAAATTCCATCTTAGTCCTCACGGGGCACAACGCATCTGCATTTTGATTAATAATCGAGGATAGATGTAGATGTCTATGGGCCACAGCATTCACTTACCATCAGGTGGACTGTGTGCGCGTTTGTCACCCTTATTCTATAAAAAAGATATTGTTCAACCGCCACTACACAGCAAATCTAAATAACACCGCATTAATATATTCTACGCATTCTACGAAACCAGGGCGGATTGCTAGTTATTCATATAACATCAGTAATTTGCCTCAGACTAAGTAAGTGTTAATCTATAGGGACTTACACTCGAAGTTTGACTAACGCTATGGGACTCGAAACATGTCCCCTTTGGGTTGTTAGTCTGTGTAACAAGATACGGATTTACCCTTGTGTTATCTGCAGAGATTAATGTTCTATTTTTAACCGACTTCAAAAATGTTGAGGTTCTGAATTCGAGTGTATATTTTTTGTATGTATGTCACGCGATATTTTCGCAGATTGTGAACAAATTTTAATGATTCTTTTTTATTAAATAGATTATACTTAAATAAATTTGGAGATAAAATTCCACAACTAAGGGTAGCAAATAAATAACTTCTTTTTTAGCAATTTGAAGTCAGTTTTTACTGTTTGTTAAAAGTTATAATTATATTAGATCGGATTTAATGATTTCTTATATAAGAGCCGCCGTAGCTCAGACTAAACTCGTCGTAAATTTTCCACAGTACGAGATCAATCCGGGTTCGCTTCCCGCCGGCGTCAATGAAATTGTTTATTGTATTTTTAAGTGATGGAACATCGTTAAATAGCATGTGTAGGCTACTTCACGAGGAATAAAATATAGACCAGCATTTATTTTAACTTTATATATATTTCCGCGAATACTGCGGATTGTGAAGCCGAAGGTAGTCAGGTTAACTATTACATCAGGGTGATAATAATAATGTCCTCCAGACAGAATTTCGGTCGTGCCGGCCAGTCTCAACGAAGACTAGCCGTCTGCGTAAGACAGGATTATAGTGCCAAGTGTATGCGCCAGCACAGGAGCACTCTCTATTTCCTCACTCCCATAGTCCGATGGGAGGATAACCCGGCACGACCGGAGAGAGATCAGGTGCAAAACCAATGGCTTTACGTGGTTTCCGATGCATGGGTGTGAAACACCGCCATCTTCCTGACTCCAGGTTGCTATTGAGAATTTTCGACAGTAAAATACAACTGATTTTGGCCCGACCTGTGATTCGAACCCAGGGCCTCCTGATCAACAACCGCATTTACGATCAGTACACCGAGAACATAGTCCGATGGAACGGCAATCCAACCCGACCGGAGAGAGATCAGACGCAGGGCCAACGGCTTTACGTGCTTTCTGTGGCACGGGGGTGAGACATCGCCAACTCCCTAATTACGAGGTACATTCTTGAAAGAAAAACCTAATATCTGATTTTGGCCCGCCCCGAGATTTGAACCCAGGACGGACCTCATGATCAGCAGCCGCGTTTACAATTACTACACTAACGAGGCAGTCAGTGACTCAGTACTATATCAAGTATTTTTTTATAGGATAAGGGTGACAAACGAGCACACAGTCCACCTGATGGTAAGTGGTCGCTGTGGCCCATAGACATCTATATCTATCTTCGATTAAGAGTCAAAATGCAGATGCGTTGTGAGGCATTCCATCTTAGTCCTTACGGGTGAGGACTAAGATGGAATGCCTCGTTTGCAGTAAAAAGGGTGTCCGGTTCTCTACACTCACCATACGAAACACAGCAGCGTTAAGCTACTATTTTACGCTGGTATTCTGTGAGAGCATGGTCCTTCCCCGGTCGAGCCGACCCATTCGTGCTACAACCATAATATAGATGCAGCATGGCTCTACCACGTATAAAATTATAAGTATATTCTGAGAAACACTCCAAACTTGAGAATTAAAACATTTACCTGAAATATACGCCTTAATATTCGTAAATATTAGTTTTATTATAAACAAAAAAATTAGAATTTCATATTTTTAAAAAATATATATATAATTCAGCACGAACCTCTTAAAAAACTCGCGCGGCATTTTTACGCATATATTCTAGACTTTTGTATGTCGTTTTGCCTGTTTATTTGTGTTTACACCGGGAGGGTTTGCAATGGCTGTCAATCAAGAGCCTCAATTGTTCTTCGATCGAGTTCTCGCTTCGTATAATTCGAACACTATTAGAATTTAAGAAGTGTTTACACTGGAATGTTGCAAGCATTTAAAAAAAACATATAAGCTACGTGCAGAAGGATTGCCGATGATATAGATATGATTGTAGCACGAATGGATCTATTCGACCGTAGAAGGACCACGCTTACAGAGAATGCTAGCGTGAAATAGCAGTTTAATGCTGCTGTGTTTCTTATGTCGAGTGTAGAGTGTAGAGAAGCGGAGGCGCTTTTTACTGTAAACGAGACATACCATCTTAATCTTCAAGAGTTTCAACGCATCTGTGTTTTCATAGGTGGATGTAGACGTCTATAGGCCACAACAACCACTTACCATGACGTGGATTGTGTGCTCGTTTGTTACCCTTATTCTATAAAAAGAAAGATTATAAGGCTCTATTTGAGCCTAGAATACGTTCAATAGGTACGCGTACACTGGTGTATTACAGCCTGAAGGATAAAAAGAGCCAATATAATAACAAACTACCAGGCATTCCATTTTAGTCTTCAGAGTTGACAACGCATTGCTAATGCGTTGCTAAGGCTTTCTTTGTTTAAAGTTGATCGCGGTGTCGCCTTAATTTCATTAAAAAAAAAAACTCTGAAAAGTATTCTGTGGCAATTTTTGGAGAGGCCTAAATCCAGGAGTATTAGTAGCAGTGTAGTGGAGGCGTAAAAAAATACAGAAACAGAAACAGACACTTTTTTATTCAATATAGATTATAAATAATACTTATTGAAAGTCACTCTTTTGTTTAATTACACTACAGACACTTTAATTACACTATCCCATATCATATGTATGTACCTAAGTGTCGTAAGGGACGACAAAGGGAAACTGAAACAAGAGATGAATAGTAACATCTACCTGATAAAAGCAATTAAAAGAATCTCACGGAATACCAGCGTAAAATAGCAGCTTAACACTGCTGTGTTTCGTATGGTGAGTGTAGAGAACCGGAGACCATTTTTACTGGAAACGAGGCATTCTATCTTAGTTATTTGCATTGTATTTTGATTCGTAATCGAAGATAGATGTAAATGTCAATGTGCCACAGCAACCACTTACCATCAGATGGACTGTGTACTCGTTTGTAACTCTAATCCTATAAAAAAAACTGCAATCTGCCTGCCAAACATGACAGCTATAACAAATAATGATTATAAATGTTTGTTTTCCAAAGAGTTGCCAAATTTTAAACTTTAGTTAAAATTTATAAATAATGATATACCGTTATTGCAGTTTTTGAAAACACAAGGATATGTCTTCTACTTTTATTTGAAATTATCCCAAATTGAATGTGATATATGCAACAACTACGCGTACGTGCGCTTCTCTTTGGTGCGATTCTATTCACAACGTTTTTGCCTACCGATAGTAAAATCAGTTAAAATAATGCATTACCACGCATTTTGTATTTAATAGATAAAATGGACAGAATGTTTGAGATTTTTTTTTATTAATTTTTCTCCATCGTTTGCCCATATTACTCAATCTGAATATTCTCTGCAAATTTGACCGGCAAAATAACCCTGTATACAATTTATATTTACCCGAATACTACACATGGAATAAAACTACTTGTACGGATTTGTCGCATTTAATTTAAAACTTTTTTAAATCTGACTTTTCGGGCATGCGGAGCTGTAAAGTGCTTGAAACGTCGTGAATTAAAAAAGTTAATATTAAACGCGATAAAATTGATAAAATTAGTTTTATTTCAACTATTATTACGAATATGAGGAATATTTTGTTGTGAGGCAACTTAGGGACTTAGGGACCTTCAAGAAATGATCCTACTCCTTTTTAAAAGGCCGGCAACGCATCTGCAATTACCCTGGTTCCCCTGGTGTTGCGGTTGATCATGGGCGGCGGTAGTCACTTACCATCAAGTGAGACGCATGCTCGTTTGCCCCCTCTCCTATAAAAAAAACTAAGTGGAGAAGAATATGTTCAGCAATGGAATTTAGACGGGCTGTAATATTTTTTTTTAAATATTCCTTGTAATAAATTAATGAATAAATGTGCCGATATGTTAATGATAATGTTGAAGATGAAGAAAACGAAGTCGCACAAGTTGTTAATAATTCAAATGTTAAAAGTTTTTGCACTAAAATATTTTAAACGCCTTTGCCTTAACTCTCGGGCTTGTTGGCCAAATAGTCGACATTGCTCTCATCGATATTATCGCGTCAAGTTAGTGTTGCGCCTCGCGTATAAAATGTCGATATTTGCGAGTCAAATCTGTCGATAGCCGTGCCCGGAGGGTGAAACTAACTGACTTGTATGAAGAGCATACGGTTCAACCTTTATTTTTGAACGAGGTGTTTTTCGCAATTTTCTTTCTTGTATTTTTTTATATTTTAACCGACTTTAAAAAAGGAGGCTGTTATCCATTCGTCTCCCTTGTTATTTTCATGTGTGTTCCGGCATTACTTCTTTGTATATATTCTTGTTGCGTGTTGCCAGTGATGACCTATGGAACTGAAACATGGTCCTTCACTGCTGGCCGTATGAGGAAAATCAAGGTTGCTCAGCGATCTATGGGGACAGCTACGGTTTCTCGATGGCTCGAGGTTTCTCTGCGTGATAAACTTAGAAATGAGGATGTCCGCAGTGGAACCAGAGATACTGACATAGCCAAAAGGATTAGTAAGCTGAAGTGGCAATGGGCCGGCCATAGGGCTCGAAGAACCGACAACCGATGGGGAAAAAGGTTCTCGAGTGGCAGCCTCGTACCGGCGGACGAAGTGTAGGGCGTCCCCCCACTAGATGGAGTGACGACATGGTAAGACATGCAGGAAGTCGATGGATGCAGGTGGCTCAGGGCCGTGCTTTGTTGGCATTCCTTTAGGGAGGCCTATGTTCAGCAGTGTACTTGGGAAGGGCTGTAATGATGATATATTATTTGCATGTATTAATTCTAATGATGACCATTTCTATGAGTCGCTAGTTCTTCTTAAGCATTTTACCACGTTTTTATTAAATAAAAATTCTTGTCTTGTATGTCTGCTTGCCGTTCCCGGTGAAATCTTGCAAATCAAATTTCGAGCACTTCCCGATTAGAGACTTGAAATTTTGAACATAGCTCAGAACAAAACGTGGTATTATAAATTATTTTAGAAGAAAATTTAAAAAAATTGCTCGTTAATCGTAGAATAAGGGTAAAAAAGAGCACACATTCTACCTGATGTTAAGTGGATGCTATGACTGTAGGACACCTACATTTATCCTAGACTGAGAATCAAAATGCAGAAATTTCGACACCCCTGAGGACTAAGATTGAATGCCTTGTAACTAGTCTTTACGTGTCAATTACGTATCACTTTGTTTGTCCGCGATGAACTCCGAAACTACTGAACTGATTTCAATGAAATTTGGCACACTGTGTGCAGTTTGGTCCAACTTGAGAGATAGGATAGTTTTTATCCCGGTAAGTGACGCTCAATATTTTTTTATTGCAAATTTAAAGATTTTTTATAGGAAGTGTCGTCAGAAAGAGCAGAACAACGTCTGCCTGGTCAGCTAGTATTAATTATAATTATCAATATTTATTTCAAAACGCAACGATCCAATTCACAATTTCCTACCGTATGTTCTCACCATTATAAAACCATGTTGGAATTCAGATGCAGCTCGTTTCGCAGATTTAACGACTGCGATATTTGTTCCATTGTGTCGTCGTCAGTGACGGAGGCCTCCGCATCATGAATATGACGCACTGTGCACTGACGAATTGTTTACGTGTCTTAGGTATATCTCGTTAGTTTAATACTGTATAAAGATTACAAATGGTGTATTGTCTTTTGTTGCATCAACCTTAGATTTTCTCTAATCTCTTATTTTAATTCGGACCCACAGAAAGCTACTTTTGAAATTTTTGTCTTTACAAAGTGGTAATGGTTTGTTTGAATGTTTGTCCTAGGTGTAGGACTTATATTCTGCCTAGGAACTCGATTCACCTAGAAAAAGTTCTGAGGTAACTACGTGGTAGAGCTATGCTGCAGCTATAAGTTGTAGCACGAATGGGTCAGCTCGACCGGGGAAGGACCACGCTCTCACAGAATACCAGTGTAAAATAGCAGCTTAATGCTGCTGTGTTTCGTATGGTGAGTGTAGAGAACCAGAGACCCTTTTTACTGGAAAAGAGGCATTACATCTTAGTCCTCACGAGTGACAACGCATCTGCTTTTTGATTCTTTATTGAGGATAAATGTAGATGTCTATGGGCCACAGCAACCACTTACCATCAGGTGGACTGTGTGCTCGTTTGTCACTCAATCCTATAAAAAAAAGTACAGTCGAAAAGAACCTCTTCCTTTTTTTTAAGTCAGTTGAAAATGACTTTCAATAAGTATTATGTAATATTCTATATTGAATAAAATAATTATATTCTATAACATTCTGTGGCCTATAGATATTTACATCCATCTTCAATTAAGAATATTAAAATGAAGATGTGATGTCACCCCCGAGAACTGATATAGAATGCCTCGTTTCCAATAAAAAGAATCTCACGTTCTTTACACTCACCAAACGAAACACAGCGTCACTAAGCTGTTATATCATGCTAGTATTCTGTGAGAGCGTGGTCCTTCTATGGTCGAGAGAGAATTGGTTTTACAACGACAATGTAGCTGCAGCATGTCTCTATCACTGTTAAATTTAAAACGTATGAGGATTTAGACGAAAGACCAACAGAGGCCAATAATACTACGTCATTTTTACACCACCACTACACGGTCAATATTGTTATTTATTACCAAATAAACCAATCTTTTAAATAACATTTTCTTTTGTCTATCCTTCTAAAATTACTAACGATTAATTTAATCAAACTTGACAATAATGCTCTACAAGAACATTAATTATATGTTATGACTCAATTTAAATGTAGCCTGTGACAAGAAAATTACACAATTGACTAATTTATCAACATCCAATGGAGATATATATTTGTCTCTTTTTCACCAACATAATTTTGTATTTGTCTGTCACTAACGCGGGAGAACACTGTATTGATTTTCCCGAGCAGATAAATGGGCTTTAGAAGAGGAAAATTTTATTTAAATAGGCCGCCTCGAGCAGTGGTAACTCAGGGGCGCTCGTTTTTAATTTCATTATACTAGAGAAACCTAAGTTCGAATCCAGAGCGACACTGAAAATCAAGAAGAGTAAACTGAAAATTGAATTATGTTTAAACTACTTTTTTTACTACTGTTAACTACAATTTCATAAGTACTTAAACTTGAAATGTACGGTTAATTTTCGAGTATGCGTTTAACTATAAACCCGGTCAATAAAATGCCATTAATTTAACATTATATGACTCCTGGAGCATAGAATCTTAACAGTTTTTTTTTTAAAGAAGGGGCAAAGGAATATATTTCTTTAAGATCCAAGTCACATTAGTCTCGAAAAACCGTTGGTCCCAAAAGGCTGTCGTAGAAAACTCCTAGTAAAACGTAGTGGACTGCCAACTATCGAGATTCTTTCATAACCCTCTCAATATTAAAACTATACCTATATCCTGTACTTTGAAACGCAGTTTTTTTTTTTTAAATTGGTGAATATTCCCGAAATAAATCAACTGTTCGTGAGATCTTACAGTGTCACAAGTGGGCCAGCTCAATAAAAGGCAACTCATTCATATCACAACCTTTTCTGTAACGAGTTTTAAGAGTGAGGATAGATTACTAAGCGGTCAAACTCCCCCACCCGTACAAGCAGTATAAAGAACTGCGCAGACAACTAGCTTCGCCTGCGCCCTCTTCTCCCAAAAGAGGGTCGCTTCCGATCCGACAAAGCGGCTTAATCGGCCAATTGTCAGTCCCCAAAGTGGAGTTTAGTGGGTATCACTTAGGTTCCCCAGTAGGTAGTCACAGTGAGTCCCACATAACCACGACAGACCGGCTGTCGTGGTATGCGTAAAGCATTCTCCACTTCCTCGCCGTATCGAGGTAGCCCTTTCCAATTGCTTCTGGGCGCAAAAAAAAACTAGCTTGTGTCATGGTTATCTCAATTGTTGTCGTCATTTTGTCCGTCGTAGTAATACTTTTAGTGCCAGCAAAGAAGATGACGTTGCAGTGACGCCGGCGTATGTTGCATCGTGATTGGCTATGTTACTGTTGGTTTGCATACATCATTTATTTAGAATATATATTGTATTTACTTCTAATGCGTTCCATGAATATTTTATAACGTAAAGTTTACTAAGTAGTGTTCATTTATTTAAATAGTTAAGAGATTATCTAACACGAGGGGAAATATTCATTACCTTTTGCAAGGGCAACGGGAAAGTTTACCTCTACCGGCTACGTTTATATGGGATCCAGAGATCTCTATTCGGAACGCAAAGAAAAGCGGTGTAAAGTCCGAACCCACCATAACTCGATTTAAAAACTCTGCATACGATTTTTTTAAAGTGTTCCACGACACTGACGCATTTCTTTTCTGGGTGAACCGATTTCAATGATTCTTTTTTATTTGAAAGCTGGTGCTTCACATGTGGTTTATCAAGGACTGACTAATAGTTTTTGAGTTATTCTTAATAATTTATATTGAAGTCGGTTGTACAACATTTTTACGTTTAAATTATCTTTATACTCACAGATACGTGATACGTTCTATACGTGGTAGAGTCACGCTGCAGCTATATTATGGTTGTAACACGAATGGGTCGGCTAGACCGGGGAAGGACCACGCTCTTACAGAATACCAGCATGAGACTCTTTTTCCTGGAAATGAATTATACTATTACTATTACTATTAAAAATAATACTTATTGAAAGTCACTCTTTTGTTTAATTACCACTGGTTCGAAAAAACCAACCTGGAAAGAACCAGCAAGAAACCCAGCGGGACTTTTTTTAAACAACAGCTTACAATCATGTAATCACAATTAACCACACAAAACAAATTAGAAATAGCTAGGTAGCGTTAATTGCAATACATAGTATTTTTAAGTAGATTAGCGACGCTATCGTAGTGGGTTTGTTTAGCCTGTATGGATAATTGTTAAGTATGTGTCATCATCATCATCATCATTACAGCCTTTCATAAGTCCACTGCTGAATATAGGCCGAAATTGTACAACCAGTGCGTGTTGCCAGTGATGACTTACGGAACTGAGACGTGGTCCTCCACAGCTGGCCGTATGAGGAAGCTCAAGGTCGCTCAGCGTGCTATGGAGAGGGCTATGCTCGGAGTTTCTCTGCGTGATAAACTTAGAAATGAGGATATCCGCAGTAGAACTAGAGTAACTGACATAGCCCAACGGATTAGTAAGTATGTGTATGTGTGTGTAAATAAATAAATAGTTGTCACGCACACCAAACTTTAATCACTTATGTTCTTCTATTTATCTTTCTATATTATATTCTGTACACGCGTTCCGCTATCTTTTAAAAATAGTATCCTCTGCCGTAGGGTTGCCTGGAAGAGATCGCTGTTTTAGCGATAAGGCCGCCTGTTGTACCAATGTCCCTTAAAATTTATACAATACAATAACTTTATTTCAGGCATCAAGGACTTAAAAATTAAGAACATTGGCCCATAGCAATATATACCTTAACCTAAAAATATATATAAAATATAGACATAACTTAACACTATTTAGGGAAGTTTTTTCTTTGGCGCGTCCCTGTATCGGCGAAACACTACCCCAGAGGGCCAGAAATCGGGAGCGAGGAATGTCTCTTTATGTTTTGCAGGAACCTGGAGTACGTAGGATTTTAAGTTCGTTGACCTATTAGACTCCAGACGCTGCAAATGTAAAGAGATCGGATCCTCAATGCGGCATCGGCTTCGTTCTTCCACGAAGCGCAGGACGTCTTCTCCCGACGTACTTTTGTCCAAACGGGAGATGTAGAGTTGTATGGTTGGCTCCACAGCACGCAGAGTTGTACTCGCGTTTATTTTCGCGGTCCCACGCTGGTTACAGACGGGTCGCGACCGACGTCTCTTCTCAACAAGAGTAAACCCGTCCTTATCAATCTTGTCTTGGGTCACCACTGGAACTGATATTTATTTCCACATTCTTCCGCTTTCGACCATTGTTTATAAATACTGTAATATGTTCCTTGGTGTACAATAAAGTATATTTTACTTTACCTTTACTTTACCAAACGCTCCGCCCCGCTGCACGCTCAAACCAAGCAGTCACTCATTCACAAGTGATGTAAAATCCAAAATCATCTCGCGTATTTAACCAAAGGGTCACGACTATTGCTTCAATAAAAACTGTGAGCAATTACTACATCAAAGTTTAATTGGGTGTGAATAATCCCCCTTAAACCCCACCCCCATTTGTATCTAACACACGGAACGGGGGTCTGCGATTGGTTGGTGGGAGCTTCGTGAATATGTGTAGCGATCGTGCTATGCAGATAGAGTAATACAGGGTGTTTTATTTTCGAACAATTAAAAATATTTTCCGTGTTTACCTATAATAAATAATTTGACGGCGCAGTGGCTTAGCAATGAGTAGCAACGCTGGGAGCCGCGGGTTCGAATCTCGCACGGAACAAGTATTTGTATGGCCAACAAATAACGGTTCCGGATCTGGATATTTGTCCTTGTGCAATTTATGTTTGTAAACTGCCTCTACGATACAGGAGAAAATCCTAGTGTGAAGGTAACGTTTTTTAAAAATAAATAATAAAAAAATAAAAATATTTGGCGTTATATAATTTATATATTTTTTATATAATAACGATGAATAAGGACTAACATCAGGTGGACTGTACCTGATGTTAGTTGGGATGTTTGTGACCATAGACACCTACATCTTATCTTCAATTAAGAATCAAAATGCAGATGTGTTGTTATTCTTGAGGAATAAGATGGAATGCCTCGTTTCCAGTAAAAAGGGTCTCCGGTTTATACACTCACCATACAAAACACAGCAGCATTAAGCTGCTATTTTACGCTGGTATTCTGTAATGATGATGATATTAATAATACTTTAATATTGTAAAAAAATAACAAAAATAAAACTAATTCATTTAATAAATAACTTGATTTCCTTATTCGTTCAAAAAGATTATTATAATTTATAACACATTTCATCGTTGTATCACTTTAAAATATGAACATCCTATATTCAAGTACTACAGTAAGTAATGACACGTTTACCGTACGGCACGTCCCACGCCGAAAGGGGACGGGAGGGAACGGCCTAAAGAGGGTTGCGCGTGCAAAAACGTAAATGTGCGCCCCTCACAGCCTCCTACAAAGACTGTAACTCGAAATAATGGGAAAAACGTTGACTGCATATGATATGAACAACTTTAGGCAATTCAAAAATTAAGTCATATTAAATTACTATGGCGATTTATTTTAAAATATGATAATGAAGTACGCACACAGAATACCTACCAAATATTACCAAGGTTATATTTTTATATAATACAAGGGTGGCAAACAAGCTCTTAGTCCACCTGATGGTAAATGGTTGCTGTGACCCATAGACATCTACACCTATCCTCGTATAAGAATCAAAATGCAGATGCGTTGTCACCCGTGAGGACTAAGATGGAATGCCTCGTTTCCAGTAAAAAGGGTCTCCGGTTCTCTATACTCACCATACGAAACACAGCAGCACTAGGCTGTTATTTTCAGGTACACACTTACTGCAAGAATACTCCGGGAAAACTTCAAGCATTCACAGGAGTCATGAATATATTGAATCACTCCTTCGATATGGTATTATTGTCTGGGGATCTCTATACTAAGGTATTGTTTATTTTATACTAGCTGATCCTCGCGACTTCGCCCGCGTGTTATTTGGGGTTTTAGTTTAAGAAGAATAACGCGGGCGAAGTCGCGGGGAACAGCTAATATTGTAAATAAAATTAAACAAAAATTCAAACCTTCAAAACAAAAATCTGATGATTTTCAAACTGGGCTAAACAGATTTTCTTAAAACATAACTACGAACACTCTCGATTAAGACATCTTACAAACAAAAAAAAACTTAATCAAAATCGGTTCATCCGTTCAGGAGCTGTGATGGCATAGACAGACACACACATATACACAGATACACAGATACACACTACAAACATATAACACCCCTCTGTTTTCTTCGGACGTTAATACTTATCTTCACGCACAATCCCTGACGGGGTAGCCAGAGAGAACAGATCGCCAAGTGTCACGATCCTTACATATCTCTTTCGCTTCTTTCAGATTCATTATCTTCTTCATACATGCACGTCTAGGTATCCGAGTACTCTTGACCCTACCCTCTTCGAGCAATTTGTTCACATGGTCTTCGAAAGTTAGTCTCGGTCTACCGTCTACTACGGACGTTAATAAGACCTAAAATACAGTCAGTATTTTGTTAGTGTGTTAGTGTGTCAGTTACATGTATATACATTTTTAAATACTAAAAGTTCAACTCGTCCGGGGAAGGACCACGCTCTCACAGAATACCAGCGTAAAATAGCATCTTAACACTGCTGTGTTTCGTATGGTGGGTGTAGAGAACCGGAGACCCATTTTACTGGAAAAGAAGCATTCCATCTTAGTCCTCACGGCTGACAACGCATCTGCATTTTAATTTGCAGACGAAGATAGATGTAGATGTCTATGGGCCGCAGCAACCACTTACCATCAGGTGGACTGTGTGCTCGTTGTCACCGTTATTCTATAAAAAAAAATATTATCTTGGTCAGGATCAGCAGGATATAATAAAATTATTATCAGGAACGAAAGAGTGAAGACCGAATGTTGAAGAAAATATATAGCGCGATAGTTAATATTAAAAGGTGTCGAGGTAGACCGAGACTAACTTTCGAAGACCATGTGAGCAAATTGCTCGAAGAGGGGAGGGTCAAGAGTACTCGGATACCTAGACGTGCATGTATGAAGAAGATAATGAATCTGAAAGAAGTAAAGGGGGATGTAAGGATCGTGACACTTGGCGATCTGTTCTCTCTGGCTACCCCGTCAGGGATTGTGCGTGAAGATAAGTAAATAAGTAAGTAAGGATCATCAATGCGTGTTGTTTAAGTGTTTTTAAACTATATTGTATCAGTAACGGTTTGAATCTAGTGATTGATAAAATTCGAATTCGAAGCCAAGGTGATTTCAAAATATGGTAAATTATTTTTACGAATTATGTGTTAGTAATACTTTTCTGCTTAGTAATCCGTCTAGGTAGTTACGACTCACCTATTTAACCGTTAAAGTAGCAGTACCTGCAAAAAAATTTCATGTCATTCATGACCATTGAGTTATATGTACTACGTACTAGAGAAGCCATTCCGAACATTGACTATGTTCAACTGAACTGTACTGCAATCCATACAAACTAAATAATGCGTAAATTGAAGATTTGTGAATTCCATAAAATAATAATTATTACATTTTATTTAGAAATATGTTTGTTTAGATTAAACTAAGATATTTTATATTAAATTCTTATATTTATTTTATATTAATATCTTATTTTATATCAAATTAAAGTCTTCGCGTATGCGCGACTACTACTCCCGCGCATGCGCGAAGACATAGAGTAGCGCACAATTTTTGTTTGGAATGACTTCTCTAGTACGTAGTACATATAACTCAATGTTCATGACAAAATTCACTCTCATCACTTTTCCCAAACGCCCCAAAAGAAGTATAACTTCAAAAGCTATTTCAGAACATAGAGAGAGGTGTGTTAGGATCGTATCAAATGGAAGTTTATAGTAGTAGCCTACACCTATGGATGACAGAAAAAAAAACCTCTGTCCTGGGAAGAACCAGCAAGGAACCAAGCGGGACTTTTTTAAACATTAATATGTATAATATTTTAAGATTTACAATTATATATTAAAAAAATTAGAGAGAGCATGGTAGTGATCACCTCATTCACAAGGTTATTGTCAACCATAAACTCTTTAGTGGTATAATAACATTCATAGAATATTTTTGCTTGCTAAAAATTTTTAACTTTTTGATAGATCATCATCATTACAGCCCTTCACAAGTCCACTGCTGAACATAGACCTCCCCCAAGGAATGTCACAATGCACGGTCCTGAGCCACCTGCATCCATCGACTTCCTGCATATCTTACCAGGTCGTCACTCCATCTAGTGGGGGGACGCCCTACACTTCGTCCGCCGGTACGAGGTCGCCACTCGAGAACCTTTTATCCCCAACGGTTGTCGGTTCTTCGAGCTATATGGCCGGCCCATTGCCACTTCAGCTTACTAATCCGTTGGGCTATGTCAGTCACTCTGATTCTACTGCGGATATCCTCATTTCTAAGAGAAACTCCGAGCATAGCCCTCTCCATAGCTCGCTGAGCGATCTTGAGCTTCCTCATCCGGCCAGCAGTGAAAGACCACGTTTCAGTACCATAGGTCATCACTGGCAACACGCACTGGTTGTACAGTCTTGTTTTCAAGTTTTGAGGTATACCTGACAGGAAGATTGTGAGAGAAGGTACCATATTATACTCTTTAGTGGTATAATAACGTTCATAGAATATTTTTGCTTAGGTACTAAACATTTTGAAATTTTTGATAGATAGATCCTGCATATTTTCACGTGGTAGAGCCATGCTGCAGCTATATTTGTAGTATAGTTGTAGCACGAATGGGTCGGCTCGACCGGGGAAGGACCACGCTCTCACAGAATACCAGCGTAAAATAGCAGCTTAACACTATGCCTATGAATCACATTAAATGAAAGGGAGATTGATTTAAACCTCACTTTTCAACCTACTTCAAAATGGAGGAGGTACACAATTCGACTGCATGTTTTTTTAATGTGTTTCTATAAAAATGTGTTTCGTTAATTTGTATTCTATAAAAAAAACTTTGATACTTTATAATAAAAAGTATACATTACTAGCGATCGCCTCGACTTCGGGTGATTTCTGGGTCTCGACAATAGTGCCACCTACCGGGTCCAAATGTAAATCTAAACCATCTAGGGAGCTATTTAAATACACACAAAACAATCTTCAAAATCGGTCGAGCCATATTTGAGTTTAGCGAGACTAACAGACAACAATTGATTTTTATAAATAAAGATATATAAAAACGTACTTATTAACATTGTTTACACAAAAATATCACGCAGACTTCTAAATTTGACCAACTTGAGAAAACAATAAGGTATCATCTCTACTTAATTATCCACCGAGAACGAGGGAAAGTCAAGTAGTAGGTTGTCTCGCCCCGAATCGATTCTCCATCTCTGACACTCCATTAAATGTGTGCCGGACGGGCGTAGTTCTCCGGAGTAAATGTTGTCGGAGATACCCCGCGAGTCGCTCACGTCCTACACCTGTAGGTTCCAGACTCCTCCAACTGCTGTCTTTCACTGCCGTCTCTTTGGTTGCTGCGGATAAACTGTGGACTGAGGTTCAAAATTAAAATGCACGATTTGTAAATTAAAATAGCAAGGGAGTGGCCAGCGGATCGACTAATTAATTTGTCGCGAGATTTTACACTGTTATTTATTTATCACTATTTTTCAACTATGATTGTTCACTATATATTTTAAAACACAGATTTAATTAAACACACAGTAATATTAAAATTTCTATTGGTTTTCTAAAATTTCTATTCGTATTTTTAAAATATCTGTTGGTAATATCAAATTTCTATTGGCAGTAACAAGTTTCTATTGGTATTCTCTACAATTTCTATTGGTAATTTTAAATATCTATTGAAAGTAACAAATTTCTATTGGTAGTATCCAAAATTTCTATTGGTAGCAGCTGGTTTTCTAACACTACTGACTAGCAGCTATTAATCAACTAAAATTAGTTGAATTTAAACACTTTTGTAACTGCGAATATCAGTTACCACTTTTTCCGTCTAGCTAACACTTTTCACGAAATGTAACGGCGAAATTTCCGTTACCACTTTTTTCAGCTAGCCAACACTTTTTCACTATATGTAACTGCGAATATCAGTTACCACTATTTTTGGCTAGCTGACACTATTTTTCTATGTGCAACTGAGAATTTTCAGTTGCCACTTTTTCCGACTATGTGTAACTGCGATTTTTCAGTTACGACCTTTTTCGGCTAGCTAAACTTTTCTATTTCACTTTAACTTTTCACTGTGTTCTGCTTCTAGTCACTTCAGCTACTACCGGATACTGCTGCTTGTTACTGGTAGTTCTTCCTACTACAATGTTACTATGATTTGCCCCCATAAGGTAGACTTCGGCTATACTCTATAGAGAGCCGCTTGCCAATTTCCGGTTTTGCCCTTTTATTATCAAACATTTTCGTTATGTATTTTGCACAAATTGCAATTTTTCTATATAATGCTAATTTTTACACTAACATGCTATACACTACAAAATAGGCATTTTTGTCCTTTATCATTATGTGATAAGGGTTACTTGATATATTTACATTCAAAAAAGTTATTAATCAAAATGTACCTATTTTACATAACAAAAGTGCACATTAAATCTTTAATTTTACTATATTTCTTAAATGCGTTTATTTACATAAATTATCTATTTACTTATTTCAATCTATATATCATATGCTAACTAAATACCATATTTACAACTCTTTTCAGACATAAAATTATTCTCATTAATTTTTTGCTTAAAACTATTACGCAGTTAATTTAAATTTCCAGAAAGTTCTATAGCGCGGCGCGCTGTGATTGGTCGATATTTTCTTAAACAAAATAAAGTTGTTTATATTAACTATTGTCAAATCGACCTTCTATACAAACATATTGAGAGTTGTAAATACATGGTAAAACTATATTTAATACATTATTTAGTCAATTTTTCCGTATTTTCATTTTTTAAACAAATAAATATTCCTTAATCACTTTCTCGTTTAAAGTCATTTTTGCCGTTGTGAACAGTCATTTTGGCCGTCTCGAACATTTCTCCCGCCGTGCAGCGTCGCGAAGACCCGTCGCAGCGGCGCTGCATAATTTCGGTGAGAGACGTTGCCTCTACTTCGGCAGCGGCACGAGTTTTCTGGTTGGCCTCTTGATTAGTCCATTCGCTGTGCGTACCTCCACAGTGCGGATCTGTCCGTCCGCCCCGGGGTATATGTTTTCAATCCTTCCTCTTGGCCAGGTGTTACGAGGTAACTGGCTGTCAGCTATGAGGACTGGATCGCCCACCTGGAGATCGGGGCCTTGCCCGTGGGCCTCCCGCCGGTTTTGAAGTTCCGGCAGATATTCTTTGACCCAACGCTGCCAGAACATGTCAGCGAGTATCTGGGAGCGTCGCCAGTGTTTTTTGCTGTTCGCATCTTTTTCACTAAAAACTCCAGGTGTTGGCAGTCTCGCAGATCCTCCCAATAGGAAGTGATTTGGAGTGATGGACTCGTTGTCTTTGCTGTCTACTGAGATGTGAGTCAATGGTCTGCTGTTTACTGTATATTCCACCTCGCAGAGCAGCGTGGTCAAGACATCTTCGTGCGGATGTCTCTCATGAAGGACGGTGTATAGTGCCGTCTTCACGCATCGAACAAGCCGTTCCCACACCCCTCCCATGAAAGGCGCGGAGGGGGTTATAAATCGCCAGACTATGCCTCGTCGGCTGGCTTCTTCTCGGAAGGCCTCTCGAAGCTCCTTGTCGGCACCGTGCATATTGGTGCCGTTGTCCGAGTAAATCTCGGTGGGACATCCTCGGCGCGCTGCGAATCTTCTTAATGCCAGTATGGCAGAGTCTGCGCTGAGATCTTTCACAATTTCCAAATGTACAGCTCGTGATGTAGATGTAAGGCAGGTGAAGAGCGCCACGTATCTCTTCTGATGCTGACGTCCCACTGTTACGGAGAGTGGCCCAAAATAATCCAGGCCGGTGAACGTGAACGGTCTCTGGTGATGTGCGAGACGCGTGCTGGGATGATCACCGGTGGCTGGCATGGATGGTTGTGCCTTTCTTATGCGGCACTGAACGCATTGGCTTACTATTCTTTTAGTAGTGGGTCTTAGTCTGATTACCCAGTAATGCTGTCGAACCTCGTTGATGGTTGGTTCGGTCCCGCAATGATGCAGGCTACGATGCGTCCAATCAATATACAATTGGGTGATGTGATGATCACCATCCAATATAGCTGGCCCTTTCATATCTTCAGAGACTCCTTTTACAGCGGCTATTCGACTTCGTAGCGCAATGATCCCGTCTTTCAATTGTATCTGTAGTGGTCGTAGGCGGCTATCATGGGCGACCCTCTTATCGTTACGGAGATCGGCTATCTCTTGTGTGAAGGAGTCTTCCTGGATGACATGTACCAGGAGCTTTTCGGCCTTTCTTATATATTCGGCCTCCAGTGTGATGTATTTGTTTACATCTTTGCTTTTCACCTGACTGGGAGGCTGCGCGAGACGTCGCGGATTGCACTTCGATCTCCTCCAGTCGGGGTCTTCCTCTCTATTTTTTTTTGTCCTTTTATAAAAGGTCCTGTCGGTTGTTTTGCGGCAGAGTGTTATGAATTGAAGCACTCTGGCCCTAGCTCGCACTAAGCGTTCCCATTTCGAAAATTTCGTCGGATCGGGAATGGCCTCTTTATATAGCGGAGCTCTATATCTTTCTGTGATGGTGAGAGATCTTTCTTCACCAGTAGGTTCGGATGACGTGGGTCGTTCTGTTGGCCATGCTGACGGTTCTTTGTATAGAAATGATGGGCCACTGTACCACTCGTGGTTAGAGTCGAAATTGGGTGGTACGTCAGCTATATTCAATTTACGGTGCCAGCGCCAGTCATCCACTTTAGTATGGTCATCTATGTTTTCCTCGCTTGTGTGCAGCTCATTGGCCGTGTGGACGCGCTGATGCGGGGCTTTAGTGTGCGCCCCGTGTAGCACCCATCCCAGTTCTGTGAGCGAGGCTATTGGCTGGTGCGGTGGACCTCTGCGTACTTGTGTGGCTATTAAGAGTCTCCAGTTGTCTTGTCCTATCAGGATCCTAGGGTTGCCTGAATCATATGTCAATTGATCCTTTAAGCCTTTCAAATGCTTACAATTTTCTATGTCTGTTGCACGCACAGTCTGCGGCCCCAAGTTTAGGCTGGCGACCGTGCGTGCTCTGAATGGCACCCTTTTTCTATGGAGACTCTTCAGTGACACTTTGACTCTTTGGGAGTCCGGCGAATCGAGGGTAGTGTTCCCGATAGCTGTGATCTTGAATGGGTCCAACCGCCCTTTAGCTCCAATTTGATCGGCAATCTCTTGATCCATTAACGAGACTGTCGACCCATCATCCAGCAGAGCGTGTGTGTTTATTGCTCCCGCCGGTCCAATTACTCGAACTGGAATTATCTTCAAGTAAGCTTGATGCTTTGATACAGCGAATGAGTTTGCCACTGTCTCTTGAGGTTCTTTTAGTGGGCCCTCTGTCTTTTCCTTTCTATTATTATGAAGGAGTCGATTGTGTGTCGCGTTGCATCCTTTTATTCCACACTTCGTGGTTTTGCATCTGTGTGTCTGACTTCTATAACGCAGACACCGGAAACATAAATTCCTTTGCTTGGCGAGTTGCCATCTTTTATCAATATCTGCCTCTTTAAACTTGTTGCAGTCGGATCCGTAATGACCCTCTTTTTCGCACACACTGCATTTCGGAGACGGCTTAGTGGTAGCCGTGTGCGTCCTATGCACTGGACGATTATTTTGCGCTCCGCTTATGATCTCAGGAGGCGCAAATGCACTACAGTAGCGAGCTTGTTCGGTGATAAATTCACTGAAGGAATCGAGGTCTGGTCTTGAGTCATACTTTTCTGTATAAATTCTATACCACTGCGCGCGTATAGAGTTTGGCAGTTTGTCTGTGAGGTGTCGTAGCAGCTCTGCGTTAACGAGGTAATGGTCTCGCTTGAGTGCTCGAAGTGTGACGACGCTTCCCCTCACTTTGCTCGCGAATGTACAAATATCTCTGGGTGCCTCTGTACAGCGTGGCAATCCCCGTAATTTATCGGTTTCTGCTTGCGCGATTGAATCTGGACGCCCAAATTGTAGCTCCAGTTCTCGCATAATCTCATCTGGTTTAGCATGCCCGATGAGTTCCGAACTAACTGTTTCCAAGGCTCTTCCTTGTAGACTTCTTCGTAGTCTAGCAGTATTTTCTATGTCATTGAAGTAGCCTCGGGTTGTTTCATAAATGGCACGGAACGAAAGCCATTCAGTATGTGCTCCGCTAAAGCTCGGCAGTGTCATTATCGCTTTTGATGCTGCGAAAGTATTTGACAATGCACTCTCTGGTTTTGGTTTATCAGCGAGTGCGGCTATAGCGGACGTGAGCTCCGATATGAATGGTCGGAGCACCCTGTCTTCATTGCTGACAGGTGCCTGGTTAGGTCTTTTTATTATGGGATTCTTGGTTGCTTCTTCCGGTTGGGGATCCTGGTAGGCGGGCTCTGATACAGCAGGTAGGAGCCCCCTGTCTTCATCAACCTTGGAGTCCTGGCAAGCCTTCTGAGGTACGGGACTCTTCGGTATATTTTCAGCATTGGGATCCTGGTAGGTGAGCTCTGATACAGCAGGTAGGAGCTCCCTTTCTTCATCAACCTTCGAATCCTTGTTTGTGAGCTTCATCGGCGGCTCACTGAGGTCGACAACCTCCGGGGGTGGCTTTGTGATGTTTTTATTAAGTGGGGCCTCCCCACCGGTGGTTGCGCCTTGCGTTGGCTTTTGTTTGGCTACAGAATTTTCGAGCCAAGATCGGACATACTCACTTTTGGAGTGACCATCCTCATCATAGTCGTCCGATTCATCATCTTCTTCAGCCATTTGTAATGAGATCTGTGCGAGTTCCAATTTTATTCTCAGCACTTCCTCACGAGCCTTCAAAACCTTTTTACTGGGCCGAGTGGTCTTCTTTGACCTTGTACTTTTATCGGTGTGGCCCCTTGGTGGCTCTTCGGCGCGGGAATATACCCGGGCTGTTGGCGGTGATGCACAGCGAATGTCATCGTTGCCTTCTATTTGTTTCCTCTGCTTCGGTGTACCAGCTTTAACAACGGCTGGCACTGGCAGGTGTACCCCCCCATCGCAGGGGCAAGCTATCTGTTCTCTCTGCTTCGGTGTACCGGCTTTAACAACGGCTGGCACAGGCAGGAGTACCCCCCCATCGCGGGGGCAAGCTGGCGCCTCAGCGCCTTCTGTTGTGGATGGTGAGCGTGGTGGCATCTGGTGGCGGACGGTGTCGGTATTGTCCGACGGTCCATCATCCAGACCGACAGTACACGCCATGGTTCCCCTTCCTTGCGAACGAGTGATCGGCATCTTGATTCTGAAATTTCAGCAACTTTAAAACGGTAGTGATTATTTACCCGGTTCCGAAATACTAACGGATTGACGAATCCCGTTCGAATGACCAGCGTATGTGGTCCGGTGTATACGGATGATTCGGCTCAAAGGACCATAAAATGGTCCGGCTGGCAGTTCAATCGGAAGGATCCGGCTCGAAGGACCATAAAATGGTCCAGCCGGCAGTACAGGTGGAAGAATCCGGCTCGAAGGACCATAAAATGTGCCGGACGGGCGTAGTTCTCCGGAGTAAATGTTGTCGGAGATACCCCGCGAGTCGCTCACGTCCTACACCTGTAGGTTCCAGACTCCTCCAACTGCTGTCTTTCACTGCCGTCTCTTTGGTTGCTGCGGATAAACTGTGGACTGAGGTTCAAAATTAAAATGCACGATTTGTAAATTAAAATAGCAAGGGAGTGGCCAGCGGATCGACTAATTAATTTGTCGCGAGATTTTACACTGTTATTTATTTATCACTATTTTTCAACTATGATTGTTCACTATATATTTTAAAACACAGATTTAATTAAACACACAGTAATATTAAAATTTCTATTGGTTTTCTAAAATTTCTATTCGTATTTTTAAAATATCTGTTGGTAATATCAAATTTCTATTGGCAGTAACAAGTTTCTATTGGTATTCTCTACAATTTCTATTGGTAATTTTAAATATCTATTGAAAGTAACAAATTTCTATTGGTAGTATCCAAAATTTCTATTGGTAGCAGCTGGTTTTCTAACACTACTGACTAGCAGCTATTAATCAACTAAAATTAGTTGAATTTAAACACTTTTGTAACTGCGAATATCAGTTACCACTTTTTCCGTCTAGCTAACACTTTTCACGAAATGTAACGGCGAAATTTCCGTTACCACTTTTTTCAGCTAGCCAACACTTTTTCACTATATGTAACTGCGAATATCAGTTACCACTATTTTTGGCTAGCTGACACTATTTTTCTATGTGCAACTGAGAATTTTCAGTTGCCACTTTTTCCGACTATGTGTAACTGCGATTTTTCAGTTACGACCTTTTTCGGCTAGCTAAACTTTTCTATTTCACTTTAACTTTTCACTGTGTTCTGCTACTAGTCACTTCAGCTACTACCGGATACTGCTGCTTGTTACTGGTAGTTCTTCCTACTACAATGTTACTATGATTTGCCCCCATAAGGTAGACTTCGGCTATACTCTATAGAGAGCCGCTTGCCAATTTCCGGTTTTGCCCTTTTATTATCAAACATTTTCGTTATGTATTTTGCACAAATTGCAATTTTTCTATATAATGCTAATTTTTACACTAACATGCTATACACTACAAAATAGGCATTTTTGTCCTTTATCATTATGTGATAAGGGTTACTTGATATATTTACATTCAAAAAAGTTATTAATCAAAATGTACCTATTTTACATAACAAAAGTGCACATTAAATCTTTAATTTTACTATATTTCTTAAATGCGTTTATTTACATAAATTATCTATTTACTTATTTCAATCTATATATCATATGCTAACTAAATACCATATTTACAACTCTTTTCAGACATAAAATTATTCTCATTAATTTTTTGCTTAAAACTATTACGCAGTTAATTTAAATTTCCAGAAAGTTCTATAGCGCGGCGCGCTGTGATTGGTCGATATTTTCTTAAACAAAATAAAGTTGTTTATATTAACTATTGTCAAATCGACCTTCTATACAAACATATTGAGAGTTGTAAATACATGGTAAAACTATATTTAATACATTATTTAGTCAATTTTTCCGTATTTTCATTTTTTAAACAAATAAATATTCCTTAATCACTTTCTCGTTTAAAGTCATTTTTGCCGTTGTGAACAGTCATTTTGGCCGTCTCGAACAAAATGGCTTTATTTAAGCTATGAAACGCACATTCGCCGTTCTATATTCGCAACATAAATAGCCCCAGTTAACTCTTACCTACTGTAACAGCTCCGTAATGGAGGGCAAACAAACCCACACCGCTCCCCCGCCCTCTTTAGATAAGTGCCACCCTACAAATGGCGGAGGAAAGAGGTTTAGCGGTATTTAATTTTTTAATTGCCGCTCTGTGCGACTGGTTGGTTAGGAATTTGAGGCGTAATTTTTTATCTGTAACTTTCTTTTGCTATATAATTGTTTGTTTTTTTAATAATCAACGTATATAATACATTTAGGCGATGGAAATTAGTTATTTATTTGCCTATATAATATGTATATTTGTATATATACTATTTACTGATAAGCTCCCAATTTTAACGTCCTTTTTATTAGACTATTCCGAGCTCCGACATCCAACTGAGGTTGATTCGGACCCTCGTGGTGCACGTATGTGCACGTATTAAGACCGATAACACCGATCACGGAGAT
Organism: Parnassius mnemosyne; assembly: GCA_963668995.1. Taxonomy (NCBI): domain Eukaryota; kingdom Metazoa; phylum Arthropoda; class Insecta; order Lepidoptera; family Papilionidae; genus Parnassius; species Parnassius mnemosyne. Next base: position 30,284,727 of record CAVLGL010000090.1, read on the forward strand.
CCAAATGGGCTTTGACATCGCACCGCACGAGTGCAGAGCGACTAGTAAAGTCACATTGTTTAGAGCCTCCCGACGCTCGGAGCTTCACAGTGAGCATATCCTTGCTGGATTCGGCTAGGCTGGCTTCGGATAGTAGCTTCTCACCACCGCCCGCTCGGCCGAGTGCATGAACCAAATGTCCGAAACTGCGGTTCGTCTCGTACTGAGCAGTATTACTATCGCAACGACGAGTCATCAGTAGGGTAAAACTAACCTGTCTCACAACGGTCTAAGCTCATGTGCCCTTTTGATGGGTGAATGTTTTTCGAGTGCATGTATGTATGTAAACTTACGTGGCCACGCAACTGCTATATATGACTGCGGCATGAATATTTCAGCTCGACTAGGGAAGGACAACGCTATCACAGAATACCAGGAAAATAGTAGAATAATGCTGCTGTGTTTCTCATGGTGAGTGTAGAACTGTAGACCCTTTTTGCTGGTAACGAGGTATTCCATCTCAGTCCTCAAGGGTGACAACGCGTTCACATTTTAATTCTCAATCGAGGATAGATATAGAAAGACCGGCAACGCATCTGTAATTCCCTGCCTGGTGTTGCAGTTGTTCATGGGCGGCGGTAGTCACTTACAATGAGGTGAGCCGCATGCTCGTTTGCCCCCTCTCCTATAAAAAAAAAGATGTCTATGGACAACAGCATTCGCTTATCATCAGGTGGACTGTGTGCTCGCTTGTCACCAGTATTCTATATAAAAAATAGAGCCTACTATACGTCCCACTGCTGGACACAGGTCTCCTCTCATTTCTGAGAGGGTTTTAGGTCGAGGAAATGTCCGCCGCGTTGCCCCAATGCTTGTTGGCGAACTTCACATGTCTACGAAATATTTTTTTCCTATATCTCAGACATGCAGGTTTCCTCACGATGTTTTCCTTTATCGCCGAACACGTGGTAAATCAGCACTTAAAACTGCAATTAACAAATTAATTGGTGCCGGTTGGGATCGAACCCGGGTTGCTCACGTAGGTACCGTATGCGTAGCAGAGCTACTACGGCTCTATATTTATTATTATCTTCTATTATTATTATTTATAACCTGCCATATTGCGAATCTCTTCGAAACGAAGAGATTCGCAATATGGCAGGTTTGAATGATGACCTTATCACAAAAATTGATAAGGGCGTGCTTCGGTGGTTTGGCCACGTTGAGCGAATGAGTGAAGACCGAATGGTGAAGAAAATATATAGCGCGAAAGTTAATATTAAAAGGTGTCGAGGTAGACCGAGACTAACTTTCGAAGACCATGTGAGCAAATTGCTCGAAGAGGGAAGGGTCAAGAGTACTCGGATACCTAGACGTGCATGTATGAATAAGATAATGAATCTGAAAGAAGCTAAAGAGGTTTGTAAGGATCGTGACACTTGGCGATCTGTTCTCTCTGGCTACCCCGTCAGGGATTGTGCGTGAAGATAAGTAAAGTAAAGTATTATTCGAGTACACAAAACACAATTTTAGATACATACTGACTCAGTGACTGATAGATCAAAGATCTAAGATACTAATTAATAGAATCAGGCGTAACTTTGCGGAAGTCCATTATATTAAGGTTGGTAAAAAATTACTTCGCGTACATCCGCTCGATAAAATAAAATGATGTGTCTTACCTAATTTGAAGAGCACCTTGCACTATCACCGTCACCACTAATCCCAGCACCGTTAAGATACTTAACGGTCAGCCACCGCACAGTCTAGAATACCTGAAGATGCCTCGTGTAGAGGCGAAACACGTGTCGTATTGTCGTCAGTGGTGTGTCTTTCTTAGTGTAGTGGTGTTGGGAGTAGTGGTGCTGGGATTAGTGGTAACGGTGTAGTGCACACAATTGAGGGAGGGCGGGAGGTGCTCTTCAAACTAAGTAAGACACATAATTTTATTTTATCGAGTGGATGTACGCGAAGTAATTTTTTTACCAACTTTAATCTAAGATACTTGCAATCAAGCTAGACCAAACATGGCAAGTTTTATTTTAAAGAACTCCAATATGAATACTAAAAACCTTGTTAATTTTAGTGAAAAGAAGAAACCACATTTTTTTTGTGTTTTGAACTCTGCCAGTCTCCACCACTACGTTGTCCACTTACCACTCATTTTACCTAAATGGTTCGCTTTATCGTTCGCCATGCGTACAGCAAAGGAGTGGAATAAGTTACCAGCATCTGTCTCTCCATCCGATTATAGTGTCTTTTTTTTTATATAAAGAGTGACACAGTCCACCTGATGGTAAATCAATGGTGTGGTCCATAGTCCTCTACATCTAAAATCTCGGTTAAAAATTAAAATGCAGATTCGTTGTGACCCCTGAGGACTAAAATGGAATGCTTCATTTCCAGTAAAAAGGGTGTCCTGTTTTCTTCAGTCACCATTCGAAACACAGCATAATTAAGCTGCTATTTTAAGTTAGTTTTCTGTGAGAGCTTGGTCCTTCCCCGGTAGGCTCGATCCATTCATAGTACAACCTCAAATTCAAACTCAATATTGTCTCTGAATACCGGCCTAAAACCAACGTTATTGTTCATCATCACATCACTGTCCACCATGATCTGCGGTGTAGAAGACATTATTTATTCATCATCATCATTATAAACATTACAGCCCTTCACAAGTTCACTGATGTACATAGGCCTCCCCCAAGGAATGCCACAAAGCACATTCCTGAGCCCCCTACCATACACTTTGCCTAGCGATACGATGCCGCCCGTACTCGAGAACCCCATCGGTTGTCGGTTCTTCGAGCTATATGGCCGGCCCATTGCCACTTCAGCTTACTAATCCGTTGGGCTATGTCGATCTTTCTGGTTCTACTGCGGATATCGTCATTTCTAAGTTTGTCATGCAGAGAAACCGCAATTATTTATTGTATCAGTTTTATTTATTTCTATAATTTTCTATCAGATAATAGAAAGTTAACTAGACCCGTGGAACGCGCTCAGGGTAAGTGGGAGGGCTGATTATCAGTAAACTTTCTGTGCGCAACTTTATGTGTTGGACTAGCTATGAGTAGTGGTCCGTTGTAGCTTGTAGCTCAGAGGTAAAGCATTCAACTTAAACAATAAAGCATCCACGGAACCCGAATTCAGTCCCCGTCAGTGCCACTACAATTGTCGATCATAATTTTTTACGTGGATCGCAATTTATACGTGATAGAGCCACGCTGCAGCTATATTATGGTTGTAGCACGAATGGGTTAGCTCGACCGGGGAAGGACCACGCTCTCACAGAATATCATCGTAAAATAGCAGCTTAATTCTGTTGTTTCGTTTCGTCTGCATTTTGATTCTTAATCGAAGATAAATTTAGATGTTTATACTTCATAACACTTATCATCAGGTGGACTGTGTGCTCGTTTGCTACTCGTAATATATAAAAAAAATAAGTGCTGACTTACCAAGTGGAACACAAAGACGTATTAAGGAACACAAACCGCATGTCTGAGAAGTTTAGATACGGACTTAGATACGGAATTGATTGGGCGAGAATGTTATAAGGCATTATAACTGCCCTTTGTAACGCTTTTACTTATGACAAGAAGCGTATATAAATATAAATAAATATATTTCTTGTCATCGATATATATGTACTACGCACTAAATTTCGCATTCCGAACATTGACTATGTTCAACTGAACTGACACTAAACTAAATATTGCGTAAATTGAAGATTTGTGAAATCCATAACATAGTTATTATTACAAAATGTAAATTATTATTAAATAATTTAGAAATATGTTTGTTTAGATTAAAATAAGGGTATTTTATATTACATTCTTAATATATTTATTTTATACTATCTAATCCGGCAAACTTCGTACCGCCTAACAGTCGATTTTATTTTTTTTATTTTTTTAATACTTATTTTTTTATTTATTTATTTATTCTTTATTGCATTCCTTAATCTAAAAGAATATAAAGGGCGGATTCAGGACACCGGGTCAGCTAGTAAGATAAAAATGAAAAAATAAAGTTGATAAATCAACAATTACATTATGTCAAAAAATAAAAAATATAAAACACTATTGACATTAATATTTATACAATAGTAACGTACTTTGTGTGTATTTTGCGTGTTTTGCCTTCCCGGAACCCCTCCACCAACACTTAAGCTTTGTGGTATGGTATTAAAGTTCAAATTGACTTTTAAGTATTATTACGAATCTTTTGTATGGGAATATAGAAAAATGTTGTTTTTAGACTTTTTCCAGACAATTTTTTTTAATTTTTCTCTCTGTAAGAACGATCTTCGTAGTTCAAGGAATATTATAAAAAAAGAATTAGCGAAATCGGTTCAGCTGCACTCGAGATTTGCGCTTAGCAACACATTCAGCGATTCATTTTTATAGTATAGATTAATATGTTATTTTATATTAAATTAAAGTATTCGCGCATGCGCGAAGACATAGAGTAGCGCATGAGTAGCGCACATTTTTTGTTTGGAATAGCTTCTCTAGTACGTTGTACATATAACTCAATGATTTCGTGTACTTCTCCAGTTCGGACTGAAGCAGCGCAGTGGTTTGCCTTTTCCATAAACATTCAGAAATGAAAAAAAAACAACTTTCTTTTGAAAAAAAAATATAAATTAAATTATTTTTAAAACTAGCGACCTACTCGTCTTCGCCTAAGTAGGATAGGATGTAGATTTAAAATATTTAAAGACCATTTATTTTATCAGTTACGTTTTTTTAAACGTCTACGTTAACGTTAAAAACTTCTAGCATTATTCTCTTATCTCTTTGAGAAGTTTTATTACGGTTTAGCCATTTAGAATTTAGCCCAGACAGACAGATAAACAAACAAACATTTTAAAAACGGTTATCAATGTCTTAAAAATGTATAGATATAGAATGCGTGTACATAATGAGCTTCCTTACACTTTATTACTTATATATGTATAATGTTTAAGGTTAAATTCATCGATCACTAATAAAAAAACTAGATACACAATCAGTGACAAGTCCTTACCGAATGAGCGCCCACTCGAACATTTGGGTGCGCTTTTAATTTGTACGTCGCTTTGTGAATACAACTTTAGCTAATGCGTTTAAAGTTGAATTTACATTAATGTTTATTTATTGCAACTAGAATTACGTCAAAACAATCAGCGACATTTTTAGAGAACTTTTGCATGGGATTGTGTATCTAGTTTTTCTGCCGACTTCCAAAAAGGAGCCGGTACTCAATTCGACTGTATGTTTTTTTTTTCGTTTTTTTTTTTTTATGTGTGTTACCTCAGTACTTTTTTCTGGGTGAACCGATTTCGATGATTCTTTTTTTATTTGAAAGCTGGTACTTCTCGTGTGGTCCCATATGAATTTGATCAAGGTCAGACCAATAGTTTTTAAGTTATTCTTAAATAACTTATATTGAAGTCGGCTGTACAAAATTTTTAATTTTAAATTATTAGATAGTGTTCGATGGTTAAATTGTAATAATGGTTTACATAGGCCATCTCTATAAATAAAACTCAATTAGTGTCTTGACTGATTTTGATGATTTATTTTGTGTGTATTTGAGTGGGTTCCTGGATGATTTAAACGATTCACAATTGGACCCGGTAGGTAGGCTGTTGTCGATTTTCAGAAATCACCCGTGCGAAGCCGGAGCGGATCACTAGATTTAAATAAAATGGCTGGCTATCGTAACAACTGCATACCAATTTTAACGCATAATATATAAAGTTACAAGGCGCCGAAACTATAATTGCCTGAAACCTGATACAGTATGGCTACCGCGAGACCGATCCACCATCATTCGTTGCCGCAATAAATGTAACACGACGCTCACAATCTAAGTTTATTGAACGGGAAGCCATTTTGTAGCGAAATAATAAATCCTAAACCGATGGATTCGTCCTCAGGAGGTTTGTTCCTCTTGTGACTATTTATGTTACCCTTATCGTTACTGCTGCTTAAAGTCCACTGCTGATCATAGGCCTCCCCCATACATTGCCTCATAGGGGCATATTTGACATAGTTCACCTCTCAGTGGGTTATGTACTCCTGGTATATTATCTTCTATACATCCATCCATTACAGCTTATTAAATTCCACTGTTGAACATAAGCCTCCCTCATAGATTGCATCATAGGGGCATATTTGACATAGTTCACCTCTCAGTGGGTTATGTACTCCTGATATATTATCTTCTATACACCCATCCATCCACTGCTGGACATAGGCCTCCCCCATAAATTGCCACATAGGGGCATATTTCACAGTTCACCTCTCAGTGGGTCATGTACTCCTGGTATATTATCTTCTATGCATTCATTCATTACAGCCTTATAGACACCTTATACACTGCTGAATACGGAACACTCCTCCAGCGGTCCTGAGCCACCTGCATGCGAAATCACACATAACTTACAATTTTTTTTCTTAGATGTACTTAAAATTTAGGCAGCATAAATCTTCCCAAAAAGTGAACAAAAATATAATGATTTATTATATTTACGCGAACACTACACATTTAAATAAAACTAGTTCTACGGATTTTATTGCGTATACTAACTTATTTTATATTCCCGACGTTTCGAGTACGTTACAGCACCCATGGTCACGGGGGAGGGGAGAGACTAAGGTGTATGACGTCATTGACGTCCCAATGTCATAGTTCTTTAGCGAGGATTTGTGGTCTATCAAGAACTAAAATACTTTCCAATGTAAAAGGACATGTCCATTTTTCCAAAGTAAAATGTTGGTGAAGGCACTACTTTCTATCTTTTCTTCTATTAATAGAATATGTTGTAGTAATTTATTATTATATTATTATACTTCCCTACTGGAATCTGATGTTGTTCACAATTTCATGGGTTTTATTTTTTTTTGCGCGGAACCCTAATAATTTTTCTAAAATAAAAGTAGCTTAAGTTACGCACAGCTATCTGCTGGTGAAAGTCCTGTAAAAATCGGACCAGCCATTTCGGAATTTAGCCAGAACAAACAAATAGACAGACAGACAAAAATTTTAAAAATTATTTTTTGTTGTAAGTACCGTATATATACTTTCATATGCATTTAGTAAAATGCTGTTATTTCAACATTACAAACAGACACAATTTTATTTACTTGTATAGATAAATTTTATGCTGCACTTATGGTTGAAAATTATCATATTAAATAAATCATTTGGCGTGAAATCTTTTTATTTTATATTTCATTTAATTTTAGGGTTTCACATGTGAACTGCACACATGTTTTTTTAATCATACAATTATCGTATGCTTAGCAACAGCCTTGTAAATAACTACATCATATACATAAATTGAGTTTGATACCTTTAGAACGAATAGAAAATCGATTTTCCATTTTAAATTAAATTAATTTTTTGTATTAAAAATTACGCAAATAAGACGATTATTGTGACCCGTTAAACTACAGCGTCATTACGCTCTATTCTCATGTAGTTTCTACAGAATTCTTCGTTTCAACAACTCTTGTATTTTTTTTTTTAATGAGGACATCTATGATTTTTCCGCCACCATGTCGGCGCCACTTAGAAACGAGGTGAAATATTTGCATAGATTTAGTATAATATTTGATAGATTTCATTTCTTTCTAAAATACCTATTAGTTAAAAAGTAAATAAACCAAACCACAGATAATCATACAAATAGAAAAATTTTAAAAAAGTTAAAATATGGAAAAAATTTAATTAATTATATAAGTATATAGTTCTATAGTGGTAGAGCCACGCGGCAGCTGTTGCTGTCGCACGGATGGGCCGGCTCGAACCGGGGTGGTACCACAACCTCACAGAAAACCAGCGTGAAGTAGAGGTTTACCTCTGCGTTTCGCTTGGTGAGTGCAGGTGGCCGGAGGCCCTTTTTACTGGAAATGAGGCATTCCATCTTAGTCCTCACGGGTGACAACGCATCTACATTTTGATTTGTAATAGAGGATAGATGTAGATGTCTATGGTCCGCAGCAACCACTTACCATCAGGTGGACTGTGTGCTCGTTTGTCACCCTTATCCTATAAAAAAAAAGTAAATTAAATTTAGTAATTAAAAATGTTAATTCGTTTAGAAATGGATAAACCAAATTACTGATACTTATTCCTAAAAGCATAAAAATGAAAAGAAGGGAGAAGAAAATGTATGTATATATAGTATAAAAAATTAAAGGACAAACTACAGAGGCATTAATTTTTTGTATTTACCCACTCTACAAACTGATAAACTTTAATTTTTAAAACGCAATTTCTCAATTATAAGATATTTTGTAACAAATAAGTTCACAAATAGCTAGTGACATCTAGTGAGTGTAAAATTATTGGCTCTCATTGCTTAATTCACTATTATACTAAATAACACGACAAACAAGTTTCTAAAATAGAATTTCAAGAAGAAAATGCTTTTCTTGTAAACAAAAAGAAATGCAACTTATTTTTCGCAGTATGATCTCAAAAGACCAATATGGAACGCACTTTCCCGCCAATTCTATTCAATACAGACGCCCGTAAAGCGAAAATGGACTAGAGTGTGAACCAATAAAAATTCCGTCTCCCAAAATAAACACATTATTGTAAAACTGCTAGTATTGCACTGAAACTATTCTAGACTAGCTCTATCAAAAATTACACTGAAAATTTTTCCTTGATGTGCCGTTTGCAATTGTTCGACAATATTTTGGTTTGGATCAACGTTAAAAATAGAATTACGGAAACAATAATGATTTCTTATATATACGCGAATACTACACATTAAATGAAGAACGGAGGGGACTGAGGTGTTTGACGTCCCGATGTCATAGTCAAACACCTCAGTCCCCCCGTGACCATGATTGCTGTAAAGCACCCGAAACGTCGGGAATTAAAAAGTTAAATTAAACGCGAAAGAATCCGTAAAATTAGTTTCATCTAATACGGAAACAATGTTTTATCTTAGATGAATTATAGATACTACATACTTTAATTTTAAAACACGAGATATCAATGAAATAATGCTATATTAATTTGTTTTAAATCTTACTCGGACTGATAGAGAGGCGAGGAATCTGATAAAAGGGCAAATAGGGTCAAATTTTTATCGAAACAATAAACACATTACAGAAAAAAGATACATATATTTATAATTTGAAAGTATTTTTAGGTCATTTGCCTCGTGCAGAGCAGGAGTTCCCAACCTTTTAAAGTAATGGAACACTCACTAAATCCCTTTTATTTTGACAAGGCAATTGAAATATTATAATATAATTCTCGCTAACTACCTACGTACTCGTAGGTATATATGATATAACAGTAATGGATTCTTCTCATCGCATATTTTGCGCCAATTCAGAATAATATTTGTACCAAAGTGAGAAATTATTTAACATGCACAAATAAACATTATTCCTTTGTTAAATAACTTCATTCGCGGAACCTTGGTGACTTTACCACGGAACCCTTAGGTTCCGCGGGACACACTTTAGGAATGTCAGAGGTAGAACAACTTATGATATGCTCATTTACTAGTGGGTGAGTGAGTGAGACCCGGAACCCTTTTTGCTGGTAACGTGGCATTCCATCTTAGTCCTCAGGGGTAACAACGTATCTGCATATTGATAATTTATCGAGCATAGATGTTAATAACTACAGCTATATACCACAGCATCCATTTCCTATCAGGTACACTCGGTGCGTGTGTCAAGCTTACACTTATGAAAAAATATTCTAGGGAAGATTTAAAAAGTCGAACCATTCACAGTTTTTTTAACCGAATTCAAATAGGAGGAGGTTCTCAATTTATTACAGGATAGGGTGACAAACAAGCACACAGTGGACCTGATGGTAAGTGGTTGCTGTGGCCCATAGACATCTACATCTATTCTTGTTTGCGAATCAAATTTCAGATGAGTTGTCACCCGTGAGGACTAAGATGGAATGCCTCTTTTCCAGTAAAAAGGGTCTCCGGTTCTCTACACTCACCATACGAAACACAGCAATGTTAAGCTGCTATTTTACGCTGTTATTCTGTGAGAGCGTGGTTCTTCCCCGGTCGAGCTGACCCATTCGTACTACAACTATATTACTAATATAGCTGCAGCATGGCTCTACCACGTAAAAGACATACATAAAAAACACACTCAATTCGAGTGTGTTTTTTTTTATGTATGTTACAAGATATCTTCGCAGATTGTGAACTGATTTTGATGATTCTTTTTTTTATTAAATAGTTTATACTTCAAGGGTTGTCTCATATAAGTTTGGAGAAATAATTCCCCGCCTAAGGGTAACAAATAAATAACTTTCCTTTTTAGCAATTTGAAGTCGGTTTTCACTTGTTGTTAAAAGTTATTATTATTATTATTATTATTAGTTGTTAACAGGATGATGCTGCTTACCATCTCCTGTTTTAGTTAAGTACACAGCAATCTAAGTTTATTGTATTACCTTTTTCTCCAAACTATTTTTTTTATTTAGCTGAAGAGACTAAGGTACTTACTGCACACCTGATGGTAAGTGGCTACTCTAGAACATGGAAACCTGCAACCAATTTCAATCAAAGAAGGCTTCAAATGCGTTGTCACCTCTGAGGACTGATATGGAATGCTGCAGCCTGTAATTGTACTGGTTATCTGTACCCTTCAAACTGGAACACACTGGAACAACGCGACAGAAATAGACAAGAGTGTGATATCTATCCAGAGAGGCAGATGTGACAATGTCATCTATATTCTATTTAAATCCTATAAAATGTATCACATCACAGATAATAAAATATAAACCTTACTATATCAACCGAACATAAAACAAACAACAAAACTAAACAAATGCAATTCAGATAAAACAACACGACACTTAAATCCGTTCGGAAACCAAATCCGAGCCATATTTCCAAACGGTTCTTGAACGAAAATGGCTCCCAGCGGATCGATTGGCGGGGACGAAGATTTTTGTTTAAAATAACTGGGGTAAAGCGCGTTCTGCGACTTACAATTACGATTCTGTGATATATTTGAAATCTATACATCTATACAAATAAATAAAATTGAAGTGTCTGTTTGTAATGTCAAAATAACAGCTTTTTACTAATTGCATGTGAAAGTATATACGGTACTTATAACAAAAACACAATTTTTAACTTTTTTGTCTGTCTGTCTATCTGTCTGTCTGTTTGTTCCGGCTAATCTCCAAAACGGCTGGACCGATTTTGACGGTACTTTCACTGGTAGATAGCTCATGTTATAAGGAGTAACTTAGGCTACTTTTATTTTAGAAAAATATTTAGAGTTCCGCGCAACAAAGTTAAAACCCTAAAATACACGCGGGCGAAGTCGCGGGGAACAGCTAGTTTGTACATAAAATTTCACTATATAGGTACTATGAAATGGCCAGTGCCTACGTATTTTGTATTTATAAAAACCTTTTCTTTTTTAGTAATCAGAATATACAACACACAATTAACGTAATATCTCTATAACGTGTCTTTTTGTTTTAATGAAAATTTGTAACGTATATAAATATGTATTTATACGTGTATCTTCATATCGTTGACGTTTATTTTTTTTTTATATAATAAGGGTGATAAGTGAACCTACAGTCCACCTGATGATGAATGGATCCTGTGGCCGATAGATATCTATATCTACCCTCGATTCAGAATCAAAATTCAGAAGCGCTATCACCCGTAAGGACCAAGATAGAATGCCTCGTTTATAGTGAAAAGGGTCCCCATCACAATACTGCTGTGTTAAATACGTTTTAAACGTGGTAGAGCCAAGCTGCAGCTATATTAATTGAATTGTAGCACGAATGGGTCGGCTCGACCGGGGAAGGACCACGCACGGAATACCAGCAAAAAAAGCAAAAAAAATAGCAGCTTAATGCGGCTGTGTTTCGTATGGTGACTGTAGAGAACCGGAGACCCTTTTTACTGGAAAAGAGGCATTCCATCTTAGTTCTCACGGCTGACAACGGATCTGCATTTTGATTCGGAAACGAGGATAGATGTAGATGTCTATGGGCCACAGCGACCACTTACCATCAGGTGGACTGTGTGCTCGCATGTCACCCTGAACCTATAAAAAAATAACGTATGTAACACAGCAGCATTGTGCTTTTATTTAACGCTGGGAGACCTCGTAGTCAGCAATCGTGTTTAGGATCACTAGATCAACGATACAGTCAAAAGAGATCAAAAGATGGTTTCTACATTAGATCTAAGGATTTGGAACCCTAAAAACGGCAAATCAATGACCACATAAGCAAGACCCACTGCCACCAAACGAACACGTAAACACATGAGATCACGTCAAGCTGGCTTTGTATAAAAAGGTTTGGATATTGTTTTATCAAATCGCGACAGGGTTTTTTCGTGGGCCTACGTCGATACGTTTTGTGATTGAAATTTGTTTCGTTACACTTTATTTTATTTGATCGTTCGCGCGAAAACACTTCGACGTCCTTTTTCCATTGAATTTAACAGCTATCTAAACCGTTTTTCGAATAAGGCAATGCCATTCCTAGTATACGGCCTAAAATATTGATAATATATAATCTACTAGCTGGTACCCGGCGCGTTGCAGCCACAGAAAAAAAATAATTGTCGAAATATCGTTTTAAATTTGGAAGATTTATATTGTTTAATTAGGAATGATAATACATTCATTGAAGTTGAATGAAGTTTAACTTTTAAATGATACGCGCGCCACCTATTGTAGGTTAATTGTACTATGCCTATAACCTTCGTGCAAATGCAAGCAATATGTTGACAAAATTTTTGATGAACGGTATGGCAGCGTATGAAATACGAACATACAAAAATTAATTTATATATATATTAGATGGATGATAATAATCCCTGGAAATGAGGTGATCGCTATCAAGCTAATTCTAATTTGTTTTGTGTTGTTAAAAATTACGTCATTTTAATGATTATAAACTGTTCTTCTTTTTTAAATGTCTCTTGCTGGTTCTTCTCAGGAGTCAGGACAGAAGTATATTCCGAATCAGTGGTAAATTAAACATAAAAGTAATAATCAATAAGTATTATTTATAATCTATATTGAATAAAAAAGTTTCTATGTATATTCTATGATGATTTATGATAATTGCAGAAAAGATTTGATTATGATTTACGTGGTAGAGTCATGTTGCAGCTATATTATGGTTGTAGCACGAATGGGTTAGCTTAACCGGGGTAGGACCACGCTCTCACAGAATACTATCGTAAAATAGCAGCTTAATGCAGATGTGTTTCATATAGTAGGTGTAGAGAATCGGAAACCTTTTTTACTGGAAACGAGGAAATCCATCTTAATTCTCAGTGGTGACAACGCATGTGCATTTTGATTCTTAGTCTAGGATAAAATGTGTGTCACTATGGGCCGCAGCATTCACTTACCATCAGGTGGACTGTGTGCTTGTTTGTCACCCTTATTCTATATTAAAAAAAAGAAAGTTGAAGAAAATGGTAATTAAGCCATACAGCTTGAAGAACCTTTACGAAATAGCACCTCCAGATTTAAAATTTTATAGCCGTGGTTAACTATGACATTGGGACGTCAAACACCTCATTCCCCCCCCCCCCCCTCAACCATGGGTGCTATAAAGTCCTCAAAACGTTTATACGTGGTAGAGCCATGCTGCAGCTATATATTATGGTTGTAGCAGGAATGGGTCGGCTCGATCGGGGAAGGACCACGCTCTCACAGAAAACCAGCGTAAAATAGCAGCTTAACGCTGCTGTGTTTCGTATGGTGAGTGTAGAGAACCGGAGACCCTTTTTACTGGCAAAGAGGCATTCCATCTTAGTCCTCATGGGTGACAACGCATCTGCATCTTGAGTCTTTATTGAGGATAGATGTAGATGTCTATGGGTTACAGTAACCACTTACCATCAGGTGGACTGTGTGCTCGTTTGTCACCCGATCCTATAAAAAAAAACGTCGGAAATATAAAATAAGTCAATATACGCGATAAAATCCGTACAACTAGTTTTATTGAAATAGGTGCAGTTTTTTAGTTGTTATTAGTAGATTGCTTGCTGCCCATCTCCAGGTTTGTTTCCCTGTGTCGTCTCTTACGACATCCACGGGACAATATTGGGTCGAGTATATTCTGACACCGCCGCTACACGGTGCTACACAGTACTAAATATCTCTATATATTTTGATTTAATATTTATTTCTCATTTAGATATGTTACGTGAAGGTGGGAACGCATTTTTATACTGACCTTATGCCCAAAGTCAAACGCTACTCAATTTTAAGATGTCGTCAAGTCTCGTGGCGTCACAGTCACTTTGACTTAAAGTGATAGAGATAGCACGAGACTTAACGCCATTTTATAATTGAGTAGCGTTTGAGTATTTTCCTAGTTTTTTATATATATATATATAGGCAAGCGAGCATACAGCCCATATGATGGTAAGTGGTTGATGTGGCCCATAGACATCTACATCTATCTTCGTTTGCGAATTAAAATGCAGATGCGTTGTCAGTGGCGAGGACTAAGATGGAATGCCTCGATTCCTGTAAAAAGGGTCTCCGGTTCTCTGCACTCACCATACGAAACACAGCAGTGTTAAGCTGCTATTTTACGCTGGTACTCTGTGAGAGCGTGGTCCTTCCCCGGTCGAGACGACCCATTCGTACTACAACTACACAATTAATATAGCTGCAGCATGGCTCTACCACGTTTAAAAGTTGCATGTTAAATTATTTTAATATTCAATACAATCAGGAATATAATCAATTGCGTGCTTCGCCGTGTGTGGACGGCGTAAGAAAATTCATCGCCATCGATCACTAATAAAATTCATCGCCCAATTTCGTACCTTGGGTGTCCTAATAAAGCGCAAAGAAAATGAGATATCAAGAACTATTACAATTATCTTCAATTTTTTTTTTATTTTTCATACGAGTATTTTATTCCCTGTTTTGAACTTGTAAAAGTTGTTTTTTTTTGGCTTTGGTAATGGACTCGTACGTTTGTACTTTTGCCTGTATCAAGTAATATAAATTTACTACCCTATATAATAGTTTGTTCGAAGACTTCCGCACAATAACTACTTTGGGAAAATTTCCTCTGAAGATTTCGACGACAGCAAACAGTCATTGACTACGGTATCTCAAAATCTCAAGTCCATAAGTCGGCTCAGCGGACAAAATAACTTATATGGAAGTTTATATCAACATCGGAGCATTCGTTTCATCGTTCGCATTAATACCACAGCTTAAATAATACTAATAGTTCACATGCACAGATTTTCTACGTGATAGAGCCACGCTGCAGCTATATTTGTAGCACGAATGGGTCGGCTAGACCGGAGTACCGGACCACGCTGTTTCGTGTGGCGAGTGTGGAGAACCGGAGACCCTTTTTACTGGAAACGAGGCATTCCATCTCAATCCTCACGGGTGACAACGCATCTGCATTTTAATTGATAAAAATAAACAAATTGCATCAATTTTACGGTTTTTAAAGTTTCAAAATCCATTTGAAATGGGAGCATCAAAACACCGGCGTTCATGTTCCCGCTGAACTCCCTAAACTGACTATAATATGCCACAGTCATCTGTTTTCCTGCTTTGCCCACAAAGAAATTTAAAATTAAAAATGTCAAATTCGCGACGTTAAATAACCTAAAACTAATTTCATTGACAGTTCCCGCCAAAGCTGACAGCTGCTCTTTCGCGCGGGTGGCCGTTCCGATTTAATCCTCATAATCCATTCTGTTTAGTTAACTAATGAGCTCTCTTCGAACTTTATCTTTGAAGCGTGTAGATTATATATGAATTATGTTTCCATCTAATCCACTTCAGTAAAAAAATAGGATTAAGTGGTATTTAAGATTGTAATGTGGCACACTGGTAACAATTTAAGTTTCAAATTTTTTTGTGCCGTAACACATGGTTGTTTAACGATTTCTTACATTTATGCGAATAAAATTTAGTTTCTTTCGTCCTATTTTACTTAGTATAAAGAACTAAAACATAATTTAAGGAATTTGTAATTAATGTGAGGAATTTTAGTTTATTAAATCAATACTTAGTGCGGTATATATTTAGAATGTTTTTTAGCAGTAAATAAAAGTAAAATTAAAAAAAAATACTTTATTATCTACTTCGTAAACGAAACACCCGTAGGTTACTCAAGGAGGAACCTTGTATTTCGTCTATCTTTCGCAGACATTATTCTCAGAGACTATTAAACAAAGTGCATAGGTGAGAGGTTAATTTGGACTATGGAAAGTGCAAGAAAAAATGTCTTCAATTAATTCCAATAGGTGGCGCTGTAACTATCTCGTTTACGCCAGACATAAAATACCAAGACATCAGACGGGAGACGTTTGGTATTAAGATTGTTAATCCAAATGCCAAGCGTGACGATTAAGGTAAATTCTCCCTACAACAGAAGAGGCCGGGTCCATCATTGGACTCTTACAGGCTGATGAAGAATCTACTGATCCACTGCACTGGGTAAACAAAACTGGAGATCTGCACGGAACCGTGCTCGTCATGCCCAAAAAGGGAGAGTGGCAAAATGGGACACGGAGTAGAATAAATAACTTGTAGTTTTTTTACGTGGTACAGCCATGCTGCAGCTATATTAGTAGTATAGTTGTAGCACGAATGGGTCGGCTCGACCGGGGAAGGACAACGCTCTCACAGAATACCAGCGTAAAATAGCAGTTTAACGCAGCTGTGTTTCGTATGCTGAGTGTAGAGAACCGGAGACCCTTTTTACTGGAAAAGAGACATTCCATCTTTGGCTTCACGGGTGCTGAAGTTCCAATAAATAATACCAGTCGTCTTGGCGGGGCTTGAACTACGGGTTTTCGGATAATATGTTTAAGCCGAACGCCCAGTCTTAGAACTATCACAACACCATACAGTTTTTAAATCCCATCGTTTTAATTCCTTTCAAAACAAATAAGTTACTAATATGCCAAACGTCGTTACTCGATTCATTATTTTTTTTCTTTTTAAACATTATTTAACTAACAAACCAGCTGTAAGTTTTTCCAAACACTGTTTCCGTTAGTTTTTTTTTTAGGTGGACGTGACAGAATGACAACGTCACATTGTAATTGAGTTAATGACAGAACGCGTTCAAAAACCAACAGATTAATAGGAATGTGGGAAAAGGGAACGCATCCGAAAAAAGATTTGACGATTGTCAACATACGTTTAGTTTTTTCTTGGCGTTGTTTTGAAAATGCATTATCTTTGATTTTTGTATCATCGATTTTTTGGTGATATACTAGGTTTATCAAGAAGGTTTTGGAAACTCAACGATACTGTAGTATAAACACCTATATTATGTAAATTGTATTTATTTTTCAACGTAATCACTTTTTAAGCTAATACACCTTGAATAGCGTTTTGCAAGTTGGTTAATTCTCTTGAGGAAAAAAAAGACTTGATCCTGGAATTCGAAAAAGAACCTCATCGAAATTTATACCACGCAAGTGAATTTTTAAGTGAGTAAAAAGGTGAAAATCTCTCAGAGATAGGTCCGGAGATTATGGTGGGTGCTGCTTCAACTGAAACCCAGGAGTTTTGATGGCAACATCTTATCGATGGACAGGAGCATTATCATGATGAAAAAGTACTGCAGCACCCAATTTTCCTCGACGTTTATTCCTTAGTTCTTCGCGTAGTTTTTTGATTGCGTAATAATCTCCGGTTATCATCTCTCTTTTACTTAAATATTTGATCATTATTATATATTCGATATTATTGTACCTTCCGGATCCCACAAGACGGAGGCCATTATTTTTCCAGCGGACGCAGACACCTTAACTTGGCTGGCGGGGAAGACGGTCTTTTGAAATAAGACGGAGTATAATCTGCCAAAGTATAGTGCAAGTCTTCGTTCTTCAAAAACACTTTTTGTAGTAAAATTTTTCAGGCAGACATATTTAATAGTGTTTTTTAGTTTATCTATTTTAGCAATAAAAAATTTTATACGTGGTAGAGCCATGCTATAGCTATATTAGTAGTATAGTTGTAGCACGAATGGGTCGGCTCGACCGGGGAGGACCACGCTCTCACAGAATACTAGCGTAAAATAGCAGCTTAACACTGCTGTGTTTCGTATGGTGAGTGTTGAGAATCGGAGACCCTTTTTACTGGAAAAGAGGCATTCCATCTTAGTCCTCATGGGTGACAACGCATCTGCATTTTGATTCTTTATTGAGGATAGATGTGGATGTCTATGGGTCACAGCAACCACTTACCATCAGGTGGGCTGTGTGCTCGTTTGTCACCCTATCCTATAAAAAAAAAATTAATAACTACACGAAGTTCAATTTTAATACGAATCAAATTCCCGCCAAATGTGAAGTTTGAATAAAATTGTGTATTTAATTTATTTTTTTAGGCCTTGACTAGTAACGAATTAAAGATTCGAAAAAAAAATAGAACACATTGCTATGAGTGTCCTATTCTGAAAACTTATTGATCAACCTAGAATAGAATAGAATATAATAGAATGGTTTTCATTCGATAATATAGATTATTACATAATAAGTACTTATTGTAGGTGATTGTTTTATTTACCACTAGTTCGGAAAATACCTTAGTTTTGAAAAGGACCAGCAAGAAACTCAGCAGGACTTTTTTTAAACATGTATTTTACTTTAGAAGCATTTTGTTATTACAATTTTTAAATGAATTTTAATAGAACCAGCATGTTGATGATCTCCTCATTTCCAGGGTTTTTTATCACTTATGTATTCTTTGATATTATAATAACCCTTTTTGTACAATTTTTCTTTAATAAAACATTTTAACTTGTTTATTGACAAATTTTGTACATTTTCTGGGATTTTGTTGTAAAAGCGTATATAAGACCCATAATGAATTACAGTAAAAATGTATTAGAATATTTTCATAGGTACCAATGCGAGGTAAAACTACATATATGTCCCGCTTTTCACCCTATTGTCAGGAGATTAAGGATATTGTACTGATGAACATACATCCACATTCAAGAATTATAATATAAAAGTATAGTATATATATATAATTATGGCTCGTATAGTATATATATATATATATATATATATAGAGAGAGAGAGAGAGACAGAGAGAGAGAGAGAGAGTGAGAGAATACACACGCATTTGCCAAAGGTTTTAATGTCCTCCAGACCGAATTTCGGTCACAGCGGCCAGCCCTACAAAGATTAACCATCGGCGCAGGACAGTATTATAGTGCCCAAGTGTATGCGCAAGCACAGGTGCACTCTCTGTTCCCTCACTCCCATAGTGCGATGGGACGGTAAGCCAGCACGACCGGAGAGAGATCAGGCGCAGAACCAACGGCTTTACGCGCTTTCCGAGGCTCGGGGGTGAGACACCACCAACTTCCTGACTCCGAGCAGCTGCTGAGAATTTCTTGATGGAAAAACTCAATAACTAATTTTTTTAGTCCCGGGACCTCATGATCAGATCAGCAGTCGTACTACTGCATCCAGTACACCAACGAGACAGATTTTGCCAAAGGTATAGTAGGTATAAAAACACAAGTATAGATTTTAATTTTTTTAATAGTATACACACGTGATAGAGCCATGCTGCAGCTATATTACAAGTATAGTTGTAGCACGAATGGGTCGGCTCGACCGGGGAAGGACCACGCTCTCACAGAATACCAGCGTAAAATAGCAGCTTAACGCTGCTGCAATGACTATGTTGATGATATCACATGAATACAGTAACAGGCTCGTATATATATATTTGAAGTAACTGTCTGTAATATTGAAAGAACTGGCTTCTGTTAAGCTCAAAGGGTTATATGCATGCTGTAATAGCATAAATAACCGCTTTTTATTTTTTTGTTAGTCTGTCTGTCTGTCTAACAGTCCCGTCTAACTTTTGGAATGGCTGAAACGATTGTGATGAGACTGTACGACATTTTTTTTTATAATATAAGGGTGACAAACGGGCACACAGTCCACCTGATGGTAAGTGGCTGCTGTGGCCCATAGATATCTACATCTATCCACGTTTGCGAATCCAAATACAGATGCGTTGTCACCCGTGAGGACTAAGATGGAATGCCTCGTTTCCAGTAAAAGGGTCTCCGGTTCTCTACACTCACCATACGAAACACAGCAGCTTTAAGTTGCTATTTTACGCTGGTATTCTGTGAGAGCGTGGTCCTTCCCCGGTCGAGCCGACCTATTCGTGCTACAACTATACTATAAATATAGCTGCAGCATGGCTCTACCACGTATTAACATATATAAAGCAATGCCAAAAAGGCACGTGGAAGAACCAGCGTAAAATAGTAGCTTAACACTGCTGTGTTTTGTATGGTGAGTGTAGAGAACCGGAGACCGTTTTTACTGGAAAAGAGGCATTCCATCTTAGTCCTCACGGGTGACAACGCATCTGCATTTTGATTCGCAAACGAGGATAGATGTAGATGTCTATGGGTCACAGCAACCACTTACCATCAGGTGGACTGTGTGCTCGTTTGTCACCCTATCCTATAAAAAAAGGCATCCTGACTATATTTTATCAGAAAAAACTTAAAAGTTTCCTGAGTACCTTAAATCTAAATGAGGCCACATTAACACGTGGTAGCCATGCTACAGCTACGTTAGTAGTATAGTTGTAGCACGAATGGGTCGGCTCGACCGGGGAAGGACTACGCTCTCACAGAATCTCGCTGCTGTGTTTTGTATGGTGAGTGTAGAGAACCGGAGACCCTTTTTACTAGAAAAGAAGCATTCCATCTTAGCCCTTACTTACCGGTGACAACGCATCTGAATTTTGATTCTTTATTGAGGATAGATGTAGATGTCCGAGTCACGGCAACCACTTACCATCAGGTGGACTGTGTGCTCGTTTGTCACCCTATGCTATACAAAAAAATCAGATCCTATCCACCTATCCAGGTTCCGGGCGAAGCCGGAGCGGGTTACTTGTATAATACTAGCGATCCGCCCCGGCTTGTCACGGGTAATTTCTGAATCTCGACAACAGCGCCACCTACCGGGACCAACTATAACTAAGAACCATCCAGGTGGCTCTACGTGGTAGAGCCATGCTGCAGCTATATTATGGTTGTAGCACGAATGGGTCGGCTCGACCGGGGTAGGACCACGCTCTCACAGAAAACCAGCGTAAAATAGCAGCTTAACGCTGCTGTGTTTCGTATGATGAGTGTAGAGAACCGGAGACCCTTTTTACTGGCAAAGAGGCATTCCATCTTAGTCCTCACGGGTGACAAAGCATCTGCATCTTGAGTCTTTATTGAGGATAGATGTAGATGTCTATGGATCACAGTAACCACTTACCATCAGGTGGACAGGTGGTGACAAACGAGCACACTCGTTTGTCACCCGATCCATAAAAAAAAAGGTGACCCCATAATTACATCACAATTTTATATATAATTATACATATAAACCTTCCTCTTCCTCTTGAATCGTTCTGTCACTGTCTATTAATGAAAGTGAACAACCCGCATCAAAATCAAAATCCCTTAGCATAGTTTAGTAAACGAACTGAAACGAACTAAGCGTACAGACGGCGGAAAACCACTTTGCTACCAACAATACAACCTTGCATTAAATCACACATATACAATATGAAATATGCTAAGAACATTGATCATAACATCATATGAAGCATTAATAATATAATATATAAAGTTTATAAGACTCTAGACTTGAGTGACTCAATTACTTGGTCACCAAATCAAAGAGCCGCCAAAAATCTTAGAGAAGAAAGGTTCTCGATGGGCTGTAATGATGATAATGTCAGTGGAAATATTCCACGCGTACCTTGTAGTATTTGTGAAAGCGCTCTTATAGCGCGTTTTTAAAAACTCGTGGCGACATCTATTAAACAACTTAAGAACTACTTGCATCATTCATTACTTTTCAAACTGAAGCTGAACAAGATTAGAGAGTAGTGCATTCTTTGAAGAAAATGTAGTTCTATTTGTACTGTGTATAAATATTTCACTAGACTAGACAATAATAATAATACTTTGAAAAATAAGTAGGTACATAATAATTGATAATACCTTTTTAATTCATCTTAAGGCTCACACCAAAGTATTATATACTAGCGTATGTACTTTTGAAATCAATTAAAATGCAATTCAAATTTTTATAAAATAATCTTATATTATTATAAAAGTTGTGTATATTTCATTGACTTAAATATGTATATATCTTCAGATTGATCCACCTTACAACCAAAAACAAAAATATTCATTTAAATAAAATTATTATTGAAGTTTCTGACTGTAACTTGGAAATATCAGAGGGTTATTTACATGTCATTAAGACATAAATAATAGAGCTAATCTTCGGAATGGCTAGACCGTGATGAAACTTCACAAACACAAAGAGAGCCAGGAGTGATCTTAGCTATACATTTTAACCGAAAATTTTAGTGAATTATTATTGTGAAATGGAAAAGTTTATATTAATAACGGTCATTGGTGATTATTTTAATGACGCCACATTAATAGATCAGAGATGGAAAGCCGGGGCGGGTCCTAACACATAATATATATATTATATAATATTTTATGCCTACGTTCAATGAGGGCTAATAATATTTTGTTCACTAGATGTCGCTAGTAGTAACACAATATCATATTATAATTATGAGGGCAACAACTTTTTCTACCACCAGGGCGGCGCCACTTAAAATGAGGTTCTATTATTTATTCTGTGATGAGGTGTAATATATTTGACAGATTTCTCTCTCATAGCGGAGAAGTTTATTAGTTCGAAAATGTGAATGTTAATTTCTCTTTCTGTACTAATACTTATATTTTATATTAATTATTTTTAAAATAAATAAACCAAACCACAGATAATCAAACAATAAGAAAAATTAAATAGAGTTAAAAATGTGCAAAAAATTACAGAGTAAGCCACTGAGGCATTGTTTTGTATATTAATATAATACTCTAGAAACAGATAAACTTTTATTTAAAACTAACCTCAATTAAATAATATTGTGTAATAAAAATCTTTACCTCAGTGTCAAACAGCGACATCTAGTGAGCGGAGCCCTCGTTGAGAAGTATAAAATTTTACGGTTTCTAGATTATTAGATAAATACACAAAACAAAGCCCCAGTAGTTTGTTCCTTAATGTTTCTCACATTTATTAACTCTTTTTTTTATTGAATAAAACTATTTTTACGGATTTTATCGCGTTTAATTAACTTATTTTATATTCCCGACGTTTCAGTTGCTTTCCAGCAACCGTGGTCACGGAGGACTGAGGTGATTGACGTCCCGATGTCAAAGTTAACCCGGAGTACCTTCAGCTTTTTAATTATTAATTTAGGTCCGATCTACGCAGAATGAACTAACTGTGTCTTGAAGTCTTACAGTGGTATGCTTGGGTTTAGTTTTAATTTTATGAATTACAGGATCCCAAGCAGGTGGTAGTACCCAGCCTCCCTCTCTATTGAAATTAGGATGTTTTTTCAGTCAGCTGACGTGAAGCACCAACGTTCCGGGAAGTCTGCAGTTTGTGATCATATCCTAGACGGCCCCCGTCATTACATTAGATTTGATAAACCACAAGTCCTCGCGAAAGAACATCGATTCCTGCCAAGGATGATACGTGAGGCTATTGAAATTAAAAAACATCCTAATTTCAATAGAGAGGGAGGCTGGGTACTACCACCTGCTTGGGATCCTGTAATTCATAAAATTAAAACTAAACCCAAGCATACCACTGTAAGACTTCAAGACACAGTTAGTTCATTCTGCGTAAATCGGACCAAAATTAATAATTAAAGACCTGAAGGTACTCCGGGTTAACTTTGACATCGGGACGTCAATCACCTCAGTCCCCCGTGACCACGGTTGCTGGAAAGCAACCGAAACGTCGGGAATATAAAATAAGTTAATTAAACGCGATAAAATCCGTAAAAATAATTTTATTCAATGTGTAGTGTTCGCGTAAATATAAGAAATCATTATCTTTTTTTTTAATTTTTCTGCTTTTAGGAATATCTGTAGTTTGGTTTCGTAGACAGCTTTTACTTATTCACTTTTTACCTAATTAACATAAAACTTAACTTACATTTTCGTAACAAATTAACTTCCCCGCCATGTAATTTTTTTGAGATCAATAATTAAGTATAAACCTGCCACGATAGCTCACCACGCTAAGGGTTGAGACTGGCAGAGAATGTCGACAGGCGTTAGGTCCGTCCATTGTTACCTTAATTATAAGGTGTTACTTCCCGTATATATTACTCTGTGGGTGTTACAATAAAGAATAAATAAAATTAAAAATAAAGTATATAAATAAAATATTTGCCAAATATTTCATTTCGTTTCTAAGTGGTGCCGCCATGATGGTCGAAAAGTGGTTGATGCATCATTCTCTCCGTCAATGTTAAATAAACACGGCCTCATAAAACCGTTTCGCAATAAATGGAATGTAACATTGAAGCTTTTAAAAACAATCGCTTTTAATTTATGGAGCAATGAAATTATAAATAATAAGATTCTTCCAGCTTCTTCATTTCACGTACGTCAAACTACCTTTATGAATTACAAAGCACTTGCGCTGTTTAGATGATTCTAAAGTTTACACCTCAGTTCATCAAGTCGTTACTTAAAATCGTTTAAAGCATTTCACTTACGTTAACCGTAAGCAGCAAATCAACGTAACTTCACTAAAATATGATTATAAAAAAGCAATAAACCGATAAAGCAACCCAAATTTAAGTGCATTAGTTTATTACTCATTGTAATATGGAGAACGAAATTGTTATATTAATATTTTATATCTATAGGTACGAATAAACTTTTATTGAGTCGGCTCGATTCATTGGCGCTGCGAAGAGATGTTGCATCCCCTTGCATTTTCTTTCGCATCTACCACGGGGAGTGCTCTGAGGAATTGTTCGGATTAATCCCAGCCGCCAATTTCACGAACGCACATCGCGGCAGAACTTCCGATACCATCCACATCATCTGGATGATTGGCGGTCCACCACTGTGCGATTTAGAAGATGTTTTCTTCCTCGCACAAATTCCTTGTGGAATCGATTACCACCAGCGAATTTTCCGGACCGATACGACTTAGGGACCTTCAAGAAAAGAGCCTACTCCTTTTTAAAAGGCCGGCAACGCATCTGCGATTCCCCTGGTTCCCCTGGTGTTGCAGTTGTTCTTGGGCGGCGGTAGTCACTGACCATCAGGTGAGGTGCATGTTCGTTTGCTCCCTCTCCTAAAAAAAAAAGAGTCGGGAGGGTTATTTGCTTGCCATTAAGACAGTTAACATTTTAGAAAAAGCTAAATACTTAATTTCCGGAAAGGCTGAACCGATTGTAATGAAATTTCATGAACATATACAGAGCAATGCCAGGCGTGATCTATTTTTACCCGAAAAACTTGGAGAATTATTTTTAGAGAAATTGTAAAATTGATAAAATAAATGGTCACTAATGATTATCTTAAATCGAAATAGCGCCGCATTAATCGATTCCACCCATGCGAAACCGGGGTATAATAGTATAGGTGACAAACATGGACACAGTTCAAATGACAGGAAGTTGATGCTGGGGCCCATAGACACCTTAATCTATCCATTAGAGTAATTACATACATATATGATATATGTACCTATCCACCGTTAAGGAACAAAATGCATATGCCCCGATATAAGTTCATGCAGTAGAACCAACCTATTCATGTGCTACGTATAATCATTTAAAAATATGTAGGTATGATATATGACATAAAAAATAATTTAATGTATTTTATCGCGTTTAATTTTAATTATTTTGAAGTAAAAACCTTTCGAAAGCTTCACAGCGTTTACACTATAGACGTTGAACCCTCACTGGGAGATGAGGAGACTTATTATTATTTAACTTTAGTGTATTATTCTAAAATAATTATTTGAGGGTTTATGCCTGATATAGTGAGTACCTACTATACAACTATATACGATAATGTTATATTAAAAAAAAAATACGACACTACAAAATTTTCCCTCGCAACTGTACATCTGTCAACACCTTTACTAAGTGCGCGCAAACTGCGTACGTTCGGAAACATTTTAGCGAAACTTTCGATAATAGTTCCAAGATATCCGACTCGTTCACAAGTTATTAATAGCTGTCAAATTGCTAAGATGGCGCGAGTAGATCGGGTGCCGACAGCTTTATACTCAACCATTTTGGAGTCCATTTAGTAAAAGCAGATAAATATTTATCGCTCCAGATAACTCCGATAGATGATGAACGTTTATTTTAGTAACTGAGAGGTTTCTTAGAATTCGACGTTCGGTTGGGAAACATAAAAGTTAATTATCTGTGGTAATATTTCGAGTTTTTAAAAATGAAAGGTCATAGTGCTATTAAAGTGAAAATAACGCCTTCTCAAAAAATGTATTCATTATTTACACATTTAAATTGTTCGTGTATTTTATCCCTACTTTATTAATATAAAAGTTCTCGAGTGGTATCCTCACAATGATAAGCGAAGTGATAAATAATTAATGAGTGAGTTAGTTTACGGGCAAACGAGGGACATACCTTTTATCCCGGAAAATTGCATTCCTGGTAATTCGGGGAGAAGAAGAAAAATCGGGAGCGTATTTTCATAGAATAAGAGTGACAAAAGAGCATACAGTCCGCCTGATAGTTAATGGAAGCTTTACTCTTAATTACCTCTTCACGCTACAACGGCTATACGGATTTGATGAAATTTGGTAGAGTGATTTATTAGGTCGTGAACAGATAAAATACTTTAATCCTGGAATAATGCACAGTTCCTGTGGGATTTAAATTTAACTGAGTTGAATTCAAATTTTATGTTTGGGTGGGGAACACGTAGTCGAGTGCCGGAACAAACTCAGTCTCGGGCGATCTAGTCCAGTTTAACCCCCAGAAGACACAAGTTTGCGCGTTTACCGCTAAAAAGAACCCCTTTGTCGTATCTCCTCAATTTCAAGGCACTCCCCTTGTTGCCTCAGCCAGCATCGGAATCCTCGGTTTTGATATATCGAAATACGTTCAGTTCTACGCGGTGAAAAGCTTGGCTTGACAGTATTTCATGCTTACAACTTTAAACGTGGAACCTGTACTGTTCTCACCTCTAGGAGGGGGCACCCTTAGCTTCTTCTAACTGACCGCTTTCCACGAAGGGCGTCCCAAATCGTCGGCGACCGAATTCTTTCTATTCGGCTCGACTTAATGGCGCTACGATGAGATATTGCATTCCTTTGCATAGGTCTATCACATCTTCCACAGGGATGTGCTAAAAAAAATTGTGCAGACTACTTCCAAATTTCACCATCGCATATCACGACAAAATTCGCAATATCATGTATACCATTTGGATTATTGGCGGTCCCTCACAGATGTTTTATTCCTCGCACAATTTCTTTGCGAAATTGGCTCCCACTAGCAATTTTTCCGAACCGATATGACTTAGACCTTAAAGAAAATAGCCTTCTCTTTTTTACAAGGCCGGCAACGCACCTGCTATTTCTCTAATGTTGCAGTTGTTCGTTGATGGGGGTCATTTACAATCACTTGAGCCGATGGTCGTTTCCATGTTATTCTATAAAAAAGAAACATTTCCTCCTAAAGTTAGCATTTACTATTTCAAGAAGTTTTTATATAGATACTCCGTGTTTTACGTACGGTCAGCTGTATGTTGCCTGTTCAAGATTATCGATATTTTACTTTTCTAGAGTAAAAGCGCTTCGTTGATTAGTATGTAAGAAAGAAGCAACCTATTTTAGCATAATTTCTTTACTTTGTAATTTTTGTTTAAGATGTACAGTGAAGTTATATTTAAAGGCTGTAATTTTTTGATTTGACGCGTATGAAGCCTACTAAAACTTAGTATACATACCTACATATATACTTACCTATAACTTGTAGGTAGGTACCCGATGTATTCATGTGATTATAACGCATTATGCGGCAACCATCATTGACCACAGACATCATTTAAGCAAGAGGGATGTCTATAATTCTGTGATAAAAAAAGAGGTTTCAAACAATATATTTTCTATTTTATGTAATTAATCACAACAATCACATAAAAATTAGACAATTAACGTTTTTATAAAAATGCTTGCCTTAGAAATAAGAGTAATCAAAACGTTTCTCAACACTAGAATAAAGAATACAACCGAAAATTACGGAGCAATGAACATAATTCCTATATCAATTATGCCGTTCCTCTCTAAAGCTTTAGAAGCCTGTTCATAAGCAAAACATTACATTTATCTTGAAACAACCTACTGAGTCCATTTGAATCCTGGTTTCGTCCAGGTCACAGCACAACCACTACTCTTATAAAAGTCACTGAAGACATTAGAAAAGGTATGGATTAAAAAAAGATAGCAGTAATACTTTTTTAATGCTTTTAACACAGTTGATCATGATATCCTTCTTTCCATCCTATCCCATCTTAATTTTAAGCCCACTGTCTTAGATTGGTTTGCATCCTATCTTCGCGAGCGTCAGCAGTCACTTCACGTAGATCATATGACCTCAGCTTGGGCTGAAGTTTAATGTGGCGTACCGCAAGGCGATATACTCTCTCCTATCATCTTCTAAGTTTTTATAAACTTGATCACTCATAATCTTGATTGCTCGTACCATCTGTACGCCGATGATCCTCAGCTATATGTGCATTGTGGCGTTGAAGATCTACATAATGGAATTCACAAATTAAACCAGAATTTAAATACAATTAAAGATTGGTCCTCGCGATATGGAGTCTGTGTGAATCCAGTAAAATGCCAAGCGATTTTAGTGGGAAGTAAAAGGTTGCTGGCTAGGGTTAATCAAGGAGACTTACCTCCTGTTTGCTATTATAATATTATTATTCCATTTAGTGAATCTGTTAAAAACCTTATCCTGTATATTGTTAGCTCTCTGAACTGGAAAGTGCAGGTTATCGATTTAAGTCGGTAAGTCATCGCCACCTTACGTTCCCTTTATCGTCTCAAACACTTCCTTCCTATTAAGTCTAAGCTCATGCTTGTCCAAACTCTTATTTTACCTATCTTTGATTATGCAGATCTACTCCCTTAAAAAGATCTTTTTGAGGGAGTAGAATCATTATAATTACAATATTGTTAAATAGTCGTATTTATACGTATGTATTAATTTTGTATTTATGTATATTAATATCCAAATATGTGTAAATATATGTAAATGTACGAATATATATCTTTATATATAAAAATACGTGTCACATTGTTTGTCCGCGATGAACTCTTTAACTACTGAACTGATTTCAATGAAATTTGCACACTGTGCAGTTTAGTCCAACTTGAGAGATAGGATAGTTTTTATCCCGATTATTGACCCTCAATTTTTTTATTGCTAATCTCAGGAGTTTTTTTTTTTGGAAAGCAAATGGTCGTCGAAAAGAGCAGAACAACGTCTGCCTGGTCAGCTAGTATATATATATATATATATATATATATATATATATATATATATATATATATACTTATTCATTTACTTACAATATTATATCATAATCTGCTTTGTTACATGTAATGTGTATTAATTTTAGTTACTCTTTTTTTTCTTTTCTTTTAATAGTAGTAATAATAGAGAATACCTTTAGACATTAAGTCCGCCCTTTTGTATCCTTTTTTTCTAAGGGACGCAATAGATTTAAAAAAAAATAAAAAAAATATTTTCTCTCAAAAGTAGATGACTTGTTTTTCCTTTATGGAAATTAAATATTATAGCGCCATCTAGCATCAAACTCTTAAGCTCGTGGATAGCTAGCCTACTATAAAAATTAATCTGAGATGGAGAAGGCTAAGGTTTTACGATAATTTTAGTCTAATATGTTCTTTATCTTAGTTTTTCTATTACTGTTAGTACGTATTTTATGAAAACACTATTTATATAAAGTTACTTAATTAAATTATTTTTATGCAATATGATTTAAAATTTACGTTTTCACCACTCACTTCTAACTATTGAGGGCTAATAGTCTTCAATTCACCAGATGTCGCTAGTTGACACTGAAGTTTTTGTTTACACAATTTCATTCAACTGAGAAGTTAGTTTTAAACGGTTTTAAATAAAAGTTTATCAGCACAGAGTACGTTATATATAAGGCGTTTATCAGTTTCTTTACAAAATAATCAGTGGTTTGCTTTCAATTTTTTTGCACATTTTAACTCCATTTTTTAATTTTTCTACTTTTATGAATATTTGTGGTTTGGTTTATTTAATTTTAATATAATTAATATAAAATATAACTAATAGTATGTACAGAAAGAAATATTATTTAACCTTCACATTTTTCCAACAAATTAACGTCCCCGCTATGATATCTATCAAAATATTAAACCTCATTTTAAGTGGCGCCGCCCTGGTGGCAGTAAAAGTCATGGATGCCCTCATCACCGTCTTGTCTAAAAGTATTCTGATCTGATAAAAAATTTATACTTATAAAATAATTGTAATAAAAGTCGAATTATTAAAAAACAAAAACAGACGTTATATTTAGCTCTTTAAACTGTGTTTATAGTATCTACATAACCTTAAACTACTTCTGCCATCTGTTACCGAAATATCAAAATATCAAAAATAGAAGTCTCAAACATCACTTATGTACGCGCTCTCTACTGGAAACTTTCTGAATGAAACGACATTTTTGCCAACAGGGCGGCGCCACTTAAAAGTGCGATATAATATTTGACAGATTTCATAGCGGGGATGTTAATTAGTTCTATATATAAGCTATATTTTATATTAATTAGATTAAAAATAAAAAACCAAGCCTTTCAAGCAAGCATTTCATAAAAGTAGAAAATTTAAAAAAAGTTAAAATGTGCAAGAAATTAAAGAGCAAACCACTGAGGAATTGGTCTGTGTTTTAATATAATGCTCTAGAAAATTGTAAACTTTTATTTAAAACGAAATTATTCTCAAGCAACTACAAATGTAGTACAATTGTAAATGACATGAGTACCTACCTAACAAAAAACTTTACCTCAGTGTCAACTAGCGACATCTGGTGAGCAGCAAATTATTAGCCCTCATTAAAACGCAATGAAAATAATCGATTATCTAATGGCTAAAAGCAAACATCGATTTAAAATCTATCTTGTACTCAATTTGATCTCAAAAGAGGTAAAAAAAATTATAAGATTAAATCTCGCCACTGTCAAACAAATAAGTAAAAAATATTTAACTCTTTTTGTCATCTCCTTTGTATGGCTTGATGTATTCATGTGATTATAACGCATTATGCGGCAACCATCATTGACCACAGACATCATTTAAGCATCATTTAAGAGGGATGTCCATCATTCTGTAATAAAAAAGTGGTTTCAATCGATATATTTTCTATTTTATGTAATTAATGACAACAATCACATAAAAATCAGACAATTTACGTTTTTATAAAAATGCTTGCCTTAGAAATAACACTCATCAAAACATCAACACTAGAAGAAAGGATATAACCCAAAATTACGGAGCAATGAACATAATTCCTATATCAATTTTGCCGGTCCTTTCTAAAGACAAAGGAAAAGTCGATTTAAAATTGAACTTGTACTTAATTTGATCTCAAAAGAAGTAAAAAAATATAAGATTAAAGTTTAACAAACAAACTCGACAATTTTTTTTAAAAAAAACCTAAGGGACAAACGAACTTGCATTCCACATAAAGGCCTGTTTTCACTTTGATTAGTACGAGTGCAGGTGATTAGTTTTGCGGTTGATTAGTGCAGGTGTGTAGTGTAAGTAGTGTCCAATTCTGTTTAGTGGCTGTGTTTAGTAAATTCAGTTGTTAGCAGTCGACCAGGAAGTATAGACATTTTTTTTAACAGAAGCGAGCGTGCTGTCCAAACGTGTTTAGTGGCAGGCATGCTGCGAGTGGGGGGAAAGGAAATGTGCGCGGGGCGTGACACTCGCAGTCCACTCGCAAAAAAATAGAACACGCTTCTAATCACTTTACTACACAGGTTATTAATCACTTGCACTAATCAATCGCTGTCCACACGTGTTTACTCCTAAACACTAAGCACCTGCACTAATCACTAATCAAAGTGAAAACAGACCTTAATGGTAAGTGACTATTGCGATCTATGGACATCTGTAGCCAACTTCAAACAAAACTTGCTGGAGATGCGTTATAAATTACATGCATGCATACATAATGTATGTAATAATTTTGAGGAAGCTGCTATGCATGTTACTCGTTTTTGGATCGATTTGGTGTTAGAGCGACTGGAATTATATTATTAAATGGTTTATTTACAAATTCAAAATAACATGCGATTAATTTTTATTACAGACAGAATCAGTCTTGATTGTCGTAAGAAATATCTTCTTTCTTTGGATACAATTTTAGAAGTTCCCTTATAACCACTGAAGTCAAATACTTGCGTTATCTGTTTATATCTAAAACAAATCAATTTTGAAACTATGATTATATTTTAAAATGTCTGTTACTAGGTATTACTGCGATTAAATTGCATAAACCATAGGAATCGCTTTGTTCACCATCACACTTTCAACAACAATTGGTACTAACAAAATGAACCAGGTTGCTTGAAGGCAAATGATGGCTGGACTGATACAGGTTAAAAAAAAAAGCTATTTGCAGAGGCTTGTGCTTGTATTTCAATCAACGAAGCCTACACGGCCTGTCTTGGCATCCATAAAGTTATCAGAAAGGGTTTTGTAGTTCCGCGTTGCTATTCAGTCTCGTGATGGACAGTTCTAGTCTTTACCTTCCCCTCCGGATGACACACTTGAGAGTTTATAATATATACAAACAAATAACGAATAACAAACTAAAATAGCTGTAACTTACAGCAGTCTTACTATAATTCTCATACTTCATCACATAACAGTGACACTGATACACACTTTTTATAAGTACATTACAAAACTTTACTACTGCAAAATGTGTGTTGATTATTTTTATGACCGACACGAAAATTATAATCGATTATTGTTGATTATTAAGATAATCGATTATTTATAATCTTTTACGCTCGCCACCAAAGTTATGGCATGCTACGTTTTACGCTATTATCGATTCTAACATTATCGGCTAGAATAATTTTTACTTTTAAAATAATAAAACATTAAATAACATAAATGCGTTTTTAGACATATAATCGCCATAATTTTTTGAAGCATTCAACGACAAAATAATGTTCAGCTTTTTTTCTAAAATTGTAAAAGACTGAAAATGAAATACGGTATTCAGTAGTACCAACGGAACGTAGACGGAAATCAGAAATAACTTGTCGCAAATCCACCATTTTCCCTTTGTAACTAACCGGTGTCCAAAACACGTGCGTACGATCAAGTTACACGGAAAACGAACAAGTTCGCGACTTAAGTAATTGTAAAAGCATAACTAAAAAGTGCGTCGTGTTTCTCTCTGCAGGTACCGCGTGTTGATTCTTTAAAATGAACACGGAAAAGCTGAAAAAATTGCAGTCCCAAGTGCGTATCGGCGGCAAGGGTACACCGCGGCGCAAGAAGAAGGTTGTGCATGCGACCGCAGCTACAGATGACAAGAAGTTGCAGTCTTCATTAAAGAAACTATCAGTAAATACTATCCCCGGTATTGAGGAAGTGAATATGATCAAGGATGACGGCACAGTGATACATTTTAACAATCCGAAAGCGCAGGCCTCATTGGCGGCTAACACTTTCGCGATTACGGGTCATGGAGAAAACAAGCAAATCGCAGAAATGCTGCCCGGTATTCTCAGTCAACTTGGACCCGAAGGTTTGAGTCAATTGAAAAGACTGGCGTCGAGTGTAGCAGCCCCTAAACCACTGGATGATGATGATGAAGTACCTAGTCTTGTTGGTAATTTTGACGAAGCTTCAAAGCAAGAAGCAAAGGAAGTCATAACTGAAGAAAAGGAAAAAGAAAAAGAGAAGGAAAAGGAAAAAGAAAAAGAGAAGGAACCAGAAAAAGAAAAGGAAAAAAAACCCGAGACAGAAACCAAAGCTGCCGACAAGAAAACTGATTAAATAACCCACTCTGTTCAGAACAATATAGTTTTAATTTTGCTCACCCGATGAAGTGACAATTAAGGTTTTCCAAAGTTGAGTGTTTATCGCAAATAGTATATATATATATATTAATGTTTCATACTGAGTATGTTTCACATTTATATGGACATTGGTGTTGGAAAAATAGTGCACCCATTTTGTTTTTATTGTTGCTCACTTTGGAAATTCCTCAATCCACACTATTGATAAGAAGAATGCTTCCCATGCCTTGCACTAACAATTGTAATTTTTTTCTATATTACTTTGAATAATGAGATCAAATTCTTACTCAGATTTAATTTGTTTCATTATAACTTGTTAAAATATTGGCATTATAGAAGCATATAAAAATCATAATATGCATTATTTTTTACAACGCATTAGTAACAGTATATTTATGAATATATTAATAGTAAATGGGTGTATTGAAACACCATGTAATATTTTTTAATAATGGATTTTCTAAAGTTGTTGACTCATGTCAGATTGAAAGATTGCTTTCTCATCATTAATGTTAAATATGTATTAGGTTGAAATGAATAAAACATTAGTCACAAGGCTCTTTTACGAGTGATAAGGGCTAATTTGTATTATATAAAACATAAAAATTGAAAAATGTATGTAAAAAGATTAGAGAGTTCTATGTATGAACATAAACTTTTAATCAATGAATTTGTTTTTTATTTACTTTTGTATCGCTCATGCTTTTCAAAATTATTCATGTCTTTTTAATAGAATTGAGTTTCTCGAAGTAATGCTTTTTCAGTACAGGAAACTAGTGGTCGAGGATTTTTTATCTTTCACTCAATGTAAGATAAACTGTACAAGTCTGCAGTTACAATAATGTACTCTGTGATTACAATAGTTAAATTATAGATTAAAGTATAAAATTTATATAGATTTTTTTAACAGGAAATTATAACTAATGAGCACAGTCAACCTGATTGTAAGTGGATATGGTGAACAATAAACAACTACTTTTTTATCCTTGAATCAACAAGCTGATGGCATTGTCACCTCTCTGAGGACTAAGATGAAATGTTTCATATTTTTACTGCTATTTTACATTGGCATTATGTTTGAGTGTGGTCTTTCCTCGGTAGAGCTGCTGTTTTGCTATTTTATGCTACAACATTGCTTTACCATGTAAAAATATATAATTAAAAATATTTAAACAAAATAAAAAAATCAGTGATAATGATAAGGCTTCCTTGCGTTATAAAATAGACACTTAATTTTTGTGTCAATGTTTTAATTTTAGGGTAATAAATTACAAAAAATGTAACATTATCTTTATATAAAAATTAATTGCTGTCCGTTCGTCTCGCTAAAACTCTAAAATGGCTCGACCGATTTTGATTAAAAAATTTGTGTTTGGTCTATCTGGATTCTGGATGGTTTAGATTCACAGTTAGACCCGGTAGGTGGCGCTGTTGTCGAGATCCAGAAATCACCCGTGCAAAGCCGGGGTGGAACGCTAGTGATATATATTAGTTAAGATTATTTCCTCAACTAAAAACGATTTCATTCGCTATATTTAGTTTGCAGTAAAATAAGATTTTATGCCTGTAGCCTGCAGTGTGCCCTAGTGTGCAGTCCCTGGTATATAGTGTATTATCTATGGTGTGCAGTGTTGCCAACAACTAAACCAGCTCTCCACCTTTAGTTGAATGATCTAAGTCTCCACCAGATTCAACTTCTAAAACCACAAACAAAAAGCGACTCTACACTCATAGTCCCTAAATTTTCCACCAAACAAAGTTCTATATATTACGATAGAAAAAAAATAGGTATATTAGTAATTGTTTACCTTAATTATTACATAATATGTAACAAAACATAATTTTTTTATGTAATTAATCAATAAAGCAATATAATTAGTAAATCAACAAGTCTACATCAAGAAGATATTATTTAATTAACTGCTATTTTAAATTTAATCGTCTTCAGTTGAATAATTTCTGTCGGCACCATCATCATGCTTAAAATTTGCATTTTGCTACTTGACCAATGGTTCTTTCAATCACCCGGAACTAATCCTTTAAAAAAATATGGGTCTTAAAGCAAAGAATTCCGAAACTTTTGTGTATCTGTGGTTTCGACATAGTGACGTATGAACTCGTGAAAGAATATGAAATTGAGTTTAGTAAGCTACTACTAAAATATTCTACGAGGAATCCCAGCGAATAGTGTAGCGCCAACGGGATTGATCGTCTGACGTCACATTATGTCTGACGAATCAGGGCTGACTAGACAGTAAAAGTAAATTGACTTAATGGTTGAGTGATCATCTTTCCACAAATTTAAGCTGAATTCTACTGCATCACTAAAAAAACCACTAAAAGCAATATTCCTCCACTAAAAGGGGGTCGAAACTATCAGTTTTTTCAAGAGGTATAAGACCTTTTTAATTTTCAAGAGTTTTTGAGTTTTCCAGAACGATATTTAAGTTGCGGTTGTTTAAGGCTGCCGCAGGAATCAGTAGAATTTTGTATATTACTTTACCGTGTATGTATTACTTTACCGGTAATCAATTTATCGCAAATAACTCGTCCCATGCCACCCGACTATCATATCCCGCTTAGTTAGCGGACGTTGTAACCTCCGCAGCGACACGAATTTTGTTTTTGGATACAATAGCCTTTAATTTGAGAATTGCTCTTACAGAACAATGTAGACACCAGGCGTTCTGGCAGCAAGCTTTGTTAAAACTAGAAAATTTTGAATTTATTAATAAAAATGGTCATGAATATACAGTGCCCAGTATAAAGAACTGGATAAGTACCATAAAAAGTTTTATGACATTGAGGCAGTGTTTGTCCAAGAAAAACAAAGATTATGAGAGCCCGCTATATACAGGTTATTTTTGGAACGCTCCTGAAAACTAAGACAGGCGACAGCACCAAGTATACCTTTGATCATGGGTCACAAATAAATTTGATCCTGATGAAAAAAAAATCATATTTTTACAACATTTTATTAGCTTTATTCACGCGCCATCATCTTAGTACAGCTAAATGAAACGATAATTTCATTAAAAAATTTATGAAAATACTGAAACATAAAACCAGCAGTGGAAACTGAATTGATATCACCTGACTAATGGAGGTTAATGTACGCACGAACGGTGAAAAAAGAACGCTGGCCTTGAACTTGGGCACTGAGCGATTTATCACATATTGGTACGAAGGGGGCGCAACGGAGGAACAATCCGCCAGTATTACTGTGCCTGCATGCTATTGGTTCCCGCGCTTTGTTCGCTCCGAAAATACAGTCGCATACACAGCTTACTTTGCGACTCGCGACGATGTTTTAAAAAGGAAGGAAAGAAAAATTATTTATATCTATTGTTTTATGACTAAACTAGTGAACGAAAAGGTAAATATGATAGGAGAAGGTGAATGGGGAAAATTGTGCAGTAAAATTAAAAGTGTTGAGGAAGAATACCGAAAAAATTACCATGTGATCGACCTGATGACGGAAGCTCAAGCGAATATGAAAGTGATGATGAAGTAGCATCCAGTAACACCAACACACCATCAACATCTGGCTTCCATGTGGCCCAAGACGTCATAATGGACGGCGTGTCACCCTTAGCTTAAGTTTTCTTGTTACAAACTACTATATATTTTACGATAGAAATTACAAATAATGCGCAAGTAAACATTAACCATTTTTAATTCCCACCTCTTCCAAAGTTCTAAGTAGCTAGTAAAACACCTAGTATGATTCTACAATAAAACAATTAATTACTATAATATTATAAAACAAGAGCCCAATACCATGTAGTACTTTAGAACGCGACTGTACCCACATTCCCTCCGCTGTCAATCTGTATCTAGCTCGGTACGAAACAATGCTGCGGTCATAAGAAAAAAGGGCGCATCTAACAATTTTTGAATAAATGAGTTAAATATACCATTCGACTCATGATAAGAAGGCGCATCTACTAATTTTTTTTGAAATTATTAAATATCAATATTTTAAAAATTATCGTAAGAATTTTAGACGTAACTGTTGTTTAGTAGAAAAGACTTATACAAATTCAACATAAAAGAAAAGACTTATTTTAAGACGTCATCTTTAACAATATTTGCATCGATTACTTAAATTTCAATTATTCTTTTCTTATTATTCTATATCTTATTATTAAGAGCTTATATCTTATTATTAAGAGCTGGTGTTTCACATGTGGTCCCATATAAATTTGATCGAGGTCAGACCAATAGTTTTTGAGCTATCCTTAATTATTTATATTAAAGTCGGTTGTACAAAATTTTAAATTTTTAACTATTATCGTAGTAAGTCTTGTATGATATCCCCTTTAAAAACATTACTCAAGAGTTGCAGGTTGTTATTTTTTGTGTCTCACTACCAATGCTTTTCTAATATTTACTAAGAAAAAAGTAGTAAATTACTATTAGCGTCCTTTCAACTTCAAATGACCTTTCCAAAATATGTAAAAATGTTAAATGAATGGCAGTTTTTTTATTTATTAGATTGGGAAGACGCAAATAGTTATATGCGTCTTTCCTTCGATGTTTTTGTGTTACCAGGTGTATTTTTTAAGCTAAAATGAAAAGGAAAATTCGTTTTATTTAAATAAATAAACAAATTATCAAAAAAATAAGTTCGTCCTTAAAATCTTCATGTCTCTACGTATATATTTGAATTTTCATATAGATACCTTTTAATATACTTTAGACACAGGGTCTGAAAGAAAAATTCATCAATTTATTTTTTATTTCCATTTTACGTTTTTGTTTGTTGCGTCCTTCTTTATTATGACGGCAGAATGTAACCCGGCCGGCTCGTGTCGCCTCACGCTGTGACGCAGTAGGTTTCAGTTTTGTCGGGTTAGTTATTAATTGTAGTTTTTGAAACAGTTCCGTGTTGATTTTGGTCACGCGTGCGCGAGCGACAGCTCGTTTTGTTTATTAAATTGTTATTACTTGTGATTACGTGTTGGTATTATTCTTGTTGTTACGTTTTTTGTTTTAATAATGCTTAACGCGTACGTTTATAGTGATTGTGAATACGGCAACATGTTAGGTATCCGAACCTAGGTACACGAAGTATCGCTAAATAAATTGTTAAGACGTCGGGATGGAACAAGTGTATCATACTGTGCAGTGCACAAAGTGTTGAAGCGTAACCGAATGCGCCCATACAAATTGCACAAAGTGCAAGCTTTAGTTCCCGGCGATCACGACCGCCGACGAGTTTTCTGCCGTTGGTTATTATACCAGCAACAACGTGTGCCTGGTTCCATTGAGCACATTATCTGGACGGATAAGTCGACATTTACCAGAAACGGCCTGTGGAACCGAAGAAATACACACGTGTATTCAGAGGTTAAGCCACACGCTGTTCGACAAACCGGGCACCAAACCCGATGGTCGGTTAACGTATGGGCAGGTTTATTTAAGGATCGCATACTGGGACCAGTGTTTCTGCCAGAGCGACTGAACGGACAGCGATACCTAAACTTTATAAATGAACAGTTGGTTGACATTTTAAACGACCTATCGTTGGCTGAATATCGCCGCACATAGTTCCAGCATGATGGTACCCCTCCACATTTCGTGAGGTTCGTCCGTGAGCGCCTCAATGAACTATTTGATGATCGCTAGATCGGCAGAATAGGACCACACGCTTGGCCACCTCGCTCACCAGATCTGACCCCGTTAGACTTCTTTTTGTGGGGTATGTGAAAGAAAGGCTTTTTAATCGTGAGTGTGATAGTGCTGACGAAATGCGCCAAAGGATCGTGGATGCTTTCGAGAAACTACGTTCAGACTGTGTCGAAGACCACACGATGATGCCTGCACCCAAATCTACCTTGAAATGAATGGAGCACAATTTGAGCCGCATCTCATAAGACCACGGAGGATTTAGAGCGGTAAGCTGTTTCATAACTATTTTTTTAAATAACTTAGTATTAGACTAATCTGAATAGGTACATAACTGAATAAATGAGAATAATAAACATACCTACACGATGAATAAAAACGCATGACTCCAACCTTGGTTACATTTCATTTAAGTATTTTTTCATTAGCGGGGAATCGAACCAGTTATTTGGGTTATTTAACCTGTAAATTCGGATTAAAGTGGACGTGGAGACAAGCACAGTGGCAAAATAGTAGGTTAAGTAGATAAGTTAGGTATTTAGACAAGTGTTGTAAATTATTAGGTATTGTGGTATGGCCCGCTAGTTACGGGCCGCGCGAATTTGCGTTCGCGCGTACATTGACCTTTGATCAGGATATCAATTCAGTAATTCAGTTTCATTATTTTCATGATATTTTTTATGAAATTATCGTTTCATTTAGCTGTACTAACATGATGGCGCGTGAATAAAGCTAATAAAACGTTGTAAAAAGATGATTTTTTTTTCATTAGGATCGAAATTATTTGTGACCCATGATCAAAGGTATACTTGGTGTTGTCGCCTGTCTTAGTTTTCGGGAGCGTTCCAAAAATACCCTGTATATTAGGGATGTTACGGAAGTGGTTATATCGGAACCGAATTCGGAAGCGGAGTTTTTAAATTTTGTTTGTCGGAATCGGAGGTGGAGGCAGAAGAGATATGTTAAGGACAGGTCTATTGCACTGTATTTTTCTTTTCAGTTTCAAATTTTTTGAATTCAATGGTATACACTGACTTTAAATGACTTTTTAACGAAGTAGTTGTACCTCCCTTTCGTGAATATATCGTCTCACATAGTTTACACTTTGCCGTATTCTCAGAAACTTCATTGAAATAATACCAATTAGCACTTGATTTTGGCTTCATTGTCCAGTTCAAATAAATTTGTACACGTAAAATAAAACACTACTAAAACTAATTAAAAACTCGGATAAGTATAAATGAAGTGCTAACGTACAACATGCCTATTGCCAAATACGAAACAAAACATCAAGTTAAAGAGTAATCGACAGAAGGCACGGGGGGAGGGAGGTCCACGGGGCGACAAGTATAAAATTGTTTATACACGCTGATCTCGGCTGCCGCTACTGCTGTACATCGACCTCCGATATATAACTTCCGAGTAAAATTTAACGGAACCGAAATCGGAATCGAAAGTGCAAAATCAATCGGAAGTTCCAAACTATCGGAATATACTAGCTTGCTACATATATATTTATCTATGGAATATACCTCCATAACATCTCTAATATATATTCCGATGGAATCGATTTTTTTTTCAGTGAAATCTATACAAATAAATAAAATTGAAGTTTCTGTTTGTAATATGAAAATAACAGTTTTTTTTTACTAAATGCATATGAAAGTAAATACGGTACTTATAACAAAAACACAATTTTCAAAATTTATTTCTGTCTGTTTGTCTCTGAAATCTTTGAAATGGCTGAATCGATTTTGACGGCACTTTCACTAGCAGCCTATGTTATAAGGAGTAACTTAGGCTACTTTTATTTTAGAATACAAATTAGGGTTCGGCGTGAAAATATTAAAACTTAAATTACATGTGTATATTCACATGTAATTTAAGTTTTAATATTTTCACGCCGAACCCTAATTTGTATTCTAAAATAAAAGTAGCCTAAGTTACTCCTTATAACATAGGTGGCCGGAGGCCTTTTTTACTGGAAATGAGGCATTCCATCTTAGTCCTTACGGGTGACAACGCATCTGCACCTGCACTCATCAAGCGAAACGCAGAGGTAAATCTCTACTTCACGCTGGTTTTCTGTGAGGTCGTGGTACCACCCCGGTTCGAGCCGGCCCATCCATGCGACAGCAGAAGCTGCCGCGTGGCTCTACCACTGTTAAAAGCTGCTATTTTACGCTGGTGGTCTATAGCGACTGGATGTAACGCCGAGTTCGGATGTAGCGACTGTTTTTAATGAATCATTTGTAACAAATTCCTAGAAATATCATGCAGATATTGCGACCGGAGTTGGCCGCCAAGACATAAAGACTTCTTTCTTTCACAAACATTTCTTATTTTTGTTTACATCCATACAGATGGACAGCAAGTGTGGAGACCTTTACCTTTTGTTTATAGATATCAGGTAAGTAGGTAGGGAAGCGTGTACGTTTCGGAATTAAATTTATGGTTCAGTTACAAAGTGATATTCTGAGTAGCAACTGTAATATATTGAATTTGTTACCTTTGCCTGTAACAACTTACGGATATAACGACGAAAGTTGAGTGGTCCCTTCATCGTCGTTATACCCGAAATCCACTGTATATTAACTTTGGCCTCTCAATATAGTCATTTACAAGCACTTATTGTATGTACACAAAAACAAAAATAGTTTTATCAAAAATAGTGATGTACATTCTGTAAATACTATCAACAAATACAAGCTAGTTATACTAGTTACTCGACTCCAAAGAGTCAGTAATACCTTCATGGGGTAATGTATACGCTCTTGCAACAAATTCCCAGAAAATATACAGAACTTTTTATTAAAAGGTTTAAATTAATTATTGAGCAAGAATTGTCTTTAGTAAGGGTTATTACACTACTAAAGAGTACATGACTCCTGGGAATGAGATGATCGCTACCATGTTTCTAAATGTTTTCATAACAATTGTTTGAAATATTATATTGTAAATTGTGCTTTAAAAATAAAAAGTCCCGCTGGGTTTCTTGCTGGTTCTTCCCAGGACAGAGTTTTTTTTTTGCGAACCAGTGGTAAAAGTAAAATGACTTTCAATAAGTACTATGTACTATAATTGAATAAAAATGATTCTATTCTATTCTATTCTATGAATGTCAATAAACGACATAATTGTGCAAGTGACTATTATATCGTCTTATTCGGCATCGGCCAGAGTATAACATACTCGAATGTGTGCAGCAGTTCTGCAGCATATGCTGTTAAAAAAGGTTAGATGCCCTACACGTGTTGAAACAGCTAAGTTAGTTTATTTTAGTTATTTCCATAGCATAATGTCATATGGAATCTTGCTATGGGGTAACCACACCTAACTTGAAAGATTATATACGTGGAAGAGCCACGCTGCAGCTATATTATGGTTGTAGCACGAATGGGTCGGCTCGAACGGGGAAGGACCACGCTCTCACAAAAAACCAGCGTAAAATAGCAGCTTAACGCTGCTGTGTTTCGTATGGTGAGTGTAGGGAACCGGAGACCCTTTTTACTGGAAAAGAGGCATTCCATCTTAGTCCTCACGGGTGACAACGCATTTGCATCTTGAGTCTTTATTGAGGATAGATGTAGATGTCTATGGGTCACAGTAACCACTTACCATCAGGTGGACTGTGTGTTCGTTTGTCACCCGATCCTATAAAAAAAAACACAGGGTCGTCGGAGATGGCAGAACAACGTCTGCCTGGCTAGCTAGTAAAATATATTTTGCAAGTGACTATTATTTGGGGCGTCCTTTGCCTCGTGTAGGTGCTTTAAATTAAAAAAGAAGAATAGTTAGTCTGTGATCTGTGTTGTCAAATGTCAATTACCAAGGTTTTTGGCGGGAACTTGACCGGCGGCGGTTTGCTGCTCCTGTATTATAGTTTAAATAATAGTTTGAAGTGGAATTTGATATGTAAAAGTGGTGCGATTTTATGTATTAACTGTCTACGCATGTGAACTATTTGTGAAAACGGTGAAACAGGTGCTCTGATGGTGATGGATTCTCAAGATAAGCTGTTTGTTTGCATAGGCGCCTTTAGATACCATCGCCAACTGTCAACTGTCTGCTGGCTCTAGTTGCCGTCAAAATCTCCCAAGGGCTGCACAACATATTGTGAAGCAGTGAAATTCTATATATTCAAAATAAAAAAGATAAGGCTGTATGGCATAGTTCCTTTGCCTGCTAAACAACAACAACAATCAATTAGAAATACGGATATGACATTGAGTGAAAAATATCGATTACTACAAAAATCGATTTTAGCTTTGTGATATAATCGATTAAGTAAAAATCGATGTTTATTAGAAGAAATAATCGATTCTTGAGAAAAAAACTGCCTTCTTTCCTATATACTAAGAAAACTACGAGATTAGTATAATACTAAAAATTTATCAGAATAAAAATCAAATAAAATAATAAGTATAAAAAATAATCAGAACGACAATCTTCTGGTTTCAAAAGTCAACTACAAAACAATTTTTTAACCTATAACTTTAACCGATTTTTATAACCTATGAAGAGGTGGAGGAAATGTATGATGATATCTCTAGAGCCATGCATTCCTCCAAAACCCACTCCAAACCACATACGGTGTTAATAGGAGACTTCAACGCAAAACTAGGCACAAGAGAGAACGCTGAGCTGAAAGTA
Organism: Parnassius mnemosyne; assembly: GCA_963668995.1. Lineage (NCBI taxonomy): Eukaryota > Metazoa > Arthropoda > Insecta > Lepidoptera > Papilionidae > Parnassius > Parnassius mnemosyne. The sequence continues at coordinate 30,329,026 of CAVLGL010000090.1, forward strand.
GGGGAAATTCTGAATAGGGCAACGGAACCCAAGGGGTCAGCAGCTGGCCGACTTCATGGAATAAGAGGGACTCTTTATGATGAAATCTTTCTTCCAGAAGCGGCCCCACAGGAAGTGGACCTGGTCGAGCCCCGACGGTTCGACAAAAAATGAGATTGACTTCATTATGACGACCAGACGACAACTGTTCAGTGATGTCTCAGTGATCGCGAGGATGAAAATCGGCAGCGATCACTGAATGGTGAGAGGAACACTGAACCTAAACGTTAAGTTGGAGAGGTCATGTCTAATGAACTCAACGCTCCGTCCCCCTAGTGCTCTAATCCAATGTCCCGAAACGTTTCAGCTCGAGCTACAAAACCATTTTTAGTGACTAGAAGATTGCAATGCAGTGGACGATATGAATGACAAGCTCGTGGAAACTGTCCATGCGGGCGGAGCTAAGTTTGCAAGACCCGCCGCAGAAGAACACAAAAACTCTCCGATCACTCGCTTAATCTCATGGCTGTTAGACGGGATATGAAGCTGCAGTCTTCAGTAGATTTGACAGCATACAGGCAACTGAACAGACAGATCTCCAAATGCATGCGGCGTGACTTACGCAACTTTAATACTGCTCGTATTGAAGAAGCGATCGAGCGGAACCAGGGCTCCAAAGTCTTTGCTAGAGATCTGTATGCCAGAATGAGTCAACTGTCGAAGCTGAAGACCGAGTGTGGTAGCGTCATTTCCGAGACACCTGAGATTTTGAGTGAGATTGAGAGGTTCTATGGGCAGCTGTACACATCGTCGTTGGAGCCACACACAAGTATGAGTAACGATCCAAGAGCGAGTCTTATCCGACATTATCCCGATGATATCCCGGACGTCAGTCTGAGCGTGATTAGAATGGCTCTCCAGCACCTTAAAAACGGCAAGGCCCCAGGCGAGGATGGAATTACAGCGAAGTTTCTGAAAGCGGGTGGAAAACCAGTACTTGAAGTCCTTCAGAAGCTCTTTAATTTCGTCCTCCATGGTGGCATTACACCGAAGGCGTGGAGCAGAAGTGCGGTGGTCTTGTTCTTCAAGAAAAGCGACAACGCTCTCTTCAAGAACTACAGACTGATTTCCCTTCTGAGCCGCATCTACGTGCTGTTTTCGAGAGTCATTACGAATCGTCTCGCGCGCAGACTTGACGACTTCCAGCCTCCCGAACAAGCCGGTTTCTGAAAAGGCTTTAGCACCATAGACCTCATACATACCCTTCGGCAAGTTGTACAAAAGTCCGAGGAGTACAATTTGCCACTATGTCTGGCGTATGTCGACTATGAGAAAGCCTTTGATTCCGTCGAAATTTGGGCGGTGCTGCAGTCCCTTCAGCGGTGCCAAGTTGAATGTCGGTATATGGAAGTGTTGAAGTGCTTGTACAGTAGGGCTACGATGGGTATCCGAGTACAGAACCAGAGTACGAAACCTATCCAATTGCAGACAGGTGTAAGACAGGGTGACGTCATATCCCCGAAACTCTTCACCGCTGCATTGGAAGACGTTTTCAAGCTTCTGGACTGGAAAGGATACGGTATCAACATCAATGGCGAGTACATCACTCACCTTCGATTTGCCGACGATATAGTCCTTATGGCAGAATCGCTGGAGGACCTAAGCACTATGCTCAATGACCTCAATAGTGTTTCCCAACGGATAGGTCTTAAGATGAACATGGACAAAACAAAGATCATGTTTAATGTCCATGTCACACCTATGTCGGTAGTTGTTGGGAGCACTAAGCTCGAAGTTGTTGACGAGTAGGTTTACCTGGGACAAATAGTCCGACTAGGTAAGTCTAACTTCGACCGAGAGGTCAATCGACGGATTCAACTCGGTTGGGCAGCGTTCGGGAAATTACGGCACATCTTCTCGTCAGGTATACCTCAAAACTTGAAAACGAGACTGTACAACCAGTGCGTGTTGCCAGTGATGACATATGGAACTGAGACGTGGTCCTTCACTGCTGGCCGGATAAGGAAGCTCAAGGTCGCTCAGCGAGCTACGAAGAGGGCTATGCTCGGAGTTTCTCTGCGTGATAAACTTAGAAATGATGATATCCGCAGTAGAACCAGAGTGACCGATATAGCCCAACGGATTAGTAAGCTGAAGTGGCAATGGGCCGGCCATATAGCTCGAAGAACCGACAACCGATGGGGAAAAAAGGTTCTCGAGTGGCAGCATCGTATCGGCAGGCGAAGTGTAGGGCGTCCCCCCACTAGATGGTGTGACGACCTGGTAAGATATGCAGGAAGTCGATGGATGCAGGTGGCTCAGGACCGTGCTTTGTGGCATTCCTTGGGGGCGGCCTATGTTCAGCAGTGGACTTGTGAAGGGCTGTTATGATGATGATGATGATGATGATAACTTTAAACAATAAAAAATTGAAAATAATTACTGCCACGAATTTTCTGTGCTATTTGACAATTTATTAAAACCAAAATAAAAAGAAACGATAGTTCTTTTAAAGTAAGTTTGAACAAACAAAAAATCTAAATATCATTGTTGCCACAATGAGGATCCGTAACGTTTTTAGTTGAGAATGCAGATTTATAGATCTAAGAAATCCTTAACATACAGTGCAAAAATTTTTGTTCTACGACAAAAATTAACGAAGTTATGATCAAATTACTAGCGAAGTTCACTGACGGCCCGGCGCGGTAGCTGTGACGTCACTATGACGGTCTTCGCCAGTTAGCCGTTGGCAGTAATAAGGCGCGCAGTGTTTTGTTTGGTTAATTGTGACTTTGAAACAAATTAAGTGTCCGATTTGTGTCTAATTTACCTTTTTAACTATGTATAAATATTGTATAGTGCCGAAATGTACAAACACTTCTATTAAAACACCAGAAAAACTATTTTTAACGTACCGAAAGACCCCAACTTCGTAAAAAAATGGTATTCCATTGTAAAAAGAGATGATAAAACTACACCCTCTGCTCAGGCTACAAGAAATTGCTGTGAAGATCAGAATCACTTCGATGTACGTACCTACATATCTATTATACCTATTACTTAGTTGATATGGAAATAAGTTGGTACCTTATGTTACGTGTAGTGTACCTGTATATTCTCTTATTTTTAGCCTGCTGTATTAATAAAAACATACCTATTTACTTTTTTTAAGTTTTGTTGATAAAACTACGCACTAACGTATCTACTAACGTAAACCTATATATTCGCACGTTCCCATTTCTATGTATTACTAGCTTTTGCCTGCGGTTACGCCCGCGTTGAATTCAGTTTGTCACAGAAAGTTTTTATCTCACCGCTATTTCATCCCCGTAAAGTTTTATTTTTGTGATGAAAAGTAACCTATATCCATTTTAAGATCTCAGATCGAAGTCATTAAAATCGGTTCAGATGTTTATATGTAAAAACATCGTATTTCGTATTCCAGGGTCAAAACAATGACAGAGCCGTACTCAGGTAAAAAGCAAAGAGTGAATGATAATATTCTATAATCATTTACATAACAGCGGTGAATTTATGTATCTGCCTCAGCTATGCCTTATTGTTAGAAGCAAATAAATTAATACTTATATACATTTTTATATTTCAGTTAGAAGAAGATATGGAAAATTACGTAAAGTTTAAGTTACTTGGAGGAAAGCTTAAACTGAAGAAGGGAGTTTTGCCTCATAAGTTTGAATGCCAAAAGCCCCAAAAAAAAGAAAATTGACCGACCGGGTTTTAAAAAACGACAAGACAGAATATTTTGAAAGAGTTTTAAGTAGAGATATTAGACGCGAAGACCTGTTGTTGCATTCCATTGAAGTAGTAGAGTGTGAGAATCAAGACTCAAATAACCTAAGCACCTAAATGAGGCCAATCAGGTTTTAAAAAGAAACCACAATTTTCAATAACTACTTTCCTTGTTTTGGCTATTTCTGCTCTGACATTGGATTCCAATCGTTTGCCTCTTTTCATAGACAGAGTCTCTGGTACAGAAGCACCAAATATTTGTTCAATCAAAGCACCATCAGGAGTCTTGCAATGTGTGGCTTCGTGAACTTTAGACGCGGTTATTCTACAATACCTTAACTCATGCCATAACGGTGAACTAGCTTGACAAACTGTTGCTTCCTCTGCTTTGTGATATTTCTCTATGGTGATTTTAGTAGAACAATAATCAATAAAATTATCTGCACTATTTATATTATTGCCTTCATTTTTGTATTGATGAATGAGGTTATGCAAGGACAATTTTTTATACTGATTCTTTGTAACGTATACTGATAACTGATTTTTGATAGGATTTTCCTTTAGGCTTTGCACAACTGCTAGGAAAAACTGATTTGAATTCGTGTTATCAGTATTTTTATCTTCAGTAGTAACTGAGCTGTACACATCATCGCTGGAGCTAAACGCAAGTGTGAGTAACGATCCAAGAGCGAGTCTTATCCGACACTATTCCGATGATATCCCGGACGTCAGTATGAGCGAAATTAGAATGGCTCTCCAGCACCTGAAAAACGGCAAGGCCCCAGGCGAGGATGGAATTACAGCGGAGCTTCTGAAAGCGGGTGGAAATCCGGTACATGAAGTCCTTCAGTAGCTCTTTGATTCAGTCCTCCATGGTGGCATGGTGGAGCAGAAGTGCGGTGGTCTTGTTCTTCAAGAAAGGTGACAATGCTCTCTTGAAGAACTACAGACCGATTTCCCTTCTGAGCCACGTCTACGTACTGTTTTCGAGAGTCATTACGAATCGTCTCGCGCGCAGACTAGACTACTTCCAGTCTCCCGAACAAGCCGGTTTCCGAAAAATATCCCGAACAAACCGGTTATCGAACGTAGATAAATAAGCAGCACCCTTACCTTTGTAGTTTCCAACAACGGATTTCAGCGCTGGTGAACTTAGAATGATTACTTAGATAATCAAATACCATGAAAGAATCCACTTTTGGACGGTTATCTGATTGAGCTTGCACAAAACCAGCTTCTACTTTATTAGCACTCATATTATGTACTTTTAATACTTAAACAATCACAAAATTATACGGTAACAACGCTTTATTCAAATAAATTGCTAAATATAGTGCCCAACCGCGTCTCCACACTCCATCGAATCGTGAACTACCACAGAATACATGTATGTACTACTATGATGCATTCGTTTCCGTCACAGTGACGTCACGCGGACCTGCGTACATTGACTTTTAGCGACAGTAACGGCCTATGTTTATTACTTAATATCTTCGTAAGTAATGGTCCGATTTGGCTAATTCAAAAAGATATATAATTCTTATCTCATAAAGAATAACATGGATACTAGTTTTATTGAATTTTCTATAACTTTACTGATCCTCATTGTTCAGTACCATTTAAATTGGATTAGAATGAAAATAAAATAAAACTATAAGATTGAATAATCAAACGACAACCTTTTGGTCTCAAAACTAAAATACAAAATAAATCTTTTTTAACTTTAAGTTTAAACAAAAAAATAATAATTATTGCCAGTAATGTTCAATATCATTTACATTGGACTAGAATGAAAATAAAATAAAAATATAATTATAAATAATCAAACGACAACGTTTTGGTCTCAAAACTAAAATACAAGTCAAATCTTTTTTTAAACATGTGTAAACAAAAAAAGTAAAAAAAAATATTGCCATGAATTTTCAGTTAAAGAGTTTAAAAACAATAATTTTACCAAAATTCTTCTTCGCCTCTTTCCTAAAATATGGTTTCGATTTTTCGCTTTCGAAAATAATCTTTCTTATCTTAATCTTAAAACTGACCATCACAGAGAGGTGTTTAAGAGCCAATTCGGTTAGCTTAGGGAAAATACCTTCAGAGCTTCTCCATATATTGAGGGCATCTGCCTTAAGATTTGATAGTGGTGCCGCAATACATAGGTCCAAATCAGTATTTTTGCCTATTAACGTGTTGGCCAATAATATTTTTTCATTAGAAAATACTTTCGTCAGACACTTTTAGGTGTTTTACAAGACATTTTTATTGTTTAACAATTATTTACAGACTCCAAAGAAAGAAAGAAAAGCACAGAATACTATTACTCCTAGCGGAGAAAGAAAACTGTTGAAAACATACGAAAAGCGAAACTGTTTTACATACATAGAGATAAATACAGGTGGCGCCGTCGTTTGATCGACTTGTTCATGTTAGTGAACTTACTTCGCATTTTTCATCTGTCGCACAGATAACGCCGATTACAAAAATCGATTAAAATGTGTAATTTACATAATCGATTTATTAAAAATCGATTATTTTTAGACATCCCTAATAAAAATAGAAATATCAATTTGATTACATATTATGACAGCCTGACAGCCTAATTTATTTTTATTTATGATTAAATATTACACTTTTAAAGTGATTTTTTTTTTGATTATATATTCTTATTGTTACTCTTGTTGTTCTACTTACTGGGTAAATTCATGATTTTAATAACATGATAGCAAGGCCTTGGACAGATGACTTGCCGAAGTGCAAAAATACTTGTGTAGCATCATACCTTTCGCAAGTTGGTGGAAATGTGAATTCAACGGACGATTACCTCTGTTTTTATTGTCAAACAGAGGATGGATCGTATGTAATTTTTTCTTAATTTTTTGTTTTTCTGTTAAAAAATTCTCAGTAGCAGCCCGGATACAGAAAGATGGCAGTTTTTCACCCCCGTGCCTCGGAAATCACGTGAAGCTTACCTGATCTCTCTCCGGTCATGTCGGAGTCTTTAGGTCGGATCATTTGTGTTTGCGCTTATACATGAGCACTATAATCCTGTCTTGCGCAGATGGATAGTCTCCGCTGTAGCCGAAATCGGTCTGAAAGATATTAATAATAATAATAATTTATGGGCACAAAGTAAGGTTTGAATTATTCGTTAAGACATTTGAACATATGATATGAGTTATAACTTATCTATACAATTTTATGCACTAGGCTGAGCCTGTATCTTTTCCAATGACACCATTATTTGCAGTTTTAAAAGTATATGGCATATTATGATTCACTTAATCTACTATGTTACAAAGTCGCAAATACATTAGGTACCACTTTTTGCTTTTACCGTCACGCTAACTTATTATGTGTATGAAAGGTTAGACTACTATTTATAGAAACTTTATAAATTTCTTAATTCAAAATACAATAAATGATTATTGTTGCCACGAGGCAAGATGTATAACTTTAGCAATTCTACAGGTATTTAACAAAAGTTATGCAATGTACAGTGAACAGACATAGACATATTATATTATATAATTATTGATGCTATTTTTGCTTAATCCGCCAAACATACAATCCATCTTGAATATGAACAACAACTAACAAGAAATTTATAAGTGTAAAACTAAACTTCATCCAAATTATTAAAGATAAATTACTATTTTTCAGATGTTTGTATGGGGTTTTTGAACCACATAATGGCTTGGATGCCGCTAAATTCATTATGCAGAGGATGGCAGTAGAAATGCTATTGCCACCACCATCTATTAGCAATTCAGATGAAGAGATAAGAGATAGACTGAGGTAAATCTTAATCTAAAGTGTATTTAGTGAATAATGATTTCTTAGGTTTACGCAAACACTACACTTGAATGAAACTAGTTTAATGGATTTTAACGCTTTTTACTGAGGTGTTCGACGCCCTAATGTCATAGTTAACCATGGCTACCTTCAGTTTAAAAAATCTATGCTGAAGAAGCTTATGGTATCTTGAAGTTTTGCTGGTATTTGCTTGGGATGGGATTAAATTTAATTAATTAATTATAGCATTCCAAGCAGATAGTAGCACCCAGCCATCTTCTCAATTGAAATTAGGATGATTTTTAATTTCACTATCCTCACTAATCATCCTCGGTAGGAGTCGGTGTTCTTGTGCGAGGAGTTGAAGTCTATCAAATCTGATGTAGTAGTGGGATGATCCTGTGCATGTTCACAGTCTGTTAATCAAATTGCACCAAAAACAAGATAAAATCCGTAAACCTAGTTTCATGCAATATAATGAGTGTGGAGATAAAATTTCCTTCTAATGCCATCCCTTTGGCACATGGTGGAAACAGTTGGCTGTGCTAACTTGGTGTGAATAAGCTGACTTTACATGACATCCCACCATGTAGTGGTGGTGTTAGAGTATCCACAACCCTATAAAGTCCTGTGGGTATCATATGAGGCAATACAGGGAGACAAACCTGGAGATGGACAGCAGTGTCTTTCTAATAACAATAAATTAAAATAAAAAACTGTGGTTGCCACCTGCCTGCCAAGCATGGCTACTATGGCAAATATATTCCCTATAAGGCAATCTATGGGGGAGGCATATGTTCAGCTGTGGACTTCTATAGGCTGTATTGGATGGATGTATAGAAGATAATATACCAGGAGTACATGACCCACTGAGAGGTGGCAAATATCCTTCCTATGAGGCATTCTGTGGGGGAGGCCTATGTTCAGCGGTGGACTTTTATTGGCTGTAATGGATGTACATGACATTACAGTTTTCTTCACATGTTGCCTCACGTTTTTTTCCTTCATTGTCAACACATAAGTCAATTATTAAAATAACCATGAATTTTAGTTAGGATTAACCTCTGGCTCAATTATTTTAGTTTAAAATTGCATTATTCATATGGTATCCTCATTTCTAGCATTATACATAATTGATTTATAAATACATGGTAGAGCGATTTACATGGTAGAACAATGCTGCAGCTTAATTATGGTTAAAAAACGAATGGATCGGCTCGACTGGGGTAGGACGACTCACGCTCACAGAATACCAGTGTAAAATAGCAGCATAATACTGCTGTATTTCATATGGTGAGTATAGAGAACCGTAGACCCTTTTTACTGGCATTCTATCTTAGTCCTCAGTGGTGCAATGCATCTGCATTTTGTGTCTTAATCGAGGATAAATGTAGATGTCTATGGGCTACAGCATCCACTTACCATTAGGTGGACTGTGAGCTCGTTGGTCACACTTATTCTAAAAAAAATGTCTACATTACATCAAAAGGACAAAATGGCTAGTAAGATTGTCTATTAAAAGTCTATTAAAAGTTCACTGATGGACAAAAGCCTCCTCCATAGATTGTCTCGTAGGGGTATATTTGTCATAGTTGCCAAAAGTGATAAGGCTTTTGTTACACTAAGACTTTTATGACAATTTACTTTAGATTGTAGCCACTTGCGGTTGCCACACTTGGCAGGCATGTTGGCAATTGCAGTTTTTATTATTATTATTGAGCATTATCATGAAGAAGTTATTGCTCATCTCCTGTTTCTATATCCCTATATCGCCTCTTACGACACCCAAGGGATGATATGGGTTAGTGCACATTCTTACAATGCCACTACATGGTAACCCTACATATTAATTATTATTTGTTTTTAGAAATGCTTTCGTGTCAGTGGAAAAAGCATATATAGAAAATTATGATGGTATGATAGCTGAAAGAACTAGTTTACAATACCGGCTCCAGACATTAAATGAAACACAGGTAATTATTACATAAAAAAGTAAAGTTACAGCCTATATACATACCACTGCACTACAGCCTATACAGGTTATTTTGCAATTTATCGCTAAATTTGCAGAGAAGGTGTTTGTGCATAGTTTGTATAAAAAGGGTTATTATAATATTAAGGAATTTATGGATGATAATAACTGATTGGGAATGAGGTGATCACTACGAAGCTATTTCTAATTTGTTTTGTGTGGTTAATTGTGATTACATGATTGTAAGCTGTTATTTAAAAAAAAGTCCCGCTGGGTGTCTTGCTGGTGCTTCCCAGAACAGAGGGTTTTTTCGAACCAGTGATAATTAAACAAAAGAGTGACTTTCAATAAGTATTATTTATAATCTATATTGAATCAAAAAGTTTCTGTTTCTATTTCAAAATGGTGAAAAAAGAAAAATTAAAAGTATCTCAAAATAATGTTTTTTATCTTTTAAATTCACAATGTGTGGTAATGCGTTATTATAACTGATTGTCATTCATAAATATCTAACACCTACTATTATTACTACACACGCATACATTTTCGTAAGGGGCGATCGGTCGGCAAAAACATTTTAAATCATTTCAATTGCAAACAGAAGAGTATGCTTTGTTGTAGCCCATAAATCATATTCAATTTGAGATAATTGAAAAAAAAAAGTAAAAGTCTTATAAGTAACGTTATTGTAGTTTTTGAAAGTATATTTATATATTTGAACTTATGTATAAAATTTGGCTCCTCTTTCAAAAATAAAACCCTTATATACATACTTTATTAAACAAAGAAATGTGGTTGCTACCAAGCTATTTCAATTTTTTTTGTGTATTTAATTGTTTAACCTCAGTTATTTAAAAGAAATGTCCTCCTGGTTTTCTTGCTGGTTCTTTCCAAGGCAGAAGTATTTTGTGGAACAGTGGTACAGGTTGGGCCAGAAAGAATAGCGAATATGAAAAAATCATTAAAAAAAAAACTAAGTACAATTCACATACAAAGTTTTATTTCTACAAAAATTTATATCTGGGAAATTCATTTCTTCAAAATAACATCATCCAGATGTGCACCATCGCGCTGCAAACATTCTTCGAATCTGAACCTCAAATTGGTAAAAACTCGCTGGCACATTGCACGGGGAATATCTGCCATTTCTTACCGGATATTGGGCTTCAACTGGTCAATTGTGGCTGGGTTATTGGAGTAGACTCTACTTTTTAGGTATCCCCACAAAAAAAGTCCAGTGGTGTAAGATCCGGACTTCTAGGAGGCCATTCAAGCTATATCAGTTTCTCACCAAACATCTCGTTTACGACCGCCAAAGAGGCATTAGCTGTGTTGCATGTCGCGCCATCTTGTTGAAACCATGTCGCACGATTATAGGCTTCAAATTGTTGCAGTTGTGGAAAGAAAAAATCCCTTAACATGGCTATGTATCAGTCAGAATTTACAGTGACAGATTGGCCTTGTCGATTTTCGAAGAAGTGGGGTCTGATAATTCCGTGCGCTGACATGGCCGCCCAAACGGTTACTTTCGGCGAATGTAGAGGCTTTTGATGTTTTGCATGTGGGTTCTCTGCAGTCCAGTAACGGCAATTCTGTTTATTCACCTGCCCATTTATGTGAAAATGGGCTTTGTCGGAGAACAGAATATTGTTGAAACTCCGAAAGCGTTCCTTTATCGTTTCAACAAAAGCTCTCCTTAAAATTGGATCATTTGGCTGTAATTCCTGCACAAGTTGAATTTTATACGGATGCAATTTCAGATCTTTCAACAAAATGCGACGCAAAGATGTTCTGGACACCACAAGTTCGGCTGAACGCTTTCGAACCAGTAGCTTCGTACTTTCTGACCCACGATCGAATCACGTTTTCCTTCGGACACTGATTTAGGTCATGTAATCCAAACTCACGTCGAAATATACGCCGAACAATAGCGCACGAAATGTTTAACGCAGAATGCACGTTGCGCTCCCGTGAAGTGATCCATCGCGACTAAATTTCCTAGAACCGACCTACTTAACCCCACCACCCGCGCAATCTCCTCTTAAAGCTTCAAACGCAAGAGTGTTTTTAAAATTGTACTCCTTTCTGGCCCACCCTATTAAACTTAATAGCGACTTTTAATAAGCAATCTTCAATATTTAATAAAAAAAAGTTTCTATTTCTATTACTGCTGGACACAAGTCTCCGTCTGGCCTTAATTCTGAGATGGGTTTTATGGCAAGGTAATTCCGTTGGCTGCCTCAATTCGTGTTGGTGGACTCCACATGTCTTCTCGACATATTTTTCTTTAATTTCTCAGATATGCAAGTTCCCTCACGATGTTTTTCTTCACCGCTGAGCACGTAGTAAATCAGAACTTAAACATTCATAACAATTTCATTAGCGCCGGTGGGTTACATTGTTTGTTAACTGTCCCAGAAGGAAGGGAGCCTATGTGCAAGGTCTATGAGGCAATCTATGCCTATGTTCAGCAGTGAACTTTTATATGCTGTAATGATTAATGGACCTAGTACCTATTTCGTTTTGGTGATTGTGTAAGAATATCCACTACCCCATATTGTCCCACGGGTAACGTAATAGCTAACAGCGGGAAATATACCAGGATACGGGTAGCAGCGACTTCTTTATACTACTAGAAAATTAAAAACTGGTTGCCAACAAACCTGCCAAGCGTGGCAACTATGGCAAAAATCCCTTTATGAGATAATCTATGAGGAGCCATATGTATGGCAATGGATTTAATTAATTAATGGTTACTATGCTATATTCCAGATATCTCAAAACGGCGACAACATACTCTCCCGTCTGAAAGAGATCGATCAGCATCTCTCCGGTGGTGCTACAGTTGTGATAGCTCTGGTGCACAATAACAAGTTGTTTGTGGCGAACGTCGGTGAAACCAGAGCCCTTTTGTGTAGGACAGATGACAATGCCGTGTTGAGAGTGGTCCAACTAACGGTGGACCATAGCTTGAACAATGAGGATGAGTTGCTGAGGCTATCACAGTTGGGTTTGGATGTGAACAAATTAAGAAATGGTAGGTAAATTTTAAACTTAAGTTCAAATATATAAATAATGATATACCGTTATTGCAGTTTTTGAAAATATGAGTAAATAAGGCTGCTACTTTTATTTTAAATTATCCCAAATTTAATGTGATTTATGGACAACAACGTTTTTGCCTACCGATCGACCCTTACGAATGTGTGCGTGCACAGTAAAATCAGTCAAAGTAATCCATTAAATTTGAATTTAAAGGATAAAAGGACAGAATGTTTGAGATTTTTTTTAATTAATTTTTCTTCACCATATGCCTATATTACTTATACTGAACCTTCTCTGCAAATTTGGCCGGTTATTACAAAATAACCCTTCAGAGTACATACATTACTAGGTGGTAGGACTCCTATTAATCTGTCTAGGGAGGTACCATTTTTTACCTATTTATGTCGCTAAATAGCAGTGCTTGGACTGCTATATTCCGGTCTGAAAGATCTATACCCTCTATAGGGCCAGTGTAAATACAGCCTGTGAGGCTTTCCATCGTACCCAGAAGTGACAACACATCTGTAGCCTTTCTTAATTGACCTTGGCTGCAGGAGTCCATGGACAGTAGTGGCCACTTACCATGAGATATATGTGGTAGAACCATGCTGCAGTTATATTAGTTGTATAGTTGTAGCACAAATGGGTCGGCTCGACTGTGGTAGGACCATGCTTTCACAGAATACCAGCGTGAAATGCCAGCTTGATAATGCTGTGTTTCGTATGGTGAGTGTAGAGAACCGGAGACCCATTTTATTGGAAATGAGGCATTCCATCTTAGTCCTCATGTGTGACGATGCATCTGCATTTTGATTCTTTATTGAGGATAAATGTAGATGTCTATGGGTCACAGCAACCACTTACCATTAGGTGGACTGTGTGCTTGTTTGTCACCCTATCCTAAAAAAAAAAAGATTGACTTTTAAAATAAATACATACATGGCAACACTCCTTTAATCCCCGAGATAGTAGGCACTAACGAGAGCATTTGTTGCTTGGACCATGTTTCGCAAACAAGTGGTATAATTAAAATTTTTGTACAACCAACTTCAATATAAATATTTTATTCTTAAATACAGATTTTATACCTAATTTAAAACGTAACAAAAATAGAATTTGTAAAATGACTTTTCATAGAACTGCTCTAGCCCGGCGACAATATTATGTCATAAGCAGTCATTTATATAATGTAGCAAATAAAATAAGCTATATTTACCCTATGTCCCTTTATAAATGCAAGGACAAAATTCTATACTGGTTGCTAAATCTTAATTACATGGAAACAGAGAGGTTAATGAATTTTTAAATACTAACGCACGCGCACACACACACACACGCACGCACACACACACACACACACACACACACACACACACACACACACACATACACACACACACACACACACACACACACACACACACACAGAGGTTTGTGGTAATTAGAAAAAAAAATCTCTTTATTTTCCATATTTATTTTAACATGTCTGTGTATTGTATAGCGAAATGAAATTATTTTTGTACTACTTAGGGTGGAAGACGCTGACGGCTGTAACACAGTTTATACTAGTATGGCCGTTAACGCTAACTTATTTGAAATGTTATTTTGTAATTTAAAATAGATATAATACATCAGTGTAATTTGTCAAACTGAGAGTCCAATAAATTATTATTATTATTATTATTATTATATAATATATTTAATTGTTGATTTTTAAAAAACTGGTGATTTCGATAAAATTTAAATGGAACCGTTTGAAACAAAAAAGAATTTTCCAAATCGGTCCAGGCCTCTTCAAGTAATCGGTGTGTACATACATAAAAAAAAGATTCCGATAAATTGTAAACCTCCTCCTTTTGAAGTCGGTTGCAAAATGGTTTAGATGGAAAATTGTAAAATAATTTATAGGTTTTTTTTTAAAAGAAATAAGATGACAAGAGAGCACACAGACCACCTGATAGCTGATAGTAAGTAGATGCTGTGACCCATAGACATCTACATCTATTAACCATTAAGAATCAGCATGCAGATAATTTATTTTGTATGGTTTCACAGCTCAATACCTTGGAAACCAGTCGGGAACTAGATGTTTGGGCAATTATCTAGTCAAAGGGCTGTACAAAGCTTTCCCTAATATTGGGACGGCAGCTGCTGAGCCTGTGGTCGCGTCACCCGAGATACATGGGCCTATTGTCCTAGATGAATCTTGCAGGTGAGATGGTGTATTTACACAGACATATATATAACCAGACGGGTTCTGTGGACTTAATACATTGCACACTACGTTACGGTCAATTCTCCTAACTCCTTTAGTCGACAGTGAGCAGGCGAGAAAACTAGTTCTTTGTTTTGTAACCTGCGATAGTTGTTTTCGACTATCTAACACTGATTTTATTCAACGTGGTAGAGCCAAGGTGCAGCTATATTAGTAGTATAGTTGTAGCACGAATGGGTCGGCTCGACCAGGGAAGGACCACGGCCTCACAGAATACCAGCGTGAAATAGCAGCTTGACGCTGCTGTGTTTCGTATGGTGAGTGTAGAGAACCAGAGACCCTTTTTACTGGAAAAGAGGCATTCCATCTTAGTCCTCACGGGTGATAATGCATCTGCATTTTGATTTGTAATAGAGGATAGATGTAGATGTCTATGAGGCGCAGCAACCACTTACCATCAGGTGGACTATGTGCTCGTTTGTCACCCTTTACTATAAAAAAAATAATTGTTTAATGTGACTAAGCAACCGCTGTCATTATTTATGTGCGCACTTTGTCAACGTGATTTAAAATCTTATTTAAGTATCGCCAGAATACAATAACTGTCGTAAATGAAAATACAACGGTCTCGAGGGTAAAGAGAGCTGGTACAATTACAGGCTATGAGGCATTCCAATTTAGCCCTCAGAAGTAACAACGTATCTGTAGCTTTCTTTGTATAAAGCTGGTTGTCCATGACCATGTATGTACTGCGACTAGCTAGTTAAGTTTCGGGAGCAGTACTGAAGCTTTTTAAAAAAGAACTAAATATGTCTCGGTGACATTTATTACTATTACATTACAATAATGTATTCAAATTCTTTCAGTGCAATACTGACTTCCTTAACTAAGTGATTACATTACTACGATGAGAACTATAATAATAGATCTTATTCTAAATGCAACGGCTTATATAGCATGGTCAAAATAAGTCTGTTGACTGAAGGTATGACGCCTTGGTTTAACCAGCAAGAATAATAAATTACTGCAATTATCATGTTTAAGAGTAATTTAATATCAAAAGCTTAGGACAATTTGGGTTCAATAGGTATTAAGGCTATTTACAGACTGAGTAACTAGCTTGGGTTTGTTCCTAGTGTAAACACAATATACGTGGTAGAGCCATTTACGAGCCGTTACGGTCAATTCTTTTAACTCTTTAAGTGAGCAGGCGAGAAAACTAGTTCTTTGTTTTGTAACCTGCGATAGTTGTTTTCGACTATCTAACACTGATTTTGTTCAACGTGGTAGAGCCAAGCTGCAGCTATATTAGTAATATAGTTGTAGCACGAATGGGTCGGCTCGACCGGAGAAGGACCATGCCCTCACAGAATACCAGCGTAAAATAGCAGCTTAACGCTGCTGTGTTTCGTATGGTGAGTGTAGAGAACCGGAGACCCTTTTTACTGGACAAGAGGCATTCCATCTTAGTCCTCACGGGTGACAACGCATCTGCATTTCGAGTCTTTATTGAGGATAGATGTAGATGTCTATGGGTCACAGTAACCACATACCATCAGGTGGACTGTGTACTCGTTTGTCACCCGATCCTATAAAAAAACAATATGTATATCACTTTTTTATTAAAACTACCCCTGTTTTTGTCCCTGTCTTGCTTGTTCTCTTTCTTATCTTTATGACATCGGAATTTTGACAACATCTTATGGCAAGTGGACGCCATTTAGACGTATTGGCAGAAAGTTTCAAATCCTCTACATAAACAGACCTCTATATTATATCTCTATCGTAAAACTGGGTAAACAGCACATCCCGCATGAAGCACTCACACCGCGGGATGGGCGGTGGTGTGTTGCCCCCATCATAAAAGAGTTGAGTTGGAGGCAAAAAGAGTGCCAAGCAGATTGGCTTTTTCCTTTGCGGCATGGGCCATTGAGTCGTCCTCTTTGTGCTTGGCAATGACTTTTGAAAGACCTGGAGGCGGAATTATACTTCTTTTGAGATTGCTGGTATTTGCATCCCGAGACTTCGATGCGTCAGCCCAAGCCCGGTAGCACTCCTGCTTATGGCGTGAAGCAATTTTGCAGGAGCGACCAAACCATGACCGAGTTCTACCTCCAATAGGTACCACAGATGATGGAATAAAATGTTCCATTCCCTGAAGCACCAAATCAGCGACAGAATTAGCAACAAAGTTGAGATCATCCGGCGAGAAGCAAAAACGCCCCCAAGAGTAGGATGCAAAAAGGACCGCATCTTGTCCCAATCGGCCGCCCTATAGTGCCAAACACGGCGACAACCTGTATAACGCATTAGCGATGGGAGCGTGAGTGGTACAAGTCCCGAATAGACATTGGTCCGAGGAGCCAATAGGGACATCGACGAACATCTGATATCCGTCCGGATGAGAGGTCAGCAGAAGGTCCAACACAAGGTGCATGCGATCCGCGTAGGCGAAGTAACCAGTTGTGTCAGACCATATGCCACGATCTCTACGAATGGGACATGTTGTATTTTTTTTTTATAGAATAAGTGTGACAAACAAGCACACAGTCTACCTGATGGTAAGTGGTTACTGTGGCCCATAGACATCTACATCTATCTTCGTTTGCGAATTAAAATGCAGATGCGTTGTCAGCCGTGAGGACTAAGATGGAATACCTCTTTTCCAGTAAAATGGGTCTCTTGTTCTCTACACTCACCATACGAAACACAGCAGTGTTAAGCTGCTATTTTACGCTGGTATTCTGTGAGAGCGTGGTCCTTCCCCGGTCGAGCCGACCCATTCGTGCTGCAACTATACTATTAATATAGCTGCAGCACGGTTCTACAACGTAAAATTAATATAGCTGCAGCATGGCTCTACCACGTAAAAAACCGTGTTGTAGCACGGAGCCAGCCATTTGGACGTGGTCGATGAGTCGGTCTGTGTCGGCATTACCGCTATGGAACTTATAGCGGCACCCGTAGAAACGGGGATGGTCGTCACTCTCTACGCATATCGATAGGATGGACAGGTGGACTATGTGCTCGTTTGTCGCTCTTTTTCTATATAAAAAAACTGTAACTTTACTTTTTTTATTTATTATTTAAAATGAACTAAAACATCCACTAGAACAAGGCACTTAAAGCCTCATGGGCTTAACTATGGTATGTGCCCACCCAACTCTTGATGCTACTGTAGACTTTAATAATATATATCTCGGAGCGTCTATAAAATACGGGTTGGATCGAGGTGGAATTGATGGTACATCCAGAAACCCCCACTTGTTTGTGCAGTATAAAGTTCACTGTAGGCGCCGTGCGAAGGAGATTCTGCTTAAGTCATTCTATGAGTGTAGTCATTCTAGTTCATTAATTGCGTAAGTAAGAGAGCAAGTTGAACATCCGCTCTCACACTTTTATTATTTTTAATAATTAATGCTATCCTGATGTATTTCTGAGATCAAAATTGGGATCCTCTGCTGAAATTCCGAGATCAGAAGTGGGAACTCCTGTTGTAATTTCCGAGATACATAATACTTAACTTTATACCATTTTACAGATTCCTAGTTCTAGTCAGCGGTGGAGTGTACAAACGCATCCAAGAAGTGAGAGGCTGCAGCGAACAGACAAACAAACAGCTGGCACAGATCATAGTGGAAAACTTCAGGAAACAAACTAACTTCACCAAAGTCAGCCAATCCGTACTCGAAGAAATCGAAGAGGAATTCGTTTCATACTGCACCAAAAACAATTTAACTCCGAAATCAAACACGCACGTTACATTATTAATAAGAAATTTCAACTTCCTACCACCTATACCGCAAAACGACACAATAAACCTAAGAAATCCAGTTCACAAACCAAACGAGAGAACGTCAGTACGATTCAATCCGATCGTTCAGTCGAAATCGAATACGTTGTTGAACGAAATCGATTCTGAAATTTATTCATCCGACACAAACGATTTGGAAACAAACGACAGCAACATCGATACGAATCGATCGAACGAATCGTCCGATATATCGAGTTGTAGGCCCTATGACAGGGATAAACGAATTAAGGGCTATGTCGATTTCTCTTGCTATTACGAAAATGTCGCCAAAGCTAGAAAAAATGGAACGTTACCCGGTTTTATTAAATGAAGATTTTTAAATTACTTAACATTATCTTACTCTTGACAGAGTTAAATAACTTTGTGGCTTTATATATCAAAATAAAAATTCCATGGTGCTTAAATTATATATTAACCATATATATATATATATATATATATATATATATATATATATATATATATATATATATATATATAATAATATTCTGTCATGAAGTCACATGAGGTTGTACAAACTCTTAGAGCTTAGATTGATTACCTACGTGTCAAATAGTATTGCACACATTGCACACCTAGAATGCGAAGCCGGAGAGTTTGGATTTTATTGTCGACATGATAAGGTCATTTTTACTTTTTTTTAGCATGTTCACATTTAATCGTAAAGATTATGTTCTTATTTTATTTAGGTTTCGTAGGTGGTAGAGCCACGCTGCAGCTATGTTATAGCTGTAGCACGAATGGGTCGGCTCGACCGGGGAAGGACCACGCTCTTACAGAATACTAGCGTAAAATAGCAGCTTAATGTTGCTGTGTTTAGTATTTTTACTGGAAACGAGGCATTCCATCTTAGTCCTCAGAGATGACAATGCATCTGCATTTTGATTCTTAATCGAGGATAATTGTAGATGTTTATGGGCTACAGCATCCACTTTCCATCGGGTGGACTGTGTGCTCGTTTCACACCGTCACCCTTATTCTATAAAAAGTACCGACATGCCTCATTTTTTTTATTATTATATATATATTGCTGCCGCAAAAAAACATTTGCGTGGAAATATCGTTTTAAAAATGGAAGGGTACTATTTACGTATCTCCTACTATTTGTACTATGCCTATAACCTACGTGCAAGTGCAAGCAATAAGTTGACAAAGTTTTACCGCAATCTGATGAAGGGTATGGCTGGGTATGGCAACGCATAAAACACGAACAGACGAACATTATTTTTGATATATTAGATTACATTTATTATTACATTTATATTTGATTAGTAATTAATATATTTATTGAGTATTACATTTTAAAGACTAATTTTAACTTTGAAGTTATAATATAAATGCTTGACTAAAAATAAAATTATTAAAAGAAGATTATAACAAACACAAATTTGTAAATACACACTCTTCAAAAATGTTGTTGATATCTGCATTCTGACCTTAGATGAACTAAAACTTGTCGATAGTCGGTACCTTGTGGCAACTACCCATAAGTAGAGGCATGAAAGTCTAGCGGTGACCGTTATTGCGCGTAAGTCGCGCTGATTGGCTTATCTATACGTATAATAAAAATGTAAATAGCAGATGTCTGTACATTTTACATTTTTGTAATAAAAGTGATTGGGAGGTACTAAAAATAAGTAATTAAATACATTTCTACCATTTTCAGATTTTTCTATCTGTCTGTCTGTCTGTTTGTTTGTTAACGTATCACGTATAAAGTACTAATTTATATCATAAGAAACGTTAAGGAAATTATTAAGTGTATCTTCGGGTTACATTTAGTCTTTGTTTCATTAAAATCAGTTCATTCCATCAAAAGTTATGACAAATATTCTGAAGAATGGGTACTAAGTATAGGTACGAATTTGTTCAATAGTGGCGTTGGATGAGTCTTCAAGTATGTTTTAAATTAATAGCATATTACAAATCATAATTAAATGAGGTAAAATAATGTTCTATAATGATATAATTATATCTAAAACGCAGTAAACAAAAGTATTACATAAAGAACGTAATAATTATATACAAAAATATATTAACCTTATTATCTACATCTAAAGTACAATAGTTAACCAATTTCATCGATAGATGGTGGTGTGGCACAAATGTGATACAAAAAGGCAGGTTAAGGTTTTTTCCTGTAGATGAGTTTCATATTTGCTTCCAATCTTTATATAACACGCTGCCCTACTGCGTGTTGACAATCTCATTTATTTTTTACCGCCGAGTACTCTATGTGGTAAATCAAATTTTAAAAGAGCTATTAACAATTTCGTTTTTCGGCGAGGATCAAACTTTGTTTTTTGCTGACTATGCAGGCACTGATTTATAAGTTCTTTTATGTTTTTCATTGTATCAATCGCGTCAATTAATCTCTTATTTTTAGAATTGATGATAACACCGCCATCTCTCTTTAAATCTATGCATATACATATAATAAAAATGGTGATAGAATGTTGTGACTGTTTCTATACATTGTATAGTATATTAATTTGTGACTAAAACCATTATGGGGACTGAAAATCATTAAATAAGTACATTTTTATAATTTTTAGAATTGTACTGTCTGACGGTCTGTCTGTTTGTTTATGAACGCATGACGTTTTGAGTAAACATCTTTTTTTTAAAATTATATCCTTAAGAAAATCATAAAGCGTATTATCGAGTTCATTTAATCTTTGTTTTATTAAAATTTGTTAATTCTATCGAAAATTATGATTATTATTTTGAAATGTAAGTTCGAATTTGTTTAGTGGTGCCATAAAATCTCAAAAATAGTAATAAAAAGATTCGTGTGTAAAAAAACGTTCTATTATAATATATTTATACTTAAAACACAGTTAAAAAAAAATGTTATCCTATTATATGTTTATGTGTTTAGATGATTTTATATAGATTGATTTTATATGTTTAGACTCACTGAAGAAATTTATGTCCATGAGTCCGATGAAGCTGTAAGCCTGTAAGAGTCGTGTAGGCTAACATCATAAACATCATCAGAAACAAAAAACAGAAAAAAAAATACGTACGTCCAAGTTATTCAACAAAACTCGACTATAAGTAGCAAAATTGCAATAAAATATTGTGATATTGTTTTATACCCAAAACCTTTCTAATACCAAATAACTTTCCTTTCAGTTTTAAGATAGGGATGATCGATGTTGGAGAAACATTGATGTTGGCATCGATAGCTCAACATCGATGTTCAATGTTTAGCCTACTCTAAACATCAATGTTGACCATTATCGATGTTTTTTGTATATGTGTAGATACTTACACACTGTTTCAAAATTATGTGGGAATACACATCAAGGGAAAAGTAGCAAATAACTTGAATATCAATTTACGTATAATAGTAATTATGCGACAACCGACAACGACACTACAAAATAAAGCGAAAGCAGTGACCATTATGACATTACAGGTGATACTTGACAATTATGTTTGACACACCATACTGACTTTTTTTTATGTTAACGATGCGTTCAGGAATTCTGAATTATTCAAAATTTTTAATCTTCAGAGCAGATGCAAGATTAGTTGATACTAGCTGTTCCCCGCGACTTCGTTCGCGTGTTAGGGTTTTTATGTATTTGTGTGGAACCCTAATTATTTTTTTAAAATAAAAGTAGCCTAAGTTACTCCTTATAAAATCAGCTACCTGCCAGTGAAAGTCCCGTCAAAATCGGTCCAGCCGTTTCGGAGATTACCCGGAACAAACAGACAGACAGACAGACGGACAAAAATTTTAAAAATTATATTTTAGTTATAAGTACCGTATTTAATTTCATATGTATTTAGTAAAAAACTGTAATTTTTACATTACAAACAGACACTTCAATTTTATTTATTTGTATAGATTTATTTTGCGGGTTCGCATTGTTTGCAAGTTCCCAATTATCGATTATGGGTTCATTGACGTCGATGTTTCGATGTTTGACATGTGTATGATGTGTAACATTGATGTTAAAACATCGAAGTTTTAATTTTTAACATCGATGATCATCGAATATCCCTATTTTAAGCGTGTTTCCTACTCAGCGTGTGTTATGCGACGATCGTAAATAAAGCGCAAGGTCAAACTTTACGCGTTGCAGGAGTAGACCTCAGTACTGATTGTTTTGCACATGGCCAACTCTATCTCTCTCTTTTTCTGTACGCCCCGGCTAAGTTTACTTCTAACGTCGTTTACATAGAAGCTCTATCATAAACGACTTAGAACTTTGAGCATATCGATTTATTTTGTTACCACTTATTCATACAGTAATGATATAAATCGTGTAATATTCTCTTACCCTAAACGTCAAATTCTTTAAGTAAAACCAATGTACGCGAGCTACGCCGCGGGCACAGCTAGTTGCGAATAAATCGCGCTGATTGGCTCGTGCGTTTCGTTCGCACACGCTGATTGGCTCTCCAGACGTATTCGTGCAATTCAATTCTTGCGCGCCCCCTCCACATTTCATTCAGCGCTAGACTTACGTGCCGTGACTTGTACCGTGTAATAATTAGTCACTCAATGCGTGGTACATTTTAGTTCTTTTATGCTTTGTGATGTTAATTGTTAACGAAATGAAAATAAATAAGTTATCTATATGAAATGCGTGTTAGTATAATAGTTTTGTGTAAAATAAATATTTGAAACAATTTGTTTTGTTTTTTATCTAGAGTTAAATTAGTAAAATTTCAAGTTGCAGCAGAAAAAATCCTTTATTATTTTTATTTATAAATCTGTATCGTTCGTACTGCTGACTACTGTAAATTGTAATTTTTGATATCATTCATTCTTCCCAAAGACTTTGTATGTACACAATAGCCGGGAACAAGGGCAAAGACGCTAATACATTGGGCACTAAGTTAAAGTTAACTCTCCGTAACTTCTTTAGTCTTTAGTTGACTGAGAGTAATCTGTGGTCGACTGCGAGCGGGCGTGAAGACTAGTTTTTTGTTTGGTAAACCGAGAACATTTCTTTCGATAATCTAACACTAAATTTGTTTAATAATTTATGAGATCTCTTTTTTCAATGTGATTTAAAGTTTAATTCAGATATGAAACTTTATTTCCTATTTGCCTAAAAACACTAATAATTGTCATAATTGTAAATAGAACTGCGTGGCATATTTATCGTGCCAGCTACTTGCTAAGATTTCAGTTATTTTTAAACACACAGTTGCATTTATTTCGATTGAATAAACACTGATAGGTATATCTACCTGCAAAACACTGGGCAACAAGGCGTCCACTGCGCTAAGTGGGACAAACGCGCGGGAACAAGCGCTTGTATTCATTTCCGTGTTTAATAAATAATAAATAAATAGGAGACGACAGGCAAAAACCCGTACGTGTTTCAAGGTAGTACGCCGGCTACCCGTCGCTTGACCTCGCTTTTGGGCTTATTTCATACAAACAAACATCATATTAGTCTATGATTAGTCTGTGCAAACAAATTAGTGCGGCTGCATGTCACAAGCTGCACGTGCCATGAAAGTGCACTCGATTTAAAATATCAGTTCAGCGTAACTTATTATTGAGGAGCATCTCTGTCTTTATTTTTATTTCAATACTAGCTGATCCTCGTGACTTCGCTCGCGTGTTATTTGGGGTTTTAGTTTTCTTGCGCGGAACCCTAATTTTTTTTCTAAAATAAAAGTAGTCTAAGTTACTCCTTATCACATCAGCTGCCAGTGAAAGTCCCGTAAAAATCGGTCCAGCCGTTTCAGAGATTAGCCGGAACAAACATACAGACAGACGGACAGACAGACAGACAGACAGGCAGACAAAAACTTTAAAAATTGTATTTTTGTTATTAGTACCGTATATACTTTCATATGCATTTAGTAAAAAGCTGTAATTTTAAAATTACAAACAGATACTTCAATTTTATTTATTTGTATAGATTTTAAGTTATTACAAGTTTCTTTAATACTTTAAGAAATACGAGATAATATTTAAACATGAGATATGGCAAATAAATGTTAATGGCGGAGATGTTTGTCAATAATAATTTAATAGTTAGGTGCCCAATTCATTATGTTGGCATGATTGTACACGCGTTAATCGGGGCTTCCTTTTTTATATAGGATAAGGATGACAAGCGAGCACACAGTCTACCTGATGGTAAGTGGTTGCTGTGGCCCATATACATCTACATTAGCCTCGTTTGCGAATCAAAATGCATACGCGTTGTCAGCCGTGAGGACTAATATGGAATGCCTCTTTTCTAAGAGATGTTATTTGCAGATATATTTGTATGAGTAGATAATATTGTCACTATCTTTCGATATATGTCGGTGCTTACAGCTAATTACGAGCTAGAAAGGGTGCATTTAGAAAATCTGACGATTTGAACGTAACGTAAGGGACTAGGAGGGTTACAAAATTGTCGTCTTGACATTCTCGTGCATGGTTGATTTTTTTATTTTGAAGGAAATAAAGCAAAAATAAGAAAAAAATCATAGTCTGCCGATACTAATAATCGTCTATGAAGGTAAGAACGTGCAGCTGGAGTAAAGCATGTATACCCACTTCGCGACTCTCTCCCTTTCACTTTTCCTTAT
This sequence comes from Parnassius mnemosyne, assembly GCA_963668995.1. Classification (NCBI taxonomy): domain Eukaryota; kingdom Metazoa; phylum Arthropoda; class Insecta; order Lepidoptera; family Papilionidae; genus Parnassius; species Parnassius mnemosyne. The sequence continues at coordinate 30,354,151 of CAVLGL010000090.1, forward strand.
CTATGACTTTCTCGTGCCATCTTCACCCATTCAGTCTCATTTTATAGATATTGAGAAAAACAGTTCATAAAAAAATTCATTAAAAATATATTTCTAGCAGTCTGATTATTACATTACAGCCCTTCACAAGTTCACTGCTGAACATAGGCCTCCCCCAAGGAATGCCACAAAGCACGGTCCTGAGTCACTTGCATTTTTTTTATAGAAGAGGGGGCAAACGAGCATGCGGCTCACCTGATGGTAAGTGACTACCGCCGCCCATGAAACCGCAACACCAGGGGAATTGCAAATGGGTTGCCGGCCCTTTAGAAAGGTGTAAGCTGTTTTCTTGAAGGTCCCTAAGTCGTATCGGTCCGGAAAAATCACCGATAGTAAACAATTCCACAGAGAAGTTGTACGAGGAAGAAAACTCCTAGTAAAACGCACAGTCGTGGACCACCAAGCAGTTCACCAGCAGCTCTCCAGATGGTGAGGATGGTATCGTGAATTTTGACGCGATGTGCCTTCGTGAAATTTGGGGGCTGGAATTAGTTCGAACAATTCCTCAGAGGGTGGTACTCCCCGTGGTAAATTCGATAGAAAATGCAAATGGATGCAACATCCCTACGCAGTGCCAATGTATCGAGCCGATCAGAAAGAACTCGGTCGTCGACGATTCGAACCGCTCTGCGCTGGATGCGTTAAAGTGGAAGGAGCTGGCACTAGGGTGCCCCGGACCAGAGATGAGAACAGTACTCCATGTGAGGCCGAACTTGCGCTTTGTAAAGTTGCAAGCGATGTGCCGGCATGAAATACTGTCTCGCTCTGCTGAGCACGCTAAGCTTTTTAGAGGCCAATATTGCCTTCCCTTCCAAGTGACCACGAAAATGCACACTATTCGATATGTTGACGCCGAGGATTCTGATGCTAGCTGAGGCAGGAAGGGAAATGCCTTGAGACTGAGGAGATACGACTAAGGGATCTATCATGACAAGGGGCATCCATCGATTTTGGCTTGTCTTACCAGGTCGTCACTCCATCTATTTGGGGGTCGGCCTAAACTTCGCCTACCAGTACGAGGCTGCCACTCCAGAACCTTTTTTCCCCATCGGTTGTCGGTTTTTCGAGCTATATGGCCGGCTCATTGCCACTTCAACTTACTAATTAGTCCTCACAGGCAACGACGCATCTGTATTTTGATTCTGTATTGAGGATAGATGTAGATGTCTATGAGTCACAGCAACCACTTAACATCAGGTGGACTGTGTGCTCTTTTGTTACCCTTATTCTATAAAAAAAAATCCCTCTAAATAATCGTCAGATTTTAAGCTACCATAACTGGGACCTCAAGCTGAAACTTCTGTATAATAATAAGAGAGTATATCAATATGGCGACGTTTTTACATTTTTTTCAGTACGAGCTTGCGTCACTTCCGAATCGTCTTTTGAATGGGAGCATTTTTTGGGTTTACTTAATATGCCTTTTGAATATCTGACGCACTGGAAGTAAGTTTTGAATATCTGTAGACTGTAGTAGTTTTTACATTTTTGAATATCTGTTGACGCTTCCCCCATCACTGGAAGGGGAAACATTATATAACTTTTTTTTCTGTCAATCAACTATTCTACAAAATCTAATAGGTCCCTACGACGCTCGATTATATCCCCAATAGCATCATGGGCTCCCCTACTATAAATTGTCTGCTCGGTGTGTGTAAGTTCATTGAATTTCACAGAGAGCGATATTGAAAGATACTCGTATGCGCTCAGATACAGATATATTATCGTATCTGCGTAGTGTGTGAGACGCTTTCTTTTCAATATGGCCCTTGGTATTGTGGTTGTGTCACAATAATTCTGCCCATGTCCGGTCTTTGGTCTCTCACACCTTGTCTTGAGGCTTTTCGGTGCGAAATGAGTTAGCGGTTATTAGGTGAAAATATGGATAAAAAGAAAGCAACTAAATACACGAATTGTGGACCCCACAATATAGAACAAACACCTAGTTGTAGAAGGGGATTAGCCTGAGCAGGGAGTAGAGAATTAGGTTAAGCTAAATTTAGTACACAATAATTAGAGTTTAATATTATACATTTAAATATATTTTGAGATCATATTGACATATATGGAATCAGGGATAGTAAAGAGGGAATTAATACTCACTGGTCGAGGGATTATTTTGGGAAGAATATCATATAGACACGCTTTATTGTGTATGTTAATTTAAAATTTAAGCTGTCGTCGTAAAACTAGGATCGCAATGTGACACATTTGCGAAGATTTTTAATAAGTCAAATATGCGTCAGATAAGGCTGTATGAACATAAGTCTCTTTGCTTATAAATAATTTAAAAAAAGAATTGACAATTGATTTGACGCTTGAATGTCAAAATCAAACAATTTTTGATTATCATTCCTTGTGTTCAAAGGCGTTAATTTTAATATATTCTTTGAAATGCCTGCTGGAACATCTACAATGGATCCCTTGAGGGAAAAAGCCTTTCAAGATTACAGAAAAAAGTTGATGGAGCACAAAGAAGTCGAATCAAGACTTAAAGACAGTACGTACTTTTACCAAATTTAATGATTTCTGCCATATCATTGCAGTAACATCTTATTTATTTGTTGTTATTTCATTGTATCCTGATTAAATACCTCAACTTATTATATATACAGATTATTACTATTATCACTACCATTACAGTCTTCAAAAGCACCGCTTAACATAGGCTTTCCCCATAGATTGTCTAATACTGATACAAATATTTGCCATAGTTGCTACGCTTGGCAAGCGGCTTGGCAACCGGCTTATATTTAAGTACAGTTGTTATCAAGAAGATGCTACTACCCTTCTCCTGCTTCAGTTTACTGCACCATTTTACAAAGTACACAATGTAAATTGGTGCCGAACAATGTACGAATTTCACACCTAGGTCGTTTCGTTTTATGTTCAGATAAAATGACAGTGGATTTTAATGATTTTTAGTTTATATATTTCAAGTTTCCAACTTTAATTAATATTTAAATTTTAAAAACCTGCTAATATATTAAACTCAATTGTGAAGTAAATAATATAATTTGTTTTTCCTTTTATGTTACCCTTTTACATTATAAACTACACAAACATAATATTCAAAAATAATACAACTCCATATAGAAGCAAAGAGAACTAAGGATGCACTTGTGGGCAACTGGACTCTGATAGTGATTTCTTATATTTACGCGAACACTACACATTTTTAAATAAAACTAATTTTACGGACTTAAAAATGGACTCTGATAGGTTAGGTTCGAAGGGGATAGGGGTCTGGTGACTGGTGAAATTTTAAATGATCATATTTATGCAAAGCAAAGACATTTTATTAAGAAGAATAACGAAATAGGATATGTATTTCAATAAACAAAAGTGACATGAGTTGCTTGTAAACTTGGATAGATTTTCTAAAAATAATTATTAAATATGCATTGTATTAACTAATCAGAAAATATGTCCAATTTACCCAAAAGCACCTTACTTCTAGGAATTGTATAGCATTTAATTTAACTTTTTTTAACTCTAACATTTAGAGTGCTATCCAGCGTCAATGCTCCAACCTGTAAATTAAACACTGATCTCCTGGTCTTAATTAAATCTGGTCTGGTCTGTTCTGCCATCTGCTTCATGTTAAATGACTTTAAACCCTTCAGACAGAAATAGGAGCCCTGCATAGCAGAGCTCCATCGATTGCACTTTATTACATTATTTAGATTTTACTATGATGTGTATTTAAGTATAATTTAATAATTTGACTTTAACCTTTGGCATAAGCTTTGAAAATGTCCTTGTCTTCAGAGCTTGTTATAAGATAGTATTCCAAAATTTTTGCATATTTTGAATTTATCTTGACTTTCAGTGTTTGATCTTGACTTCTGAGTTTTTTTTTAAATGTTTATTATACAAAAATACATTCGGTTATTTCTTACACTACTTTCGCCAAACTGCAGGGCAGTTTGTTTGCGAATACATCACCCACTTACATTCTATGTACCTACTGTAATTAATAACTTAATCTTGGTCTTACAACTTAAAAGAGAAGAAAAAAAATAAAAATTAAATTTAACCTTGACCTTAAAGATGTCATAGACCTCATTATTGCTTGAAAATAAGTTTCTTTCTTTCTTTAAAAAAAAAAAAACGTTACCTCCACACTAGAATTTTCTCCTGTATCGTAGAGGCAGTTTACAAACATAAAATGCACAAGACAAACATCCAGACCCAGAACAATTATTTGTAGGCCATACCAATACTTGTTCCGTGCAGGATTCCAACCCACGACCCCCAGCTCTGTAACTCATTGCTAAGCCACTGCACCACTGAGCCGTCAAGTTTAGACCCATCACATGATTTTTCCCACCCTCACTACTCCCACTATCCTACCAACCCCGAAAGAAACTTGGCAATTTTTTTCTCAACATCTATAGTTTTGCTCAATTTGTTGACTTCAAAATTGACACTAAAAGGAGTATATTTTACCCAAAACAAAATTACTACTATAAAAAGCGGTGGAAACTATTGCACAGCATTTCCCAGTTTTCCTTTGTCGCATTTTACAAGCCACAGGATGATATACGGTAGTGAATATTCTTACACTACTACTACATGTTTCAGTTTAACCTAAGTACTTGGTAGCAAGTTAGCCAAATTGCCTTAGTCAACTTACCTAACTATGATATTGACACATTCCTCTTCTAAAGGTAGTAACACTGCAATAAAATACTGGCATAAACATAGTCCAAGAATAATGCAACCCTGCGTTCTATGTTTTATTGTGTACCCTATTCTTAAATTTCATCTTTGTTACTTTTTTTACAAAAAATTGCTCACTATAGCATTGTTACAAGTTAACTGGAATTAATGATATTTTACAGAATAAAAGAAAAAAAATATGTTGTTAATAGTTGCTTTGCAAATTATGGTTCAAGTTCTTCAAGTTGAATTTATGATAAAAAAAGGAAACTGAATGTAAATTAAACATATCACAGGAATTAAGAAAGGCCCTTTTTACTGGAAATGAGGCATTCCATCTTAGTCCTCACGGGTGACAACGCATCTGCATTTTGATTCGCAAACGAGGATAGATATAGATGTCTATGGGCCGCAGCAACCACTTACCATCAGGTGGACTGTGTGCCCGTTTGTCACCCTTATCCTATAAAAAAAAATAATATACAAAAAAATATCCACTACCCGATTTCATCCTGTGGGTGTTCTAATAGGTGACAGAGAGTAACTGAGTCAGGAGATGGACAGCAGCATCTGCCTGATAACATTTATTAAAAATAATAAGCTTCTATTTTTAAGTGCTGCCCACCAGCGTGGCAAATACTCTAGCTATATACCTCCTACGTACATAATCTATGGGATTGTTCAGTAGTGGACCTTTGATATGCTATCATTAATGGTATTCCTGTTAAACTTCTTCTCTCCATGGCTCTCTGACAGCGTTTCAACTTTTCTCTGTGAAATTTGGTGAGTGCCCAAGTTTCGTATCCAGGAATAAGGAAGTTAGACAAAGTAAGAAGTAGCACAATAAGAGAAAAAACAAAAGTAGTCAATATAATTAACCAAATAGACCAACAAAAGTGGAGGTGGGCAGGCCATATGATCCGAGATCCCCAGGACAAATGGTCTAATAGCGTCACTGATTGGTACCCCAGAGATGGCAAGCGCAATAGAGGGCATCAACAGACGAGATGGGAAGACGGATCTCAAACTCACAGCTGGTCATCACTGGAGAAGGGTAGCGCACGACAGAACCCAGTGGAAAATGTTGGAGGAGGCCTATGCCAAGAGGCACACCGAACTGCGGGACATCCTTTAATTTATACATTACCTAATCTGCAACTATTTATTGTCATAATCAAGTAATCTCAAAGTTTGGAATAAATGGCTTATCTTGTCTTATCTTATGGTTAATTTTAAATAATTTATTTGATATTTTTCATTACAGTGAGAGAACAGTTAAAAGATCTAACCAAACAATATGATAAAAGTGAAAATGACTTAAAAGCCCTGCAAAGTGTTGGACAAATTGTTGGTGAGGTGTTAAAGCAGTTGACCGAGGAAAAATGTAAGTTATTCATATAATCATTTTAGTTTTGCATATTAGGATGCCTGGCAAAGTTTTTAATATTTTTGTTAATGGGTCTGATTTTTTAGAATCCAAGTTTTGACATATCTCCTTGTTTAAAGGTTTATAGGAGGATGTCTGTGTGTGTGTGTGTGTGTGTGTGCGTGCGTGTGTGTGTGTTTGTCAGTACATTTGTAGTAAATTTCTCTATGCATATTTAGAGAACAAATAATATCATCAGACTGTTTCTTTTGATTTCCAATTGTGTAATTAGAACCTTATTAATTTTTATCACTATTGCTCTAATAGTTTTTAAAGATAACTAGTGTCATTGTGATCAAATTTTTAGATATAAAACACATTATAATTTAATTACAGTTATTGTGAAAGCAACAAACGGTCCCCGATACGTAGTTGGATGCCGTCGACAACTTGACAAGAACAAGCTGAAGGGAGGGACCAGAGTTGCTCTAGATATGACTACACTTACTATTATGCGTCATTTACCTAGAGAGGTAAAGTTTTTAAACTACTATTATCAGTGAGAGGACAGTCCTACTTTTTACTGTCTTTGGGAATATTATTTGACTGCCATCCTGTAAATTTCATTTCACGACTTGCCTATATTTTACTGCATATATTATGCTGAAAAATATATATAAATGTTCTAATATGTCTTGTACTACGCAAAACTAATTATTATAGGTGCTGTCGAAATGGTTCCATATATGCACTTATAGTTAACACAAAAAATAAGTTCTTATCTACATCTGTAAAATCACTTTTGTTTTTTTTTTTTTTTTATAGAAATACAGTGACAAATGATCACACAGTCCGCCTGATGGTAAGTGGTTGCTAAGGCCCATAGACATCCACATCTATCCTCGTTTGTGAATCAAAATGCAGATGCATTATCAGACTTGAGGACTAAAATGAAAGGCTTCTTTTCCAGTAAAAAGGGTCTCCGGTTCTCTACACTCACCATACAAAATACAGCAGCATTAAGCTGCTATTTTACCCTGATATTCTCTGAGAGCGTGGTCCCTCCCCGGTCGAGCCGACCCATTCATGCTACAACTATACTATAAATATAGCTGTAGCATGGCTGCACTATGTAAAACTTTTTTTACTGCGTAATTATTTTTTATTTTTTATTTTGGCAGTGCTTGACCAATTCTATGAACCTCAAGTGAGTGAAATTTTACAAACTGATAAAATTCATAAACATCAACAAAATCATAATGAAAGTGTTCAGGACTTTATAGCGGCCATTGGCTCTTTAGGTTCCAGGTGTAATTTTATAGACTTAAAAAGGCAGCTACTTAGGAGTGTGTGACGAGCGTCTCCGTCGTGAGTTGTTAAAGACGAAAAATCTTATTTATGAGTTAGCAGTGCAATTGAGCCTTAACTACCAAGGCACATTCTCAGATTTGTACCGGGAAACAAGTGTGCTAAAGCAAACTCCATCCACAGCTACAGTACCTATGGATATTGGTAAAATTAAAGCGATCACATGTCGTCATTGTGCACGGTCACACAGTGAGGGCGAAAGATGTCCTTTTATAAAAGCAAAATGTTTTTATTGTAAGAAGTTTGGACATATTATGCCGGCCTGTATGAAGAAATCTGGCAAGTTGCACCAGGTGGGCCAAAGTTCAACTTCAGATATAGAAAATGAAAAATCTGAACAGATGATGGGTATCTTTGTCTGCTTAGATAATATTCAACCACCATTCAAAGCAGATCTTATGATCGAGGGTGTGAAGGTAAGCATGGACTCAGGTGCTTCAAGAACAATCATGTCTGAAGATACATACTATAACCTGTGGTCTGTTTCCCCCCACCTTTAGAGGCGACAGGCGTGAAGTTGGTTACATGGACCCGTGATGAACTGAAGGTGTTAGGCCGAACTCATGTTCGAGTATCATTAGGAAACAAGGAAGCACAATGTGAGCTACTGGTTGTTTCTGGTCATGGGCCTAGCCTTTTAGGAACAAACTGGTTTAAAATGTTGGGTTTAGAGATAGCTGGCATATGCTGGACAGATGATAAGATTGATGAATTTTTAAAAGCCTTTCCGGAGTTATTTAAAGGAGGACTTGGAGAGTATAAGGGCCCTCAAGTGTCCTTAAATGTGCGAGCTGATGGCCCGCCACGGTTTTTTAAGGCACCTCCTATACCGTTTCCCCTGAAAAAACAAGTTGAGGAACAATTAACATGCATGGTAAATGAAGGGATATTAACCCATGTAAAATACTCCAAATGGACTACTCCATTAAGAATTGTAAAAAAAGATGACGGCTCGCTTCGAATATGTGGTGACTACAGGTCAACTGTTAATTTAGCCAAAGAGACTGATACATTTCCATTACCAGCGGCTAATGAGTCCTTTGTGAAATTAAGATTGAACGGGCGATACAGACCTTCTAGAACAAGCTCAAGAAAATGTCTGATGCAGGGGTATTATGGACTGAGAAACTACCTAGGGTGTTCTACTCGCTCAGAACGGTGCCGAATCACCTCGGTAAAACTCCTGCAGAGATGTTGAATGGACGTAAATATAGAACTGTGGTGTCGGCGTTACATCCGGACAGTGGACCAGAATGCTCTGAGCGGCAGCTGGAGGAGGTGGCGCAGCGAGTGCCCGGCCGAGCCTTCGCGCTCAACCAGCCCGTGCTGGTACGTGCCTATGGGCCAGGAGAGAAGTGGCGACGCGCCACCATTGAGTATGTCGAGGATCCTGGTTGTTATATGGTGAGAATGGAAGATGGACTGATAATTCGCCGACATGTTGACCAAATACTGGCGCGATCCACCGCCGTAACCGAAAACCAGACCTCTGAGGCCCTGCCAATATCTCAATTATGTAGAAGATCAAATTCGTCTTCTGGGTCTGACCCATCAATACAAATACTACCACCAGAAATGTGGCCTGAAATTATTGACATACCAAGTACTGACTAAACTGTAATTACAAATTGGCAAGAACCTGTGGTTTATTAGTGATTAGAAACAAATAATGAAAAACAGTAATAAAAATGGTTTATTTTAACTTTAGGCCTAAATTATGATTGTAACCGTGTTATTGGGATAGAAAGGTATTATGTTATGTATTGATAATGTTGAGGGTAAAATTGTAATATCTTTTGTTTGTTTTGCTACTTGATCTGGCGTGTATCTTTTAAAAAGAATTCCAATTTTTACATCTACATTTCGCTTAATGGTCTGGCTGTCACTTCGGTTGTCGGTTCTTAGGGCTATAAAACCGGTATTGCCTGTTTGTTTCTGCATTCTGTTTGATATTTTACTATATTGGGTGTTAATTGTTACACAATATTTTAGAATGTTACAATCACAACATTTAAAATATCTGTAAAGTGAAATGTGTAAAATACATAAAACTACAATAACTATACCTGGGTCTTGTTTTTGATTTCAGGTGGATCCACTAGTCTACAATATGAGTCACGAGGATCCCGGCGATGTCACATACTCTGCTATTGGTGGCCTTCAGGAACAAATCCGACAGTTGAGAGAGGTAAAGTGTATTCAATTTTTTTGAGGTCTCTTTGGATCTGGTCAGATCGTTCGTTTTTATCAAATACTTCAAATTCTCTGATGGGTGACTTCCCAAGAATATGTCAATATCACATAAACATAGGTATACTTTCAGGCAGATATTCAACCATGTTTTTCTTTTTGTAAATTGTTGCCAGCAAAGAATTCTTACCATTTCAGCCTATCATCAATAAAGTCCACAGTTGAACGTAGGCATCCCTATCCCTAAACTACCACGGGGAGTGCTCTGAGGAATTGTTCGGATTAATTCCAGCCGCCAAATTTCACGAACGCACATCGCGTCAAAATTCACGATACCATCCTCACCATCTGGATGCTTTTTCTTCCTCGCACAACTTCTCTGTGGAATTGTTTACCACCGGCGATTTTTCCGTACCGATACGACTTAGGGACCTTCAAGAAAAGAGCTTACACCTTTCTAAAAGGCCGGCAGCGGATCTGCAATTACCTTGGTGTTGCGGTTGTTCATGGGTGGCAGTAGTCACTTACCATCAGGTGAGCCGAATGCTCGTTTGCCCCCTCTGTTATAAAAAAAATTGAACTACCAATCGTTCAAAGAGTTTGTTACAGAACCTGTACCCTCAAAGCTTCAAATTAGCAATGACACTCCATCACCACTGTTGGATTTGAATTTGATGTATTTTGTTGTTTTTGAAGACTAAGATGGAATGCCTCATAGCTTGCAATTATACCAGTACTCCACTGCTGTTTAGCGGTAGAAAGAGGCAAGAGAATTATACTCACCCTGGCGGACTCATATGCAGAAAAAAATCGTACCTCCTAGTACCATGAGCGTGGCTCACTGCAGCTATATTTTGGTTGTAGCACAAATTGCTCTACAAGCAAAGAACCACGCTCCTACAGAATACCAGCGTAAATAGCAGCTTAATAATAATTATATATATTCCAGGTGATTGAACTCCCCTTGTTGAATCCAGAACTCTTCGTCCGTGTAGGAATCACTCCGCCAAAGGGTTGCCTGCTATATGGTCCACCGGGAACTGGCAAGACCTTACTGGCGAGGGCTGTGGCCTCTCAGCTCGATGCAAACTTCCTCAAGGTAATAAAAATTTTATTTTCATTCAAAATACGCACAAAATAAAGTCTTAGTATTGATTGAGAATTGTGATTTACTCGTTGAAACGAAAAAACGATACTAAAAAGAGACGAACATATTCATCAGTCATGTACTCCTGGTATATCATCTTCTATACATCCATCCATTACAGCCTATATAGCCTAGTCAACAAACATAGTCATCATTTATACATGGTAGAGCCATACCACAGCTATATTAGTAGAATAGTTGTAGCACGAATGGGTCGGCTCGACCGCGGAAGGATCACGCTCTCACAGATTACCAGCGTAAAATGGCAGCTCGATACTGCTGTGTTTCGTATGGTGAGTGTAGAGAACTGGAGACCCATTTTACTGGAAAAGAGGCATTCCATCTTAGACCTCACGGGTGAAGACGCATCTGCATTTTGATTCTTTATAGAGGATACATGTAGATGTGTATGGGCCATAGCAACCACTTACCGTCAGGTGGACTGTGTGCTCGTTTGTCACCCTATGCTATTAAAAAAAACAATAGGATTTAGTCTGCTAGAGAATGAGATAGAATACAGTATACAGTGTTTCCTATTATGTATGTAGATTCTGCATGTGATCTATGAGTAGTAAGGTTTAAGGACGAAATTTGTTATTTGAAAATATTTAAGTACTTGATAATGAAATTGAAAACTGTATAGTACGTAATGGATGTCATACACGATCCAGCTAACTTTCAAGTTTGCAGCGCACTTGAAGCGGCGTCCAGTTTGCAGTGCATCCATATAGACCACTCATATTCAAGTTCGCCGTCAAGTTAGCACGATGCCGCACCAGTTGAAACCGTCGCGTCTCTCGCTTATTTGCTCCGACTAACGTCATACTTACTGCCCATACACACGTTCAAGTTTACATGACATACAAGTAGACTTGTCATGCACACTGATAGCCACACACCGTCAAGTTTACCGGACGCCGCTTCAAGCGCGCTGCAAACTTGATCGTAAACTGGATATGTAGAATAAAATGTAAAATAATCTTAATGAATTTAAAGGTAACAATCTATACAAATAAATAAAATTGAAGTGTCTGTTTGTAATGTCAAAATAACAGCTTTTTACTATATGCATATGAAATTATATACGGTACTTATCACAAAAACACAATTTTTAAAATATTTGTCTGTCTTTCTGTCTGTTTGTTCCGGCTAACCTCTGAAACGACTCAACCGATTTTGACAGGACTTTCACTGGTAGATAGTTGATGTTATAAGGAGTAACTTATGCTACTTTCATTTTAGAAAAAGAATTAGGGTTCCGCGCGAAATAATTAAAACCCATGAAATCCAATCGTAATAATGAAACAGCTAGTATTATATTAAATAACTAAAATTATTCTACTCCTGTTACTCTGCATTCATCTCATTCTCTCGAAGTTTAGTTTCCTGAAGGTTTCACTTATATCGCGTGTGACCTGTACACATATTGTCTTTGTTTTTCATTATTTATCTATGCTAGAGACTATTGAAAAAAAAAAATATTTTCAATAAAAAGTAAAAGCCAACTTCGAAGAACTAAAAAGAATAAAATAATTTCACATTGTGAAGTTGGGCCTTAATTCTTAAGGCGGCTCTTCACGTTGGCCAACATGGTGGCGAATGTGTTGGCAAAGATATTAGCCAAGAGTTTGTGATGGCGTCCACACGTTGGAAGGTCGTTCAGTTTGCTTCCGTTCAGGCCAATGTGCGGACGAATTTATTAAAATAGGTATTGAGGCGCTAACGGCTGCTGCGGGTCATTTATTCACAGCATACCGCTACTACATGAATGTGTATAAGAAAAAAATGGAAATGGAAAAAATTAATTTTATTTCTTCTGTTCCACAAACAATTTTCAGCTTGATAGAGCTCTATAATTCCATAAATCTTAATTTTTAAAATTAATGTTTCTTCATTGGTTATTATTACTGCGATTTGGTGGACACTAGTTACGATGCGTGAATATAAAATTTAAATCAGGTGCGTGAGATCCACAGAATACTTTTCTCCTGGTGCGATCACTCTGGGAGCTTGTAGCAAACTAAAGTGCGCCCAACGTTTGGACGCGGCGGCCAATACTCTGCCACAGCCCTTTGATCTTTTGTAAAAAACCGACACCAAATGGATGTCGCGCCAACTTGTGGACCATCATTCCAATACATACCAATGTAAGCACAAACACCCGCTCTACACGATGGCCATTGGTATTGGCCAACACATTCTCCATTATGTTGTCCAAGGTGAAGAGCCGCCATTATATATACAATGTCTTAGGACAGTCTTCATAATGTGAAATTAATTTATTGATGATGGTAAGTGGCTACGGCAGCGCATGGACACCAGCAACAAATTACAAACAAAGAAAAAACAGTCTGTCTGTCCTGGCTAACCTGTAGAATGGCTGAATCGGTTAATGAAACTTCATGAAAAGATAATATGGCTAAGACTATATTTTATACGATGACTTGGAGAAAGGAGTCATGTCCTGTAATAGGACTTGTTGTTATCCTCATCTGTGGATCTGTGGACCTTGGTTATGCGACTGTTTATTTCTTGCAGGGCCTCTCTAGCTTGCCTGCAGTCCACTAGATTTTTCCAAAGCTGAGCCTCTAGATTAGTAAAATTTTTACGTACCAGTGAACGAACGTTACCAAAAGGGATCGATATGATCGGTTCCGATCCTATAACGGCCATAGCCGATCCTCTCCTGGCCAGTTCGTGTGCTGCGTCGCTGCTCCTGGATCCATTGTGTCCCTTGATTCATTGCAGAGTCACATTGTTGTGTGTCCATAGCCGATCCGAAGTCGCGGGAAACAGCTAGTATTATATTAAATAACTAAAATTATTCTACTCGTTACTCTGCATTCATCTCATTCTCTCGAAGTTTAGTTTCCTGAAGGTTTCACTTATATCGCGTGTGACCTGCACACATATTGTCTTTGTTTTTCATTATTTATCTATGCTAGAGACTATTGAAAAAAAAAACATTTGCAATAAAAAGTAAAAGCCAACTTCGAAGAACTAAAAAGAATAAAATAATTTCACATTGAGTTGGGCCTTAATTCTTAAGGCGGCTCTTCACGTTGGCCAACATGGTGGCGAATGTGTTGGCAAAGATATTAGCCAAGAGTTTGTGATGGCGTCCACACGTTGGAAGGTCGTTCAGTTTGCTTCAGTTCAGGCCAATGTGCGGACGAATTTATTAAAATAGATATTGAGGCGCCAACGGCTGCTGCGGGTCATTTATTCACAGCATACTGCTACTACATGAATGTGTATAAGAAAAAAATGGAAATGGAAAAAATTAATTTTATTTCTTCTATTCCACAAACAATTTTCAGCTTGGTAGAGCTCTATAATTCCATAAATCTTAATTTTTAAAATTAATGTTTCTTCATTGGTTATTATTACTGCGATTTGGTGGACACTAGTTACGATGCGTGAATATAAAATTTAAATCAGGTGCGTGAGATCCACAGAATACTTTTCTCCTGGTGCGATCACTCTGGGAGCTTGTAGCAAACTAAAGTGCGCCCAACGTGTGGACGCGGCGGCCAATACTCTGCCACTGCCCTTTGATCTTTTGTAAACAAACCGACACCACATGGATGTCGCGCCAACTTGTGGGCCATCATTCCAATACATACCAATGTAAGCACAAACACCCGCTCTACACGATGGCCATTGGTATTGGCCAACACATTCTCCACTATGTTGGCCAAGGTGAAGAGCCGCCTTTATATATACAATGTCTTAGGACAGTCTTCATAATGTGAAATTAATTTATTGATGATGGTAAGTGGCTACGGCAGCCCATGGACACCAGCAACAAATTACAAACAAAGAAAAAAAACAGTCTGTCTGTCCTGGCTAACCTGTAGAATGGCTGAATCGATTAATGAAACTTCATGAAAAGATAATATGGCTAAGACTATATTTTATACGATGACTTGGAGAAAGGAGTCATGTCCTGTAATAGGACTTGTTGTTATCCTCATCTGTGGATCTGTGGACCTTGGTTATGCGACTGTTTATTTCTTGCAGGGCCTCTCTAGCTTGCCTGCAGTCCACTAGATTTTTCCAAAGCTGAGCCTCTAGATTAGTAAAATTTTTACGTACCAGTGAACGAACGTTACCAAAAGGGATCGATATGATCGGTTCCGATCCTATAACGGCCATAGCCGATCCTCTCCTGGCCAGTTCGTGTGCTGCGTCGCTGCTCCTGGATCCATTGTGTCCCTTGATTCATTGCAGAGTCACATTGTTGTGTGATCATTATTGTAAATTTTGATAACGCCACATTAATAGATCTTACCCTGCTGAAGGCAGTTCTAAATAACATGAAGTCTAATTCGCCATAGGAAATTTAATATTATTTTTATACCTTTCGTCTTATAGGTGGTATCGTCGGCCATTGTAGATAAATACATCGGCGAGTCGGCTCGTTTGATCCGCGAGATGTTCAACTACGCGCGGGACCACCAGCCTTGCATCATTTTCATGGACGAAATCGACGCCATTGGTGAGTAAATATATAATATTGCTCATAGAGATGTTACTAATTGTAGTTAGTAAGACGGTAATAAGTATATGTTCTATGTATTGGCGTTAAAACATTGGTGTTGTAAATCGTAATTTTTGTAAAGTAACAGAATAGTATGGAATAGAATTATTTTTATTCAATACTAGCGGTTCGCCCCGGCGGGCGTCGCACGGGTGATTTCTATATTTTGACAACAGCGCCACCTATCTGGTCCAATTGTGAATCTAAACCCTTCTCGGATCACCTACATCACACCCACACAAAAACTCATCAAAATCGGTCCAGCCGTTTAGGAGTAGTTCAGTCACATACACACGGACAGTAGAATTATATAATACTAGCTTTTGGCCGCGACGTCGTCCGCGTAGATATTATACATTAAACCATAGGTGATGCATCAATAATCGCACTTTCATAGTAAATTCCGTCACCCTCTTTAGTGATGATTTATGTGATCAAAGCTATCCTATTTCCTTCCCCGGGACTTAAACTATCTCGATACCAAATTTTATCTAATTCAGTTCAGCGGTTTAAGCGTGAGGTACATTTGCTCCCGCGGCGATGAGCGATGTTTTCCCCATCTCGCCCGCAGTACGCCCGACCGCCCTGCGCGCGCCGGACCGCACAATTTTATATCGTCGTTACTTTTAAAATATTTGACCAAATTGCGTAGTTTAAAAGACAAAGTTTATCTACTTTGAACATCAGAAGCGATTAAAATATTTATTTTGATAAAATCCATTTGTTACTGCAAATTGTGCATTGGAAATAAAGTATCAAATTTAATTTTATTTATGATTCACTATTTTGGTAATAATGGCTTGCACATAAAAGATAGATATAGTATATATCGATCTTTTTAATTCATATTTTTCTTAAACACATACGAAGCCGTATAAGGCTTCAAGTAACAACTTCTAATATCTTAATTATTTTTTTTAATTTCAATTTGATCTCATGTAAGTATTAGACACTATTACGTTAAAGAAGAATTTTCGTTCAATCTCTTTAATTATTCATGCGGTAAGGGGTTAAGTATAAACTTTTAATAATAAAAAAAATCATCAAAAGCGCTTCACAAGTGATGAAGACATCACGTCTAGATCTAGTTTGTTTATGCTTTTACCACTGGTTCGCATAAAACATCTGTCAATTAAAAAACTAGCAAGAAACTCTATAAGGCTTTTATTATCAGGTGGGAGACGTTTCTCCGAGGGCACCAGCGCCGACCGTGAGATCCAGCGCACGCTGATGGAACTGCTGAACCAGATGGACGGGTTCGATTCCCTGGGGCAGGTGAAGATCATCATGGCCACCAACAGACCCGACACCTTGGACCCCGCGCTACTTCGGCCCGGACGTTTGGACAGGAAGATCGAGATTCCTCTCCCCAACGAACAGGCCAGGTAAGTTTTTGGATCTTTGGACTACAAATTTGTCTAGTCTTTGTTTTTGTTGTGTGTGAGCTTGATTTTTTTTCGACTCTGAATTCTCTTTTGTCTTATCATGTCTGAAAATTTACTTAATTTCTTATGTATCTACATTGAACATTTATTTTATTAAATTCTATAATAGATAACGTGTGAATAGCATAGTGGGTTATACCTAGTCAGGTCATAAGTATTGTCACACAGTAAAAACTTTTCTTTTAGAATGCTGGCCACAAAAAAGTTTATTGAATTCGAATTTCGAATTGTTCATGAAAATAAAACTGTATACTTTTTAGAATTTTACTCATTTTTAAATATGGAGTGGACGCTTAAAGAAGACCGTGTTGCAGTTATTGCGTTGCATCGTTGCGGTTACGCGCCAATTCAAATTTTAGACATACTGAAAAATTTGAATATAACCAAAAGATTCGTTTATCGTACCATCAAACGATACAATGAAGACTCTAGTGTAGATGACAGGTCAAGAAGTGGTCGCCCTCGGTCTGTTAGGACTCCAGCAGTGATAAAAGCTGTGAAGGCGCGAATTCAAAGAAATCCCAAACGTAAGCAGAAACTGTTGGCCCTTCAGATGGGGTTAAGCAGAACCACGGTGAAAAGGGTGTTAAATGAAGACTTAGGGCTTCGGGCATATCGAAGAAAAACAGGACATCGTTTGAATGCTCGTCTAATGGACCTGAGACTGAAGAGATGCCGCGCTTTGTTGAAGCGGTACGCGGGAAAAAAATATCGGGAAATTCTTTATTCGGATGAAAGAATTTTTACCGTAGAAGAGAGCTACAACAAACAAAATGATAAGGTGTACGCACACAGTAGTGAAGAAGCGAGCAACCGTATTCCGCGAGTCCAACGAGGTCATTTTCCATCCTCGCTCATGGTATGGTTGGGAGTTTCTTATTGGGGCTTAACAGAGGTACATTTTTGTGAGAAAGATGTAAAAACGAATGCAGTTGTGTATCAAAATACAGTCCTGACGAACCTTGTGGAACCTGTTTCTCATATCATGTTCAATAACAGGCACTGGGTATTCCAACAAGATTCGGCGCCAGCTCATAGAGCGAAGAGCACACAAGACTGGCTGGCGGCGCGTGAAATCGACTTCATCCGGCACGAAGACTGGCCCTCCTCCAGTCCAGATTTGAATCCGTTAGATTACAAGATATGGCAACACTTGGAGGAAAAGGCGTGCTCAAAGCCTCATCCCAATTTGGAGTCACTCAAGACATCCTTGATTAAGGCAGCCGCCGATATTGACATGGACCTCGTTCGTGCTGCGATAGACGACTGGCCGCGCAGATTGAAGGCCTGTATTCAAAATTACGGGGGTCATTTTAAATAAACTTTAGTGTCATAAGAATCTATGTTTTGTTAAGTTCATTTTGGTATATAAATGGTTACATAATGAATAAACTTGTTTCAATTATTTTATATTAAACATGTGACAGAATTTATGACCTATGTTTAATCTCTAACTGTATAATTGTCTAATTGTTATATTCAATCGTTTAACTATTCGCTATTCCATCAAACGCACGGAACAAGTCTAAAAGAAAATAAAAATCCTTCTGTTGGTAAATAAGTTAAAAAGTTATGTTATTATTGTTCATAATAATGAAAACTCTTGTTATTTCTTTATACTTGACTATTTGTTAATAAGTGCTATTTTTATTATAGTTGCTACTTTCAATAGAGAATCGCAAATGAGTACACGATTCACTTGGTTTCTTTCAGTGAGCATGTGTGGTACCCAAATATCGGGCTTGTTTGTTTAGCCAGACTTTTTCAAATTTCAAAACTATTTTATGGTCAATCCTCAATTCCTCGTCTGTGTCGTAACTACTAATATGCCGATTTTGTTCCACTTTTTCAAAAACCAGACCAGACCAGCGGCGACGAGCGAGCTGCGTTTTTGACATCAAAATTCCTGGACTGAAAATGTTTGAACCAACTTTGTGCTACTCTTACTGACACTGCATTAGGTCCATAAACGTCACAAAGTATTTACGCGGCTTAAGTCGCATTTTTCCTATTTTGTAATAAAACTACAGAATGTATCCAACTTCTTTGTTGGATTCATGCATTTTAACGGACAGAAAATTAATTGAAAAATGGTGGGAAAGTGGTGTTTACTTTTTATTTTTATTTTGCTTAACATTGTATATGTATTGATATTAAATCCAGCCAGATACAAACAGTACGACCAAAGAGATTTTTCTTCAATTTTATGCAAACAAAGTAGGAAGAAACTTTCTTCAATCTCTCAGTAGACAGAAACTTTGTGAATTGAATCGCACACAGAGGAGCGCACGTAAGCGTAGTTATTGCATAGACATCACATTCAATTTGGGATAATTTCAAATAAAAGGAGAAGCCTTATTTACTCGTATTTTAAAAACAACAAAAATTTATATCAGTATTTAGTATATATTTGAACTTAAATGTTAAATTTGGGTACACTTAGAAAAATAACCCTGTATAAAAAAATGATTGATTGATTGATGCCCTTTGGTCATCATTTACATTCATATTTATGTTGTAGTTGTAGCCGGTGGAAGAAAAAGGGGAGATCTCAAGGTGTTCTGCCCGGGGAGCGGCAAACGCTCCGAGTGGTAGTTCGGAGCTATTCTATATGTCGGAGCGTCTATAAAATACCTGGTTGGATCGAGGTAGAATGGAGGGTATATCGAGAAACCCCCTCTTGTGTCTGTAGTATAAAGTTCATTGTGGTCATTCTACTAGTGCTAAGATAGTGTCGTGGTTTTATTCGTTGTTGTAATTCTTCTAGTACAGGCAAGGAGGATTAGTGTTGCTGAGAGTTGAGATAAGTGGTGTTGCTGTTGGTTTACATATTTTGGTGTTATCATGTAATTACGTACCTCACGTTACACTGGTTTGTGATTGTGGCAGAGACGTGTTACGGTGTGGTCGAACTGTAATTTCACTATACTGAATGTATAGTGCGTCACGTTGCCTTATTACTGATAATGATTAAACTGCGTAAGCAAGAGAGCAAGTTGAACATCCGCTCTCACACTTTTATTATTTTTAACAATTAACGCTATCCTGATGTATTTCCAAGATCAAAATTGGAATCCTCTGTTGTAATTCTCCGACATCAGAAGTGGGATCTCCCGTTGTCATTTCCAATATCAGAAGTGGGATAAAGTCCCTGTTACTGCCCACCCTGGTGCTGTGGCGATCGCTCTTGAGTGGAAATATGCTGTCGGCTTATGACGCCGCGACCACGTTAATTGCCGCTGCTACCGATCACCATTTGATACATGAGGAAAGTAAATTTATTCCTAACATTGTCTTAAAACATATTTTGTAAGAATAAGTGTTTACATTTTTAATTGGTTGCGAAAAATAGCGGAAAACCAAAGTATAACTGATGAAAGTTAAGTAGAGCAAATTAGTTCTGACATTGAAGAGAGTATTTAAGTTTACAGGAGGATCGGACCGTACCAGAGGTTGTCGTGTAGCTGCAGCTCAGTATATGGTGCCCTGGAAAGGCGAATAGTGTCTCGAGAGTAGTGCTGAATTTTGTGGAAAAAAAGTTCCTACTGAATCTTTTAATGTTTTCTTTTATGTGTTACAGTAGTACGTGTGATGTGATTACATGTGTGCGAGCGTAAGGCGAGGGTGTGCCTTGCTAGTCGGAACGGACTGCCGGGTCCAGCTATAGTATGGCCTGGTTTCGGCAGACGCGTTTGCTGCACGCGTGGTGGGCGCCATCCCGGAGCGCGCGTATGCTATACATGACGATGCCTCTGAAGTCGTGTACTCTGTATGCGCGGAAGTCATGCACTGTGTGCGCAGAAGTCGTAGACTCTGTGTGCGCAGTAGTGTTTTCTAAACATGTATCAGGCTCTGTCCTGGCAGGCGCTGTCCTCGTCCACGTTTTTAACGTGGTTCACGTGGTTAACGTGGGATCTTGCAAGTTCAAGATTATGTGTGAGATACTTCGTATGGAGACGTATGCTTACTTGTGAAAGCGAAGTTATTATAGTCCACGGTATGAGTGACGTATTGACGTTTGCTGTGTCAGCAATCCCAGCGGTGTGCTGATGATAATACTGGTGAGTCGTACCCATTTTATTATGATTCTGGTGCCGAATGAGAGAGCCTCATCAAAGATTGTGTGGCGCCAAAGTTTGGTGGCAAAAGTGTAAATAATATTGTAAATTCAACCGAAAGTGGTCATTTTAGTGTGCAAAGTACCCCACAAATACCCCCCATGATCATGTGAGGAAGAGTCCCGATCACCAAGTTCCTCGAGAGTTAGATGTCATAGTTGATGACAGTGGTAGTGAGACCAAATTTGATTAAGAATGCTTGTATACTCATACTCAAAACTTTAGACCGCACCTCATGAGTAACATGTAGCGATGGGTCTGTAGGAAATCGTTGGTGCGATTTCTGTCTGTGTTGGTGCATATTTGGCGGCAGATATGTAGGGAATCGTTGGTGCGATTCTGGCATATGTGGCGACAGATGTGTTGTAGCATATTTGGCGGTGGATATGTGGAGAATCGTTGGTGCGATTCTGGCATATGTAACGGCAGATATATAAAGAATCGTTGCTGCGATTCTGGCCTGTGTTGGTGCACAGAGCCCCTCGTGTATTATAGCATATGTGACGGAAGATATGTCGAGAATCGTTGATGCGATTCTGGCATATGTGACTGCGGATATGTGAAGAATCGTTGGTGCGATTCTGGCATATGTGACTGCGGATATGTGAAGAATCGTTGGTGCGATTCTGGTCTATGTTGGTGCACAGATTTCAATTAAAGTTTCACGAGTTGAATATGCATTGCTTATGAGTTGTAAAGAGTAAAAAATTGTTAAAATTACTGTGTTGGAACTTGTTGATCGGACCTTCCACAATAAATCATGTTGTGCAGGAAACACTGTGTACGAAGCCTTAATAACGGGGCATTGTCAATAATGACAGTTGGCTATTGTACTTAGACTTAGGAGAAGTAAAGTACCATTTGGAATCGATCTTGTTTCGATTGGCAGGATAGCCGAGCTAGATTAATCTCTGAGCATATTTCTGTCCACAGGCACTACCGAGGACAGGTGTTGGTAAGGGATGGCCGTGTCATGGCTTGATGGCGCTATGGTGCAACAAGCAGCGCCATCTAACAATTTAGTTTTGCGAACTAATAATATGTACCCACTCATGTCAGGATGGACGAGCGGACGAATTGGTGTTTGTTACAGGAATGCATGAAAATACACGCCCGAGGACGGTCGTACGTCAGGATGGCCGTGTCGGAGCGTCTATAAAATACCTGGTTGGATCGAGGTAGAATGGAGGGTATATCGAGAAACCCCCTCTTGTGTCTGTAGTATAAAGTTCATTGTAGGTGCCGTGCGCGGGAGAGTTCGCTCAAGTTATTCAACGAGTGTGGTCATTCTACTAGTGCTAAGATAGTGTCGTGGTTTTATTCGTTGTAATTCTTCTAGTACAGGCAAGGAGGATTAGTGTTGCTGAGATTTGAGATAAGTGGTGTTGCTGTTGGTTTACATATTTTGGTGTTATCATGTAATTACGTACCTCACGTTACACTGGTTTGTGATTGTGGCAGAGACGTGTTACGGTGTGGTCGAACTGTAATTTCACTATACTGAATGTATAGTGCGTCACGTTGCCTTATTACTGATAATGATTAAGGCCTTAACAGTGGTTGAAATGCCTAAATCTAGGATATTTAAGTAAAAAAATCTCAATAACTGTTCATTTAATCCACAAAGAAAAAATACAAGGTAACAGAAGAAGATTTGTTAAATGTTTTTAATTTAACAAAATTGTATTTTTGTCAACCCCTTATTAGAAAAAAAATCCCCAAAGAGTACCTATCTTTGTCATATTTTGCAAAATTTCTCCAAAACGGCACAAGCTTTTTAAATAGTTCTTACACTAAAAAAAGGTCTTAAAAATATTAATATTTTTAATTGAGAGTTTTATTTTTATTACCCGTTTTATAAGAGAATATATCATTTTTCCCTGAAATTGAATATATTTACGCGAGCGCGCATGCTCCGTATCCATGTAAGCTCTGTCACAGTCCGTTTTCGGACATCGACGAGAGTGGACCGCACGTCGGTGTTAGAGCGACTTCGTTCAAATATATATTAGTTTTTTAAAAGTTTATACTCAATTATAAATATTTTTATGATTAGAAATAATTAATTTAGTTAATATCTGTACACTGGTAACTGCAAATATTATTTTCTAAATAAATGAATTTTTAAAGTGCCCAAAGAAGAAGAAATTTTTGCGGCGACGTTGATTAGTGAAATTGAAAAATGCATTTTTATATAATTTAGATGTGGAACGACGAACATGCTCTCGTTACTTAGATTGCGATAGTTTTTAATACCTATGTAATTTTATTGTTGCATATTTTTATTAATTAGTTGATAATGAATTTTATAATTATGTATTAAAATAAAACGCTGTTTTTATAAGTATGATTTTATAAAATATTATTGGGGAAAGAAATAAAGATACAGATACTTACATTTAGGTACACTGTTATCAAATTAAATTAAACAATTTAAATGAATAAAAGAATGGTGCTTACCTAAGTATAAATAACTATATAAAGACATTCTTGGGTTTATGGTTTTTTTTTGTTAGACAAACTATCATCTAAAAAATGTAAAAATTTTAAATTGGAGAGGGGTTTCTCTACGTGATAAAGTTAGAAATGAAGGTATTTGCATTAGAACCAGAGTAACTGACATTGCTCAACGGAATATTACAGTGAAATGGCAATGGGCTAGCTATATAACTTGGAAAACATATAAACAATAGGAAGAAAGGTCCTCGAGTGGCAACCTCGTACAGGTAAGCGAATTAGTACTCAACCTTTATTCCTCTTCACGTATTCTCATACGCTTTTCTTCACACATACACACACACACACACACACACGCACACGCGCGCAAGCACGCACGTACACACACACAAATAGGTCGCAAATAATACTTACCTAGTACTATTAGGCAAGAGTGAATAGGTTTTTGTTAAGTCAGTGCAATTCACCATCTTAGACTACATAACCACTTACCGATGGGATTGTAGTTGCTTTACTACTTGCTGGGTAAAAATAGTAAAAAAAAAATTTTCCCTTTGAAAGTTTGCATTTAGATATAATTTTTCTAACCAACCATAAAAATATGATGAGAATATGTATATAAGTATAAAGGTTGCCTCACATGGGACAGTAATAATATAATATTATATATTCCATTATCTCTGAAATCCGAGGTACGTTCATATTAAGAGACTGAATAGAGCAACATTGAAATGCATGGGGATGGTTTTGTAATTTCACGTCATTATCGAAAAAAAATTGTACGTATTTCAGGTGGCGGTTTGCAAAACACGATTTCACAAAAATTAACTCAATAGAAAATAATTGCAAAGTTGCTTCTAAAAATACTTAAATTTTCAACGTCAATTTTTTTTACGTGGTAGAGCCATGCTAAAGCTATATTTATTAGGTATAGTTGTAGCACGAATGGGTCGGCTCGACCGGGGAAGGGCCACGCTCTCACGCAATAACGTGTAAAATAGCAGTTTAACCCTGCTGTGTTTCGTATGGTGAGTAGAGAACCGGAGGACCTTTTTACTGGAAACGAGTGTTTTAGATTTAAAGATCAGTTATAAAGAGCCAATGTTATTATTTTCATTTTGATTAATTTAATTCGAGACTAAAATGAATGTGAAAGGGCTTTTATCTGCAATAATAATTTTCATTAAAAATAACATAGACTTATAAAAGTCATATACACGGTCAATCATACTGAAGATTATCAATTGTACTACAAAATATTTAAAAGACTATTTCCAGTATAATGACCCGAATATCATCATTAATGTTTGACTGGCACACTTAAAAGTTTTATCACATGGCTAAATGATTGACTTTTATATTATGATAAGGTCATGCTTTTCTATAAAAAGTTGCAAGAAATTTTAATTCCCGGCCCTATTGGTTTGTTTTACTTTTTAATTAATTAGTGAAAAACAAAATGGACTGATCTAAAAGTTTACTTTATTGTGTAAAAAGAGCTATTTAGAATTTTATGCAAATGATAATTAAAGTTTCTATGTAAATAAGTGTAATAAGTGTAATATAGCGGAAATTATATTCAATAGTAGCGGCCATCCGTATTTGCAAAGCCAGCATCATTTTCTGTACAGAAACCGGCAAAGTGATGCTCAAGGCACTATAAACAAAGCAGCTGATAAAATGTTACACTCATAACTGTTAACAAAAACTGTTTTCGCAAATGGTCTTATAGATAATAATAACTATTCCGCCGTATTAGGTGCAGGAGCTATTATTAGAAGGAGAAGAGGTAAAATTTTGTTTTAGAAATGCGCAATCAATATTGTTTTGTCTGCAATTGAGCATAAAATAAAAAATAACTTCAGCCAAAGAGCATAACTGGCATTATACTCAGGCCCATCAATTGGTATGGAAAAAAATAATTTTACCAGGTTTCAAAAAATCAATCAAAATTCAAAAAACATAAATATTAAAATCAAAAAATGTATATATGTATGTCTATACATACATATAATGATTTATGGCCGCTTAGTAACTGACGGTGACTCACTATAACATCCTACAGTCACGCCGAAACTAAGAGGAGAGAATCACTGTAGAAAAGGTAATAATTTATTGCGGAAATTTTGTGATTAAAATTAAAAATTTAATAAAAATTAAATTTTTTTTTATAGAATAGGGGGCAAACGAGCTTGCGGCTCACCTGATGGTAAGTGACTACCGCCGCCCATGAACAACCGCAACACCAGGGGAATTGCAGATGCGTTGCCGGCCTTTTAGAAAGGTGTAAGCTCTTTTCTTGAAGGTTCCTAAGTCGTATCGGTTCGGAAAATTCGCTGGTGGTAATTGATTCCACAAAGAAGTTGTGCGAGGGAGAAAACTTCTTCTAAATCGCACAGTGGTGGACCGCCAATCATCCAGATAATATAAACTTATTCAAGTTAATCTAACTTAGTCTAACTTATCCTTATGCGTACAAAAAAAAACAAATAATAAAATAGTGAGATGGCGTCAGTTTTTAAGAAGATATAACAAAAATAAACAAAAAAATAAATTTCAATAAAGTTCAGTATTTAATTGATTATATACCGCTGACACTTAATCACGCTTTTCGAAACCACGCCAGTTGTAAACAATACTTGTGTGAAAAGACAAAATCTTCTTTTCAAATTTCCGCCGAGTTGTAAGCAGAAGGTCAAATAGGTCACGTGTCAATTTTAATTAAATATATTTTATATGAAGTGATCTTGACTAGGTTTCATCAGTTAATCATTGGTAAAAATTAAAACAGGAATTTTACGATTGTGTTTACAAAAAACATTATTAGTTGAACCTTGCAGCTTGTTCATTATTTTTATTATAAATACCTATAAATGTATATATTATTAATAAATAGTTCCCACAATATATTGGATTATTTATTATTTTGCCCTATCTGCAATGTTCTACGCTCTATAGAAAATGTGGCGTATGACGTGACTGACAGTCTTTCGAACGTTTTATCTAGATACAAAGATGTTTTACGTTTTCGTGGCCTCCACATGATATTTTTGTCAGCATAAGGTACCCTTCTATATCTGAAACGAATATAAATATTGCTACAAAGTAAAGTAATAGGCTATACAAGTCCCTCTACTGGGCACAGGACTCTTTTTTTATTTCTGAGAGGGTTTTAGGGCAAGGAAATGCCCGCCGTGCTTCCCCAATGCGTGTTGACGAAAATTGCAATTACAAATTTCATTCGTGCTGTCGGGGATCAAACCCGGGAAAATTTACAGCGAACGCTTTGACGACATATTTTTAATACGACACAAATAAATACGATTTAACATATATAATTAAAATTCTTACGTACTTGAAACTTGAACACTTGATAGTTCGTGATGCCTACCCGACAAAGCTACAGCACCACACCGTGCAATGTAATTGAAGATGCGTAACCGCGACATAATTCTCAGTGATGCGCAAGCATAACAGGCAGTATGTCACTTATATAATTGTCATCTCTGCAGTCTATTAATCTTTGCACTTTTATAAGTAATACAGAACGTAGTTGCTAGACGGTGTTGACATCGGCTAAAATCTCTGCGATCGCCGTTTCGTCAAGGTCATTCAGGCTAGTTAAAGCCTCAAACTGCGTAAGCAAGAGAGCAAGTTGAACATCCGCTCTCACACTTTTATTATTTTTAACAATTAACGCTATCCTGATGTATTTCCAAGATCAAAATTGGAATCCTCTGTTGTAATTCTCCGACATCAGAAGTGGGATCTCCCGTTGTCATTTCCGATATATATATAAACTGCTTTAACTTCGGAACTTTGTTAGCGCGATTTAGGCTTCGATGTGTTTCACTTGTGGCGCGACGACAGCGCCGCCACAATGTCTTGATTTTTTTTATGAGCCCGTAAAAGTCGATAGCTGGACGAGGACCCTTTAATTGTAGGGAAAATTCGCCTTAATCGCCACGCACGGCATGCGTATTGGCTTGGCGATTGTAGTTTTATGAATGTCGTTTTTGATTTTCTAGATTGGAAATTCTAAAAATCCACGCCGCGCCGATAGCGAAGCACGGCGAGATGGACTACGAGGCTGTGGTGAAGCTGTCGGACACCTTCAACGGAGCCGATCTGAGGAATGTGTGCACCGAAGCTGGTCTATTCGCCATTCGTGCCGAGAGAGAGTACATTATACAGGTAAATGACGTCCTTAAAGATAAAAGAGCCGTGGTAGGTCAGGGGCTGAGCGCTCGCTGTAAATTTTCATTATATCGCAACCCAAGTACGATCCCAAGCACCAATGAAATTGTTAATTGCAATTTTAAGTAGTGATTTACCACGTGCTCGGGGGTGAAGGAAGACAATGTGAGGAAATCTGCATGTCTAAGAAATAACAAAAAATATTTCGAAGACATGTGAAGTTCGCCAACACGCATTTGGGCATCGCGGCGAACACTTCCTTGCCCTAAAACCCTCTCAAATATGAGAGGAGGCCTGTGCCCAGCAGTGGGACGTATATAGGCTGTAACTTTAAATATAAACGATTGACTCTTTATAATAATGATGCCCGTTGTATGGCGTATTATAAGTTTTTTTTTCGACCCTGAATTCTCTTTTGTCTTATCATGTCTGAAAACTTACTTAATTTCTTATGTATCTACATTGAACATTTATTTCAGTAAATTCTTTAATATTTAACGTGTGAATAGAATAGTGGGTTATATATTAGTTTAATCTCTAACGGTATAATTGTCAAATTGTTATATTCCATTGTTCAACTATTCGCTGTTCCATCGAAATAAAAAAAGAAAAAACCACGGTCGTTCTCATGACCGATTTATAATTGTTACAGCTATTCCAAAGATTAGATTAGCCTGGACAGACAGACAGATACACATTTGAAAATGATTATTTACGTCTTAATGGGCATACATACTTAAGCTATAGCATAAGCTTGTTATAAGGCAGTTATTTCGATTACAGGCAGACACTTCGATTTTTTTTTACAGGATAAGGGTGACTAACGAGCACACAGTCCACCTGATGGCAAACGGATACTGTGGCCCATAGACATCTACATTTATCCTCGATTAGGAATCAAAATACAGTTGCGTTGTCACCCGTAGCATTAAGATGGAATGCCGCGTTTCCAGTTAAAAGGATTTTCGGTTCTCTACACTCACCATACGAAACACAGCAGCGTTAAGCTCCTATTTTACGCTGGTATTCTGTGAGAGCGTGGTCCTTACCCGGTCGAGCCGACCCATTCGTGCTACAACTATGCTATTAATAAAGATGCAGCATGGCTTTACCACGTACATATATTATATGTATAGATAGCGTCAACTTAATCATTTAATTGTATTTCAGGAGGATCTCATGAAGGCAGTGCGCAAAGTTGCAGACAACAAGAAACTCGAGAGCAAGCTGGACTACAAACCGGTTTAAATTGGCATTTATTTATATAATTCAATTAATTCTATTATATTATGTAACTGCTTTTTTAAAATAAAATTAGTGTTATTACATCTGTTTTCTTTCAGTTATGTATTCAAAATCCACACAACGATAAAGCATACTTACTCGTAACATTTTTACGTGGTAGAGCCACACTGCAGCTATATTATGGTCGTGCACGAATGGGTCGATCGAGATACGACCACGCTCTCACAGAATACCAGCGTAAAATAGCAGCTTAACACTGCTGTGTTTCGTATGCTGAGTGTAGAGATCCGCAGACCCTTTTTACTGAATACGAGGCATTCCATCTTAGTCCTCACGGGTGACAACGCACCTGCATTTTGATTCGCAAACGAGGATAAATGTAGATGTCTGTGAGCCACAGCAACCACTTACCATCAGGTGGACTGTGTGATTCTCTACACTCACCATAACACAACAGTTTTAAGCTACTATTTTACGCTGGTATTCTGTGAGAGCGTAGTCCTTCCCCAGTCGAGCCGACCCATTTGTGCTATAACTATACTACTAATATAGCTGCAGCATAGCTTTACCACGTATAAGAACTCCTTACCTTCTTAACTCTGCGTAGCTGTGATAGTTTTCTTTTTGACTTCATTATAATATGTACTACTATTCTGTATACTTTTCACATATCCAAAAGCAGTTTTTAAAAGCTTTTAGTAAAAGCTTTACCAACTAAACATGGTAAAGGGGGGACACATGACTCTAATGAAAAATTCCACTTTAAAGCTAAATATTTCGCAAACGGACCCCTGAATCGAAAAGATGTTGTTCCACACCTCCCAATTTTTTTTAAAGACCTATCCAACGATACCCCACATGATGGAATAAACGGTTAAAAAAGAATCATCCTCCATTTACTTGTATGGGAAGTACCCGTAATAAAAATGTTTATAAGATTTTATTTCACAGTTTTCTAGGCGTGATTAATATCTATAACTATGTCAAATTACAGATTTGTGCACAGACAGAGAGACAGACATGGTGAAACTATAAGGGGTAAAAGTCCTTAAAAATACCCCTAAACCTAACTATTAAAAGCCCCTAAAGAATCCCATTCCCATCCCACTTATTTGCTCCCTAATAAATTTAGGCGGTACGCCCCCAAAGCCCCAAACCCCTAAGTTCAGAACCCCCTCGAAGTTTTAGGTTACACAAGATAAAGTTAGACTCCGTTAGAGCCGACAAAAATTCACCGAGAAGGTTTCTCGGTGTGCTGGATGAACGGCAGCGTCGATCTTCGATGAAAATTAATATAAACATATTACTTGTGGTATTTGTGAAGGCGCTCTTATAGCGCGTTCTTAAAAACTAATAGCGACATCTATCAAAAAACTTAAGAACTATTTGCACCATTCGTTTCCTTTACGGGCTGAAGCTGAAGATGATTAGAGAGTAGTATTCCTAGATGTAGTTCTATTTTACTAGGTATAAATATTTAACTAGACTAGACAATTATGATAATAATATGAAAAATAAGTAAGTACCTTTTTAATTCAACTGAGAACTTACCCTAAAGGTTTTCTCTACTAGATTTCTCCTACGCGATCACTAAGATATCGGGGAACTGTTGGTGTCTAGTCGTCATTATGAAGCAATCTAATTTTTCGTCGAAGAGTCGGGACTATACCAGGTCAATTTTCTGTGGGTACCCTTTTGGAAGAAAGAGTTCCTCCTTCTTCTTGAAATCATTTTAAGCAAACTGCTATATATCAATCTCTTCAATGTCCTTCTATCTCATCAACTGCTCCAATTATTCCTGTAACACAATATGTTCTTCCTTGGCTGTTATTATTTAATTTTGGTATTTATATTTTTATATTTTAATTTTTAGTTGATGTTTTTTTACATAATAGATCTTGTTCGCGCCAAACGCTAATTTCAGGAACTAACGCGGGAGGGCGCGCGGCTCGGTGCCATACCGGTGTCGACGCCCGGGCTGCTGCCGACGGCCAAGGTCTACTAAGGTCAATCACCATCAGTCACACCCAGATACACATCACAGCACCTTATTTCCCTTGCACTACACAACCACATGCGACCTGACCGACTCCGGAGGGACCATTCGCCTTGGATATAGGTAAGTAAGCTCCGTCTAATATTCTCCCTGTTGAAAGGCCGGACCACAGAACGCTCCCTTTTATTGTTTAGTGTAACTATAGATTTTCCACTTTGGCCTTCGGAGGCCCGAACTACGTCTGCTCGTCGAAACTCAGCTGAATGGGCCCCTGAGGATTTGATCTTTATGGGAGCAGCCGTAGGCCGTAACAAACTGGTAGCAGAGCGCGGTTCCGGGTTCGATTCCCCGGTCGATCCCGACCATAGTGTTTGATAAAAATTAAACAATTCTGGTGACAGGGAGCGTTGGTTTGATTGGTTTAATTTGTATCTACAATCACGCCCGTCCGTAATACGTAAAAATATTTTTTTTGTACGTAATAATATAATTATTTTCCTTTGTTGCTTGCTTATTTGGTTAGCGGGTAGATTTGAAAGCCGCGCCCTTTTTGTGCGCAAGCGGGAGTTTTTCTAGAGGTATACGTCATGTAGGTAGATGGATATTATCACGTAATCGGTTAATTATCGTTGTCGGATAGTTGTAGTGGATTGCTTATCGAAGGGTCGATTTCCGAGCTAGGCATTTTTCGTTGATCGGCCGTGAGGTGTATCTTCGTTTGTATTGTAATTTGTATTTGAACTAAAGAGTAGTAATTGTATTTGCGCAATTTGAATTTAACTGGATTTGATCGCACTAGTATTTGTTATTTGTTAATTTGATTTGTCTTTTCTTTTGTGCTAACTTGTATTTGGTTTGATAAGTAGTAATTCGTATTTGTGTAATTTATCGATACTCGATTTGATAGGAACTGCATTTGTTAACTGTTAATTTTTTGTTGTATTTGTTATTTGTTATCTTTGTAATTTGTGCTCGAGCCGCGTCGTAATTTGTATTTAGTAGTGATGTCATCACCCAAGCTACTAATCCGTTGCCTGCGGACTGAGTTACGCTGGGCCACCAGCGCCCATGCTTTGATAGGTCGACCGGATAGGGTCAATAACTTGATGAAGCGGTTCGAGCAGGTCGATGCTCGAAGGGCCGCAGTGGAGGAGGTTTACGCTGAGCTCGAGGATTCGGATGTGGAAAAGGGAGTCCTGGACTCCTGCTTCGCGGACTATGAGCAGTTCTTTTCGCTCACGGACGAGTTGATCGAGGCTGAAGGCAGGTATGCCGAGGAGGCGCGTGAAGCTCGGATGAGTAGCCTGCCCGAGTCCTCTCGGAAGCAGCTTCAGCCGGGGCTGTTGGGACGACTCCCAACTCTGGACCTGCCAAGGTTCTCCGGGGTCCTTTCCGAATGGCTGACCTTCGTTGGTCTTTTCGACAGCCTAGGGGACGCCCGGAGTGACTTGACCCTGAGCCAAAAGATGGCGTACCTCCTGGCCTCACTGGAGGGGGAGGCCCTGGGCGTCGTCGGCCACTTGAGATTGTCGGACGACGCCTACCAGACTGCTCGGGACCTCCTAGGCAGAAGATACGCCAACGTCCGGCGAATTGCGGACGAACATGTTAAGCAGCTTCTAAGCCTCCTGCTGCTTAGTGACCGGGCCAGACTACGTCCGGACCTGTTGGATCCAGTCCTGGTGGCCTGTGTGCCCAGTGAGAGGCTGAATCCGCCAGGCAAGTCGTCGTCAGCCCCTCCCCTGCTCCTATTGTCGAGCATCTGATCACCGGGTGACGTCGTGCCCGAAATTATTAGGTAAGTCGGTTCCGGCGAGGCGAACTATCGCCAAGGAGCGCCGCTGGTGCTGCTCATGTTTGGAAGGGCACCTCCAGCGAGACTTTCGGCATCGGCAGCCCTGTCTGCATTGCCAGGGCAATCACCATGCAGTTTTGTGCCTGGGTGCGAACGGCGTCTCCTCTCGGGGCTCTGCCAGGCCCTCGACCCCCACGGGCGGGGGCGCTCAGCCACGCCCTCTGACGGGCGACTCTCGGCGCCCGCCGGCCAGCTACCAGGCCCCAGGTTTGAAAGGGGTCCCTCCCCCGACCAGTCGGAGGTAATTCCCCCAGGGGCGGGGGTGTCATCACCCCCCCTCAACGTGTGGAGAGGAACTTCACGGCCATTCATCAGTTCGCTAGACCCTTTTCACTCCCGTTAGCTGAGTGGCCGCGACTGGTGTACCACTGTTCCCCATTTGATTGAGGCGGCCCTAGCTAACTGCCGCCTTAGCTCCCACCACGGCCGCCTCCACTGAGCCTTAAGCCATCAACAGTCCACTTATCAAAATGTTCTGTTGCCGACAGCCTGAGTGAAGGCGTACAACCCAAATGGCGACTGTTAGCGGTTTGCGCTCTATTGGTCTCGGGTTCACGCCGTGTGGCCTCCACTTGGTGGTGGGAAGATTAGGGACCCCCTGGAGCGTTGAATCACGCTGTCAAGGGCTATTAGATTTTGTTTGGACTATTATATTGTTAAGGACTATCTGTGCGTTCGTTCGGCTCTCCACAGACGACGTTCATGGGGGTGCTCTCTGCACTGAAGCTTAGGAGGTCACCCTGGGCCGCTTCGTGTCGCGTCGCTGTTTGCAGACCTGATCCGGTCGGATTGCGGAACTAATCATAGGAGCACAGATAGGTGTTGCACCTGCATCCATCGACTTCCTGCATGTCTTACCAGGTCGTCACTCCATCTCGTGGGGGGACGCCCTACACTTCGCCTACCGGTACGGGGCCGCCACTCGAAAACCTTTCTTCCCCATCGGTTGTCGGTTCTTCGAGCTATATGGCCGGCCCACTGCCACTTCAGCTTACTAATCCGTTGGGCTATGTCGGTTACTCTGGTTCTACTGCGGATATCCTCATTCCTAAGTTTATCACGCAGAGAAACTCCGAGCATAGCCCTCTCCATAGCTCGCTGAGCGACCTTGAGCTTTCTCATACGGCCAGCAGTGAAGATACGTAGAACGCGCGGCGTCAAATAAGAGTCGTTTGCCAGCTGTGCTTGGGAAAGCACGCCTTCATATTTTTGTTCGGGGATGCGGAATTGTGCACACGCGCGTCGAGTAGATATACGGTCTAGGGTTCGAATCGCGCATTCCTTGTTCGACAGCTTCTCCCGGTTGTTCATCGGGAAATTATTATAATCGTGTCGTCGCGTTAAGTGCCCTTTTTTGTGTGTGTTGGCTTGTTAGTTTACGCGTCAACGAGGCGTATTTTGAATCTTTTCGCGACGTGGTTTTTGGTGTCGAATGAAGGAACTTAGTTGTGTTTAACTGAGTAGTATGACTCATTAATAGATCGCTTTAATTCCCTCTTTATAATTTGTGATAAGTGAATCCGGGACATTGAATGTTGAACTTTGAACTACTGTCCGTTACTGTGTATCACGTGTACGATTCTACGATGAATGTGGAATCAGGCGAGTTTTAGTTAGTTAAATGTACAATGAAGCTAATAGGACTGTCCTCGTTACGAACGAAGAAAGTGACTGTGGACGACTCCGTGGAAGATTACCACAATTTGGAGCGGTGCTGAAGTCCGAGCTGCTGCCGACGGCAACGGTCTCATAAGGTCTACCACACTCAGTCACACACAGATACACATCACTGACCTTTACTTCCCATGCACCATAAAACCTCATGCGACCTGACCGAACTCTGAGGGACCAGTCGCCTTGGATATAGGTAGGTAAGCTCGGGTTTAATATTCTCCTTGTTGAATAGCAGCAAGATCGAACGCCCCCCCCCCCCCCCTTATTGTTTATTGTAATTAGGAAATTCCACGCGGCCATATTGAGGCCCGACCTACGTCTGTTCGTTGAAACTCTGCTGAGTGGGCCCCAGAGGATTTGAGCCTTTGTGGGAGCAGCCGTAGGCCGTAACATCTGGCGTGTATCTTTTAAAAAGAATTCCAATTTTTACATCTACATTTCGCTTAATAGTCTGGCTGTCACTTCGGTTGTCGGTTCTTAGGGCTATGAAGCCGGTATTGCCTGTTTGTTTCTGCATTCTGTTTGATATTTTACTATATTGGGTGTTAATTGTTACACAATATTTTAGAATGTTACAATCACAACATTTAAAAAATCTGTAAAGTGAAATGTGTAAAATACATTAAACGAGAATAACTATACCTGGGTCTTGTTTTTGAATTCAGGTGGATCCACTAGTCTACAATATGAGTCACGAGGATCCCGGCGATGTCACATACTCTGCAATTGGTGGCCTTCAGGAACAAATCCGACAGTTGAGAGGGGTAAAGTGTCTTCAATTTTTTTGGGGTCTCTTTGGATCTGGACTTCCCAAGAATATGTCAATATTACATAAACATAGGTATACTTTCAGGCAGGTATTCAACCATGTTTTTCTTTTTGTAAATTGTTGCCAGCAAAGAATTCTTACCGTTTCAGCCTATCATCAATAAAGTCCACAGTTGAACGTAGGCATCCCTATCCCTAAACTACCACGGGGAGTGCTCTGAGCAATTGTTCGAATTAATTCCAGCCGCCAAATTTTACGAACGCACATCGCGTCAAGATTCACGATACCATTCTCACCATCTAGATGCTTTTTCGCACAACTTCTCTGTGGAATTGTTTATCACCGGCGATTTTTCCGTACCGATACGACTTAAGGACCTTCAAGAAAAGAGCTTACACCTTTCTAAAAGGTCGGCAGCGGATCTGCAATTACCCTGGTGTTGCGGTTGTTTATGGGCGGCGGTAGTCACTTACCATCAGGTGAGCCGCATGCTGGTTTGCCCCCTCTTTTATAAAAAAAAATTGAACTACCAATCGTTCAAAGAGTTTGTTACAGAACCTGTACCCTCAAAGCTTCAAATTAGCAATGACACTCCATCACCACTGTTGGATTTGAATTTGATGTATTTTGTTGTTTTTGAAGACTAAGATGGAATGCCTCATAGCCTGCAATTACACTAGTACTCAGAGTACCCTTCAGACAGGATAACAGAAGTACATGCACTGCTGTTTAGCGGTAGAAAGAGGCAAGAGAATTATACTCACCCTGGCGGACTCCTAGGCAGAGAAGAAGTCGTACCTCCTAGTATCACGAGCGTGGCTCGCTGCAGCTATATTTTGGTTGTAGCGCAAATTACTAAACAAGGAAAGAACCACGTTCCTACAGAATACCAGTGTGAATAGCAGCTTAACAGCATCCTGTGGGATAAGTTAAAACTGGTGGGTGTTCCTTCCGACATAATTAGAATCCTTATTAATTGGTATAATACGCAGGTTAATGTAGTGAACTGGGATGGCTCGCTTTCGGACGAGTTTGTACTGACTAGTGGGGTTAGGCAGGGTGGGCTGACTTCTCCTCTGCTGTTTAACCTTTACGTTAACGCTCTAATTGAGGAGCTCAATGAAACGGGTATCGGCTGTCATATAGGTGGGAAATGTGTAAACAACCTTAGTTACGCAGACGATATGGTTTTATTGAGCTCCTCAATCAGAGCCTTGAGGAAGTTAATTTCTATTTGTGAGAGATACGCAGCAAGCCACGATTTAGTTTATAATGCAGACAAGTCTGTGGCTATGGTCTTTGGAGCGCATAGTAAAGATGTTTGTTTACCATTATACCTGAACGGCAAAAATTTGAAGTTTGTGACGAGCTTTCGATATTTAGGACATATCGTATCGAGTGACCTGAGGGATGATCAGGACATGGACAGAGAAAGGAGATCCCTTGCTGTACG
Organism: Parnassius mnemosyne; assembly: GCA_963668995.1. Taxonomy (NCBI): domain Eukaryota; kingdom Metazoa; phylum Arthropoda; class Insecta; order Lepidoptera; family Papilionidae; genus Parnassius; species Parnassius mnemosyne. The sequence continues at coordinate 30,390,678 of CAVLGL010000090.1, forward strand.
CGCAAATATGATTGGCAGGAAATTTAATAAATGTGAGCGAGATGCTAAAATATTACTATTTAAAACCTATTGCCAATCGCTTTACACACCGCATCTCTGGACTAAATTTAAAAAAGGAAAACTATCGAATTTTTAAGGTTCAATATGATTCGTTCCGATTATTATTTCGTTTTCCGAGGTACTGTAGTGCATCTACAATGTTCGCTGAGGCGCGCGTACCGACGCTCGATGCTTTAATAAGACATCGTGTGGCTAGATTTAGAAGTAATCTTCTCAAATCTGAAAACACGATTATACTAATTTTAACGCAAAATTGTAGTGAAATATTGAAATATTGGTCTAGTATGTTAAGATGTAAGTTATAATTTGTTTGATGGCATTTACTTAATTTTTATTTATTTTTTGTATTACATTATTATTTGATTTTACTTCATTTTTTTATGTTTGTTGATTATAAGTAATTATGTTTTTTTTTACGGGCCTTTGTTGTCTGTCAATAAATGATTATTATTATTATTATTATTATTATTATTAATACTTCTATGTTTCGTATGGTGAGTGTGACCTGAGAAACATTTTACAGGTCTCAGGTGTGACAATGCAAAATTTTGATTTTTATTCGAAGGTAGGCCCCCGGGATCTACTTACTATTAGATGGACTGTGATGATGATGACTTCTTTAACTCGTTTATTTTCAAACAAAGGCGCTTAACAGACCTCGTTTAGTCTTTGGTTTCGACTAAATACTAGTTCCTTAATGATATTTTTGAGCCTTTTCAATTATAGCCAAGACAAACTCCAACTCAACTATGGTTATAAAGAAATTCCTCAAACATGTCTATATTTGAAGAATTTTTCATAAATAGACCTACTGTAACATTCACATGCCACTGGACTGTGGACTGCTATTCCAATTCTATTTTAAAATTTAACAGAAAAATCTTTCATTTTCCAGGTGATTGAACTCCCCTTGTTGAATCCAGAACTCTTCGTCCGTGTAGGAATCACTCCGCCAAAGGGTTGCCTGCTATACGGTCCACCGGGAACTGGCAAGACCTTACTGGCGAGGGCTGTGGCCTCTCAGCTCGATGCAAACTTCCTTAAGGTAATAAAAATTTTATTTTCATTCAAAATACGCACAAAATAAAGTCTTAGTATTGATTGAGAATTGTGATTTACTCGTTGAAACGAAAAAACTATACTAAAAAGAGACGAACATATCCATCAGTCATGTACTCCTGGTATATCATCTTCTATACATCCATCCATTACAGCCTATATAGCCTAGTCAACAAACATAGTCATCATTTATACGTGGTAGAGCCATACCACAGCTATATTAGTAGAATAGTTGTAGCACGAATGGGTCGGCTCGACCGCGGAAGGATCACGCTCTCACAGATTACCAGCGTAAAATGGCAGCTCGATATTGCTGTGTTTCGTATGGTGAGTGTAGAGAACCGGAGACCCATTTTACTGGAAAAGAGGCATTCCATCTTAGACCTCACGGGTGAAGACGCATCTGCATTTTGATTCTTTATAGAGGATAAATGTAGATGTGTATGGGCCACAGCAACCACTTACCATCAGGTGGACTGTGTGCTCGTTTGTCACGTGTTGTCGTTTGTCATGCCACCGTCAAGTTAGCACGATGCCGCACCAGTTGAAACCATCGCGTCTCTCGCTTATTTGCTCCGACTAACGTCATACTTACTGCCCATACACACGTTCAAGTTTACATGACATACAAGTAGACTTGTCATGCACACTGATAGCCACACACCGACAAGTTTACCGGACGCCGCTTCAAGCGCGCTGCAAACTTGATCGTAAACTGGATATGTAGAATAAAATGTAAAACAATTTTAATAAATTTAAAGGTAACAATCTATACAAATAAATAAAAGTGTCTGTTTGTAATGTCAAAATAACTGCTTTTTACTATATGCATATGAAATTATATACGGTACTTATCACATAAACACAATTTTTAAAATATTTGTCTGTCTTTCTGTCTGTTCCGGCTAACCTCTGAAACGACTCAACCGATTTTGACAGGACTTTCACTGGTAGATAGTTGATGTTATAAGGAGTAACTTATGCAACTTTCATTTTAGAAAAAGAATTGGGGTTCCGCGCAAAATAATTAAAACCCATGAAATCCAATCGTAATAAATTACACGTGGGCGAAGTCGCGGGAAACAGCTAGCATTATATTAAATAACTAAAATTATTCTACTCCTGTTACTCTGCATTCATCTAATTCTCTCGAAGTTTAGTTTCCTGGAGGTTTCACTTATACCGCGTGTGACCTGCACACATATTGTCTTTGTTTTTCATTATTTATCTATGCTAGACTATTGAAAAAAAAAAACATTTTCAATAAAAAGTAAAAGCCAACTTCGAAGAACTAAAAAGAATAAAATAATTTCACATTGAGTTGGGCCTTAATTCTTAAGGCGGCTCTTCACGTTGGCCAACATGGTGGCGAATGTGTTGGCAAAGATATTAGCCAAGAGTTTGTGATGGCGTCCACACGTTGGAAGGTCGTTCAGTTTGCTTCAGTTCAGGCCAATGTGCGGACGAATTTATTAAAATAGGTATTGAGGCGCCAACGGCTGCTGCGGGTCATTTATTCACAGCATACCGCTACTACATGAATGTGTATAAGAAAGAAATGGAAATGGAAAAAATTAATTTTATTTCTTCTGTTCCACAAACAATTTTCAGCTTGGTAGAGCTCTATAATTCCATAAATTTTAATTTTTAAAATTAATGTTTCTTCATTGGTTATTATTACTGCGATTTGGTGGACACTAGTTACGATGCGTGAATATAAAATTTAAATCAGGTGCGTGAGATCCACAGAATACTTTTCTCCTGGTGCGATCACTCTGGGAGCTTGTAGCAAACTAAAGTGCGCCCAACGTGTGGACGCGGCGGCCAATACTCTGCCACAGCCCTTTGATCTTTTGTAAAAAACCGACACCACATGGATGTCGCGCCAACTTGTGGGCCATCATTCCAATACATACCAATGTAAGCACAAACACCCGCTCTACACGATAGCCATTGGTATTGGCCAACACATTCTCCACTATGTTGGCCAAGGTGAAGAGCCGCCATTATATATACAATGTCTTAGGACAGTCTTCATAATGTGAAATTAATTTATTAATGATGGTAAGTGGCTACGGCAGCGCATGGACACCAGCAACAAAATACAAACAAAGAAAAAACTGTCTGTCTGTCCTGGCTAACCTGTAGAATGGCTGAATCGATGAATGAAACTTCATGAAAAGATAATATGGCTAAGACTATATTTTATACGATGACTTGGAGAAAGGAGTCATGTCCTGTAATAGGACTTGTTGTTATCCTCATCTGTGGATCTGTGGACCTTGGTTGTGCGACTGTTTATTTCTTGCAGGGCCTCTCTAGCTTGCCTGCAGTCCACTAGATTTTTCCAAAGCTGAGCGTTTTGATTAGTAAAATTTTTACGTACCAGTGAACGAACGTTACCAAAAGGGATCGATATGATCGGTTCCGATCCTATAACGGCCATAGCCGATCCTCTCCTGGCCAGTTCGTGTGCTGCGTCGCTGCTCCTGGATCCATTGTGTCCCTTGATTCATTGCAGAGTCACATTGTTGTGTGATGATTATTGTAAATTTTGATAACGCCATATTAATAGATCTTACCCTGCTGAAGACAGTTCTAAATAACATGAAGTCTAATTCGCCATAGGAAATTTAATAATATTTTTGTACCTTTCGTCTTATAGGTGGTATCGTCGGCCATTGTAGATAAATACATCGGCGAGTCGGCTCGTTTGATCCGCGAGATGTTCAACTACGCGCGGGACCACCAGCCTTGCATCATTTTCATGGACGAAATCGATGCCATTGGTGAGTAAAGATACAATATTGCTCATAGAGATGTTACTAATTGTAGTTAGTAAGATGGTAATAAGTATATGTTCTATGTATTGGCGTTAAAACATTGGTGTTGTAAATCGTAATTTTTGGAAAGTAACAGAATAGTATGGAATAGAATTATTTTTATTCAATACTAGCGGTTCGCCCCGGCGTCGCACGGGTGATTTCTATATTTTGACAACAGCGCCACCTATCTGGTCCAATTGTGAATCTAAACCCTTCTCGGATCACCTACATCACACCCACACAAAAACTCATCAAAATCGGTCTAGCCGTTTAGGAGGTGTTCAGTCACATATACACGGACAGTAGAATTATATAATACTAGCTTTTGGCCGTGACGTCGTCCGCGTAGATATTATACATTAAACCATAGGTGATGCATCAATAATCGCACTTTCATAGTAAATTCCGTCACCCTCTTTAGTGATGGTTTATGTTATAAAGCTATCCTATTTCCTTCCCCGGGACTTAAACTATCTCGATACCAAATTTTATCTAATTCAGTTCAGCGGTTTAAGCGTGAGGTACATTTGCTCCCGCGGCGATGAGCGATGTTTTCCCCATCTCGCCCGCAGTACGCCCGACTGTCCTGCGCGCGCCGGACCGCACAATTTTATATCGTCGTTACTTTTAAAATATTTGACCAAATTGCGTAGTTTAAAAGACAAAGTTTATCTACTTTGAACATCAGAAGCGATTAAAATATTTATTTTGATAAAATCCATTTGTTACTGCAAATTGTGCATTGGAAATAAAGTATCAAATTTAATTTTATTTATGATTCACTATTTTGGTAATAATGGCTTGCACATAAAAGATAGATATATACTATCGGGGACTTTTTCGTAGAACTATTTAGGAGAAACAATTCCACCATACATTATATTTGTGTAACTCTGACAGTTTTTGCACTGCGCGCCAAAATAGCTCGCAGATGATAGATTTTTCCGACTTACTTAACAATTATCGTTCTATTCTGACCAATTTACAAAATATCTTTATTTATTATAGCCTGTGCTGTTGTGTTTAATTTAATAAGTTTCTTTAAAATACATTCAGTAGTTTTTGCGTGAAACTACTGAATGTAACTAACAAACATCCATAAATCCTCACAAACTTTCACGTTTATAATATTAGTAGAATAGATTACATGTAATTCTTATTGAAAATATTTTTTTACTTTTACCACTGTTTCGGAAAAGACCTCTGTCCTGGGAAGGACCGGCGAGAAACCCAGCAGGATTTTTTAAAGCATTTTTTTTATCGGAATAGGGTGACCAACGAGCACACAGTCCACCTGGTGGTAAGTGGTTGCTGTGGCCCATAGACATCTACATTTATCCTCGTTTGCGAATCAAAATGCAGATGCGTTGTCACCCGTGAGGACTAAGATGGAATGCCTCTTTGCCAGTAAAAAGGGTCTCCGGTTCTCTACACTCACCATACAAAACACAGCAGTGTTAAGCTGCTATTTTACGCTGGTATCCTGTGAGAGCGTGGTCATTCCCCGGTCGAGCCGACCCATTCGTGCTACAACTATACTACTAATGTAGCTGCAGCATGGCTCTACCACGTATAAAATAAATATTTTAAACCTTTTGACACATAAAATCTACATATTTTCTGGAACTTAGTTGTAAAAGCGTATGTATATATTGCCCCATGAAGGAATTACTGATTCGAGTAACTGGCATAACTGACTTGTGCTTGTTCCTAGTTTTAGTTTACTGAATGTATGTCACTGTTTTTAATTAAACTATTGTTGTTTTTGTGTACATACATTAAATTAGTGTCGTAATTATTTGTATGTTATATAATAATTGATTACTACAACAGTAAAGTAATACTAGCCTGTTTTTGCACGTTGTAGAGCCATGCTGCAGCTATATTAGTAGTATAGTTATAGCACGAATGGGTCGGCTCGACCGGAGAAGGACCACGCTCTCACAGAATACCAGCGTCAAATAGCAGCTTAACACTGCTGTGTTTCGTATGGTGAGTGTAGAGAACCGGGGACCCTTTTTACTGGAATCGAGGCATTCCATCTTAATCCTCACGGGTGACAACGCATCTGCATTTGGATTCGCAAACGAAGATAGATGTAGATGTATATGGGCCACACCAACCACTTACCATCAGGTGAACTGTGTGCAGTGCTTTGGTGGATTTCAAATACCTTCTTTAATATTTTTTTTAGGTGGTAGAGTCACAGTGCAGCTTTATATGGTTATAGCATGAATGGGTCGGCTCGACCGTGGAAGAACCACGCTCTCACAGAATACCAGCGTGAAATAGCAACTTAATGTTTCTATGTTTCGTATAGTGGGTGTAGAGAACCGAAGAACCCTTTTTATTAGTAACGAGGCATTCCATATTAGTCCTCAGGGATGACAACGCATCTGCATTTGGATTCGCAAACGAAGATAGATGTAGATGTATATGGGCCACACCAACCACTTACCATCAGGTGAACTGTGTGCAGTGCTTTGGTGGATTTCAAATACCTTCTTTAATATTTTTTTTAGGTGGTAGAGTCACAGTGCAGCTTTATATGGTTATAGCATGAATGGGTCGGCTCGACCGTGGAAGAACCACGCTCTCACAGAATACCAGCGTGAAATAGCAACTTAATGTTTCTATGTTTCGTATAGTGGGTGTAGAGAACCGAAGAACCCTTTTTATTAGTAACGAGGCATTCCATATTAGTCCTCAGGGATGACAACGCATCTGCATTTTGATTCTTAATCGAGGATAAATTTAGATGTCTATGGGCCACAGCAACTGCTTACCATCAGGTGGACTGTGTGCTCGTTTGCTAACCTTCACCTATAAAAACAGTTGGTTTTGTAAATCGTAATTTTTGTAAAGTAATATACTACTACTGTCCCATGGCACTCGTTATTTCCCAGAAAGTTTTAAATTTCCACTGCTCCAGTACTTGGCGGATTACAAATATCTTCCAAATAATATCTTTTACTCCTTCAAATAGACTAAAGAACATCACAATCTTGATACTGTCCAAATAATTCCAGTAAAAACATTCCATCCCCTAGTTTACTACACGTATGCCCAAATACTCAAATGAATTTTCTACCGACTTCAAAAAGGAGACGGTACTCAATACGACTGTGTTTTTTTATGTGTGTTACCTCATAACTGTTTACTGGGTGAACCGATTTCGATGATTCTTTTTTTATTTGAAAGCTGGTGCTTCACATGTGGTCCCATATAAATTCCATCAAGGTTTGACCAATAGTTTTGAGTTATTTTTAATAGTTTATATTGAAGTTAGTTTTACAAAATTTTAAATTATAAATTATAAGATTCCGATAAGTCTCTTGCTGTCTCTATCAAAGTCAAAGTGACTGTAACACCACAAGACTTAACAACATCTTAAAATTGAGCGGCGGTTGAGTATTTGGCCGTTAGGGCTGGATTTTTTTTGCAAATGTATACGGGACCATCCCTTAACCCCTTACCGCATACCAAGCGATAGGGCCTCCTTTAGGTTCAGTGTGTCGTGATAGAATTAGTCATTTTCCCATTTGGGAGAAAAATACCCGATAGACATGCCAGTATTGTTCAAAATATCGTTCTTTCACTAAATCTGAAAAATGTAATGTTTATTTATGTTATAACGACAAACGCAATTTGTTTTAGGGAGTTCCACAAAATATAATTCATATTTTTCTTAAACACATACGAAGCCGCATAAGGCTTCAAGTAATAACTTCTAATATCTTAATTATTTTTTTTCATTTCAATTTGATCTCATGTAAGTATTAGACACTATTACGTTAAAGAAGAATTTTCGTTCAATCTCTTTAATTATTCATGCGGTAAGGGGTTAAGTATAAACTTTTAATAATAAAAAAATCATCAAAAGCGCTTCACAAGTGATGAAGATCTCATCACGTCTAGATCTGGTTTGTTTATGCTTTTACCACTGGTTCGCATAAAACATCTGTCATTTAAAAAACTAGCAAGAAACTCTATAAGGCTTTTATTATCAGGTGGGAGACGTTTCTCCGAGGGCACCAGCGCCGACCGTGAGATCCAGCGCACGCTGATGGAACTGCTGAACCAGATGGACGGGTTCGATTCCCTGGGGCAGGTGAAGATCATCATGGCCACCAACAGACCCGACACCTTGGACCCCGCGCTACTTCGGCCCGGACGTTTGGACAGGAAGATCGAGATTCCTCTCCCCAACGAACAGGCCAGGTAAGTTTTTGGATCTTTGGACTACAAATTTTTCTAGTCTTTGTTTTTGTTGTGTGTGAGCTTGATTTTTTTTCGACTCTGAATTCTCTTTTGTCTTATCATGTCTGAAAATTTACTTAATTTCTTATGAATCTACATTGAACATTTATTTTATTAAATTCTATAATAGATAACGTGTGAATAGTATAGTGGGTTATACCTAGTCAGGTCATAAGTATTGTCACACAGTAAAAACTTTTCTTTTAGAATGCTGGCCACAAAAATTTTTATTGAATTCGAATTTCGAATTGTTCATGAAAATAAAACTGTATACTTTTTAGAATTTTACTCATTTTTAAATATGGAGTGGACGCTTAAAGAAGACCGTGTTGCAGTTATTGCGTTGCATCCTTGCGGTTACGCGCCAATTCAAATTTTAGACATACTGAAAAATTTGAATATAACCAAAAGATTCGTTTATCGTACCATCAAACGATACAATGAAGACTCTAGTGTAGATGACAGGTCAAGAAGTGGTCGGCCTCGGTCTGTTAGGACTCCAGCCGGGCTATTCACAATCGTCTCGGAAACCGAAATCGACTTGCATTCGATAACTTCTCGCACCGAAACCAATAAACGCCATTCACATTTAACGTACGGATAAAGTTTACTTAGATACATCCTATAACCTATTATATCGTCATTTAGTTACATGCATTTACGAATTTTGTAGATAAATAGGCTTTTGTATTTTTTTAGAGTAACGCCTGAACAAAAACATAATGCAATATTTTGGAGTTAGCCATTGATATCGAATATAAAAAATATATAATTTAACTATATAATAAATAACAAAAAACTGAGATATGTCTCGTTTCTGTCGGGTCTGGGTTTTTTTCTATGGGGCGTGACCGTACTTCTTTGACGTTTGTTTTCGATAATTGTAACAGTTTGCATCGGAAACTTCACGAGAGCTCTGAGGCTGGCGAAAACTTTTCGAATATTGATGATTAGAAGACATAAATAAACCCTTTTAATTTAACGGTGGTAGAGCCACGCAGCAGTTTTTGCTGTTGCATGTATGGGCCGGCTCGAGCCGGGTTGGTACCACGACCTCACAGAATACCGGCGTGAAGTAGAAGCTTTGCTTCGTCGATTCGTCTGGTGAGTGCAGGTGGCCGGAGGCCCAATTCCCCCCCCCCCCATCAACATGGTAGCGGAATTATACGAAGAACTACCCCAGGAGGGTACCAGCACCCCTGGAGAATCCCTCGCTGAGCATCCACGACCATGTTATTCCGATCCTGAGCGTGGGTGCTCAGGCTGCCCCGCGTATTCTGGGGGGGGCAAAATTCCGCTCAAAAGCATTACTGCTAGGGGCAAACTGAGCAAGAACACCAAGGCGACCCCTGCCACGCTATCCGTGAATTTCTGCAACATCAGGGGACTTCACTCTAACCTAAACGCCGTCCACTACCATCTCGAGACGGCGAAGCCGGCCTTGCTCTTTCTGACCGAGACGCAGGTTTCCTCTCCGGCTGATATTTCGTATCTCTCCTACCCGGGGTACAAATTGGAGCATTCCTTTGTGCCTCGGGCTGGAGTTTGCGTGTATGTCAGAGAGGACATCTGTTCTCGACGCCTCGGCAGTCTTGAAGGTTCGGACCTGTCCATCCTTTGGCTTCGCGTAGACAGCGACGACCATCCGCGCGTCTACGGATGCCTCTATAGGTCCCATAGCGGTAATGCCGAAACAGACCGACTCATCGACCACGTCCAAATGGCTACAGATTTCTTGCTACAACAGGTCCCATCCGCAGAGATCGTGATCCTTGGCGATTTTAACGCCCACCATGCCGAATGGCTCGGTTCACGTCTAACCGATCATGCGGGGAGATCTGTTTATGACTTTGCCTTGGCATATGGTCTGACACAACTGGTTACTTCGCCTACGCGGATTCCAGATGTGGAGGATCATACACCTTCCCTGTTGGACCTTCTGCTGACCTCTCATCCGGACGGATATCAGGTTTCCGTCGATGCCCCTCTCGGCTCTTCGGACCATTGTCTGATCCGGAGTGTGGTGCCACTCACGCTCCCTTCGCGGTTGCGTTCTGCAGGTTGCCGCCGTGTTTGGCATTACAGGTCGGCGGATTGGGACGGAATGCAGTCCTTCTTTGCATCCTACCCATGGGGGCGGGTTTGCTTCTCGCCGGATGATCCCAGCGCTGTTGCTGACTCTGTCACTGATGTGGTGCTACAGGGAATGGAACTATTTATTCCATCATCTGTGGTACCCATCGGAGGCAGATCTCAGCTTTGGTTTGGTCGCTCCTGTAAGACTGCATTACGCAGTAAGCAGGAGTGTTATCAAGCCTGGGCTGCGGCTTCGGCGACTCGGGATGCAAATACCAGCACACTTAAAAAGAAGTATAACTTCGCCTCCAGGTCCTTCAAAAGAGTTATTGCCAAGGCAAAGTCAGAGCACATAGGCAGAATTGGCGAGAAACTAGTTCGCCTTCCTTCGGGAACCCGTGCATTCTGGTCTCTCGCCAAGGCTGTCCAAGGGAATTTCTGTAAGCCATCACTGCCATCTCTGCACAGGGAGGATGACTCACTGGCCCATGACGCAAAAGACAAAGCCGACCTTTTAGGCTCCCTTTTTGCGTCCAACTCGACTCTTGATGACGGGGGGAAGACACCGCCGACTATCCCGCGGTGTGAGTGCTCCATGCCGGATGTGCTGTTCTCACAGCGCTCGGTTCGCAAAGCACTGCTCTCCCTGGACATCCAGAAGTCGAGTGGGCCTGACGGAATCCCCCCAATTGTGCTGAGGACGTGTGCTCCGGAGTTGGCACCGGTCCTAACGCGTCTTTTCCGGTACTCCTACTCCCAAGGCGTAGTCCCGAATTCATGGAAGACAGCTTTTGTCCACCCGATCCCTAAAAAAGGCGACCGCTCAGACCCATCCAACTATAGGCCTATAGCGATCACCTCCTTGTTTTCCAAAATAATGGAATCCATTATTAACTGCCAGCTCATCCGGTACCTTGAGGATCACCAGCTGATTAGTGACCGCCAATACGGTTTTCGTCGGGGTCGATCAGCTGGTGATCTTCTGGTCTACCTGACCCATAGATGGGCGGAGGCAGTAGAGTCCAAGGGGGAGGCGTTGGCCGTTAGTGTGGACATTGCGAAGGCCTTCGATCGGGTTTGGCACAAAGCGCTTCTTTCGAAGCTCCCTTCCTATGAGCTTCCCGAGAAATTGTGCAATTGGATCACCAGCTTCCTTGCAGATCGGAGCATCAAGGTCGTTGTAGACGGTGCATGCTCTGACTACAAGCCTATTAACGCTGGTGTTCCACAAGGCTGTGTGCTATCACCAACGCTGTTTCTTCTGCATATCAATGATATGTTGCTAACTGGTAACATTCATTGCTATGCGGATGACAGCACTGGTGATGCTCTATACACCGCCCGTGCCAATATTTCTCGGGAAAACGTCGCTGAGTACCGGAACAAACTTGTGTCTGAAGTCGAGTCTTTGCTGAACAAAGTCTCGGATTGGGGGCGACTAAATCTAGTCCAATTTAATCCTCAGAAGACACAAGTTTGCGCGTTTACCGCTAAAAAGAACCCCTTTGTCGTATCTCCTCAGTTTCAAGGCACTCCCCTTCTTGCCTCAGCCAGTATCGGTATCCTCGGAGTCGACATATCGAGTGATGTGCAGTTTCGTGGTCACTTGGAAGGGAAGGCCAAATTGGCCTCTAAAAAGCTTGGCGTGCTCAGCAGAGCGGGACAGTATTTCATGCCGGCACACCGCCTGCTACTTTACAAGGCGCAAGTTCGGCCTCACATGGAATACTGTTCCCATCTCTGGGCAGGGGCTCCCCAGTGCCAGCTCCTTCCACTTGACCGCATCCAACGCAGAGCGGCTCGAATTGTCGACGACCGAGCCCTTTCCGATCGGCTCGATTCATTGGCACTGCGAAGAGATGTTGCATCTCTTTGCATTTTCTTTCGCATCTACCATGGGGAGTGCTCTGAGGAATTGTTCGGATTAATCCCAGCCGCCAAATTTCACGAACGCACATCGCGGCAGAACTCCCGATACCATCCACACCATCTGGATGATTGGCGGTCCACCACTGTGCGATTTAGAAGATGTTTTCTTCCTCGCACGACCTCCTTGTGGAATCGATTACCATCAGCGATTTTTCCGGACCGATACGACTTAGGGACCTTCAAGAAAAGAGCGTACTCCTTTTTAAAAGGCCGGCAACGCATCTGCGATTCCCCTGGTGTTGCAGTTGTTCATGGGCGGCGGTAGTTACTTACCATCAGGTGAGCCGCATGCTCGTTTGCCCCGTCTCCTATAAAAAAAAAATATAATTACTTCAATATTTGCACTTAATCGTAAAGCTGAATTTTTGTGAAAGGTGTGTTTTTATAAGTTTGCTATCACAAAGCAGCATATATATATATATATATATATATATATATATATATATATATATATATATATATATATATATATATGCTGCTTTGTGAAACGAGACATATCTCAGTTTTTTTGTTATTTATTATAAGTGACCTTTATCCGAAGTCCGAACTTTAAATGTGAATAGCGTTTATTGGCTTCGGTGCGGGAAGTTATCGAATCCGAGTCGATTTCGCTTTCCGAGACGATTGTGAATAGCCCGGCGGCAGTGATAAAAGCTGTGAAGGCGCGAATTCAAAGAAATCCCAAACGTAAGCAGAAACTGTTGGCCCTTCAGATGGGTTTAAGCAGAACCACGGTGAAAAGGGTGTTAAATGAAGACTTAGGGCTTCGGGCATATCGAAGAAAAATAGGACATCGTTTGAATGCTCGTCTAATGGACCTGAGACTGAAGAGATGCCGCGCTTTGTTGAAGCGGTACGCGGGAAAAATATCGGGAAATTCTTTTTTCGGATGAAAAAATTTTTACCGTAGAAGAGAGCTACAACAAACAAAATGATAAGGTGTACATTTTGTTTGTTGTAGCTGACACAGTAGTGAAGAAGCGAGCAACCGTATTCTGGTAAACTTTTTCTTCAATCTCTTAGTAGACAAAAACTTTGTGAATTGAATCGCACACAGAGGAGCGCACGTAAGCGTAGTTATTGCATAGACATCACATTCAATTTGGGATAATTTCAAATAAAAGGAGAAGCCTTATTTACTCGTATTTTAAAAACAACAAAAATTTATATCAGTATTTAGTATATATTTGAACTTAAATGTTAAATTTGGGTACACTTAGAAAAATAACCCTGTATAAAAAATGATTGATTGATTGATGCCCTTTGGTCATCATTTACATTCATATTTATGTTGTAGTTGTAGCCGGTGGAAGAAAAAGGGGAGATCTCAAGGTGTTCTGCCCGGGGAGCGGCAAACGCTCCGAGTGGTAGTTCGGAGCTATTCTATATGTCGGAGCGTCTATAAAATACCTGGTTAGATCGAGGTAGAATGGCGGTTTATCGAGAAACCCCCTCTTGTGTCTGTAGTATAAAGTTCATTGTAGGTGCCGTGCGCGGGAGAGTTCGCTCAAGTTATTCAACGAATGTGGTCATTCTACTAGTGCTAAGATAGTGTCGTGGTTTTATTCGTTGTTGTAATTCTTCTAGTACAGGCAAGGAGGATTAGTGTTGCTGAGAGTTGAGATAAGTGGTGTTGCTGTTGGTTTACATATTTTGGTGTTATCATGTAATTACGTACCTCACGTTACACTGGTGTGTGATTGTGGCAGAGACGTGTTACCGTGTGGTCGAACTGTAATTTCACTATACTGAATGTATAGTGCGTTACGTTGCCTTATTACTGATAATGATTAAACTGCGTAAGCAAGAGAGCAAGTTGAACATCCGCTCTCACACTTTTATTATTTTTAACAATTAACGCTATCCTGATGTATTTCCAAGATCAAAATTGGAATCCTCTGTTGTAATTCTCCGACATCAGAAGTGGGATCTCCCGTTGTCATTTCCGATATCAGAAGTGGGATAAAGTCCCTGTTACTGCCCACCTATAACCTTTGAATAGTGTGAGGGTGAACTAATAAACGTTGGTGAAATACTATGATGCGCCTCGCGTTTTGTTTTTGTGTTCAATTTCTTAAATCAAGTTTGTTGTCGTATTTACAACGCTGACGAATTATTAAAGTGTAGAGTAAAAGTTAAAAGTGGAAATATTTTGAAGCCAAAAGTTAAATGTTTTGTTCGATTTATAAAAAAAAGTACCTGCAAGTACTTTCATTATTTCTTAACGTACCCAAATATGATAACAAATGTCGAAAGAAATGTTGGAGGTATTCTAAATGAGTTATACTTTGCATTCAGTGGAAATTTAACTTGCTCGAGTGTTATAATTTCATACACGAGGTGTGATTTACGTGGGCTAATTTTAAAGTTTAAAATGTTTAAACGATGTACCGAAAAATGTTTAACGTTAACGTGCTATTAATTAAAAACACTAAGTTGTATTTCTGTGTTCTAATGTGTTGATAAGTGTTACAGTTTACTGCGAGTATTACGTAGTCGATAAAATTGGGACTTGATGTTGAGGGTTTAGTGGAACGCGTGGTGCTGTGGCGCTCGCTCTTGAGTGGAAATATGCTGTCGGCTTATGACGCCGCGACCACGTTAATTGCCGCTGCTACCGATCACCATTTGATACATGAGGAAAGTAAATTTATTCCTAACATTGTCTTAAAACATATTTTGTAAGAATAAGTGTTTACATTTTTAATTGGTTGCGAAAAATGGCGGAAAACCAAAGTATAACTGATGAAAGTTAAGTAGAGCAAATTAGTTCTGACATTGAAGAGAGTATTTAAGTTTACAGGAGGATCGGACCGTACCAGAGGTTGTCGTGTAGCTGCAGCTCAGTATATGGTGCCCTGGAAAGGCGAATGGTGTCTCGAGAGTAGTGCTGAATTTTGTGGAAAAAAAGTTCCTACTGAATCTTTTAATGTTTTCTTTTATGTGTTACAGTAGTACGTGTGATGTGATTACATGTGTGCGAGCGTAAGGCGAGGGTGTGCCTTGCTAGTCGGAACGGACTGCCGGGTCCAGCTATAGTATGGCCTGGTTTCGGCAGACGCGTTTGCTGCACGCGTGGTGGGCGCCATCCCGGAGCGCGCGTATGCTATACATGACGATGCCTCTGAAGTCGTGTACTCTGTATGCGCGGAAGTCATGCACTGTGTGCGCAGAAGTCGTAGACTCTGTGTGCGCAGTAGTGTTTTCTAAACATGTATCAGGCTCTGTCCTGGCAGGCGCTGTCCTCGTCCACGTTTTTAACGTGGTTCACGTGGTTAACGTGGGATCTTGCAAGTTCAAGATTATGTGTGAGATACTTCGTATGGAGACGTATGCTTACTTGTGAAAGCGAAGTTATTATAGTCCACGGTATGAGTGACGTATTGACGTTTGCTGTGTCAGCAATCCCAGCGGTGTGCTGATGATAATACTGGTGAGTCGTACCCATTTTATTATGATTCTGGTGCCGAATGAGAGAGCCTCATCAAAGATTGTGTTGCGCCAAAGTTTGGTGACAAAAGTGTAAATAATATTGTAAATTCAACCGAAAGTGGTCATTTTAGTGTGCAAAGTACCCCACAAATACCCCCCATGATCATGTGAGGAAGATCCCCGATCACCAAGTTCCTCGAGAGTTAGATGTCATAGTTGATGACAGTGGTAGTGAGACCAAATTTGATTAAGAATGCTTGTATACTCATACTCAAAACTTTAGACCGCACATGTGGCGATGGGTCTGTAGGAAATCGTTGGTGCGATTTCTGTCTGTGTTGGTGCATATTTGGCGGCAGATATGTAGGGAATCGTTGGTGCGATTCTGGCATATGTGGCGACAGATGTGTTGTAGCATATTTGGCGGTGGATATGTGGAAAATCGTTGGTGCGATTCTGGCATATGTGACGGCAGATATATAAAGAATCGTTGCTGCGATTCTGGCCTGTGTTGGTGCACAGAGCCCCTCGTGTATTGTAGCATATGTGACGGAAGATATGTCGAGAATCGTTGGTGCGATTCTGGCATATGTGACTGCGTATATGTGAAGAATCGTTGGTGCGATTCTGGTCTGTGTTGGTGCACAGATTTCAATGAAAGTTTCACGAGTTGAATATGCATTGCTTATGAGTTGTAAAGAGTAAAAAAATTGTTAAAATTACTGTGTTGGAACTTGTTGATCGGACCTTCCACAATAAATCATGTTGTGCAGGAAGCACTGTGTACGAAGCCTTAATAACGGGGCATTGTCAATAATGACAGTTGGCTATTGTACTTAGACTTAGGAGAAGTAAAGTACCATTTGGAATCGATCTTGTTTCGATTGGCAGGATAGCCGAGCTAGATTAATCTCTGAGCATATTTCTGTCCACAGGCACTACCGAGGACAGGTGTTGGTAAGGGATGGCCGTGTCATGGCTTGATGGCGCTATGGTGCAACAAGCAGCGCCATCTAACAATTTAGTTTTGCGAACTAATAATATGTACCCACTCATGTCAGGATGGACGAGCGGACGAATTGGTGTTTGTGAATTACAGGAATTCATGAAAATACACGCCCGAGGACGGTCGTACGTCAGGATGGCCGTGTCGGAGCGTCTATAAAATACCTGGTTGGATCGAGGTAGAATGGAGGGTATATCGAGAAACCCCCTCTTGTGTCTGTAGTATAAAGTTCATTGTAGGTGCCGTGCGCGGGTGAGTTCGCTCAAGTTATTCAACGAGTGTGGTCATTCTACTAGTGCTAAGATAGTGTCGTGGTTTTATTCGTTGTAATTCTTCTAGTACAGGCAAGGAGGATTAGTGTTGCTGAGAGTTGAGATAAGTGGTGTTGCTGTTGGTTTACATATTTTGGTGTTATCATGTAATTACGTACCTCACGTTACACTGGTGTGTGATTGTGGCAGAGACGTGTTACCGTGTGGTCGAACTGTAATTTCACTATACTGAATGTATAGTGTGTTACGTTGCCTTATTACTGATAATGATTAAACTGCGTAAGCACGAGAGCAAGTTGAACATCCGCTCTCACACTTTTATTATTTTTAACAATTAACGCTATCCTGATGTATTTCCAAGATCAAAATTGGAATCCTCTGTTGTAATTCTCCGACATCAGAAGTGGGATCTCCCGTTGTCATTTCCGATATATATATAAACTGCTTTAACTTCGGAACTTTGTTAGCGCGATTTAGGCTTCGATGTGTTTCGCTTGTGGCGCGACGACAGCGCCGCCACAATGTCTTGATTTTTTTATGAGCCCGTAAAAGTCGATAGCTGGACAAGGACCCTTTAATTGTAGGGAAAATTCGCCTTAATCGCCACGCACGGCATGCGTATTGGCTTGGCGATTGTAGTTTTATGAATGTCGTTTTTGATTTTCTAGATTGGAAATTCTAAAAATCCACGCCGCGCCGATAGCGAAGCACGGCGAGATGGACTACGAGGCTGTGGTGAAGCTGTCGGACACCTTCAACGGAGCCGATCAGAGGAATGTGTGCACCGAAGCTGGTCTATTCGCCATTCGTGCCGAGAGAGAGTACATTATACAGGTAAATGACGTCCTTAAAGATAAAAGAGCCGTGGTAGGTCAGGGGCTGAGCGCTCGCTGTAAATTTTCATTATACTCGTATAGCAACTCAAGTACGATCCCAAGCACCAATGAAATTGTTAATTGCAATTTTAAGTAGTGATTTACCACGTGCTCGGGGGTGAAGGAAGACAATGTGAGGAAATCTGCATGTCTAAGAAATAAGAAAAAATATTTCGAAGACATGTGAGTTCGCCAACACGCATTGGGGCATCGCGGCGAACACTTCCTTGCCCTAAAACCCTCTCAAATATGAGAGGAGGCCTGTGCCCAGCAGTGGGACGTATGTAGGCTGTAACTTTAAATATAAACGATTGACTCATTATAATAATGATGCCCGTTGTATGGCGTATTATAAGTTTTTTTTTCGACCCTGAATTCTCTTATGTCTTATCATGTCTGAAAACTTACTTAATTTCTTATGTATCTACATTGAACATTTATTTCAGTAAATTCTTTAATATTTAACGTGTGAATAGGATAGTGGGTTATATATTAGTTTAATCTCTAACGGTATAATTGTCAAATTGTTATATTCCATTGTTCAACTATTCGCTGTTCCATCGAAATAAAAAAAGAAAAAACCATGGTCGTTCTCATGACCGATTTATAATTGTTACAGCTATTCCAAACATTAGATTAGCCTGGACAGACAGACAGATACACATTTTGAAAATGATTATTTACGTCTTAATGGTCATACATACTTAAGCTATAGCATAAGCTTGTTATAAGGCAGTTATTTCGATTACAGGCAGCCACTTCGATTTTTTTTTACAGGATAAGGGTGACTAACGAGCACACAGTCCACCTGATGGCAAACGGATACTGTGGCCCATAGACATCTACATTTATCCTCGATTAGGAATCAAAATACAGATGCGTTGTCACCCGTGAGCATTAAGATGGAATACCGCGTTTCCAGTTAAAAGGATTTCCGGTTCTCTACACTCACCATACGAAACACAGCAGCATTAAGGACGCGTTTACAAAATTGATAGGTATAAAATCGAACTATTATATTGACACTGGTCACACACACAAGTGTACGCACGGTTAGCTGCGGGAATCGCAATCAAGTATAAACATTTTGATAATTTGAAAGATTGTTTTTTTTTTATATTTCTTATTACCTACAAAAATATACTTAGATACGAAATATAAATGGCTGCTCCAGAGACAGCTAGGTACTAGAAGCCATCTACAGGGAGTGAGATGTTGGCTGTGGACTTTGAGCTGGTTTTGTTAGTTATGATAACTTCAGCTCCGAACTTGGTGAAGTGACTTGAAGGTATACTTGGGTGACTGCTACTGGAAGTCCGGGACGAGTAGTACCATGTGTGCCGAGTTTGGGCTCATTATATTAGTTATGATGAGACCTTACCTCCGGACTTGACAGAATGACCTGATGGTGTACGTTGGTGACTACTACTGCAACTCCTGGACGAGTAGAACTAGGTGTGCCGAGCTTGGGCTCGTTTTGTTAGTTATGGCGAGATCTTACCTCCGGAATTGATGGGAGACCTGATGGTGTACTTCAGTGACTACTACTGGAACTCCTGGGCGAGTAGAACTAGGTGTGCCGAGTTAGGGCTCATTATGTTAGTTATGACGAGACCTTACCTCCGGACTTGAAGGAATGACCTGAAGGTGTACTTCGGTAACTGCTAGTGGAACTCCTGGACGAGTAGAACTAGGTATGCCAAGTTTGGGCTCGTTTTGTTAGTTACGACGAGACCTTACCTCCGGACTTGACAGAATGACCTGATGGTGTACGTTGGTGACTACTACTGCAACTCCTGGACGAGTAAAACTAGGTATGCGTAGTTTGGGCTCGTTTTGTTAGTTACGATGAGGCCTTACCTCCGGACTTGACAGAATGACCTGATGGTGTACGTTGGTGACTACTACTGCAACTCCTGGACGAGTAAAACTAGGTATGCGTAGTTTGGGCTCGTTTTGTTAGTTACGATGAGGCCTTACCTCCGGACTTGACAGAATGACCTGATGGTGTACGTTGGTGACTACTACTGCAACTCCTGGACGAGTAGAAGTAGGTGTGCAGAGTTAGGGCTCATTATGCTAGTTATGACGAAACCTTACCTCCGGACTTAATGGAGAGACCTGATGGTGTAATTTAGTGACTACTACTGGAACTCCTAGACGAGTAGAACTAGGTATGCCAAGTTTGGGCTCGTTTTGTTAGTTACGACGAGACCTTACCTCCGGACTTGACAGAATGACCTGATGGTGTACGTTGGTGACTACTACTGCAACTCCTGGACGAGTAAAACTAGGTATGCGTAGTTTGGGCTCGTTTTGTTAGTTACGATGAGGCCTTACCTCCGGACTTGACAGAATGACCTGATGGTGTACGTTGGTGACTACTACTGCAACTCCTGGACGAGTAGAAGTAGGTGTGCAGAGTTAGGGCTCATTATGCTAGTTATGACGAAACCTTACCTCCGGACTTAATGGAGAGACCTGATGGTGTAATTTAGTGACTACTACTGGAACTCCTAGACGAGTAGAACTAGGTATGCCAAGTTTGGGCTCGTTTTGTTAGTTACGACGTGACCTTACCTCCGGACTTGATAGAATGACCTGATGGTGTACGTTGGTGACTACTACTGCAACTCCTGGACGAGTAGAACTAGGTGTGTCGAGTTTGTTAGTTATGATGCGCAGTTGCCCTTGAATTTGGTAATACCATTTATATTTTCTCCGACATGCCTAAACTCGGCACACCCAGTTCTACTCTTCCAGGAGTTACGAAGTACACCATCAGGTCTCTCATCAAGTTCGGAGGTAAGGTATCGTCATAACTAACAAAACGAGCCCAAACACGGCACACCTAGTTCTACTCGTACAGGAGTTGCAGTAGTAGTCACCAACATACACCATCAGGTCATTCTGTCAAGTCCGGAGGTAAGATCTCGTCATAACTCACAAAACGAGCCCAAACACGGCACACCTAGTTCTACTCGTCCAGGAGTTGCAGTAGTAGTCACCAACGTACACCATCAGGTCATTCTGTCCAGTCCGGAGGTAAGGTCTCGTCATAACTAACAAAACGAGCCCAAACACGGCACACCTAGTTCTACTCGTCCAGGAGTTGCAGTAGTAGTCACCAACGTACACCATCAGGTCATTCTATCAAGTCTGGAGGTAAGGTCTCGTCGTAACTAACAAAACGAGCCCAAACTTGGCATACCTAGTTCTACTCGTCCAGGAGTTCCACTAGCAGTTACCGAAGTACACCTTCAGGTCATTCCTTCAAGTCCGGAGGTAAGGTCTCGTCATAACTAACATAATGAGCCCAAACTCGGCACACCTAGTTCAACGCGTCGAGGAGTTCTAGTAGCATTCACCGTATACTTTCAGATCACTCCATAAAGTCCAAGACGAATAGGATTTATATATATTTATATATTATAAATCCCACTTGCTTTTAGCGAAACAAAAAATTATAATAAGAATTTGTGATTATAAAAATATTTATATTATCTATGTATTATTTTACTTTGTCAGGTCATGTACCTATGTATCAAATTCGAATATTTTGTGTTTGTACAACGATCTTATTCAGCTGCTGCAGGCGATACAGCGACCACCCGCGATAGCGGCCGAGCGCCGACTGTGGTTTCATCGAAATTTTTGTACAACAAATCAAAACAGACACTAAAAATAAAATAACCCTTATTGCAATACTTTAGGATTCATCCGTATCAGCAAAATATGTCAAAAAATAAGCATCAGTTTTTATTTTTTTTACGACCATTTGTGACATTTTGATAAAAAGTAATCACCAGCATTTTTTATTGAATATGTCTGCCTACTTACAGTATTTTTAGATATCTTAATATATGTTGATAATAGAACAAAAAATGTACCGAAATATGAGCCGGTATCGTTAATTTTGTAGTAAATGGCTAGGGAAGATCCTTTTTACAATGTAAAAAACTATTATTTTCAACAAAAAAGTTACCACTATTTGAAGATAAAGAACCATTCTATACGTTGTAGTTATTAGTTATATTTGATTCGGTTTAGTTTTGTCACAAAATGTACCGAAAAACAGCATAATTTGGCCCGATTTGCAAACGCACCCTTAAGCTCCTATTTTACGCTGGTATTCTGTGAGAGCGTGGTCCTTACCCGGTCGAGCCGACCCATTCGTGCTACAACTATGCTATTAATAAAGATGCAGCATGGCTCTACCACGTACATATATTATATGTATAGATAGCGTCAACTTAATCATTTAATTGTATTTCAGGAGGATCTCATGAAGGCGGTGCGCAAAGTTGCAGACAACAAGAAACTCGAGAGCAAGCTGGACTACAAACCGGTTTAAATTGGCATTTATTTATATAATTCAATTAATTCTATTATATTATGTAACTGCTTTTTTAAAATAAAATTAGTATTATTACATCTGTTTTCTTTCAGTTATGTATTCAAAATCCACACAACGATAAAGCATACTTAATCGCAACATTTTTACGTGGTAGAGCCACACTGCAGCTATATTATGGTCGTAGCACGAATGGGTCGATCGAGATACGACCACGCTCTCATAGAATACCAACGTAAAATAGCAGCTTAACACTGCTGTGTTTCGTATGGTGAGTGTAGAGAACCGGAGACCCTTTCTACTGAATACGAGGCATTCCATCTTAGTCCTCACGGGTGACAACGCATCTGCATTTTGATTCGCAAACGAGGATAAATGTAGATGTCTGTGGGCAACAGCAACCACTTACCATCAGGTGGACTGTGTGATTCGCTACACTCACCATAACACAACAGTTTTAAGCTACTATTTTACGCTGGTATTCTGTGAGAGCGTGGTCCTTCCCCGGTGGAGCCGACCCATTTGTGCTATAACTATACTACTAATATAGCTGCAGCATAGCTCTACCACGTATAAGAACTCCTTACCTTCTTAACTCTGCGTAGCTGTGATAGTTTTCTTTTTTACTTCATTATAATATGTACTACTATTCTGTATACTTTTCACATATCCAAAAGCAGTTTTTAAAAGCTTTTAGTAAAAGCTTTAGCAACTAAACATGGTAAAGGGGGGACACATGACTGTAATGAAAAATACCACTTTAAAGCTAAATATTTCGCAAACGGACCCCTGAATCGAAAAGATGTTGTTCCACACCTCCAATTTTTTTGAAAGACCTATCCAACGATACCCCACATGATGGAATAAACGGTTAAAAAAGAATCATCCTCCATTTACTTGTATCGGAAGCACCCGTAATAAAAATGTTTTTTAAAGATTTCATTTCACAGTTTTCTAGGCGTGATTAATATCTATAACTATGTCAAATTACAGATTTGTGCACAGACAGAGAGACGGACATGGTGAAACTATAAGGGTTCTTGGTGTGTAAAAACGGAACCCTAAATATCAGCTGAAGTAGAAAGAAACGTAAAAGTCCTTAAAAATACCCCTAAACATAAATATTAAAAGCCCCTAAAGAATCCCATTCCCATCCCACTTATTTGCCCCCTAATAAATTTAGGCGGTACGCCCTCAAAGCCCCAAACCCCTAAGTTCAGGACCCCCTCGAAGTTTTAGGTTACACAAGATAAAGTTAGACTCCGTTAGAGCCGACAAAAATTCACCGAGAAGGCTTCTCGGTGTGCTGGATGAACGGCAGCGTCGATCTTCGATGAAAATTAATATAAACATATAACTTGTGGTATTTGTGAAGGCGCTCTTATAGCGCGTTCTTAAAAACTAATAGCGACATCTATCAAAAAACTTAAGAACTATTTGCACCATTCGTTTCTTTTATGGGCTAAAGCTGAAGATGATTAGAGAGTAGTATTCCTAGATGTAGTTCTATTTTACTAGGTATAAATATTTAACTAGACTAGACAATTATGATAATAATATGAAAAATAAGTAAGTACCTTTTTAATTCAACTGAGAACTTACCCTAAAGGTTTTCTCTACTAGATTTCTCCTACGCGATCACTAAGATATCGGGGAACTGTTGGTGTCTAGTCGTCATTATGAAGCAATCTAATTTTTCGTCAAAGAGTCGGGACTAAACCACGTCAATTTTCTGTGGGTACGCTTTTGGAAGAGTTCCTCCTTCTTTTTGAAATCATTTCAAGCAAACTGCTATATATCAATCTCTTCAATGTCCTCTATCTCATCAACTGCTCCAATTATTCCTGTATCACAATATGTTCTTCCTTGGCTGTTATTATTTCATTTTGGTATTTATATCCTTATAGGCGAACCAATTACGAATCTTTAGTTGATGTTTTTTTACATAATAGATCTTGTTCGCGCCAAACGCTAATTTCAGGAACTAACGCGAGAGGGCGCGCGGCTCGGTGCCATACCGGTGTCGACGCCCGGGCTGCTGCCGACGGCCAAGGTCTACTAAGGTCAATCACCATCAGTCACACCCAGATACACATCACAGCACCTTATTTCCCTTGCACTACACAACCACATGCGACCTGACCGACTCCGGAGGGACCATTCGCCTTGGATATAGGTAAGTAAGCTCCGTCTAATATTCTCCCTGTTGAAAGGCCGGACCACAGAACGCTCCCCCTTATTGTTTAGTGTAACTATAGATTTTCCACTTTGGGCTTAGGAGGCCCGACCTACGTCTGCTCGTCGAAACTCAGCTGAATGGGCCCCTGAGGATTTGACCTTTATGGGAGCAGCCGTAGGCCGTAACAAACTGGTAGCAGAGCGCGGTTCCGGGTTCGATTCCCCGGTCGATCCCGACCATAGTGTTTGATAAAAATTAAACAATTCTGGTGGCATAGAGCGTTGGTTTGATTGGTTTAATTTGTATCTACAATAACGCCCGTCCGTAATACGTAAAAATATTTTTTTTGTACGTAATAATAAAATTATTTTCCTTTGTTGCTTGCTTATTTGATTAGCGGGTAGATTTGAAAGCCGCGCCCTTTTTGTGCGCAAGCGGGTTTTTTTCTAGAGGTATACGTCATGTAGGTAGATGGATATTATCACGTAATCGATTAATTATCGTTGTCGGATAGTTGTAGTGGATTGCTTATCGAGGGGTCGATTTCCGAGCTAGGCATTTTTTGTTGATCGGCCGTGAGGTGTATCTTCGTTTGTATTGTAATTTGTATTTGAACTAAAGAGTAGTAATTGTATTTGCGCAATTTGAATTTAACTTGATTTGATCGCACTAGTATTTGTTATTTGTTAATTTGATTTGTGTCTTTTCTTTTGTGCTAACTTGTATTTGGTTGATACGTAGTAATTCGTATTTGTGTAATTTCTATTTAACTCGATTTGATAGGAACTGCATTGTTAATTTTTTGTTGTATTTTTTGTTATCTTTGTAATTTATATAACTGTTAATTTTTTGTTATCTTTGTAATTTGTGCTCGAGCCACGTCGTAATTTGTATTTAGTAGTGATGTCATCGCCCAAGCTACTAATCCGTTGCTTGCGGACTGAGTTACGCTGGGCCACAAGCGCCCATGCTTTGATAGGTCGACCGGATAGGGTCCATAACTTGATGAAGCGGTTCGAGCAGGTGGATGCTAGAAGGGCCGCAGTGGAGGAGGCTTACGCTGAGCTCGAGGATTCGGATGTGGAGAAGGGAGTCCTGGACTCCTGCTTCGCGGACTACGTGCAGTTCTTTTCGCTCACGGACGAGTTGATCGAGGCTGAAGGCAGGTATGCCGAGGAGGCGCGTGAAGCTCGGATGAGTGGCCTGCCCGAGTCCTCTCGGAAGCAGCTTCAGCCGGAGCTGTTGGGACGACTCCCAACTCTGGACCTGCCAAGGTTCTCCGGGGTCCTTTCCGAATGGCTGACCTTCGTTGGTCTTTTCGACAGCCTAGTGGACACCCGGAGTGACTTGACCCCAGACTGCTCGGGACCTCGTAGCCAGAAGATACGCCAACGTCCGGCGAATTGCGGATGAACATGTTAAGCAGCTTCTGAGCCTCCCGCTGCTTAGTGACCGGGCCAGACTACGTCCGGACCTGTTTGATCCAGTTCTGGTGGCCTGTAATACGTTGAGGCGGCTGGATTTACCAGTGGGCGAGTGGGCTTTTTTGTTGCTCCGCATCGTGCTGTCCCGTCTACCTCTCGACCTTCGAATACATTTTGAGGAGAGGTACGGCGGGGACGAGGCCTCCTATATTCCGCCCTTCTATGACCTGCTGCGGTGTTTGGAGGAGCAGTGCCGGCAGATCGAGAACGCGGCGGGCACCGTTGACGACTTACGAGCCGTGCCCAGTGAGAGGCTGAATCCGCCAGGCAAGTCGTCGTCCCCCCCCCCCCCCCCTGCTCCTATTGTCGAGCATCTGATCACCGGGTGACGTCGTGCCCGAAATTATTAGGTAAGCCGGTTCCGGCGAGGCGAACTATCGCCAAGGAGCGCCGCTGGTGCTGCCCATGTTTGGAAGGGCAACTCCAGCGAGACTTTCCGCATCGGCAGCCCTGTCTGCATTGCCAGGGCCATCACCATGCAGTTTTGTGCCTGGGTGCGAACGGCGTCTCCTCTCGGGGCTCTGTCAGGCCCTCGACCCCCACGGGCGGAGGCGCTCAGCCACGACCTCTGACGGGCGACTCTCGGCGCCCGCCGGCCAACCACCAGGACCCTAGGTTTGAAAGGGGTCCCTCCCCCGACCAGTTGGGGGGTAATTCCCCCAGGGGCGGGGGTGTCATCACCCCCCTCAGCGTGTGGACAGGAACTTCACGGCCACTCATCAGTTCGCTAGACCCTTTTCACTCCCGTTAGCTGAGTGGCCGCGACTGGTGTACCATTCCCCATTTGATGGAGGCGGCCCTAGCTAGCTGCCGCCTTAGGTCCCACCACGGTCGCCTCCACTGAGCCTTAAGCCATCAACAGTCCACTTGTCAAAATGTTCTGTTGCCGACGGCCTCAGTGAAGGCGTACAACCCAAGTGGCGACTGTTAGCGGTTTGCGCTCTATTGGTCTCGGGTTCACGCCGTGTGGCCTCCACTTGGTGGTGGGAAGATTAGGGCCCCTCTGGAGCGTTGAATCACGCTGTCAAGGGGTATTAGATTTGGTTTGGTCGAGCACTTAGTTAAAAATTCTTTAGATTAAAATAAAAAAATGCTTTGGGTTTTCCGCGAAATTTTCATATTTGTAGCGGTTGTGATTAAAAGAATTGAATTTAATCTACTCCTTTAAATGCTGCTGCATATGTTTTGTAAATATATTTTATCACTGTGTTTGTTGTTGCACGGAAAATTGAAATTGAATGTCGCGCTATTTGGAAAATTATGTATATGTTTTGTGATAGTGTTTAATCATTTTGCTTTGTGAAAAGGAAGGCTGAAATTAGATAACCCTATTTGTGCCGAAGGGAATAAAAGTCAATTCTCCTTTGGTTTACATTTTGTTGGCACTGTCTAAGTTATTTAAATGAGAAATAGGGCTGTCTCTCGCGTTTATTGTTTTGTTTAATTTGTCAAGTTGGCCTATGTGCATCGGTGATTAATTTGGTTGAATTGATTCTGTAGTTGAACATTGATGCTTTGAAAAATTAGTTGAAATATGAGCATAGGACTACTTGTCTAACAGGCTGGCTAGTTTGTAGATTATCAGATGGAAATCAGCTGTGGTACCATTTGGTAAATGGTTATATGGTGGATGGCTTGGTTATGCCTACTTGTTTGAAAATTCATACTAAGGACTATCTGTGCGTTCGTTCGGCTCTCCACAGACGACGTTCATGAGGGTGCTCTCTGCACTGAAGCTTAGGAGGTCACTCTGGGCCGCTTCGTGTCGTGTCGCTGTTTGCAGACCTGATCCGGTCGGATTGCGGAACTAATCATAGGAGCACAGATAGGTGTTTGAAGGAGGTCGTCGGACTTCTGTCTAGGAATAGGACTTATTTATGGGCTGCGATGTCCAGGAAGGGCATCCAGTTCAACCCTCCGGCTTGCCCACGTTGGGGCTGTAATTTTGGTTAGGGTTGCAAGATCTGATGTGGTGCGTAAGGTGGCCTAGTTTGGTTGTAGATTCGTCATGCAACTTGCCGTCGCGACCCTGTCCCGCTGACCGGTTTGCTCGCGGACCTAAATCCTTATGTCCGGGACGGGGGTTTGTTTACGCCCGAACGCTGACTTCGGGATTGACGTCAGAGGGCGCGCGGCTCGGCGATACCGGTTTGACGTTCGGTCATGCGTAGAACGCGCGGCGTCAAATAAGAATCGTTTGCCAGCTGTGCTTGGGACAGCACGCCTTCATATTTTTGTTCGGGGATGCGGAATTGTGCACGCGCGCGTCGAGTAGATATACGGTCTAGGGTTCGAACCGCGCATTCCTTGTTCGAGAGCTTCTCCCGGTTGTTCATCAGGAAATCATTATAATCGTGTCGTCGCGTTAAGTGTCCTTTTTTGTGTGTGTTGGCTTGTTAGTTTACGCGTCAACGAGGCGTATTTTGAATCTTTTCGCGACGTGGTTTTTGGTGTCGAATGAAGGAACTTAGTTGTGTTTAACTGAGTAGTATGACTCATTAATAGATCGCTTTAATTCCCTTTATAATTTGTGATAAGTGAATCATCACAAATTATAAAGAGGGGGGACATTGAATGTTGAACTTTGAACTACTGTCCGTTACTGTGTATCACGTGTTCGATTCTTACGATGAATATGGAATCAGGCGAGTTTTACTTAAATGTACAATGAAGCTAATAGGACTGTCCTCGTGACGAACGAAGAAAGTGACTGTGGACGACTCCGCGGAAGATTACCACAATTTGGAGCGGTGCTGAAGTCCGAGCTGCTGCCGACGGCAACGGTCTCCACGCGGCCATATTGAGGCCCGACCTACGTCTGTTCGTTGAAACTCTGCTGAGTGGGCCCCAGAGGATTTGATCTTTGTGGGAGCAGCCGTAGGCCGTAACATCTGGCGTGTATCTTTTAAAAATAATTCCAATTTTTACATCTACATTTCGCTTAATAGTCTGGCTGTCACTTCGGTTGTCGGTTCTTAGGGCTATAAAGCCGGTATTCCCTGTTTGTTTCTGCATTCTGTTTGATATTTTACTATATTGGGTGTTAATTGTTGCACAATATTTTAGAATGTTACAATCACAACATTTAAAAAATCTGTAAAGTGAAATGTGTAAAATACATTAAACGACAATAACTATACCTGGGTCTTGTTTTTGATTTCAGGTGGATCCACTAGTCTACAATATGAGTCACGAGGATCCCGGCGATGTCACATACTCTGCTATTGGTGGCCTTCAGGAACAAATCCGACAGTTGAGAGAGGTAAAGTGTCTTCAATTTTTTTGGGGTCTCTTTGGATCTGGACTTCCCAAGAATATGTCAATATCACATAAACATAGGTATACTTTCAGGCACGTATTCAACCATGTTTTTCTTTTTGTAAATTGTTGCCAGCAAAGAATTCTTACCCTTTCAGCCTATCATCAATAAAGTCCACAATTGAACGTAGGCATCCCTATCCCTAAACTACCACGGGGAATACTCTGAGCAATTGTACGGATTAATTCCAGCCGCCAAATTTTACGAACGCACATCGCGTCAAAATTCACGATACCATCCTCACCATCTGGATGCTTTTTCTTCCTCGCACAACTTCTCTGTGGAATTGTTTATCACTGGCGATTTTTCCGTACCGATACGACTTAGGAACCTTCAAGAAAAGAGCTTACACACCTTTCTAAAAGGCCGGCAGCGGATCTGCAATTACCCTGGTGTTGCGGTTGTTTATGGGCGGCGGTAGTCACTTACCATCAGGTGAGCCGAATGCTCGTTTGTCCCCTCTGTTATAAAAAAAATTGAACTACCAATCGTTCAAAGAGTTTGTTACAGAACCTGTACCCTCAAAGCTTCAAATTAGCAATGATACTCCATCACCACTGTTGGATTTGAATTTGATGTATTTTGTTGTTTTTGAAGACTAAGATGGAATGCCTCATAGCCTGCAATTATACTAGTACTCCACCCTTCGGACGGGATAACAGAAGTACATGCACTGCTGTTTAGCGGTAGAAAGAGGCAAGAGAATTATACTCACCCTGGCGGACTCCTAGGCAGAGAAGAAGTCGTACCTCCTAGTATCACGAGCGTGGCTCGCTGCAGCTATATTTTGGTTGTAGCACAAATTGCTCTACAAGGAAAGAACCACGTTCCTACAGAATACCAGTGTGAATAGCAGCTTAATACTTCTATGTTTCGTATGGTGAGTGTGACCTGAGAAACTTTTTACAGGTCTCAGGTGTGACAATGCAAAATTTTGATTTTTATTCGAAGGTACGCCCCCGGGATCTACTTACTATTAGATGGACTGTGTGCTGTAGAACTTCTTTCACTCGTTTATTTTCAAATAAAGGCGCTTAACAGACCTCGTTTAGTCTTTGGTTTCGACTAAATATCAGTTCCTTAATGATATTTTTGGAGCCTTTTCAATTATAGCCAAGACAAACTCAAACTCAACTATGGTTATAAAGAAATTCCTCAAATGTCTATATTTGAAGATTTTTCATAAATAGACCTACTCTAACATTCACATGCCACTGGACTGTGGACTGCTATTCCAATTGTATTTTAAAATTTAACAGAAAAAGCTTTCATTTTACAGGTGATTGAACTCCCCTTGTTGAATCCAGAACTCTTCGTCCGTGTAGGAATCACTCCGCCAAAGGGTTGCCTGCTATACGGTCCACCGGGAACTGGCAAGACCTTACTGGCGAGGGCTGTGGCCTCTCAGCTCGACGCAAACTTCCTTAAGGTAATAAAAAAATTTATTTTCATTCAAAATACGCACAAAATAAAGTCTTAGTATTGATTGAGAATTGTGATTTACTCGTTGAAACGAAAAAACTATACTAAAAAGAGACGAACATATCCATCAGTCATGTACTCCTGGTATATCATCTTCTATACATCCATCCATTACAGCCTATATAGCCTAGTCAACAAACATAGTCATCATTTATACGTGGTAGAGCCATACCACAGCTATATTAGTAGAATAGTTGTAGCACGAATGGGTCGGCTCGACCGGGGTAGGATCACGCTCTCACAGATTACCAGCGTAAAATGGCAGCTCGATACTGCTGTGTTTCGTATGGTGAGTGTAGAGAACCGGAGACCCATTTTACTGGAAAAGAGGCATTCCATCTTAGACCTCACTGGTGAAGACGCATCTGCATTTTGATTCTTTATAGAGGATAAATGTAGATGTGTATGGGCCACAGCAATCACTTACCATCAGGTGGACTGTGTGCTCGTTTGTCACTCTATCCTATTAAAAAAAACATCAATAGGATTTAGTCTGCTAGAGAATGAGATAGAATACAGTATACAGTGTTTCCTATTATGTGTGGAGATTATGCATGTGATCTATGAGTAGTAAGGCTTAAGGACGAAATTTGTTATTTGAAAATATTTAAGTACTTGATAATGAAATTGAAAACTGTATAGTATGTAATGGATGTCATACACGATCCAGCTAACTTTCAAGTTTGCAGCGCACTTGAAGCGGCGTCCAGTTTGCAGTGCATCCATATAGACCACTCACGTTCAAGTTCGCCGTCAAGTTAGCACGATGCCGCACCAGTTGAAACCATCTTCATCGTCTTTCGCTTATTTGCTCCGACTAACGTCATACTTACTGCTCATACACACGTTCAAGTTTACATGACATACAAGTACACTTGTCATGCACACTGATAGCCACACTCTGTCAAGTTTACCGGACGCTGCTTCAAGCGCACTGCAAACTTGATCGTAAACTGGATATGTAGAATAAAATGTAAAATAATTTTAATAAATTTAAAGGTAACAATCTCTACAAATAAATAAAATTGAAGTGTCTGTTTGTAATGTCAAAATAACAGCTTTTTACTATATGCATATGAAATTATATACGGTACTTATCACAAAAACACAATTTTTAAAATATTTCTCTGTCTTTCTGTCTGTTTGTTCCGGCTAACCTCTGAAACGACTCAACCGATTTTGACAGGACTTTCACTGATAGATAGTTGATGTTGTAAGGAGTAACTTATGCTACTTTCATTTTAGAAAAAGAATTAGGGTTCCGCGCAAAATAATTAAAACCCATGAAATCCAATCGTAATAAATTACACGCAGGCGAAGTCGCGGGAAACAGCTAGTATTATATTAAATAACAAATTATTCTACTCCTGTTACTCTGCATTCATCTAATTCTCTCAAAGTTTAGTTTTCTGAAGGTTTCACTTATACCGCGTGTGACCTGCACACATATTGTCTTTGTTTTTCATTATTTATCTATGCTAGACTATTGAAAAAAAAAAACATTTTCAATAAAAAGTAAAAGCCAACTTCGAAGAACTAAAAACAATAAAATAATTTCACATTGAGTTGGGCCTTAATTCTTAAGGCGGCTCTTCACGTTGGCCAACATGGTGGCGAATGTGTTGGCAAAGATATTAGCCAAGAGTTTGTGATGGCGCCCACACGTTGGAAGGTCGTTCAGTTTGCTTCAGTTCAGGCCAATGTGCGGACGAATTTATTAAAATAGATATTGAGGCGCTAACGGCTGCTGCGGGTCATTTATTCACGGCATACCGCTACTACATGAATGTGTATAAGAAAAAAATGGAAATGGAAAAAATTAATTTTATTTCTTCTGTTCCACAAACAATTTTCAGCTTCATAGAGCTCTATAATTCCATAAATCTTAATTTTTAAAATTAATGTTTCTTCATTGGTTATTATTACTGCGATTTGGTGGACACTAGTTACGATGCGTGAATATAAAATTTAAATCAGGTGCGTGAGATCCACAGAATACTTTTCTCCTGGTGCGATCACTCTGGGAGCTTGTAGCAAACTAAAGTGCGCCCAACGTGTGGACGCGGCGGCCAATACTCTGCCAATGCCCTTTGATCTTTTGTTAAAAACCGACACCACATGGATGTCGCGCCAACTTGTAGGCCATCATTCCAATACATACCAATGTAAGCACAAACACCCGCTCTACACGATGGCAATTGGTATTGGCCAACACATTCGCCACTGTGTTGGCCAAGGTGAAGAGCCGCCATTATATATACTTCATAATGTGAAATTAATTTATTGATGATGGTAAGTGGCTACGGCAGCGCATGGACACCAGCAACAAATTACAAACAAAGAAAAAACAGTCTGTCTGTCCTGGCTAACCTGTAGAATGGCTGAATCGATTAATGAAACTTCATGAAAAGACAATATGGCTAAGACTATATTTTATACGATGACTTGGAGAAAGGAGTCATGTCCTGTAATAGGACTTGTTGTTATCGTCATCTGTGGATCTGTGGACCTTGGTTATGCGACTGTTTATTTCTTGCAGGGCCTCTCTAGCTTGCCTGCTGTCCACTAGATTTTTCCAAAGCTGAGCGTCTTGATTAGTAAAACTTTTACGTACCAGTGAACGAACGTTACCAAAAGGGATCGATATGATCGGTCCCGATCCTATAACGGCCATAGCCGGTCCTCTCCTGGCCAGCTCGTCTGCTGCGTCGTTGCTTCTGGATCCATTGTGTCCCTTGATTCATTGCTGTGTGATGATTATTGTAAATTTTGATAACGCCACATTAATAGATCTTACCCTGCTGAAGGCAGTTCTAAATAACATGAAGTCTTATTCGCCATAGGAAATTTAATATTATTTTTATACCTTTCGTCTTATAGGTGGTATCGTCGGCCATTGTAGATAAATACATCGGCGAGTCGGCTCGTATGATCCGCGAGATGTTCAACTACGCGCGGGACCACCAGCCTTGCATCATTTTCATGGACGAAATCGACGCCATTGGTGAGTAAAGATACAATATTGCTCATAGAGATGTTACTAATTGTAGTTAGTAAGATGGTAATAAGTATATGTTCTATGTTTTTTTTCATTCATTACAGCCCTTCACAAGTCCACTGCTGAACATAGGCCTCCCCCAAAGAATGCCACAAAGCACGGTCCTGAGCCACCTGCATCCATCGACTTCCTGCATGTCTTACCAGGTCGTCACTCCATCTCGTGGGGGGACGCCCTACACTTCGCCTACCGGTACGAGGCTGCCACTCGAGAACCTTTCTTCCCCATCGGTTGTCGGTTCTACGAGCTATATGGCCGGCCCACTGCCACTTCAGCTTACTAATCCGTTGGGCTATGTCGGTTACTCTGGTTCTACTGCGGATATCCTCATTCCTAAGTTTATCACGCAGAGAAACTCCGAGCATAGCCCTCTCCATAGCTCGCTGAGCGACCTTGAGCTTCCTCATCCGGCCAGCAGTGAAGGACCACGTCTCAGTTCCGTAAGTCATCACTGGCAACACGCACTGGTTGTACAATTTCGTTTTCAGGTTTTGAGGTATGTCTGACGAGAGGATGTGTCGTAGCTTCCCGAACGCTGCCCAGCCGAGTTGAATCCGTCGATTGACCTCTCGGTCGAAGTTGGACTTACCTAGTCGGACTATTTGTCCCAGGTAAACATACTCGTCAACAACTTCGAGCTTAGTGCTCCCAACAACTACCGGCATAGGTGTGACATGGACATTAAACATGATCTTTGTTTTGTCCATGTTCGTCTTAAGACCTATCCGTTGGGAAACACTATTGAGGTCATTGAGCATAGTGCTTAGGTCCTCCAGCGATTCTGCCATAAGGACTATATCGTCGGCAAATCGAAGGTGAGTGATGTACTCGCCATTGATGTTGATACCGTATCCTTTCCAGTCCAGAAGCTTGAAAAGGTCTTCCAATGCAGCGGTGAAGAGTTTCGGGGATATGACGTCACCCTGTCTTACACCTCTCTGCAATTGGATAGGTTTCGTACTCTGGTTCTGTACTCGGATAGCCATCGTAGCCCTACTGTACAAGCACTTCAACACTTCGATATACCGACAGTCAACTTGGCACCGTTGAAGGGACTGCAGCACCGCCCAAATTTCGACGGAATCAAAGGCTTTCTCATAGCCCACATACGCCACACATAGTGGCAAATTGTACTCTTCGGACTTCTGTACAATATGCCGAAGGGTATGTATGTGGTCTATGGTGCTAAAGCCCTTTCGGAAACCGGCTTGTTCAGGAGGCTGGAAGTCGTCAAGACAGCGCGCGAGACGATTCGTAATGACTCTCGAAAACAGCACGTAGACGCGGCTCAGAAGGGAAACCGCTCTGTAGTTCTTCAAGAGACCGTTGTCACCTTTCTTGAAGAACAAGACCACCGCACTTCTGCTCCACGCCTCCGGTGTAATGCCACCATGGAGGACGGAATTAAAGAGCTTCTGAAGGACTTCAAGTACCGGTCTTCCACCCGCTTTCAGAAGCTCCGCTGTAATTCCATCCTCGCCTGGGGCCTTACCGTTTTTAAGGTGCTGGAGAGCCATTCTAATCTCGCTCAGACTGACGTCCGGGATATCTTCGGAATAGTGTCGGATGAGACTCGCTCTTGGATCGTTACTCACACTTGCGTGTGGCTCCAACGATGATATCACAGAATACCAGCGTCAAATAGCAGCTTAACACTGCTGTGTTTCGTATGGTGAGTGTAGAGAACCGGGGACCCTTTTTACTGGAATCGAGGCATTCCATCTTAATCCTCACGGGTGACAACGCATCTGCATTTTGATTCGCAAACGAAGATAGATGTAGATGTATATGGGCCACACCAACCACTTACCATCAGGTGAACTGTGTGCAGTGCTTTGGTGGATTTCAAATACCTTCTTTAATATTTTTTTTACGTGGTAGTCACAGTGCAGCTTTATATGGTTATAGCATGAATGGGTCGGCTCGACCGTGGAAGAACCACGCTCTCACAGAATACCAGCGTGAAATAGCAACTTAATGTTTCTATGTTTCGTATAGTGGGTGTAGAGAACCGGAGAACCCTTTTTATTAGTAACAAGGCATTCCATATTAGTCCTCAGGGATGACAACGCATCTGCATTTGGATTCTTAATCGAGGATAAATTTAGATGTGTATGGGCCACAGCAACTGCTTACCATCAGGTGGACTGTGTGCTCGTTTGCTAACCTTCACCTATAAAAACAGTTGGTTTTGTAAATCGTAATTTTTCTAAAGTAATATACTACTACTGTCCCATGGCACTCGTTATTTCCCAGAAAGTTTTAAATTTCCACTGCTCCAGTACTTTGGCGGATTACAAATATCTTCCTTATATAATATCTTTTACTCTTTCAAATAGACTAAAGAACATCACAATCTTGATACTGTCCAAATAATTCCAGTAAAAAATTTCATCCCCTAGTTTACTACACGTATGCCCAAATACTCAAATCAATTTTCTACCGACTTCAAAAAGGAGACGGTACTCAATTCGACTGTGTTTTTTATGTGTGTTACCTTATAACTGTTTACTGGGTGAAACGATTTCGATGATTCTTTTTTATTTGAAAGCTGGTGCTTCACATGTGGTCCCATATAAATTCCATCAATGTTTGACCAATAGTTTTTGAGTTATTTTTAATAGTTTATATTGAAGTTAGTTGTACAAAATGTTTAATTTTAAATTATAAGATTCCGATAAGTGTCTTGCTGTCTCTATCAAAGTCAAAGTGACTGTAACAGCACAAGACTTAACAACATCTTAAAATTGAGCAGCGGTTGAGTATTTGGCCGTTAGGGCTGGATTTTTTTTCCAAATGTATACGGGACCATCCCTTAACCCCTTACCGCATACCAAGCGATAGGTCTTCCTTTAGGTTCAGTGTGTCGTGATAGAATTAGTCATTTTCCCATTTGGGAGAAAAATACCCGATAGACATGCCAGTATTGTTCAAAATATCGTTCTTTCACTAAATCTGAAAAATGTAAGGTTTATTTGTGTTATAACGACAAACTCAATTTATTTTAGGGAGTTCCACAAAATATAATTCATATTTTTCTTAAACACATACGAAGCCGTATAAGGCTTCAAGTAATAACTTCTAATATCATAATTATTTTTTTTTTAAAAAATTATCCAAAGCGCTTCACAAGTGATGAAGATCTCATCACGTCTAGATCTGGTTTGTTTATGCTTTTACCACTGGTTCGCATAAAACATCTGTCATTTAAAAAACTAGCAAGAAACTCTATAAGGCTTTTATTATCAGGTGGGAGACGTTTCTCCGAGGGCACCAGCGCCGACCGTGAGATCCAGCGCACGCTGATGGAACTGCTGAACCAGATGGACGGGTTCGATTCCCTGGGGCAGGTGAAGATCATCATGGCCACCAACAGACCCGACACCTTGGACCCCGCGCTACTTCGGCCCGGACGTTTGGACAGGAAGATCGAGATTCCTCTCCCCAACGAACAGGCTAGGTAAGTTTTTGGATCTTTGGACTACAAATTTGTCTAGTCTTTGTTTTTGTTGTGTGTGAGCTTGATTTTTTTTCGACTCTGAATTCTCTTTTGTCTTATCATGTCTGAAAATTTACTTAATTTCTTATGTATCTATATTGAACATTTATTTTATTAAATTCTATAATAGATAACGTGTGAATAGCATAGTGGGTTATACCTAGTCAGGTCATAAGTATTGTCACACAGTAAGAACTTTTCTTTTAGAATGCTGGCCACAAAAAAGTTTATTGAATTCGAATTTCGAATTGTTCATGAAAATAAAACTGTATACTTTTTAGAATTTTATTCATTTTTAAATATGGAGTGGACGCTTAAAGTAGACCGTGTTGCAGTTATTGCGTTGCATCGTTGCGGTTACGCGCCAATTCAAATTTTAGACATACTGAAAAATTTGAATATAACCAAAAGATTCGTTTATCGTACCATCAAACGATACAATGAAGACTCTAGTGTAGATGACAGGTCAATAAGTGGTCGCCCTCGGTCTGTTAGGACTCCTGCTGGGCTATTCACAATCGTCTCGGAAAGCGAAATCGACTCGGATTCGATAACTTCTCGCACCGAAACCAATAAACGCTATTCATATTTAACGTTCGGATAAAGGTCACTTAGATACATCCCATAACTATTGTATCGTCATTTAGTTACATGCATTTACGAATTTTGTAGATAAATAGGCTTTTGTGTTTTTTAGAGTAACGCCTGAACAAAAACATAATGTAATATTTTGGTGTTAGCCATTGATATCGAATATAAAAAATATATAATTTAACTATATAATAAATAACAAAAAAACTGAGATATGTCTCGTTTCTGTCGGGTCTGGGTTTTTTCCTATGGGGCGTAACCCAGTTTTTTTGTTATTTATTATATAGTTAAATTATATATTTTTTATATTCGATATCAATGGCTAACACCAAAATATTGCATTATGTTTTTGTTCAGGCGTTACTCTAAAAAAATACAAAAGCCTATTTATCTACAAAATTCGTAAATGCATGTAACTAAATGACGATATAATAGTTATAGGATGTATCTAAGTAAACTTTATCCGAACGTTAAATGTGAATAGCGTTTATTGGTTTCGGTGCGAGAAGTTATCGAATCCGAGTCGATTTTGCTTTCCGTGACGGTTGTGAATAGCCCGGCAGCAGTGAATAAAGCTGTGAAGGCGCGAATTCAAAGAAATCCCAAACGTAAGCAGAAACTGTTGGCCCTTCAGATGGGTTTAAGCAGAACCACGGTGAAAAGGGTGTTAAATGAAGACTTAGGGCTTCGGGCATATCGAAGAAAAACAGGACATGGTTTGAATGCTCGTCTAATGGACCTGAGACTGAAGAGATGCCGCGCTTTGTTGAAGCGGTACGCGGGAAAAAATATCGGGAAATTCTTTTTTCGGATGAAAAAATTTTTACCGTAGAAGAGAGCCACAACAAACAAAATGATAAGGTGTACGCACACACCACACAGTAGTGAAGAAGCGAGCAACCGTATTCCGCGTGTCCAACGAGGTCATTTTCCATCCTCGCTCATGGTATGGTTGGGAGTTTCTTATTGGGGCTTAACAGAGGTACATTTTTGTGAGAAAGGTGTAAAAACGAATGCAGTTGTGTATCAAAATACAGTCTTGACGAACCTTGTGGAACCTGTTTCTCATACCATGTTCAATAACAGGCACTGGGTATTCCAACAAGATTCGGCGTCAGCTCATAGAGCGAAGAGCACACAAGACTGGCTGGCGGCGCGTGAAATCGACTTCATCCGGCACGAAGACTGGCCCTCCTCCAGTCCAGATTTGAATCCGTTAGATTACAAGATATTGCAACACTTGGAGGAAAAGGCGTGCTCAAAGCCTCATCCCAATTTGGAGTCACTCAAGACATCCTTGATTAAGGCAGCCGCCGATATTGACATGGACCTCGTTCGTGCTGCGATAGACGACTGGCCGCGCAGATTGAAGGCCTGTATTCAAAATTACGGAGGTCATTTTGAATAAACTTTAGTGTCATAAGAATCTATGTTTTGTTAAGTTCATTTTGGTATATAAATGGTTACATAATGAATAAACTTGTTTCAATTATTTTATATTAAACATGTGACAGAATTTATGACCTATATATTAGTTTAATCTCTAACTGTATAATTGTCTAATTTTTATATTCAATCGTGTA
Source organism: Parnassius mnemosyne (assembly GCA_963668995.1). Classification (NCBI taxonomy): domain Eukaryota; kingdom Metazoa; phylum Arthropoda; class Insecta; order Lepidoptera; family Papilionidae; genus Parnassius; species Parnassius mnemosyne. Next base: position 30,430,021 of record CAVLGL010000090.1, read on the forward strand.
ACTATTCGCTATTCCATCAAACGCAAGGAACAAGTCTAAAAGAAAATAAAAGTCCTTCTGTTGGTAAACAAGTTAAAAAGTTATGTTATTATTGTTCATAATAATGAAAACTCTTGTTATTTTTTTAAACTTGACTATTTGTTAATAAGTGCTATTTTTATTATAGTTGCTAGTTTCAATAGAGAATCGCAAATGAGTACACGATTCACTTGGTTTCTTTCAGTGAGCATGTGGGGTACCCAAATATCGAGCTTGTTTGTTTAGCCAGACTTTTTCAAATTTCAAAACTATTTTATGGTCAATCCTCAATTGATCTGGATGCTGTGTCGTAACTACTAATATGCCGATTTTGTTCCACTTTTTCAAAAATGGCATCGACTTTATCCGTATGGGGGCGACCAGCGGCAACGAGCGAGCTGCGTTTTTGACATCAAAATTCCTGGACTGAAAATGTTTGAACCAACTTTGTGCTACTCTTACTGACACTGCATTAGGTCCATAAACGTCACAAAGTATTTACGCGGCTTAAGTCGCATTTTGCCTATTTTGTAATAAAACTACAGAATGTATCCAACTTCTTTGTTGGATTCATGCATTTTGACGGACAGAAAATTAATTGAAAAATGGTGGGAAAGTGGTGTTTACTTTTTATTTTTATTTTGCTTAACATTGTATATGTATTGATATTAAATCCAGCCAGATACAAACAGTACGACCAAAGAGATTTTTCTTCAATTTTATGCAAACAAAGTAGGAAGAAACTTTTTCTTCAATCTCTTAGTAGACAAAAACTTTGTGAATTGAATCGCACACAGAGGAGCTCACGTAAGCGTAGTTATTGCATAGACATCACATTCAATTTGGGATAATTTCAAATAAAAGGAGAAGCCTTATTTACTCGTATTTTAAAAACAACAAAAATTTATATCAGTATTTAGTATATATTTGAACTTAAATGTTAAAGTCTGGGTACACTTAGAAAAATAACCCTATATAAACAAATGATTGATTGATTGATGCCCTTTGGTCATCATTTACATTCATATTTATTTTGTAGCCGGTGGAAGAAAAAGGGGAGGTCTCAAGGTGTTCTGCCCGGGGAGCGGCAAACGCTCCGAGTGATAGTTCGGAGCTATTCTATATATACTGCTTTAACTTCGGAACTTTGTTAGCGCGATTTAGGCTTCGATGTGTTTCACTTGTGGCGCGACGACAGCGCCGCCACAATGTCTTGATTTTTTTTATGAGCCCGTAAAAGTCGATAGCTGGAAAAGGACCTTTTAATTGTAGGGAAAATTCGCCTTAATCGCCACGCACGGCATGCGTATTGGCTTGGCGATTGTAGTTTTATGAATGTCGTTTTTGATTTTCTAGATTGGAAATTCTAAAAATCCACGCCGCGCCGATAGCGAAGCACGGCGAGATGGACTACGAGGCTGTGGTGAAGCTGTCGGACACCTTCAACGGAGCCGATCTGAGGAATGTGTGCACCGAAGCTGGTCTATTCGCCATTCGTGCCGAGAGAGAGTACATTATACAGGTAAATGACGTCCTTAAAGATAAAAGAGCCGTGGTAGGTCAGGGGCTGAGCGCTCGCTGTAAATTTTCATTATATAGCAACCCAAGTACGATCCCGAGCACCAATGAAATTGTTAATTGCAATTTTAAGTAGTGATTTACCACGTGCTCGGGGGTGAAGGAAGACAATGTGAGGAAATCTGCATGTCTAAGAAATAAGAAAAAATATTTCGAAGACATGTGAAGTTCGCCAACACGCATTGGGGCATCGCGGCGAACACTTCCTTGCCCTAAAACCCTCTCAAATATGAGAGGAGGCCTGTGCCCAGCAGTGGGACGTATATAGGCTGTAACTTTAAATATAAACGATTGACTCTTTATAATAATGATGCCCGTTGTATGGCGTATTATAAGTTTTTTTTTTCGACCCTGAATTCTCTTTTGTCTTATCATGTCTGAAAACTTACTTAATTTCTTATGTATCTACATTGAACATTTATTTCAGTAAATTCTTTAATATTTAACGTGTGAATAGAATAGTGGGTTATATATTAGTTTAATCTCTAACGGTATAATTGTCAAATTGTTATATTCCATTGTTCAACTATTCGCTGTTCCATCGAAATAAAAAAAGAAAAAACCATGGTCGTTCTCATGACCGATTTATAATTGTTACAGCTATTCCAAACATTAGATTAGCCTGGACAGACAGACACACAGATACACATTTTGAAAATGATTATTTACGTCTTAATGGGCATACATACTGAAGCTATAGCATAAGCTTGTTATAAGGCAGTTATTTCGATTACAGGCAGCCACTTCAATATTTTTTACAGGATAAGGGTGACTAACGAGCACACAGTCCACCTGATGGCAAACGGATACTGTGGCCCATAGACCTCTACATTTATCCTCGATTAGGAATCAAAATACAGATGCGTTGTCACCCGTGAGCATTAAGATGGAATGCCGCGTTTCCAGTTAAAAGGATTTCCGGTTCTCTACACTCACCATACGAAGCACAGCAGCATTAAGCTCCTATTTTACGCTGGTATTCTGTGAGAGCGTGGTCCTTACCCGGTCGAGCCGACCCATTCGTGCTACAACTATGCTATTAATAAAGATGCAGCATGGCTCTACCACGTACATATATTATATGTATAGATAGCGTCAACTTAATCATTTAATTGTATTTCAGGAGGATCTCATGAAGGCGGTGCGCAAAGTTGCAGACAACAAGAAACTCGAGAGCAAGCTGGACTACAAACCGGTTTAAATTGGCATTTATTTATATAATTCAATTAATTCTATTATATTATGTAACTGCTTTTTTAAAATAAAATTAGTGTTATTACATCTGTTTTCTTTCAGTTATGTATTCAAAATCCACACAACGATAAAGCATACTTACTCGTAACATTTTTACGTGGTAGAGCCACACTGCAGCTATATTATGGTCGTGCACGAATGGGTCGATCGAGATACGACCACGCTCTCACAGAATACCAGCGTAAAATAGCAGCTTAACACTGCTGTGTTTCGTATGCTGAGTGTAGAGAACCGGAGACCCTTTTTACTGAATACGAGGCATTCCATCTTAGTCCTCACGGGTGACAACGCACCTGCATTTTGATTCGCAAACGAGGATAAATGTAGATGTCTGTGAGCCACAGCAACCACTTACCATCAGGTGGACTGTGTGATTCTCTACACTCACCATAACACAACAGTTTTAAGCTACTATTTTACGCTGGTATTCTGTGAGAGCGTAGTCCTTCCCCAGTCGAGCCGACCCATTTGTGCTATAACTATACTACTAATATAGCTGCAGCATAGCTTTACCACGTATAAGAACTCCTTACCTTCTTAACTCTGCGTAGCTGTGATAGTTTTCTTTTTGACTTCATTATAATATGTACTACTATTCTGTATACTTTTCACATATCCAAAAGCAGGTTTTAAAAGCTTTTAGTAAAAGCTTTACCAACTAAACATGGTAAAGGGGGGACACATGACTCTAATGAAAAATACCACTTTAAAGCTAAATATTTCGCAAACGGACCCCTGAATCGAAAAGATGTTGTTCCACACCTCCAATTTTTTTGAAAGACCTATCCAACGATACCCCACATGATGGAATAAACGGTTAAAAAAGAATCATCCTCCATTTACTTGTATGGGAAGTACCCGTAATAAAAATGTTTATAAGATTTTATTTCACAGTTTTCTAGGCGTGATTAATATCTATAACTATGTCAAATTAGAGATTTGTGCACAGACAGAGACAGACATGGTGAAACTATAAGGGGTAAAAGTCCTTAAAAATACCCCTAAACCTAAATATTAAAAGCCCCTAAAGAATCCCATTCCCATCCCACTTATTTGCTCCCTAATAAATTTAGGCGGTACGCCCCCAAAGCCCCAAACCCCTAAGTTCAGACCCCCTCGAAGTTTTAGGTTACACAAGATAAAGTTAGACTCCGTTAGAGCCGACAAAAATTCACCGAGAAGGTTTCTCGGTGTGCTGGATGAACGGCAGCGTCGATCTTCGATGAAAATTAATATAAACATATTACTTGTGGTATTTGTGAAGGCGCTCTTATAGCGCGTTCTTAAAAACTAATAGCGACATCTATCAAAAAACTTAAGAACTATTTGCACCATTCGTTTCCTTTACGGGCTGAAGCTGAAGATGATTAGAGAGTAGTATTCCTAGATGTAGTTCTATTTTACTAGGTATAAATATTTAACTAGACTAGACAATTATGATAATAATATGAAAAATAAGTAAGTACCTTTTTAATTCAACTGAGAACTTACCCTAAAGGTTTTCTCTACTAGATTTCTCCTACGCGATCACTAAGATATCGGGGACTGTTCGTGTCTGTCTAGTCGTCATTATGAAGCAATCTAATTTTTCGTCGAAGAGTCGGGACTATACCAGGTCAATTTTCTGTGGGTACCCTTTTGGAAGAAAGAGTTCCTCCTTCTTCTTGAAATCATTTTAAGCAAACTGCTATATATCAATCTCTTCAATGTCCTTCTATCTCATCAACTGCTCCAATTATTCCTGTAACACAATATGTTCTTCCTTGGCTGTTATTATTTAATTTTGGTATTTATATTTTTATAGGCGCACCAATTACGAATATTTAGTTGATGTTTTTTTACATAATAGATCTTGTTCGCGCCAAACGCTAATTTCAGGAACTAACGCGAGAGGGCGCGCGGCTCGGTGCCATACCGGTGTCGACGCCCGGGCTGCTGCCGACGGCCAAGGTCTACTAAGGTCAATCACCATCAGTCACACCCAGATACACATCATAGCACCTTATTTCCCTTGCACTACACAACCACATGCGACCTGACCGACTCCGGAGGGACCATTCGCCTTGGATATAGGTAAGTAAGCTCCGTCTAATATTCTCCCTGTTGAAAGGCCGGACCACAGAACGCTCCCTTTTATTGTTTAGTGTAACTATAGATTTTCCACTTTGGCCTTCGGAGGCCCGAACTACGTCTGCTCGTCGAAACTCAGCTGAATGGGCCCCTGAGGATTTGATCTTTATGGGAGCAGCCGTAGGCCGTAACAAACTGGTAGCAGAGCGCGGTTCCGGGTTCGATTCCCCGGTCGATCCCGACCATAGTGTTTGATAAAAATTAAACAATTCTGGTGACAGGGAGCGTTGGCTTGATTGGTTTAATTTGTATCTACAATCACGCCCGTCCGTAATACGTAAAAATATTTTTTTTGTACGTAATGATATAATTATTTTCCTTTGTTGCTTGCTTATTTGGTTAGCGGGTAGATTTGAAAGCCGCGCCCTTTTTGTGCGCAAGCGGGAGTTTTTCTAGAGGTATACGTCATGTAGGTAGATGGATATTATCACGTAATCGGTTAATTATCGTTGTCGGATAGTTGTAGTGGATTGCTTATCGAAGGGTCGATTTCCGAGCTAGGCATTTTTCGTTGATCGGCCGTGAGGTGTATCTTCGTTTGTATTGTAATTTGTATTTGAACTAAAGAGTAGTAATTGTATTTGCGCAATTTGAATTTAACTGGATTTGATCGCACTAGTATTTGTTATTTGTTAATTTGATTTGTCTTTTCTTTTGTGCTAACTTGTATTTGGTTTGATAAGTAGTAATTCGTATTTGTGTAATTTATCGATACTCGATTTGATAGGAACTGCATTTGTTAACTGTTAATTTTTTGTTGTATTTGTTATTTGTTATCTTTGTAATTTGTGCTCGAGCCGCGTCGTAATTTGTATTTAGTAGTGATGTCATCGCCCAAGCTACTAATCCGTTGCCTGCGGACTGAGTTACGCTGGGCCACCAGCGCCCATGCCTTGATAGGTCGACCGGATAGGGTCAATAACTTGATGAAGCGGTTCGAGCAGGTCGATGCTCGAAGGGCCGCAGTGGAGGAGGTTTACGCTGAGCTCGAGGATTCGGATGTGGAAAAGGGAGTCCTGGACTCCTGCTTCGCGGACTACGAGCAGTTCTTTTCGCTCACGGACGAGTTGATCGAGGCTGAAGGCAGGTATGCCGAGGAGGCGCGTGAAGCTCGGATGAGTAGCCTGCCCGAGTCCTCTCGGAAGCAGCTTCAGCCGGGGCTGTTGGGACGACTCCCAACTCTGGACCTGCCAAGGTTCTCCGGGGTCCTTTCCGAATGGCTGACCTTCGTTGGTCTTTTCGACAGCCTAGGGGACGCCCGGAGTGACTTGACCCTGAGCCAAAAGATGGCGTACCTCCTGGCCTCACTGGAGGGGGAGGCCCTGGGCGTCGTCGGCCACTTGAGATTGTCGGACGACGCCTACCAGACTGCTCGGGACCTCCTAGGCAGAAGATACGCCAACGTCCGGCGAATTGCGGACGAACATGTTAAGCAGCTTCTAAGCCTCCTGCTGCTTAGTGACCGGGCCAGACTACGTCCGGACCTGTTGGATCCAGTCCTGGTGGCCTGTGTGCCCAGTGAGAGGCTGAATCCGCCAGGCAAGTCGTCGTCAGCCCCTCCCCTGCTCCTATTGTCGAGCATCTGATGACCGGGTGACGTCGTGCCCGAAATTATTAGGTAAGTCGGTTCCGGCGAGGCGAACTATCGCCAAGGAGCGCCGCTGGTGCTGCTCATGTTTGGAAGGGCACCTCCAGCGAGACTTTCCGCATCGGCAGCCCTGTCTGCATTGCCAGGGCAATCACCATGCAGTTTTGTGCCTGCGTGCGAACGGCGTCTCCTCTCGGGGCTCTGCCAGGCCCTCGACCCCCACGGGCGGGGGCGCTCAGCCACGCCCTCTGACGGGCGACTGTCGGCGCCCGCCGGCCAGCTACCAGGCCCCAGGTTTGAAAGGGGTCCCTCCCCCGACCAGTCGGAGGTAATTCCCCCAGGGGCGGGGGTGTCATCACCCCCCCTCAACGTGTGGAGAGGAACTTCACGGCCATTCATCAGTTCGCTAGACCCTTTTCACTCCCGTTAGCTGAGTGGCCGCGACTGGTGTACCACTGTTCCCCATTTGATTGAGGCGGCCCTAGCTAACTGCCGCCTTAGCTCCCACCACGGCCGCCTCCACTGAGCCTTAAGCCATCAACAGTCCACTTATCAAAATGTTCACTTATCAGAGAAACTCCGAGCATAGCCCTCTCCATAGCTCGCTGAGCGACCTTGAGCTTTCTCATACGGCCAGCAGTGAAGATACGTAGAACGCGCGGCGTCAAATAAGAGTCGTTTGCCAGCTGTGCTTGGGAAAGCACGCCTACATATTTTTGTTCGGGGATGCGGAATTGTGCACACGCGCGTCGAGTAGATATACGGTCTAGGGTTCGAATCGCGCATTCCTTGTTCGACAGCTTCTCCCGGTTGTTCATCGGGAAATTATTATAATCGTGTCGTCGCGTTAAGTGCCCTTTTTTGTGTGTGTTGGCTTGTTAGTTTACGCGTCAACGAGGCGTATTTTGAATCTTTTCGCGACGTGGTTTTTGGTGTCGAATGAAGGAACTTAGTTGTGTTTAACTGAGTAGTATGACTCATTAATAGATCGCTTTAATTCCCTCTTTATAATTTGTGATAAGTGAATCCGGGACATTGAATGTTGAACTTTGAACTACTGTCCGTTACTGTGTATCACGTGTACGATTCTACGATGAATGTGGAATCAGGCGAGTTTTAGTTAGTTAAATGTACAATGAAGCTAATAGGACTGTCCTCGTGACGAACGAAGAAAGTGACTGTGGACGACTCCGTGGAAGATTACCACAATTTGGAGCGGTGCTGAAGTCCGAGCTGCTGCCGACGGCAACGGTCTCATAAGGTCTACCACACTCAGTCACACACAGATACACATCACTGACCTTTACTTCCCATGCACCATAAAATCTCATGCGACCTGACCGAACTCTGAGGGACCAGTCGCCTTGGATATAGGTAGGTAAGCTCGGGTTTAATATTCTCCTTGTTGAATAGCAGCAAGATCGAACGCCCCCCCCCCTTATTGTTTATTGTAATTAGGAAATTCCACGCGGCCATATTGAGGCCCGACCTACGTCTGTTCGTTGAAACTCTGCTGAGTGGGCCCCAGAGGATTTGAGCCTTTGTGGGAGCAGCCGTAGGCCGTAACATCTGGCGTGTATCTTTTAAAAAGAATTCCAATTTTTACATCTACATTTCGCTTAATAGTCTGGCTGTCACTTCGGTTGTCGGTTCTTAGGGCTATGAAGCCGGTATTGCCTGTTTGTTTCTGCATTCTGTTTGATATTTTACTATATTGGGTGTTAATTGTTACACAATATTTTAGAATGTTACAATCACAACATTTAAAAAATCTGTAAAGTGAAATGTGTAAAATACATTAAACGAGAATAACTATACCTGGGTCTTGTTTTTGAATTCAGGTGGATCCACTAGTCTACAATATGAGTCACGAGGATCCCGGCGATGTCACATACTCTGCAATTGGTGGCCTTCAGGAACAAATCCGACAGTTGAGAGGGGTAAAGTGTCTTCAATTTTTTTGGGGTCTCTTTGGATCTGGACTTCCCAAGAATATGTCAATATTACATAAACATAGGTATACTTTCAGGCAGGTATTCAACCATGTTTTTCTTTTTGTAAATTGTTGCCAGCAAAGAATTCTTACCGTTTCAGCCTATCATCAATAAAGTCCACAGTTGAACGTAGGCATCCCTATCCCTAAACTACCACGGGGAGTGCTCTGAGCAATTGTTCGAATTAATTCCAGCCGCCAAATTTTACGAACGCACATCGCGTCAAGATTCACGATACCATCCTCACCATCTGGATGCTTTTTCGCACAACTTCTCTGTGGAATTGTTTATCACCGGCGATTTTTCCGTACCGATACGACTTAAGGACCTTCAAGAAAAGAGCTTACACCTTTCTAAAAGGTCGGCAGCGGATCTGCAATTACCCTGGTGTTGCGGTTGTTTATGGGCGGCAGTAGTCACTTACCATCAGGTGAGCCGCATGCTGGTTTGCCCCCTCTTTTATAAAAAAAAATTGAACTACCAATCGTTCAAAGAGTTTGTTACAGAACCTGTACCCTCAAAGCTTCAAATTAGCAATGACACTCCATCACCACTGTTGGATTTGAATTTGATGTATTTTGTTGTTTTTGAAGACTAAGATGGAATGCCTCATAGCCTGCAATTATACTAGTACTCCACCCTTCAGACAGGATAACAGAAGTACATGCACTGCTGTTTAGCGGTAGAAAGAGGCAAGAGAATTATACTCACCCTGGCGGACTCCTAGGCAGAGAAGAAGTCGTACCTCCTAGTATCACGAGCGTGGCTCGCTGCAGCTATATTTTGGTTGTAGCGCAAATTACTAAACAAGGAAAGAACCACGTTCCTACAGAATACCAGTGTGAATAGCAGCTTAACAGCATCCTGTGGGATAAGTTAAAACTGGTGGGTGTTCCTTCCGACATAATTAGAATCCTTATTAATTGGTATAATACGCAGGTTAATGTAGTGAACTGGGATGGCTCGCTTTCGGACGAGTTTGTACTGACTAGTGGGGTTAGGCAGGGTGGGCTGACTTCTCCTCTGCTGTTTAACCTTTACGTTAACGCTCTAATTGAGGAGCTCAATGAAACGGGTATCGGCTGTCATATAGGTGGGAAATGTGTAAACAACCTTAGTTACGCAGACGATATGGTTTTATTGAGCTCCTCAATCAGAGCCTTGAGGAAGTTAATTTCTATTTGTGAGAGATACGCAGCAAGCCACGATTTAGTTTATAATGCAGACAAGTCTGTGGCTATGGTCTTTGGAGCGCATAGTAAAGATGTTTGTTTACCATTATACCTGAACGGCAAAAATTTGAAGTTTGTGACGAGCTTTCGATATTTAGGACATATCGTATCGAGTGACCTGAGGGATGATCAGGACATGGACAGAGAAAGGAGATCCCTTGCTGTACGCGCAAATATGATTGGCAGGAAATTTAATAAATGTGAGCGAGATGCTAAAATATTACTATTTAAAACCTATTGCCAATCGCTTTACACACCGCATCTCTGGACTAAATTTAAAAAAGGAAAACTATCGAATTTTTAAGGTTCAATATGATTCGTTCCGATTATTATTTCGTTTTCCGAGGTACTGTAGTGCATCTACAATGTTCGCTGAGGCGCGCGTACCGACGCTCGATGCTTTAATAAGACATCGTGTGGCTAGATTTAGAAGTAATCTTCTCAAATCTGAAAACACGATTATACTAATTTTAACGCAAAATTGTAGTGAAATATTGAAATATTGGTCTAGTATGTTAAGATGTAAGTTTTAATTTGTTTGATGGCATTTACTTAATTTTTATTTATTTTTTGTATTACATTATTATTTGATTTTACTTCATTTTTTTATGTTTGTTGATTATAAGTAATTATGTTTTTTTTTACGGGCCTTTGTTGTCTGTCAATAAATGATTATTATTATTATTATTATTATTAATACTTCTATGTTTCGTATGGTGAGTGTGACCTGAGAAACATTTTACAGGTCTCAGGTGTGACAATGCAAAATTTTGATTTTTATTCGAAGGTAGGCCCCCGGGATCTACTTACTATTAGATGGACTGTGTGCTGTAGAAATCGTTTATTTTCAAACAAAGGCGCTTAACAGACCTCGTTTAGTCTTTGGTTTCGACTAAATACTAGTTCCTTAATGATATTTTTGAGCCTTTTCAATTATAGCCAAGACAAACTCCAACTCAACTATGGTTATAAAGAAATTCCTCAAACATGTCTATATTTGAAGAATTTTTCATAAATAGACCTACTGTAACATTCACATGCCACTGGACTGTGGACTGCTATTCCAATTCTATTTTAAAATTTAACAGAAAAATCTTTCATTTTCCAGGTGATTGAACTCCCCTTGTTGAATCCAGAACTCTTCGTCCGTGTAGGAATCACTCCGCCAAAGGGTTGCCTGCTATACGGTCCACCGGGAACTGGCAAGACCTTACTGGCGAGGGCTGTGGCCTCTCAGCTCAACGCAAACTTCCTTAAGGTAATAAAAATTTTATTTTCATTCAAAATACGCACAAAATAAAGTCTTAGTATTGATTGAGAATTGTGATTTACTCGTTGAAACGAAACAACGATACTAAAAAGAGACGAACATATCCATCAGTCATGTACTCCTGGTATATCATCTTCTATACATCCATCCATTACAGCCTATATAGCCTAGTCAACAAACATAGTCATCATTTATACATGGTAGAGCCATGCCACAGCTATATTAGTAGAATAGTTGTAGCACGAATGGGTCGGCTCGACCGGGGAAGGACCACGCTCTCACAGATTACCAGCGTAAAATGGCAGCACGATATTGCTGTGTTTCGTATGGTGAGTGTAGAGAACCGAAGACCCATTTTACTGGAAAAGAGGCATTCCATCTTAGACCTCACTGGTGAAGACGCATCTGCATTTTGATTCTTTATAGAGGATAAATGTAGATGTGTATGGGCCACAGCAACCACTTACCATCAGGTGGACTGTGTGCTCGTTTGTCACTCTATCCTATTAAAAAAAACATCAATAGGATTTAGTCTGCTAGAGAATGAGATAGAATACAGTATACAGTGTTTCCTATTATATATGGAGATTATGCATGTGATCTATGAGTAGTAAGGCTTAAGGACGAAATTTGTTATTTGTAAATATTTAAGTACTTGATAATGAAATTGAAAACTGTATAGTATGTAAAGGATATCATACACGATCCAGCTAACTTTCAAGTTTGCAGCGCACTTGAAGCGGCGTCCAGTTTGCAGTGCATCCATATAGACCACTCACGTTCAAGTTCGCCGTCAAGTTAGCACGATGCCGCACCAGTTGAAACTATCGCGTCTTTCGCTTATTTGCTCCGACTAACGTCATACTTACTGCTCATACACACGTTTAAGTTTAGATGACATACAAGTACACTTGTCATGCACACTGATAGCCACACAACGTCAAGTTTACCGGACGCCGCTTCAAGCGCGCTGCAAACTTGATCGTAAACTGGATATGTAGAATAAAATGTAAAATAATTTTAATAAATTTAAAGGTAACAATCTATACAAATAAATAAAATTGAAGTGTCTGTTTGTAATGTCAAAATAACAGCTTTTTACTATATGCATATGAAATTATATACGGTACTTATCACAAAAATACAATTTTGAAAATATTTGTCTGTCTTTCTGTCTGTTTGTTCCGGCTAACCTCTGAAACGACTCAACCGATTTTGACAGGACTTTCACTGGTAGATAGTTGATGTTGTAAGGAGTAACTTATGCTACTTTCATTTTAGAAAAAGAATTAGGGTTCCGCGCAAAATAATTAAAACCCACGAAATCCAATCGTAATAATGAAACAGCTAGTATTATATTAAATAACTAAAATTATTCTACTCCTGTTACTCTGCATTCATCTCATTCTCTCGAAGTTTAGTTTCCTGAAGGTTTCACTTATATCGCCTGTGACCTGCACACATATTGTCTTTGTTTTTCATTATTTATCTATGCTAGAGACTATTGAAAAAAAAAAACATTTTCAATAAAAAGTAAAAGCCAACTTCGAAGAACTAAAAAGAATAAAATAATTTCACATTGTGAAGTTGGGCCTTAATTCTTAAGGCGAGCCGCCTTAAGAATTAAGGCGGCTCGCCTTCACGTTGGCCAACATGGTGGCGAATGTGTTGGCAAAGATATTAGCCAAGAGTTTGTGACGGCGTCCACACGTTGGAAGGTCGTTCAGTTTGCTTCAGTTCAGGCCAATGTGCGGACGAATTTATTAAAATAGTGTTACGCGCCACTATTAATGTCTTGTACATGGCAACACTAGTTACACTAGCGCCCCCTAGTGTCGAGTAAATGAAAGTATTGCGCGCCACTATTAATGTCTTGTACATGGCAACACTAGTCACACTAGCGCCCTCTAGTGTCGAGTAGCAGAACTAGGAGAGTCGAGATCCTTCCAGAAATTTCGGGACCGATATGTACTCGAACATTCTAGATGTCGCTACAGTAGAAGGTTCTGGAAACTATCTGCGGCCCTATATAAGGCCGGTATAGACCACGACCGGGGCAGTATTGAATTGGCGATACAAGAGAATACTTCGAAGCGAAATAACGGCGAACTGTGTTTTATTATTAGTGTGGTACAATTTTGGTAATTTAATCGGCAGTTTTTAATTGTCTCGAACCCCAAGTTCGTAACAATTGGTGTCAGAAGTGGGATCAAATATGCCGATTTTACCTAAAGACGACACGGAGGGTATCCGTACCCGAAGTCAACGCCAACAGGAGACGGACCAGAGACGATTTGGTAATGCAACGCCGCAAACGTCGGAGGGCCAGTTGCTAACCACGGAGGCTGGCCCGTCAGCAGCTCCTGCATCTGCAGCACCTGACTTAGGTGCTCTGATGATGATGCTGCAGGATCAGGCTCGCCGACAGGAGGAACAGGCCCGCCGACAGGAGGAACAGGCCCGCCGACAGGAGGAACAGACCCGTCGGCTGGAAGAGCAGCTGCAGCGCGGTATGGAAGAACAGATGCTCCTCAGGAAGGACCTTCACGCTACCTTCGGGAAAGAGATAAAGGAGGTGACGGATAGGGTTGCTCAACATGACAACCGCCTGTCGGAAGCTGAAACCCGAATCGACCAAGTGAACAATCGGGTTGACAACGTGATGGCTGATGTGAAGAAAACGCTGGACGACCTCAAACTTGGGGATGGAGTTACAGCTCCCGTGGTAGCTACAACACCTTCGCTACGTGGATTCAAAGTGCCGCCGGACTTCTTCCTGGTCGGCCTATAAAATCCAGTTCGAGGCTGTCATGAAAGCGAACGGCTGGAATAAAAGTCAGGCCATGACTGCTCTCACCCTAGGCCTGCGCGACCAGGCATTAACTGTTCTGGAAGCTCTCGGTAAGGAAGTGACTTACGAGCAGCTCCTTGAGGCATTGGAGGCGAGATATGGCGACGCTCACCTGGAACACGTCTTTCGTGCGCAGCTCAAAGATCGCGTGCAACGCAGTAACGAAAACCTGCAGCAGTGGGCCCTTGAGGTGGAGAAGCTGGTTCGAAAAGCGTACCAGTCTGTACCTGCGCTTATTGTAGGGAACCTGGTGCAGACATTCATCGACGGCATCCGTGACCTTGAAGTCAGAGCTGCTGTGAGGCTCGGGCACCACGAGACGCTTAAGGACGCCTTGACCCATGCACTGGAGGTGGAAGCCGTGCGGCAGGATCATCGTTCCCACCGCGTCAGGGAGGTTGCAACAGCTAAAGTTCAGGACCGCAATAAAAGCTACAGCCCTAGGTGCTACGGCTGTGGAGAAAGGGGCCATCTTCGATCCAGCTGCCCTAAGCGAACTGTAGGAAGGGAAGGTGATCGATCTCGAGAGGGTAGTGCGGATAATAGCACCGCCCAGCAGCAGCAGGGAAACTGGCGGGTGCTGGCTGATGTTAAAAGAGCCCCAAGGATTTCGATCTCACAAACTCATGATGGGAACAGCCTAATCATCAAGGGCGAAGTCAACGGAACGCCATGTAAACTGACCATAGACACTGGAGCCTCTCGCACGGTTGTCAGTTCCCAACTTATAAGTCGGTTCCTTGGTGACTCCGCATACAACCGAGAACGCATTAATTTGGTGACAGCCACTGGTCAGCGCATACCCGTCCGTGGAGAGAAGGAGATGGAGTTGAAGCTAGGCAACATGATCTACCTGCATAATGTCATCGTGGCTGATATAATGGACGACTGCATCCTGGGCCTAGACTTTATGAGGAAGAATTGTTGTGAGATCGACGTTAAGCAAGGTGTTTTGAAATGTGGACAAGAAGAACTTTTCATGGAAGGGGCGTTACCAGGGAATGTGTACAGCCTTAAGAAGATTGTTCTTCCGCCGAAATCGGAAACGATTGTGCCGGTTAGTCTTCCTCGGAGTCCTGGGCAAGCTCATCGTTGTATACTCGTGGAAAGGGTAGACAATGACCTTCCATGGAAAGTGGCTCATACCTTGGTCAGAACCACCGATATCTCAGGAGTACGTGTGTTGAACCTTTGTGATCAGGAACAGATTATAGAAAAAGGCACATTGGTTGGTACTAGTGAGGAAGTGGATTGGTTGCGTCGGTGCGAATATCTATCGACCGGGACCCCTAGCAAGGATGGACAAACGAGAGTGACCACACTTTTAGAAGACTGTCGCAGCGTTCTCTCCCCGAATGAAATGGTCAAGGCGAAGAAGTTGTTACTCAAGTACGCCAATGTTTTCTCGTCAAACGAAGCTGACATAGGAAAGACTGGCTTAGTTCAACACAAAATAAACACAGGACAAGAATTGCCTATTCGTCAGCGGCCAAGAAGATTGCCTGTAGCACGTGAAAAGGAAGTGGAAACCATGATTGAGGGAATGGTGAAGGATGGTGTTATTGAACCTTCATCTAGTCCATGGTGTTCACCTGTGGTGCTGGTAAAGAAGAAGGACGGCAGCATGCGGTTTTGTGTTGACTACCGCCGCCTGAACGACGTTACGAAGAAGGACAGCTATCCCTTGCCTAGAATTGATGACACGCTGGACATGCTCACAGGCGTAAAGTGGTTTAGTACGCTGGACCTGAAAAGTGGCTACTGGCAGGTTGAAATTGACCCTAAGGACAAGGAGAAAACTGCATTTTCGACAGGAAAGGGTCTGTGGCAATTTAAAGTTATGCCGTTTGGATTGTGCAATGCTCCAGCAACGTTTGAAAGGTTGATGGAGCTTGTACTTACCGGGCTAATTGGAGATGCCTGTCTCGTCTATTTGGATGACATCATCATCGTAGGCCGTACGTTTGAGGAACACCTTCAAAACCTGGAACGCGTGCTCATGAAGATCCAGAGTGCCAACCTCAAGTTGAGTCCAAAGAAGTGCTCACTATTCAAACGGCAAGTTAGTTTTTTGGGGTATGTAGTGTCGGAAGAAGGTATCCGCACGGATCCAGAGAAAATTGCTGCTGTCAAGGAGTGGCCGGTCCCAAAAGACAAGACACAGGTTAGAGCATTTTTGGGTTTGTGCTCTTATTATCGGCGATTTGTGAAGAACTTTGCAGATATAGCCAAACCTCTGCACAAGCTAACCGAGGAGAAGCGACAATTCTGCTGGGATGAAAGTTGCGATATTGCATTCCAGGAGCTCAAGAACCGCCTGTGCAAAACACCTATTTTGGGGTACCCTGATGCGGGCAAGGAATTCATAGTTGACACAGACGCAAGTGATATAGGACTTGGCGGTGTGTTGTCTCAACGGAATGGTGATCAAGAGATTGTGATAGCGTACTTCAGCAAGTCGTTGTCAAAGCCGGAAAGGAACTATTGTGTCACAAGACGGGAATTGCTTGCTGTGGTAAAGTCCTTGCAGCATTTTAGCAAATATCTTCTAGGGCGGAAATTCCACTTACGAACTGACCATGCTGCACTGAAATGGCTATTGCAGTTCAAAAATCCGGAAGGACAAGTTGCGAGATGGATAGAACTACTGCAGGAATACGACTTTGTGATCGAACATCGCAGCGGGAAATCTCATGGCAATGCAGATGCATTGTCAAGAAGACCTTGCCCTGAAGATTGCAAGCATTGTACTAGGCAAGAGGGTAAGGAAGTGGTATCTGTGAGAATGCTCAGGACAGACCAGCTCAGCAATGAGTGGAAGGACAGCCTACAACATGCACAGCAGGAAGATTCGGACATTAAGCCGATTCTGGAATGGATGAAGGCCAGTGCTCCTAAGCCCAAGTGGAGCGACGTCTCAGCAATGAGTTCGACCACGAAAAGCTATTGGGCCCAATGGGACAGCTTGCTGATTCAGGATGGAGTCCTGTGCCGTAAATGGGAAAATGGTCGGGGAGACAGGTGTCATTTGCAAATGGTTGTCCCTAAGGCTAAAGTGCCGGATATTCTACAGCTGTACCATAGTGGTTGTTCAGGAGGCCACCTGGGAGTTAAACGAACTCTCCTGAAGATCCGAGAACGGTTTTACTGGGTCCACTGTCGTGACGATGTCGAGGACTGGTGCCGCAAATGTACAAGTTGTGCGGCTGTAAAGGGACCTCAAATTCGTAGTAGAGGCGCATTGAAATTGTACAATGTTGGTGCACCATGGGAGAGGATAGCCATTGACGTTGCGGGGCCGTTTCCAGAAACTGAAAGTGGTAACAAGTATTTCATGGTAGTGATGGATTACTTCACTAAGTGGCCAGAAGTCTTCGCCATTCCAAATCAAGAAGCTTCAACAGTTGCAGATAAACTAGTTCATGAAGTCTTCTGTCGTTTTGGAGTACCTTTAGAGATTCACAGCGATCAAGGAAGGAATTTTGAGTCTCAAATATTCCAGGAAACTTGCCGAGTTATGGGTACTCAGAAAACACGAACAACTTCTTACCACCCACAATCTGATGGAATGGTAGAAAGATTTAATCAGACATTGGAGAGGTACCTAGCAAAAGTTGTGGAAAAACGGCAACGAGACTGGGACAGGCACATACAACCGTTTTTGTTGTCATATCGAAGCGCTGTTCACGAAAGTACATCAGTGACACCAGCTTTAGCAAACTTTGGGAGAGAATTGCGGCTGCCTGCAGACCTGATCACCGGAATACCACCTGATGCCCCACGCAGTATAACCGATTATGCAAATGACTTGCGGAACAAAATGAATGACATTTATGAGCACGTCAGACAGACGGGCCAGCAAACGTCTGAGAAGATGAAAACACGGTATGACCGCAAAATGAACAACAAGGGGTTTGATGAAGGTTCTCTAGTGTGGTTACACAATCCAGTTCGCAGCAAAGGGAAATCTCCTAAGCTTCAAGCTAAATGGGACGGACCGTACCGGATTGTGACAAGGATCAATGACGTAACCTACCGGATACAGAAAGGTGCCAGAGGTACTCCTAAGATTGTCCATGTGGATCGACTGGCGCGTTATTATGGGGCCAATAATGCTCGGGACGAGCATGTCTTAGGAGGGGGCAGTGTTACGCGCCACTATTAATGTCTTGTACATGGCAACACTAGTTACACTAGCGCCCCCTAGTGTCGAGTAAATGAAAGTATTGCGCGCCACTATTAATGTCTTGTACATGGCAACACTAGTCACACTAGCGCCCTCTAGTGTCGAGTAGCAGAACTAGGAGAGTCGAGATCCTTCCAGAAATTTCGGGACCGATATGTACTCGAACATTCTAGATGTCGCTACAGTAGAAGGTTCTGGAAACTATCTGCGGCCCTATATAAGGCCGGTATAGACCACGACCGGGGCAGTATTGAATTGGCGATACAAGAGAATACTTCGAAGCGAAATAACGGCGAACTGTGTTTTATTATTAGTGTGTTTTTAGATTGTAATTAGTATCCGTAATTAAAGTGTCAATTTTGGTAATTTAATCGGCAGTTTTTAATTGTCTCGAACCCCAAGTTCGTAACAATAGATATTGAGGCGCCAACGGCTGTTGCGGGTCATTTATTCACAGCATACCGCTACTACATGAATGTGTATAAGAAAAAAATGGAAATGGAAAAAATTAATTTTATTTCTTCTGTTCCACAAACAATTTTCAGCTTGGTAGAGCTCTATAATTCCATAAATCTTAATTTTTAAAATTAATGTTTCTTCATTGGTTACCATTACTGCGATTTGGTGGACACTAGTTACGATGCGTGAATATAAAATTTAAATCAGGTGCGTGAGATCCACAGAATACTTTTCTCCTGGTGCGATCACTCTGGGAGCTTGTAGCAAACTAAAGTGCGCCCAACGTGTGGACGCGGCGGCCAATACTCTGCCACAGCCCTTTGATCTTTTGTAAAAAAGTGACACCACATGGATGTCGCGCCAACTTGTGGGCCATCATTCCAATACATACCAATGTAAGCACAAACACCCGCTCTACACGATGGTCATTGGTATTGGCCAACACATTCTCCACTATGTTGGCCAAGGTGAAGAGCCGCCATTATATATACAATGTCTTAGGACAGTCTTCATAATGTGAAATTAATTTATTGATGATGGTAAGTGGCTACGGCAGCGCATGGACACCAGCAACAAATTACAAACAAAGAAAAAACAGTCTGTCTGTCCTGGCTAACCTGTAGAATGGCTGAATCGATTCAAGAAACTTCATGAAAAGATAATATGGCTAAGACTATATTTTATACGATGACTTGGAGAAAGGAGTCATGTACTGTAATAGGACTTGTTGTTATCCTCATCTGTGGATCTGTGGACCTTGGTTATGCGACTGTTTATTTCTTGCAGGGCCTCTCTAGCTTGCCTGCAGTCCACTAGATTTTTCCAAAGCTGAGCGTCTTGATTAGTAAAACTTTTAGGTACCAGTGAACGAACGTTACCAAAAGGGATCGATATGATCGGTTCCGATCCTATAACGGCCATAGCCGATCCTCTCCTGGCCAGTTCGTGTGCTGCGTCGCTGCTCCTGGATCCATTGTGTCCCTTGATTCATTGCAGAGTCACATTGTTGTGTGATGATTATTGTAACTTTGATAACGCCATATTAATAGATCTTACCCTGCTGAAGGCAGTTCTAAATAACATGAAGTCTAATTCGCCATAGGAAATTTAATATTATTTTTATACCTTTCGTCTTATAGGTGGTATCGTCGGCCATTGTAGATAAATACATCGGCGAGTCGGCTCGTTTGATCCGCGAGATGTTCAACTACGCGCGGGACCACCAGCCTTGCATCATTTTCATGGACGAAATCGACGCCATTGGTGAGTAAAGATATAATATTGCTCATAGAGATGTTACTAATTGTAGTTAGTAAGATGGTAATAAGTATATGTTCTATGTATTGGCGTTAAAACATTGGTGTTGTAAATCGTAATTTTTGGAAAGTAACAGAATAGTATGGAATAGAATTATTTTTATTCAATAATATAAATATAGAAATCACCCGGCGTCGCACGGGTGATTTCTATATTTTGACAACAGCGCCACCTATCTGGTCCAATTGTGAATCTAAACCCTTTTCGGATCACCTACATCACACCCACACAAAAACTCATTAAAATCGGTCCAGCCGTTTAGGAGTAGTTCAGTCACATACACACGGACGGATAGAATTATATAATACTAGCTTTTGGCCGCGACGTCGTCCGCGTAGATATTATACATTAAACCATAGGTGATGCATCAATAATCGCACTTTCATAGTAAATTCCGTCACCCTCTTTAGTGATGATTTATGTGATCAAAGCTATCCTATTTCCTTCCCCGGGACTTAAACTATCTCGATACCAAATTTTATCTAATTCAGTTCAGCGGTTTAAGCGTTAGGTACATTTGCTCCCGCGGCGATGAGCGATGTTTTCCCCATCTCGCCCGCAGTACGCCCGACCGCCCTGCGCGCGCCGGACCGCACAAGTTTATATCGTCGTTACTTTTAAAATATTTGACCAAATTGCGTAGTTTAAAAGACAAAGTTTATCTACTTTGAACATCAGAAGCGGTTAAAATATTTATTTTGATAAAATCCATTTGTTACAGCAAATTGTGCATTGGAAATAAAGTATCAAATTTAATTTTATTTATGATTCACTATTTTGGTAATAATGGCTTGCACATAAAAGATAGATATATACTATCAGGGACTTTTTCGTAGAACTATTCAGGAGAAACAATTCCACCATACATTATATTTGTGTAACTCTTACAGTTTTTGCACTGCGCGCCAAAATAGCTCGCAGATGATAGATTTTTCCGACTTACTTAACAATTATCGTTATATTCTGACCAATTTACAAAATATCTTTATTTATTATAACCTGTGTTGTTGTGTTTAATTTAATAAGTTTCTTTAAAATATATTCAGTAGTTTTTGCGTGAAAGAGTAACAAACATCCATAAATCTTCACAAACTTCCACGTTTATAATATTAGTAGAATAGATTACATGTAATTCTTATTGAAAATATTTTTTTACTTTTACCACTGTTTCGGAAAAGACCTCTGTCCTGGGAAGGACCGGCGAGAAACCCAGCAGGATTTTTTTTAAAGCATTTTTTTATCGGAATAGGGTGACCAACGAGCACACAGTCCACCTGGTGGTAAGTGGTTGCTGTGGCCCATAGACATCTACATTTATCCTCGTTTGCGAATCAAAATGCAGATGCGTTGTCACCCGTGAGGACTAAGATGTAATGCCTCTTTTCCAGTAAAAAGGGTCTCCGGTTCTCTACACTCACCATACAAAACACAGCAGTGTTAAGCTGCTATTTTACGCTGGTATCCTGTGAGAGCGTGGTCATTCCCCGGTCGAGCCGACCCATTCGTGCTACAACTATACTACTAATGTAGTTGCAGCATGGCTCTACCACGTATAAAATAAATATTTTAAACCTTTTGACAGATAAAATCTACATATTTTCTGGAACTTAGTTGTAAAAGCGTATGTATATATTGCCCCATGAAGGAATTACTGATTCGAGTAACTGGCATAACTGACTTGTGCTTGTTCCTAGTTTTAGTTTACTGAATGTATGTCACTGTTTTTAATTAAACTATTGTTGTTTTTGTGTACATACATTAAATTAGTGTCGTAATTATTTGTATGTTATATAATAATTGATTACTACAACAGTAAAGTAATATTAGCCTGTTTTTGCATGTTGTAGAGCCATGCTGCAGCTATATTAGTAGTATAGTTATAGCACGAATGGGTCGGCTCGACCGGAGAAGGACCACGCTCTCACAGAATACCAGCGTCAAATAGCAGCTTAACACTGCTGTGTTTCGTATGGTGAGTGTAGAGAACCGGGGACCCTTTTTACTGGAATCGAGGCATTCCATCTTAATCCTCACGGGTGACAACGCATCTGCATTTGGATTCGCAAACGAAGATAGATGTAGATGTATATGGGCCACACCAACCACTTACCATCAGGTGAACTGTGTGCAGTGCTTTGGTGGATTTCAAATACCTTCTTTAATATTTTTTTTAGGTGGTAGAGTCACAGTGCAGCTTTATATGGTTATAGCATGAATGGGTCGGCTCGACCGTGGAAGAACCACGCTCTCACAGAATACCAGCGTGAAATAGCAACTTAATGTTTCTATGTTTCGTATAGTGGGTGTAGAGAACCGAAGAACCCTTTTTATTAGTAACGAGGCATTCCATATTAGTCCTCAGGGATGACAACGCATCTGCATTTTGATTCTTAATCGAGGATAAATTTAGATGTCTATGGGCCACAGCAACTGCTTACCATCAGGTGGACTGTGTGCTCGTTTGCTAACCTTCACCTATAAAAACAGTTGGTTTTGTAAATCGTAATTTTTGTAAAGTAATATACTACTACTGTCCCATGGCACTCGTTATTTCCCAGAAAGTTTTAAATTTCCACTGCTCCAGTACTTGGCGGATTACAAATATCTTCCAAATAATATCTTTTACTCCTTCAAATAGACTAAAGAACATCACAATCTTGATACTGTCCAAATAATTCCAGTAAAAACATTCCATCCCCTAGTTTACTACACGTATGCCCAAATACTCAAATGAATTTTCTACCGACTTCAAAAAGGAGACGGTACTCAATACGACTGTGTTTTTTTATGTGTGTTACCTCATAACTGTTTACTGGGTGAACCGATTTCGATGATTCTTTTTTTATTTGAAAGCTGGTGCTTCACATGTGGTCCCATATAAATTCCATCAAGGTTTGACCAATAGTTTTGAGTTATTTTTAATAGTTTATATTGAAGTTAGTTTTACAAAATTTTAAATTATAAATTATAAGATTCCGATAAGTCTCTTGCTGTCTCTATCAAAGTCAAAGTGACTGTAACACCACAAGACTTAACAACATCTTAAAATTGAGCGGCGGTTGAGTATTTGGCCGTTAGGGCTGGATTTTTTTTGCAAATGTATACGGGACCATCCCTTAACCCCTTACCGCATACCAAGCGATAGGGCCTCCTTTAGGTTCAGTGTGTCGTGATAGAATTAGTCATTTTCCCATTTGGGAGAAAAATACCCGATAGACATGCCAGTATTGTTCAAAATATCGTTCTTTCACTAAATCTGAAAAATGTAATGTTTATTTATGTTATAACGACAAACGCAATTTGTTTTAGGGAGTTCCACAAAATATAATTCATATTTTTCTTAAACACATACGAAGCCGCATAAGGCTTCAAGTAATAACTTCTAATATCTTAATTATTTTTTTTCATTTCAATTTGATCTCATGTAAGTATTAGACACTATTACGTTAAAGAAGAATTTTCGTTCAATCTCTTTAATTATTCATGCGGTAAGGGGTTAAGTATAAACTTTTAATAATAAAAAAATCATCAAAAGCGCTTCACAAGTGATGAAGATCTCATCACGTCTAGATCTGGTTTGTTTATGCTTTTACCACTGGTTCGCATAAAACATCTGTCATTTAAAAAACTAGCAAGAAACTCTATAAGGCTTTTATTATCAGGTGGGAGACGTTTCTCCGAGGGCACCAGCGCCGACCGTGAGATCCAGCGCACGCTGATGGAACTGCTGAACCAGATGGACGGGTTCGATTCCCTGGGGCAGGTGAAGATCATCATGGCCACCAACAGACCCGACACCTTGGACCCCGCGCTACTTCGGCCCGGACGTTTGGACAGGAAGATCGAGATTCCTCTCCCCAACGAACAGGCCAGGTAAGTTTTTGGATCTTTGGACTACAAATTTTTCTAGTCTTTGTTTTTGTTGTGTGTGAGCTTGATTTTTTTTCGACTCTGAATTCTCTTTTGTCTTATCATGTCTGAAAATTTACTTAATTTCTTATGAATCTACATTGAACATTTATTTTATTAAATTCTATAATAGATAACGTGTGAATAGTATAGTGGGTTATACCTAGTCAGGTCATAAGTATTGTCACACAGTAAAAACTTTTCTTTTAGAATGCTGGCCACAAAAATTTTTATTGAATTCGAATTTCGAATTGTTCATGAAAATAAAACTGTATACTTTTTAGAATTTTACTCATTTTTAAATATGGAGTGGACGCTTAAAGAAGACCGTGTTGCAGTTATTGCGTTGCATCCTTGCGGTTACGCGCCAATTCAAATTTTAGACATACTGAAAAATTTGAATATAACCAAAAGATTCGTTTATCGTACCATCAAACGATACAATGAAGACTCTAGTGTAGATGACAGGTCAAGAAGTGGTCGGCCTCGGTCTGTTAGGACTCCAGCCGGGCTATTCACAATCGTCTCGGAAACCGAAATCGACTTGCATTCGATAACTTCTCGCACCGAAACCAATAAACGCCATTCACATTTAACGTACGGATAAAGTTTACTTAGATACATCCTATAACCTATTATATCGTCATTTAGTTACATGCATTTACGAATTTTGTAGATAAATAGGCTTTTGTATTTTTTTAGAGTAACGCCTGAACAAAAACATAATGCAATATTTTGGAGTTAGCCATTGATATCGAATATAAAAAATATATAATTTAACTATATAATAAATAACAAAAAACTGAGATATGTCTCGTTTCTGTCGGGTCTGGGTTTTTTTCTATGGGGCGTGACCGTACTTCTTTGACGTTTGTTTTCGATAATTGTAACAGTTTGCATCGGAAACTTCACGAGAGCTCTGAGGCTGGCGAAAACTTTTCGAATATTGATGATTAGAAGACATAAATAAACCCTTTTAATTTAACGGTGGTAGAGCCACGCAGCAGTTTTTGCTGTTGCATGTATGGGCCGGCTCGAGCCGGGTTGGTACCACGACCTCACAGAATACCGGCGTGAAGTAGAAGCTTTGCTTCGTCGATTCGTCTGGTGAGTGCAGGTGGCCGGAGGCCCAATTCCCCCCCCCCCATCAACATGGTAGCGGAATTATACGAAGAACTACCCCAGGAGGGTACCAGCACCCCTGGAGAATCCCTCGCTGAGCATCCACGACCATGTTATTCCGATCCTGAGCGTGGGTGCTCAGGCTGCCCCGCGTATTCTGGGGGGGGCAAAATTCCGCTCAAAAGCATTACTGCTAGGGGCAAACTGAGCAAGAACACCAAGGCGACCCCTGCCACGCTATCCGTGAATTTCTGCAACATCAGGGGACTTCACTCTAACCTAAACGCCGTCCACTACCATCTCGAGACGGCGAAGCCGGCCTTGCTCTTTCTGACCGAGACGCAGGTTTCCTCTCCGGCTGATATTTCGTATCTCTCCTACCCGGGGTACAAATTGGAGCATTCCTTTGTGCCTCGGGCTGGAGTTTGCGTGTATGTCAGAGAGGACATCTGTTCTCGACGCCTCGGCAGTCTTGAAGGTTCGGACCTGTCCATCCTTTGGCTTCGCGTAGACAGCGACGACCATCCGCGCGTCTACGGATGCCTCTATAGGTCCCATAGCGGTAATGCCGAAACAGACCGACTCATCGACCACGTCCAAATGGCTACAGATTTCTTGCTACAACAGGTCCCATCCGCAGAGATCGTGATCCTTGGCGATTTTAACGCCCACCATGCCGAATGGCTCGGTTCACGTCTAACCGATCATGCGGGGAGATCTGTTTATGACTTTGCCTTGGCATATGGTCTGACACAACTGGTTACTTCGCCTACGCGGATTCCAGATGTGGAGGATCATACACCTTCCCTGTTGGACCTTCTGCTGACCTCTCATCCGGACGGATATCAGGTTTCCGTCGATGCCCCTCTCGGCTCTTCGGACCATTGTCTGATCCGGAGTGTGGTGCCACTCACGCTCCCTTCGCGGTTGCGTTCTGCAGGTTGCCGCCGTGTTTGGCATTACAGGTCGGCGGATTGGGACGGAATGCAGTCCTTCTTTGCATCCTACCCATGGGGGCGGGTTTGCTTCTCGCCGGATGATCCCAGCGCTGTTGCTGACTCTGTCACTGATGTGGTGCTACAGGGAATGGAACTATTTATTCCATCATCTGTGGTACCCATCGGAGGCAGATCTCAGCTTTGGTTTGGTCGCTCCTGTAAGACTGCATTACGCAGTAAGCAGGAGTGTTATCAAGCCTGGGCTGCGGCTTCGGCGACTCGGGATGCAAATACCAGCACACTTAAAAAGAAGTATAACTTCGCCTCCAGGTCCTTCAAAAGAGTTATTGCCAAGGCAAAGTCAGAGCACATAGGCAGAATTGGCGAGAAACTAGTTCGCCTTCCTTCGGGAACCCGTGCATTCTGGTCTCTCGCCAAGGCTGTCCAAGGGAATTTCTGTAAGCCATCACTGCCATCTCTGCACAGGGAGGATGACTCACTGGCCCATGACGCAAAAGACAAAGCCGACCTTTTAGGCTCCCTTTTTGCGTCCAACTCGACTCTTGATGACGGGGGGAAGACACCGCCGACTATCCCGCGGTGTGAGTGCTCCATGCCGGATGTGCTGTTCTCACAGCGCTCGGTTCGCAAAGCACTGCTCTCCCTGGACATCCAGAAGTCGAGTGGGCCTGACGGAATCCCCCCAATTGTGCTGAGGACGTGTGCTCCGGAGTTGGCACCGGTCCTAACGCGTCTTTTCCGGTACTCCTACTCCCAAGGCGTAGTCCCGAATTCATGGAAGACAGCTTTTGTCCACCCGATCCCTAAAAAAGGCGACCGCTCAGACCCATCCAACTATAGGCCTATAGCGATCACCTCCTTGTTTTCCAAAATAATGGAATCCATTATTAACTGCCAGCTCATCCGGTACCTTGAGGATCACCAGCTGATTAGTGACCGCCAATACGGTTTTCGTCGGGGTCGATCAGCTGGTGATCTTCTGGTCTACCTGACCCATAGATGGGCGGAGGCAGTAGAGTCCAAGGGGGAGGCGTTGGCCGTTAGTGTGGACATTGCGAAGGCCTTCGATCGGGTTTGGCACAAAGCGCTTCTTTCGAAGCTCCCTTCCTATGAGCTTCCCGAGAAATTGTGCAATTGGATCACCAGCTTCCTTGCAGATCGGAGCATCAAGGTCGTTGTAGACGGTGCATGCTCTGACTACAAGCCTATTAACGCTGGTGTTCCACAAGGCTGTGTGCTATCACCAACGCTGTTTCTTCTGCATATCAATGATATGTTGCTAACTGGTAACATTCATTGCTATGCGGATGACAGCACTGGTGATGCTCTATACACCGCCCGTGCCAATATTTCTCGGGAAAACGTCGCTGAGTACCGGAACAAACTTGTGTCTGAAGTCGAGTCTTTGCTGAACAAAGTCTCGGATTGGGGGCGACTAAATCTAGTCCAATTTAATCCTCAGAAGACACAAGTTTGCGCGTTTACCGCTAAAAAGAACCCCTTTGTCGTATCTCCTCAGTTTCAAGGCACTCCCCTTCTTGCCTCAGCCAGTATCGGTATCCTCGGAGTCGACATATCGAGTGATGTGCAGTTTCGTGGTCACTTGGAAGGGAAGGCCAAATTGGCCTCTAAAAAGCTTGGCGTGCTCAGCAGAGCGGGACAGTATTTCATGCCGGCACACCGCCTGCTACTTTACAAGGCGCAAGTTCGGCCTCACATGGAATACTGTTCCCATCTCTGGGCAGGGGCTCCCCAGTGCCAGCTCCTTCCACTTGACCGCATCCAACGCAGAGCGGCTCGAATTGTCGACGACCGAGCCCTTTCCGATCGGCTCGATTCATTGGCACTGCGAAGAGATGTTGCATCTCTTTGCATTTTCTTTCGCATCTACCATGGGGAGTGCTCTGAGGAATTGTTCGGATTAATCCCAGCCGCCAAATTTCACGAACGCACATCGCGGCAGAACTCCCGATACCATCCACACCATCTGGATGATTGGCGGTCCACCACTGTGCGATTTAGAAGATGTTTTCTTCCTCGCACGACCTCCTTGTGGAATCGATTACCATCAGCGATTTTTCCGGACCGATACGACTTAGGGACCTTCAAGAAAAGAGCGTACTCCTTTTTAAAAGGCCGGCAACGCATCTGCGATTCCCCTGGTGTTGCAGTTGTTCATGGGCGGCGGTAGTTACTTACCATCAGGTGAGCCGCATGCTCGTTTGCCCCGTCTCCTATAAAAAAAAAATATAATTACTTCAATATTTGCACTTAATCGTAAAGCTGAATTTTTGTGAAAGGTGTGTTTTTATAAGTTTGCTATCACAAAGCAGCATATATATATATATATATATATATATATATATATATATATATATATATGCTGCTTTGTGAAACGAGACATATCTCAGTTTTTTTGTTATTTATTATAAGTGACCTTTATCCGAAGTCCGAACTTTAAATGTGAATAGCGTTTATTGGCTTCGGTGCGGGAAGTTATCGAATCCGAGTCGATTTCGCTTTCCGAGACGATTGTGAATAGCCCGGCGGCAGTGATAAAAGCTGTGAAGGCGCGAATTCAAAGAAATCCCAAACGTAAGCAGAAACTGTTGGCCCTTCAGATGGGTTTAAGCAGAACCACGGTGAAAAGGGTGTTAAATGAAGACTTAGGGCTTCGGGCATTTCGAAGAAAAATAGGACATCGTTTGAATGCTCGTCTAATGGACCTGAGACTGAAGAGATGCCGCGCTTTGTTGAAGCGGTACGCGGGAAAAATATCGGGAAATTCTTTTTTCGGATGAAAAAATTTTTACCGTAGAAGAGAGCTACAACAAACAAAATGATAAGGTGTACATTTTGTTTGTTGTAGCTGACACAGTAGTGAAGAAGCGAGCAACCGTATTCTGGTAAACTTTTTCTTCAATCTCTTAGTAGACAAAAACTTTGTGAATTGAATCGCACACAGAGGAGCGCACGTAAGCGTAGTTATTGCATAGACATC
This sequence comes from Parnassius mnemosyne, assembly GCA_963668995.1. Classification (NCBI taxonomy): domain Eukaryota; kingdom Metazoa; phylum Arthropoda; class Insecta; order Lepidoptera; family Papilionidae; genus Parnassius; species Parnassius mnemosyne. The sequence continues at coordinate 30,458,889 of CAVLGL010000090.1, forward strand.
ACATTCAATTTGGGATAATTTCAAATAAAAGGAGAAGCCTTATTTACTCGTATTTTAAAAACAACAAAAATTTATATCAGTATTTAGTATATATTTGAACTTAAATGTTAAATTTGGGTACACTTAGAAAAATAACCCTGTATAAAAAATGATTGATTGATTGATGCCCTTTGGTCATCATTTACATTCATATTTATGTTGTAGTTGTAGCCGGTGGAAGAAAAAGGGGAGATCTCAAGGTGTTCTGCCCGGGGAGCGGCAAACGCTCCGAGTGGTAGTTCGGAGCTATTCTATATGTCGGAGCGTCTATAAAATACCTGGTTAGATCGAGGTAGAATGGCGGTTTATCGAGAAACCCCCTCTTGTGTCTGTAGTATAAAGTTCATTGTAGGTGCCGTGCGCGGGAGAGTTCGCTCAAGTTATTCAACGAATGTGGTCATTCTACTAGTGCTAAGATAGTGTCGTGGTTTTATTCGTTGTTGTAATTCTTCTAGTACAGGCAAGGAGGATTAGTGTTGCTGAGAGTTGAGATAAGTGGTGTTGCTGTTGGTTTACATATTTTGGTGTTATCATGTAATTACGTACCTCACGTTACACTGGTGTGTGATTGTGGCAGAGACGTGTTACCGTGTGGTCGAACTGTAATTTCACTATACTGAATGTATAGTGCGTTACGTTGCCTTATTACTGATAATGATTAAACTGCGTAAGCAAGAGAGCAAGTTGAACATCCGCTCTCACACTTTTATTATTTTTAACAATTAACGCTATCCTGATGTATTTCCAAGATCAAAATTGGAATCCTCTGTTGTAATTCTCCGACATCAGAAGTGGGATCTCCCGTTGTCATTTCCGATATCAGAAGTGGGATAAAGTCCCTGTTACTGCCCACCTATAACCTTTGAATAGTGTGAGGGTGAACTAATAAACGTTGGTGAAATACTATGATGCGCCTCGCGTTTTGTTTTTGTGTTCAATTTCTTAAATCAAGTTTGTTGTCGTATTTACAACGCTGACGAATTATTAAAGTGTAGAGTAAAAGTTAAAAGTGGAAATATTTTGAAGCCAAAAGTTAAATGTTTTGTTCGATTTATAAAAAAAAGTACCTGCAAGTACTTTCATTATTTCTTAACGTACCCAAATATGATAACAAATGTCGAAAGAAATGTTGGAGGTATTCTAAATGAGTTATACTTTGCATTCAGTGGAAATTTAACTTGCTCGAGTGTTATAATTTCATACACGAGGTGTGATTTACGTGGGCTAATTTTAAAGTTTAAAATGTTTAAACGATGTACCGAAAAATGTTTAACGTTAACGTGCTATTAATTAAAAACACTAAGTTGTATTTCTGTGTTCTAATGTGTTGATAAGTGTTACAGTTTACTGCGAGTATTACGTAGTCGATAAAATTGGGACTTGATGTTGAGGGTTTAGTGGAACGCGTGGTGCTGTGGCGCTCGCTCTTGAGTGGAAATATGCTGTCGGCTTATGACGCCGCGACCACGTTAATTGCCGCTGCTACCGATCACCATTTGATACATGAGGAAAGTAAATTTATTCCTAACATTGTCTTAAAACATATTTTGTAAGAATAAGTGTTTACATTTTTAATTGGTTGCGAAAAATGGCGGAAAACCAAAGTATAACTGATGAAAGTTAAGTAGAGCAAATTAGTTCTGACATTGAAGAGAGTATTTAAGTTTACAGGAGGATCGGACCGTACCAGAGGTTGTCGTGTAGCTGCAGCTCAGTATATGGTGCCCTGGAAAGGCGAATGGTGTCTCGAGAGTAGTGCTGAATTTTGTGGAAAAAAAGTTCCTACTGAATCTTTTAATGTTTTCTTTTATGTGTTACAGTAGTACGTGTGATGTGATTACATGTGTGCGAGCGTAAGGCGAGGGTGTGCCTTGCTAGTCGGAACGGACTGCCGGGTCCAGCTATAGTATGGCCTGGTTTCGGCAGACGCGTTTGCTGCACGCGTGGTGGGCGCCATCCCGGAGCGCGCGTATGCTATACATGACGATGCCTCTGAAGTCGTGTACTCTGTATGCGCGGAAGTCATGCACTGTGTGCGCAGAAGTCGTAGACTCTGTGTGCGCAGTAGTGTTTTCTAAACATGTATCAGGCTCTGTCCTGGCAGGCGCTGTCCTCGTCCACGTTTTTAACGTGGTTCACGTGGTTAACGTGGGATCTTGCAAGTTCAAGATTATGTGTGAGATACTTCGTATGGAGACGTATGCTTACTTGTGAAAGCGAAGTTATTATAGTCCACGGTATGAGTGACGTATTGACGTTTGCTGTGTCAGCAATCCCAGCGGTGTGCTGATGATAATACTGGTGAGTCGTACCCATTTTATTATGATTCTGGTGCCGAATGAGAGAGCCTCATCAAAGATTGTGTTGCGCCAAAGTTTGGTGACAAAAGTGTAAATAATATTGTAAATTCAACCGAAAGTGGTCATTTTAGTGTGCAAAGTACCCCACAAATACCCCCCATGATCATATGAGGAAGATCCCCGATCACCAAGTTCCTCGAGAGTTAGATGTCATAGTTGATGACAGTGGTAGTGAGACCAAATTTGATTAAGAATGCTTGTATACTCATACTCAAAACTTTAGACCGCACATGTGGCGATGGGTCTGTAGGAAATCGTTGGTGCGATTTCTGTCTGTGTTGGTGCATATTTGGCGGCAGATATGTAGGGAATCGTTGGTGCGATTCTGGCATATGTGGCGACAGATGTGTTGTAGCATATTTGGCGGTGGATATGTGGAAAATCGTTGGTGCGATTCTGGCATATGTGACGGCAGATATATAAAGAATCGTTGCTGCGATTCTGGCCTGTGTTGGTGCACAGAGCCCCTCGTGTATTGTAGCATATGTGACGGAAGATATGTCGAGAATCGTTGGTGCGATTCTGGCATATGTGACTGCGTATATGTGAAGAATCGTTGGTGCGATTCTGGTCTGTGTTGGTGCACAGATTTCAATGAAAGTTTCACGAGTTGAATATGCATTGCTTATGAGTTGTAAAGAGTAAAAAAATTGTTAAAATTACTGTGTTGGAACTTGTTGATCGGACCTTCCACAATAAATCATGTTGTGCAGGAAGCACTGTGTACGAAGCCTTAATAACGGGGCATTGTCAATAATGACAGTTGGCTATTGTACTTAGACTTAGGAGAAGTAAAGTACCATTTGGAATCGATCTTGTTTCGATTGGCAGGATAGCCGAGCTAGATTAATCTCTGAGCATATTTCTGTCCACAGGCACTACCGAGGACAGGTGTTGGTAAGGGATGGCCGTGTCATGGCTTGATGGCGCTATGGTGCAACAAGCAGCGCCATCTAACAATTTAGTTTTGCGAACTAATAATATGTACCCACTCATGTCAGGATGGACGAGCGGACGAATTGGTGTTTGTGAATTACAGGAATTCATGAAAATACACGCCCGAGGACGGTCGTACGTCAGGATGGCCGTGTCGGAGCGTCTATAAAATACCTGGTTGGATCGAGGTAGAATGGAGGGTATATCGAGAAACCCCCTCTTGTGTCTGTAGTATAAAGTTCATTGTAGGTGCCGTGCGCGGGTGAGTTCGCTCAAGTTATTCAACGAGTGTGGTCATTCTACTAGTGCTAAGATAGTGTCGTGGTTTTATTCGTTGTAATTCTTCTAGTACAGGCAAGGAGGATTAGTGTTGCTGAGAGTTGAGATAAGTGGTGTTGCTGTTGGTTTACATATTTTGGTGTTATCATGTAATTACGTACCTCACGTTACACTGGTGTGTGATTGTGGCAGAGACGTGTTACCGTGTGGTCGAACTGTAATTTCACTATACTGAATGTATAGTGTGTTACGTTGCCTTATTACTGATAATGATTAAACTGCGTAAGCACGAGAGCAAGTTGAACATCCGCTCTCACACTTTTATTATTTTTAACAATTAACGCTATCCTGATGTATTTCCAAGATCAAAATTGGAATCCTCTGTTGTAATTCTCCGACATCAGAAGTGGGATCTCCCGTTGTCATTTCCGATATATATATAAACTGCTTTAACTTCGGAACTTTGTTAGCGCGATTTAGGCTTCGATGTGTTTCGCTTGTGGCGCGACGACAGCGCCGCCACAATGTCTTGATTTTTTTATGAGCCCGTAAAAGTCGATAGCTGGACAAGGACCCTTTAATTGTAGGGAAAATTCGCCTTAATCGCCACGCACGGCATGCGTATTGGCTTGGCGATTGTAGTTTTATGAATGTCGTTTTTGATTTTCTAGATTGGAAATTCTAAAAATCCACGCCGCGCCGATAGCGAAGCACGGCGAGATGGACTACGAGGCTGTGGTGAAGCTGTCGGACACCTTCAACGGAGCCGATCAGAGGAATGTGTGCACCGAAGCTGGTCTATTCGCCATTCGTGCCGAGAGAGAGTACATTATACAGGTAAATGACGTCCTTAAAGATAAAAGAGCCGTGGTAGGTCAGGGGCTGAGCGCTCGCTGTAAATTTTCATTATACTCGTATAGCAACTCAAGTACGATCCCAAGCACCAATGAAATTGTTAATTGCAATTTTAAGTAGTGATTTACCACGTGCTCGGGGGTGAAGGAAGACAATGTGAGGAAATCTGCATGTCTAAGAAATAAGAAAAAATATTTCGAAGACATGTGAGTTCGCCAACACGCATTGGGGCATCGCGGCGAACACTTCCTTGCCCTAAAACCCTCTCAAATATGAGAGGAGGCCTGTGCCCAGCAGTGGGACGTATGTAGGCTGTAACTTTAAATATAAACGATTGACTCATTATAATAATGATGCCCGTTGTATGGCGTATTATAAGTTTTTTTTTCGACCCTGAATTCTCTTATGTCTTATCATGTCTGAAAACTTACTTAATTTCTTATGTATCTACATTGAACATTTATTTCAGTAAATTCTTTAATATTTAACGTGTGAATAGGATAGTGGGTTATATATTAGTTTAATCTCTAACGGTATAATTGTCAAATTGTTATATTCCATTGTTCAACTATTCGCTGTTCCATCGAAATAAAAAAAGAAAAAACCATGGTCGTTCTCATGACCGATTTATAATTGTTACAGCTATTCCAAACATTAGATTAGCCTGGACAGACAGACAGATACACATTTTGAAAATGATTATTTACGTCTTAATGGTCATACATACTTAAGCTATAGCATAAGCTTGTTATAAGGCAGTTATTTCGATTACAGGCAGCCACTTCGATTTTTTTTTACAGGATAAGGGTGACTAACGAGCACACAGTCCACCTGATGGCAAACGGATACTGTGGCCCATAGACATCTACATTTATCCTCGATTAGGAATCAAAATACAGATGCGTTGTCACCCGTGAGCATTAAGATGGAATACCGCGTTTCCAGTTAAAAGGATTTCCGGTTCTCTACACTCACCATACGAAACACAGCAGCATTAAGGACGCGTTTACAAAATTGATAGGTATAAAATCGAACTATTATATTGACACTGGTCACACACACAAGTGTACGCACGGTTAGCTGCGGGAATCGCAATCAAGTATAAACATTTTGATAATTTGAAAGATTGTTTTTTTTTTATATTTCTTATTACCTACAAAAATATACTTAGATACGAAATATAAATGGCTGCTCCAGAGACAGCTAGGTACTAGAAGCCATCTACAGGGAGTGAGATGTTGGCTGTGGACTTTGAGCTGGTTTTGTTAGTTATGATAACTTCAGCTCCGAACTTGGTGAAGTGACTTGAAGGTATACTTGGGTGACTGCTACTGGAAGTCCGGGACGAGTAGTACCATGTGTGCCGAGTTTGGGCTCATTATATTAGTTATGATGAGACCTTACCTCCGGACTTGACAGAATGACCTGATGGTGTACGTTGGTGACTACTACTGCAACTCCTGGACGAGTAGAACTAGGTGTGCCGAGCTTGGGCTCGTTTTGTTAGTTATGGCGAGATCTTACCTCCGGAATTGATGGGAGACCTGATGGTGTACTTCAGTGACTACTACTGGAACTCCTGGGCGAGTAGAACTAGGTGTGCCGAGTTAGGGCTCATTATGTTAGTTATGACGAGACCTTACCTCCGGACTTGAAGGAATGACCTGAAGGTGTACTTCGGTAACTGCTAGTGGAACTCCTGGACGAGTAGAACTAGGTATGCCAAGTTTGGGCTCGTTTTGTTAGTTACGACGAGACCTTACCTCCGGACTTGACAGAATGACCTGATGGTGTACGTTGGTGACTACTACTGCAACTCCTGGACGAGTAAAACTAGGTATGCGTAGTTTGGGCTCGTTTTGTTAGTTACGATGAGGCCTTACCTCCGGACTTGACAGAATGACCTGATGGTGTACGTTGGTGACTACTACTGCAACTCCTGGACGAGTAAAACTAGGTATGCGTAGTTTGGGCTCGTTTTGTTAGTTACGATGAGGCCTTACCTCCGGACTTGACAGAATGACCTGATGGTGTACGTTGGTGACTACTACTGCAACTCCTGGACGAGTAGAAGTAGGTGTGCAGAGTTAGGGCTCATTATGCTAGTTATGACGAAACCTTACCTCCGGACTTAATGGAGAGACCTGATGGTGTAATTTAGTGACTACTACTGGAACTCCTAGACGAGTAGAACTAGGTATGCCAAGTTTGGGCTCGTTTTGTTAGTTACGACGAGACCTTACCTCCGGACTTGACAGAATGACCTGATGGTGTACGTTGGTGACTACTACTGCAACTCCTGGACGAGTAAAACTAGGTATGCGTAGTTTGGGCTCGTTTTGTTAGTTACGATGAGGCCTTACCTCCGGACTTGACAGAATGACCTGATGGTGTACGTTGGTGACTACTACTGCAACTCCTGGACGAGTAGAAGTAGGTGTGCAGAGTTAGGGCTCATTATGCTAGTTATGACGAAACCTTACCTCCGGACTTAATGGAGAGACCTGATGGTGTAATTTAGTGACTACTACTGGAACTCCTAGACGAGTAGAACTAGGTATGCCAAGTTTGGGCTCGTTTTGTTAGTTACGACGTGACCTTACCTCCGGACTTGATAGAATGACCTGATGGTGTACGTTGGTGACTACTACTGCAACTCCTGGACGAGTAGAACTAGGTGTGTCGAGTTTGTTAGTTATGATGCGCAGTTGCCCTTGAATTTGGTAATACCATTTATATTTTCTCCGACATGCCTAAACTCGGCACACCCAGTTCTACTCTTCCAGGAGTTACGAAGTACACCATCAGGTCTCTCATCAAGTTCGGAGGTAAGGTATCGTCATAACTAACAAAACGAGCCCAAACACGGCACACCTAGTTCTACTCGTACAGGAGTTGCAGTAGTAGTCACCAACATACACCATCAGGTCATTCTGTCAAGTCCGGAGGTAAGATCTCGTCATAACTCACAAAACGAGCCCAAACACGGCACACCTAGTTCTACTCGTCCAGGAGTTGCAGTAGTAGTCACCAACGTACACCATCAGGTCATTCTGTCCAGTCCGGAGGTAAGGTCTCGTCATAACTAACAAAACGAGCCCAAACACGGCACACCTAGTTCTACTCGTCCAGGAGTTGCAGTAGTAGTCACCAACGTACACCATCAGGTCATTCTATCAAGTCTGGAGGTAAGGTCTCGTCGTAACTAACAAAACGAGCCCAAACTTGACATACCTAGTTCTACTCGTCCAGGAGTTCCACTAGCAGTTACCGAAGTACACCTTCAGGTCATTCCTTCAAGTCCGGAGGTAAGGTCTCGTCATAACTAACATAATGAGCCCAAACTCGGCACACCTAGTTCAACGCGTCGAGGAGTTCTAGTAGCATTCACCGTATACTTTCAGATCACTCCATAAAGTCCAAGACGAATAGGATTTATATATATTTATATATTATAAATCCCACTTGCTTTTAGCGAAACAAAAAATTATAATAAGAATTTGTGATTATAAAAATATTTATATTATCTATGTATTATTTTACTTTGTCAGGTCATGTACCTATGTATCAAATTCGAATATTTTGTGTTTGTACAACGATCTTATTCAGCTGCTGCAGGCGATACAGCGACCACCCGCGATAGCGGCCGAGCGCCGACTGTGGTTTCATCGAAATTTTTGTACAACAAATCAAAACAGACACTAAAAATAAAATAACCCTTATTGCAATACTTTAGGATTCATCCGTATCAGCAAAATATGTCAAAAAATAAGCATCAGTTTTTATTTTTTTTACGACCATTTGTGACATTTTGATAAAAAGTAATCACCAGCATTTTTTATTGAATATGTCTGCCTACTTACAGTATTTTTAGATATCTTAATATATGTTGATAATAGAACAAAAAATGTACCGAAATATGAGCCGGTATCGTTAATTTTGTAGTAAATGGCTAGGGAAGATCCTTTTTACAATGTAAAAAACTATTATTTTCAACAAAAAAGTTACCACTATTTGAAGATAAAGAACCATTCTATACGTTGTAGTTATTAGTTATATTTGATTCGGTTTAGTTTTGTCACAAAATGTACCGAAAAACAGCATAATTTGGCCCGATTTGCAAACGCACCCTTAAGCTCCTATTTTACGCTGGTATTCTGTGAGAGCGTGGTCCTTACCCGGTCGAGCCGACCCATTCGTGCTACAACTATGCTATTAATAAAGATGCAGCATGGCTCTACCACGTACATATATTATATGTATAGATAGCGTCAACTTAATCATTTAATTGTATTTCAGGAGGATCTCATGAAGGCGGTGCGCAAAGTTGCAGACAACAAGAAACTCGAGAGCAAGCTGGACTACAAACCGGTTTAAATTGGCATTTATTTATATAATTCAATTAATTCTATTATATTATGTAACTGCTTTTTTAAAATAAAATTAGTATTATTACATCTGTTTTCTTTCAGTTATGTATTCAAAATCCACACAACGATAAAGCATACTTAATCGCAACATTTTTACGTGGTAGAGCCACACTGCAGCTATATTATGGTCGTAGCACGAATGGGTCGATCGAGATACGACCACGCTCTCATAGAATACCAACGTAAAATAGCAGCTTAACACTGCTGTGTTTCGTATGGTGAGTGTAGAGAACCGGAGACCCTTTCTACTGAATACGAGGCATTCCATCTTAGTCCTCACGGGTGACAACGCATCTGCATTTTGATTCGCAAACGAGGATAAATGTAGATGTCTGTGGGCAACAGCAACCACTTACCATCAGGTGGACTGTGTGATTCGCTACACTCACCATAACACAACAGTTTTAAGCTACTATTTTACGCTGGTATTCTGTGAGAGCGTGGTCCTTCCCCGGTGGAGCCGACCCATTTGTGCTATAACTATACTACTAATATAGCTGCAGCATAGCTCTACCACGTATAAGAACTCCTTACCTTCTTAACTCTGCGTAGCTGTGATAGTTTTCTTTTTTACTTCATTATAATATGTACTACTATTCTGTATACTTTTCACATATCCAAAAGCAGTTTTTAAAAGCTTTTAGTAAAAGCTTTAGCAACTAAACATGGTAAAGGGGGGACACATGACTGTAATGAAAAATACCACTTTAAAGCTAAATATTTCGCAAACGGACCCCTGAATCGAAAAGATGTTGTTCCACACCTCCAATTTTTTTGAAAGACCTATCCAACGATACCCCACATGATGGAATAAACGGTTAAAAAAGAATCATCCTCCATTTACTTGTATCGGAAGCACCCGTAATAAAAATGTTTTTTAAAGATTTCATTTCACAGTTTTCTAGGCGTGATTAATATCTATAACTATGTCAAATTACAGATTTGTGCACAGACAGAGAGACGGACATGGTGAAACTATAAGGGTTCTTGGTGTGTAAAAACGGAACCCTAAATATCAGCTGAAGTAGAAAGAAACGTAAAAGTCCTTAAAAATACCCCTAAACATAAATATTAAAAGCCCCTAAAGAATCCCATTCCCATCCCACTTATTTGCCCCCTAATAAATTTAGGCGGTACGCCCTCAAAGCCCCAAACCCCTAAGTTCAGGACCCCCTCGAAGTTTTAGGTTACACAAGATAAAGTTAGACTCCGTTAGAGCCGACAAAAATTCACCGAGAAGGCTTCTCGGTGTGCTGGATGAACGGCAGCGTCGATCTTCGATGAAAATTAATATAAACATATAACTTGTGGTATTTGTGAAGGCGCTCTTATAGCGCGTTCTTAAAAACTAATAGCGACATCTATCAAAAAACTTAAGAACTATTTGCACCATTCGTTTCTTTTATGGGCTAAAGCTGAAGATGATTAGAGAGTAGTATTCCTAGATGTAGTTCTATTTTACTAGGTATAAATATTTAACTAGACTAGACAATTATGATAATAATATGAAAAATAAGTAAGTACCTTTTTAATTCAACTGAGAACTTACCCTAAAGGTTTTCTCTACTAGATTTCTCCTACGCGATCACTAAGATATCGGGGAACTGTTGGTGTCTAGTCGTCATTATGAAGCAATCTAATTTTTCGTCAAAGAGTCGGGACTAAACCACGTCAATTTTCTGTGGGTACGCTTTTGGAAGAGTTCCTCCTTCTTTTTGAAATCATTTCAAGCAAACTGCTATATATCAATCTCTTCAATGTCCTCTATCTCATCAACTGCTCCAATTATTCCTGTATCACAATATGTTCTTCCTTGGCTGTTATTATTTCATTTTGGTATTTATATCCTTATAGGCGAACCAATTACGAATCTTTAGTTGATGTTTTTTTACATAATAGATCTTGTTCGCGCCAAACGCTAATTTCAGGAACTAACGCGAGAGGGCGCGCGGCTCGGTGCCATACCGGTGTCGACGCCCGGGCTGCTGCCGACGGCCAAGGTCTACTAAGGTCAATCACCATCAGTCACACCCAGATACACATCACAGCACCTTATTTCCCTTGCACTACACAACCACATGCGACCTGACCGACTCCGGAGGGACCATTCGCCTTGGATATAGGTAAGTAAGCTCCGTCTAATATTCTCCCTGTTGAAAGGCCGGACCACAGAACGCTCCCCCTTATTGTTTAGTGTAACTATAGATTTTCCACTTTGGGCTTAGGAGGCCCGACCTACGTCTGCTCGTCGAAACTCAGCTGAATGGGCCCCTGAGGATTTGACCTTTATGGGAGCAGCCGTAGGCCGTAACAAACTGGTAGCAGAGCGCGGTTCCGGGTTCGATTCCCCGGTCGATCCCGACCATAGTGTTTGATAAAAATTAAACAATTCTGGTGGCAGAGAGCGTTGGTTTGATTGGTTTAATTTGTATCTACAATAACGCCCGTCCGTAATACGTAAAAATATTTTTTTTGTACGTAATAATAAAATTATTTTCCTTTGTTGCTTGCTTATTTGATTAGCGGGTAGATTTGAAAGCCGCGCCCTTTTTGTGCGCAAGCGGGTTTTTTTCTAGAGGTATACGTCATGTAGGTAGATGGATATTATCACGTAATCGATTAATTATCGTTGTCGGATAGTTGTAGTGGATTGCTTATCGAGGGGTCGATTTCCGAGCTAGGCATTTTTTGTTGATCGGCCGTGAGGTGTATCTTCGTTTGTATTGTAATTTGTATTTGAACTAAAGACTAGTAATTGTATTTGCGCAATTTGAATTTAACTTGATTTGATCGCACTAGTATTTGTTATTTGTTAATTTGATTTGTGTCTTTTCTTTTGTGCTAACTTGTATTTGGTTGATACGTAGTAATTCGTATTTGTGTAATTTCTATTTAACTCGATTTGATAGGAACTGCATTGTTAATTTTTTGTTGTATTTTTTGTTATCTTTGTAATTTATATAACTGTTAATTTTTTGTTATCTTTGTAATTTGTGCTCGAGCCACGTCGTAATTTGTATTTAGTAGTGATGTCATCGCCCAAGCTACTAATCCGTTGCTTGCGGACTGAGTTACGCTGGGCCACAAGCGCCCATGCTTTGATAGGTCGACCGGATAGGGTCCATAACTTGATGAAGCGGTTCGAGCAGGTGGATGCTAGAAGGGCCGCAGTGGAGGAGGCTTACGCTGAGCTCGAGGATTCGGATGTGGAGAAGGGAGTCCTGGACTCCTGCTTCGCGGACTACGTGCAGTTCTTTTCGCTCACGGACGAGTTGATCGAGGCTGAAGGCAGGTATGCCGAGGAGGCGCGTGAAGCTCGGATGAGTGGCCTGCCCGAGTCCTCTCGGAAGCAGCTTCAGCCGGAGCTGTTGGGACGACTCCCAACTCTGGACCTGCCAAGGTTCTCCGGGGTCCTTTCCGAATGGCTGACCTTCGTTGGTCTTTTCGACAGCCTAGTGGACACCCGGAGTGACTTGACCCCAGACTGCTCGGGACCTCGTAGCCAGAAGATACGCCAACGTCCGGCGAATTGCGGATGAACATGTTAAGCAGCTTCTGAGCCTCCCGCTGCTTAGTGACCGGGCCAGACTACGTCCGGACCTGTTTGATCCAGTTCTGGTGGCCTGTAATACGTTGAGGCGGCTGGATTTACCAGTGGGCGAGTGGGCTTTTTTGTTGCTCCGCATCGTGCTGTCCCGTCTACCTCTCGACCTTCGAATACATTTTGAGGAGAGGTACGGCGGGGACGAGGCCTCCTATATTCCGCCCTTCTATGACCTGCTGCGGTGTTTGGAGGAGCAGTGCCGGCAGATCGAGAACGCGGCGGGCACCGTTGACGACTTACGAGCCGTGCCCAGTGAGAGGCTGAATCCGCCAGGCAAGTCGTCGTCCCCCCCCCCCCCCCCCTGCTCCTATTGTCGAGCATCTGATCACCGGGTGACGTCGTGCCCGAAATTATTAGGTAAGCCGGTTCCGGCGAGGCGAACTATCGCCAAGGAGCGCCGCTGGTGCTGCCCATGTTTGGAAGGGCAACTCCAGCGAGACTTTCCGCATCGGCAGCCCTGTCTGCATTGCCAGGGCCATCACCATGCAGTTTTGTGCCTGGGTGCGAACGGCGTCTCCTCTCGGGGCTCTGTCAGGCCCTCGACCCCCACGGGCGGAGGCGCTCAGCCACGACCTCTGACGGGCGACTCTCGGCGCCCGCCGGCCAACCACCAGGACCCTAGGTTTGAAAGGGGTCCCTCCCCCGACCAGTTGGGGGGTAATTCCCCCAGGGGCGGGGGTGTCATCACCCCCCTCAGCGTGTGGACAGGAACTTCACGGCCACTCATCAGTTCGCTAGACCCTTTTCACTCCCGTTAGCTGAGTGGCCGCGACTGGTGTACCATTCCCCATTTGATGGAGGCGGCCCTAGCTAGCTGCCGCCTTAGGTCCCACCGCGGTCGCCTCCACTGAGCCTTAAGCCATCAACAGTCCACTTGTCAAAATGTTCTGTTGCCGACGGCCTCAGTGAAGGCGTACAACCCAAGTGGCGACTGTTAGCGGTTTGCGCTCTATTGGTCTCGGGTTCACGCCGTGTGGCCTCCACTTGGTGGTGGGAAGATTAGGGCCCCTCTGGAGCGTTGAATCACGCTGTCAAGGGGTATTAGATTTGGTTTGGTCGAGCACTTAGTTAAAAATTCTTTAGATTAAAATAAAAAAATGCTTTGGGTTTTCCGCGAAATTTTCATATTTGTAGCGGTTGTGATTAAAAGAATTGAATTTAATCTACTCCTTTAAATGCTGCTGCATATGTTTTGTAAATATATTTTATCACTGTGTTTGTTGTTGCACGGAAAATTGAAATTGAATGTCGCGCTATTTGGAAAATTATGTATATGTTTTGTGATAGTGTTTAATCATTTTGCTTTGTGAAAAGGAAGGCTGAAATTAGATAACCCTATTTGTGCCGAAGGGAATAAAAGTCAATTCTCCTTTGGTTTACATTTTGTTGGCACTGTCTAAGTTATTTAAATGAGAAATAGGGCTGTCTCTCGCGTTTATTGTTTTGTTTAATTTGTCAAGTTGGCCTATGTGCATCGGTGATTAATTTGGTTGAATTGATTCTGTAGTTGAACATTGATGCTTTGAAAAATTAGTTGAAATATGAGCATAGGACTACTTGTCTAACAGGCTGGCTAGTTTGTAGATTATCAGATGGAAATCAGCTGTGGTACCATTTGGTAAATGGTTATATGGTGGATGGCTTGGTTATGCCTACTTGTTTGAAAATTCATACTAAGGACTATCTGTGCGTTCGTTCGGCTCTCCACAGACGACGTTCATGAGGGTGCTCTCTGCACTGAAGCTTAGGAGGTCACTCTGGGCCGCTTCGTGTCGTGTCGCTGTTTGCAGACCTGATCCGGTCGGATTGCGGAACTAATCATAGGAGCACAGATAGGTGTTTGAAGGAGGTCGTCGGACTTCTGTCTAGGAATAGGACTTATTTATGGGCTGCGATGTCCAGGAAGGGCATCCAGTTCAACCCTCCGGCTTGCCCACGTTGGGGCTGTAATTTTGGTTAGGGTTGCAAGATCTGATGTGGTGCGTAAGGTGGCCTAGTTTGGTTGTAGATTCGTCATGCAACTTGCCGTCGCGACCCTGTCCCGCTGACCGGTTTGCTCGCGGACCTAAATCCTTATGTCCGGGACGGGGGTTTGTTTACGCCCGAACGCTGACTTCGGGATTGACGTCAGAGGGCGCGCGGCTCGGCGATACCGGTTTGACGTTCGGTCATGCGTAGAACGCGCGGCGTCAAATAAGAATCGTTTGCCAGCTGTGCTTGGGACAGCACGCCTTCATATTTTTGTTCGGGGATGCGGAATTGTGCACGCGCGCGTCGAGTAGATATACGGTCTAGGGTTCGAACCGCGCATTCCTTGTTCGAGAGCTTCTCCCGGTTGTTCACCAGGAAATCATTATAATCGTGTCGTCGCGTTAAGTGTCCTTTTTTGTGTGTGTTGGCTTGTTAGTTTACGCGTCAACGAGGCGTATTTTGAATCTTTTCGCGACGTGGTTTTTGGTGTCGAATGAAGGAACTTAGTTGTGTTTAACTGAGTAGTATGACTCATTAATAGATCGCTTTAATTCCCTTTATAATTTGTGATAAGTGAATCATCACAAATTATAAAGAGGGGGGACATTGAATGTTGAACTTTGAACTACTGTCCGTTACTGTGTATCACGTGTTCGATTCTTACGATGAATATGGAATCAGGCGAGTTTTACTTAAATGTACAATGAAGCTAATAGGACTGTCCTCGTGACGAACGAAGAAAGTGACTGTGGACGACTCCGCGGAAGATTACCACAATTTGGAGCGGTGCTGAAGTCCGAGCTGCTGCCGACGGCAACGGTCTCCACGCGGCCATATTGAGGCCCGACCTACGTCTGTTCGTTGAAACTCTGCTGAGTGGGCCCCAGAGGATTTGATCTTTGTGGGAGCAGCCGTAGGCCGTAACATCTGGCGTGTATCTTTTAAAAATAATTCCAATTTTTACATCTACATTTCGCTTAATAGTCTGGCTGTCACTTCGGTTGTCGGTTCTTAGGGCTATAAAGCCGGTATTCCCTGTTTGTTTCTGCATTCTGTTTGATATTTTACTATATTGGGTGTTAATTGTTGCACAATATTTTAGAATGTTACAATCACAACATTTAAAAAATCTGTAAAGTGAAATGTGTAAAATACATTAAACGACAATAACTATACCTGGGTCTTGTTTTTGATTTCAGGTGGATCCACTAGTCTACAATATGAGTCACGAGGATCCCGGCGATGTCACATACTCTGCTATTGGTGGCCTTCAGGAACAAATCCGACAGTTGAGAGAGGTAAAGTGTCTTCAATTTTTTTGGGGTCTCTTTGGATCTGGACTTCCCAAGAATATGTCAATATCACATAAACATAGGTATACTTTCAGGCACGTATTCAACCATGTTTTTCTTTTTGTAAATTGTTGCCAGCAAAGAATTCTTACCCTTTCAGCCTATCATCAATAAAGTCCACAATTGAACGTAGGCATCCCTATCCCTAAACTACCACGGGGAATACTCTGAGCAATTGTACGGATTAATTCCAGCCGCCAAATTTTACGAACGCACATCGCGTCAAAATTCACGATACCATCCTCACCATCTGGATGCTTTTTCTTCCTCGCACAACTTCTCTGTGGAATTGTTTATCACTGGCGATTTTTCCGTACCGATACGACTTAGGAACCTTCAAGAAAAGAGCTTACACACCTTTCTAAAAGGCCGGCAGCGGATCTGCAATTACCCTGGTGTTGCGGTTGTTTATGGGCGGCGGTAGTCACTTACCATCAGGTGAGCCGAATGCTCGTTTGTCCCCTCTGTTATAAAAAAAATTGAACTACCAATCGTTCAAAGAGTTTGTTACAGAACCTGTACCCTCAAAGCTTCAAATTAGCAATGATACTCCATCACCACTGTTGGATTTGAATTTGATGTATTTTGTTGTTTTTGAAGACTAAGATGGAATGCCTCATAGCCTGCAATTATACTAGTACTCCACCCTTCGGACGGGATAACAGAAGTACATGCACTGCTGTTTAGCGGTAGAAAGAGGCAAGAGAATTATACTCACCCTGGCGGACTCCTAGGCAGAGAAGAAGTCGTACCTCCTAGTATCACGAGCGTGGCTCGCTGCAGCTATATTTTGGTTGTAGCACAAATTGCTCTACAAGGAAAGAACCACGTTCCTACAGAATACCAGTGTGAATAGCAGCTTAATACTTCTATGTTTCGTATGGTGAGTGTGACCTGAGAAACTTTTTACAGGTCTCAGGTGTGACAATGCAAAATTTTGATTTTTATTCGAAGGTACGCCCCCGGGATCTACTTACTATTAGATGGACTGTGTGCTGTAGAACTTCTTTCACTCGTTTATTTTCAAATAAAGGCGCTTAACAGACCTCGTTTAGTCTTTGGTTTCGACTAAATATCAGTTCCTTAATGATATTTTTGGAGCCTTTTCAATTATAGCCAAGACAAACTCAAACTCAACTATGGTTATAAAGAAATTCCTCAAATGTCTATATTTGAAGATTTTTCATAAATAGACCTACTCTAACATTCACATGCCACTGGACTGTGGACTGCTATTCCAATTGTATTTTAAAATTTAACAGAAAAAGCTTTCATTTTACAGGTGATTGAACTCCCCTTGTTGAATCCAGAACTCTTCGTCCGTGTAGGAATCACTCCGCCAAAGGGTTGCCTGCTATACGGTCCACCGGGAACTGGCAAGACCTTACTGGCGAGGGCTGTGGCCTCTCAGCTCGACGCAAACTTCCTTAAGGTAATAAAAAAATTTATTTTCATTCAAAATACGCACAAAATAAAGTCTTAGTATTGATTGAGAATTGTGATTTACTCGTTGAAACGAAAAAACTATACTAAAAAGAGACGAACATATCCATCAGTCATGTACTCCTGGTATATCATCTTCTATACATCCATCCATTACAGCCTATATAGCCTAGTCAACAAACATAGTCATCATTTATACGTGGTAGAGCCATACCACAGCTATATTAGTAGAATAGTTGTAGCACGAATGGGTCGGCTCGACCGGGGTAGGATCACGCTCTCACAGATTACCAGCGTAAAATGGCAGCTCGATACTGCTGTGTTTCGTATGGTGAGTGTAGAGAACCGGAGACCCATTTTACTGGAAAAGAGGCATTCCATCTTAGACCTCACTGGTGAAGACGCATCTGCATTTTGATTCTTTATAGAGGATAAATGTAGATGTGTATGGGCCACAGCAATCACTTACCATCAGGTGGACTGTGTGCTCGTTTGTCACTCTATCCTATTAAAAAAAACATCAATAGGATTTAGTCTGCTAGAGAATGAGATAGAATACAGTATACAGTGTTTCCTATTATGTGTGGAGATTATGCATGTGATCTATGAGTAGTAAGGCTTAAGGACGAAATTTGTTATTTGAAAATATTTAAGTACTTGATAATGAAATTGAAAACTGTATAGTATGTAATGGATGTCATACACGATCCAGCTAACTTTCAAGTTTGCAGCGCACTTGAAGCGGCGTCCAGTTTGCAGTGCATCCATATAGACCACTCACGTTCAAGTTCGCCGTCAAGTTAGCACGATGCCGCACCAGTTGAAACCATCTTCATCGTCTTTCGCTTATTTGCTCCGACTAACGTCATACTTACTGCTCATACACACGTTCAAGTTTACATGACATACAAGTACACTTGTCATGCACACTGATAGCCACACTCTGTCAAGTTTACCGGACGCTGCTTCAAGCGCACTGCAAACTTGATCGTAAACTGGATATGTAGAATAAAATGTAAAATAATTTTAATAAATTTAAAGGTAACAATCTCTACAAATAAATAAAATTGAAGTGTCTGTTTGTAATGTCAAAATAACAGCTTTTTACTATATGCATATGAAATTATATACGGTACTTATCACAAAAACACAATTTTTAAAATATTTCTCTGTCTTTCTGTCTGTTTGTTCCGGCTAACCTCTGAAACGACTCAACCGATTTTGACAGGACTTTCACTGATAGATAGTTGATGTTGTAAGGAGTAACTTATGCTACTTTCATTTTAGAAAAAGAATTAGGGTTCCGCGCAAAATAATTAAAACCCATGAAATCCAATCGTAATAAATTACACGCAGGCGAAGTCGCGGGAAACAGCTAGTATTATATTAAATAACAAATTATTCTACTCCTGTTACTCTGCATTCATCTAATTCTCTCAAAGTTTAGTTTTCTGAAGGTTTCACTTATACCGCGTGTGACCTGCACACATATTGTCTTTGTTTTTCATTATTTATCTATGCTAGACTATTGAAAAAAAAAAACATTTTCAATAAAAAGTAAAAGCCAACTTCGAAGAACTAAAAACAATAAAATAATTTCACATTGAGTTGGGCCTTAATTCTTAAGGCGGCTCTTCACGTTGGCCAACATGGTGGCGAATGTGTTGGCAAAGATATTAGCCAAGAGTTTGTGATGGCGCCCACACGTTGGAAGGTCGTTCAGTTTGCTTCAGTTCAGGCCAATGTGCGGACGAATTTATTAAAATAGATATTGAGGCGCTAACGGCTGCTGCGGGTCATTTATTCACGGCATACCGCTACTACATGAATGTGTATAAGAAAAAAATGGAAATGGAAAAAATTAATTTTATTTCTTCTGTTCCACAAACAATTTTCAGCTTCATAGAGCTCTATAATTCCATAAATCTTAATTTTTAAAATTAATGTTTCTTCATTGGTTATTATTACTGCGATTTGGTGGACACTAGTTACGATGCGTGAATATAAAATTTAAATCAGGTGCGTGAGATCCACAGAATACTTTTCTCCTGGTGCGATCACTCTGGGAGCTTGTAGCAAACTAAAGTGCGCCCAACGTGTGGACGCGGCGGCCAATACTCTGCCAATGCCCTTTGATCTTTTGTTAAAAACCGACACCACATGGATGTCGCGCCAACTTGTAGGCCATCATTCCAATACATACCAATGTAAGCACAAACACCCGCTCTACACGATGGCAATTGGTATTGGCCAACACATTCGCCACTGTGTTGGCCAAGGTGAAGAGCCGCCATTATATATACTTCATAATGTGAAATTAATTTATTGATGATGGTAAGTGGCTACGGCAGCGCATGGACACCAGCAACAAATTACAAACAAAGAAAAAACAGTCTGTCTGTCCTGGCTAACCTGTAGAATGGCTGAATCGATTAATGAAACTTCATGAAAAGACAATATGGCTAAGACTATATTTTATACGATGACTTGGAGAAAGGAGTCATGTCCTGTAATAGGACTTGTTGTTATCGTCATCTGTGGATCTGTGGACCTTGGTTATGCGACTGTTTATTTCTTGCAGGGCCTCTCTAGCTTGCCTGCTGTCCACTAGATTTTTCCAAAGCTGAGCGTCTTGATTAGTAAAACTTTTACGTACCAGTGAACGAACGTTACCAAAAGGGATCGATATGATCGGTCCCGATCCTATAACGGCCATAGCCGGTCCTCTCCTGGCCAGCTCGTCTGCTGCGTCGTTGCTTCTGGATCCATTGTGTCCCTTGATTCATTGCTGTGTGATGATTATTGTAAATTTTGATAACGCCACATTAATAGATCTTACCCTGCTGAAGGCAGTTCTAAATAACATGAAGTCTTATTCGCCATAGGAAATTTAATATTATTTTTATACCTTTCGTCTTATAGGTGGTATCGTCGGCCATTGTAGATAAATACATCGGCGAGTCGGCTCGTATGATCCGCGAGATGTTCAACTACGCGCGGGACCACCAGCCTTGCATCATTTTCATGGACGAAATCGACGCCATTGGTGAGTAAAGATACAATATTGCTCATAGAGATGTTACTAATTGTAGTTAGTAAGATGGTAATAAGTATATGTTCTATGTTTTTTTTCATTCATTACAGCCCTTCACAAGTCCACTGCTGAACATAGGCCTCCCCCAAAGAATGCCACAAAGCACGGTCCTGAGCCACCTGCATCCATCGACTTCCTGCATGTCTTACCAGGTCGTCACTCCATCTCGTGGGGGGACGCCCTACACTTCGCCTACCGGTACGAGGCTGCCACTCGAGAACCTTTCTTCCCCATCGGTTGTCGGTTCTACGAGCTATATGGCCGGCCCACTGCCACTTCAGCTTACTAATCCGTTGGGCTATGTCGGTTACTCTGGTTCTACTGCGGATATCCTCATTCCTAAGTTTATCACGCAGAGAAACTCCGAGCATAGCCCTCTCCATAGCTCGCTGAGCGACCTTGAGCTTCCTCATCCGGCCAGCAGTGAAGGACCACGTCTCAGTTCCGTAAGTCATCACTGGCAACACGCACTGGTTGTACAATTTCGTTTTCAGGTTTTGAGGTATGTCTGACGAGAGGATGTGTCGTAGCTTCCCGAACGCTGCCCAGCCGAGTTGAATCCGTCGATTGACCTCTCGGTCGAAGTTGGACTTACCTAGTCGGACTATTTGTCCCAGGTAAACATACTCGTCAACAACTTCGAGCTTAGTGCTCCCAACAACTACCGGCATAGGTGTGACATGGACATTAAACATGATCTTTGTTTTGTCCATGTTCGTCTTAAGACCTATCCGTTGGGAAACACTATTGAGGTCATTGAGCATAGTGCTTAGGTCCTCCAGCGATTCTGCCATAAGGACTATATCGTCGGCAAATCGAAGGTGAGTGATGTACTCGCCATTGATGTTGATACCGTATCCTTTCCAGTCCAGAAGCTTGAAAAGGTCTTCCAATGCAGCGGTGAAGAGTTTCGGGGATATGACGTCACCCTGTCTTACACCTCTCTGCAATTGGATAGGTTTCGTACTCTGGTTCTGTACTCGGATAGCCATCGTAGCCCTACTGTACAAGCACTTCAACACTTCGATATACCGACAGTCAACTTGGCACCGTTGAAGGGACTGCAGCACCGCCCAAATTTCGACGGAATCAAAGGCTTTCTCATAGCCCACATACGCCACACATAGTGGCAAATTGTACTCTTCGGACTTCTGTACAATATGCCGAAGGGTATGTATGTGGTCTATGGTGCTAAAGCCCTTTCGGAAACCGGCTTGTTCAGGAGGCTGGAAGTCGTCAAGACAGCGCGCGAGACGATTCGTAATGACTCTCGAAAACAGCACGTAGACGCGGCTCAGAAGGGAAACCGCTCTGTAGTTCTTCAAGAGACCGTTGTCACCTTTCTTGAAGAACAAGACCACCGCACTTCTGCTCCACGCCTCCGGTGTAATGCCACCATGGAGGACGGAATTAAAGAGCTTCTGAAGGACTTCAAGTACCGGTCTTCCACCCGCTTTCAGAAGCTCCGCTGTAATTCCATCCTCGCCTGGGGCCTTACCGTTTTTAAGGTGCTGGAGAGCCATTCTAATCTCGCTCAGACTGACGTCCGGGATATCTTCGGAATAGTGTCGGATGAGACTCGCTCTTGGATCGTTACTCACACTTGCGTGTGGCTCCAACGATGATATCACAGAATACCAGCGTCAAATAGCAGCTTAACACTGCTGTGTTTCGTATGGTGAGTGTAGAGAACCGGGGACCCTTTTTACTGGAATCGAGGCATTCCATCTTAATCCTCACGGGTGACAACGCATCTGCATTTTGATTCGCAAACGAAGATAGATGTAGATGTATATGGGCCACACCAACCACTTACCATCAGGTGAACTGTGTGCAGTGCTTTGGTGGATTTCAAATACCTTCTTTAATATTTTTTTTACGTGGTAGTCACAGTGCAGCTTTATATGGTTATAGCATGAATGGGTCGGCTCGACCGTGGAAGAACCACGCTCTCACAGAATACCAGCGTGAAATAGCAACTTAATGTTTCTATGTTTCGTATAGTGGGTGTAGAGAACCGGAGAACCCTTTTTATTAGTAACAAGGCATTCCATATTAGTCCTCAGGGATGACAACGCATCTGCATTTGGATTCTTAATCGAGGATAAATTTAGATGTGTATGGGCCACAGCAACTGCTTACCATCAGGTGGACTGTGTGCTCGTTTGCTAACCTTCACCTATAAAAACAGTTGGTTTTGTAAATCGTAATTTTTCTAAAGTAATATACTACTACTGTCCCATGGCACTCGTTATTTCCCAGAAAGTTTTAAATTTCCACTGCTCCAGTACTTTGGCGGATTACAAATATCTTCCTTATATAATATCTTTTACTCTTTCAAATAGACTAAAGAACATCACAATCTTGATACTGTCCAAATAATTCCAGTAAAAAATTTCATCCCCTAGTTTACTACACGTATGCCCAAATACTCAAATCAATTTTCTACCGACTTCAAAAAGGAGACGGTACTCAATTCGACTGTGTTTTTTATGTGTGTTACCTTATAACTGTTTACTGGGTGAAACGATTTCGATGATTCTTTTTTATTTGAAAGCTGGTGCTTCACATGTGGTCCCATATAAATTCCATCAATGTTTGACCAATAGTTTTTGAGTTATTTTTAATAGTTTATATTGAAGTTAGTTGTACAAAATGTTTAATTTTAAATTATAAGATTCCGATAAGTGTCTTGCTGTCTCTATCAAAGTCAAAGTGACTGTAACAGCACAAGACTTAACAACATCTTAAAATTGAGCAGCGGTTGAGTATTTGGCCGTTAGGGCTGGATTTTTTTTCCAAATGTATACGGGACCATCCCTTAACCCCTTACCGCATACCAAGCGATAGGTCTTCCTTTAGGTTCAGTGTGTCGTGATAGAATTAGTCATTTTCCCATTTGGGAGAAAAATACCCGATAGACATGCCAGTATTGTTCAAAATATCGTTCTTTCACTAAATCTGAAAAATGTAAGGTTTATTTGTGTTATAACGACAAACTCAATTTATTTTAGGGAGTTCCACAAAATATAATTCATATTTTTCTTAAACACATACGAAGCCGTATAAGGCTTCAAGTAATAACTTCTAATATCATAATTATTTTTTTTTAAAAAAATTATCCAAAGCGCTTCACAAGTGATGAAGATCTCATCACGTCTAGATCTGGTTTGTTTATGCTTTTACCACTGGTTCGCATAAAACATCTGTCATTTAAAAAACTAGCAAGAAACTCTATAAGGCTTTTATTATCAGGTGGGAGACGTTTCTCCGAGGGCACCAGCGCCGACCGTGAGATCCAGCGCACGCTGATGGAACTGCTGAACCAGATGGACGGGTTCGATTCCCTGGGGCAGGTGAAGATCATCATGGCCACCAACAGACCCGACACCTTGGACCCCGCGCTACTTCGGCCCGGACGTTTGGACAGGAAGATCGAGATTCCTCTCCCCAACGAACAGGCTAGGTAAGTTTTTGGATCTTTGGACTACAAATTTGTCTAGTCTTTGTTTTTGTTGTGTGTGAGCTTGATTTTTTTTCGACTCTGAATTCTCTTTTGTCTTATCATGTCTGAAAATTTACTTAATTTCTTATGTATCTATATTGAACATTTATTTTATTAAATTCTATAATAGATAACGTGTGAATAGCATAGTGGGTTATACCTAGTCAGGTCATAAGTATTGTCACACAGTAAGAACTTTTCTTTTAGAATGCTGGCCACAAAAAAGTTTATTGAATTCGAATTTCGAATTGTTCATGAAAATAAAACTGTATACTTTTTAGAATTTTATTCATTTTTAAATATGGAGTGGACGCTTAAAGTAGACCGTGTTGCAGTTATTGCGTTGCATCGTTGCGGTTACGCGCCAATTCAAATTTTAGACATACTGAAAAATTTGAATATAACCAAAAGATTCGTTTATCGTACCATCAAACGATACAATGAAGACTCTAGTGTAGATGACAGGTCAATAAGTGGTCGCCCTCGGTCTGTTAGGACTCCTGCTGGGCTATTCACAATCGTCTCGGAAAGCGAAATCGACTCGGATTCGATAACTTCTCGCACCGAAACCAATAAACGCTATTCATATTTAACGTTCGGATAAAGGTCACTTAGATACATCCCATAACTATTGTATCGTCATTTAGTTACATGCATTTACGAATTTTGTAGATAAATAGGCTTTTGTGTTTTTTAGAGTAACGCCTGAACAAAAACATAATGTAATATTTTGGTGTTAGCCATTGATATCGAATATAAAAAATATATAATTTAACTATATAATAAATAACAAAAAAACTGAGATATGTCTCGTTTCTGTCGGGTCTGGGTTTTTTCCTATGGGGCGTAACCCAGTTTTTTTGTTATTTATTATATAGTTAAATTATATATTTTTTATATTCGATATCAATGGCTAACACCAAAATATTGCATTATGTTTTTGTTCAGGCGTTACTCTAAAAAAATACAAAAGCCTATTTATCTACAAAATTCGTAAATGCATGTAACTAAATGACGATATAATAGTTATAGGATGTATCTAAGTAAACTTTATCCGAACGTTAAATGTGAATAGCGTTTATTGGTTTCGGTGCGAGAAGTTATCGAATCCGAGTCGATTTTGCTTTCCGTGACGGTTGTGAATAGCCCGGCAGCAGTGAATAAAGCTGTGAAGGCGCGAATTCAAAGAAATCCCAAACGTAAGCAGAAACTGTTGGCCCTTCAGATGGGTTTAAGCAGAACCACGGTGAAAAGGGTGTTAAATGAAGACTTAGGGCTTCGGGCATATCGAAGAAAAACAGGACATGGTTTGAATGCTCGTCTAATGGACCTGAGACTGAAGAGATGCCGCGCTTTGTTGAAGCGGTACGCGGGAAAAAATATCGGGAAATTCTTTTTTCGGATGAAAAAATTTTTACCGTAGAAGAGAGCCACAACAAACAAAATGATAAGGTGTACGCACACACCACACAGTAGTGAAGAAGCGAGCAACCGTATTCCGCGTGTCCAACGAGGTCATTTTCCATCCTCGCTCATGGTATGGTTGGGAGTTTCTTATTGGGGCTTAACAGAGGTACATTTTTGTGAGAAAGGTGTAAAAACGAATGCAGTTGTGTATCAAAATACAGTCTTGACGAACCTTGTGGAACCTGTTTCTCATACCATGTTCAATAACAGGCACTGGGTATTCCAACAAGATTCGGCGTCAGCTCATAGAGCGAAGAGCACACAAGACTGGCTGGCGGCGCGTGAAATCGACTTCATCCGGCACGAAGACTGGCCCTCCTCCAGTCCAGATTTGAATCCGTTAGATTACAAGATATTGCAACACTTGGAGGAAAAGGCGTGCTCAAAGCCTCATCCCAATTTGGAGTCACTCAAGACATCCTTGATTAAGGCAGCCGCCGATATTGACATGGACCTCGTTCGTGCTGCGATAGACGACTGGCCGCGCAGATTGAAGGCCTGTATTCAAAATTACGGAGGTCATTTTGAATAAACTTTAGTGTCATAAGAATCTATGTTTTGTTAAGTTCATTTTGGTATATAAATGGTTACATAATGAATAAACTTGTTTCAATTATTTTATATTAAACATGTGACAGAATTTATGACCTATATATTAGTTTAATCTCTAACTGTATAATTGTCTAATTTTTATATTCAATCGTGTAACTATTCGCTATTCCATCAAACGCAAGGAACAAGTCTAAAAGAAAATAAAAGTCCTTCTGTTGGTAAACAAGTTAAAAAGTTATGTTATTATTGTTCATAATAATGAAAACTCTTGTTATTTTTTTAAACTTGACTATTTGTTAATAAGTGCTATTTTTATTATAGTTGCTAGTTTCAATAGAGAATCGCAAATGAGTACACGATTCACTTGGTTTCTTTCAGTGAGCATGTGGGGTACCCAAATATCGAGCTTGTTTGTTTAGCCAGACTTTTTCAAATTTCAAAACTATTTTATGGTCAATCCTCAATTGATCTGGATGCTGTGTCGTAACTACTAATATGCCGATTTTGTTCCACTTTTTCAAAAATGGCATCGACTTTATCCGTATGGGGGCGACCAGCGGCAACGAGCGAGCTGCGTTTTTGACATCAAAATTCCTGGACTGAAAATGTTTGAACCAACTTTGTGCTACTCTTACTGACACTGCATTAGGTCCATAAACGTCACAAAGTATTTACGCGGCTTAAGTCGCATTTTGCCTATTTTGTAATAAAACTACAGAATGTATCCAACTTCTTTGTTGGATTCATGCATTTTGACGGACAGAAAATTAATTGAAAAATGGTGGGAAAGTGGTGTTTACTTTTTATTTTTATTTTGCTTAACATTGTATATGTATTGATATTAAATCCAGCCAGATACAAACAGTACGACCAAAGAGATTTTTCTTCAATTTTATGCAAACAAAGTAGGAAGAAACTTTTTCTTCAATCTCTTAGTAGACAAAAACTTTGTGAATTGAATCGCACACAGAGGAGCTCACGTAAGCGTAGTTATTGCATAGACATCACATTCAATTTGGGATAATTTCAAATAAAAGGAGAAGCCTTATTTACTCGTATTTTAAAAACAACAAAAATTTATATCAGTATTTAGTATATATTTGAACTTAAATGTTAAAGTCTGGGTACACTTAGAAAAATAACCCTGTATAAACAAATGATTGATTGATTGATGCCCTTTGGTCATCATTTACATTCATATTTATTTTGTAGCCGGTGGAAGAAAAAGGGGAGGTCTCAAGGTGTTCTGCCCGGGGAGCGGCAAACGCTCCGAGTGATAGTTCGGAGCTATTCTATATATACTGCTTTAACTTCGGAACTTTGTTAGCGCGATTTAGGCTTCGATGTGTTTCACTTGTGGCGCGACGACAGCGCCGCCACAATGTCTTGATTTTTTTTATGAGCCCGTAAAAGTCGATAGCTGGAAAAGGACCTTTTAATTGTAGGGAAAATTCGCCTTAATCGCCACGCACGGCATGCGTATTGGCTTGGCGATTGTAGTTTTATGAATGTCGTTTTTGATTTTCTAGATTGGAAATTCTAAAAATCCACGCCGCGCCGATAGCGAAGCACGGCGAGATGGACTACGAGGCTGTGGTGAAGCTGTCGGACACCTTCAACGGAGCCGATCTGAGGAATGTGTGCACCGAAGCTGGTCTATTCGCCATTCGTGCCGAGAGAGAGTACATTATACAGGTAAATGACGTCCTTAAAGATAAAAGAGCCGTGGTAGGTCAGGGGCTGAGCGCTCGCTGTAAATTTTCATTATATAGCAACCCAAGTACGATCCCGAGCACCAATGAAATTGTTAATTGCAATTTTAAGTAGTGATTTACCACGTGCTCGGGGGTGAAGGAAGACAATGTGAGGAAATCTGCATGTCTAAGAAATAAGAAAAAATATTTCGAAGACATGTGAAGTTCGCCAACACGCATTGGGGCATCGCGGCGAACACTTCCTTGCCCTAAAACCCTCTCAAATATGAGAGGAGGCCTGTGCCCAGCAGTGGGACGTATATAGGCTGTAACTTTAAATATAAACGATTGACTCTTTATAATAATGATGCCCGTTGTATGGCGTATTATAAGTTTTTTTTTCGACCCTGAATTCTCTTTTGTCTTATCATGTCTGAAAACTTACTTAATTTCTTATGTATCTACATTGAACATTTATTTCAGTAAATTCTTTAATATTTAACGTGTGAATAGAATAGTGGGTTATATATTAGTTTAATCTCTAACGGTATAATTGTCAAATTGTTATATTCCATTGTTCAACTATTCGCTGTTCCATCGAAATAAAAAAAGAAAAAACCATGGTCGTTCTCATGACCGATTTATAATTGTTACAGCTATTCCAAACATTAGATTAGCCTGGACAGACAGACACACAGATACACATTTTGAAAATGATTATTTACGTCTTAATGGGCATACATACTGAAGCTATAGCATAAGCTTGTTATAAGGCAGTTATTTCGATTACAGGCAGCCACTTCAATATTTTTTACAGGATAAGGGTGACTAACGAGCACACAGTCCACCTGATGGCAAACGGATACTGTGGCCCATAGACCTCTACATTTATCCTCGATTAGGAATCAAAATACAGATGCGTTGTCACCCGTGAGCATTAAGATGGAATGCCGCGTTTCCAGTTAAAAGGATTTCCGGTTCTCTACACTCACCATACGAAGCACAGCAGCATTAAGCTCCTATTTTACGCTGGTATTCTGTGAGAGCGTGGTCCTTACCCGGTCGAGCCGACCCATTCGTGCTACAACTATGCTATTAATAAAGATGCAGCATGGCTCTACCACGTACATATATTATATGTATAGATAGCGTCAACTTAATCATTTAATTGTATTTCAGGAGGATCTCATGAAGGCGGTGCGCAAAGTTGCAGACAACAAGAAACTCGAGAGCAAGCTGGACTACAAACCGGTTTAAATTGGCATTTATTTATATAATTCAATTAATTCTATTATATTATGTAACTGCTTTTTTAAAATAAAATTAGTGTTATTACATCTGTTTTCTTTCAGTTATGTATTCAAAATCCACACAACGATAAAGCATACTTACTCGTAACATTTTTACGTGGTAGAGCCACACTGCAGCTATATTATGGTCGTGCACGAATGGGTCGATCGAGATACGACCACGCTCTCACAGAATACCAGCGTAAAATAGCAGCTTAACACTGCTGTGTTTCGTATGCTGAGTGTAGAGAACCGGAGACCCTTTTTACTGAATACGAGGCATTCCATCTTAGTCCTCACGGGTGACAACGCACCTGCATTTTGATTCGCAAACGAGGATAAATGTAGATGTCTGTGAGCCACAGCAACCACTTACCATCAGGTGGACTGTGTGATTCTCTACACTCACCATAACACAACAGTTTTAAGCTACTATTTTACGCTGGTATTCTGTGAGAGCGTAGTCCTTCCCCAGTCGAGCCGACCCATTTGTGCTATAACTATACTACTAATATAGCTGCAGCATAGCTTTACCACGTATAAGAACTCCTTACCTTCTTAACTCTGCGTAGCTGTGATAGTTTTCTTTTTGACTTCATTATAATATGTACTACTATTCTGTATACTTTTCACATATCCAAAAGCAGGTTTTAAAAGCTTTTAGTAAAAGCTTTACCAACTAAACATGGTAAAGGGGGGACACATGACTCTAATGAAAAATACCACTTTAAAGCTAAATATTTCGCAAACGGACCCCTGAATCGAAAAGATGTTGTTCCACACCTCCAATTTTTTTGAAAGACCTATCCAACGATACCCCACATGATGGAATAAACGGTTAAAAAAGAATCATCCTCCATTTACTTGTATGGGAAGTACCCGTAATAAAAATGTTTATAAGATTTTATTTCACAGTTTTCTAGGCGTGATTAATATCTATAACTATGTCAAATTAGAGATTTGTGCACAGACAGAGACAGACATGGTGAAACTATAAGGGGTAAAAGTCCTTAAAAATACCCCTAAACCTAAATATTAAAAGCCCCTAAAGAATCCCATTCCCATCCCACTTATTTGCTCCCTAATAAATTTAGGCGGTACGCCCCCAAAGCCCCAAACCCCTAAGTTCAGACCCCCTCGAAGTTTTAGGTTACACAAGATAAAGTTAGACTCCGTTAGAGCCGACAAAAATTCACCGAGAAGGTTTCTCGGTGTGCTGGATGAACGGCAGCGTCGATCTTCGATGAAAATTAATATAAACATATTACTTGTGGTATTTGTGAAGGCGCTCTTATAGCGCGTTCTTAAAAACTAATAGCGACATCTATCAAAAAACTTAAGAACTATTTGCACCATTCGTTTCCTTTACGGGCTGAAGCTGAAGATGATTAGAGAGTAGTATTCCTAGATGTAGTTCTATTTTACTAGGTATAAATATTTAACTAGACTAGACAATTATGATAATAATATGAAAAATAAGTAAGTACCTTTTTAATTCAACTGAGAACTTACCCTAAAGGTTTTCTCTACTAGATTTCTCCTACGCGATCACTAAGATATCGGGGACTGTTCGTGTCTGTCTAGTCGTCATTATGAAGCAATCTAATTTTTCGTCGAAGAGTCGGGACTATACCAGGTCAATTTTCTGTGGGTACCCTTTTGGAAGAAAGAGTTCCTCCTTCTTCTTGAAATCATTTTAAGCAAACTGCTATATATCAATCTCTTCAATGTCCTTCTATCTCATCAACTGCTCCAATTATTCCTGTAACACAATATGTTCTTCCTTGGCTGTTATTATTTAATTTTGGTATTTATATTTTTATAGGCGCACCAATTACGAATATTTAGTTGATGTTTTTTTACATAATAGATCTTGTTCGCGCCAAACGCTAATTTCAGGAACTAACGCGAGAGGGCGCGCGGCTCGGTGCCATACCGGTGTCGACGCCCGGGCTGCTGCCGACGGCCAAGGTCTACTAAGGTCAATCACCATCAGTCACACCCAGATACACATCACAGCACCTTATTTCCCTTGCACTACACAACCACATGCGACCTGACCGACTCCGGAGGGACCATTCGCCTTGGATATAGGTAAGTAAGCTCCGTCTAATATTCTCCCTGTTGAAAGGCCGGACCACAGAACGCTCCCTTTTATTGTTTAGTGTAACTATAGATTTTCCACTTTGGCCTTCGGAGGCCCGAACTACGTCTGATCGTCGAAACTCAGCTGAATGGGCCCCTGAGGATTTGATCTTTATGGGAGCAGCCGTAGGCCGTAACAAACTGGTAGCAGAGCGCGGTTCCGGGTTCGATTCCCCGGTCGATCCCGACCATAGTGTTTGATAAAAATTAAACAATTCTGGTGACAGGGAGCGTTGGCTTGATTGGTTTAATTTGTATCTACAATCACGCCCGTCCGTAATACGTAAAAATATTTTTTTTGTACGTAATGATATAATTATTTTCCTTTGTTGCTTGCTTATTTGGTTAGCGGGTAGATTTGAAAGCCGCGCCCTTTTTGTGCGCAAGCGGGAGTTTTTCTAGAGGTATACGTCATGTAGGTAGATGGATATTATCACGTAATCGGTTAATTATCGTTGTCGGATAGTTGTAGTGGATTGCTTATCGAAGGGTCGATTTCCGAGCTAGGCATTTTTCGTTGATCGGCCGTGAGGTGTATCTTCGTTTGTATTGTAATTTGTATTTGAACTAAAGAGTAGTAATTGTATTTGCGCAATTTGAATTTAACTGGATTTGATCGCACTAGTATTTGTTATTTGTTAATTTGATTTGTCTTTTCTTTTGTGCTAACTTGTATTTGGTTTGATAAGTAGTAATTCGTATTTGTGTAATTTATCGATACTCGATTTGATAGGAACTGCATTTGTTAACTGTTAATTTTTTGTTGTATTTGTTATTTGTTATCTTTGTAATTTGTGCTCGAGCCGCGTCGTAATTTGTATTTAGTAGTGATGTCATCGCCCAAGCTACTAATCCGTTGCCTGCGGACTGAGTTACGCTGGGCCACCAGCGCCCATGCCTTGATAGGTCGACCGGATAGGGTCAATAACTTGATGAAGCGGTTCGAGCAGGTCGATGCTCGAAGGGCCGCAGTGGAGGAGGTTTACGCTGAGCTCGAGGATTCGGATGTGGAAAAGGGAGTCCTGGACTCCTGCTTCGCGGACTACGAGCAGTTCTTTTCGCTCACGGACGAGTTGATCGAGGCTGAAGGCAGGTATGCCGAGGAGGCGCGTGAAGCTCGGATGAGTAGCCTGCCCGAGTCCTCTCGGAAGCAGCTTCAGCCGGGGCTGTTGGGACGACTCCCAACTCTGGACCTGCCAAGGTTCTCCGGGGTCCTTTCCGAATGGCTGACCTTCGTTGGTCTTTTCGACAGCCTAGGGGACGCCCGGAGTGACTTGACCCTGAGCCAAAAGATGGCGTACCTCCTGGCCTCACTGGAGGGGGAGGCCCTGGGCGTCGTCGGCCACTTGAGATTGTCGGACGACGCCTACCAGACTGCTCGGGACCTCCTAGGCAGAAGATACGCCAACGTCCGGCGAATTGCGGACGAACATGTTAAGCAGCTTCTAAGCCTCCTGCTGCTTAGTGACCGGGCCAGACTACGTCCGGACCTGTTGGATCCAGTCCTGGTGGCCTGTGTGCCCAGTGAGAGGCTGAATCCGCCAGGCAAGTCGTCGTCAGCCCCTCCCCTGCTCCTATTGTCGAGCATC
The DNA here is from genome assembly GCA_963668995.1 of Parnassius mnemosyne. NCBI lineage: Eukaryota > Metazoa > Arthropoda > Insecta > Lepidoptera > Papilionidae > Parnassius > Parnassius mnemosyne. The sequence continues at coordinate 30,491,493 of CAVLGL010000090.1, forward strand.
TGATGACCGGGTGACGTCGTGCCCGAAATTATTAGGTAAGTCGGTTCCGGCGAGGCGAACTATCGCCAAGGAGCGCCGCTGGTGCTGCTCATGTTTGGAAGGGCACCTCCAGCGAGACTTTCCGCATCGGCAGCCCTGTCTGCATTGCCAGGGCAATCACCATGCAGTTTTGTGCCTGCGTGCGAACGGCGTCTCCTCTCGGGGCTCTGCCAGGCCCTCGACCCCCACGGGCGGGGGCGCTCAGCCACGCCCTCTGACGGGCGACTCTCGGCGCCCGCCGGCCAGCTACCAGGCCCCAGGTTTGAAAGGGGTCCCTCCCCCGACCAGTCGGAGGTAATTCCCCCAGGGGCGGGGGTGTCATCACCCCCCCTCAACGTGTGGAGAGGAACTTCACGGCCATTCATCAGTTCGCTAGACCCTTTTCACTCCCGTTAGCTGAGTGGCCGCGACTGGTGTACCACTGTTCCCCATTTGATTGAGGCGGCCCTAGCTAACTGCCGCCTTAGCTCCCACCACGGCCGCCTCCACTGAGCCTTAAGCCATCAACAGTCCACTTATCAAAATGTTCTGTTGCCGACAGCCTGAGTGAAGGCGTACAACCCAAATGGCGACTGTTAGCGGTTTGCGCTCTATTGGTCTCGGGTTCACGCCGTGTGGCCTCCACTTGGTGGTGGGAAGATTAGGGACCCCCTGGAGCGTTGAATCACGCTGTCAAGGGCTATTAGATTTTGTTTGGACTATTATATTGTTAAGGACTATCTGTGCGTTCGTTCGGCTCTCCACAGACGACGTTCATGGGGGTGCTCTCTGCACTGAAGCTTAGGAGGTCACCCTGGGCCGCTTCGTGTCGCGTCGCTGTTTGCAGACCTGATCCGGTCGGATTGCGGAACTAATCATAGGAGCACAGATAGGTGTTTGAAGGAGGTCGTCGGACTTCTGTCTAGGAATAGGACTTATTTATGGGCTGCGATATCCAGGAAGGGCATCCAGTTCAACCCTCCGGCTTGCTCACGTTGGGGCTGTAATTTTGGTTAGGGTTGCAAGATCTGATATGGTGGCTAAGGTGGACTAGTTTGGTTGTAGATTCGGTCTTGCAACTTGCCGTCGCGACCCTGTACCGCTGACCGGTTTGCTCGCGGACCTAAATCCTTATGTCCGGGACGGGGGTTTGTTTACGCCCGAACGCTGACTTCGGGATTGACGTCAGAGGGCGCGCGGCTCGGCGATACCGGTTTTACGTTCGGTCATGCGTAGAACATCATCATTCATCATCATCATTACAGCCCTTCACAAGTCCACTGCTGAACATAGGCCTCCCCCAAATAATGCCACAAAGCACGGTCCTGAGCCACCTGCATCCATCGACTTCCTGCATGTCTTACCAGGTCGTCACTCCATCTCGTGGGGGGACGCCCTACACTTCGCCTACCGGTACGAGGCCGCCACTCGAAAACCTTTCTTCCCCATCGGTTGTCGGTTCTTCGAGCTATATGGCCGGCCCACTGCCACTTCAGCTTACTAATCCGTTGGGCTATGTCGGTTACTCTGGTTCTACTGCGGATATCCTCATTCCTAAGTTTATCACGCAGAGAAACTCCGAGCATAGCCCTCTCCATAGCTCGCTGAGCGACCTTGAGCTTTCTCATACGGCCAGCAGTGAAGATACGTAGAACGCGCGGCGTCAAATAAGAGTCGTTTGCCAGCTGTGCTTGGGAAAGCACGCCTACATATTTTTGTTCGGGGATGCGGAATTGTGCACACGCGCGTCGAGTAGATATACGGTCTAGGGTTCGAATCGCGCATTCCTTGTTCGACAGCTTCTCCCGGTTGTTCATCGGGAAATTATTATAATCGTGTCGTCGCGTTAAGTGCCCTTTTTTGTGTGTGTTGGCTTGTTAGTTTACGCGTCAACGAGGCGTATTTTGAATCTTTTCGCGACGTGGTTTTTGGTGTCGAATGAAGGAACTTAGTTGTGTTTAACTGAGTAGTATGACTCATTAATAGATCGCTTTAATTCCCTCTTTATAATTTGTGATAAGTGAATCCGGGACATTGAATGTTGAACTTTGAACTACTGTCCGTTACTGTGTATCACGTGTACGATTCTACGATGAATGTGGAATCAGGCGAGTTTTAGTTAGTTAAATGTACAATGAAGCTAATAGGACTGTCCTCGTGACGAACGAAGAAAGTGACTGTGGACGACTCCGTGGAAGATTACCACAATTTGGAGCGGTGCTGAAGTCCGAGCTGCTGCCGACGGCAACGGTCTCATAAGGTCTACCACACTCAGTCACACACAGATACACATCACTGACCTTTACTTCCCATGCACCATAAAATCTCATGCGACCTGACCGAACTCTGAGGGACCAGTCGCCTTGGATATAGGTAGGTAAGCTCGGGTTTAATATTCTCCTTGTTGAATAGCAGCAAGATCGAACGCCCCCCCCCCTTATTGTTTATTGTAATTAGGAAATTCCACGCGGCCATATTGAGGCCCGACCTACGTCTGTTCGTTGAAACTCTGCTGAGTGGGCCCCAGAGGATTTGAGCCTTTGTGGGAGCAGCCGTAGGCCGTAACATCTGGCGTGTATCTTTTAAAAAGAATTCCAATTTTTACATCTACATTTCGCTTAATAGTCTGGCTGTCACTTCGGTTGTCGGTTCTTAGGGCTATGAAGCCGGTATTGCCTGTTTGTTTCTGCATTCTGTTTGATATTTTACTATATTGGGTGTTAATTGTTACACAATATTTTAGAATGTTACAATCACAACATTTAAAAAATCTGTAAAGTGAAATGTGTAAAATACATTAAACGAGAATAACTATACCTGGGTCTTGTTTTTGAATTCAGGTGGATCCACTAGTCTACAATATGAGTCACGAGGATCCCGGCGATGTCACATACTCTGCAATTGGTGGCCTTCAGGAACAAATCCGACAGTTGAGAGGGGTAAAGTGTCTTCAATTTTTTTGGGGTCTCTTTGGATCTGGACTTCCCAAGAATATGTCAATATTACATAAACATAGGTATACTTTCAGGCAGGTATTCAACCATGTTTTTCTTTTTGTAAATTGTTGCCAGCAAAGAATTCTTACCGTTTCAGCCTATCATCAATAAAGTCCACAGTTGAACGTAGGCATCCCTATCCCTAAACTACCACGGGGAGTGCTCTGAGCAATTGTTCGAATTAATTCCAGCCGCCAAATTTTACGAACGCACATCGCGTCAAGATTCACGATACCATCCTCACCATCTGGATGCTTTTTCGCACAACTTCTCTGTGGAATTGTTTATCACCGGCGATTTTTCCGTACCGATACGACTTAAGGACCTTCAAGAAAAGAGCTTACACCTTTCTAAAAGGTCGGCAGCGGATCTGCAATTACCCTGGTGTTGCGGTTGTTTATGGGCGGCAGTAGTCACTTACCATCAGGTGAGCCGCATGCTGGTTTGCCCCCTCTTTTATAAAAAAAAATTGAACTACCAATCGTTCAAAGAGTTTGTTACAGAACCTGTACCCTCAAAGCTTCAAATTAGCAATGACACTCCATCACCACTGTTGGATTTGAATTTGATGTATTTTGTTGTTTTTGAAGACTAAGATGGAATGCCTCATAGCCTGCAATTATACTAGTACTCCACCCTTCAGACAGGATAACAGAAGTACATGCACTGCTGTTTAGCGGTAGAAAGAGGCAAGAGAATTATACTCACCCTGGCGGACTCCTAGGCAGAGAAGAAGTCGTACCTCCTAGTATCACGAGCGTGGCTCGCTGCAGCTATATTTTGGTTGTAGCGCAAATTACTAAACAAGGAAAGAACCACGTTCCTACAGAATACCAGTGTGAATAGCAGCTTAACAGCATCCTGTGGGATAAGTTAAAACTGGTGGGTGTTCCTTCCGACATAATTAGAATCCTTATTAATTGGTATAATACGCAGGTTAATGTAGTGAACTGGGATGGCTCGCTTTCGGACGAGTTTGTACTGACTAGTGGGGTTAGGCAGGGTGGGCTGACTTCTCCTCTGCTGTTTAACCTTTACGTTAACGCTCTAATTGAGGAGCTCAATGAAACGGGTATCGGCTGTCATATAGGTGGGAAATGTGTAAACAACCTTAGTTACGCAGACGATATGGTTTTATTGAGCTCCTCAATCAGAGCCTTGAGGAAGTTAATTTCTATTTGTGAGAGATACGCAGCAAGCCACGATTTAGTTTATAATGCAGACAAGTCTGTGGCTATGGTCTTTGGAGCGCATAGTAAAGATGTTTGTTTACCATTATACCTGAACGGCAAAAATTTGAAGTTTGTGACGAGCTTTCGATATTTAGGACATATCGTATCGAGTGACCTGAGGGATGATCAGGACATGGACAGAGAAAGGAGATCCCTTGCTGTACGCGCAAATATGATTGGCAGGAAATTTAATAAATGTGAGCGAGATGCTAAAATATTACTATTTAAAACCTATTGCCAATCGCTTTACACACCGCATCTCTGGACTAAATTTAAAAAAGGAAAACTATCGAATTTTTAAGGTTCAATATGATTCGTTCCGATTATTATTTCGTTTTCCGAGGTACTGTAGTGCATCTACAATGTTCGCTGAGGCGCGCGTACCGACGCTCGATGCTTTAATAAGACATCGTGTGGCTAGATTTAGAAGTAATCTTCTCAAATCTGAAAACACGATTATACTAATTTTAACGCAAAATTGTAGTGAAATATTGAAATATTGGTCTAGTATGTTAAGATGTAAGTTTTAATTTGTTTGATGGCATTTACTTAATTTTTATTTATTTTTTGTATTACATTATTATTTGATTTTACTTCATTTTTTTATGTTTGTTGATTATAAGTAATTATGTTTTTTTTTACGGGCCTTTGTTGTCTGTCAATAAATGATTATTATTATTATTATTATTATTAATACTTCTATGTTTCGTATGGTGAGTGTGACCTGAGAAACATTTTACAGGTCTCAGGTGTGACAATGCAAAATTTTGATTTTTATTCGAAGGTAGGCCCCCGGGATCTACTTACTATTAGATGGACTGTGTGCTGTAGAACTCGTTTATTTTCAAACAAAGGCGCTTAACAGACCTCGTTTAGTCTTTGGTTTCGACTAAATACTAGTTCCTTAATGATATTTTTGAGCCTTTTCAATTATAGCCAAGACAAACTCCAACTCAACTATGGTTATAAAGAAATTCCTCAAACATGTCTATATTTGAAGAATTTTTCATAAATAGACCTACTGTAACATTCACATGCCACTGGACTGTGGACTGCTATTCCAATTCTATTTTAAAATTTAACAGAAAAATCTTTCATTTTCCAGGTGATTGAACTCCCCTTGTTGAATCCAGAACTCTTCGTCCGTGTAGGAATCACTCCGCCAAAGGGTTGCCTGCTATACGGTCCACCGGGAACTGGCAAGACCTTACTGGCGAGGGCTGTGGCCTCTCAGCTCAACGCAAACTTCCTTAAGGTAATAAAAATTTTATTTTCATTCAAAATACGCACAAAATAAAGTCTTAGTATTGATTGAGAATTGTGATTTACTCGTTGAAACGAAACAACGATACTAAAAAGAGACGAACATATCCATCAGTCATGTACTCCTGGTATATCATCTTCTATACATCCATCCATTACAGCCTATATAGCCTAGTCAACAAACATAGTCATCATTTATACATGGTAGAGCCATGCCACAGCTATATTAGTAGAATAGTTGTAGCACGAATGGGTCGGCTCGACCGGGGAAGGACCACGCTCTCACAGATTACCAGCGTAAAATGGCAGCACGATATTGCTGTGTTTCGTATGGTGAGTGTAGAGAACCGAAGACCCATTTTACTGGAAAAGAGGCATTCCATCTTAGACCTCACTGGTGAAGACGCATCTGCATTTTGATTCTTTATAGAGGATAAATGTAGATGTGTATGGGCCACAGCAACCACTTACCATCAGGTGGACTGCGTGCTCGTTTGTCACTCTATCCTATTAAAAAAAAACATCAATAGGATTTAGTCTGCTAGAGAATGAGATAGAATACAGTATACAGTGTTTCCTATTATATATGGAGATTATGCATGTGATCTATGAGTAGTAAGGCTTAAGGACGAAATTTGTTATTTGTAAATATTTAAGTACTTGATAATGAAATTGAAAACTGTATAGTATGTAATGGATATCATACACGATCCAGCTAACTTTCAAGTTTGCAGCGCACTTGAAGCGGCGTCCAGTTTGCAGTGCATCCATATAGAGTATAGACCACTCACGTTCAAGTTCGCCGTCAAGTTAGCACGATGCCGCATCAGTTGAAACCATCGCGTCTCTCGCTTATTTGCTCCGACTAACGTCATACTTACTGCTCATACACACGTTCAAGTTTACATGACATACAAGTAGACTTGTCATGCACACTGATAGCCACACATCGTCAAGTTTACCGGACGCCGCTTCAAGCGCGCTGCAAACTTGATCGTAAACTGGATATGTAGAATAAAATGTAAAATAATTTTAATAAATTTAAAGGTAACAATCTATACAAATAAATAAAATTGAAGTGTCTGTTTGTAATGTCAAAATAACAGCTTTTTACTATATGCATATGAAATTATATACGGTACTTATCACAAAAATACAATTTTGAAAATATTTGTCTGTCTTTCTCTCTGTTTGTTCCGGCTAACCTCTGAAACGACTCAACCGATTTTGACAGGACTTTCACTGGTAGATAGTTGATGTTATAACGAGTAACTTATGCTACTTTCATTTTAGAAAAAGAATTAGGGTTCCGCGCAAAATAATTAAAACCCACGAAATCCAATCGTAATAATGAAACAGCTAGTATTATATTAAATAACTAAAATTATTCTACTCCTGTTACTCTGCATTCATCTCATTCTCTCGAAGTTTAGTTTCCTGAAGGTTTCACTTATACCGCGTGTGACCTGCACACATATTGTCTTTGTTTTTCATTATTTATCTATGCTAGAGACTATTGAAAAAAAAAAACATTTTCAATAAAAAGTAAAAGCCAACTTCGAAGAACTAAAAAGAATAAAATAATTTCACATTGTGAAGTTGGGCCTTAATTCTTAAGGCGGCTCTTCACGTTGGCCAACATGGTGGCGAATGTGTTGGCAAAGATATGAGCCAAGAGTTTGTGACGGCGTCCACACGTTAGAAGGTCGTTCAGTTTGCTTCAGTTCAGGCCAATGTGCGGACGAATTTATTAAAATAGGTATTGAGGTGCTAACGGCTGCTGCGGGTCATTTATTCACAGCATACCGCTACTACATGAATGTGTATAAGAAAAAAATGGAAATGGAAAAAATTAATTTTATTTCTTCTGTTCCACAAACAATTTTCAGCTTGGTAGAGCTCTATAATTCCATAAATCTTAATTTTTAAAATTAATGTTTCTTCATTGGTTACTATTACTGCGATTTGGTGGACACTAGATACGATGCGTGAATATAAAATTTAAATCAGGCGCGTGAGATCCACAGAATACTTTTCTCCTGGTGCGATCACTCTGGGAGCTTGTAGCAAACTAAAGTGCGCACAACGTGTGGACGCGGCGGCCAATACTCTGCCACAGCCCTTTGATCTTTTGTAAAAAACCGACACCACATGGATGTCGCGCCAACTTGTGGGCCATCATTCCAATACATACCAATGTAAGCACAAACACCGGTTCTACACGATGGCCATTGGTATTGGCCAACACATTCGCCACTGTGTTGGCCAAGGTGAAGAGCCGCCATTATATATACAATGTCTTAGGACAGCCTTCATAATGTGAAATTAATTTATTGATGATGGTAAGTGGCTACGGCCGCGCATGGACACCAGCAACAAATTACAAAGAAAGAAAAAACAGTCTGTCTGTCCTGGTTAACCTGTAGAATGGCTGAATCGATTAATGAAACTTCATGAAAAGATAATATGGCTAAGACTATATTTTATACGATGACTTGGAGAAAGGAGTCATGTCCTGTAAAAGGACTTGTTGCTATCCTCATCTGTGGATCTGTGGACCTTGGTTATGCGACTGTTTATTTCTTGCAGGGCCTCTCTAGCTTGCCTGCAGTCAACTAGATTTTTCCAAAGCTGAGCGTCTTGATTAGTAAAATTTTTACGTACCAGTGAACGAACGTTACCAAAAGGGATCGATATGATCGGTTCCGATCCTATAACGGCCATAGCCGATCCCCTCCTGGCCAGCTCGTCTGCTGCGTCGCTGCTTCTGGATCCATTGTGTCCCTTGATTTATTGCAGAGTCACATTGTTGTGTGATGATTATTGTAAATTTTGATAACGCCACATTAATAGATCTTACCCTGCTGAAGGCAGTTCTTAATAACATGAAGTCTAATTCGCCATAGGAAATTTAATAATATTTTTATACCTTTCGTTTTATAGGTGGTATCGTCGGCCATTGTAGATAAATACATCGGCGAGTCGGCTCATTTGATCCGCGAGATGTTCAACTACGCGCGGGACCACCAGCCTTGCATCATTTTCATGGACGAAATCGACGCCATTGGTGAGTAAATATATAATATTGCTCATAGAGATGTTACTAATTGTAGTTAGTAAGATGGTAATAAGTATATGTTCTATGTATTGGCGTTAAAACATTGGTGTTGTAAATCGTAATTTTTGGAAAGTAACAGAATAGTATGGAATAGAATTATTTTTATTCAATACTAGCGGTTCGCCCCGGCGTAGCACGGGTGATTTCTATATTTTGACAACAGCGCCACCTATCTGGTCCAATTGTGAATCTAAACCCTTCTCGGATCACTTACATCACACCCACACAAAAACTCATCAAAATCTGTCCAGTCGTTTATGAGGAGTTCAGTCACATATACACGGACAGTAGAATTATTTAATACTAGCATTTGGCCGCGACGTCGTCCGCGTAGATATTATACATTAAACCATAGGTGATGCATCAATAATCGCACTTTCATAGTAAATTCCGTCACCCTCTTTAGTGATGATTTATGTGATCAAAGCTATCCTATTTCCTTCTCCGGGACTTAAACTATCTCGATACCAAATTTTATCTAATTCACTTCAGCGGTTTAAGCGTGAGGTACATTTGGTCCCGCGGCGATGAGCGACGTTTTCCCCATCTCGCCCGCAGTACGCCTGACCGCCCTGCGCGCGCCGGACCGCACAATTTTATATCGTCGTTACTTTTGAAATATTTGACCAAATTGCGTAGTTTAAAAGACAAAGTTTATCTACTTTGAACATCAGAAGCGATTAAAATATTTATTTTGATAAAATCCATTTGTTACTGCAAATTGTGCATTGGAAATAAAGTATCAAATTTAATTTTATTTATGATTCACTATTTTGGTAATAATGGCTTGCACATAAAAGATAGATATATACTATCGGGGACTTTTTCGTACAACTATTTAGGAGAAACAATTCCACCATACATTATATTTGTGTAACTCTTACAGTTTTTGCACTGCGCGCCAAAATAGCTCGCAGATGATAGATTTTTCCGACTTACTTAACAATTATCGTTATATTCTGACCAATTTACAAAATATCTTTATTTATTATAGCCTGTGTTGTTGTGTTTAATTTAATAAGTTTCTTTAAAATACATTCAGTAGTTTTTGCGTGAAAGAGTAACAAACATCCATAAATCCTCACAAACGTTCACGTTTATAATATTAGTAGAATAGATTACATGTAATTCTTATTGAAAATATTTTTTTACTTTTACCACTGTTTCGGAAAAGACCTCTGTCCTGGGAAGGACCGGCGAGAAACCCAGCAGGATTTTTTTAAAGCATTTTTTTTATCGGAATAAGGTGACCAACGAGCACACAGTCCACCTGATGGTAAGTGGTTGCTGTGGCCCATAGACATCTACATTTATTCTCGTTTGCGAATCAAAATGCAGATGCGTTATCACCCGTGAGGACTAAGATGGAATGCCTCTTTTCCAGTAAAAAGGGTCTCCGGTTCTCTACACTCACCATACGAAACACAGCAGCGTTAAGCTACTATTTTACGCTGGTATCCTGTGAGAGCGTGGTCCTTCCCCGGTCGAGCCGACCCATTCGTGCTACAACTATACTACTAATGTAGCTGCAGCATGGCTCTACCACGTATAAAATAAATATTTTAAATCTTTTGATAGATAAAATCTACATATTTTCTGGAACTTAGTGGTAAAAGCGTATGTATATATTGCCCCATGAAGGAATTACTGATTCGAGTAACTGGTATAACTGACTTGTGCTTGTTCCTAGTTTTAGTTTACTGAATGTATGTCACTGTTTTTAATTAAACTATTGTTGTTTTTGTGTACATACATTAAATTAGTGTCGTAATTATTTGTATGTTATATAATAATTGATTACTACAACAGTAAAGTAATACTAGCCTGTTTTTGCACGTTGTAGAGCCATGCTGCAGCTATATTAGTAGTATAGTTATAGCACGAATGGGTCGGCTCGACCGGAGAAGGACCACACTCTCACAGAATACCAGCGTCAAATAGCAGCTTAACACTGCTGTGTTTCGTATGGTGAGTGTAGAGAACCGGGGACCCTTTTTACTGGAATCGAGGCATTCCATCTTAATCCTCACGGGTGACAACGCATCTGCATTTTGATTCGCAAACGAAGATAGATGTAGATGTATATGGGCCACACCAACCACTTACCATCAGGTGGACTGTGTGCAGTGCTTTGGTGGATTGCAAATACCTTCTTTAATATTTTTTTTACGTGGTAGTCACAGTGCAGCTTTATATGGTTATAGCATGAATGGGTCGGCTCGACCGTGGAAGAACCACGCTCTCACAGAATACTAGCGTGAAATAGTAACTTAATGTTTCTATGTTTCGTATAGTGGGTGTAGAGAACCGGAGAACCCTTTTTATTAGGAACAAGGCATTCCATATTAGTCCTCAGGGATGACAACGCATCTGCATTTGGATTCTTAATCGAGGATTAATTTAGATGTCTATGGGCCACAGCAACTGCTTACCATCAGGTGGACTGTGTGCTCGTTTGCTAACCTTCACCTATAAAAACAGTTGGTTTTGTAAATCGTAATTTTTGTAAAGTAATATACTACTACTGTCCCATGGCACTCGTTATTTCCCAGAAAGTTTTACATTTCCACTGCTCCAGTACTTTGGCGGATTACAAATATTTTCAAAATAATATCTTTTACTCTTTCAAATAGACTAAAGAACGTCACAATCTTGATACTGTCCAAATAATTCCAGTAAAAAAATTTCATCCCCTAGTTTACTACGCGTATGCCCATATACTCAAATCAATTTTCTACCGACTTCAAAAAGGAGACGGTACTCAATTCGACTGTGTTTTTTTTATGTGTGTTACCTCATAACTGTTTACTGGGTGAACCGATTTCGATGATTCTTTTTTTATTTGAAAGCTGGTGCTTCACATGTGGTTCCATATAAATTCCATCAATGTTTGACCAATAGTTTTTGAGTTATTTTTAATAGTTTATATTGAAGTTAGTTGTACAAAATTTTTAATTTTAAATTATAAGATTCCGATAAGTGTCTTGCTGTCTCTATCAAAGTCAAAATGACTGTAACACCACAAGACTTAACAACATCTTAAAATTGAGCGGCGGTTGAGTATTTGGCCGTTAGGACTGGATTTTTTTTCCAAATGTATACGGGACCATCCCTTAACCCCTTACCGCATACCAAGCGATAGGTCTTCCTTTAGGTTCAGTGTGTCGTGATAGAATTAGTCATTTTCCCATTTGGGAGAAAAATACCCGATAGACATGCCAGTATTGTTCAAAATATCGTTCCTTCACTAAATCTGAAAAATGTAAGGTTTATTTATGTTATAACGACAAACGCAATTTGTTTTAGGGAGTTCCACAAAATATAATTCATATTTTTCTTAAACACATACGAAGCCGTATAAGGCTTCAAGTAATAACTTCTAATATCTTAATTATTTTTTTTAATTTCAATTTGATCTCATGTAAGTATTAGACACTATTACGTTAAAGAAGAATTTTCGTTCAATCTCTTTAATTATTCATGCGGTAAGGGGTTAAGTATAAACTTTTAATAATAAAAAAAATATCATCAAAAGCGCTTCACAAGTGATGAAGATCTCATCACGTCTAGATCTGGTTTGTTTATGCTTTTACCACTGGTTCGCATAAAACATCTGTCATTTAAAAAACTAGCAAGAAACTCTATAAGGCTTTTATTATCAGGTGGGAGACGTTTCTCCGAGGGCACCAGCGCCGACCGTGAGATCCAGCGCACGCTGATGGAACTGCTGAACCAGATGGACGGGTTCGATTCCCTGGGGCAGGTGAAGATCATCATGGCCACCAACAGACCCGACACCTTGGACCCCGCGCTACTTCGGCCCGGACGTTTGGACAGGAAGATCGAGATTCCTCTCCCCAACGAACAGGCCAGGTAAGTTTTTGGATCTTTGGACTACGAATTTGTCTAGTCTGTGTTTTTGTTGTGTGTGAGCTTGATTTTTATTCGACTCTGAATTCTCTTTTGTCTTATCATGTCTGAAAATTTACTTAATTTCTTATGTATCTACATTGAACATTCATTTTATTAAATTCTATAATAGATAACGTGTGAATAGCATAGTGGGTTATACCTAGTCAGGTCATAAGTATTGTCACACAGTAATAACTTTTGTTTTAGAATGCTGGCCACAAAAAAGTTTATTGAATTCGAATTTAGAATTGTTCATGAAAATAAAACTGTATACTTTTTAGAATTTTACTCATTTTTAAATATAGAGTGGACGCTTAAAGAAGACCGTGTTGCAGTTATTGCGTTGCATCGTTGCGGTTACGCGCCAATTCAAATTTTAGACATACTGAAAATTTGAATATAACCAAAAGATTCGTTTATCGTACCATCAAACGATACAATGAAGACTCTAGTGTAGATGACAGGTCAAGAAGTGGTCGCCCTCGGTCTGTTAGGACTCCAACAGTGATAAAAGCTGTGAAGGCGCGAATTCAAATAAATCCCAAACGTAAGCAGAAACTGTTGGCCCTTCAGATGGGGTTAAGCAGAACCACGGTGAAAAGGGTGTTAAATGAAGACTTAGGGCTTCGGGCATATCGAAGAAAAACAGGACATCGTTTGAATGCTCGTCTAATGGACCTGAGACTGAAGAGATGCCGCGCTTTGTTGAAGCGGTACGCGGGAAAATAATTTCGGGAAATTCTTTTTTCGGATGAAAAAATTTTTACCGTAGAAGAGAGCTACAACAAACAAAATGATAAAGTGTACGCACACAGTAGTGAAGAAGCGAGCAACCGTATTCCGCGTGTCCAACGAGGTCATTTTCCATCCTCGCTCATGGTATGGTTGGGAGTTTCTTATTGGGGCTTAACAGAGGTACATTTTTGTGAGAAAGGTGTAAAAACGAATGCAGTTGTGTATCAAAATACAGTCCTGACGAACCTTGTGGAACCTGTTTCTCATATCATGTTCAATAACAGGCACTGGGTATTCCAACAAGATTCGGCGCCAGCTCATAGAGCGAAGAGCACACAAGACTGGCTGGCGGCGCGTGAAATCGACTTCATCCGGCACGAAGACTGGCCCTCCTCCAGTCCAGATTTGAATCCGTTAGATTACAAGATATTGCAACACTTGGAGGAAAAGGCGTGCTCAAAGCCTCATCCCAATTTGGAGTCACTCAAGACATCCTTGATTAAGGCAGCCGCCGATATTGACATGGACCTCGTTCGTGCTGCGATAGACGACTGGCCGCGCAGATTGAAGGCCTGTATTCAAAATCACGGAGGTCATTTTGAATAAACTTTAGTGTCATAAGAGTCTATGTTTTGTTAAGTTCATTTTGGTATATAAATGGTTACATAATGAATAAACTTGTTTCAATTATTTATATTAAACATGTGACAGAATTTATGACCTATATATTAGTTTAATCTCTAACTGTATAATTTTCTAATGTTTATATTCAATCGTTTAACTATTCGCTATTCCATCAAACGCACGGAACAAGTCTAAAAGAAAATAAAAATCCTTATGTTGGTAAATAAATTAAAAAGTTATGTTATTATTGTTCATAATAATGAAAACTCTTGTTATTTCTTTATACTTGACTATTTGTTAATAAGTGCTATTTTTATTATAGTTGCTACTTTCAATAGAGAATCGCAAATGAGTACACGATTCACTTGGTTTCCTTCAGTGAGCATGTGTGGTACCCAAATATCGAGCTTGTTTGTTTAGCCAGACTTTTTCAAATTTCAAAACTATTTTATGGTCAATCCTCAATTCCTCGGCTGTGTCGTAACTACTAATATGCCGATTTTGTTCCACTTTTTCAAAAATGGCATCGACTTTATCCGTATGGGGGCGACCAGCGGCGACGAGCGAGCTGCGTTTTTGACATCAAAATTCCTGGACTGAAAATGTTTGAACCAACTTTGTGCTACTCTTACTGACACTGCATTAGGTCCATAAACGTCACAAAGTATTTACGCGGCTTAAGTCGCATTTTTCCTATTTTGTAATAAAACTACAGAATGTATCCAACTTCTTTGTTGGATTCATGCATTTTGACGGACAGAAAATTAATTGAAAAATGGTGGGAAAGTGGTGTTTACTTTTTATTTTTATTTTGCTTAACATTGTATATGTATTGATATTAAATCCAGCCAGATACAAACAGTACGACCAAAGAGATTTTTCTTCAATTTTATGCAAACAAAGTAGGAAGAAACTTTTTCTTCAATCTCTTAGTAGACAAAAACTTTGTGAATTGAATCGCACACAGAGGAGCGCACGTAAGCGTAGTTATTGCATAGACATCACATTCAATTTGGGATAATTTCAAATAAAAGGAGAAGCCTTATTTACTCGTATTTTAAAAACAACAAAATTTTATATCAGTATTTAGTATATATTTGAACTTAAATGTTAAATTTGGGTACACTTAGAAAAATAACCCTGTATAAAAAAATGATTGATTGATTGATGCCCTTTGGTCATCATTTACATTCATATTTATGTTGTATTGTAGCCGGTGGAAGAAAAAGGGGAGATCTCAAGGTGTTCTGCCAGGGGAGCGGCAAACGCTCCGAGTGGTAGTTTTTTTTTTTTTTGCGCCCGAAGCAATTTGGAAAAGGGCTACCCTTTACGGGAGGCGGAAAATGCATTACGCATACCACGATGGCTATCCATCGTGGTTATGGGGGAGTCACGCCTAACCGGGGAGCCTATGTGATACCCCCTAAAAACCGCCTTTGGGGACTGACAACTAGCTGTTTAAAGCTGCACATGCCGTGTCGTAAAGCGACCCTCTTTTGGGAAAAAGAGGGCGCAGGCGGCTATAAGCCGCTGAGGGAGTGCCTACGAAGGCATTTTAATTATGAATACAATTTAGTTATGAAAATTTAATTATGAGTTTGACTGAGCCACCAGGAGGCGGTTCAAGTCGTTTGACAGTTTGTTTGGCAGATCCGAGAGAGAGTTTCTCGGCCTACGGACACGATAGCGGGAGGGGAATGGGGCTGCATAAGTAGCTGCCTCACGAATTAATGTGTTACTATGCGACTCTGAGACTTTGAAGAAGTTTTCAGAGAGTTTTTTGATAAATTGTTGTATTGTTGGGATTTCTAAATCCCTATGAAGGTCGGCATTACGGACGTACCAAGGTGCGTTCGTAGCTCGACGACAGAAGAGATTTTGTACTATTTGAAGTTCGTTTAAGATTTTAGAGTTTGCGTGTGCAAAAATAGGGGCCGCGTAAGACATTACCGGTCGTATACAAACCTTATAGAGGGTTCGCTTATTTCTTAGAGACATTTTACTATGTCGACCTAACATACTGTTAAGCCTGCCTAGATAAAACCGTGCTAGACGGGTGACTCTTTTGATATGAGGCTCGAAAGTAAGCCTTGTGTCAAGGGTGACACCTAAATATTTAGCAGACGTATGCCAGGGAACTGTGGTTTCTAGCATACGTATCGGTGGGATATTTTTATTGATTTTGACTCGGCGTTTTTTCCAATCGAATTGAACTGCGGAGCTCTTATCCGGGTTCACATCGATGCGCCATTTTTGGAACCAAGCTCCTAGGTCATCGACTGACTTTTGGATCTTGTTCCTTACGAAAGGAAGTGTGTGACCTTTAAAGTAAAGGGCAGTGTCATCTGCAAATAGGGAGAGTTGTACATCATTCGACGGGATTGGAATGTCGTTGGTGTACAAGATGTAGAGGAGGGGAGCAAGTACTGATCCATGAGGAACACCAGCTTTGATGGGTCTTTGTGAGGAGAGAGTGCCTTCGTATCTAAAACGAAAGGTACGATGTTGTAAGTAAGAGGCCACGAGACGTACTAGACGATCGGAGAGACCTACTCTATATAGTTTACATATAAGGCCTTCGTGCCAAACTCGGTCGAAGGCTTTTGCGATGTCGAAAAAGACCGCGATGGTTTTATGTCGATGAGGATAAAAACCGCTGAGGATGTATTCCACAATGCGGTGAACTTGTTGGGGGCAGGAGTGTTTCGCTCGGAAACCAAATTGTAGGGGATGACAATAGGGTCACCGTCTGTGGGAAACAGATAGCGCCTCATTCGATTTTGAATGACTCTTTCAAAGAGCTTGCCCATGGCCTTGAGGAGGCTAATGGGACGATGACTGGAGGGGAGGTTAAGAGGCTTGCCTGGCTTGGGAATACCAATGACAGTTGCCTCTTTCCATGTAGTTGGAAAATAGCTAAGATTGAAGCAGGCGTTGAAAATAATAGCTAAGAGGGTTAACACCTGCTCTGGAAAGTGTTTAAGGGCTTGGTTGGAGGTGCCATCCGCGCCCGGAGCTTTTTTGGGCTTAAGTCCTTTGATGAGGGACGAGATCTCATCATTGGACACAGTAATGGGGTCAGAGGTTGTAGGGGGTGAGTTCCGACGGCGGACCTCATCCTCCACTTCCTGAATATGTGAGGGGGAGTGGTAGTTCGGAGCTATTTTATATATACTGCTTTAACTTCGGAACTTTGTTAGCGCGATTTAGGCTTCGATGTGTTTCACTTGTGGCGCGACGACAGCGCCGCCACAATGTCTTGATTTTTTTTTATGAGCCCGTAAAAGTCGATAGCTGGACAAGGACCCTTTAATTGTAGGGAAAATTCGCCTTAATCGCCACGCACGGCATGCGTATTGGCTTGGCGATTGTAGTTTTATGAATGTCGTTTTTGATTTTCTAGATTGGAAATTCTAAAAATCCACGCCGCGCCGATAGCGAAGCACGGCGAGATGGACTACGAGGCTGTGGTGAAGCTGTCGGACACCTTCAACGGAGCCGATCTGAGGAATGTGTGCACCGAAGCTGGTCTATTCGCCATTCGTGCCGAGAGAGAGTACATTATACAGGTAAATGACGTCCTTAAAGATAAAAGAGCCGTGGTAGGTCAGGGGCTGAGCGCTCGCTGTAAATTTTCATTATATCGCAATCCAAGTACGATCCCAAGCACCAATGAAATTGTTAATTGCAATTTTAAGTAGTGATTTACCACGTGCTCGGCGGTGAAGGAAGACAATGTGAGGAAATCTGCATGTCTAAGAAATAAGAAAAAATATTTCGAAGACATGTGAAGTTCGCCAACACGCATTGGGGCATCGCGGCGAACACTTCCTTGCCCTAAAACCCTCTCAAATATGAGAGGAGGCCTGTGCCCAGCAGTGGGACGTATATAGGCTGTAACTTTAAATATAAACGATTGACTCTTTATAATAATGATGCCCGTTGTATGGCGTATTATAAGTTTTTTTTGTCGACCCTGAATTCTCTTTTGTCTTATCATGTCTGAAAACTTACTTAATTTCTTATGTATCTACATTGAACATTTATTTCAGTAAATTCTTTAATATTTAACGTGTGAATAGAATAGTGGGTTATATATTAGTTTAATCTCTAACGGTATAATTGTCAAATTGTTATATTCCATTGTTCAACTATTCGCTGTTCCATCGAAATAAAAAAAGAAAAAACCATGGTCGTTCTCATGACCGGTTTATAATTGTTACAGCTATTCCAAACATTAGATTAGCCTGGACAGACAGACAGATACACATTTTGAAAATGATTATTTACGTCTTAATGGGCATACATACTTAATCTATAGCATAAACTTGTTATAAGGCAGTTATTTCGATTACAGGCAGCCACTTCGATTTTTTTTACAGAATAAGGGTGACTAACGAGCACACAGTCCACCTGATGGCAAACGGATACTGTGGCCCATAGACCTCTACATTTATCCTCGATTAGGAATCAAAATACAGATGCGTTGTCACCCGTGAGCATTAAGATGGAATGCCGCGTTTCCAGTTAAAAGGATTTACGGTTCTCTACACTCACCATACGAAACACAGCAGCATTAAGCTCCTATTTTACGCTGGTATTCTGTAAGAGCGTGGTCCTTACCCGGTCGAGCCGACCCATTCGTGCTACAACTATGCTATTAATAAAGATGCAGCATGGCTCTACCACGTACATATATTATATGTATAGATAGCGTCAACTTAATCATTTAATTGTATTTCAGGAGGATCTCATGAAGGCAGTGCGCAAAGTTGCAGACAACAAGAAACTCGAGAGCAAGCTGGACTACAAACCGGTTTAAATTGGCATTTATTTATATAATTCAATTAATTCTATTATATTATGTAACTGCTTTTTTAAAATAAAATTAGTGTTATTACATCTGTTTTCTTTCAGTTATGTATTCAAAATCCACACAACGCTAAAGCATACTTACTCGCAACATTTTTACGTGGTAGAGCCACACTGCAGCTATATTATGGTTGTAGCACGAATGGGTCGATCGAGATACGACCACGCTCTCACAGAATACCAGCGTAAAATAGCAGCTTAACACTGCTGTGTTTCGTATGGTGAGTGTAGAGAACCGGAGACCCTTTTTACTGAATACGAGGCATTCCATCTTAGTCCTCACAGCTGACAACGCACCTGCATTTTGATTCGCAAACGAGGATAAATGTAGATGTCTGTGGGCCACAGCAACCACTTACCATCAGGTGGACTGTGTGATTCTCTACACTCACCATAGCACAACAGTTTTAAGCTACTATTTTACGCTGGTATTCTGTGAGAGCGTAGTCCTTCCCCGGTCGAGCCGACCCATTTGTGCTATAACTATACTACTAATATAGCTGCAGCATAGCTCTACCACGTATAAGAACTCCTTACCTTCTTAACTCTGCGTAGCTGTGATAGTTTTCTTTTTGACTTCATTATAATATGTACTACTATTCTGTATACTTTTCACATATCCAAAAGCAGTTTTTAAAAGCTTTTAGTGAAAGCTTTACCAACTAAACATGGTAAAGGGGGGACACATGACTCTAATGAAAAATACCACTTTAAAGCTAAATATTTCGCAAACGGACCCCTGAATCGAAAAGATGTTGTTCCACACCTCCAATTTTTTTGAAAGACCTATCCAACGATACCCCACATGATGGAATAAACAGTTAAAAAAGAATCATCCTCCATTTACTTGTATCGGAAGCACCCGTAATAAAAATGTTTTTAAAGATTTTATTTCACAGCTTTCTAGGCGTGATTAATATCTATAACTATGTCAAATTACAGATTTGTGCACAGACAGAGAGATGGCCATGGTGAAACTATAAGGGTTCTTGGTGTGTAAAAACGGAACCCTAAATATCAGCTGAAGTAGAAAGAAACGTAAAAGTCCTTAAAAATACCCCTAAACCTAAATATTAAAAGCCCCTAAAGAATCCCATTCCCATCCCATCCCACTTATTTGCCCCGTAATAAATTTAGGCGGTACGCCCCCAACCCCAAACCCCTAAGTTCAGAACCCCCTCGAAGTTTTAGGTTACACAAGACAAAGTTAGACTCCGTTAGAGCCGACAAAAATTAACCGTGAAGGCTTCTCCGTGTGCTGGATGAACGGCAGCGTCGATCTTCGATGGAAATGAATATAAACATATAACTTGTGGTATTTGTAAAGGCGCTCTTATAGCGCGTTCTTAAAAACTAATAGCGACATCTATCAAAAAACTTAAGAACTATTTGCACCATTCGTTTCTTTTACGGGCTGAAGCTGAAGATGATTAGAGAGTAGTATTCCTAGATGTAGTTCTATTTTACTAGGTATAAATATTTAACTAGACTAGACAATTATGATAATAATATGAAAAATAAGTAAGTACCTTTTTAATTCAACTGAGAACTTACCCTAAAGGTTTTCTCTACTAGATTTCTCCTACGCGATCACTAAGATATCGGGGAACTGTCAGTCGTCATTATGAAGCAATCTAATTTTTCGTCGAAGAGTTGGGACTATACCAGGTCAATTTTCTGTGGGTACCCTTTTGGAAGAAAGAGTTCCTCCTTCTTCTTGAAATCATTTTAAGCAAACTGCTATATATCAATCTCTTCAATGTCCTTCTATCTCATCAACTGCTCCAATTATTCCTGTAACACAATATGTTCTTCCTTGGCTGTTATTATTTAATTTTGGTATTTATATTTTTATAGGCGCACCAATTATGAATATTTAGTTGATGTTTTTTTACATAATAGATCTTGTTCGCGCCAAACGCTAATTTCAGGAACTAACGCGAGAGGGCGCGCGGCTCGGTGCCATACCGGTGTCGACGCCCGGGCTGCTGCCGACGGCCAAGGTCTACTAAGGTCAATCACCATCAGTCACACCCAGATACACATCACAGCACCTTATTTCCCTTGCACTACACAACCACATGCGACCTGACCGACTCCGGAGGGACCATTCGCCTTGGATATAGGTAAGTAAGCTCCGTCTAACATTCTCCCTGTTGAAAGGCCGGACCACAGAACGCTCCCCCTTATTGTTTAGTGTAACTATAGATTTTCCACTTTGGGCTTAGGAGGCCCGACCTACGTCTGCTCGTCGAAACTCAGCTGAATGGGCCCCTAAGGATTTGACCTTTATGGGAGCAGCCGTAGGCCGTAACAAACTGGTAGCAGAGCGCGGTTCCGGGTTCGATTCCCCGGTCGATCCCGACCATAGTGTTTGATAAAAATTAAACAATTCTGGTGGCAGGGAGCGTTGGTTTGATTGGTTTAATTTGTATCTACAATCACGCCCGTCCGTAATACGTAAAAATATTTTTTTTGTACGTAATAATAAAATTATTTTCCTTTGTTGCTTGCTTATTTGGTTAGCGGGTAGATTTGAAAGCCGCGCCCTTTTAGTGCGCAAGCGGGAGTTTTTCTAGAGGTATACGTCATGTAGGTAGATGGATATTATCACGTAATCGGTTAATTATCGTTGTCGGATAGTTGTAGTGGATTGCTTAACGAAGGGTCGATTTCCGAGCTAGGCATTTTTTGTTGATCGGCCGTGAGGTGTATCTTCGTTTGTATTGTAATTTGTATTTGAACTAAAGAGTAGTAATTGTATTTGCGCAATTTGAATTTCACTTGATTTGATCGCACTAGTATTTGTTATTTGCTAATTTGATTTGTGTCTTTTCTTTTGTGCTAACTTGTATTTGGTTGATACGTAGTAATTCGTATTTGTGTAATTTCTATTCAACTCGATTTGATAGGAACTGCATTTATTAACTGTTAATTTTTTGTTGTATTTTTTATTTGTTATCTTTGTAATTTGTGCTCGAGCCGCGTCGTAATTTGTATTTAGTAATGATGTCATCGGCCAAGCTACTAATCCGTTGCCTGCGGACTGAATTACGCTGGGCCACAAGCGCCCATGCTTTGATAGGTCGACCGGATAGGGTCCATAACTTGATGAAGCGTTTCGAGCAGGTTGATGCTCGAAGGGCCGCAGTGGAGGAGGCTTACGCTGAGCTCGAGGATTCGAATGTGGAGAAGGGAGTCCTGGACTCCTGCTTCGCGGACTACGAGCAGTTCTTTTCGCTCACGGACGAGTTGATCGAGGCTGAAGGCAGGTATGCCGAGGAGGCGCGTGAAGCTCGGATGAGTGGCCTGCCCGAGTCCTCTCGGGAGCAGCTTCAGCCGGAGCTGTTGGGACGACTCCCAACTCTGGACCTGCCAAAGTTCTCCGGGGCCCTTTCCGAATGGCTGACCTTCGTTGGTCTTTTCGACAGCCTAGTAGACGCCCGGAGTGACTTGACCCCGAGCCAAAAGATGGCGTACCTCGTGGCCTCACTGGAGGGGGAGGAGGCCTGTGCGTCGTCAGCCACTTGAGATTGTCAGACGACGCCTACCAGACTGCTCGGGACCTCCTAGCCAGAAGATACTCCAACGTGCGGCGAATTGCGGACGAACATGTTAGGCAGCTTCTAAGCCTCCCGCTGCTTAGTGACCGGGCCAGACTACGGCCGGACCTGTTGGATCCAGTCCCGGTGGCCTGTAATACGTTGAGGTGGCTGGATTTGCCAGTGGGCGAATGGGCTTTTTTGTTGCTCCGCATCGTGCTGTCCCGTCTACCTCTCGACCTTCGAATCCATTTTGAGGAGAGGTGCGGCGGGGACGAGGCCTCCTATATTCCGCCCTTCTATGACCTGCTGCGTTTTTTGGAGGAGCAGTGCCGGCAGTTCGAGAACGCGACGGGCACCGTTGACGACTTACGAGCCGTGCCCAGTGAGAGGCTGAATCCGCCAGGCAAGTCGTCGTCAACCCCCCCCCCCCCCCCTGCTCCTATTGTCAAGCATCTGAGCACCGGGTAACGTCGTGCCCGAAATTATCAGGTAAGCCAGTTCCGGCGAGACGAACTATCGCCAAGGAGCGCCGCTGGTGCTGCTCATGTTTGGAAGGGCACCTCCAGCGAGACTGTCCGCATCGGCGGCCCTGTCTGCATTGCCAGGGCAATCACCATGCAGTTTTGTGCTTGGGTGCGAACGGCGTCTCCTCTCGGGGCTCAGCCACGCCCTCTGCCGGGCGACTCTCGGCGCCCGCCTGCCAGCCACCAGGCCACTAGGTTTGTAAAGGGTCCCTCCCCCGACCCGTCGGGGGGTAATTCTCCCAGGGGTGGGGGTGTCATCAACCCCCCTCAGCGTGTGGAGAGGAACTTCACGGCCACTCATCTGTCCGCTGGACCCTTCTCACTCCCGTTAGCTGAGTGGCCGCGACTGGTGTACCACTGTTCCCCATTTGATGGAGGCGGCCCTGGCTAGCTGCCGCCTTAGCTCCGACCACTGCCGCCTCCACTGAGCCTTAAGCCGTCAACAGTCCACTTGTCAAAATGTTCTGTTGCCGACGGCCTCAGTGAAGGCGTACAACCCGAGTGGCGACTGTTAGTGGTTCGCGCTCTATTGGTCTCGGGTTCACGCCGTGTGGCCTCCACTTGGTGGTGGGAAGATTAGGGCCCCCCTGGAGCGTGGAATCACGCTGTCAAGGGGTATTAGATTGGTTTGGTCGAGCACTTAGTTAAAAATTCTTTAAATTAAAATTAAAAATGCTTTTGTGTTTTTCGCGAAATTTTATATTTGTAGCGGTTGTGATTAAAAGAATTGAATTTAATCTACTCCTTTAAATGCTGCTGCATATGTTTTGTAAATATATTTAATCACTGCATTTGGTTGTTGTGCCTGGTTACTGAAAAGAAAATTTGAATTCATTTGAAATTGAATGTCGCGCTATTTGGAAAATTATGTATATGTTTTGTGATAGTGTTTAATCATTTTGCTTTGTGAAAAGGAAGGCTGAAATTAGATAACCCTATTTGTGCCGAAGTAAATAAAAGTCAAATCTCCTTTGGTTTACATTTTGTTGGCACTGTCTAAGTTATGTAAATGAGAAATAGGGCTGTCTCTTGCGTTTATTGTTTTGTTTAATTTGTCAAGTTGACCTATGTGCATCGGTGATTAATTTGGTTGAATTAATTCTGTAGTTGAACATTGATGCTTTGAAAAATTAGTTGAGATATGAGCATAGGACTACTTGCCTAACAGGCTAGCTAGTTGTAGATTATCAGATGGAAATCAGCTGTCGCACCATTTGGTAAATGATTATATGGTGGATGGCCTGGCTAGGCCTACTTGTTGAAAATTCATACTAGGGACTATCTGTGCGTTTCGTTCGGCTCTCCACAGACGACGTTCATGTGGAATTTGGGGGTGCTCTCTGCACTGAAGCTGAAGGAGGTCACTCTGGGCCGCTTCGTGTCGCGTCGCTGTCTGCAGACCTGATCCGGTCGGATTGCGGAACTAATCATAGGAGCACAGATAGGTGTTTGAAGGAGGTCGTCGGACTTCTGTCTAGGAATAGGACTTATTTATGGGCTGCGATGTCCAGGAAGGGCATCCAGTTCAACCCTCCGGCTTGCCCACGTTGGGGCTGTAATTTTGAGGCGTTGGTTAGGGTTGCAAGATCTGATGGGGTGCCTAAGGTGGCCTAGTTTTGGTGTAGATTCGGTCTTGCAACGTGCCGTCGAGACCCTGTCCCGCTTGCCGGTTTGCTCGCGGACATAGGTCCTTATGTCCGGGACGGGGGTTTGTTCGCGCCAAACGCTAATTTCAGGAACTAACGCGAGAGGGCGCGCAGCTCGGTGCCATACCGGTTTTGACGTCGGCCGAGCGGTGGGTTGAGAACGCGTAAAGGCGAAAGAGTCGTCTGCCAGCTGTGCTAACGATAGCACACTGTTATTTTTGTTCGGGAACCGCGGAATAGTTTAGGCTTCTAGTAAACATTCTGTCTAGGATTTATAACGCGCATTCCTTGTTGGATAGCCTTTCCCGGGACTTATTGGGTCCGACTCAGAATCTGTATAAGTGCATTCGACGATATTAGGTAGTGCGGCCTTTGATATTCTAAAAATAACTGTTGCTACGCGAAACGGTAGTGACCTTTGATCCGGACACTCCGTGTCCGTTTTGTGCGTTAACCTTACAAACGAGAGTCAGTGGCTTCTGTAAGTTAGTTAATCGTACGATAGAGTTAATGAACTGTCATCGTGACGAACGAGGAAAGTGATTGTGGACAACGCCGCGAAAGATTACCTCATTTTGGAGCAGCCTGGAACTCGGCCGCTGCTGGTCGCCTATGCTTGTCAAGGCCCCACACATTCACACCTCACTGTACACTACTCGCCATCCACTATTACACACACTCACGGCCTGCCCAAGCCTTGGTGCGAAGTTAGCTCCGGATAATGGTAAGTACTATGTGTTTCTAGCTTTCTCCCATATTGTTTATTGTAATTAGGAAATTCCACGTGGCCATATTCTGGCCCCGTCCCTCTGCTGCTCGTCGATGGGATTACTCATGGGCCCTAATCCCGTCATCCTTGGTTGGGGCAGCTAGGGGCGTGTACAGATCTCATGTATAAGTAGTTATAAACCCCTTGACGACTAGGAACACATGTTCGGTTAGTCCTGCTAAAGATATGTAAATAACATTTTGTGATATGTTTCTTGTAAAAACAAATAAAAGTCCATAACTGTTTCATCAAGTAAGCATTTTGGAACTTATGTGTACATAGTTATGTAATTGTAACACATTTTCATAGTAAGAAATAAAATGCCGTAACATAAAGGCTTAAAAATATCTTCTTATATAATGGTCACATCAAATAGTCGGTTTTACCAGAAAATTGAGAAAAAAGTCCAAGACTAAGTATAATATTAACTAATTTTCACAAAAAATTGCAGATAATTGGTTTTACCAGTAAATCTTCGAAATATAGATACTTATCTAGCATAAAATGCTCGATAACATATTAAATAAACATAACACTACAAAAATTTTCCAATCAAAAGAAAATGATGCATCCTTGCAACTCGTAATTTTATATTGTCATAGGATGCGGTCCGCTTTCAAGTTATGAACGATAAACAGACTGTAAAATATGTACGTAGAAAATGGCTCTCTTTGAAACTTCGTCGACAGTTTACGGTCAAAGTTAATGTTTGAATGCGCCGTTAAATAATATATTAGTGCATCGAAGTGATGATAGAAAATGTTATCTAGCTGACAAAACATTTTTGTAATGATTTCTTATACTTATTACATATTACACTAGACATTGAATAAAACTACTTTTACGGATTTCATCGCGTTTAATAAACTTATTTTTCTTATTTTCATTAATTCCCGACGTTTCGGTTGCTTTCCAGCACCCATGGTCCCGGGGGACTGAGGTGATTGACGTCCCGATGTCAGAGTTAACCCCGAGTACCTTCAGCTTTTTTAATTATTAATTTTGGTCCGATCTACGCAGAATTACCAAAATTGACACTTTAATTACACAACACTAATTACAAAATCACACTAATAATAAAACACAGTTCGCCGTTATTTCGCTTCGAAGTATTCTCTTGTATCGTCAATTCAATACTGCCCCGGTCGTGGTCTATACCGGCTTTATATAGGGCCTCAGATAGTTTCCAGAACCTTCTACTGTAGCGACATCTAGAATGTTCGAGTACATATCGGTCCCGAAATTTCTGGAAGGATCTCGACTCTCCTAGTTCTGCTACTCGACACTAGAGGGCGCTAGTGTAACTAGTATTGCCATGTACAAGACATTAATAGTGGCGCGCAACACTTTCTTTTACTCGACACTAGAGGGCGCTAGTGTAACTAGTGTTGCCATGTACAAGACATTAATAGTGGCGCGCAACACTGCCCCCTCCTAAGACATGCTCGTCCCGAGCATTATTGGCCCCATAATAACGCGCCAGTCGATCCACATGGACAATCTTAGGAGTACCTCTGGCACCTTTCTGTATCCGGTAGATTACGTCATTGATCCTTGTCACAATCCGGTACGGTCCGTCCCATTTAGCTTGAAGCTTAGGAGATTTCCCTTTGCTGCGAACTGGATTGTGTAACCACACTAGTGAACCTTCATCACACCCCTTGTTGTTCATTTTGCGGTCATACCGTGTTTTCATCTTCTCAGATGTTTGCTGGCCCGTCTGTCTGACGTGCTCATAAATGTCATTCATTTAGTTCCGCAAGTCATTTGCATAATCGGTTATACTGCGTGGGGCATCAGGTGGTATTCCGGTGATCAGGTCTGCAGGCAGCCGTAATTCTTTCCCAAAGTTTGCGAAAGCTGGCGTCACTGATGTACTTTCGTGAACAGCGCTTAGATATGACAACAAAAACGGTTGTATGTGCCTGTCCCAGTCTCGTTGCCGTTTTTCCACAACTTTTGCCAGGTACCTTTCCAATGTCTGATTAAATCGTTCTACCATTCCATCAGATTGTGGGTGGTAAGAAGTTGTTCGTGTTTTATGAGTACCCATAACTCTGCAAGTTTCCTGGAATATTTGAGACTCGAAATTCCTTCCTTGATCGCTGTGAATCTCTAAGGGTACTCCAAAACGACAGAAGACTTCATGAACTAGTTTATCTGCAACTGTTGAAGCTTCTTGATTTGGAATGGCGAAGACTTCTGGCCACTTAGTGAAGTAATCCATCAAAACCATGAAATACTTGTTACCACTTTCACTTTCCGGAAACGGCCCCGCAACGTCAATGGCTATCCTCTCCCATGGTGCACCAACATTGTACAATTTCAATGCGCCTCTACTAAGAATTTGAGGTCCCTTTACAGCCCCACAACTTCCATCCATCCATCAGCATCCTCACAGATACCACTTCCTTACCCTCTTGCCTAGTACAATGCTTGCAATCTTCAGAGCAAGGTCTTTTTGACAATGCATCTGCATTGCCATGAGATTTCCCGTTGCGATATTCGATCACAAAGTCGTATTCCTGCAGTAGTTCAATCCATCTCGTAACTTGTCCTTCCGGATTTTTGAACTGCAATAGCCATTTCAGTGCAGCATGGTCAGTTCGTAAGTGGAATTTCCGCCCTAGAAGATATTTGCAAAAATGCTGCAAGGACTTTACCACAGCAAGCAATTCCCGTCTTGTGACACAATAGTTCCTTTCCGGCTTTGACAACGACTTGCTGAAATACGCTATCACAATCTCTTGATCACCATTCCGTTGAGACAACACACCGCCAAGTCCTATATCACTTGCGTCTGTGTCAACTATGAATTCCTTGCCCGCATCAGGGTACCCCAAAATAAGTGTTTTGCACAGACGGTTCTTGAGCTCCTGAAATGCAATATCGCAACTTTCATCCCAGCAGAAATGTCGCTTCTCCTCGGTTAGCTTGTGCAGAGGTTTGGCTATATCTGCAAAGTTATTCACAAATCTCCGATAATAAGAGCACAAACCCAAAAATGCTCTAACCTGTGTCTTGTCTTTTGGAACCGGCCACTCCTTGACAGCGGCAATTGTCTCTGGATCCGTGCGGATACCTTCTTCCGACACTACATATCCCAAAAAACTAACTTGCCGTTTGAATAGTGAGCACTTCTTCGGACTCAACTTGAGGTTGGCACTCTGGATCTTCATGAGCACGCGTTCCAGGTTTTGAAGTGTTCATCAAACGAACGGCCTACGATGATGATGTCATCCAAGTAGACCAGAGAGGCATCTCCAATTAGCCCGGTAAGTACAAGCTCCATCAATCTTTCAAACGTTGTTGGAGCATTGCACAATCCAAACGGCATGACTTTAATTTGCCACAGACCCTTTCCTGTGGAGAATGCATTTTTTTTCCTTGTCCTTAGGGTCAATTTTAACCTGCCAGTAGCCAGTTTTCAGGTCCAGCGTACTAAACCACTTTACGCCTGTGAGCATGTCCAGCGTGTCATCAATTCTAGGCAAGGGATAGGTGTCCTTCTTCGTAACGTCGTTCAGGCGGCGGTAGTCAACACAAAACCGCATACTGCCGTCCTTCTTCTTTACCAGCACCACAGGTGAACACCATGGACTAGATGAAGGTTCAATAACACCATCCTTCACCATGTTACGCATTACCTACGCGATCAGTTAAGGCCTGATCGCGTAGGCCTAGGGTGAGAGAAGTCATGGCCTGACTTTTATTCCAGCCGTTCGCTTTCATGACAGCCTCGAACTGGATTTTGTAGGCCGACCAGGAAGAAGTCCCGTCGAACGGTGGCACTTTGAATCCACGTAGCGAAGGTGTTGTAGCTACCACGGGAGATGTAACTCCATGCCCATTAAAAACTGCCGATTGAATTACCAAAATTGACACGTTAATTACACAACACTAATTACAATCTAAAATAACACTAATAATAAAACACAGTTCGCCGTTATTTCGCTTCTAATCTTCAATACTGCCCCGGTCGTGGTCTATACCGGCCTTATATAGGGCCTCAGATAGTTTCCAGAACCTTCTACTGTAGCGCCATCTAGAATGTTCGAGTACATATCGGTCCCGAAATTTCTGGAAGGATCTCGACTCTCCTAGTTCTGCTATTGGACACTAGAGGGCGCTAGTGTAACTAGTGTTGCCATGTACAAGACATTAATAGTGGCGCGCAACAGTACTATATCTACCTACAGTTATTTATTATGACACTTGCGTAACAAAAAGAGACAAATGATACGGCATTCCTATCGTTAGAAAAAGATGAATATACATCATTAGTTGCGTATTGGTTGCTGCTGAGCGCTCATTGGCACGAGCGCGTGACATACCGATATGGAAATGAACACACTAGCTAGCGTCAAAGTTTACACTAGCGGTTAGTGTTGAAATAATAAAACCAATTATGAACAAAACATCTATATTCAAAATATTAATGAGACGTTTTTCTTGTCTCTAACAGTTGCCGTGTAATTTGTGCACCACCTAAAAACAGAGGAAGGCATTTTTACCACAAATAACTAGAAGATTTACGCGCTGTAGCGAAGGTATAGCCGCGACGTGAGAGCGTGCCCGACTGAATGCGACTGCGAGTCGGGCAATTACCTGAGTACCTGACTTTCGTATTGCCATTTTAGAGCGAGTATGACGTATCTATACTTTAAAAACATCTTAAGGTGAAACATACGGCCTGCTCCCGGCCATATTCCCGCGAGATGGCGCTGAAGTCATAAGTTTTTAGTTTATTTGGGTTTTTGTGTAATTGGAACATTATTAAGTCGTAGAAGTAGCAATCGCTATACTCGGACATTATACTTTATTTTACTAAGTCATATCATTGCCTCAAAATCCACACAATTCAACACAATGTTCAAAATTAACATCTGTCATTGAATATAGTGTCGTTTACACACACTAACGTGGGTGAATTCTTAGTCCCTACATTTACGAAAATTGAATACTAGATGGCGTGAATGAAAAAAAATGTTTTCCTTTTTTATGTATGGGTAGGCAGAACTACAGAACGCCACCTGCTAGAATATATTACATATATTATGTACGATTCATCATCTGCCTAGCATTTTTCCCAACTATATTGGGGTCGGCTTCCAGTCAAACCGGATTCAACTGAATATCAGTATTTTACGATTATGTTATAAAAATAAAAGTTATATTTGTAAAATGAGCCGTGGTAACTCAGATAGTTAGCACTCGCTGTAAGTTTCACAGTACTCGAGAAACCCGGGTTCGATCCCCACCAGCACCAATGAAATTGTTAATTGCAATTTTAAGTGCTGATTTACCACGTGCTCGGCGGCGAAGGAAAACATCGTGAGGAAACCTGCATGTCTGACAAATAAGAAAAAAAATATATTTCGAAGAGATGTGAAGTTCGCCAACACGCATTGGGGCAGCGCGACGGAACTTTCCTTGCCCTAAAACCCTCTCAGAAATGAGAGGAGGCCTGTGCCCAGCAGTGGGACGTGTACTTAGGCTGTAAATTTTTAACTTATATTTGTAGGCGTAAATAAACTATTTAATTCAATAATAATCTTGGAAAATAAACTATGTCAACACTAAGAACAATAAAACGCAGTTTTATTTTATAACCTTACACTATTGAAATTAATGATCAAAACAAGTATTTGAAGCATCTATTTTTATACAAAATTTGCATTTATTTTACACAGATAATTATTATGTATTACACAACTTTAAATTAATGTCAAAAAGACAAAAAGTGATCGTTGCGACCGGGGACTGAACCCTGGTTTCTAGAACATTATCTTAAAATTTTTCCTTAATTTGTTAAGAAAATAACATGGACGTATATAAATAAGGCGGACAGAATTTTGTTAAGAAAGGACTGATGCACTGTAATGGCGGCGGTGCAAATATGTTTGCGTGTTATATCGGGTTGTCATGTGAAACAAAATTTCCCCATTTTTTTTTATAAAACAATCTGTCAAAGTATAACATAACTTTGACTAAATACTACTTTATTATTATGTAACTAATATAAATAACATATTTGAAAATTTAAAAAATCTAAGAATTTAAGATTTAGACTTTGATTGAAATCGAATTATTCTATTTCAATTAATTTCGATTTAAATAAATTTTATTACAAACATTACATTGTACAAAAATTGTATATTATATTATTGGAACGAAATATATTATAAATATTTATTAACGAAATATATAACAAATAAACATATTATAGATAACCAAAAAATTTAATATAAAATTAATTTACAATATATTATTTTACACAGCAGCATTAAGCTGCTATTTTACGCTGGTATCCTGTGAGAGCGTGGTCCTTCCCCGGTCGAGCCGACACATTCGTGTTACAAACGTGATGTCATCTTAACTTAATCATTTAATTGTCTTTCAGGAGGATCTCATGAAGGCGGTGCGCAAAGTTGCAGACAACAAGAAACTCGAGAGCAAGCTGGACTACAAACCGGTTTAAATTGGCATTTATTTATATAATTCAATTAATTCTATTATATTATGTAACTGCTTTTTAAAAATAAAATTAGTGTTATTACATCTGTTTTCTTTCAGTTATGTATTCAAAATCCACACAACGATAAAGCATACTTAACATTTTTACGCGGTAGAGTCACACTGCAGCTATATTATGGTCGTAGCACGAATGGGTCGATCGAGATACGACCACGCTCTCACAGAATACCAGCGTAAAATAACAGCTTAACACTGCTGTGTTTCGTATGGTGAGTGTAGAGAACCGGAGACCCTTTTTACTGAATACGAGGCATTCCATCTTAGTCCTCACGAGTCACGGGTGACAACACACCTGCATTTTGATTATTAACTCACACTTCATTCATTGTCTTCCTTTCACCTTATGGCAAGTTGGCCACAGCAACCACTTACCATCAGGTGGATTGTGTGCTCGTTTGTCACCCGTATCCTATAAAATATATACTTTGCCTGTGAAAATTTCTTATCAATCGTTTTGATGTTCTAGTTTTTTGTCTACTTCAAAAAAGGAGCTCTCAATTTGACTGTATGTTTTTTTGTCTGTATGTTACGCGATGAATTCGTCAATTAGTAATATTTTTAAGCGATTTAAAAAAAGGAGATTGTCTATTGGACTGTATTTTGTTACCTCAAAACTTTTTTTCTAGGTGAACCGATTTTGATGATTCTTTTTTTTATTTGAAAGCTGATGCTTCTTATGTAGTCTCATACAAATTAGACCAAGATCTGACTAGTAGTTTTTGAGTTATTCTTAATAATGCGTATTCAATTGACTTTGACTACATTGATGATGTTCTTCTCACTTTATTTATATTGAAGTCGGTTGTATAAATTTTTTAATTTTACCAGTTGTAATTTTTCAGTACATTTACGAAATTTTTCTGTATCGACACAGAAACAAAAATAGTTAGTTACAAGATAAATACAAGTTAGTTATACCAGTTACTCGACTCCAAAGAGGCAGTAATTCATTCATGGGGCAATGTATAGTACGCTTTTACAACAAAGTCCCAGAAAATATGCAGACCTTTTCTATCAAAAGGTTTAAATTATTTATTAAACAAAAATTGTCTAGTAAGGGTTATTATACTACTAAAGAGTACATGACTGATAATAACCCCCGGGAATGAGGTGATCGCTACCATGCTGTTTCTAAATGTTTTCATACTTATAAGTTGGGCTGAAAAGTTCGTATCGTTTTATAGAAAAAACATTTGTTTGGCAAAGTTCGATTTTATTATTCAACATAGTTGCCATCGAGGGCGATACGCTGATTATAGCGATCTTTCAACTTTTCATTACCATTTTTGTAGTACGATTTGTGTTTAGCCTCAAAATATGCCTCTGTTTCGGCGATTACTTCCTCATCGGCTTTAAATTTCTTTCCAGCGAGCATTCTTTTGAGATCTGAGAACAGGAAAAATGTCGGTGGGGGCCAAATCTGGAGAATACGGTGGATGTGGAAGCAATTCCAAGCCCAATTCATGCAATTTTGTCATCGTTTTCATCGATTTGTGACATTTCGTCCTTCAAACGCTCCAATAACGCTGTATAATTGTCACTGTTGATGGTTTTCAATGATAGATTGCAACGAAATGTTTTAAATGATGAGCTATTTCGTTGCAATGTGAATCAGATGATCATCACACTTTGGTAGCATTTCAATACATACCTAACAAGAAATTGCAACCGTGACAGTTAATGCAAAACATACAACCCGAATATTGAGACATT
The DNA here is from genome assembly GCA_963668995.1 of Parnassius mnemosyne. Taxonomy (NCBI): domain Eukaryota; kingdom Metazoa; phylum Arthropoda; class Insecta; order Lepidoptera; family Papilionidae; genus Parnassius; species Parnassius mnemosyne. The sequence continues at coordinate 30,524,997 of CAVLGL010000090.1, forward strand.
TTCAAAAGGTTTACAGCCAGCTGCGCCGCAATCATCGTTAACTTCTAAACAAAAAATCTGACCAAGAGCGTGTAGGGCCACGCACAATGTAGAGGTAGGGTTGCGTAGTTGCCCGTCACAATACGTGTGCTTCCTTGACAATGAGCATAATAAATGAGTTCCCAGTTTGACCGCTATAACGACTAAAAATGGTTCCAAATAGGAACATCGTATCTCAAGGATTTATTTTCAAATCAGCCTTATAGGGAGTGGTATTAAAAAATTTAAAAAAACTTTTCAATTTTGATAATAATATCCTATCTATGCCACAAATGAAAAAGTACAGCTAATAATAATAATGCATATAAGTAGTTTTCTTCATAAAATGTTTATTTTTAACATTTTACAATAACATTACAAAGTTATTAATGCAGCCAGTTTTAGGTCATCTTCTATGGAGTTGTAACGAAATTTTTTTACTAATCCAAGTGCATTTTATAAATTGGTCGACTATTAACACTTTTTTATAGGATAGGGTGACAAACGAGCACACAGTCCACCTGATGGTAAGTGGTTGCTGTGGCCCATACACATTTACATATATCCTCACATAATCACAATGCAAGTGAGGACTAAGATGGAATGCCGCTTTTCCAGTAAAAAGGGAGTAGAAGTATTAGGCTTAGAACCGCAGTAGGCGCACGCAAAGTGAAGCAATTTCAAGTTAGCATTTAAAGGCTAAGTACGAATTTTGGCGCGTTAGTACTCGAGTCCACGTAGTAGTGTAAACAGCTCGCACAATTTTTCAAAAAAATGACGTACCGTACTGTGAAAGGGTGTCACAACTCATCACATAATCACGAAAAAAATGTAAAAATCTCATTTCACGGGTAAGAACTGCCTTGCATCTTATATTTTTGTAAAAAACATTCATCAAAACAAAATAATAAATAATAAATTTGACAGACGCCAATATAATGAAAATGTTGCTAAGCATAGTAAAATATTTTACCCCATCTTTTCTTATTAATATTGTTGGCGACGAGCCCAAAAATAATATTTCAATTTATTAGTTTCCCACTTACAAACAGCTTCTAAAGATTAATCATCAAGGGATAGCTATTCTATTTAGTAAGCGCTTAGTAAAATTTTAAAGTAATTTCGATTTAATATTCAAAGGTCCCGGGTTCGATCTTCGGTCGGAACGATCACAGGCCGCTTCTGCACACATTCATGGTGCTGTTGCTTCAACTTTGAACGGAATTTCAAATGACACTATCACTCTATGTGTAATTACTCTAAGTAAAAAGGGTCTCCGATTCTCTACACTCACCATAACACAACTGTTTTAAGCTACTATTTTACGCTGGTATTTTGTGAGAGCGTGGTCCTTCCCCGGTCGAGCCGACCCATTTGTGATATAACTATACTACTAATATAGCTGCAGCATAGCTCTACCACGTATAAGAACTCCTTACCTTCTTAACTCTGCGTAGCTGTGATAGTTTTCTTTTTGACTTCATTATAATATGTACTACTATTCTGTAAACTTTTCACATATCCAATTGCAGTTTTTAAAAGCTTTTAGTAAAAGCTTTACCAACTAAACATGGTAAAGGGGGGACACATGACTCTAATGAAAAATACCACTTTAAAGCTAAATATTTCGCAAACGGACCCCTGAATCGAAAAGATGTTGTTCCACACCTCCAATTTTTTTGAAAGACCTATCCAACGATACCCCACATGATGGAATATACGGTTAAAAAAGAATCATCCTCCATTTACTTGTATGGGAAGTACCCGTAATAAAAATGTTTTTAAAGATATTATTTCACAGTTTTCTAGGCGTGATTAATATCTATAACTATGTCAAATTACAGATTTGTGCACAGACAGAGAGACGGACATGGTGAAACTATAAGGGTTCTTGGTGTGTAAAAACGGAACCCTAAATATCAGCTGAAGTAGAAAGAAACGTAAAAGTCCTTAAAAATACCCCTAAACCTAAATATTAACAGCCCCTAAAGAATCCCATTCCCATCCCACTTATTTGCTCCCTAATAAATTTAGGCGGTACGCCCCCAAAGCCCCATACCCCTAAGTTCAGAACCCCCTCGAAGTTTTAGGTTACACAAGATAAAGTTAGACTCCGTTAGAGCCGACAAAAATTCACCGAGAAGGCTTCTCGGTGTGCTGGATGAACGAGAGTGTAGATGGAAGTAATATAAACATACAACTTGTGGTATTTGTGAAGGCGCTCTTATAGCGTGTTCTTAAAAACTAATAGCGACATCTATCAAAAAACTTAAGAACTATTTGCACCATTCGTTTCTTTTACGGGCTAAAGCTGAAGATGATTTTAGAGTAGTATTCCTAGAAGATGTAGTTTTATTTTACTAGGTATAAATATTTAACTAGACTAGACAATTATGATAATAATATGAAAAATAAGTAAGTACCTTTTTAATTCAACTGAGAACTTACCCTAAAGGTTTTCTTTACTAGATTTCTCCTACGCGATCACTAAGATATCGGGGACCTGTTGGTGTCTAGTCGTCATTATGAATTTCTTGAAATCATTTTAAGCAAACTGCTATATATCAATCTCTTCAATGTCCTTCTATCTCATCAACTGCTCCAATTATTCCTGTAACACAATATGTTCTTCCTTGGCTGTTATTATTTAATTTTGGTATTTATATTTTTATAGGCGCACCAATTACGAATTTTTAGTTGATGTTTTTTTACATAATATATCTTGTTCGCGCCAAACGCTAATTTCAGGAACTAACGCGAGAGGACGCGCGGCTCGGTGCCATACCGGTGTCGACGCCCGGGCTGCTGCCGACGGCCAAGGTCTACTAAGGTCAATCACCATCAGTCACACCCAGATACACATCACAGCACCTTATTTCCCTTGCACTACACAACCACATGCGACCTGACCGACTCCGGAGAGACCATTCGCCTTGGATATAGGTAAGTAAGCTCCGTCTAATATTCTCCCTGTTGAAAGGCCGGACCACAGAACGGTCCTCCTTATTGTTTAGTGTAACTATATAGATTTTCCACTTTGGCCTTAGGAGGCCCGACATACGTCTGCTCGTCGAAACTTAGCTGAATGGGCCCCTCAGGATTTGACTTTATGGGAGCAGCCGTAGGCCGTAACAAACTGGTAGCAGAGCGCGGTTCCGGGTTCTATTCCCCGGTCGATCCCGACCATAGTGTTTGATAAAAATTAAACATTTCTGGTGGCAGGGAGCGTTGGTTTGATTGGTTTAATTTGTATCTACAATAACTCCCGTCCGTAATACGTAAAAATATTTTTTTGTACGTAATAATAAAATTATTTTCCTTTGTTGCTTGCTTATTTGTTTAGCGGGTAGATTTGAAAGCCGCGCCCTTTTTGTGCGCAAGCGGGAGTTTTTCTAGAGGTATACGTCATGTAGGTAGATGGATATTATCACGTAATCGATTAATTATCGGTGTCGGATAGTTGTAGTAGATTGCTTATCGAAGGGTCGATTTCCGAGCTAGGCATTTTTTGTTGATCGGCCGTGATGTGTATTTTCGTTTGTATTGTAATTTGTATTTGAACTAAAGAGTAGTAATTGTATTTGCGCAATTTGAATTTAACTTGATTTGATCGCACTAGTATTTGTTATTTGTTAATTTGATTTGTGTCTTTTCTTTTGTGCTAACTTGTATTTGGTTGATACGTAGTAATTCGTATTTGTGTAATTTCTATTCAACTCGATTTGATAGGAACTGCATTTATTAACTGTTTTACTAAATTTTTTGTTGTATTTTTTATTTGTTATCTTTGTAATTTGTGCTCGAGCCGCGTCGTAATTTGTATTTATTAGTGATGTCATCGCCCAAGCTACTAATCCGTTGCCTGCGGACTGAGTTACGCTAGGCCATAAGCGCACATGCTTTGATAGGTCGACCGGATAGGGTCCATAACTTGATGAAGCGTTTCGAGCAGATGGATGCTCGAAGGGCCGCAGTGGAGGAGGCTTACGCTGAGCTCGAGGATTCGAATGTGGAGAAGGGAGTCCTGGACTCCTGCTTCGCGGACTACGAGCAGTTCTTTTCGCTCACGGACGAGTTGATCGAGGCTGAAGGCATGTATGCCGAGGAGGCGCGTGAAGCTCGGATGAGTAGCCTGCCCGAGTCCTCTCGGAAGCAGCTTCAGCCGGAGCTGTTGGGACGACTCCCAACTCTGGACCTTTCAAGGTTTTCCGGGGTCCTTTCCGAATGGCTGACCTTCGTTGGTCTTTCGACAGCCTAGTGGATGCCCGGCGTGACTTGACCCCGAGCCAAAAGATGGCGTACCTCCTGGCCTCACTGGAGGGGGAGGCCCTGGGCGTCGTCGGCCACTTGAGATTGTCGGACGACGCCTACCAGACTGCTCGGGACCTCCTAGCCAGAAGATACGTCAACGTGCGGCGAATTGCGGACGAATATGTTAAGCAGCTTCTAAGCCTCCCGCTGCTTAGTGACCGGGCCAGACTACGTCCGGACCTGTTGGATCCAGTCCTGGTTGCCTGTAATACTTTGAGGCGGCTGGATTTACCAGTGGGCGAGTGGGCTTTTTTGTTGCTCCGTATCGTGCTGTCTCGTCTACCTCTCGACCTTCGAATACACTTTGAGGAGAGGTACGGCGGGGACGAGGCCTCCTATATTCCGCCCTTCGATGACCTGCTGCGGTGTTTGGAGGAGCAGTGCCGGCAGATCGAGAACGCGGCGGGCACCGTTGACGACTTACGAGCCGTGCCCAGTGAGAGGCTGAATCCGCCAGGCAAGTCGTCGTCAACCGCCCCCTGCTCCTATTGTCGAGCATCTGATCACCGGGTGACGTCGTGCCCGAAATTATTAGGTAAGCTGGTTCCGGCGAGGCGAACTATCGCCAAGGAGCGCCGCTGGTGCTGCTCATGTTTGGAAGGGCACCTCCAGCGAGACTGTCCGCATCGGCAGCCCTGTCTGCATTGCCAGGGCAATCACCATGCAGTTTTGTGC